>OY759186.1:6250000-7500000 GCA_963662085.1 Eupithecia inturbata | reverse complement strand
ACTAGCCACACTTTGTTTGTAAACAAACCGCCCAAACTTAACCTAAAATGTACTTTGTTTCCGCGTCTTTTTATACGCAATTTACATTACTTGTCGATTGGAGATCCTTCTTTCGATAAATATTGCTAAAAAATATTGTTTACTACATCTAAAACTCGACGCCTAATGAATTTTAGTTATTTGTGTCGTGGTTTGTTTACAAACATTCTACATCGAGTTTGGCTAGTGTATAAGTATAACTATTTTGCGTTGCTGAAATTATTCCGGTACGATACATAAATTAGGTAGTTACCTACATAAGATCGAACATAACATATCGGAAAATAACATCGGAGAGATGCGAAAATAGTTTTCCTGTTTTATGTCAATGTTCATCGGAAAATTAATAGTGTGTAGGAAACACAACAACTGAAAACTGTTGATAAATGGTACCACACTAGCCAAACTCAATGTGAAATGTTTGTAAGCAAATCACGACACAAAAAACTAAAACTCTATTCATGATATTATGAACACTTTTTTGAACAAATAGAAAAATAAAACTTACTAATTAATAGACGGGGACACTCCGATTGGTATTGATAGGTATGGATCATTTGAGATACCTCTAGATTGTTTGCAACAGTCTGCAGTTAGTTCAATTGGTTCAAATGTATATACTATACACTAGCAAAACTCAATGTGAAATGTTTGTAAGCAAACCACGACACAAAAAACTAAAACTCGCTTGCTTCGCGGTAAAGTATCAGATATAAAATTGTAAGCAATATAAAGAAGGAAGGATCTCAAATCGACAAGTAATGTAAATTGCATAGGTACAATGACTCGGCAACAGAGTGAATTTTAGGTTAAGTATGGGCGGTTTGTTTACAAACATTGTAATTCAATTTGGCTGGGATATAGTTCCGATTTGTTTGTTTCCCTCAATTTTTATTTCTTAGATAATAAAGTCCATTAAATAAGTATGTAGAATTGTAGAGCTCTTACTTTTGTAAAGCTCTACGTACATACATAATTTGTACAGCCATAACTCTAATTTTTCCTAACAGACATTTTATTGTTTGCACTGATTTAGGTAAAACGAGTACCGTATCTAAATTTTAATCTTGGGTGTGCAAATGTGAACTGAACTCACTGTTAATAAAAAATACTTTCGTAGGTAATAGTTTAATCTATATAAAACTGTGATTGGTTATTGTTTTTCTAATACAGGTACATTATTTACGTGATAATGTCAGACAAAAATCTAAACAATATCACTGATTTGATATTTTTTTGTAAGTTATTGTCGGACCAGATTGTTAGTACCGGGGACTGTCTCGAAACTGTGATTTGTTTTTTTTTTCTAATACAAATGATTACATTTTTTATCTTAGAAAAAATCTTGAACATATTGTTGATTATATTGTTTTAATTTTTACATGTCTTAATATTAGAGTTACTGTAATAAATAACGTTAACAAATATTAATAAACACACGAAGGGGTCCTTATCGTAAAAATGTACTTGAACTTTAAAGTGGTCTTTACTGCAGCAACTTCGCCAAATTTAATGTTATTGCTTGAATAGACAAAAACAAAAGAAAACCAATAACTTTATTGGAATAGTCACCTCCAAAAGGGCTAACAATGTTAGAGCTGTCAGACAGGCAAGGTCAGGCCCTCCTATAGGGCTTGACTAAAGGAGTGCCCAGAGAGTGCCCGAGTGATTCATTACTTACCTACTTATATGTACAGGGACGTTCTAAAATAAGCACTTATTTTTGACCTCTTACAATTATCTAATTATTTTCTTGCGTAAGTTTAACAAATCCATCGAAAAGTATAGATATTGGTTCCATGGCATTACGTCGTTTTCATGTTGAATTTCAATTAATAACTACTATAAAAATGCTATAAGAACATACGTAGCTTACAGCTTGTCACGACGTGAATATTAATATTTTGTACGATAAAGAGATGATTCAAAATTTTCATGAACATAGGCAAATGCCTATGTTAACTGCTTATTATTATCCTGCCTTATAAAAATAAAAAGTTTAATTCCTATGTTCATTAATATTTTTGAACAACTCTTACTCTTAAAAAAATAATAATATTCACGTAATGACAAGCTACTAAACCCCGATTCCAGACATATCGGCATATTTATTAACATCTTGATTGCCTGGAGAAGTTATTAGGCAAGGAAGAAAAACAAATATAATTTCCATGACGCGTGGTGTCCACTTCTGATATAAATATTTTTATCTACTTCGTGGTTCAGTTATGCAACAATATTTAGTAAAACGGGTAAGTAGGTTTATTGTTGTTGTTGAAAATACAGGTAAGTCCTATATTGTAAATCAGAATGGTGATAAAATTTATCAAAGGTTTTTACACGGTTAGGTATACCTACGTCATTTTCCACTTGAGTCTCTCAGCTCTGTGTAGAGCAAGTTATGGTATGACCGAAACCAGAAGATTCAAAGCGTGCACATGAAAATGAAACAAAATATGTACTAGCCAATTTTTGCAGTCCCACGAAAAAATTATGCATTTTTTTTGAGTATTTTATTTGACGTGGAACCCCCACGTGAAATAAAATACTAATGTACGTCTCACAGCAGATGACTAGGTCTTGCGGGAGGGCTTAAGTACCGATATTGATAGTGCAACTTCCTAGTATGGACTTGAAACAGCCCAATCATTACGTCGTCGCATCATGGAACGTAATTGCGCACGCGCAAATTCAAAGTACGTACAAAGTTTTAGTCATATCATGATCATAATCTTTGTCTTTCGATTTATGCCTGACTCATTTTTATGAGTGCTTTGTTCCTATAACGGTTATAATCTTGCGTCAACGACATAGAACTCGTTTATCCTTTTATCATAACTATAGATTAGAGCACTCGTGACTAGAATATAATTCCATCATGCTTTTCAAACACATCTCGGTATTTTTAGGAATAGCCTAAAACTGACCACAAACTGATAGAGCTGTTGTAGACGTCCTAACACCTAAATAAAGCGATAAAAACTCTGCAATCAATTTAGCACCAGCTGTGGAAGGCGCAGTTTCATAATATTGTAGTTTGAAAGTCTGTATTAATTTTCATACGGCACTGAAACGTACCAATTGTTTCATAATGCGACCACAGAGCACAAAAACAGATAAAACGCCTGTAGATTTGAGTGAAAGCACCCTGGCTAATAAAATGTTTACTGTCTTTTATAGTTTCAAGGAGATCGCAAAAGTGATCGACTCGCCGAACGAAGAACTATGTTATATTAGACCTCTGTTGAGGTTTAGAAGAAAGTTTAGTTTATTACAGAATAATGGAGGCAAACAACGTGAGGGTAAGCTGGTCACGAGCACCGCGTGCCAATCGCACCAGCACTACGTTTAATAAAGTGACACTTTCGATTTAATTTGAGAAACCATTGCCCCGAGTTATAGTCCTCGACGAAAAGGCAATTTCCCTAATTCATTGTTAGTTTGCTAAACGGCAATGGCGCTCTTTAATCTTCATAAATGAGCAATTTTTGGCGCCTGAGCACGTTTAAGTAATCAATTGAAAGGCTTGAGCTATTACAAACGATTTTCCGGTCGTGACTGAAAATTACACCTCGTGAAAACTTTAATGAGCTTACACGCTTCGGTTAAAAAAGTTGGACAAATGATTTTGTTTATAAAAGTTTGATTATCTCCTATTATGATAAAAAGTAATAATGGGTAATAAAGATACCTATATTTCAACTTTTCATGATTGCTGTAAGTAGATATTACTTTTGTTTTCTTTTTTGAGTTCTAAGGAACGGTTATCACTTGGATTGCCGGCAGATTTTAGTTTAATAAAATTAATAGGTAAGTACCTAAGTATTTGAAAGCTGAAAATTTTCTATATTCTATGAGAGCTTTTATGACCTGGATTAGAGATATAATTTTTATCCATGAATTGAAACTCAGGTTTTTCTTCTGTAAAGGAAGCGCTGAAAGGTCAATGCGTGCTGCGTGACTATTACAGCAGATGACTATTAGTAGGCACTATTTTACGATGCGATCGGTTTTCAATGCCGATCCCATTGGACTTGCTATTTATCGACGATATTATCGATTTTATACGTCTGCTACGCCTACCCTTGAGTTGTAGTCTTGTCATTAGTGTTTACAATAAAATTTTCACTTTACTAGAGCGAGGGAAACATAAATAACTAGCTCTATTGTTAGTCTGAAATACTTTATGCATTCTACCAATCCCAAAATAGTGCTTCTTTGGTCCTCATACCCACTTGAAAGATTAAAAGTTTCCGTCCGCGAGTACTTTTTTTTTGTTTGCGTCTACAATTGCACGATTCTTCTGGCAGTTTTTATTCCCTTTGCAATATTTAGTTTCTATTCACCTTTTTTTCTGAAGCCTACGTATTCCATAGCTCGTTGACCCAGTGGCCGAGTTCGTGACAACTTGTGTCTATCGATGTTCAGTTCATGTCGGATACCAGTACAAATACAAGCAAAAGAACACGAAGCTTTGGATTGTTAAACTAAGTACAGGTCATTATGGTAGCGGTATGTAGTATGGGGAAACTTTTCCTTAAATGCTGAAAATATTCTTTAACCTACAATTTTGCTAAGAAACATTTGAAGATACTTTATATACGTGAATTTACTTATGTTTTATTATGAATGACCATGTGAGTTAAGTAAGAAAAAAACGGGAATACATTGTTTTCTTGAAGAGTTTGGATTGTTTTGGTTCAGAAAGCGGGCGCGGTGATAGGACGGTCGTCGCCGCCCCGCGCTGTATCGTGTACAATCACTCTTTTGTAAAATATTTGCCAAATTTCACGATATTAGCCCACTTTCCACCAATTGCGTTTCGTTGCTGGAGGAGAATTACTTTGCCCATAAAACATGTAGGTACATATTTATAATATAGGATACTGAAGTCGATGACCTGAAATCGTTATCGGAAATGGTATTTTACCATATTGGAATTCCAAATGTTAATATTCTGGTTAGGTTTAGTTTAACAGAACAATTTCAGGTACGTAGCTTCTCGAATTATCTAGATTAGCTTCGAGTTTATTACCGACCTTACCGATTTTAATTTTGCTTCCAAGTGGGGTTAGGTACTTCACCGTTAGATTATTTGATAAGACGGTTTAGGTAACGGGTAATTTATTAGCCACAATGGCGTGATGAGTTAAAGCTTTTTGTAGTGAAGTTTTACCACTTTTTATTTGGTTTTAGTTACAATGTTTTTAACCTTGAACTGAAATGATTTACCTACACACTAACCTAATAACTACGTTTGATAAAGGCTCCAGCGGATCGTCCTCCGAGTGGCCCAGGCGGTCAGGACCCGTCGCAGCCGCCCCCAATTCGTCCGCTCAACAGGACTGACTCTCGCTCTGCGTTCCCTCCGCAAGCCCTAAGACCAGGCGCTCCCTTGCCCGCTCAGGCGAGACCTCAGTTTCAACCGGGAGGTCCGGTCACTGCGCCGCAGCAGTTCGCTCCCCGACCGGGGACCCCAGCTCCGAGACCGCAGGTGCCCCCTGGCCAGCCGGGAGTGCAGCAAGCTCGGCCGCCGCCCCTACGACCCTTCGGACCGCAGTCCATCGCACCAGGCCCGAGGCCGATCCAGTCTCCGACTTTGGCTCAGCCACCGCAGAGGAATCTGCCACCGAGCAATTTACAGTTCGGCCCACGGCAGCCTATTGCCGGCATCACCACTCCCGAAGGAGTCAGACCCCAGGTTTTCCAGCAACCAAACGGTTCCATCAGGAGCGGAGCACCAGTCCCTGGCCAGCTTCCAAGACAACCGTCCCAGGTTTTTGATTCGTCCAATTTAAACCAAAATAAAGGCGCCAACCTGGATAACCAAGTAGAAAACCGAAATGACCAAAACATCAATAAGCCGGAGAACGTCATGGAGATGCCTGGAATGGCTAAGGGGAGGAGCTACAGTATCGCGGCTGCTCCCGGCGCTCCGAGCCCGCTTCAAATGGCAGAAGATCGACGGAAGTCAGTAAGCGCCATCGGTGCACGAGTTGATGACTTTGCGAGCCGAAGTCCAGGGCTCGGGCTGATACAAGAAGCGAAGTTGGAGAGCAAAGAAAATATCAGAGGTTCTAAAGAAAGTATAAGATCAGAAGTATCTAATGAAGGACGAGATTTAACCGATCGTCCAGAATCAAGATTGTCTGGATCTAAAATGACGGAATCTTTCATGGGGTCTCTCTCGAACTTGGCTCCCAAGAAGAAAGTTGATGACAATGATGACGTCGTCTTGCAAAATACATCCGGGTTAAAAATTGTTAACGATACTTCAAAGAACCAATCAAAGGATTTGTCTGAGAGATCTCCTTCTCTTACTCGCAGTGATGAGTCACCGGAGCCTAAAATCCCTACACATAGCCCGATGGCTCCACTCAAGTCTCAAACTCCGACTCCAGAACCGCAACGTCCGAAGACTCCAAAAATTGAGCAGAATCAGAGACAGGAATACAAACCCGAACAGATGAACACAAGGCCTGTAACTCCAAAAACACCAGCGAAATCTCCTGTACAAGAAATGAGAGCGCCTATGACTCCTCGTAAACCTAATGAATTGGATACTAAATTCAATTCTAAATCAACACCCAGGAAAGTAGCTTCAGCTCCTAAAGTTCGTCCTAAAGGTAATCTCTCAATTCAACTCCGGACTATTATCAGGAATCGAATTAGGTATTCCTAATCGTGATACTTAGAAATGAGTAAAACTAAGGAACTTACTTTACCTTAGTAACTGCTGTCCTTAATATTTTACGAATTATTTGTTTGAATTAATGTAGTAATTATTTTCAGATGGAGACAATGACAGTGGTGTTGATGAAACTACCCAAGGAAATGTAAGAATTTTGGTTTTTGGTCGTAAAATGCCCAAACTAATTCTACTTATTATTATTATTATTATTTTATGGGCAGGATCTAAACGGGTCTCCTGGCTCTCCAAACAAGAAGCTTCCTTCTAAACTGCCTACCAAAGAAAAATCCAGCAGCAGCCTGAAGCAGCCCAACTTGTCGCGGTCATCAAGCAAAAGTGCGACTGCCAAAACGCCCGAAAACCCACAACCCATCGAAAAGAAAAGTACGTAGCTACTACACTAACTTATGTTCTGGTAGCCATAAAATGCGTACAAATACACCATGCTACGAGCGTGCTTACAGATCGATACCTTCGCTCGTATTTCTAGCAACCAGCTAGTAAGTCCTTCGCTTATATTAATTATGTATGCATGGTATTTCCGTGGTCAAGTTCACGGGGGTTGAAAATATTCCACTATTTCCTCAATAGGGATAAAATCAATTTGTTTCGAGACAAATGCGAACATGTTCTTTCGTTTTCAGAAGTACCGATGAACAAGGTTCAGGTGGGAAATGCACCATCGCCAAATATAAAAGCTGTACGGTCCAAAATTGGTTCACTGGAGAATGCCACATACAAACCAGGCGGTGGAAAAGTCAAGATCGAAAACAGAAAATTAGAGTTCGGCAATATTACCCCTAAGATTGCTGCTAAGAACGATGCTTACACTCCCAGTGGTGGCACGAAAAAGGTAAAAAAAATATAACTTATTAACAACAACAGAACATCAAACTCCCATAACTCTACAGTTTGTCAAAACCACACGCAATAACAAAAGGGCAACGATTTCGCGAATTTTAATAAATCACAGAAACTTAATTTGAAGTTATAATGGACCTAATACAACTTTTACTACTTGTAGATCACGACCACAAAATTGGAATGGAACGTAAAATCAAAGGTGGGTTCACTTCAGAACACATCGTACAAGCCTGGTGGTGGCGACAAGAAGATCGAGACGGTAAAACTGGACTTCAAGGATAAAGCTAAACCAAAAGTAGCTTCTACTGTCAACATTACCCACAAGCCTGGTGGAGGAGCAGTTAAGGTAAACAATCAGTTTTTCTCATCCCTCTGATAAATAATTTTAAGAATCATTGAATCAAAAGTTTTAGGAAATTATAGCAAAACGCAGTGAGTAAAACAATAAATAAATAAAATACAGTAGGTCAGTACTTAGAGTAGTTAGTAATTTCACAGTACTTGGTCAAGGAAAATTAGCTTCAGCCGATAAATCAGTATTTTGAGAACACGAGCAGCTAATGCAATATCTAGTTATAGGGTAACCACAGTAAGAAGCTCACACTCAATGTAAATACAGATCAAGAGGCTTATTCAAATGATAATGTGTCACATTAATATTGTTCTTCTTTAGTCGACAGTCACAAAGAACGGATCAAAGGATGTGAGTAAAATACTTTATTAGAGCAATAATTGGTGTGCTCAATTCACTGAATTTGCACTTTTATGTTCGCAAGGTTTATTCCGGAGTGTTGATTAAAAACGATGACGTAAATGTCAGCGTAATTAGTTTCCTAGGTATTATACGTAGGAAGGCTTATTCTGTCGTCTGTGTTTTAGTTTGTTAGATGGGCGTTACCCAGGTGGAGGGCCTCGCATAAGCATTTTGCCTATCACAATCTTTGGAAAAAGGTCAGATCGGCGAAGGATCGAGACATTGCGTACAGGTTCAATTTAGCAGGTGTTGCGGCTGTCCTTTTCACGCTGATTTATTTCGCTTTCAGGAAGAATGATAGCATAAAATCACAGAAAACTAAATCGAAATACATAAAATACTGAATAGGTGAAAAATAACGTAGTTGAATGCGTTTTAAATAAATTCAATATAAAATGGATTATTTTGTATTGCGACGTAATTCATTTGCCTTTGTATGTAACTTGTTAGATCCGAGCCACGGCTTGTTTCATAGACCTTGAGTCAAATTAATTGAATAGATCAAATCAAGTTCAATGTTGCCTCATACAGTCTCGTATTTACCTTCGAAATAAGCCGTAGCTCGTTGCTACGAGTCGAATAAATGCGTACGTGGCCACTAATAAACGTCAATCAATAAAGTTTTCATAACTTACACGATGAAGTTATACGTAAAAAAGAATGAACAATGTTATCCACGCAAGCACACATTTACACATATACGTACATACATCACATCAACGTCCATTGAGCACGCAACTTAATGCAAAATCAATAACGATACCTTGCATACTACAGACAAAAATCATGAAAGTTAATTTTGTGGCGTTTGTTCATTAGATCAAATATTTATAGAAAATATTGATATATATGAATGATATAAAAGCTCAAGATTCACTTTATAAGTATGGCTTGCTTTGAATGGAATAAGTTATTATGTACATATTAATGTGTTTAAGTAATTTATGTATTTATTGATATGTATCGTTTTATTGGCACACATACTTTTCAAAACAGATCGAAAACCAAAAATTGGATTTCAAAGCACAAAGTAAGGTCGGCTCCTTGGATAACGTAAAACATAAGCCCGGCGGTGGAGACATCAAAATTTTCGATGACAAGGAATACATCAAGCAAGTTGTACAATCACCGCTGCCTGACGGTAGCCGCGGCCAGTCTCGGCAAGAGGTGATTTCCCTTTACATTTCCACACTTTTTATTGTGGCTTTTTTTTCTCTTTTGTTTCCGGTGACGGTCTCATCTACAATCATGTTTTCGTCTTATTTTGTTTCAGCCAGAGTATATGTACACATTTTATTAAATAGGTAATCGCTATCGTTGACTAATAGAGTGAACCTTCTAACATCATCATCATCATTTTTGTTTTCGGGTGTGGTTTTGTTTGTTTGGTGTTGTTTAATGGTCATATTCTCTTTATTTGCTAACTTATAGCATCGTGTTATCGAATGTTCTTTTGTATTTATTTACTCATTATGTGTTTCTAATATATTTTTCTCTGTCGTAGAGTCCACTGCCTCCTGTGCTGCAACCACCGAAATCGGACGAGAATTTGAACCAAGAGTATTAGAAGACGAACTTTTTTCCTACGATTGACTTTTTAAGAGTCTACATTTTGAATATTTTTACCATTGTTATTTGAAATTGACGCCCCGTTTGATTGTGATGGAACCATTGTTTCGTAAAATCTTTGATATCTTAATTTATCAATTCAATTAGTTGGTGCATATCTTTGACAATATGAGTAATAAAAGTTTGTTATTGTACCTATCTACTGATATATTCCTATTTATTTGTTGTACCTTCTGTGTACCTCAAAGTTTTGTTAATGATAATTTGCATGTTCATTCAAATAGTAGAGTGACTTGAGTGCCAATACTTAAAATAGTTCCGTAGACTTTTGTTTCAAAATGCCATTAAGATCGATAGATTATTATCGAAGTTTACCATTTTTTCAAGAATTAACATAGATTAAATTTGCAACTCTACCTACTGAATGTTAGTCTTTTTTAATGCACTTAATTATATTATTCTAAGTAAGTAACAATAGCACTAACAATATTTTACTATTGGAAGTGTATAAGATGTCTAATTGATAAATAATATATTAAACTTATAATGTATTTATTTGTCTTTATAGGGTGTAAGCCTTGTTATGATTAATATTAATTTTACCAACAAGTATATTCGTATGCTCTGTTAGAATGTGTATGTTGGTTTGGAATGAATAGGAGGATGAGATAGTGATTGGTTCTTGGCACAACAAGAAAACGATCAGAATAGACTCGTTGGCATCTATTTCTTTAGATATATTGATATTCGCTTATTAGTAGCTTTTGTAATTCAAACCTTATCTTTTCAAGCAGAGCATCTTTTGTATTTTTGTAATAAATTGCTGTGCCGAGAATGGGTGGGTGTTGAATCGACTGACCAGATTTTTAGAATACTAAATGTTTTGTATGTATAAATTAGATATACTAGATAGTGCGTATTGTATACCTACTGTTGATGCTTTGCAGTAACACAATATGTTTGCGTTATCATTATCATATAAATATCATTTGTAGGACCGTTTTAAACTATTAAAGAACACTTTAGTTTTTATTGTAAACATTATAAATATAGAGTAGTTCCCGTTAGGAGCATAAATCATTATTTTGCTTGAATATGTGTTTATTCATTGGAATAAAATCTACAAATCAGTGTAGCAGACGTACATTAGTTAAATGACGATGTTTCGGTGTTAGTGACATTGTAAAATGCAAAAGTACCAATTGCTAGAAAACTTATCGGTAACCGTGTAATACAAAGATAACACAAAGGTAAATTGGTTTCATTTGGGCTAGAAATAATCGACGTGAGTTTGTTTGAAGGTACCTACTAAATATTTTATTTCACAGAGCCTTGTATTGATCGGTCCTAGCTGTACCAAAGTATTGTAGTAGCAAACATACCACTAAGCACACGCACTTTTTAAGTTAGTTGGATCACTTTGGATTCAGGTAAGACATTTTATATTACTTATCTTATTATATTCATGTTTATTGTCTCGGTATATCGTTCTGTGTTATTCAACTTCCACGGGAGGAAACTTTGAGATGTTCGATCATATCTTCTACCCTACTCTTCATAAACAGAAACTTGTTATTCATTTTCATTGATGTTTCTTATCTTTCGTTTTTCTTTAACAACTGTTGATTCTTTTTCTTAAATGTTTCCAATTATCCCCACCGCTTCGTAAACTACAACTGCCTTCCCTCACAGGACTACTACTACAAGTCGATGAACGAGTGGGAGGAAGAAGAGCGTCCGTTGACCCGGTGCCTCTCCGCCCGCGCGCCGCGCACCCCCCGCAACCTCTCCCCTCGGCGTCGCCAGCCGACCATAGACGAGGAGCTGGTGCGCCGCAACAACGCAAGGAACCGTCGCCAGTCTGTCGCCAGACCGGCTAGTGCGAGGGATCCGCCTAGCTCGACCTGCTCTAGGCGAGCTTCGCTGACGCAACGTCCGGCTTTTACCATCTATTGAATGAGTTGAAGCCACGAAGCTATCGTACTCGTATCGTTGACAACAGTTAAATAGACTTACCTTATTGTTAGCTACCTCAAAACTACAAAGAACTTCTATTTGCTCCGATTAGGTATAATGTAAATCGCCCATAAATTTAGGTTCAAATTCAGCATTTCCCAACAACTTCTACTTCAAAATATGGTAGACATTGGGCCATAACTTTAATAATAGGTATTTGAGATAATATCATTCAGACGAAGAGCAGACAAAAAAAGATAAATAGTGACGATCTCTGTGGCGCAAGGTCCGCTTGCGACGCAGGAGGTTACAGGTTCGATTCCCGCCTCGGGATGGGAATGTTTGTACAATCTGCAGATATTTGTTCCGGGTCTTCTGGATGTTTTCTATGTATAATAAAAAATATCTATGTTATGTGTTGTATTAAGTATATCAGTTATCTAGCACCCATATCACAAGCTCTGCTTAGCTTGGGGCTAGGTCTAAATCATTTGAATTGCTCGTAGTTCTTTTGTAGTTTTTTTCGGGTAGTCACATTGATATTGTCTTGTCTAAGTACGATAGTCCATTCCTGAAAAAGGAACTCCATCGGTCTATAACCTAATAAATTATTTGTTCTTAGTGGGATAGACTCCTAAAATTGTTTGTTAGAATACTTACTTAGTCATTGCACATCATCGTCAATTGTCCTACACTGTGTTTCAATGTGTGATTATTCTATTTATGATAAGAGTTGTATTACACGATTTTATTGTGAGCAATAGGAAAATAAACTAGTGTTTATTTCACGTAGGAGACCATTGATCTCGGAACACAATTTGTTTGCACTTTTGTAGGAGTCTGTAGGTGATAGCTATTGTTATTTAGAAGTCAAGGTTTGAAACACCTAAAACAAATGATAGTAATTTATTTCAACACATTGTAAAGGTAAAAATAGAGGCGTTTTGTAAGTTATTATAAACAAATGATGATCACGATTAATAGGTAATAATCTGTAGGTTTAAAAACTGGTTTTGTCTTTAATTTTGTAAGTTTGTCTTATAATTAAACGAACGTGCAATATAATAAACCGCCAAGTGTGATACCATAATTTTATCAAAGTACATCAAATTTGCACTTTTTCGAAGATCCTTTTAAATTTTCTTATTTTTTTGTATTTTGTTGTTTAATAAATAATACTTCAACTGTTGTCAGTTGATGTGTTATTTATTTATAGAAAGTTTCATGGGTAGACACATGAAACTTTCTATAAATTATTGTGGTTCAAGAGATCAGATACGAAGAGCAAAAACAACCAAAACAAGATCCGTCAAGTGCGAGTGTGACTCGTGCGCCCAGTTTTTCGAACGGTTGTCAAGTATACCAATATGTACTAGGTACTGGTTAGAGACTTTGCTATTTGATGAATACCAAAAAATTAAAGGTACATTTCAGACGTATCGGTTTGCAAACTTCGGAGTAGGTATAGAGGGTAATAGTAAAATTTCTCTTCTTAAAGTCTTTTTTCAAATATTTCAAAATGTATAAAACGTGCAGGAATTTTTGAAAATTATGCCCCCTTTTATGACCATTTTTCAAAAAGTGACTTACAGACTTCTCTATATTTTTCCTGTAAAATATAGATCCATATCTACAAACGCTACATACATTTCAGATGGATCGCTCTGTACACTTCGGAGATAGCGGGGTGGGAATGGGTATTTTTTCGCCTTTTTTCAAAATATTTTAAAAAGTATAAAACCTACAGAAATTTCAAAAACTGTTATAATGTAAAAACTGATACCTTTCATTAGATACCCCACTCGGTGAGGTAGCCCCCCTTTTGAAAATTATCCCCCCCTCTTTTTAACCATTATTCAAAAAGTGGTCTACTTACAGACTTCTATATTTTCTATATTTTTCCTGTAAAATATAGATCCATATCTACAAACGCCACATACATTTCAGATGGATCGCTCCTTTGATACCCCACTTGACATTGTAGGCCTCTTTTAAAATTTCGACATCACAATTTGTACTGAAAATTTACATTTTCATTTTTCTTTTAATCTGAACAGGCGCACGAAATGTATTATTATTATAAATTTCACTTTAATTGCTGCTGTAGTTGCTGAGATATTAAAGACGGAAAAAAGGACAGAAAAAGCGATGCCTAAGGGTTTTGAAACCGATCTTCGAAACCCTAAAAACACGTTTCTTTGTATGAAAATCCCCTTCAATTTTAATATTTATTTTATTTTTACTATTAGCTGTTATAGCGGCAAAAGAAATACACTTACTCTGAAAATTTCAACTGGTTACCTCTTACGGTTCGGACGGACGGACAGCGGAGGCTAGTAATAGGGTACCGTTTTCACCCTTCGTGTACGGAACTCTAAAAAGTAGATAAAAGTTTAGATTTAGAATATTACGCACCAATTACTAACGCCTTAAGTATATTACTTGTTCATGTGCTTTGTTTAATTGATTTATAATACTTCGGATTAAGATAACCATTAAATGATTCTCAAAATAATTTAGTTTTATTTGTTTGTATTACCTCTATCTTCTCTATACTTACTTACTACTTCAGGTACTCGAATGTAGGTATTATACCAAGGTAGAGTGAATATTTCACTCGGTGGTCATGTCGAACTAAAGAACTACTTTACTGGCCCCTTGCTCGTATCAAACCGTGAGAACTAAGAAGGGAAAGTACTTCCAAAATGACATAATAATATATACAAAACGATACAAAGCATTTTTCTTGACATCAGCGGGCTTTAGCGGTTGACATGATGCCTCTTATACGATACTAGCTCCTGCCCGCGGCT
Organism: Eupithecia inturbata; assembly: GCA_963662085.1. Taxonomy (NCBI): domain Eukaryota; kingdom Metazoa; phylum Arthropoda; class Insecta; order Lepidoptera; family Geometridae; genus Eupithecia; species Eupithecia inturbata. The sequence continues at coordinate 7,485,314 of OY759186.1, read as the reverse complement.
TCACACGCGCTTTTTAAGTAGCCTATGTGCGTCGCCGGGATCTTCTTTACCGCCCTGCCAAATTTCATTAAGATCCGTTCAGCCGTTTAAGCTTGTAAAGGTACCAGACAGGCAGAGTTACTTTTGAATTTATAATATTAGTATGGAGAAGTCGCTGTAAACCACCGATTTAAATTATTGAGAGAATTTGTCAATTTTTAAAGTCTTTTGATGCTATTCACAGGTTTTCAGGCAACTCATACTTTTGAGTGGTATTTCAGGTAATTGCAAGAAACAGAAACAATAATATATTTTATAATAATATTGTTTATTGGGTGTACATGGTTACGCATTACAATAATATTTTTATCTATTGTTAATTCATTATGGCACTAACGAAAATAAAAATATATTCAAAACAATACAATACACAGGATGTCTTCTATTTATGAAACAATACAAAATACATACTTTACTATAAATATAGTTCGAAATTAACTTAATTGATAAATTATTCGGAATTAAATTTCTCAGTCGTTCGTTAAAGTTTCGCAGCGAAATCTTCATTTTTAACTTTTACATTTTCTTAACAAAATTAATTTTTAACTCAAATTTCAACTCATTGTTCCCAATCGTAAATTAAAAAATAAACTTACACACAAAATCGTAAAATAACTTAAGCGTTTGTACCTATAAGGACAACTGACTCACCACTCATCCATCCTTACAAACAAACGAACGCGCAGGATGTCATTTATATAAAAAACTCTCAACATCGCTCAATAATGCAAACTGTTGATATAAACTTACAACTACCGAACTCCTAACGGTTACTCAAACGATTAGCGCTAATGCGAAGCAGGTTTGTGAGGCTAGCGCGAAGCACCCTCTGCAGCTTCTATATTAAGGCATTCTCGGACTAATACTTTAACGGCTATTAGGAGTATCGACTATGATAATATTATAAATAATTTGTGGAAGCATACCCTCATGCTATCTGTTTCTATGTTAAGTAGTTTTGAAGACTTCAACTGATGCAACAAGCTCACACACAAACACTATATAACTTTACATACAAAAGGCCACATCACATCATTCAGTTACAAAGCGCGAATTTATACTAACAATAATGAAATGTCTATTTTACAACTTTCGTCATTACGATACATGGAGGCTGGGCTACTCTAATGTTTCAACTATAATTTCGATAACATTTTAAGCTACTTTTTAAACTATTACACTTTGTATATCAACGTACGTTCATCTTAATTTATTGAGATTTATCGTGTCGACGAGCCTCTTTTCTTTGATCATGGAACGCAGTTGGCAAGAGTAGTTCCTAGTTGCCGAGAGAAAAATACCAAAGGATACGATGACAAAGGAATATTCATTGATAAATACAAATATATTACAATTCGCTACATAATTCACCGATTGTGACTCGCTAGCACGTCAGACTACGAAAGGAACTGTATCGTGCATTCAAAAGGTAATACTTTAGATTAAACTACGATACACACACATAGAGATATTTACATTTTAACCGATACAAGAAATACAAAACTACAAGAGTATCCACGATAATACGATTTTTATCATCATTTACAATTGAGCAATACAAAAACATACCAAAAATATCATTTCTCTCAGCTTCCGAGAAGCGATGATATGAATTTTATAATATCACAATGCGTGACGGATGTCAACCAATATTTACTCCATTCACTTTATGAAAATAATACTTAAGTAGGTACTAACAGGTGGTTTGAAAAGGAGTTGAGTATAGGAGAGGCACATGCTGTAAGTTAATATTACAGTTAGTTCCAACACCAGCTAAGACCTTGGAGACCTTAAAGACCTTGGCAGACCTGTTTTGAGGAAGGTTGGTGGTAAAGGCCATGCAGTTAGTGAACTAGAGATGTTACCTACAGATCTTTGGATGGACCCGGCACCACAGATTAATAGGAGGGTGATACGGAAGGGAACCATGCTGTTAGAAACGGAGGTAAGTTATATATCCGTGGTGAGTTTGGCTTATTCCAGAATGTCCGATATTTTACAAGAGGATGGGAGTGAAGTTTTGTTGTTTGTGATATGATTGATGAAAATGTATTGGATAAACTTGATGAGTAAAATTACGATTACATACATACAATACAATATTATTCACATGATAATGTTAAGGGATTATAATTTGATATAAACACCGATTAATTTAAGGTTGAATAAATTTATCTAAACACCAAACATGGTTGGTGTCTTTCTCTCAGCAACTTTGAATATAAGTAAATAAGGAGCTTGTCCCTTAGTTTATGAGATTTTTTCCCCTACAACAAAGTTAAAAAGTAATTCTATATCACATCTGATTGATACAAATATTTACTGCTAACTTTGAGACACAGCAACGCGAGAATTTTCAGTAAATATTCCTACAATTCATGTTCTTACAATAATTTATATACAGTCCAAGACCTTGTCGTGCCTTAACGTAAGACTAGATTTTACTACGGAAAAAAAATCGAGAGTTTGATTACGAGATGATAATCGGTTATTGAATATTGGAACACATTAATTTAACTTAAATACAAAACAGTCCATTCACAGAGTTCGAACTTTACCACATTAGTTTGTTCAGTCTCACAGGGCGCCAGCATGGGTGCCAGTGCTAGGTCCAATATCAGAAGTCCTCGAGTAGCACCGCATCGCGCGGGACCAGGCCCTTCTGATCGCCACGACAGCACAGCACGTGCTGGTCGTCTACCTCGAGGATCAGACGGAGCCGCTCGCCCTCGTTGAATGCAAGGTGACCAGAGTCTGAGGGAAGGCGGTGCCAGAGTGTCCGCACGTATCTGGAACGAGGATTTACCTAAATTATGTGATGAATGCTTAGAGCATTAAACCAGACGATGAATGAGATGGACTGACTGAGGGACTGAGGCTTCTTGTCCACATACGGTTTTTATTCGCAAAAAACTACGGTTGATTCGGCCATGTGTAGGCACGGCCCAAGTTCATGAGTCGAGTCTATTAGAAACCTATCAGCTGATAATATCTAATTATATGAGTCGTCGGTATAACCTGGCAAAACAATGAAAATGTTTAAATTCTAGGTAGGTACTGATAGATTCAACCCATAATTAATTCTCAAAGTTCGTTCAAGTTACGCGTTTAAAAAGCTACTTGGAAGGGAAGACTGCAAACAAACTTCTGAAACTGTGATATTGTTCAACAAACTTAATCGTCAACTATCAGTAAAAAGTATTTTAACTCTTGAACACGTAACTACTAATACGTGATTGCCTTGTAGGTAATTGCTAAATGGAAGCTAACGGGCATATTATTATGTGAGAAAGGAAACAGCAATGGTAAAAAAAAAACCAACCCCTCCATCTTAGCCCGTGGAGTTTACAGCCAACTAAGAGAAACTACCAGAAGAAGGGCAGCTCCTTCTGTGTATTTAAAACACTTCCACTTCTTTTCACCAATCCGCTTGCCAAGTGTGGTGTTTACACAACCCTGATGATTTTAATGGGCCGGTGTGGTCGCTAAGTGAAAAAAAAAAACCATTTTTCAAGGGGGGGCAGTTCTGCTGTGGACGTATGTTTGCTGATGAGGACTACTACTATTACTATAGACTGCACTGAACTGTGTTGTTTCGCTTGTGCGGCGGTGCGGTGCGCCCTGGCGGGAGGTGACGAGGCGACGCGGCAGGGCGCGCCCGTAGGTGATGGAGGACGGCCGGGGGCTGCGTCCTTGTACCGACCACTTTTATTGACTGATGTGGCTATTACAGGGACCACAAGTGGCTATTACCTGTGTTGCTTCGGCTGCGCGGCGGTGGTGCGGTGCGCCCTGGCGGCAGATGACGAGGCAGCGCGACGCGGCGCGGCGGGCGGCACGGCGCGCCCGTACGGGAGGGAGGACGGCCGGGCGGCTGCGCCTCCTTGCCAGGTACCGTCGACTCGGGAGGTCCTGGTATACGAGGGAACTAGATGAGTATACGAAAAGGCCTTATGTATCAGGTTGAGTTTTCAGTGAGAAATCTGAAAACTCAACCTGATGTGTGTAAGAAATGTCTCCCGGGAAACGGTTTACTGCGAGCGGAAAATGTTCGCTTTTGCTCCCATTCCCACGGTTTACTGAAAAAGTTTATCATTTACTGTAACGAACAAGCATTGAGTTATAGTATAGTGCATACTCTTTTTATTATTTTTATTAATTTCTTGTGTTATGTTGTAATTCAACATAACACAAGTTTAATTTCTTGGGGTATGTTATGTTTATGTGTTATGTTATGTTGTTTATGTGAGTGCTAAGCAATAAAACCCGAAGGCCTTGGTTTGTATAGTACCTCTACAGGTCTACCTCAAAGAGTTGAGTATAAGGGTTATTTTTTTTACACAATGCAAACCCAAATGCAGTTGTTAGTATAGGCAGTTATGTTAGATGTTGAGTTTAAGAATTTTAAAATATGTTAAATAAGAAGATGATAGCGAAACGATTTCTTTACCAAAATAAATTCACTAGATTTGCGAGTATACTTATTGGTAAACAAAGACTAAAGAGTCCCGGAGCATTTCGAAGCGCTATGCTTCGAAATGCTAGTGTAGTAATGTAGCACTTTTGTAGCAGGGTCGTTTTTCGGATAACAGTTTTCACAGAACTTAAAATATTTGTTATCTATTATATACATACTAATCTTATAAATTTGAAAGTAACTCTGTCTGTCTGTCTGCCTGTCTGTCTGTTACCTTTTCACGCCTAAACGGCTAAACGGATCTTAATGAAGTTTGGCAGGGAGGTAAATGGTATCCCGTGGGCGGACATAGGCTACTTGAAAATTGCGTGCAAAGCCGCGGGCAGCAGTTAGTAGTATTATAAAATCTGTGTCTATGATAACCAGATCATAAATTACTAGGATCACAGATTTTATAATGCTAGACCTACTAGGATTCTATTTCAATATTTAAGGCAATAATCAAGGAAAAATCAATACTACCTCTACTGATTTTGTGTAGATATTGAAAAGACTCTCAAATTCGTGTTATGACTGAGTGAAAGTAGGATAAATATATCAAAATATGGCATGGCATGACGACGTAGATAAATGCATCTATTTACGTATGCGAAATATCGTTTGTTTATAAACGATGCTTGCATTCAAGTTTGTATTGGAAGATTGTTAACATGCTATCTGCTTTAGTACTGAAATGATAAAACAGTAAATCGTTCAGGCACTTTATGGTTACAGGAAAATTTACGACAACAATTTATGTTCTATCTGAATATGTAATATATATTTATGTATATGCTTATAAAAGCCTAAACCAATACTTATTTGTATGTATGTAGATTGAAAGTTAGATGTTCACCCGACTTTAAAAAAAAGAAGCAACTTAGTCAAAATAAAATCTGATTCCTAAGTAGGCATATTTTTTACTGAAAATTCTGCATTTGACCCAATAAGGTTTCGTAAAATTTTGCACAGTAGTTTTAATTGAAACTTTTATTACATTTACGAGTATGTTCAAAAATAGTGTAAAATTAGAAAATATTTTCATTTTAAAGTCGGTTCATGTTTGTTAAAAACTTTTGGTACACAGTTAAGTACATTAGTAGCATTAGTAATTTAAGCATTAGTTGTTAGAGAGAGCTTTCACAATGTTAGTTTATTATTCTACACACGGTATTGTACATACGGTGATTTTTTAGCAAGTGGAGTGTTTTTAGGCAGAGCTTCTATGAGTAAGCTTGAAGGCCGAGGTTTCTGCGTTTTCTTCGTCGCCTCATCCGTTGCTCTGAATGAAATGCGAATAAAAAGCGAAAATAATAAATATAGAAACTCGTACCAGGATGAAATTGCTGTAGAAATTATAGACACCACCAAAAACCTGAAGGTAATACGACAGAATCAAGAATGATACTAATAAAAATTTATCAAAGTGCAGTGCTTAATCCACCACCAAATTAAAAAGCGAGATAAGATTCGTCTAATTTAAAGACAGTTTATATAAGGTACCATACATACTATGATAACGGGGTTTGTAGATATTGGCCCTGACATCGGCCACAACTTCGTTTTTTTGTTCAAAGTCGCGGCGCACAATGAGTTATAATATATTTGGATGTTTGGATAGAAAAACCTTATACAAATAGATGTCCTAAACATAATGTCATAAAGCGTCAGGTTTCTGAGATATTCACATTTATGAAATAAAATCATTAGAACAATAGTTATTTTCATCTGTGACTATCTCAGAAACCTGACGCTTTAGAACATTATGATATAATTTTTTTTTATTCGCATACAATGTGTCCTCCCAATTACACTGTCCTGCAAAATTAAGTATCACACTTTTAAAATTTTATTTTATTCTAAACTGTAAAAGTTAAAGATTTAAAATAAATAACGTTTTATAGCAAATTTTATCAGCTTTCTTTGAAACTATAGTAAACTATACATTAGTAAAATTTTTAACTTAAAAAAAAGATAAAACAATAAAGTATCCATTTTAGCTTAGTGTCCTATTCAATGAATATTTTATAACTATGTTTTACATGTTATTTAATTTTTATAACTGGTATTGCCTCCTCGGGCTCTTATTACAGCTTCGGGCCGGTTTGGCGTCTATGCCAAACCCATGTGATTGTATTTTCAGTATTTTGAACACGCGGTTTTAGAGCCTTTTTTGGGGAATATTCTCCCATTCTTCTATATACAATATAATAATATATAATAAATAATTTTTAGATACAAAATTAAACTCTTTTTCGAGCCCTCTTTATTTCGAAAGTATATCTTGTATGCTTAAAATGTTATTGCAATTTTAAAAGAGTGATACTTAGTTTTGCAGGTCAGTGTATAAAAATTTCATTGCGCGTTGAGATATTGCAAAAAAAAACAATTTGGTGGCCGATGCTATGGTCCATACAAAAATCTTCAAACCCACATCACAGTTGCAAAATCACATTTCCCTTTACATATTGTAACGATTTAGTTCGTATACTGTTACGTTACATAATGATGAAACGAATATATAAACTAAACTTTTTTTTATAGATTTTGATATGGATCATTTGAGCTACCTGTAGATTGTTTGCAACAGTCTGCAGTTAGCTTAATTGTTTCAATGGTAAATAATAGTCCTAATTTGTTTTTTATTTTTGAATTGTAATTTTCTTTGTCAATAAAGTTAAACTAAAGTACCTAATTAACAGAGAGCATCTTTTATAAATAATAATAATATAATTATATATATTATATATAATATACTGTAAAAAGTTATCCCTTTTATTTTACACCTTACATTTTTAGGACCTGGACAAATCCAGAAAACCTTTGATTCTATATTTGTCAAAATCATAAAACATACCTGTTAGCCGGCTGCGGTGGCCTTTTAGCTGTGGTGGCGCGTGCGGTGGCGGGCCTCTGACCAGCCGTGGTGCTGGTCGGCGACGAGCCCTTACGGACCGGGATGGGGATGCCGCTAGAAACGAAAGAGAGTATCATTTAATAGTAGATTGTGTCACAAGGGAACAAAATAATGTTTAAAGGGCGAGAGCGATTTTTTGAATCCAGAGCGAAGCGAAGGCTTCTAGAGTAGAACCCTAAGCGTAGCGAGGGATTCACAGAAGTCCCTCGAGGTTAAATAATTTTGGTACCGTGTGGCATACTCTGCTTTTCATCCTAAACTATGAGAAAAATTCATCATACGAGAAAAATAAATAAGAGATGCTTTTAATAGTGACGAATATTATATTTATATTTAGGTACATAACCAAATTAAAATTGCTAGAACTCATCTTTTATTCAATTTGTGTGAATCATATTAAAATTGTCTGTAATATTTTGATAAAAAGTAATAACAAGATGAATAAAAAGTTCCCGCGTATTCTTTTTAAATTTGTATAGCCAATGCCGCATCGGCACGCACGCTTTTTTTTATTACCGGCCAGGAATTTATTGAAGCGAATTATGTTCAAACTTTATAATTAAATAGTGTTCCAAATTGAAAAGTCATTTCGTCACTGTTATTAAGTGCGCTGGACCCACTTTGTTCGCACTTTATCGAGTGCGATCAAAGTGGCCCACCAGTGGCACTCAACCTCACCTCAACCTCGACAGCCTATAATTGGTTCACAAATGGACTCGGGCCTTCCCCGATAAGCACCTTTGGCTTTTATCTCATGGGGGGTAACGCCCATAATCCCCACGATGGGCATGCGGGTCGCAGTTTGGTGGTAGAATTGTTTCGTATGGGGCGCTGCTGCCCGCCCCCAGTGGATATCCGTTAGTCTCCTCTTACGATACCCGCGGGAAGAGATGGTGTTGTGCAAATTCTAAACCGGCGGCACCACACGTTTCAGTCATCTCTGCTTACTTTAGGGCTTGGTAATGCTGTGTGAGATATCCAGCAACTTATTTTCCAAGAAGGTTGATTGGTTTCTATTGTTGCTTGCCAGATGCCAAATATAGCGAAAACGAAGTATCTGCTCCTCCTTCGAATATTTTCTTAGAAAAAAGAAGGCTACATGGAATATAGGGTCTTACCACAATAACTCACATTTTTCAGGAAAAATACAAGAAAATATATTCTCAATAGTAAAATTTTTAGAAAAGCAGGTATGCTCAGTTAATCTAAGCCAATTTAATTCCAGCCTAGGCAAGAATAAGCTTCAATACACTAAAATCCAGGCAAGCAAATAAAAAATCTTTTTATCACAAAAACAACAAACACATAAATAAAGTTATCATGGAGGATATAATCGTATAGTTTACATACCGATGAGTATTTTTAGCCGGCGACTGGAGCGACGGAGCGACCGGGCGCACGGGAGAGGAGACGGGGCGCGGGATCTTTGAGCCGCGGGCAGCCGCTGGGGAGGTCTCTCCTGGTAAACGAAGGTACAAGTTAGATACATATTTGACATTGTCAAGTTTTAATTAATGTTTTTGTAATAATAATGCTGGACAATTCGTACAGCGTCATCGAGCCCTAAGCAGAGCTTGTGTTATGGGTAACTGATAAATTTAAACAAATACATTAGGTACATAGTTTTTTTTTGTATACATAGAAAACACCCAGAACACCCGGAACGATATCTGCAGATTGTACAAACATTTTTCTCAAGGCGGGCATCGAACTCGCAACCTTCTGTGTCGCAGGCGGACCTTTGCCCGCCGCGCCACAGTGGTTGTCAATGAATTTATTTATTATGTATATGTTGTAACATAGATTACTGAACTTACAAATAAGTTTACGACCAACATGAACCCTGTAGGGGCACTTAAATCTTATAAAAACCCCTCCCCCTTAAGCCTTCCAGATGGCGACTAATTTAATTATTTATAAAGATATGGAGGTACTTAATAAAACCTTAAAATTAAATAACATTGCACATGCAAATACATGTGTCTCCTGGTGAATGAGGTATCAAATTTTTAAATATATAAATTAATCCCTATTTCCCTTGGTCACGGCATCACGCGTGAAGGGCTAGACCGATTTCGCTAATTATTTTTTTGTTGGGGTTTTTATTGTTTGGAGAAGGTTCTTATGAAAGTAATAATCAAGAAAGTTGCGCTGTAAAGTAGAAAATTTAAGAAATCTTAACGACTATAATACCAATTCGAATTCAATATTCATAGTTAAAAGACAGGACAACGTCTGTCGGGTCAGCTAGCATAAAAAACAGGGATCAATTATTGCCATCACATAAGTTCTAAACGTTGAGCTCATTTTATCGGAAAAGCACCGGTTCAATAAAATAAATAGTCCGCAGTCTATATTTTCATCAAGTCATCGCAAATGACGTTTTTTTATTTGATTCGACAAACTGTGACAAACGTAAGCTAGTGACGACGGCTTGCCCAAAACTCGGCGAGGCTGGGCCAACATGGGGACGGAGCATAATAATTAATTTAAAAAAATTGTAAATACTATGTAGTTATAATTTGATTGTAATTTTCTTTGTTAATAAAGGCCATTGCCCGTTTATTGCATTAATTTAAAGTGTCATCCATAATTAAATAACGTGTCGTCCTAAACAAGTAGGAGTAATTGGGTTGTATATTGACGCACATGACAAGGCAATAAAACCTTGATATGTTAGGCCTACCCCGCACAGTGGAATCTCATCTCAATTTTTTTCTTTCGGTTAATCCGCGCACTGGTTTGTAACTTACGCGGATTTTTTCCGCAAGCGCGGGCGGGCATCTTCATACAATTTCCATAATGTTGCAGAATTCTGCGGAAAAAACCGCGCGGTGAGATTCCGCAGTGCGGGGTAAGCCTTAATTAACGTGTTTATATTGTTTATTGGTGGTTGTTAAACATTTGCGAGCAAAAAACCTTTTTACTTTCAGTCGTCCCAGGAATTTTAGCAATGTTTGAACAGCTGACTGCAGTTCAACAAAACAAATGAAGTCGAGTAAATACACAGTTTGCATGGTGTAGGTATGTCAAGGGCTCGAAATACCACAAATGTACAAAATTTATATAATTCTTATTACAATGGTATTGAATTTATGTCAAGGATCTCTCGTCGAATACAGACTTCTTAAACTACAAAGGAACAGCTGTATATCGATCAACAAGCACCGTATGTGGTACTAGTTCCTCCCGCGGCTTCGCGCGTATTTGTCCAGGAAAAAGATATACCTAGCTATGTATTTGCTTTTCAATTTCCTTTGATTCTTTTATACGTAAAGTCATGAAAAGGTACAGCTCTCTGCGTTACTTTTTTACGACTGAGATATCTCTTTCTAGTGCAAACGCAGCGAGACTTCAGATCCAGTTAGTGCACTAACGCGCTAAAGGAGTATAAACTTTCACATGAGGATAAGAATGAGGATAAGAATTGTATGGATTTGGTTACCTGAAGGTGTTCCCGAAGGACTTTCAGCAGTACTGAGCATCTCCCACTTGAGCTGCAACCTTCGGAACTTGCCTCCGGAGTTGTTGCTTGCATTCGCCGTGTTCACACTTGCCCCGCTGCTCGCTGAGCCTGGCCGCCATTCCTCGCCGCTGCAGTCCAGCTGTTTTAGAAACAAATTTCATGAAAAAAGAGCAGAAACAAAAGAGATAGTAATTTTCAACATGTTACGAAATTATGAACCACGCGCTCTTGCTAACAATTTCCACCCGATAAAAATATTGGAAGAATCATGCTACTAGGATTTTTGAAGTATTTTGTATTATCGTGATCTGTATATTTAAACAACTATGTACGAACGAATAAACGAAGTTACTTATAATAGGAATTTTCTGAATCAACTTAGTGCCAAAAGTTTCGATTTCATAATAAACTAAATTTGTATAACAGTCAAAACAAAAAGCAGAAAAATTACTGAACATAAAAGTGGAGGCAAAATGAACACAAACACACTACAACTACTAACTATAACAACAGTAAGAATGATAAAGCGGAAGCATTGCCGGGAAGCAAAACAAAACGATAGCCTGTGAATGAACAACAAAAACCATAACAAAACGTCGTCTAAAACAAAGCACATGTTGCAGGCTCCACACAAAACCCGGCGTTACCTTCGCGTCATTGCCGGCTGGTTTCGACGGCTTATTGTTCTCAAGGCTATCGGTGTAATCATCGCTGTCGTCGAACACCAGTCTGTCAAACGCCTGCATCAGCTTAGACCCCAAGTGCACGCCAGACCATCTCCGGTTCTCCAGCTCAATTCTACTGTTATTAGGACAGAGATCATAACCGAGCCCCGCCGTCGGATTCATACAAGAACGCGGTCTGTTTTTCTCAATCGTAGTCTTCACATTCGCAGAATCGTTCAACAGATCTGGTGTTGACGGCTCTTTGTTTTTGGGCTCCTTGTGCCTCATTATGACGCTGGTCTGGCAGTCATCGCTCGACACCTGACTGGACTGCATCGAGCGAACCAGCTTTAATAAGTTCCGCTGGTTCAGGGTTAGTGGCGGGTTAATCGAGGTGGGCTGTTAAATACCAAATTACTGTTTTAGCAACATGCATCATGCCGTCAATCGTTAGATAGTAATGGGAACGTCCTTGAAGGTCAACCTTTAGATCGATAGTACGACCATACCTTTATTTGCATTTTATGTAAGCTGTGCACGAAAGTATACAAGTTGGATACCTCAACTTTATTCGCTGCGAATCGTGATTTGTTTAAGCACATGCGGTAAACAATAAAATGCAAATAAAGCGATTTTGCTCCGTCAGGCGGCAGTTTGAGAGTATGCGATGTGGTTTGATGCCCTAAAGACAAGGAAATTCATACTTGTTTTTAATAAATCGTGAGTCTAGTAGTGATTGATACGTACCCGGCTAGCAGCTCGCATGTCGCTTTCGATCCTCTTGAAGCTTCTATGCAGTTCTCTCATCTCGAACATGAGGTCAAGTTGGAAGGGCAGTAACCTCAAGGGTTCGAGACTGGCCAGTAAGGTGTCCAAAAGGGCCCTACAGCGAGGCTCCCCGACACAGCCGGCCAGTATGAGAGAATCTGGTCCGTAGTGCTTCGCGAGAATGGACTCTCTGGTGCGGACATACGACACCCACGCGTCAACCGACTGTGCACTGTAAGAAAAGAACGTACTTTAGTATCAGTATCATGTGGCTGATGACGTGGGATAAAGTACATAGAAATTTGTGGATAAATAGTTTTGCACGTCAGGCTTATAATAGGTATAAGAAACTGACCCGCCGGAGTTTCCGACCGGTGACCTCATAATATCAAGTGTGGCTGGAATTACACAATCAATCATTGTCAGATAAGTTATTAAAATAATAAATGTTACTTACTTGAGAAGACCAAGAATAAACGCGTTGAACTTGACCAGCCCTTCAGTTACTGCATCTTCGCTGTTGATCCTCAGTACCAGTTCGTTCAGTGCTTTGGTTATAGGACCTGAAACGTCAATAACATTAAAAAAAATGCTAAATAAGTTAATTTTATCTCCATTAGGATCATTATTTCCTTTAGCAATATTTTTCCTTATCATCTTCAAAGTTATTTTAGATTTGTATATTGTCATAAACTTTTAGAAATATGTTGAGTTAATTAAAGTATTTACCTTGTCTCGCTGTAGACTCAACCATCTGCCAAACAGAATTGTTCACGGCCCCAAAGGACGTTTCAATGTTTTCCTTCAGTCCATCTCTGAATATGGCATATAATGCTGGACATAATGCGTTCAGGGCAATCTTAGCACAAGCTGGCGATTGTTTGGAGTCACCAAGGAACGCTAACTCAGCTTGATCCGTTGCTGATGAGAAGTGTTGGATCAACATCTCTACTGCATCGGTTACATTTGATACTAGCGCTGCAAAATAATTAGCGATTATGGTATAAACTATAACATGACAACAAATATACCTAAATTCAGATTTGTATTAGAAGCATTCTTAGTTAAACAGTGGCTTAACTGTTATTTCTGATCGCAAAAGGCACGAGTAGACAGAAGAGTAGAACTTTAAGCAAGTGGCTTCAAATTCGAATTAGAATATGATTCAACAGTTCTATATTTACCTCTCTTCTGTGACACATCAATCAAATCGTACTTGGCTCGCCCTTCAAAGTGGATCGGGCTTCCGAATTCGTCAGGGCTTACTTCACCTTCCTCGCAAATTGGTATTTCCGCTAGATTCTTGCCCTATAAATTTCAATATTAGTAGCACAACATGCAGATGGAACAGAATAAGCAAGAAATAATTTCATAAGAGATATAAGGATATCTAGCATATAAAATTAGCAAAATATGAGTCGATGCTCAGCCGATGAAAATGATATAAATGAATAAGTAGAATAAGCATTAATTGAACGCAAAAATAATTATATAAAAAAAAAATACACAGTAAACGTATTAAAATCAATGAAACCAAAATAAAGAACCAAAGGTACTCACAGAAATCAAAGGGCAATGATAAGGACAGACGATGTAATAGCGTAATGTTTACCTGATAATGCCTCTGAACTACAGCTGATATATTGGGTGAGTTTGGCGGAGTGGTCACCTTCAGCTCTTCCATCGGCTTCAGTTGAGTTTGCTGAGTCTCTTTCCCCTCAGACTTCTGTGCAAAACTCACTGACTTCTTGCTATTACAACTACTGCCGCTTGATTCTATGGACCTCTGATTCTCCTCCTGAGATCGTTTCATTTGCAGAAACTTGGTCACCTGACCTCTTACCTTTTGAACTTGATTCTGATCCCATTCATCCATGTTTTGACAATTGAACCCGCTCATTTTCAAGAATTCCTCTAGTTGTTGTAAATCAGCGCTACTAATGAGTGCTCCTGGTGGTGGGAATTCTGTGTATTCGATTTTCTTTGTACGTGGTTTAGGCATTGGGGGCGTGTGCGGCCTATGGAATTTGATTTCATTTGATTTCCCAGAGTCGAGGCTACTCTCCGTCCCAACGCCTTCGTCCGCGTAGTACTCATTGTAGTCGGCATCTTTATCGGCCGCGTCGAGAAATTGCTGAGATAGTCGCTTGGCAGCCAAATCATTGTTCTTCCTGTAATCTACGTTTTGATTCAGCAAATAATAAGGTTCTTGTAGAGATCGCCTCTTTGACTTGTTTTCGGTCGCAGCGTTCATGCAAACAATCGGATCTTGTATGAGTTCATCCATTTCGAACATGCTGTATCGTTTTGCACTGGACTTGCGTGTTTTGTCCATTGATTTACGTAAAATGCTTTTTGGTAGGGGCGGCCTCGGAGGCACGTGATCTCCTTGTTTGATGCGAGCTTGGTCAGCCAGTGAAAGTGATCGCTTCGGCGCAGAGGGGTGCATCCTCATACCTTCAACATGAGCACCACTAGCTTCTGAGCTCGTAGCGCTGTCGTAGCGGTAGACAAAGAGTGGATTGAAGTTACCCGCAGGTGCCGGGCTGTTTTGAGCAGATGAGTCTGTGAGCATGGTTGAAGAGCCACGGTAACCAGACGATGGCGCGGTAGCCGTGCTTGAACTTGAAGAAACAGTTGTAGGGTTCGGCATGTTGTTACAGTCGCAGCTCATTGGTCGGGTCCTAGCTTTTGAAGTAAGGCAGTATTTTTCATTACTCTTTACTGTCACTTCTTTTTCCTTAGTGTGCATCAACTCGGGCAGTTCTGACAGCATTTGCTTGCACTCTGTTGGCAGGAGGAAGTTTAATGAATCCCAGTCTTTGATGTGTCCTAAGCCTTTCTTCTTCAGCACTTCGAAATCGTTGCATGAGAACGGTCTCTTACCCTTTACTTGTAATCGATTTCGTTTGATCTGACTCGATTTAGGAGAAACATTTACTTTTAATGGATTTAAGAAAATGTTTGCTCGGCCGTTTAAAAAGCTTATATCTGGTAAAGTGTAGTTAGGATATAGAACAAAAACTGGTTTTTCGCAATCTCCCTCTTTGAGTTTTTCAAGAAATGAAGGCTCAACTATCTTGAGAAGGTCTCGTTCTATCGACATGGTGGATAGTTGTATGCTAGATGTTTGCATACTTTTATCAAGTCTGTTGCTTTCAACATGGGTAGAGGTAGACTTGTGGTCACACGCCTCTCGGTTTAATAGCCTGTTCATTCTCGTCACTTGAGTGTTGTCAGACTCTGAACAACTTGAAATGCTGACACTGGTAGCCGACGACTGTGATGAACAAGATTTCCTGTTTCTTATCTTAGATGGGCTATTTACAACACTCAGATTTGCTCTCCTGATATGAGTTTTGTTGACTGTTGCATAAAGGTTGTATCCACTGTCACATAATTTTGCTCCATCGGCTGTTTCTTCTTCTTCAACTAAAACATCATCGTATACCCGGTTACCGTATAAGTTTGCAGATTGTATCTCTTCATAAACCGCTGAACAAGCCTCATCTACCCCCGTTTTCGGTAACTCTATCTGAGGCCGATCCAGATTAATATCTTTGACTTCTGTTTTATGTTCACTCATAGACTCGCCGCTCTCCCCACCTGAACTAGACGGCCAGCACTCAGACCGGTCCAGCTGGTCCATGCTAACTATACCATCGTTGCTCATACTTTTCTGTTTCATGAAGAGTTTAACCAAGCTCATCTTGGGCTGGCTTTTATCTGAAGAGGTTTGATTGTCTGTAGAAGACGTACTCATGGGTTCCGAATGCTGGCTTCTTTGTTGTGAGACATCGTACACTTTCATATACATAGGAGTGCCCGTTAGCCTGTGGTTGGTGGTAAACGAATCGACCTGTAAACGGAAACGTGTTAAATAGTAGCAGTCAATGTTTACCATCATTACTTACTTTGTTATTTTTCAATTAGCGTACCGTTGAGTTACTGAGTGCGGCGGAGTTAATGGAACTGTTCATGAGTCTCTTTCTGTAGAGATTTGGCAGACTTTGGCTTTTGATCACGGAGTTACTCATATCGCTTGTTGCATCAGTCATTTCGTTTGTAGATTCATCATTATTATTTCCTGAGGGATGCCTTAAAAGGAAAAATATGTTTAGTGTCAGCTTCTGGCGGAAAAATTACTGATAATTTGATTTCCACCAATATTTACCTTTCTAAAGGCGAATGGTTGGTATGTTTCATAAGTTTACTCCATGTAGTTAATCCAAAATCACTTCTGGCCATCGACGTTGTTAGCTTATTGGTTAATTTCTTACATCTTTCTAATAATTCTAAATTCCTGCGCGTTCTTTCATCGTTATCTAAAACTACGTGTTCTTCTCTCCCCAATTTGTCTGAAACAGTAATGTTCCTGTTAGGTGGAAGCTTATCATGAATGAATATATTCAGGCACGTGAATCAGTTCTAATCTTAGTAAACAATTACATCACTACTTAGCAATAAAGGCGGGCTTACATTACATTGAGTCATGATAATTTTGCAATGTTATCATTTTTTCATCTTGATTTTGGTTTTGGTTTTGATTCTTATCTACATAGGTACCTAGAATTTTGCATTTTGATATTTTTAGTGGTAGGTGGTAGTCAAATAACATATTGTTTGAGGTTAGAAGATTACCATGACATCTTTGCTTTTAGACTAGTATATAGAGCCGGCTTAAATTCGTTGATCTTATTTATTTATTAATTGTTATGGACCACCTAAAGTATAAATCTTAAAACTAAAAAAACACGAGGTGTGCTCCTTTTTATAGGTGTTCGTGGACACAGAAAAAGAAAACAAACACATCAATGACACAAAAAAAATGTTTATAATAAAATTACCATGTCTTTGATTGACGGCTGATTCGACACACTCACTATCCTCAGAATAGGTGGTGAGACTGCCTTCAAAGGCGATGGTGTAGTTGTCCTTATTTGCCTGGCAGGTGAGAATAAGGTCCTGCTCAGTCGGTAGCTCACAGTCCAGGCTGTCCACGCTGAAGTGTACTCCATGTAGACCCTCCTTTACAGGCGAGAATAGGAGCTCAGACTTGCATATCGACATCGTATTGATCGAACCGACAGATTCTTCACCCTGAGGGAGGAATTACGATTATTCTCTTGGCATGCTTCTTCAATACGTAGGTAGAAAGAAATATTTGAAAACATGTAGGTAGATCGCTTGATCACAAAGACAAAGTATTTTACAAATGACTATGTATTATGTAATGTAGTGTTTTAATGTATAGCACCAATTTCAAAAGAATGTGATTAAAGTTTAGTAACTGTATTGAAACGCAGCGTTGGTACTAAAGTAATAATAACTAAACGTTCTCAGAAGAGTTTCGAAAGGTAGCGCTATACGGGTTCAGACATAAACACACAACTTCGATGCGGATGCAAGCTTCTAAAAATAAGCCCACAGTTCAATGGATTTACAAACATTATCGGTGTACCCAATTTTTATCGGAAGGATTATCTATTGTCATTGATTGCAGCGCTAAAAGTTGATTATTTGTGTTAAAGATCTTATGATCTATATAACATTACGCAATATACAAAGATATTAGAAAGATAGGTACCTACTAGCTTCATCCAAAGCAAGGTATGTACATATTTCGTTACTCGGGAAGTAAAACGACAAACAACATGGCTGCAGCGAGCGTTATCTTCAATTTAATTCCCTTTCCTGCTACAAATGAGGTCACAAACTAAACAGTTATACTCATAATGCTGCTATTGTTGCAGGCAATAATAATTTAACGATTGCCTAGGTACAACATATTTTGGTAAACATCATTTCCATTAAAGTTAATAATGAGGGTAGTTAGTAAAACAAATAATGAGATAATAGGAAAGTAAAGTGATAACAGTCGATTCGAGAAATGTGTAGGTAGTTAAATTCTTATTTTAGCGATAACCAAAAATAAACAAGTAGGTACTTATAAGTAGGTGTAAGGTCATTTTTAAAAACAGGTTGGTATCTACGAAAACACATGTGTCATTGCAGAGTTTAATTGCTTTAATTGTTTCCAAGGTGAATAAAAAGTGGTTCAAGTTAATTATCGTGAATGAAAGCAACAATAAATTGCGATAAGTAAATGACGAAATAATAATGCACGTAATTGCAGATATTGATGCTAATGTAACTCACTGAATAATATCCATTATAGGAATCCCAATCGTACTCCACACCCATTTTTACAAGAATCCCACTACAGTCCCTATCAAAATAACGCCACACTAAATCACACAGAACCACCCGTCTAAGTCATCGTATCAGTATCAACTAAAGCTTCACAAAGTTCACAATTCACAGTATAGTCCCTATCTTATGCACACACAGTTATCAATAAGTTCAGTAGAATTGTATTTATTGGAAACGCTACATGTGATAGGATGCATCACTGCCGCGGAGCACAACACTCGTTAGAACCCGGGGCGCGACTGGGACAGCGAGCATATTAATTTTAATATTAGCCACCGCTTGCGCATCTCAAACTTTACACTGCCTGTGATCTCATAGACCGAACCACTTAAGATTATGTGTACACGGCAAGATAACCAACATTACTAATTTACATAAGCAATTGGTAAAATCACTTGTCTTCTTCTGTTGACATACGTACGCCTGAACAGAATAAGACAAAAACTTGCAATGCATTAAGCATTGGATTAAGTTGAGGGAGGTTTGTCAGTAACGGGAAAACCAGTCTACTGGATGAAGTTTTAGAAACAACTGACTGCAGAAAACCAGTGCATTCAGACGTGTATAGAATAACAAAAGAATAATTAGCAGAGCAATTTGAAAGGGTTTGATTACCAAGTTTAGTTTAGCAATGCCCAAGCAAGGTTAGAAGTTTAAAGGGCCCAATTATTATCCGAGAAAGCTCTAATTGGGGATACTGAAGTGCTATAGTTTTTACTCTAACGAATCGTAATTTTTCTGCTAGGTATTTATTAACAACTTTGAAACTTCTCAGGTTAATATGAAGAGGAAGAACAGGGATTTTTGTGTGAACGGAGTGTGAAAGTTTGAGAACATCTGTCCAAATGGATAGTGTTCATTGGCAACCAGCACATGGTGGCAGTATGTGCACGACCACACATAAGGACGATTAAATATAGCTCACTCGCACAGCGATAGAGGGAATGACTGTATGACCGGGGGAATAACGAGCAGTTAAAAGTGATTGACGTAATTCTCTGTGAACGGCACACATTGAAGTCAACCTATTTTATCTTCACTATTACATGCATATAGTAGGTACTTAACTACATCCCGTGGGACCAACGTACTTTGCCCGGTAAATAGGAAGACTAGTTGTGAATGCTGGCGGAGTGCCGCATAGACTTTCTATGTATATCTCCTGGGACTAGATTACGGTTGATTTGGCTATTGTTCTACGATTTTTCGCATTAGGATTTTATTTTATATTGTGGCGTAGACCCTCTACGTCGTAGAAGGACTTGCTTTGTTCAAATGGTTCAATTAACCAGCTTTACATACTTACATGCTTTATACGCCGTTCTAAATTATATCCCAGTCATCTGACTAGGATATAATTTATGAATATCTATTGATAATAAATAAAATTTGGAACATTATTAATTGCTACGTTATTTATTTTTTACGTTCACTAAAGTATTTTCAATTTATTTACAATTAATAAAATGTTGGTGCCATGGCTCCTCAGTTCATTCATCCTAAAGACAAAATGATAAGTATCCAGTTATATATAGTTATATATATACCATCCAACCTAATCAATATTTACTTCAGTTTATTTTTACAAAAATATATACACTACCGCCACCTAGTATGATTCCAATGAGACGTGTACTGGGCACATTTAAAGCGACATCTATCCATTTCAACCAAAAGAGTTTTGTGTGTGGCTTCTATAGATGGCGCTAGCATTGACAGCGTTTGAATGAAACATAAAAATACATTCGTAGAGAACATAATGTTTTACAGCGATGATTTCGTGTCATTTGCCAATGATGTGTTCAGCGAAAATGTAAAAGTAGGTAACAGTGTAGTCGTTCAACGACTGTGGGCGTATGAAGGAGCATATTATGATTATGTGAAACACAAGGATGCAAGGCGAACCTGCAAACTACTGCCGAAACTGATACTGATACTGCTGTCGAAGCGAAATCTGTCCATTAAAGAACTGGAGATGCTGGCAAACATCTCGCCTCGGGGGTTACTCTGCAAGACACCAATTAGCACCCGTCAAGAAAATTTAAATAAAACTGAAAATTAGAATGAAATACATAAATAAAATAGTTAAAACGACATAAATAAAACATACATAAAAATATAAAATTAAGTTAATAAAAAAGTTAGTTTCCAACACCACGACAATGATATCGAAGGCTAAATAAAATGATCCATTGCGATTGCTGTGTGGAATAAAAATATGGCAATGATATAAAATATGGGGTATTAAGTTAAGGTGAACGGTTTCCGAGCGTTCACTGCCGGCTCTGTTGCCTGCAGTCTCAGCTGATATTCATCATCACTTCCGTATACTCGAGCCATTGACACAGCCTCGAGAATGCATTGCATGCTTATCTAGCTTTGTTTCCACGTGCATATTTTACTGGGATTACAGATAACCTGACTTTCAGTTTTGCGCTTGGTTTTTTATGTAAGCAAGGTTTTGTTGAGTTTGGGTGTGGTCAATGGTCGAGTGTTTTTTTCTACTTTTATATTATTTATTTATTCATATCACGGTTTTTATTGAACTTGTTTTTGTTTATTAAGTAGTTTCTGCTTATACATATATTTTTTCTTTGAAAAGTAGCTCTTAGCTACGAACTACGCTTTAAGAGCTGTGGATGTTGGTACCAAAATCTTCTTCAAGAGAAAGTTCATGTACTTACTTTGCTACTCGAGAAATAACAAGGTTTGTAAGGCCACTGTTTGCGGTGACTCGTAACGTCCTCGCTGTGACCGAAATTGCCGCAATTTCTCAACAAAATTATGTTTGAACAAGGTCCTTTAAATTTCACAGTTCTGACGAATGCGATCTTCTCAGATTTACACATTTAAAAATTAAATTATTAGGTAGTGCTTCTCTCATACATACTTAGTAGATGTATTGTATTTCTTTAATCCAAAAATTTATACTAAGTATTCTTATTTACAAGACACTTTAAACCAGAGGAGGTGCCACACATTTGGCAAGAAGTTATAAAATAAGTACTTATTAGGTACACTCATGTTTATGTTAATAAAAAAAATTCAAAGTATAATTTTGTCAACAACACTTCGCCAACTTTACCGATAGTTTATACAAAAACACTCAGTTATAACGACAAAATAAACACAAATTAAGCTTCTTATGAAGGTTTTTTTTTGCAAAAACGTGTCCTTTTATGTCTTTATTATTTCAAGAGTCATTAAATTATTCACACCTGGCTTCACAACCATTACGCATACGCAATTCTGCAAGGATTTTCGGTTTTAAGATCTGATAAACGTAAATTTAAATCTTTACGATCTTTGCATGAGACTTGACTTGTCGGGTTTGATAAGATTGAAAAACTTTCGTAATAGTGGCTGTGATTCAAAATCAAAAAGCTGAACTGTGCTAGAATCTTTGATCGCATGATCACAAGCCTAGGTTCCAGTCCCATACTCGTAATTGCATATTTTTTATACTGACGTTAACTTAAGAGACATTCAATATCTTCTTTTGTTTGCAGTAATAAGTATTTTTTGAGAGTCGTTCGGCATAAATCAACCCCAAAGAGAATAAAACCACTCCTGATCAAACCAGTATGTACAAGTAGCTTCACTTACATCATGCGTTCTGTCGCCAATGACGGTGTCGTGAGGCAAGTTGGCGGTCATAAGCAGTGCATGTATATCTTCAGTCCTGAAGCTTTCCATATCAGCCTCGGCAAGGTTCGCGTCGAGGTCCCTGGCCAAGTCGTTGTAGCGGGAGGTGAACTCGAAACGGGACGCCAGGTCACTTATGCCTTTGTACGATGCTGATACCGAAGACAATACTGAGGGGTGGTGGCAGGAGCCGTCTCGGAAAATTGGGCTGGAAAAGAGGAAAAGGTTTTTGTAGTATTCTTATTTCATGTCTAGTTTTATCGTGAACGCTCGACGAAATAGTAACTGTGTTTGCGACAGTAAAAGTACCGGTTAACTTCAATGAATTTTATTCTATGAAACTCAAAGTTTTATTACTTCCCAACTTCATAACAATCGTAATTATCGCATCGTTGATGCAACAATTCTATTTTAATGTCGGTCATCGGCTCATTAGAAGCATGTTGACCTATTTCGCGGTCTTTATAGTCTTACATTCTTTTGTGCACGCCATTTGGGTCGTTATAAACTGCGACATGCGCAGTTCCTCGAAATTTCCTTTTAAATAGGCTAGTTTTTATTGAAATACCT
This sequence comes from Eupithecia inturbata, assembly GCA_963662085.1. Taxonomy (NCBI): domain Eukaryota; kingdom Metazoa; phylum Arthropoda; class Insecta; order Lepidoptera; family Geometridae; genus Eupithecia; species Eupithecia inturbata. The sequence continues at coordinate 7,462,575 of OY759186.1, read as the reverse complement.
ATAATTTGAAAGCCGGGAGAGTTTCAAGATTTCTGACTCCCTATTATAAATGTGCAAGATGCTTCTTTTGAGGTGTTGGTATTTCCATGGTACTTACGACGATTATTAAGAAAATCTGGCATCTGAATACCATTTGGAGCGCAGCAAGAGGTACAGTACAACGTATAACCTACCATTAAGCCATTAGAAACGAATGAGCTTACTTATTAAAGTAAGAACGTTTATGTCGGAAAGCAGACCATTACACTTAAGACTGCAGTACAAACCACAAATAAAATGGGTATAAAATGGGAGAATTTGTACTTTATAACATTGTGGTTTCCAGACATGACATCTAAGCACAACAACAAGCAAGTTTCCTGTTTGTTTTCCTGAACCAACTACAAAAAGGAGGAGGTTCTCAGTTCGTCTGTATGTTTTTTTTTATGTGTGTATGTTACCTTGTTGCTTGTTGTTTGCATGATATCTCCGCCTATGGGTAACCGATTTTACTGATTCTTTCACTATTGTATAGAGAATAATTGCGAGGTGGTCCCATAAAAATATTATTCTCTAGGGATTAGTATTTATCCCATTATATTTAAAAAGCAACATAATATTTTTGAAGAATCACGACTAGCTACAACAGCTTTAGTGATATCTGCGCCAATTGTTAATAGGTTTTGATGATTCTTTCGTTATTGTATAAACATTGATTTTGAGGTGGTCTCCTATAAGTTTGATTCTCGTGGAATTGCGCCGTAAAATGTAGGATTGTAAAAAAAATTCAGAATATGATAATTTAATTATCACCCGATTAATGGTTTCCATGGCAACGGGCGTCAACAGCTTCATCCATATGTTCAAACTAAATTAGACTTGAATTATAACTAAATGTCGCCAGTGTAAACTAAATTTTTTTCACGTGAACATAGTAACCTTCGGTCAGGAAATGTATGGGAGGGGTGATTTCGATTGTCAGAGACAGATGAATATTATCTATAAACCGGAATTTGAAGTTGGTTTATCGTTTTTAAAACACGCCAAATTATTAAACCGCACAAGAGGAACCAGAGATATCCAGGGTTGTCACAGTAGCCCAGAGGCAAATAGTTCAACAAGCTCTAAGTCGCAAAATAAAGATGAGAATGCCCACTCGCTTGTAATCGAGGAACCAGAGATATCCATAGTTCTCACAGTGGCACAGAGGCTGGTGGTTCAACAAGTCCTTAGTCTTATTGTATTGTAAGTCGCACAATAAAGATGAGAATGCCAACTCACTTGTAGTCGAGGAACCAGAGATATCCAGAGTTGTCGCAGTGCGCGTCGCCATCGTGCGAGTGCGCACTGCCCGCGAGGCTGGTGTTGCTATTGCAGTCCTCGTCGACGCCGGGGCTCGCCGCCTTCAGCCCCAGCCTTGGCGGTGGCCCTGGAATTTACAGAAGAATTTATTAGTATTGATGACAACAAGTATAAAAACGATAAAAATAATTCAGAGAGTAGATAGAAAATATAGTGCAAACAAAAGTCCTACTCCGTTACTAGGAGTCGGGCTGGTATGGCAGAATGTTGAACAATACACACTGCCATGCGAAATGTCAGTGCTGTCTATAACTGTAAATATTGTCCAGTTTATCTGTAAGTATTTGGTACCCTTAAATTTGCTAGAATGGGAGGGCCCCTTTTTAAGCTCCCAAATAGTTATTTTCACAAATAGTTGTTTCGTTAAAACATACCACTTGTAAAACTAAGTTGAACATAAAATAGGACACATGAAACTTTGCTAGGAATATTGACTTTACGAGGTCGTGACCGTGGCTGTAGTTGACAGGCTATGTAGAATGTGGGATGACAAGGCACATGACCTAGTTCTTCTCCGCGGTTTGTAAGGCGGTTGATTGATCGAACAAAATGAGATTTGATCTCGTGTCAAAGATTGAGTTAGTTAACTTTTTATCATAAACAACGTTCTCATTTCATCTCATTTTAAGCTTAAAAATACGAACTAAACTATTTAAAAAAAATGTTATTTAAGATACGTTTTTACCTACTTCATCCATTTTCAAATCTCCTATTTTGATGGTAGGTACTTGTTGATTGTAATCAGACTCAAAGCTGTCTTTGAAAGTACGAAACTTATAATAATTAATCACTGTCGTGTCCAGAGTCTCAATCGAAGACAATCAGACGATGGGCGTAAAACAGTTCATGTTATATGTCATAAAATCCAGGCGGACCCTTGGCGCCACATAAAACTAGCTCTAGGCTTTATGTGACACCACTGAAACGAAGCAAGCGAGCCACTTAGCAGAAGCCACCTGTGTAAGTAACATAAGAAAATGTCTGAAAAGTTAGGTAGGTAACCTAACGATGATATGCAACGAAGCGCAGTGCTACACCTAGATGGCGTAGCATGCTTGAAATCAATGTGATAGGTAACCTATCACAGGTAGCAGGTAGTTTCGCGTCTGAGTGGAAGGTATCGTTTTTCCTGTTGCCCCACCAAACCAAAACTGAGGGAGCCTTGAAATTATTTAGTTTTACACATTTTGTCGAGTGGTTGCTGATTTTCGGTGTTACAATCGGTGGTAGTGTCTCGTGCACGCTAACACTCAGTGTTGTTTGTTTTTAGTGTGGGTGGAAGACCAGCTCGACCACATGCCTTCTAGGGAATGTTGGTGTGCATCCAAAGTGTAAGGAAAACTACATACGAGCATTGCCGCGACACGACGACGATCGCGACTGATATAGCTAAAGGAATGTGGTGGGTGAGTTGAATTGAAACTCTTGGTCACCTCCCTAAAACTGTTGCCATTGTTCGAGAACATGTATTACTAGGGATAAACTGTTGTAATGAACTTTTAGGATTTTTAGACGACCATACAAGATAGTAGATAAAGTTTTGAGAGGACAGTTTCTAAAGCTCGATCAACTGCAGAAACTGTCCTCTACACATACAGGGGAATTATATAAATACTGCAGATTTTGTATCTACTTAGGTTCTTGAAGATGCAGACTTAATACAAGGAAATCCGTTGGAATAAACAATCGCATGACAGGGTCAATACTCGTCACGGCTTATAATGTAGCTCTATGAACCGTATGAGGAGACCACTTAGTTATAAGAGGTGGCCTAGCTACTGAGTCTACTGACTCATTCAATCCCATATTGCCTATTCTGTGTCATCGGTGATACATCGTAACGGCTATGGCTGGACAGCAATTGTTTTGTTACCATGTTTATTGAATGTTGGCGAATGGATTTAGTAAGATTCTGTATCTTGATTATGAATCATCATCTGATCCGCTTCATTCTGTTGTTTTCTCTTATTTGGCACAACTGTTACCTAGCCTCCTGAACAAAAGGTACAACCTTATTTTTTATAGAGGTGTATTAGTATTAGATCATACCAGCAGTACCACAGTATAGCGTTGTTAATTATTGTTAGTAATTTTATAAGTTTTTCTAATTGTTAGTTACTCTTAGTTTACTTCAACAATGAAGTTGTTGCTTGTTAACAACTACCTAGGTACAAACCAACAACTACTAACTATTTTCTATTTCTCCTCCGCAAGTAAGCAGTATTTTAGCTTCTACATGCGAGGACACAAATGGTTATGAGTTATTTTATTATGTAAGTTTATTTATAAAGTGGTTAAAACTGTTTGTTCACCGAACAAAACAAAATAAAAATAAATAAATAAGTATACCAATAGCCAATAGTTTTGGGGCTGTTTGATGCACGTCACAAATTTAACCTCCAATATTATTTATTTAAGTTCAAAGTGGCAAAGTAAACTTGAGTATAAGTACCTACAGGCACTGGGACCCGAGTTATCGAGTGTCACTGCATTGCATTTGCATCGAGCAGACATTGCATTTTGCAAATGGGTGGAGGATTAAGTGCATGCCTTTAATTATGGACGTATGAAATCTTGGCAGTGCTGTGTGACAGACACTAATCATGAAAAAGGTTTTGCGATATTTCATATAAGACCTGTATATACATATTTTTAAGTCATTACCTATCTTTTAATTATGTTTGTCTTACATTCCATGATGAAAGTTTTAATAATTATTATTATCATTGCTTGTAAATATTTGTGCCACAGTCTACCTCTATATATATCGTATTTAAATTTATCATTAGCATACTGATTTGTTGAATCTTATTTAAATTTCTTACAAAAACTAGTTTTATTCTCTAGGGAAAAATCACAGCTACCGAAAAACGCGTTACAATAAAATACACCGTAAAGATAACCATTAATTAACTATAGGGAGAATAAATTAACTTGAGTAAAAAGTTGCCCAATTCCCAAGAATTCTTGGAAAAAGCATTCCAGAGTTTGGTTGTTTTGATAATGGTTGCCCCTAGTGGCAGGGCGCCAAGCTTCCCAAAATTTAATGTTGGTTCGAGGTGGTTGTTATTAACACCGTGTTCGTTAATTATAGTAATGAGGTGAAGCTCCGCAAAATTTTTGTTGTTTTTAAAATGTGTGAAGCGGCAATGTCTGACAGTAACAAGTTAGTCGGTAACCATAAAGTTCACAAACGGTACGGTAAATTAAAAATAAAGGTATCTAAATAATGCACGGAATACCTATTGAAAATGTTTATAGGTAAGTTGAATAAGTATGTAAATATAGTAGAGTAGAGACTCTTTAAGCTTTATTGATACAACTCCAGGTGAAGGCATTTTTCCGCCATGTTTGTTCAACAACTTTGTCTGCGCCAGAGAACATTTTTCAAAGGGATTAAGCCTTTCGCTTCGCCATAATCCCTTAACTAATTACAGAACTGATGTCACCTTGCCTTAAACAGGTTTAAATCATTCTAGTTTAAGTGGACGTGGTGTGGGTAGCTGATCGAGTAGCTCGAGTAGACTGCTTCCGGGGTTATCGTTTACTGCACTTCCATCATTCTCTAACACGTTTATATGTAGTATGCCTAAGGCGCTTAAAGCGTACTGTAATAGCTTGATCTACAACTTCACTATACAATGAGATCATCTCAGAAGATAGCACGAGTAGGTCTATGTAGTAGGTACTAGGTACGTTAGTAATAATATACATTATCTGATACTAGTTTATAAGATTATAATTTCTGAGATCTCTGTCCTGTTTTGGGATCGAAGAGGCTCTGAAGAATAGATTAGATCGTATTGTTTAAAAAATATTGCCCAATGTGCCACAAAACAAATCACAGCTCGCGAATGATAATTAAGTTTTCAAAATCGCCTGGCCCGATAGCAGTGCTTCGCAAGAGAGACAATGCGAAACTCCATCCGTGCGACCGTTGCCAGATGATGTGACCGTGAGAGGTAGATGGAGGTTGTCTGACAATCTGGCATGCACCACGGTACTTTAACAATGTTTAGGGGATTGCACTTTAATATTATTAAACACGACGAAGGCCTGTGAGAAATACCTATCAAAAATTGCTTCGGGGATTTTAAAAGAGAACTATCTACTGACACGTATAGCTTATAGATCCAGCCAGTTGAAAAAAAAAACAACTATGCAGGGTAGTGCGACCACATGTTAACCGAGTCATTGCAAACTTATTTAGTAATGATAAGCTTTTACCTACAAGCCTAGGATCCCCATGACTAGGCTAACATGTGGACGGACCATGAGCCGTAAACATTTACTTCAGCGTTATTTCAATACGTGTAATATTTTGAGGTTACCTCAGGTGAATAACATTTCCGAAGTAGACGTTATTGAAAGCACGCGTTGACAGGTTATTGCATTTGGGTAGCCGAGTTATGTATCGAAGGTCGAAACAAGTTGCATTATTATCGAATATTTTATCGATAACAAGTTTATCGCTGGTTTGCCTACGAATAATGAATAAATTAAAAGTTCATAAATTAATGTTTGTGTCGTTGTAATGAAATTTTGTTTAAAACCAAAATAAATCATAAAGATACGATATTTTTCTTTTAAAACCAATGAATCTTTTCAACTACCGACCTAGTCAACCAACAACAGCAAGTACTCTTACGACATATTATTATGAGTTGACATTAAAAATTATTAAAAATTTAAGCAGTGTTAAGAAAGCGCACACAGTTCCAGTTAAGTTAACACACATTAGATTCAAGAGAAATCTTGTAAGTACTATTTCTTTAATTGTAAAGCAAGAAAGGTGATATTTAATGAAAAGGCATTATTCAGACATAAGAATGGTAAGACAATTAAAATTAAATATCATCCCTTAGACATAATGAGGCTCTGTGCTAAACATATGAAGCTATCCAATAAAGAAACGTTGCAGAAGTAGAAATAATTCAACAAGTCACATTTTTCACATGAAGCTAGAAATCAATCCCTCGGACACCTGTCCGTACGAATCCATGCAACAAGTAATAGAAAACGTGAGAATAGAGACAGTGACATATAAACGCTAGTTCGTATTGAACAACCTTTCACCCACGATAGTCGCTCCTTATTCGGAGACGGCGCCATCGGGACCACCTAGGCTGATGCAGCGGTTCTAAACTTAGGCATACAGAGCCCATGGGACTCGTGAAGTGTTTACTAGACTAATATAGTATTAACTGTGCTTGAGGGTTTCTATATCCTTGCGCTAATTTTGTCTTGTTTAAGTTTTTCGCACTCTTATGTAACACTTCAGAATAATTGAAACTCCCTTACAACGGTCGTTAATCATTAATGGCATCGCCTCGTCATAGTGAGCCTCAACAGATTCAGATTATACGTATGAGCACAAATTGATTTAGAAATATAAAAAGCTATTGACAAAATATCCACAAATGAAAGTGTTATTATCATTTTGGAGCTAAATATTATGTTTGACTGTCTGCTAGCGATGAAAAAAGTGAGCAAATCGAATCAAATTGATAGGTGTTTTTAAAAGGTTTAGAATTGCTGTCCAAAGAAAAGCTGCGATGTCGTGTTCCTAGAAATTGAATAGGCGAATCGTGTTCATAGGAATGGAAGGGTGATATTGAGTCTAACTCTAAACATTACTCAGGTTACTGGGACGCTCCTTATTTGTTTTGGGATGGTTTTAAGATAAAACAAGTGAAGACTATTTCGGAGAATGTTGGCTTAGACGATTTTGGAGAATGTTATTTATTTTAGAGGATTACTAACCGAAATGAAAACAAACTTTGTTTAATTTAAGCAATGCATGTGATGTCGAAGTAATCCTCTATTTAATCATATGGTTATTCACAATCTCTTAAACCAGCCTTTATACAATCATAATGGGAGTCACCGTGCCACAAGGCGAAGGGTGAAAAGGAATTATAACTTATTCATTGAAACTGGATGCGAGCTCGTGACACATCTAAGCTTCGTTGAAACTTCTTTTTGTAATCGTGAATAAGAGCCCGTATATGAATGCCACACGTGTGGGTTGAGGGAGCCAAAAAGTTATATCTCTCAGGTTTTAACTGTCTTTCTGTGTTATAATAAAAACCATTAGTTTAGTCGTTTTCTTAAATAAAGTACTTCTGAGAAATTTATGGCGGTTTTACAACGCCGCATTTCATGAAGATGGTTTTGATGATTTATAACCTTGACTTTACCACGAAATGGTTTCAGTTTTAATTTTATCCTTTAATTGCCTTTGCTAGCAAAAGAATCAACTTGATGTTTGTTAAGTCAACACAACTGTTACGTGGTTAACTTATGTGCGAACATTAAAACATCATTTGGCAGCACCAATGCCTCTTAATTACCCTGTCTAACATCTGTATTGGCAATTTAATATTATAAACACTGTTCCACAAGTAACTGGGGTATTTCGTGACTAAGTAGTACTAAGTGAGTCATGAGAAAAAGGAATAGTGAGCTAAAGGGGCGGTAAAAAAGGAGGACGGCTGGGCGCCGGGTAATTTCACGGCGACGACTCCTCATACAGCTCAAAATGGAAGAAAACCCATCGTATTTATAGAATTGCATCGAGAGTATGACCAATTCTCTAATTTTGTAACAGCCAGTGCCGATAACTGCGCTTCTCGAAATGGAACAGGAAAACTGGGACTTGTTTAGGTACAAAGATATAAGGTGGTTTAACCTGGAAAATTACAATACAGCCTTTTATTATGCTAATTTATCATCATTTATGGTCCTCTTGGGAGGGATCTTGTCCCCCGTCTCCTCCTCCTGCAGTATGCGAGTGCCAAGGGGGGAAACGGTTGGAAAAGTATTGTGAGTTCATAAAACAAAAATACGTCTTCGAGATACATTCTTTTAACAGCTTTCAGTAATTTTCACCTCCTCTCCCCCTTACCGTTTGGGCATAGGAGAGGAATAGTTTGCCCTTGTGCTACCATTAATTAACTTCTCAAAGTCTTTAAAAACTACAACCTCTCTGGTGGGTACGCTAATCTGCAATGGTTTACGACCTGTGCATGTAATTTCAATTATAATTGCGGACATTATTTATTTTTACAGTCAAGTGTTTTTATTAGACATAAGTTTATAAAATCATTATCCAACCAACGCATGACCGAACAACGACCGTGGTAAAGTCATCACGGCCTTGGTTTGGGGGTTTATGCAGGTGAAATAACTATTACAAGACATAATTTAGGTTTGTAGTTACATAGATAAACAACAAGTTCTACATGTTTAATATAGTTCGGGCAAAAAAATAAATTTGAATGATTGTTGTGCAGGTTTAAAAGAACAAGGTATTTTAGAAGAACTCTTTGGTTTTAATGAGAAATAAATATTTTAAACCAGATTTGAACCATAAAAAGAAAGATTTAGAGGACTTTCAAAAAAACCTTTTGAAAGTAAGGGGACATCGGCAAATATGTGTTTTGTTAGGATCAATCAACATTTCAAAGCATCAATGTTTATCAAATACATAGGTGCTTACCTAACGATTTAATTATAAATCTAGCAGATATTAAAAACATTAATTTACTGACGTGAATCATAACGATGATGATTAATTAGTTGATCGACCAAAAACAATTTTAGAATCAATTGTTTATGACAAGGTGGGCGGATGCCTACCAGCATCATTGGTGTATTGAACAACGTATAGTGTCACAGCTTAGATGTTATTATAGCTGACTAAATGAGAAATTCCAACATCTTTATCATTTAGTCTTTAGAGTATTTTAGAGGAAGCCCAAAGATGCTCGATTTAGAAGATCCCAATACATACATTAAATACTTTAACTTCTTTTTTTCTACATATATTTAATTGAATCTATAATATTTAGTATGTTTCATACAAACATGAGAAATTAGAAAATACCAAGCTGAAACATCAGCCAGCATGTTAATAATTTTGCATCTCACATGAGTCATACATATGTAAGTTACAATGCCTTTTATTCATCATAAAAGGAAAATAACAAGGAAAGCGAGTTTCAAATGCCAAGGAAAGCTGTACATCACAATATAAAGTTGTTTATTGATATTGTAGTTCTAATGGTTCTCACATGCAGGAGCGAATTTGCTTTACTATTCGAACTATTGGAAAATAGCCAGGTGTTCTCAATAACCTACAATACGGATGAGTAATCCCGCTAATCTGTACTCGGAAGCCAGGGCCGTTTACATCAGTGTATGTAGGTACTTGTGGCACGGTCATTCCAAGCAATTTAGCCGAACGGCAGCATCCTCTTTTGAAGAGTTGGCGACTTTGACATACATCAATTCGCACTGGGGTTTGTGGATTACAGGAAAGGATCATTCGGTAGATAAGGGCTCTGAACGTAATCCATTTGGACAGAGCCTTGTACAAAAATTTAGGTGCTTTGTTCTTTAAATTGATAACTTCGTGATAAGTGCAAATGTTGTAGACCTTGTTAGTTTGGTAGGTACGGGCCAAATAATTTCGATAGTTGAGTTCATTGCCGTTTTCGCAAACGTTAGACTAGTTTTAATGAAGGAGTTTTATTAAAAGTAATTGTTTGTATTGGAATTCTTAGGAAGGAACGTATGATATGACTAAGCTTACATTTAATAGTAGGTGATAGTAGGTAGGTCGTTTGGTAGGTAATTTTTTTTGAATATGTTTATTTATTATGGAGTTTTGCCTGTTTGGTTGTTTGTTTTGTTTGATCAATTCTTCTACATAACTCGCAAATACAGCTTGACTAGCATTTTGGCTTCCTCAAAGAAAGGGGACGACAAAATGCTATTACAAATATCTACGCTAAAATCATACAAACATTTGAAGTCTTCTCGTTGTGCCTCGTTACGGACATACTCCGTCAAAACATGGTGTACATCTTCTATCATGTTACATTCTGGGCAATTTGGAGAATCAGAAATTCTCATTAAAAACTGGTTTATTATTCGACGCAAAAATAATTTCTATGTGGATAGTAGATTACATACAATTTTATTTACAGCTTACGAACGTAAATGCATAGTGAATGCAACTCTAAAATTGGATTACATTATGCTCTGTGTTAAAATTTTAGTTGTAACGTTATAACAGAGAGCATATTGTAACATTATTGGGAGATAATCTTCCCAAAGATGCAACGCAGCTGTCATTACCCAACCCACATGCACTTCGAATTAAAATTCAAATCACATTGTGAGGGTCGTTGCATGTTTTTGTAGAATCTTTACACACATGGCGGCAGACGTCGTCAGACTAGCTTTTTGTAAAGGTCTGAATCGATGTATCATCAATGACGATTTTGATGTTGATGCACCGGCTATAAATAGTTTTGAAAGGCTTGAAGATTTCAATATCATGAATAAAGCACGCAGGCAGCAGCTAGTAATTAATAAATAAGAAATACAAATCAAAGAAGTACTTAGGTAAGGGCGCTGGCGAGCGGAAGCTGCCGCGATTTTTTTTATGAATATTTTGTACACCGGAGTTATATGTACAATATATTTTGTACTTAGATTAACAGAATTTACACAAATTCGTATTTTACCAAAAACCCTAACATTTTCTAAAAACCCCCGGGAGTCTGACAAAACAAGCCTGTCAACTGCCTAAAAAGACTAACTTAGGCCAAATCTTGACATCTGGTAACATTAACCCTATTCAATCCTAGGTTCGCCATGACATGGCCAAGGCGATGTCTACTCTACTAGAGTAGACGTACCATATAATTGTCCATCATCTGATATGAAATGCATCATGATACGATTCTAAGGACATTACAGCCAACACTTAGCGGCCAATGTACCAATTACACGGACAAATGCATGCACCGCACCCCACCCCGCTCAGAATACAAAGGGAGCGCGATTGGCTTCATTGTGCGTACCTGAATTATATTACCACGCTTGCAGTCCAAAATGACGATGTATATTCCATTGTTTGGTAACCATACTCGCGTAAGTCAACCTTTGATATCGAATCGCCTACATTGATTTAATTTAAATTATCATAGAAATTACCATTGGTGCCGTTGCGTTACAGCATAATCAATCATTTAGTAGGTATATCTTTCGTTCGACGTATGATTAGATAGAGAATGCATAGAGACATTGGACAGTCTACTAATCATAAACAAAAATATTTGATACTTTTTAAACTTATTAGCGACACTAAAGTCATCAACAACGGGATATTTACCATGAGTTTTGAATTTTCCAATATTTCGGCACAGTTTCCGAATTTTTTTGCGAAATATAAAAAATTCGGATTTTTCGTGGTATATATCCCGTTGTTTATTAATGACTTTAGGGTTAATAACCATGATGGATTTGAAAGTTTTATTAGCGACAGTAAAGCTGATTCCAACTTGCAACAATCTTCAGGTTATAATAAACCCGTGCATTATGTTCGATATCTGCCATCAAACCATGATTATACACGCGGATGCATGTACACAGCATCGAGTAATTATCTTTCACTGACATTTCCTCTCTCCTTTCTTATTAGAGAACGATTTCCGCACTGCAATGACCGCTGTCCAATCTGTCCATTTAAGGTATTGTATGAGCTTCGAGATATCTTAAGATAGGTATTCTTAATCCAGTAGTCATGGAGTTATATGCAAGCAATCTCTGTTTCGCAAAAATATTTTTTTTGTTCATTATCACATTGTTAAGTACTTGGAAAATACGTACCTCTTGTAGGGAAGTTTTTAGAATTCAGGCGCTGAAATAAGAACAATATCGAATAAAACTTTGAACCGTACTTATCATTAGTTAGTTTTAACCTGACAACATCGTTGGGTTTAAATGCCGTGTTCTTTGAATAGACTTTGCCAATATTTATTTAGCTGTGCATTGTAATGCAATAAATAATCTAAACAAAAACATAAATGTGAAAACTAGCCAAGTTCGTTCAGATAGTGGTTTCACCGATAAAAGAGCTGAGATCATATAGATAGGGGTCAAGTTTCATAGCAGTTCATGCTAAATTTGGTACTAATTTGTTCATTATTTAATTTGTGTCTTGTGTCTACTAAAAATGTAAATATTTTAGTTTGTGGATATTTTCCTCTGATAAAGTTTGATCATCTACCTTCATACCAAATTACAACTTCCTCGGTTATCTAGAAGTTGTTTAGGTATTTGATAAGTCAGTTGTTAAAAATTGCACTTTTCGGACCTCAATAACTCAAAAATTCATTTATAAAATTTGGTATTACTACTTTATTCATGGATCAAACATGCAAAATTGCAAGCCTGTAGGTGTGATAATGTCTGAAATATAGACGGGACTTAAAGAGTGCCGACTGGCTCGTGTAAAGATAATCAATGGTATTGCGTCGCACGTCTTATTCCGAACTTGGCTGGACGATCTACCGCGCGTCTCAATCAATACCCTTCGTTTGGACTTGCTGTCGATTCGGACAAAATAAATTGGGACACAGTGTCCCAATTGACACTTTTGATTTTAATATTTTTGATACTGTCGATTCGGACACCATTCAAAATAGCTGCATTGTACAGTCCCATAAAAAAAGGCTTTTACCGAGGCGCGGCGGCGGCGCACAGCAAGATTTTGGTTTACTACGGAAAATGTAATAGGCATACCTCCATACAATTGACGTGGGCATTGTACCACAAGGCTGGCAAGGAAACCAGCGCCAATTATCCCTTTTATAATCAGTTTTGTATAAGGCACCACTGCTCTAACTACATAAGTTAATGCAAACTAAATACGGTTCAAAATAAATGCTCGCTCCGACATGGATAGGGCCTGTCTAAAACGCCTCGTACTGTAGTGAAACCACTGCACAACACAACAAAAGCCGCGGTTGGCGTCCTTGACTCGCGAGCGTGGCGCCACCGAATGTATTATAAATCTGCTCCTTATTTGGTCCGAGAGAGAAAGCCCTACATAAAACCAAGCAATAGTGACTTCGTCCGACTCGCTCCCAGGAATCGTACTTTTGAGCCGCAAATTACAAGTTAGCACAAGATATAGGCTGTCTTGACGATTGCGTATATTTAGAGACGTCTCGACACCAGTAATTTATAGGCGCAAATCACCATGAACACGGTTGTGCTGCCACGGAAATTGTGTTGAGCTTGTCGACTGGTGTTAATACCATAGTGGGTGTTAATAATTCGATTCCACAATATCATGGTACATAATTCTGCAGCAGTCGATGTTGAACATAATAACTACTAACGACCATTTATTAAGTCATGTTGAGAAAATAGGACTCAATATAGTATCCACTTATGTTTAGTTTTGTTTGAGTGAAACAATGTGCTTTCCTATCTGCAAACAGTTTCGGCTGCAGGTAAACGGTAAATTACAAGTCAATGGCCATACGACATGACGTGAGCTGCAAATAAGTACCAAAATGCCGTAGCAACTTTAATAGCCACGCTATCGAAATGAATTTAGGGCACTGGTAGGCACAGAAAACTCTTGTTTTGAAGATTACTCATTTCATTATAGTTTATCAGTAAAGATACAAGAAACATTCGTGACCTTGTAGACCTACACAAATTGCTTGAAAATATCTCGAATTTGTAGGTCATAAAATTTGGCAAAGACTTCCCAATAATAAAATACCTACGTTTCAACCAGATTGGAAGACATTTCCTTGATCTGAAGAAAAATTTAAGACATTATATCTATGAAAAATAAATGTCGTGTATTTTAGTAGAGCGACCGTGGTACGCTGCCGTTTCGCTTTCGTGACAATTCTCAATTAAGCTCAATGTTCCCCAACTTATATTGTTAGATCCATGTCAACCGAAATAAACAACTATTTCATAAAAAACGTTTAGAAATTATTACCCAACGTTATTGTCCCAAGGAACACCTTGGGACAATAAGGTAAAGTAAGTGGTAAGCAGTTATTTAATGTAGTTTACTCTAGCTAGACTGTTGTCTATGTAGACAACAGTCTAGCTAGAGTAACATTAAATAATAGCCAGACAAGATGGATTTAAAGGATATCGTTGAGTATCTAAATATCTATACACTAGCCAAAGTTGTTGTAGAATGTTTGTAAACAAACCGCCCATGCGCGTCTTTTTATCCGGAATTTACATTACTTGTCGATATGAGATCCTTCCATCAATAAATATTGCTTACAATTATATCTGATACGACGCCAAGCAAGTAAGTTTTATTTATTTGTGTCGTGGTTAGTTTATAAACATTCTACATCGAATTTGGCTAGTGTTTAAATAGGAATTCCTAAAAGATTATGATAGTTCGCATTAAACGCGAGAAGTAAAGGACTAGGAACAATTCGCTAGATGTGGGAGTTGATTTGGTGTATAAATAGCCGATCCGGCATTTTAGCTCGCCCGTGGACAATGGATTCCGTAGACGAAACGCGTTCCATATGTATGAACTACTAAAGGGCATACACGATACCCCGAGTTTATATTATACCACTAGTATATAATTATAGATCAAAGGTAGAGCATAGCTGCTAGTTAAAATGGTCTATACATTTGTTAAGAGACGGAACGGAAAATTCCACACACGGTATTGTTTTGAGGAAGGAAGTGGATTACTGACGTAGACAATCTTATTGATTCTTGGTTATTATTATATTATAACTTTACGTATACTTAATTAATATATTGCGTTTTACCTAAGTAGGTCATTAATAGACAAAATGGAGGGAAAGGCATTTATCACATTATTTTTTTTTTTTCGTACATTTTGCTTATCCCCAATTTTTCTATGGGCTTATAGAAGGAGATTATAACTAGTTGATACAATGTACTGACGTCTATAATGTGGCGATAGAGACATCAAAGATTTACCTAAACATGGTTTTTAAAAAAAAAATTGAATAATATGCGAGTATCTGAGATTATAAACATTAAGATTTTCTCCGTACAATATGCTAGAAAAGCGCTATGGTCAGAATCTTGGAATGTTGGCGCTTAGTATAAATTGACAAAGAAATTGGAACTTCAGAGGTGGTAACATCGAGTGGGATGCTGGGACGTTGTAAAGATACGGTAAATACTGTTTCCGATATCTCGACACTGGGGCCACAGATAAGGATCAGTTAGCACGTCTTTGCGCTCTGGAACGAACCGTCTTTCTATGGCGTTGCGTTAGATAGCAACCAGTCATCGTGTGCGGTGATTCCAAGGCAATTTGTGGAAATCTTTAAACTTGCTGTTTTTCAATCGTAATTCACTTTAAAATGGTGAATAATTTACGAAAACGATTACCTACTTACTTGTAGGTGGAAACTGCTGATATAGAACTGATTTTACAATTTAATTGAAAGAATTATTACTAAAACATAAACTGATTCCTATCGATCCTAATTCCAAAAATATATAGCTGCCAGGTTCCCGAAAAAATGCGAAAAAATGCACTTTCGCTTGAGACAATTTCAAAGAATTTGTAAGATGTCATCATATGTAATGTTACGTGACAAATCTCGCTAACAAATGTGTGAACCAACGTCTAATATGCCTGTAGACTACTTTTGCAACGATTGCTAGAACGTGTGTGTAACCTAAGCGATTATTTAGCAGTCTAGCCTGCATTCAAATGATCAAATGGTAGCTGTATTATGTAAACTATAGAGAAAATTTGAATACATTTTGCATGATGATGCAACCTAACATTGTTGGCTCAGAAGCTGAAGAACAGCAAAACAAAAAGTTTTTTTTTTTTTTGCAAGACTTAAATTGCAGCCTTATCAAACATTTGTTTTGATGACTCCAAGTTCTATTTATTTTACTGTTGTAATTTAGGTACCTATTTAATAGCAAACAAAATGAACGATTGCAAGAAATTACCTATATTTCAACATCAAGTTGCCTAGTTTGTGATTTTGTGGTAAAAAGTCACGTTTGTTAGTGATTGTTAACATTAAACTCTAAGGAATTAAAACAAAGTACCTACATAATATGTTGAAGAGGCTAGGTGCCAAGTGCCAATGTATTCTTAACTAGGTACGGTAAGCATTTTATAATCGGGAGATCAGCCAAGAAGCAATATGCCGCCCACTTCTGCGAAATAGCTCGTGGGATTCTTCTATGTGGACTATAAATCTAATTAATTTAGCTTTAATGATGCATACACGGATGGTAATTAATTACTTATGATTTATCTTCGGTAACTTGTCTAGTTTTCTGACCGATATTTACTTCTGAGGCTACATGAACCCAATTGATATATGTCTACCTACTTGAAAAGCAAGTTCTGGAAATAAATAATTAAAAATAAGTTGTGAGCAGTCAGTAGAAACAATTAGAGTTGCTTCACAACAACTATAATTATTTCAAGAACCAATAACACTTCATAAAAGCAATCGAGTTTTTTGCATTACTCAACAAAATAATTATTTGGGTTAAAAAAAGTATGTACACTACACTCTAACTTCCTGCTCACTCATTACACCTCAAAATGTAAGTCAAATCACCATTAAATCATAATAATTCCCTCAATTATGATAATTTCGTTACGAAACCACACCATCTCTGAACTGGTTCCACCAGTCAGTGAAAAGGAATCTCGCCAGGATTTCACAGAATCGGAGACATCGAGCTAATATGTTTTTGCACATGTGGGAGGGCCGGAAAGCCACCGTCTTTTACTATTTGTCTTTTTATCGACATTCAATAAAATAAATTGCCTGCAATTATGGTGATTGGTGAAAGCGTTCCTGATGATTACGCAACGTGCATGAGTGTTTAGGATAACTAGCGGTGAGCAAAAAGTAATCAAATGCTAGTGGTGGTCCATTTGCCACACTGTGATAAACTGACACCAAACATTTAGTTTGTCTCAGTCAGAATGTAGATGAGTAGATACTTGAAATGGCCAAATGAGAAAGATCTTGATTGTCTCTCTGCATCGTCTAAAGTAAACGTTGTTGTAGGCAGGGCAATAAAATCACTGATGCTCTAACAACCGAATATAGGCCATCTATTAACTAGCCATTCAGATTCAATTCTCAAATGAATCTAAATCGATTACAGAAGCGTCGTAAAATATTAACTGATCAATGAATCACGCTTGAATAACAGTTTCTGATAGTGTCGCAAGACTGCGGTTTTCACTCTAATCGAACTCATAATGATAGTTTACCTCACGTGGGTTGAACATAACGTAACCAATGCTTACCATTATACCACCCACTGTATGGTACAGTTTTCATAACAATTAGGAACACTCCAAAAAGCAAGTACCTATTTCATAACAGAGGTTGTAGCTTTAATTTTAAATAACTCACCACTAAATATTTATACCTTCTCTTTAACATACGCTACTTATATATACGTACTTTGCATTTATTACTGTGATCTTATTTTAATACATCTTCTACGTTCCGCAACTTTTGTAACACTTACCCAGCGCTTCCATAATTTTCTCACTCTCAATCAAAGGCGTTTATTCAACTTACCTGAAAAAAAAACAAGAAATCTATTATTAGAACGATAACTAAATCAGAAATTGATTTGATATTTGCAAGATGTTTTATCGCCGAAACGTAATTTACATGCAAATATATTCCAATCGAAATGTTATAGGTGTCATAAATCTTTGAGATTAAATTATGCAATTTAAAGAAAGCGTATTATAGGAACATATTACACAAAAATATTAATTGCTACTGTCAAACGTGTTTATCCAAGTGTTATAAAATATCCATGACATCAAAAAGTGGTGCAAGTGTTCAAAATATTTAACGATGAAATTAATGGCAATGTTAATCAAATTTTAATAATTAATTCTGAACTTAGGTCACATCTTGCCTGCTCACTAATTAAAAACTCACCAAATAAAACAAAGATTTTGATAAAAAGGCTTATGAAAAATTTATAAAATACTAAACGCAAAGTAGGTCGCGGTGTTTACTTTGACTGACACAACTACAGGAAAATGTAATAAATAATTAAACATACGAGCACGGCAAAGGGACGGATGACGACTGAAATGAAAATCACAAAGCATATCCTTCCCGCAGCTACTAGTACTGAAGGACGCTTTCCTTTATGCACTAACTGGATTACCTCGAAATGTAAAACCAGAACCATTTCTATACTCCATCCCATTCCAAACCTTATGAAGAAAACTATAAAGGTTAAAATATGATAGCAGACCGGATGACGTAAGAAGATCCACTGAATGTTCCGCAGCGGAGCATGAACCATGGAAGAGATGAAAACACTTCTGCAGTAACTAAGTACCGCGCTGAAGTCACAGGTGTAGGCGCTGATTCAGCGCAGTACCTCGTACTAAAGACCTACGTAATGACAATGACTGACTTAGCATCGTTCAAGACATTTCTCAATACAACCGATTGTTTAAATGACATTGAGATTTCAAAGAATTGGTGAACTGCAGTTTCATAATTCTAAAATTAATATGCTTTGTGGCTTAGAATTTGCACCACCCCAACTCTAACCGCGGGTGTCGTAAGAGGCGACTAAGGGATATCCACCGGGGGTGGGCAGCAGCGCCTCCTGCAAAACAATGCTACCACCGAACTGCGATCCCCAACACGCATGCCCAGCGTGGAGATTATGGGCATTACCCCTCGTGAGATAAAAGGCAGCAAGGCGCTTATGCAGGAGGAGGCCTGGGTCCAGCAGTGGTCCAATATTGGTTGTGGAGGAGTTTCATAATAAGCGATTGATTGATATTCACTATCCGATCTTAAACGTCTCCAGTAACCACAATTATAGCAATATCGTACAGCAACAATTCCTGCTTAAGAAACCATAACCGGACGCGCATCGTGTCGTTTGGAAATAATGCGTGTGAGTTTCACAACACACACGTCCAAACATTCATGACCAAAATCAAAGAAACCTAAAATTACAATTAGTACAGGATGTAGGTCTTAAAGACCATCATAAGTTTGGCAGTTTAAACGATACGGTAGTTGCAGCTGTCAGTGCCAATGAAAAAACCATCATGCAATTAAAAGGGCCGCATGCGGGTATCGCAGATGAATTGGGTATTGTTGGTGTATGTCTGTTGAGTTTGGTGTGTTTTATTTAGCTCTGATACATTCAAAGTGTAGTAAATTTTGGGTTATTAGATAGATAGATAGATAGATAGATTATCACTTTATTGCACCATCGATACACTTATAAAACAAGAACTTAATACTAATTATATATAATGTGGTTATTATGATATGTAAAGGAACGAATGTACAACCATTTTTGGTCTCTCTCTCATCTTATTACTAATTACCAAAATGAATACACAACAATTATTTTATCTGTCTATTTCAGGACTTAGTTTCTGAAATAGACAGATCTACTACTACGAACTAACTAATCCTTTTACCTAACAACCGTACTAAATAATAATCGAGTTGACGTTCAAAGATTTATATAAGGTTCTCAATAAGTCAACTTGAGTGTATTTGATTAACTACTGGTTATTCTGAATGTGCAGGCGCCGGCGGCCGTGCCTGGCGCGACGGCTCGCCTAAGCTGGATCGTGCTTAGACAATGTATGTATATGCATTTGCATATTTAAAGACGTGATAAAGTTATTTCTGATTGGTGATTAATAGACAAAGCCTATGTTAATGAGCCATTATCTGTTGTGACGTTACATTAAAATTTATAACAATTAATGTAAGAAGTATTGTGTGGATGTGGAAAGCGCACAAAAGGGTAGAAAACCAACACCCTAATGATTGAAGCCCTAAGTCTAAGTTAAAACGCCCGACCCGGCCAACAGTCACCGTAGGCGAAATCGGCTTCGACAGCATCATCAGTATCATCATCATAATTATTCAAAGTTAAGCTGGAGCCTGGGACCGCGAGACTCAGAGAAAAACGAAAAGCTATTTGCATTTTTGTAAACAATCTCGCATGACTGTGTCAATTCTTTATACGAGTGGACATCATCATCGTAATCACAACTCATAAGTGTGTAAGGGTCACACACATCGAGGAACCAAAACATTGAAATATTCGCTGAAAACAACACAAATGTTTCGGAGAAGTTTTATTCAATATATTCCCGTACTCAATACTTTATTCGAGACGGTTGGGACAATGCTTGTCGTATCCATTGATACAGAACAGCAACATATTGTCACAGAATATAATACTCTGATACATGGTTCCGCCCACACAATCTTGCTTTATTGCTGGTGATATGTATTCTATGGTTCAACTGAGTCAAGGCTGCGTAAAAAATGATATCGAATAATTTTCGGCCAGCAAAAAAGATCCTTGATATATCAATAACCCATGTAAAACAAAAACTTAGACAACCACAAAAGGCCAGCCTAATGTTAATATTTACCTCTACAAAGGAGTAGGTAAACGAAAATTTGGTCAAACAAAAATTAACTTTCGCCGATGTCGCAGCTAGAATATGTAACAGGGACTTTCCACTGTGGGTGTCAGCTATCCATTGTGTGAGGCGAAAGCCGAATAAAAACAAAAGGTATTACACACGATATTTGATGCTTAATGCTCGTGTTTTGAACGACTTGGTGGAGTACTGTGCTCGCGTAACACGGTGAGCGTTATGTCAGTTATCTATCGACGCGGCAAATTATTAGTGGTATCGCGATTCTTAAAACAAACTTGTTTTTATAACAGAGTACCTATTTTCCGGTAAAATGTATGTCTGTGTCTTCACAATTTACACAAAGATAAATCAGTTAACTATTTTATATAAACTTCAAGGGCGTAATTACTGACCAATTATAACCGAATTGGATCAATAATTGCGGTTCAAGTGATATTTAACCAAGAAGTTTCCAACTAGTAGCATTGAATAAATCAACAGTTAGTTAACATTACCTGACACAGTTTGAATAAGCAAGATCAATCTGTTTGAACCACAGTACTGTTTGGTTAGAACATTATAAAAGAAACAGCTTTCCCAAACCATGATTGAGGGCGTTCGAGGTAGGTGTGCAGTTTTGTTACGTCACGCTTTTGATGAATTTCGCGGTCGTCTTTTTACAAACTCGTTCTTGTGCGACCCGGAAAATGTTTAGAAACTCATGTTTAAGTGGCGTTAAAAATCAGTTTTTATTTTTATGGCCGCGTTTCTGAAACTATTCATGTATCTGCGGAAGCATGGTCAATGATCAATGTCTCTATTCAGAGAATGCAAGTCATGATTAATTGACATCTTGGTGCATTCTAGCATTGCATCAGTACTTAGTAGAAAGCTGTTTGGGTAAGTTTTTACATCAAGATCTTGCTGAGAGCATTCTGGCCCAGAACCAGGGGTATGATATCACCTGTCTATCCATATCTTTACCTCCGAAGTGTCACCTAGCTCTCTCTATAATGAGTTAACCGGTACAGCAAACACGTAGAAAAACCAATTGAAAAACACCTTGTGTGGCGTGTCGGATGATTAGCGAATGCCTTAGCGACGTGAACACTTTAATTTATTTGACTGATTTTACTTTTCTATTATAAGCTTGTAATTTAGAATCTTATTCACATTGTTTTGTTTCCAGCGTATAATTTCTTTAGCACTTGAATAATTCAATATCTAAACAAGACAGCCCATAAGTTTAACTAAAGCAAGCTTGGCACAACGTCGTCGTCGGCGTGCATTCAAATCGATACGCCCCTCGCCAGGGGCTTAATTGGCCCAGTTAGTGAAGTACACATCCAGTAGTGTTAGTTAAAAAACAAGGGAGCTTATAAAAATGTAAACTTTGTTAACAAAGAAAATATTAACTAATAGATCCAAATAAGAATGTACAAATACATAGGTACTGGGTTTATGTATTACTTTATAATTAAATATTCTATATCACAGTTGAGCTTTTGCAAACAATCTAGAGCTCAACTGATTCAAATCAATATCAATCGGAAGCATCGCCATGACGCTGGCTAAATTGACCCGCTGTTAAAAATATTAATTGAAATAGGTGTAGATAAACGTTGCAGCAAAGCCATATAATGAAGCATCAGGTACCTATAACAATCTAAAGAAACCCACGATATTTTTAAAAAGCTCTTTGATTAATGCTTCTTTTATAAATTGTTTAATAATGAACAACAAAAAAACATCTTAGCATAAAACTTGTTTGTATTATTTTAGAACAACCCAGTCGCTCCCAGTTTGCATTGGCAACACTGTAGTAATTTGGCAAAACTGAGCGGCTTGCAAAAACAGTCGGAAATACGGCTCACGGCCGCTTAGTTTTTTCAACAGATATAATGCGATGAAACAGTTTCGTTTGCAGCGTTTGTCGGTTTTGCAGTTTCTTGAATACTAGATAAGTTATTTCTAGACCACGATGAAACTGTATAAGTATTATAGCCAAATATTCTACTTTTTATTGAAAAGTCTACCCCGTTTCTTTTTATAGAACGTAAGTCCAGAAAACTTCTTCGCACGGAAAATGGCAGCGAATTTGTGGAATAGGGTCATTGTAATTATTATGGTTCGTTAGTGGTTGCATCTCTACGTTACCTTCTTATACTGATACCTAGATACATAAAACAGGAAGAAAGATATTAGACCAATTACAAGACGAGATGAAAGATTGTAATCGTACCGGAAGATGCATTAAACAAACAATTAGTGTAAGTGCGAACGACATACGAACAGCATTCTCAGTAGACTAAATATTATAAACTAGAAATGTATGCACTGTAGGCAAGCAATAGCGCATACTCGCAAAAACTATTGGACTCTAGTCTAGGTAATCTAAAGTAGTATCTATCCTAAATATTGATCTAGTGGAAATGCTAGCTGAGAATTTCCCAGAAAGTTGAGCGTTCGAGATTTATTGAAATTGAACATTTTATAGCGCGTGTTTAGTGTTATATCCACTCCACCTTTACTCTCGCTTTAGGTACCCACGTTCATGGTATCATCATCAGCCCGTATACGTTCACTGCTGAACATACATAGGTCTCCCCCAAAACACGCCACGAATAGCGCTCCCGTGCAACCTCCGTCCATCGACATTAGAGGTATATGGCAGAATTAGCAGGAGTTACTACAAAGAAATAAGATTTTGGAAATAATACTAAATAAATAATAATAAGTAAATAATGCTGGACAATCCGATATATCGTAATAAGAGATCAAATCGTATAAGCCTTGATCACACAATACAATATTTTCCTACGGATACGTGGGCGCCTCCCTCATAATAAATTTTATTGCCGCCGCCCCCACTATGACTAGGTATTTACGACCATAATTCTAATTCCATACGTTAATATCCATTCCATAATATCTGCAGTCATCATCTCTTTTGACTGAGTCTGTATTGTTGGATTAGATTCCTAGTCGGTGAAATTTTGATTTGTACATTTATACCAACACTCGATCGTTTTGCAAAATATTTACCATCTTATCTTAGGTACTTTCAATTGGTGATAAAATTTATAAGCAATGGACAACTTAACTAGTTTTAATCATTTTATTTGTATATGTTTACGATAAGACTTTCTCCAATATATAGTAATTAAATAGATGGTAAGAGGTATATTGAAAGATAATAGTGATATGACTACTAGTGGTTACGAACGTAAAAGGTAAA
Source organism: Eupithecia inturbata (assembly GCA_963662085.1). Lineage (NCBI taxonomy): Eukaryota > Metazoa > Arthropoda > Insecta > Lepidoptera > Geometridae > Eupithecia > Eupithecia inturbata. The sequence goes on along the minus strand of OY759186.1, from coordinate 7,438,717 downwards.
CATTCGATACGATATCCAATATAACTTTCTTTTATTGTATCCTTCGCTGCGAGAGAAGAGTAAACAAGTGGCGTAAGCCCGACACATAAGTTGTGAAGATGATGTTGACATATAAAAGGTTTTTTCATTGGTTTTTATCCAAACATGATTGCAATCACATGAGTCAATGGAATATAATACATTGTTATAAAGTTGTGAGTTGCTTGAGATATTTCAGAGCAGGAAGTTACAAGTATTTTACATACCAATACATAACATAATATGTATAGTACTTTGAATTGTGTGTATGATTCTCAGATTTGGAACAGAGAGCGCAATGCGTGCTATTTTGTGAAAAGGATAGGCATAGGATTTCGCGTTCATAGGAGCGGGACAGAGCATACCTTTTTGGAACGGCGTAAGGGCAAAAATCAAGTTTTTGCTTATTAACAAGAGAACTACACAACCTATGAAACTGATTCACGAAACCAAATAATTAGTAATTAATAACCTACGAAACAAAACATAAGTCATTTCAATAGACCGCAGGGTTCTTGAGATCTCGACCAAATGATGTGTGAAACAGTGCACTTTCATGATTTTTTTATTGTAATTTTTTTCTCAATCATGTTGTCGCATTCAAGGAACTAAATATTTTTGTTTAATTTTTATGTAATTCGAGTTTTTTACCACGGGGATCCCGTTTTCAGATCATGGTGTCAGAAGACTAACAACTGTTGTAATAAGTTAACTATAAATCTTTACCAAATTGCAATCTTCGAAGACATTCCTACGGCTTATAGCCTTTCTATAAAATTCAAAAGTACCCAAAACCAATAAGAACTATTTAGCATGCAAAACTTTCAACCAGAAGTGTTTTCATCCAATCGTGACGAATCACTCGATAGGCCATTTATCAAATCAAATACAGGTTCTGCCTGGGATAAAAAAGCTTTGAAGAAACTAAGCTAGCGAGTCGAGCTTGGTTTTAATATTGTATCTAATGGTCTACCTTGTTCCCCATATGATAACTGAAATTATTTCTTTTTAGATATATGAAGAAAAAAATAAGTGTTTATAGAATGAGTCAAATTGGAAGATATCTTTCACGTGGTTAAAAAGTTTAAAATTAGGTAATTTATCTGCAAAAGATTTCAACGCGCACATATCGTTGAGCTAAGAATTTGCTACGAGTGACTATGTCATAGCTAATTTTCAAGTTGTCTTGTCTATCTATTGCTTAGTATTTCACTTGAATCGAAGTTTTCACAACAAAGCAGTGATTACAAGCATTCAATGCCGTTTGATTTGAAGTCACAATGGGAACCATAAGTATTTATGAAAATTGGAGATAGCGAGATTAAAATTTGCTGTTGGTTAACGTACTTGCAAAGTAGTTGGTGTTGAGTACGCGTGATTTAAATATAGCAATGCAATGCGGCTAAAAACTTGGTGCCTAGGACATGATGTTGAAACACACTCATTATAGATAATTCTCGCTATTTACTAGGACGAGTTAAACCTGTTAGCAGGGTTTTATTTGCACAGTCACAGTTTATCCTTCTCTTTTAAACGTGTACGTTTAAATGAACCTATTTACTGTAAAAAACAACGCACAAGAGTAATAAACTAAAATTATTTTTTGTGGAATTTCGGATGATGTTGTTATTTTGAATTAATTCTTCCAAGTAGCTACCTACTTTGTAATTACATTTTTATACAAGTTTATTTATTGTCCGAATTCATGAAAATTTGGTAAAATATTCAATAACATATCTACAATTAACGTTAATTAGAAGATTGTGTCGAGCACTGGTGTGTAGTGAGTGGTCTAAGTAAAATATTAAAATGAACCTCTTCCTCTAGTCTAGACAGTGAGTAATGAATCAACCCTTCTGTGACTTGACTGTGAAAGGATTAATAAGATTAAAATTGTATGATTTGAATTCCGTTATAATTAGAACACAGATCTTATTTCAAATGAATCAGCTTACTTATATGGAGCGAGATCTTATAATTTTAATCTACGGAATAGAAGGTTTCTACTATGTGAGCTTTTGTAGGTAGGTTGTTGGTAAAAAGTATAGAGTAAGTTTTTATATAACTAATTATTTTATGTTGTTGCCTCCATTATTGGTTGCCTCTAATTCAGTAGACTGCATAGCCCAAATTGATGTTTAAGGTAATTTTCAATTCTAATATCTAAAATGTCACAAGTAGGTAACTAGGTATAAGCCACGTCACATTACCAAAACAATAATTCAAAGGTTATAGAGATTCCATACAACAAAACCGTGTGGACGAAGACAACACAAAGGCAAGGCATCCCCTTCAAAGACAATTTATCATGTTTGTGACAAATTCGCAACTCATATTTCGTACCGAAAATAACCGTGTCTCATAATAACTCTCGCAGCGTCACACCTTGGCACTGACTCTTGGCATCTGCTTCTAGTGAGCAAGGACAGGTGATACTACCTACTGATAGTGGAGTACCAATATTTAGAGCACTTTCTTATATAAACAGTTTATGGTAGTTTTTTCTTCCACTTTTACTACGACTCAAACTCAAAGTTCAAAGTGTCTTTATCTATTTCGTATCGCAGATCATCAGAATCAGTGAAAATAGTGCCAAAAAATATCACCAATGCCAAGAAGAAATAAATAGAAGGATTAACAAATTAATCCTTACATTTATTTCCAGGTTGATAGGTGATGCTGATGTATGACTTATTGAGATGTCAAATCGACTTTATGTCGAATCACGTGAGAATCTCTGCTCAAATACATACAGATGCATTATGAACTTTGAACTACAGTAAAAGTTGAAAGTAAAAACCTTTACAAGTCAAAGCAACATCCGTTATAACTGTACAGCAGGCAGCTTTTTGCAATAGTACTCAGAAACGGAGATGATGAACATGTGATTAAAAACATCCGAACAGCATCAAAAGGTAATAAAAATTCATTGGCACGAAGATAACGACGGGTAATGAATGAATAAGAAATTAAGCTATTGAGACAACGATACACGATCGATGCTTATGCACAGATAAAGGATATTGTTTATGAAATGAAGTCTTACAACAGATGACACTTGACCATTCGTCGTCAAAGGGCGGAAGTTTTGTCTGGCGAGGATGTGATTCATCACTCGTATTTCTAACTACGTTTTCATATGAATTTATTGAATTTTAAATTCAATAGCAAGTAAGAGGTAAGACAATCGCACGTATTGAATATCATTTCTGTCAGATATCCGATACGACGACGACGCTTGTCTGTTTTCTATCAATTATGTATGAGAGACTTTTTTTTAATTCAAACACTTATGCTACAAGTGCTTTATGAACAGGAGCTTACAGATAAATATTATTTTTGAACGTTTATTTTATAACAAAGAAGCCGAATATAATATATTTACTTGTTAGAAGGCTTACACAGCAGAATACATAATAAACGTAATTAGGTACCTGCTTTACTTAGCCATCGTCGTCTAAATAAACGCGTTGTGATAATGTTTCTATGGTCTTTGTGTCTTTTCATAATCCTCTTCAGGGTCATTGTCGATGTATCTGTCATTGACACTGAACTTTGTTGGTTTTGAGAATTGTTGTTTGCGAGTTTATATCACCAGTGTGAGGTTTCATACAGCTTCATCATCTGTCATCAAATATTTATTAACTAGAAGAACTTATTGAGATGTCAAATCGACTTTATGTCGAATCACGTGAGAATCTCTGCTCAAATACATACAGGGAAAGCTAAAACATGTACCTAGGTGCTTCCCTATTATGTGCTCTTGACATATTACAGATTGCGATAAACGGAGAGTGAATTAACATAAAAACGATCCTAAACGAATCACGGTTTCAAGCTAAGCTATAAAAACTGATAGGTTATTGCCGTCTTCGTCTTGAATGCCGACTGCAAACCATCCGAGTATCGAACGGAGTAAGCAGTAAAATTGCAAGGAAAAGTTGGCAGAGAGCCAACACGTACGCACTTAGATAGGCACATTTCAAAGTGTGGCTAAAACTAGCGGCAATATGATGCTTGCAGAAAGGAAACTTTTATTTATTCATGCGATTCAATGTGATACGCTCTCACATTTTCTAGAAGAGTGTGAATGTAGCCTAACCAACTTAAACCATACTCCAATACCTACTTTATAGTAGAGTACCTAAGTAAAGTTAAGTTAAAAGTAAGTATTTATTCTCTGTCACAAACTTACAAGCATAGATGGTACAAACAAACATAAGTTGCAACCGTGACATTAAAAAAGGTCGTCGCAGTAACGATAACGACGTTACTTTGCGTACCTATAGATACCGACATTACCTGCCTAGATATTACATATAAATCCCTTTGCCTTGTTCGTTTCACACTAGGGGCACCCGGTGAAACGAACAAGCTCCAAACTGCTCTCTGATTGCAGCGAAGTAATGGTAAACTTGAAAATATAAACGGTATGATGATACATAGGGATCTAAATGTATAAAATAGCGAGGAAATTTAATTTTGCTGGAATGCCGAGACCCCACCCCCACGTTTAGCTCTGGCGTGACGGGTATCTGCAAGTCTCATCAGCGTTAATAGCCACCAACATTACAAGTTTTGAGCCATCTAGATAAAACACAATGTACCTACTACCTATGCATTGTGATACAAGTAAGTCGGAAACTTACTTATTTGAATGGTCATGGTCGGTTTATAAAATGTAGCCATAAACCCGTAAATGGAAAATCTTTGTCGAAACGAGAATCAAGTGAACATTAATCAAATCATGTTTAAAAGTCCTGAAAAAGATACCGGAAAGGATTTCACGTGATTCATGATAAGTATTGGGCAAATACCACAGCCGTACTATTGGGCAGACAGGGGTGCATAAGGTCACCGGCCTTCCACCCTCCGAGAGCTTCCAGGAAAGTGCACAGCAAAACAAATGAAAACAGACATGCTTTACGACCACCGTCTTCAGTAACTGCTGGTAACTGTGATTCGCGCCGCAAATATATTAAATCGGGAACAAAATGGCTTGGTGAACTAAGACCTAATGATGGTTGCTTTTGTTCGACCTTGACCTTTGGACCAATGGCGAAATTGAGAGTTACACGCGACCCCTCAACCTTTGGTATTTTGGGTGTCGGCTTTTTGGAGAGAGACACATTTTCACATTTTTTAGATTACATTTTGACTTATGTTTATTACCTAAGTTATCACTTTGGTCAAATAACAATACTTTTGTTAATATTTTCTTTTATTAATATTGTGCAAGGAAGGATCCAAAAACTCACGCTTAATTGCAAAACAATAGACATTTTTGTACCATTTCAAATCACATTCCCTAAACTCGCGAGTAAATCTAATAAACTCCTTACCCCACCCTATAGGTACCTAACCCTTAGCTCCCCAGGGTAGTTAATCTTCAAAAGCTCATGACGCAGTTTTTCCTGGAAAATACGCACCGGATGACTCATTGAACGAAAGCCTATAGTTTTAAATGCCGAGGTTGAGCGAAACGTGGAAACATCATTTGTAAATTTTCTTCCTTTAAACAGCGCAGCGTGAGTACTAATTTACGCGACCTTTTTAAAATAATAAAGCTAAGACAACACGTTTCTTATAACTTGGCTGGACTTATATTGGGTAGGACAAACAAAACTGTCAGTTTGATGGATAACCTAGCCGACTAGACCTTATAAAATGGTTCGCAGTGTAAACAAACTTGGCAGATGTAATGGTTCCTTTTTCACCTGACTAGCAAAGCACCTTGTTGAGGTTACTGTACTTCGTTTACCTTTTTTGGTCTTGAATTATTTCATGTTAGCCTTATCGTGGTCCCTGACATTTATTGTACGGTCAAGAAAACTTTAGTTTGCTGGAAGTATTTAATTTGTTTTAAAGGTGCAATTAGTTACACTTACATGTAGGTATGCTCCTTCCTACTTCAGACACCTAGCTAATTGTTTCTTCTATGTAGTTTATTAAGTACCTACTGCCTGAAGGGAATTCTCTACTTTTCCATTTAAACATTCTAACAATACGTCTTGTAATATTATATAAATATAATAATAATATGTTTGTAAATACTCACTAGCGATTACCTAAAATCTGAATATCTGTCGGAAAAATCTAATGCCTATTTTAAATTTTTCGTTTATTATGTTCAATTTGAAGTGTGCTCTGTCTGTATGTCTGTGACGCAGCTGTTGCCTGACACGCATTTATTTTAATATGAACATATACCTACTAAGATTATTCTGATTAGAATGTAGTAGATACACACACACACACACCCTCACACGCACAAAGAACCTGGGTACCTTGCCTACATGTGTAAAAACTCTTCTAGGCCTAAGCTTCCATATTTTGTGGTACCTATGTACATTGTACATATGTATAAGTATATATTTAGATTTTTTATGTTATCACTGTAAATACTTGTTGTAATTTGTAGTTTTGTTGATTTTTGTGTCCTTATAACTCAATTGTTTAAAATTGTTTGTAATGATTAAAAATTGCAATTTGCAAATAAACTAAATTAAACTATAGAAGAATTTTAAAAATTTCATAAAATTGACGACGTATGGCAACTTTTCACAGTGGAGGCCAAGACACACTCCGGGTTGCTGATAGATAGATCGCATAGAAGTACAAAAGTATAAAATGGATCTTTAATAAGCTGAAAATAATAGGTTCCATTGCAGAGCCGAAGTAACATATAGCTGGCAGTATATAGCTGGTAACTAGACGACAAGCGAATGTCTGGGTATGTTACCAAAAATAGATTTGTTCTGGAAAATAAATTGCACGGTCGAACTTTCCACAAATCGTGGGCCGTTTCTTGTTTGCCTAGTAGATAGATACATTATATACATACTTCTTCAGTTTCAATATTTATATGTGTTGGTTTGTTTCTGGTAGAAATGTCTTATAGCGCTTTGATTAGGTAAGATAACTATTGCTCTCAATATTTTAATCTGGTTTGCTACTAACTAACAACGAGGTAGCAGTTATGGTCGTTAAATTAATTAAAATTAACAGTCTAACATCTGAATTCCAAGGCAATCAAAAGTTGATACGAATCAATCTTTTGAAGTAATTACATAATTAGGATTAATTGAACTCACAGATTTTGTTTTTAGCGATAATTTATATGCGTTACTTAATGACAAGGAGAAATCAAGTAGTAATTTACCATAGAATAACATTTTCTTATGATTTGAATTTCTTAATTTAAGTCACAAAGAATCTAAGACACAAGAATATTGAATACAAGACGATTTTGCGATATTTTAAGAAAAAGCTGTCGAATAAATGCCACCTGAGTCAATGTATGTCTATTTTAGTCCAAAGAGGGTGCATACAATCGATCTGGTACTCCCCTAGGTTGCAGGGGCTGCAGACGACACTTACGCGCCACTTACTGGTTTTCCTATTCATTTGAGACGATAAAATAGTTATGAACTCAACTTTTATTGGATTATGCAATATCATGATTGTAGTGTTGATGTTTTTGTTCGATTTCGACGAGCACTTTTGTCATTGTCGTAACTTGAATCTACGATAAGATCTAGAGGTATTTTGTTACTTTAGTTACCATCAAGTGATATGACTAAAATTTTACACACGAAAATGTTATAGATTATAGATAGATAGGTAAATTGACGACTAGCGGGGAATCTTATAATCCTCGATTTTCAGAATCTGTAGGCCAAGCACAGGGACTGTTATAGAAAGAATAAATAAAAATTTCGTCATGATTTCGTCTCGAATGCGTAAATATGTAAGTATTTGAATTTCATTCCTTCGACTTACTCATACAAATAATTTACGATGACTACGCGAAGTCATTTTTATGTATTCTACCATAAGAAAAGCAATCCTGTGCTTAGCATACTGTTGTTTTTTTTATATTGGCCTATTAAGACAAATTACCAATAAATAAATAAATCCGTGGGGTATTTGGAACTGATTGAAGAAGGAGTTGTTAATGTTTTATTTTAGGCAGACCTCAAATCGCCAACTGTACTAGTTTCAGCGAATGTATCAGTTTCAGAACGAGCACGCGAGGTGTCGTACCGATCGCATGATGTGGTTGCATTTGCCGCTAGCTTATATTACTGCTTTCAGCGATTAAAATGTAAAACGCACTCTTTAACGAACCTACCTTCGAATCTATCTTTTCCGTGACTTATGAAACAAAGCGCTATAGCCGAGTAGTTTTATCAGCATAATTTGCTGAATCATCATTGGTTGTAAATAGGTGAACTGATATTAATCGCTTTGTTTAAGAGAATAAGCCACTTGCCCGCAAATATACCTCAGGGAACAATATCGTATACATATGGGCACTTTCAAGTATCTACGTACAATAAATGATTATAGAGGAAGTCTCTGTTGAGACCGAAATTCGGCAAGAAGGACATCATCATCATTATAGAGGAAGATGATATATCTCTAGTAATTAATCAGAATCTATAGAAACTACTGTATTAAACTTTCACACATGCTACTTGAAATACCTATTTTATTGCAACCTGTATTGAGAGGCAAAATAATAAAACTCCATAATGTTTATACAATATCACAATCATGATAACTGACTTGAACAATGGGTGTTTTTATAAAATGTACAATGATGTGTAAGAACCTTGAGCGGGTTTGCTCTTAAATAGGTAGGTACCTACATGATTTCCCATGCAGATCAATGTGATGATTGTGAAGAGTACCTATTTAAATACTCAGTAAAATCGAGATGTGCCTTTTCGACGTCATAATAATCAAAAGCTTTCAACGTGAAAAGAACAATAAGTTAGTATTATTATATATTCTCTGACAATAATGTGACTGAGAATTACGTAACATCGGATACGTCGATCTCTTAAACACATTTGTATTTGTTGAATAGAGATATAAGGTTAGATGCTTATGTTACGCGGTAGTTAATGACCTATTAGATCACAACAACGAAAGGTTTCATGGTAGTAACGAGCATGTGAAGAGCATTAAGATGTCTAACCCACTTTCTGAAGACGAATAGAAAGATGAAAATCAGAAATGTATGAGTGACATTAAGTTGCGTTGACATGGATTGACCCACGTTAAGATTTAAGAGATTTTAACGTTCGGTAATGATTTTGACAAGAGAATTCCAGATAGAGCCCAATTCAATATTAAACATCCTTTTAAAATCAATTCTATAGGCATTAAAATAGAGATAAATATACGAACCGAAATAAATAACACAATCAGCGTTGGAGATTATCACTTATACGACGGTGATGATGACAAACTTATGAGTTTTGATTTGTTTGATTTGTTTTTGTAAGAACGATTAGGTCGGTAATCCATATTCCTGAGAAATTAAATCTGTCAGCTATGCTGTCTGAAATGTGAAACCTATTATTTAACTTTCATACGATTAGGTAAGGTCTATAGAAACGAGATTAGAGTTATCAACTACTTTCGCGAGAATATAAAATTAAATATTATTGAGTTGCAATTTACAAGCATTCAGTTTTCTTACACCTGAACTCACAACACGTTTTGTATGACGTGTAGTGTGTACATATTTGATGTAATAAAGACGTTATATTAACCCCTTGGTTGGTAAAGCCTAAACAAAAACAGAGATATTCGGATTACCCGAATCACTCAGCATTATACACGATCCCTCCCTAATTCAGACCGCTGCGCGCTGCTGCTGTAGTTATTAAATATTTTTTTAATACGTTCAGATCGTAACCCATATGGGCCAACGCCATATGGGTGGTGTTTTATTGTATTTATATGTATGTTAGTGATGAAACGCTCGACCTCGACAGCCACAATTGCACCAATGAAGAGGCCCCAGGATCACTCATCGCAATTTAAATCATTAGAATACAAGAGCGACGTCACACAGCTATGTTCGAATGAGATCTTTAACATCTGTTATCTTCTTGATGGTTTAATGCGTTTTTATCTCTAGTCATGAGTTTCAAATTTTGGGGCGTTGACTTATCTAGGGTAAACATTCTTATCTCAAAATTGTGTGTGATCTTATATTAGCCATGTTGGCTTAGGTAAAGCTTCAGGGCAAACAAACAATGTATAATGAGCACTAAATGCGTATACATTTTAGAGTACCTAATTCGCAAATTAGTCTGATCTGCTTGAACCTAGTTTTTTTTTTTAATTCAACTTATTACTTACCAGATTTATTAAAGTTAACTCATTCATTACATTACCTATTCATTAGTTCCCAAAAATACCTTGTTTACCTGTTATAAACATACATATCAGGACAGGACCTAATTTAAGTTTGTTTTTAAGTGTTTGATGAAACTTTTAAATACAAACCAAAATTATTATTTATTAGTTTTAAGTGCCAAGTACCTACCCTAATAATAAGTTAGGTAAGTGCGTTGCATATCACTTTTTAGGGTTCCGTACACGAAGGGTGAAAACGGAACCCTATTACTAAGCCTCCACTGTCCGTCCGTCTGTCAAGTGGCTATATCTCAAGAACCGTAACAGGATATATAGTTGAAATTTTCAGATAATGTGTATTTCTCTTGGCGCTATAACAATAAAAAATTAAAATAAAATTAATATCAAAATTAAAGGGGGCTCCCATACAACAAACGTGATTTTTTTTGGCTATTTTTACTCTTAATTTGTCAAGGCTCTTGAACAACAATAGACACATGAAACTTTCTATAATTAACACACACTTCAACTGTAATAATAAAAAATACTAAATATAAAATAAAGTTGTAAATTTAAAGGGGTCTCCAAACAAGTGAAAATTTGATGTTTTTTGAAAATGTTTTCTGATATTTACGTACGGAACCCTTCGTGTGCGAGACGACTCGCACTTGGCGGTTTATTAATAGTTAATCATGCGCTCCTATTGCATTGGAAAGCGATTATTATTCAAGTCCAAAAGTAATTTTGCTTGGCGCGTCTAGCATGTGAACGAATTCTAATGGAAAATGAAGTTTTGCTATGAATATTAAATGGAATTGCTCATAGGTGCCTATTTATCCAGAGAGGTACCTAGCTCATACTCGTTGACTTTGAGTGGTTACTTTTCTGTTTTTGTGCCAAGAACTAATGACACAGGTAAGTTATTAAAATCTATGTTGCCACCCTGTAAGGCTGTGTTTATTTTAAATCTAGGTCCTGTGTGACTTCTCACTCACGCACACGAAGGTAGGTACTACATATATTGCAATTTAATTTAGTCAAGCATCCACCTATTTTAGGTATAGGTACTAATAATAAAATAGATTTAATTGAAAATACCCGAATGAATAGGTATTTACCTACAAATAGGTAAGTTATACTATTATTTAAAATTCATATAACTATGTAGGTAGACAAGAATTTAAATTTTTAAGGATTGAAGATTAAAATAAATCGTACTTTAATGTTAATCAAGTAATATTTACCATTCGGACGAAATTCAGAAAGTGACTTGATCCGCATTTTCTTTTCTCAATGTATCCTTTTTGCAGTGTTCAATTTTGGTGCACTATCGAAAACCAAGCACCATCTTCACTTCACACTTTGGCACGAGGGGTTGAATTATCCCGCATATCGTGTCTTGATCGACTTATAATTAAATAGTCAGAAAGGATACAAGTTACTCGGAGAATATATTAAACAACCACTTTTCACATTGTTTTTGCACGTGACAAAACACAAGTAAAGACACTGCAACGTGAAAAAAGATTAACATTAGTTTTGTTGTTGTGAAAATTGAACCGGGTATCGCTTGATTTGACAGCTGCGAGCGCGCTATCCCGTATTCCCGATACGAGTACCTATTGTATTGGACGGCGCGCGTCAATGAGTCCGCGGGGTGCGTGACAGAGACAGAAATATCCTGAACCTAGTCACAAGTCACGGGACTGCTGGGGAACGGACGGGATACAAATAGATTGTATAATTCAAGTATACTGTGACCGCACGCGCCATTAATTTTGATACTTTATCTAAAATGAAAGACAATGGTAAAACACGATTGAAAAAAAACAGAACACGTAATTTAATTGTAACAATCGCGAATACTGCAATGAGTAATTTATTTGTTGGTATGTTGTATAAACTTTTTTGCACAAATCTGAGCCTAGTCAAATCAAGCGATACAAAGTTCAACAATAATGTTTTAATTTATCCTGTTTTGTCTTGGATTTGTAATAAATATCAAACTGACGTTGTTAATCGGATCACGATCACAGCACCGCCGTGTAGACCGTCAAGCGCGCAGGCGCTGTGCCTGTAACTGACGTAGCAAACGCGGCGACTTCACATCAGTCGCCGCTGTCACTTCTCAGAGCAAAACTCATAACAAGAGAAGGGATGTTATAACTTGAAAACCACGGACGCAACATTTTTTAAAGAAACATTATGAAGTAAAGTTAGGTGAATGAATTTTGAATGCGGTAGGTAAGTAAGTATTTATTGAAAAATATCAAAAACACTTACCGACATGATCAAAGTTCCACCTTTTTTACTTTTAAATAGGTACCAATTGGTGAAAGATACTATGAATTATATTGATTATATTATTTATTTGGAATAGTACGTTGCCAAAACGCACATAATAAATTTTTTTAAAAAATAGCGCACATTTATCCAAAAAACAAATACGTTCTATCTGATAGCAAAAAACAAGGAAGAGTTTTGTTCGCGAGGAAATAGATAAGAAACTTGCGTAATTTAGGTGTAGTGTACAGATAAGGTGTTATTTAACAGGATTTGCGGATCCTTGAAGCACAATAATATGACCTTTACAGAATTAACTAACCGTATCAAAAAAGATAAAAATACCTACCTACCTGTTCTGTTTTAAGTGTAGGTACTTAGTGTTAATAATGAATAACCACACAAAAAGAAATAACAAAATACACTCGACAAAGAAATAATTGAGAATAACCTAGAAAGACATTATTATATTATTCTAACTAACTTGCCATGGCAGCCATGACAAGCATTAAACTAGGTAGGTACCTATCTAACCCCAGAAATTATATCCTTCTAAATAAAAATATAAATATACGTATTAAGTATACCTACCTATATACCATAGGTATGGTATGGATGGATGCAAAACTTAAAATATTGACGAGAACAAAGGCCTGACCTTTTGCTAATACAAAAGTATCCAGTACATAGCATAGTATTATAAAATCTGTGCCAGTACTAAGCATCTCGGCTAAAAACATAACGGCATATTTGCCAAATCAGTCGTTACATGAAGCTGAGCTAAGTGAATGACCGCGCGTCGACCGCCCAAATGTAGGATATAGAGAAAACTGTATTTATATAATTAACTGGAGCAAAACCTAAAATCTATATTTGTATTATTTCCTTGTGAGAAAGGTATAAAACTATTTCTAAATAAACATTTGTTATGTCTTTATTAATGTTTTACTGAATGAGGGATTTTATTTTTAAAGTCAGGAAAACTTACTGGCTAACTTCATAGGAAGTTAACTTAATTTTGTTAAACTTGAAAATGGTAGAAAATTTTCTGCAACGATGTTAGGATTGGTCTCAAATTTAAAAATATGCGACTTTCATAATTGAATTTATGTATATATTAACATGTATGAATTATAAAAAATCACTCATGAACTCACTTAAATACTCCATACTAAACGCAACTAAGCAGGTGTTCGAGGTGACCGAGATCACATCGCGGTTAACAACCAACTTAGTCTTCGCCTACACAATTGACACATTTGGACGAGTCCTCGTCATTATGTTGGTCAGACGTCCTTTGTATAAAAGTATGGATAGACTGGTATAACAAAATGTACTCATAAACATAGCACTAACCCGGATTTAGTAATAAGAAACGATGACTAGACAAATAAACCCATTTATTTGCTATTGTATGTACCTATAGAGTTTTCACAAATATACACTAACTAGATTATTAGGACATCAGAAGTATTATATGAATACATCAATCATCCAACCAGAAGTGTCATTTATTATGTATAACACATTTGTTACCAATAAAAAAACAAAGAATCTGAGATAAATTAACCCTGATAAATTAGATAGTAGCAATTAGCATTGTTTACTCATATTCAGAGGAATATTATGTTAGCGAAAAAAAATACACTGTTTGTTTTTAAGTATGTATGACGTTGATTCTTCTAGACTAGATTCAGCTATTTCAGCTACTTCCGTAGTATTATGTCTTATGGCATACTGCTGTGACCGGCTGTGACCTCTTCTGCAGCACAACCACCTACGGTGTTAATATCTGCAGTGTTCCCGCAGATATTAACACCGTAGGTGGTTGTGCTGCAGAAGAGGAATGTGTAATATGGGTCACAGAGAAACCCTACGTGAAAAACTCAAAGAAATAAACATAATGACAATCCAATGTGTAATTTCACCGTATCCGCCATGCACGGCGATATGGACCAACGCGAGCGTGAGGTGATCATGCGTCAGTTCCGTACCGGATCCTCCCGTGTGCTCATCACCACTGACCTGCTGGCGCGAGGAATCGACGTCCAGCAAGTCTCCTGCGTCATCAACTATGATCTGCCTACCAGCCGCGAAAACTACATTCACAGAATTGGACGAGGTGGACGTTTCGGTCGTAAAGGAATCGCTATTAACTTTGTTACTGAAGCTGATAAGAGAGCACTCAAAGATATTGAGGACTTCTACCATACAAGTATTTCAGAAATGCCCAGTGATGTGGCCAACCTCATCTAAGGCCAGCGTTTTCCCGGTTTATACTTTGTGTCCTGCGTTCTATTGCGATATTTATAAGAAAATCTACCAACTGAGCCTGTGAAACGCACTATGGACACAACTATGTGGAAATAATAAATAAATGTCTATAATTATATGTATTTATAAAAACTTGTTGTATACTCATATCAATCGGTTCCCTATAAATAGCTAAATACCTACTTAATTTAAATACCTACTAGGAATAAAAATAAACTCGCTGTGCCCACAACTAGGCTACACAGGATTAATGTTTCTTTTACATGGCAATTTTGGCGCTTTTACAACAAAATACCAAATGAGTTGAAAAAATTATCATTAAATAAATTCAAACAAATTGTCAAATATATCCTTTGTAAAAAGGCTTACTATATATTATCAGATTATCTAGAGGATAAAGAAACTTGGGGTGAGTTTTGCTCCAGATTGAAAACTAACATTCTAACAAGGTAAATCCTTGTTCGGTTCTTTACACCTTAAAAAGATTGAAGTGAACAAAAAATTAAAGTGATCGCTTTATTTCTTAGTTTTAGGTACTTAAGTAAATTGAATTTTGTGACTTGTCCGAGAGTCCGGTAAGGTCTAAAGGAAATAAAGCACTTTGATAATTTGGAGCGCAAAATCGGAACTTATAACACGCTTGTGCTACTCATTATAATAATCGATACCACTAGCTAGCGCCATCTATCGGCTTGATCACTAAACATTACAATAATTCTGAATGTAGTTTATTAGTCGTTTGCCGACTTCTTGTATAGATGTCGTTAGTAGTAACTTTTCTGTCATCTTAGTTTGGTTGAATATTTATCTAGTTTATATAGGTGTATGATACATTTTTTTTTTAATATACGACCTTAATAGGTATTAAATAACAGCTGTTTCTTGTTTTTTAAATCAAATAAATAATGTACAGCAACCATGCTGTATGACTTATTTACGTCCAAACACACAAAAGTAGCAGGTAAGTACATATTTTTTTGCCGAGTCCCAATACATAATTAATCATATTTAAGTAAAGCAAGTTTTACCTTTATTTTCATCCGTTTTACTCTTTGTATATTTTCCATTTTCACGGCCAATGTCACGATCATCACAACACTCTTTCAAAAGCTCTAAAAACTTGAAAACTAGGTATAACACTAATGCGATCATTTCTAACGTTGTTTACTGAAAATGCGACGTTAACAACATTATCTCTTCCTTTATTGCCTCTGCCGTCTTTCTTTTCATTGCATCAGTATATAAAAAATACTATGTAACACCATATAACTCATTCACTTTTAAATTCTGTTCAACAATAGCTTTGGTATCGAGAAGAAAGCACTTTACACATAGGTAGTACAATATAATATTTGTCTACAAACAATTTACTTGTTTGACTTTATCTTCATTCTATCCGAAGGTTATTCATTCGGTCGTAAGGCGAGTAGATGACTGCATCGTCTAAACTTGTTACTGATAAGGGCACGTTAGTAAGACCTGATCAAAGATTATAAATCGTTGGAAATATGTATCACACGCACAGTTACTTTCGTGGCTATATAAATTCAATGCACGCGTGAATTCTGATCGGTTTTGTATTGAAACTGGGCTATCATTATCAACGTATAAAATAGGTACCTACCTACGCAAATGATCACGAGGTATATAAACACGTCACAATAATTCTTAGTAGGTAATTTGTTATATATTTTATTATTGGTGGAATATCTCAATATCCTATTCTCTTGAAGGGCTACCGGGTAATGTGTCCACGGTGCATTTACCAACCTTCCAACGTTTTCTTGCCAAAGCCGTAGAGTTCATCGGTATGGTATGGATGTCGCAGGTCGCTATACGTAAGGTACTTAGGTACTTTCTATTCGAATGTGTTTTGAATAAACAATAAAGCTGTTTAGATATGTTTATGTTATGATTATATTAAACTAGCTGCTGCCCGCGGCTTCGCACGCGTTTTTTAAGTGGCCCATGCCCGTCCCCGGGATACCATTTACCTCCCTGTCAAATTTCATTCAGAGCCGTTTAGGCGTGAAAACGTAACAGACAGACAGATATACAGATAGACAGACATAGTTACTTTCGTATTTTATAATATTAGTATGGACGGATGGATAGCTAGTAATTCATCATCATCAGAATATATTTGTCCACTGCTGGACATAGAAATCCCTTAATGAGTGTCATATTTATGTGAATTAAAACAAAGCTTACCCAGCATTCTATTCACTTCTCGTTCAGTCATGGTCGTCGTCGATGTTCTTCATGGTTTTGTTCCTGTAAAAGCAACAAAATAAAATTTGAATAGTCATTAAAAGACTATAGGTACAGGGTGTCCCACGTCCATGGGACATGGACGGCAAGTACCAGAAATATTAAAGATTTACCGAAAGGAAACATTCCTTCTTTTAAAAAAATAAGTAAAACTGCATTCACTGAATTTTGAAAAATTACTTAGTCTTATTCTATTATTTTTTATGATACCGATCGGTAGAGTCAATCACAAGAATCAAATCTGTGTAATAAATATTGCATATTATTTATTAATTAATTATTCCTATCTTCAATATTTTTGATATTTGCCCTTCATGTTCCATGGATTAATTATTATTATGCATAATTTTACGTTTGCTTTACATACTGTGGTAAAAATCATACCTACAGGGATTTGTGTAAAATAATTTAATTTTATTTGATCACCGCTTAGGGTTGGCATAGATTTTGTTTCAATGTACCCATAGATTATAACAAAAAAACCTGTAAAGTTGCGTATATTAAGTAGGTACCTTTATATTGAACTGCGCTCACTCCTATCCCACACTGCACAACATTTAAGTAGATATACATTCACTACCACTAAACTGAATAACACTTTGAAAGCTAAAATAGATTAACATATTTACGTAAGAAATAACACCATTTTCACACAATAATCAACGTTTTTATAAAATAAATGGAAACGTTACAAAGGTTTTCTCGTTCGTGATGGAGGCGTCCCGACTGGGGTTGAAAAGCGAACCCTGCGGAAATGCACGATCATGGCCGATCGCAACCGAATGCAAATACCCTAGCAGGGATGGATTCTGATGAATGCTGACCTCATTAGAGTAGTAACACTAACTTAACACTGAATTACACACAGAATAACAACTTCCATCGGTTTAGGGCCTACACAACACCGAAACATGGTCCTATCAAAAAACTCCTTACATGTTTTTAGACGTTTACCTATTCTTGTTATTTTTACACGTCTCTATATATCTCTTATCTCTTCTTATTTAGGGAATTGGTCTAATTAAGGTATTCGTTGTACGTATACCAAATGTCATTATTTAGGGTTAATTTATTTGCCAAAGTTCAATCCCTGCCTGCACTTCTGAATGCTATCCTGCAACGAGACTAGCCCCGCCATATTTTTCACGCATGCGCCCCGAATCCGCAAGGAGGTTGGTAATCACTAGGTATATTGCGGTGCTTTATCAATGTTGCCAGTATTATGTATCGATTCGAAATTCAAATATTTTCCTTTTTTAAGCATTCTAATTGTTTTTTTTTCATTACAGAATTAATTTCATAGCTATCTGTTCGTTGTTGCTTATTTCTTCTGATTATATTTTAACGTTAAGTTTGTGAAGGATAAAAGCTGCGTGCGCATTCCGTGACGTATTACTGTAAGTACAACAAAGAGATGGATCAATAAAATGACGTCATGTCAATGAAAGCTGCTTAGAAGGTACCACTGCACTTCCCTTCCCGATCTAAAAATAGAACAACTTGTATCACCTGTTATAGTATGGACTAGACTTGAGACTCTGAGACAGCTCTAGTGTTGGTACTTCCGTTTTTCCTATTCATTATTCATACCTACATAATACAATGTACCTATTAAGATTTCAGCCCGGATTTTGGACTCAACACTCGCAATCACTTTTTTGTTTTGAATAGGAAGCTGTGCTAAGTTACTATTTTTATCATTTGACTACAATATCACCAAAGTATGTTATGTGGTAAGTGGCAATGTGGCTGACGATGAATCACGAAGTCCATAAGACCCTTTCACTCTTGTCTTGCAGAGACCCAGGTTGAAGTTGTCTGTAGTGTGCCAGAAAAATAGAAGCAGGCAGCGAGTTCCAAACCTTAGTGGTACGAATGATTAAAGATAGAGAGACTGAACAACTACTTCTGTATTATGCCGAATTACTCAAGTTATTGTTCCACGCACCCTGATACCACATTTTTAAATAATTAAATAATTTTTTGGATCCCTACGTCATATCTTGGCAATAGAAACACTTCCACGCCAAGGCCAGGTGCCCATTAGGAGACGGCATTCAATGCTAATTCAAATCACGCTTAAGTCAGACCGCATTGTGGGATTTGATATTGTTTTCGAGTGGAATACTTTACGAATGGGTAATTAGTAGGTTTCTTTGTTTTTTTTTCTAATTTATTTAATAACTTAACAGACCGTCTTTATAATATTGCTTTATTTTTATTTTTAGGTATGTTATTTACCAAAAACTTATACGACTAAACTGTAAACCAAAGAAAGTTTTGTAAACCAGAGAAAGTTTAAGCCTAAGCTTGGCTCATGTTTGTTATAATATAATACCTTATATATCATTGGTATTAATACTGCACTAGATAACTTTAATTCTATATCTATTTCATGAAGTGAAGCCGGTGTTCCTTGATATTTGCTGTTAGGCTGATAAGATTATGAGATCAAAAGTGGAACAAAAACATTATCTAATCTTTTCACGCTACTTCTGGAGATTAAAAACTCATAAATCTCCCCCTCTGATACTAAGAAGCTACCGTTTTAAGATACTTACCTACTATAACTTACTATTTAATTAACAGCCGGTTGGACTCATATGTCCAATAGTTATTTTTCTTGCCTACTTGACGTTACAAGATATTTGATGAAGAGACGATCGAAAGTGACCAGCGTACGACAACTGCCTGTAAGATGTATAAGAAGTGTAAAATATAGTTTGTACAAGTCTAATACAAACTATTCTTACTTTCTTATTTTGCCTGATTGTTAATAATTTTGTTTTTTTGCAAAAACTTTAAACCAATTTAGAATTTTCTGATTATTAAGTTTTGCGGGAGAAATAGTAATCCTTCAGCAATAAAATTTATATGGGATCATTATTTACACAAATACATAAGTATCATCAAAATAAGTCTACATTTGACGGAGAAAAAGGTGAACATATACAAAAAAGATACATACAGCCGAACATAGAAACTCCACCAATTTCCGAAGTCAGTTAGGATTTTTTCATGAACCAAGGCTTGTTCAAATATAATCCTGAATGACACTAGCCACTTCAAGCACACTTAAATTCAATGCCCTTCACGTATGCACATTTGTCTTTTCTTTTTTTTAGTAATGAATAGATGGAATCGTCTGTAACGAATACTTAGAATCGACTGTCTGGTTTCATTGTGTAATAATTTCAAATGATTGCGCTACAGAATTGAAATATTTCTTAAATTCAGAGCTATAAAACTGCAATTGCCTAAGCCAAGTTTGAAATAACTTCGCTACAACTGAAATATTTCTTTAATTCAATGCTATAAAACTGTAATTGCTTTACCGTAGTTATTTGCCTGAAAAAGTCGATTCCAAACCGGTTTTGCCAAAACCGATAGCTGCAGGTAATTATCGAGAACTGGAATTTAATTTTGAGTCCGACCATTAGGAATCTACCTACGTAACTTTTCACGCTTTACTAAGTACATCCACATTTGATTTTACTTACCTACTAACAAACTTAGCTACCTACTACATTTCTAAAAATTCGCGCGAAATTTTTTCATTAAGCGATGGTTTTTTTTTTCTAAAAAGTAGCTTTAGGTAAATACTGGTATCATAATTATCTATTCCATTGACGTTGAGCAAACAATTCCATGAGTATTTTTTATCATTTCAATTGCACATTTTAGCACTAATATGACCTTAAATATAATTAGCAATAGATTACACACAATCTAGTACCGAAGTACCGACGCGCGCGGCCGAGATTCTGAACTGCTTTATTTTTAAAGTTTGCTTCGCACTTTGGCCATGAAACTTGCTATGCTATGTAGGTAGAACATTCTATTATAATCTCAGTGTGCAATGCAATGCTGTTCATTGACTGTAGACTCTAGCGCTATTTCTCTATAATAGTCCAGTCATTATAATCAAAAAGAGGGTCAACCTAACTATTCGAGCTAGGTAACCAGCTGGAAACTAGTATACGCCTTTATTTTGGCGTTATAAACTTTGTCTATCTAGCATATGCGTACCTATACGAGTTTCCAGTAAGTTAGTTGATTTGTATGTGAAACCCTAATATGATTAGACTATAAATCTTATAAAACATTGATTTGTAGGAAACAGAACTAATATATACAACAAATTAATTCAAAACGCTCTGAAAAAAATACGCACTTTACGGACTCTACCTCAAAATTTTTAGGTCTACCTTTTAACTTTTATTTTATATACAAAAGTTATAAAAGAACTGACAAATGTATCATTGCATGAATGAATGCTTGTTTTGCTCATTTGTACGCAAATAATATTTACTGATAATTAATTCGCATACGAATAAGTACGTGCTCCATATCACGTAACCACAAATTCAACTAGTAACTCAGGTACTTATGTACGAAATAGATAAAACGCGGTTAAAATTAATACCAACAGTAATTAGTACAGGTGTACAGGGTGTAGAAAGTTCTGCTCAGGTAAATGAACTGTAGGATTTCCTATAGTCGAGTAGGTTCCTACTAGCCCCGTCATCAGGCTGGTTTGAAAACATTTTGAAAAACCTGCCCAGATAATATATACTGAAACAAAAATTGCTTAACGTTTCGCAAACTAGTATTGTAATAAAAAATCTGTGCCCAAACATTCTTACAGCTTTGCTATTCAAATCAAGTCACAGTGCTCAAGCATGCAAAAAGCGATTTTAAATAAAATGTTCCTTAAGTATGGATAAAAAAAGGTGAGCAAAAAGAAATGGTGGGCATATCGGCCACCCCCTTAATATGTAACACGTATCTATACAACTAGTTAGGTATAGTGAGATTTGAGAAGCCTAGCTAGTCGTAGTAGTAGTAGAAGTCTAGCGCATTTGTTTGCTCAAACGAGTGTTGTTTTTGAAAGTTTGGCAAAAAAATCAAGGGGTTTTTTACTCTAGTTTTTCCCAGCGGCTTCGCTCACGTACGTGGTAGGTACTTACATAAAACATAGCATATAGCACTCCAGTGAAATATTTTTTAGAATCTGACTATTATTTCCAGAGATTGCTCTCATCCAAACAAGGTTGCAAACTTTCCTGCTTCATATTGTTAGAATTGATTGCTTCAAGTGAATTTGGTATCTTTTATTAAATACATATTTTCAGCTGATTCGTCGAAAAATTTGTTACCAAGCTTCGTATGAGTGATCAAAAAGGGTATAAAATTTTAATCATCATCTGTGAAAATCGTTATTTAAATTGTATCGCTTGATTCGTAAAGATTATCTTTATATTACACCCTAAGACTAGTAAATGAGTATAAACAAGTTGAGGGAGATATTTATACGGGTATAGATTGATGAATCACCAGCTAAATTAACGAAAGAAGGGATTAATATAGACCAAACTATGAATGTAAAGCGGTTGCGATGGCAACCGCTAAAAAATATTGGTGTGAACTAGAGCCATCGCTCTAATATATTCGCTCATATTTTTTGAGGCTACAAAACGTAAAATGTCCCTATGTCGTTGCGTTGAACTTAATAAATATTCAGAGAGGTATATAAACAAAAACCTCACTCGTTTACCGCTTTATTACCACCTCGAGTGTTAATTTTTTTAATGATTTGTGATGACGATGGCCTTTAAAATGAAGCTAAACAGGACACTCCTGAAATTCAGACGATTCATTGGATTCTGTAGTATTATGGTAGTAATGAGTCACAAACATCCCAAAAGGTAGGTAAGGTAGGTTACCCATTTTGAGACTGAAAGTTAAATACAAAGTTAGAATTAAATCCAAAGGTAGACTTTACACTAAATAAATCCACATCAAAGTTTACAACAGGTTGTTTTATATATATACCGAAGCGACTGAAATCAAAAATATCACATTATTTCCGTGTCAGTGTTTAATTATTAAGAATTTGACCTTTTCTAAGTGTACATTTATTGTATTTATGGAAATAAAGAGTTTTTTACTTTGACTTTCTTCTACGTTGCTCTATAACATAACATTCACTTTGTAATTCCTGTTTCAGCCTGCTCTTAGGTAGCCATTACTCCGAGACTGGTCCCCAGATCGTCTCAGGTCATCAGTCAGTAACCCTATCCCTTTACAGCGGCACATTCAGCCCATTCAGTTAATGGCTATCATACATTTGACTGCACACTTTGCATAGTGCAAACACAACACACTATCTTATCGACGGCATTACTATGTGTTGGGGTTTACTAGATACACGTATTAGTTTACTGTTAAACTTATTCTGTGATGTGATAAGTATATTTTTAATTGTTTTGTGTAAAAGTGATTGATAGTTGGGGAAAATGATTGAAAGCAGTGTGGATCTTCGCGAGTTGGAAAAGTTAAGGTTCGTTTTTTTATTTGGCTCTAACTATTAGCTATAGAATTGTTCGCTTTATATTTTGATCCCTTTAATTTAAAAATATTATATGGGATGTCTGACTGGGTCTGTAATTTCTCTAGATAGTGATTTTGGCTGATATTATGTACCTTAATTGTAATGTTTTATTTGCATAGCAAAGCAGGGGTTTTTTATCTGAGGTTGTTTATCAAAGATGATAATTTGATGATTGTGAATTTATCAAAACGGTACCTTCTTTGATCAGGCTGAAAATAATACTACCAAAAACACTGAGCTGTATTTCAGGGACATACTTCGTCAATTTTTTTGTTTATTTTGTGTCTATTTTCTTTAAAATAATCATATAGTTCACGCTCTAAAAACACGCTCTTGTGAAAGTATTTAGGATACCACGATAGCGAAGAGTATATTTTGATTGACCTAATTTTAGGTCCATACTCCATAGGTAACTACTAAGGTTTAAAGAAAGCAAAAGAACATACTTATTATCAACATGCCCATTGCCCACATTGTCCACATCATACGCGATCCATCCCATTCGATGTTTTATCCATTAGATTGGACCACCCTTATTAGATTTTGGACCTCTACAATATTAAGTCTACATAAATAAACTATGTTTTTATTTTTCTAGACCAACCGAACAAGAGGCAGTCAAAACTGAAAAGATCTCAAGAGAGCCAGAAAGATGTCATATTCTCTTAGAACCTGCATTAGTCGGAGCTATGCTGGCCATCAACCTTGGCCAGACATCCTTGCAGAATTTCTACCTAAGAACAGCTTGCATAGTTGACTTGGAGCTGGATCCTAAAGTCTGCAGTAAAGGGGTGGGAGAGGATTTTCAAGCGGCTGAGGTAATTGTGAACTTTTAGAAGTTCCTCTATATTTCAGCTCTGCTTAGGTTAGGGCTAGATGATGCTGTGTGAATTGTCCGGCATTATTATTATTATATTAGACCATTTAACAAAATTTTGTCTTTAAGTAGATATAGAAAAAGCCATTGAGAAAAAATAAAAATATGAAGAATTACAAGCACCAAACTTTGTAGACGAACCTTGCTCTATAAAGGTAGAGCATTTTTGATCATGGCGAATACCTTGACGTAGAGCAAGATTAGGCAATCATTACTTACCCATACCTGAGTAATAATAAGTTAGCAACCTACAGTAACTATTTTTAATTTTGATCCAATACTTGGCAATTTTTCATCATATTAATTCATCATTGATTGAGTTTTTCAGAATCAGAATCAGAATCATTTATTTGAATTATTATTGTGAAATTCGACACAATTAAAATAATACCCGACAAAATTAAAATAGCATCCGTTTAGTTGTGACGAATTTCACTGCACCTTATCACTTAAGCAGCATCCCGTATGTTCAATTACATTTGATTGGTAAATTAAACTTAATCATCAACATCCGCCACCCGACTTCACTCACTGCTGGGTGAGTGAAGTCAGGAAGTGAAGTGAAGTCGCCTCCAAACTCTTGTGCCACTTAAGGCCACTTCTCACGCTCCTGCCCCAATCTCATCTAGGTTCGCCCCGTGTTGTTAGTGATATTGTCCGTCCATCTAGGTAGAGTACCTAACTTTTTCTTAACTCTCTCTACGCATACTCACTGTGCTTGCCTTACCTTGCTTATATCTTTTAGTTTTATATTTAAATTCCTTCGAAACCCCTGAAGCAAGGACACTTAGAGAAACTACTAGAAGGGATATAGTGAAGGAATTTAGAACTCGGCTTAAAGTGTACGGCACCAGGCTCTAAAGCTGTACAATAAATTACCTTTATCTTATAAACGTATATAAAATGCAAGCATTTTTAAAAATAAACAGACAGAATTCTTGTTAAAGAAGTGCTACTACTCAGTAGAGGAATTCTGCGCTGACAAATCTGACCCTGAGAATCTGTGATAGTTAGTAATCATTTTGACATTTAACGTTATATAACTTTTACTTTTGACAATTTACGTAAGTTATTTATTATTTTAAAGTTTTTTTTTACACATATTCCATATTTTTGACATTTTACATATTGTACAATAATTTTAATTTCATGTTTTACATTCCATAAAATTGTTTGTTTTTTGTATACAATTTATTTGATATATTATATTATTGATTTTATTTTATATAAATGTACTCTAAGTCTTATAAATTATAACAATGTGTAAATTATAAAAAAATATTTATGAAAAATTCCGACACAACCGTTCCGTTTGCGAATAAATAAATTAAATTAAATTAAATCACACTGAACCGGTCTTCTCTTTATTTTCAGGCACAAAGCCAAGCCTTACTCTCAAGTGTGAACATCAGCAGAAGTTTCGTCGGTGCTCTCATAGCCACTGTGGTCCTCCTATTCGTGGGACCTTGGAGTGACTGCAGCGGTCGACGGAAGCCATTACTGATCCTTCCCCTGGTCGGCATGAGTGTTATGACGTCATTTGTGCTGCTGATGCTGGCATTCCCAGGAGCGAATACGGTGCAGGTCTTGTACGCTGTGCAGATTCCTATGTCGTTGGGAGGGAACTTTGGATTGCTGCTGGCTGCTGCTTTCAGTCACATCGGTGATGTGAGTACCACCTCCATATTTGTTGCTAAATATATTTTGGTTTCAGCCCTGTCGCTGGGCCAAGATCACCAGTGTGAGAAACGATAGGACGACGATCACCACCTAAATAGCACCTTTATAGAGCTTGGGATCAACTGCCTCTGGATCGTGGCGTAAATGTCGGGCTAATTGTAATGTCAAAGTCAAAGTCAATAATATTTTAACGTCAGCTACACCAATTAGAGTAGTGGTGCTACTTTGCCAGCGATAATATTATGGTTGATTTTGACGATCTTGAAAGGTATTTTGTAACAACTAAATTAAAGTTATTCTGGAAAAAGTGTAGACTTCAAGTTCCGGTTAGTCAAATCCATATTACAATAAACCGCCAAGTGCGATCAAACATCAAATTTTCACTTGTTTGGAGACCACTTTAAATTTTTAACTTTATTTTATTTTTAGTATTTGTTGTTAATATAGTTGAAGTGAAACTTTATTATAGAAAGTTTCATGTGCCTACCTATTGTAGTTCAAGAGATACACCAAATTAGGAGTTAAACTATACAAAAAAAATCACGTTATTTTTCAACGGTAGCCCCCATTAATTTTGATATTTATTTTATTTTTATTATTTGTTGTTATAGCGGCAAGAGAAATACACATTTTCTGAAAACTCCTACTGTCTACCTCTTACGGTTCATGAGATAAAGCCAGGTGACAGACGTACGGACGGACGGACGGACAGCGGAGGCTTAGTAATAGGGTTCCGTTTTCACCCTTCAGGTACGGAACCCTAAAAACAACGAAATTGACATCTTTACTAAACAAAATCTTAGTACTCAGTAATTTTTGGAATGAATACCGTCCCAGTTTCGTATGAACACACCGTTTTATACAGTTCTCTATATATTTTTTTTTATCATAATCACCAAATTAATTTCTTTTTAAGTTTACTTTTACAAGTTCCTTCAATTTAATCTTTCAGGTGTGCCACAGCACCGGCCGCGACATTACCCGCTCAATGGGCACGCACCGCGCGGCCATTCAAATGGCACATGTCATCGGCGCAGTCAGCGGACCGCTCATCTACCGCTGGCTCGGTTTCTACGGTGTGTTTCCACTTGTTTTATTGCTGCAGGTATTTGCTTTTCACACGTTTTGGTGGTTGCTTATCGCAATAATTTCCGATGCTTTATTTTTTAAATATTTATTCAAAAATTAAGATATATGAATCTAAGAGCCCATAAAGCGTGGTTTATGTTTTTCCACCAAAGCAAGCCTACGTGTCAAACCCAACCAAAAGGATATCGATTTTCATAGCACAGCGATCATGTTCGGCACGTTTTGCAGTGCCTACCTAGCTCTGGTGTAAAACACCCTAAATTTCCATTCACAATTTCATTATAAATAATATTTTGAATTAAAAATGTGAAAATTTGCGATGGGTAGCCCTTTTAAGCACTGCTTATCCTTGTATTTTGATATAACATACACCCACATTTTTTAACTTACCCACACAGCTTTTTAGCGTCGTATTCTAAAATGGAGCTTAAAAACGTCGATGCATATCATATCAAGTTCATTCATATCGAACTCAGCGCTAAGCATACGTGGATCCGGTTCAAGCTGAACTTTGTTTGAACAAACGATGAAATTGGACCTTAGTCTTCTTAGCTGAATTTCTCAATGGTGAACCCTTTCCCTTTCCAGCTGTCATCATTAATATACGTGGTGATTTACGTGAAGGACGTGAACATAAACACTGACAATAAGGTGTCAGTTCTAAACTGGCGGCTGCCTCTGAATGCTATACAATGCTTGCTGAAACGACGAGACGGGTACAAAAGGTCTATCATCTTACTGATGGTGGTCGTGTGTCTTGGAGATAGGATCATTTTAATTGGTAAGTACCACCTTAGTAGAGGAGCATCATTGCTGTGTGGTGCCGGTTTAGAATTTGCACCACCCCAACTCTTCCCGCGGGTATCGTAAGAGGCGACTAAGGGACCTAGGGTGCGCAGCAGCGCCCCCTGCAGAACAATTCTACCACCGAACTGCGGTCCCCAACCCGCATGCCCAGCGTGAGGATTATGGGCTTTACCCCCCGTGACATAAAAGCCAACAAGGCGCTTATCAGGGGGTGGCCTAGGTCCAGCAGTGGGCCAATATAGGCTGTGGAGGTGGAGGAGGTGGAGACGATCATCTAAAAACTATGATAATCTAATAAAAACAAATTAGAACTAGTTATTGACATTTGAAACAATTAAGCTAACTGCAGACTGTTGCAAACAATCTACAGGTAGCTCAACTGATCCATATCAATACCAGTCGGAAGCGTCCCCAAGACGCTGGCTGCATTGCCCCGCTGTATGGCAATGCTGATGCGCTGCGCCAGATACCCTTTATTCTTCATTATTTTATCGGTTTGTGTAAAAAAGTCCAATATTTATGCTTATTATGTTCTTCGCTTTACGTAGCAAGCAACGCCTTGCGCGATCTAAAAGCATAATGCAGCATTAATTTTTCACTGACTCATTTTTGCTTGATTTTTTGCTTGTTGTATACAAAAAGAATATTTTTTTCCATGCAACCCGTCGATCAGAGGGGTGAGTTTATTCGTCGTTAGTAACGAGACGTGATCGTGACATCTCCTTTTAGTATGAGAATTTGAGGTAGTTCCCTGTCCGCACGATAGGGGCGCTGTACCAAATTGTATGGAAAAAGGTAGACGTCACGATCACGTCTCGTTACTAACGCCAAATAGACTCACACCGTATCCGCCGCCTAGTGCCTCCTCCGGCGGATACCTTGATCAATAATGATGCAACCCCATAAAACTTTCTGTTTTGTTTACAGCGGATGTCTACTATGCTTACATGTACTACCGGCTCAAATTTCACTGGGACGACATTCTGTTTGGATCCTACCTTGCTTATAGGAATATCGTTAGCTTCTTGGGTTTGTACCTTTCTTACTAACTTCACTCACTAACTAAGGTTAAAGAGGGAGTCAAATTGTACTAAGTAAGTTCGTAAAGATAAAGAGGGAATCACAATAAGACATGAATAAAGGATAAAATCTACCCTTACAACTTAATCTACCGTAAATAGAGGGGAAACAACGGCAATTTCCCAAAAAAATAAATATTATGATTTTTCTACTCGTGTTTGTTAGCAAGGCTAGGTTTATGTATTTCGCGCAGGTGTGTGGTTGGCTGGCACTCTTTATTATCTCAACAAAATTACATAAGCGATTTTAGTAAATGAGGACTCGTCTGAATTCCTACTAACGTTATTTACCCCCCTCATTTTGCGAATAAAAGTGTAAAAGCGCGGACGGGATCTTTTTTTTATATTGTTTACTTAATAACTGGTTAAGTTTAGTAGATAGGCTAAAAAAAAGTTGTAAAACGCTATGTAACGTGTTGAAATCGACTACTTGATCATTTTAACGTAGTCCTAAAAAACACCACTTTTCCAGGCACCCTTCTAATCCTGACGGTGATAAAGCGCCGCTTGCGTCTCTCAGATGAGATCGTCGGGGTGCTCAGCAGTATTTCATACCTGATGGCGACTGCGGGTCTCATCGCAGCTACCAATAGTATCTGCGTTTTTGTTCGTGAGTATCACAGTATCTTCTTCTTCTATATATATAAAAGAAAGTCGTGTTAGTTACACTATTTATAACTCAAGAACGACTGAACGGATCTCGTTGAAATTTGGCAGCGAGGTAGATGGTATCCCGGGGCCGGACATAGGCTACCTTTTATTCCGGAAAAAAGCGTGCGAAGCCGCGGGCTGCAGCTAGTTTATTATAAAGGGAAAGTTTGTATTTGTCGGTGTGTGTTCGTTACTCCTTCACGCAAAAAAAAATAAACCCATATTTTTTTGGGACCTAGAAAACCGCAAAACTTTATTATTACAAGTTTACTTTTCGTAAACAGGCGAAAGCGCTGTCAGCCTTGTACCCAGCTCCATATTAGTCTTCTTCTTCTTCTTCTTGTCAGATGGCTTCTGCGACTAGGTTGTCGCAATTTCGCCACCATATTAGTCTATAACTATCTGTGCTGAGACGTCGTAAACAAACAACTGACATTTAGCAAATGTTCATCATTGTATAATATACATAGCGAATTTCACTCGTAAAAATGAAATTTTTGATGAAATTTTTTTATGACCTCACAACATGGCCGAAATCGTTTTCAGACTTCAAATTTCAAGATAAAAAGATTTATATAATGTTGTCATCTTACACTTTAAATACCTATCTGAAATCGATAAATAGATAGATAGATAGATAATTCTTTATTCACAGAAACTTAAATATAAAACAGTATGGTACAGAAGATAACAGAATTGGCGGCCTTATCGCTTAAAGCGATTTCTTCCAGGCAACCAAATTGGTTTCATAAGTCAAATACTACAGAAAATATGTATTTATTGCACCAAATTAGATGTCATAGGCGCAAATGAGTCAAGTAGACTCATGAAATTCGAACATTTTGAGTTTTCTGGTGGCTATGAAATAGTTGACAATTAAATTATCCCACTTCGATAAAAATAATTAGACCTACTACCCCCCCGACTCACTCTTTCAAACAACAAATCAAAGTCTTATCAATAACCTGAATATCATTAGTGTTGTCGGTCAAAATAGATAAAGGAAATAAATGGGTCCAGAACCTTATCGATGACGGATAAAACACTCAACATTAAGCAACTCACTGTTTATTGCATATTGTTGACAACACACATGAAAATTTCCGTGGGCTTCGGGTAGTACGAATTTTTTTACGAATAGAGTCGTGTGAACTCAGCGACGTCAAAGTGTGTTTTCCCTTAACCTGCCTTGTACCTCTTTAATGGTGCATCCACACAGCCCGGCGGCAAGACCCGGTGGCCGAGCCTCTGGCAATTTGTGACCAAGCCGCCGGAAATACCACCCACCGCGCTATGTGGATGCACCGTAACAGCTTTCTCTTAGACGTTATTTTCGTTTTTCAGTTCCAATCTTCGGCATCATATCTCAAGGTTCACAAGTGGTTCAGAGACCGCTAGTAAACAAGCAAATTCTTCCAACAGAACAAGGTAAAGTATTTTCATGGTATTACCACCATTGCATTCCATGATAGAAATATGTTGGTATAAGGGCCATGCGCTTGTGCCCTCAATAAGTTAGTGGTCTAAAAATGTCTCAGCTAGGGCCTTCAGCAACTTTACTTTCAAATAATTGGATGTTTTTCACAAAAGCTAAAAAGCTTTTGAATGTTTATACGTCTATATGAATTTTAAGTATTAAGAATAAAATAGTTATCCCCTCGAGATTATTTACACAAAAACGAAAGAATCATCAAAATCAAAACCCATTTTTACATTGACTCTCATAGGTACATTAAGAACCAATAACAAGTCACAAATCTTTTCCAGGTAAAATCTACAGCGTTCTAGGCGCTGTAGAATCAGCCACTCAAACGATAACAATCCCCCTGTATAGTCTTCTCTACAGTAGGACCGTAGCCACGCAACCAGACGCCTGGCTCTACCCAGGCATGGCTTTAACGACCCTACAGCTCATATCCTTCCTATTTACCAGAAGACTTGGTATATTAGCTAGTAAAATTGACACGAAAGATGTAGAGCTTGAAAAACATGGAAAGGAAATCAGAGAAGATAATATTAAGGATAGTGCTTCGATGGAAACTGATAAGGTGGTCAAATAGCTCCTATTTGGTGGTGAATTATATATTTCTTTTGAAATTATGTTTTATTTTATACCTTTCATCAGACCGAGCAAACAGTTTCTTTATGACCAGACATTGGCTTCGAATTTTAGCTGCGTATGTATTGTTTTCGCACAAAGCTGAAATATCTAATATCAAAGTGCGTTATTTCCTTGAGACCTTACAGGACTCCTGTGTTTCAGTCAGTTTGTTACAACATGTGCGAAGATAACATTCTACTTGGTGGTAGGAATATGTGCGGCATACTTGGTTAGAAGAATATCCAGATAAATATTACCTAGTGAAAGATTTAGGTAAATACGAGGCTATTTTAACAATCGAAGTATGTGATTTTAGCTACTGGTGACAATTTCATGTCTCATTCGTAATTATTTAAGGTATCCAAATAATTAATATCAGTTAGGCTAACAGATGTAGGTATTAGAAGCCATAATAATAGTATAGGTTAATGATATGGTAAAAAATTTATTAAAATATGTAATTATCTACATTCTTCTTTAAATACTACGAATTCAGCAATATCTTTTATTTGTGTTCCAGTCTCGGAACCACTGGACATTTCAGTAACATTCGGCATCTCGGTAACATTCGCCATCTCAGGAACATTCCGCATCTGAGCAAGATTCCGCATTTCAGCAATATTCGGCGTCAATAAAACATTCTGCGTTGCGGCTGCCACATTAATCTGTCCCATTTCCAGATCAAAGAGTATATTATTTATGCGCTGCTGAGCTAATAGCCGATTAAATGAATTAAGGTTTCGAATTTTATGTGCTATTAAATGACCATAAATAGTAAACTCATCTTTTTGAGTCAATTCTTCAGTGGCATTTTTCATCAAACTATAAGCTCCCTCCTCTTTATCATCAAGGTTTGTACTTTTAATATATCTTTTCTTTCTTCTTGGTGGTAAGGTAAATTCATATTCATCTTCAGACATACACGGTGACTGCGAAGTCGCAGAGCTTTCTTCGTTGAATGTTTCAGCTTGCGAATCCTGAAACATTAAGGTAGGTACATAGTAACTCAGAATATTTTTACAGTTACCAATACGCGAGCAGCCATCGATTGAGAATGATTTTGACAACCGATGGCTTTTTCCACATTGTATTGGCGACATGGACGGAAAACATGTGATCATTCAAAGACCTGAAAATACACTGTGATCGAATTTCATAACTACAAAGAAACGAATAGCGTAGTATAGTTTGCAATTGTAGATGCAAACTATATAATTTTACATTTAACGCAGGGCCGTATCTCGGATAGTGATGTTTTTAAATCCACTACTTTTATAAAAAAAAATAATAAAAATTATACTATGAAACCTTATTCAACTGATTTAAAAGTGGGATCTCTAAAAAGAGTGTACAACTACAGGTTATCACAGGCAAAACGTATCGTTGAGAATGCATTTGGGCTGCTTGCGTCTGTATTCAGAATATTTATTTAAAGATCATTGAAATAAAATTCGATATTGTTTTGAGTTGTGTAGGTACGACGACGCGACGTGTATACACCACTCTGCGGTCGCAAACATGTTCCGCACGTCATTACACTCATTACTGCCATCCAAGTTATTTGACAATGAGTAGCAAGTGCCTACCTACTGGAGAAAATATTCCAGGATCGTCACACAAGAGAGCAATAACGACAGATGATGGTGGTTACAGGGCACTTCAAAGAATTCCTCGTAGGCTGTCAAATACTTGTAACATTTCGTTAATAAAAAAATTGTAATACATTGATTTTACAAAAAAACGCGTTCATAAATACCTTTATTTCCTCTGTAAAAGTTTCTCTAGTTTCCCTTGGTGTCACAGAGTCAGCAGTGAATATGAGATGTTTATAAGCGAACCACGGTGAATGATAGATCTCATCGGATCCAGCTTCACTATTTTTCTTGATGACCTTCTGATGCTCTTTGTAAAAATATGAGCGAAGACTTTTTATCTTTTTTTTCACTCCATCGATGTCCATATTATATTTAGTAGCCAAAACTTGCAAACCATCGTTTCTCTTTACTTTATTTGTGTAAAGTTTGTTATTTTGCTCCCAAAGTTGTGGAAAGCTTCTGTAGTCTTCAATAAACTTCAATGTAATTTCATTTTTTTCGTCCGCCATCTTTTCCTTAAACGCTTTGTGGCACAGAAATCCACCCGACGACGCGTCGCGGGAACACGTGTTTCGCAGCGCGCGCTATGCTTACAACTGTCACAGAGCGCGTGCGATAAGGGCATGCCTCACATGCGCTGTTGACGCATGCCCTTGATGAACGAAAAAGGACACAGTGTGGACGTAGCTTAAAGGGTTCGGCAGCTTAGGAGTCAAGTACCTAAGCTCTAACATGCGTGCGTTAAGTTGTGCATTCATTGACAATGCTCCCATGCGAGAAGTCAGTGCAGATCACTTAGAATTAAAATGAGAAAAGTTCAAGTCCTCACTCAGTGCATGTTCTTCTTTTGCACTAGACTAGCGTAAACCAAGCTTTAGATATCAACAATACAGTCACAGATATCTATATCTAACACTGAGAAACTTTTCCGTGCCTTTCCGTGGACCGGTAAATGCTGGACATAGGCTCCCTACTTTATTGGCTCCCATCATTAAAACCTTAATCCCCACGCTGGGCAGGCAGGATGGGGATCGCAGTTCCGTGGTGGGTTTGTGGTGCAGGGGGCGCTGCAGAGCGCTCCCATGGACATCCCTTATCCGCGGGATACCGCGGGTGTCGTATGAGGCGACTAAGGGATATTTAGATGGGATAATGCAACTTGGTGAAATCTTTAGTAACATGTCACCTTATTGACTTACTTAAAGACCACGTTAAGTCTTTTCTTTGGTACGTAGGTACAGGTGCATTTACCCTGCAGAGCAGTCACCTTAACAGATTAAAGGTCTATGCATTATAGCCTATGCACGTAGTTGCTGCCAAAGACAAGAAAATTACATGTCTATTTACATTTATTTTATTACCAAGTAAGTACCTTACCTTTTTCTCTCATGTTGTAATAAAAAGGTAGAATCTAGATTATCAATTTATGATCAGTTTCGACTTTGTTTTGATGGCTGTGATATGCAATATTGAGGTGAGTACCTACCTATCTTCCAATTTATCTGCAGATAATCTCCTCATATAAATAGAGGATTTCGTAAACTTAATGCATAAACATAACTGAGTTTTCAATCAAATAATACATATAAATTTCAAAAGTAAGTTTATTTATTTGTGAGCCATTTATAACTGATTTTTTCAGACCAGTTAAAGTTTTTCACCATGAGGAAGTAAACTGAGAGCTTTTATTAATTACATTCTTTTCAGAATGCAGCAACCTCCATCCAACAACGGTATGCTAAACCAAGGACCCACCTTCCCATCACAAACGCCACCACACCCGTTCTTCGGAGCCGGTCCTGGTTTCGGCCCCCCTGCGCCTGGTTACGGCAACCAAGTCCCAGGTTACGGCCATCCAGCCCCAGGTTACGGCCCCCCTGGCATGCCACCCCAGCCAGGCCAGAACTTCCCACCCGGGAACTGCTTCATGCCAGCTGCAACCATCCGCAAGATTAGTAACACAACGCCACCCCGGTTCTACCAACCCTTTCATTAGTGATGTTTAGGAATCTCGCATTAAGAAGTATTTTTAAGGAGTGTATAAGTTGGTTTAATTATTGTTAAAATGTATGTATTTGTTTCTCTTTTAAAATAAATATACCTACTTAGATTTATTGTTATAACACCATTTTATTTTTGTTGTTTTACGATATCCTAGCTGAATTTTGGCCACGGCGGCGGCGCAGCCACTTTCAACAGAGGCTACCCACATGGGTAGCCTCTAAATATTGTTCTACGCACATGCGTAGAACAACATTTATACCTAAACGTTCAAAAATTTGTCTAAACATCACTTCTATTAGATATTTCCTGGAATGAAATGAATTAGGTGTTTCCAACAAATCTGTGTTCGTTTTGTAAGCGGCCTAGCCATTAGGTATACACGGGCTACTCGTAATTCTACGATCCGGCGCGGCGACACGTACCTACATTGCACAATTCTTGTTTTTTTAAAGACGATGATCTGACCTATTGTGTTAATAAAAACCTACTGGTCTTGTCTTGCATGTGCAAATTCAAAACTATGATAGAGAGTTTCTCTATCATAGAGGGATAGACCATAGGTAGAGTTATAGAGATCTACATAGCGCATCGTCCTTAAGACCTAGAAAGACTTCGTCCAGAGAAGTTTTGCTTTTTGTCCGATTGACAAAGTAAAACTAGCAAACTAAAAACAGCTCTCAAAAGTCCTTCTAGAAGGTAGGTATGCGGGATGCGCGCGCTTAGATTTGTGTCAGAGTAGGATATCTGGCCGTATGTTCAGTATTTAGAAAAACCGGGTCATATAAAACTTTGTTGGAAGAATTATATTCGACCTACCACTTAAATAAATAGGATAGATCATAAAATGTTGGATACCTCGATATCATTTATGAACACGATATTTACCCGTGCAGGTGCTACCTAAGTTAAGCGCAAAAAAAGCAAAAATTATTTAGCTATAGGTGCAAGGAAAAAGTTGAAAAAGAAGATTCACGACCAAATATTTATTACTTTATGATGTAAACATACAGAGAGACAGAGATAGCGACCAGAGTGGGCTTGAGCAGTACTTAAGGGAAGGCTGGGACATAGCCATACCAGTGCTTTCTTAGTGCCTTTCTCCATGAGCCATGAGTGGCAATGAATTACTACCAGCACGAACATGGAGATGTGCGTCATGGGCAATGAAGGTGTTAGTTTAAAATGTAAGATCTTGGGGCTACAAGTCCATAAAACTTACCTACCTTCTTTCAGCGGATATGACTTATTGCAGGTCGCAGAGTGTTGATTATAGTTTTACAGGTTAATTACCTAGATATGTAAAACTTTAATGTAGGTAATCAGCAGAACGATCAGACAAAAACGTATTAATTATATCTTACTAGCTTAGCTTTACAACAGTTTTATTATGATGTACATATTATGAAATATCCCCTTTCATTGCCACATGGCTCGTAGAAAAAGGCATTAAGACAGCAATGGTATGGTTTCGTCCCTGCCTACCCCCAGGGGTAGTACGAGTCCGCAGTGCTCAATCCCACTCTGGTCGATATATATTTGGTTTTCTATTCGTAACAACCCTCCTATTAGGTAGACCAGGGTTGGTCAAGCTGCCGAAGCCTACCTTCAGGTTAAACCACCAATCCAGCCTCTGCTTCGTCCATGGGTCGATGCCCCCTGGACAACACTTCCAGCCAAACACCTGCTTTATGACGGCAGGTAACAGAAGGGCTACATCCGTTATTTTATAGAATCTCTAATATTTAATAAAATAAAGAAAACTGTTTTTTTTTTTGATTAATTACAAGAAATTTCAAAATATTCCCAAATCTTTTCGACTTTGATGGAACCTAAACCAACAAACTTCCCTCAGTACGGGATGCGCTGGCAATTGCGCTACGAGGCCAAGTAAACACCTGAAACTGTTACTGTGAAACTATGAGCATTGATTCGCATTCCCTGAGTGTGAGAGTATAAACACTATAATAACTTAAACCTTTGTTTATATTATATTAGGACGAAAGATTACCAAAACTAAAACAAACATGAACTGAATTGGTCACTGAATAATATGATTGTTTTTAATAAACTAAAAAGCGACTTCGAATCTTTTAGTTTTATACAGTTTTATAAGTTTTGCGGGTAGGTAAATACTAATCCCTCGGGAGTGTTTTTTTAAGAGACCACCACCACCTCAACATCATCCTCTTTACAACTGCAACATAGGCATCAACATCGGTCCATAAATGACGAAGAAATCGACGAACAAACATAAAAACAAGATCCGTCAATACGAGTGTGACTCGCGCACCGAGTGTTTCGGACGTTTGTCAAGTATACCAATACATATGTAGGTACCTACTAGGTACCGTTTAGAGACTTTGCTATTTAATTTCAGATGGATCGGTTTGCAAACTTCGGAGTTTAGAGGGTAACTAATGGTACAATTTTCGACTTTTTGCAAAATATTTCAAAAAGTATTAAACCTACAGAAATTTTAAGTGGAAGTCTCCTCTTGTGACCTTTACAGACATGATTATCTTTCAAATATATTCTTGGCTCCTGCTTTCGTAGCAAACGCTGTGAACTCAATCAAATTCATGTGAAATTAACGCAATATCAATTTATGCTGCGTTTATTGCAAGTGTTACTCAATTTAACAATTTACCAATTTAACTAAAATCAGCTAAAATATACATTAAAAATGCACTACCAAAGTTAACTTACTGCACTCTTATTA
Source organism: Eupithecia inturbata (assembly GCA_963662085.1). Lineage (NCBI taxonomy): Eukaryota > Metazoa > Arthropoda > Insecta > Lepidoptera > Geometridae > Eupithecia > Eupithecia inturbata. The sequence continues at coordinate 7,400,717 of OY759186.1, read as the reverse complement.
AGGAAATTATTTAATAAAAATATGTACTGCATTCTTGCTTCATATAAATCTAGGTAATAAAAGGAATTTTGACACGTGTGTTAGAACACCAGATAGATATTTTTTCGGTGATTCCAAATACTGTATCTTACTCAATTTTAATAAAAACCCTAGCTACTGCACTCTTCTTAAGGAGGGCAGAATTAGTCTGTACAAGCGCAAGAAATGTATTGTAATTATTTGAAATTTGAATTTGATTCATTTGTCGGTTATAAAGCGCCTGATATAATGAACATACCCGTAGTCCAGCATAGAGATAATTTTTCAGAAAGCGTTATAACAATGTTGCGGATGAGAACAGTCAGGAAGTAAACTTTAAAAAATATTTTTATTTATTGTCATTTGCATTTGTATCTTAATAAAACATACTTCGTAATTGTGATTTCTTTTTTTGTACAAATAGTTTTTTTACCTTCGCTGATTGCATGACATGCCAATTTGTGGGAGGGAGGACGGTGCACGCGAATTCATTTTGTTGAATCACATCAGAGAAGGTTTTGTGTGGAATTGTTACTAAATATTTTCAATCCTAATATTTTGCAATGAATTTCCGCAAAGTAACGCCTGGATCTATAATTTACAAATATTTTATCCAAACTCTACTCAGTAGAAACAAAATATGTGCATTTACTGAGGGCTCTATTTTTATCAGCTGATCTATATTCATCACGTGTTGCTGGTTACTAAGACCTAACGAGTCGCACTAAGATGTAACTCACATTGTATGTGTTTGATTAACCATTTTAATTGTTAAATAGGTTAATATGTTTGTAGGTTGTTTGTCAAAACTATTTTCATAAATCTTTCAACATTATTTTTTCTTCAGCCTAAACATTTATCTAATCGTGCCAAACGAACGATATAGTATCAATGAGTCATATGATTTAAACAAATATCGATAAAAATACCTTTATCCGGCTGAGTTGCATCGTATTGTGGAGAAACAGACACACTGTTTGTTTAATTTTACTGTCAAAATATACTTTGTTTGGCTGAAAATACACAAAATGTCGAACTGTAAGTGCTTGCTAATCTTTTTTCTTAATTTAGAGACACGTACCTACTCTTTATTAATACCTAGAGATTGTACAACAAGCAGCTCCCATAACTCATTGTTTCGATTAATATAGTATGTATAACTATGAGCTTCTGCGAAGCGGTTGGAAGGCGAACCATTCAATGCTATTCATTTCATTCCTCTTAAAAACCTGTTTCAGATCCGCCACCAGGTCCACCACCGAACCCCTACTATGGCTACGCTCCCCCACCCCAAGGACCCTACGCCTACGTCCCCGCTCCCGCCATGATGCCAATGCCCCTGTACCCTCATGGACCACCCGTGCACCCGCCATCTCAGCCACCGCCACCGGAGCCTCAGCCAAATCCGACATACGTTACTAACTATTATTACCAACAACCACCTTAGCAGCAAACGATGCCTCAGCCTCTACCTGAACCTGTTAGCATAGTAGAAGGTACGTAGAGTCATGATAGGAGTACCTCTAACGGGACCCGTTGATGTTGTAAAAGTGACTAAGGGTCTTCCCAATAAATAATCTATCTTATCACTTTCATTGTCCATGACGCACGCATGCACGTTCGAGCTGGTAGAGCTGCGGAGCGTCAACTTGGGCCACACCGCAGACGTTGAGTAGTGAAAGGGATATACTTACAAGAATTTTGGATTCCCTAGGTCCGACATGGGGCACCGAGGCTCTCCGAGTTTTCAAAAATATATCGGAGCGACTAGTCGATGCGACGCGTCACTCGAGAGCTGGTGAGCATCTGGCCCAGTGCATTAGCGTGTGACAATGCTGGCTGCATTGGCCTGCTGTATGGCGCAGTGCAATATAGCAGGCCAATGCAGCCAGCATCTTGGGGACGGTTCCGATTTGTATTAACTTGGATCAGTTGAGCTACTTAAGTTTACTAGTCTGCAGTTAGATCAACTGTTATCTGTTTTTTTCTATAAATTACAAGAATTGTCATCGAAATTTAGTGACCGATATGCAAAACTATATAGATGAATTGGATATTGGGAACGATTCCAAAGGATTTCAAAAGCAAAAAATTCCTACAAAATGTTCATTCACTTTGATTGCCACAGGCTAAGAAACAAATCTCCAATTTATGAGAAGACTAATCAATAAGCCGAGATTCTTTCATGGTTTTTATAAAGCCAAATACAAGAAAAGTGTTCTATAATTTTCAGATATTATAGACTGGGTTCCCACAACGCCATCCCAGGCTCCTGCGCTGTCACACCGCGCCTTCGTAGGAGGGAAGGAAGGATGGGATAGCAGCCCATTGTGGGTGATACGAGCTCATCATAGTGGGGAGTTCGTGCCAGGCAAGTTGGCTGTCAAACATCGCTCTGCTTACATACCTCATGCGGGGAGGGAGGTTCCGGTTCACAATGTTGAGGTAAGAATATGGTAGAGCAGACCAAGGTCTATTAGACACTTTTCCCATTTTACCTCAGATGACCATGGAAGTTTATCGCAAGAACTGTGTCCAATATTTCAGTAAGTTCCCTAGTAGGTAACTTTACAGACTTGGATCTAGTTTCTTTTTCTTATCAATTTTTCCTTTCTACCTGATCTGTCAGCACTTCATTTAATTGATGGACCTATTGAAAAATGTTTGGCTCATTATTTCAATTAGCTTACCTTATTTTAAAACTGTTTCTTTCACGAGTATACCTACCAACTTGCTAGTGCCGCCAGCCAGACTTATAGGGCTCAATAAGTCTAGGACAATAAATCTTCTATTTGCAAGGAGGTTCTAGGATTCTTGATCTAAATACATAATTATATGCCCACACAATTTATTCTGCAACTCTAAATTCCAGGTGCTATGCGCCCCAGCCCACGCTCTCCACTGGCTGCCAGCTAGTAACGGCCAGGTTCCAGTAGGTGCTATTCCTGCAGGCAACACGCACAATGCTGAACCGCTCTACATTGCCAGGGTCCGGCATCTCAAGTCCCTTACACCGGGAAAAGTGAGTTCTATTGTATGTAACCCGTGGATGTCGTAAAAGTGGATTAAGTAAAACTATCATAGGAAGGGCAGCAGCTTCCTTCTGTGTATTTTAAACACCTCAACTGCGATCACCAATCTGACTGCCAAGCGCCAAAACCAGAATCTGGTGATTGCGTCCCAATCACCAGATTGGGGCAAAGCCCCTTTTGTTTGGAGTAGACACGTTCAGCAGTGAACATGTGGATATGTGTTGATGCTGATGGTTTCGAGATCGGTTTCGAAACCCTTATGGTATCACTCGTATGTCCTTTTTCCCGTCTTTAATATCTCAGCAACTACCGCAGCTAATAACTTGTATTATATAATAATAAAACATTACGAGCAGAGATTCGTACAGATTTAAAGAAAAAAAAATATGATTATGAATATGAATATGAAAATTTTCAGTACATATTGTGATGTTGAAATTTTAAAAGGGTATTAATTAATAGGTATCTGTTTGTACATTTCAAAATTGTTTTTGAATTTTTTGTAACCTTAATTTTTTTAATATTTTTACTCTATTGCATTTTATATTGATAGCATCAGATAACACCAAGCTCGCGATTTTGTCGATGTAAAATTCATCTACATAGAGGTCAGCCCATTTGAATTCTTATTTTTGAACTGTGCGGAAGCGGTGTCGGCTGTATGTGCTATGTCCTAAAAGTGGTAAATCTATATACATCTCGGTCGGTAACACTTGTTCTAAGTTAAAGTAAGTAAGTAACTTCTAATTTGGAAGTCTCCTATGAAATCGAAACAACGAAGTTTGGACCGAACGTAATACGTTTCCTAAATTTTATTTATGTTTTTTTTTTGGATAATCAGTAGTTTTGGCGTCCTACCGCCGCAAACTATTATTGTGTGTTATTCGTTATATGGATCAGTTGAGCTACCTGTAGATTGTTTGCAACAGTCTGCAGTTAGCTTAATTGTTTCAATTGTAAATACTAGTTATAATTTGATTGTAATTTTCTTTGTTAATAAAGGCCATTGCCGTTTTAAAAAAAAGTCAGATTATATTACATTATGTTATTCGTATATTTGTAAAGAAAACTATTTCAGGTAGGTGGTTGGTAGGTGGTGGTTGCGTGAGGCGCTCGATCGTCAAAAATATTAACATTACAAAAAACAAGATCCGTCAAGTGCGAGTCTAACTCGCGCGCCGGTTTCGAACGTTAATGTCAAGTATACCAATATGTACTATGGGTACTGGTTACAAAAAATTCGAAATTCGGAAAGAGCATATCGAAATCTATAAAATTACCCAATTTCAAAATACGCGGAAAATCCAGGTGCCAAATGACTGCACTACAAGGTTTCGGAAAATTTAAACTTCGTTCAGTATGATATCAAAAACGAACTTTAAAAATCATTTAATAACGGTCGCAAACACTCTCTCTCACCTTCTAATGCATAATTTCTTCTAATGCACTATGATTGATAAGTTTGGGGCAGTTTTCATTGATTGTAGGTTAAGTCTTTTTTCCTGTGCAGATATTATGTGTACACAATTACACATTCTTGCTGAGGTTTTCCTAACTTACATACCACACGCTTCACATACCAAAGCTGTGCTAGAAAATATTTGAGGAAAAGATTTAAATAATTACGTTTTCCTTTGTAACTTTTCAGGTCCATCCCAGTCACAACTGCTGCTATATTCCGTTTGGTGGAGTCGAAATACCATACAAGAGTTATGAAGTTCTCTGCAAAATTGTTGGATGACCTAATCAACCTCTACTAGTCTACCATGACCTCTACCTACTAATACATTTTTTTGTTTGAATATGTATTTAATATGTATTATTTAAAAAAACAGTCATCAGAGCCCTTAGTCCGGTTGACGATAGAATCGAGACGTGATCGTGACGTCTCCTTTTTCTATGGGATTTGGTACAGCGCCTTTATCGTGCGGACAGGGAACTACGTAAATCCAATGTAAAAATTAGACGTCACGATCACCTCTCGATACTATCTTCAGTCCGAATCAGGGCTCAGTTACGTTAGCCATAACCAAGTTCTGCTCTGCCTACTTCTGGGATAGTTTTTTTTTCTTGTTTAATCTGCCTCGAATTTGACTGAAGGCAAATTTGATGTGAGAATTGCCGAGCCTAATTTATTTATTAAAAAACAAAATTTAGTTTTCCTAGCTGCCTCAGTTTTCTTATCTGCTTAAAACCCCAACACAGACATAATAAAATACTAAAATACTTTTATATTTCTATTGAAATCATTTAATATTTAGGTACTAGTCATATTGTAGTTTACCAAATTAGACATAGCATGGCAGTTCTCAAAACTCAGAGCAGAACAACATTTTTGACAATATTCATTTTTATTAAAGATTGAAGGAACATGCTTTAAACGTGGTAGATCATCAGTGCTATCTCGCCATAGGTTCAGGAGCGTGGTCCACCACCATGACGCTGGGAGGTTGGTTCCACTCTTGATTATTAGTAGCATGCTCCACTACATTTACGCCGCCGCCATCGTCGTCACAACAACTCGAGCAACCTCCCATATTTCTGAAAAGGTGTTTTTTTAACTATTATGAATAATAAAGGCTTATCAGGACCAGATAATAAAAGGGAAGTTATTTCTCCTAGCATTTAAAAAACTTTATTAAACCACAGGAGATGTGATTACCAACCTATTCGAAAATAGCCGAAATGCCTCTCATTTCAACTATCTCCTCCACAGCCTATATTGGTCCACTGCTGGATCCAGGCCTCCCCCTAATAAGCGCCTTATTGGCTTTTATCTCACGGGGGGTAAAGCCCATAATCCCCACGCTGAGCATGCGGTTTGGGGATCGCAGTTCGGTGGTAGATTTGTTCTGCAGGGGGCACTGCTGCCCACCACCGGTGGATATCCCTTAGTCGCATCTTATAACACCACACCCGCGGGAAGAGTTGGGGTGATGAAAATTTTAAACCGGCACCACACAGCTTCGCATTCGTCTATATATCATTCTGTTAATTTTAAAATAACACACTTCATATGTCTTCACATTAGAAGACCTATGAAGTGGATTGGAATCCCCTTTATTATTATTATTAACTCATTTAATTCATTAAAGAAGCCATTAACAGGGCGCAATGCGCGCCATTTTGTGAAAAGGATAGGCATAGGATTTCGCGTTCATAGGAGCGCGGGACGTTTTCGGAACGGCGTAAGCGCAAAACTTGCAACTTACAAGAAAATTACCCAACGTATGAAGAAACTGGTTCAAGGAACCAAATAATTAGTGCCTACGAATTAAAACATAAGCCATTTGAATAGACCGCTGGATTCCAGAGATCTCGACTAAATTATGTGCGAAACAGTGCACTTTTATGTTTTTTTTATCGTGCCTATATTTTTTTCTGTCGTATTTTTACATTCAAGGAACCAAAGAAAAATGCGTTGAATTTTATGTAATTCGCGTTTTTTACCACGGGGATCCCGTGAATACTGAGATCTAAGCCTAGTTTGACAACCAAATGCGTTAGGTTTGCCCCTTTACGCTTATCAGAGGAGACCTATGTCCAGCAGTGAACTGTTAAGTGTTGATGATTATATTAAAACCTTTGATCTAAATAGTTACACTGCCTACGGTAAGACACGTTATATTTCATTAAGGTATATAAAGGATGCCTATAGGTAGGATACTTCACCCATTTCCGAAAAGACAAATAACTAAGAGATACCTAATGCTTCTATTTCGGTCAACGAACTAGCATTGCCATTCAACGTGGCAATGCTGCCAGCATTCTGAGCACGCTGCCTTCCGGTGACGGCTTAGATTTTTAAGAAATAATGATGAATGATTACGATCGACAACAAAATTATCAATGTGATAACATAGACAATTCTGCACATGAATCTATAGCTCTAACTTCAATACCGTCAGTACAAGTATTGGCTCCTTGCCAACGTTATGAGTCTTTGTCCACCTCTCCGAAATACGTTCACATCTATTCTTAGCCTGAGCATTAATTACCTATGAATTAATGAAACATCAATGAGCTATGAGCATCGATCAAGGTATGAAATATTAATAGTATTCGATGGCTTTGAGTTTGGTTCTGATTTGTTAGATGATTCTTTACTAGCCTCTGTCCGTGGCTTCGTATATAACGTAACCTATGTCACTCGGGGATAATGTAGCTATCTATTAGTGAAATAACTTTCGAAATCGAATCGAAAATAATAAAAAGTTTCTACTTACTTACATGCGTTCTTATGTAACTCACAGAAAACACTAATAAATATACAACACACATTCTTTCTTAAGATATACCTCAGGATAAGATAGCTAGATATGTTTCGAGTTTTTAGAAATATTGACTTCGCATAAGCACCTTATCATTCCTTAGATTGCCGTTATCTTTGGTGTGGTCAGGAGGTGTTGTCTTTATATTACTTGCTAGTACAAAATAAATGCTTCACCAGTTTTTGACTTTAGTCTTGGCACAGGTTTTATAATACTAGTCTTGGTAAGTTACCTATAAAGGTGGGTCCCTACTCAGGGCCGTCTTTAACCCATTTGAGGCCCTGGGCACATTAGGATAATGGGGCCCCTATGACCTTGATCGATAACTATTATGTTAGAAAAAACAATATCATTGGAAAATTCAATAGTTTGGCCCCGAACATTACAGTTGTTGATAAATGTTCACTTCGACTCCTTGGTTCACCAATGTTTGAACCAAGGAGTCGAAGTGATGTGATGACTGATGAGTGATGAGTCTTTCCAGTTACCTACGTAGTTGTAGATGAAAAAATTCAAAATTTCAACAAAACTTAGTACAGACTGCTTAAACTTAATAGCCATAAGGCTGTTATAATTAGGTATTCGGTTTTGTATTTTTGTACATAAATTACGTATTATTTGAGATGTAGTCAACTGTGGAAACACAGCGAGCTCTTGGAAGGCTTAGACAACATAATAAAGAATATTCTATCATCGGTTTTGAATATCAATTTAGATAACAAGGCATGGTCACAGGCCTCTCTGCCTGTCAAATTGGGAGGCTTAGGTATACGCAAAATTTCAAGTGTAGCCCTTCCAGAGTTCTTGTTTTTAGACGAAGATCGAACTGCTTGGCATAGTGCTCGCCCCAATGCTACTCCCCCAAAATCCCTTTTGTCCCAACGGCAATGGGACGGGCCTCTGTGTGAGTTGACACGGAATTGTTTGTTACAAACGTGCTCCAGCTCTGCGGATCGTGCCCGTCTCCTGGCCGTTTCAAAATGGGAGTCAGGACATTGGTTGCAAGCATTTCCTTCATTTAACACTGGCACTTTATTGGATCCCGTAAGTTTCCGTATCGCAACGTCTTCGGTTGGGTGCAAGGTGTTGCGCGCCTCATCAATGCCAGTGCGGTACTGCTGTCGAACAGCTTGGTCATTACGAATTATCGTGTACTAGGGCCGCCGGTCGGATATCTCGTCATGCCAGCCTTAACGACATCATCCGGCGGGCCTTTGTCACCGCTAACGTACCAGCTATTCTTGAACCGAATGGTCTGTTACGTGACGATGGTAAAAGGGCCGATGGTATGACAGGTTATTTTCTATTCAGGTTTATTGAAGTAGGTGTACATACAGTACAGCTTATATTTTGCAAAGTATCTCATTTATTCACACACATTATAAAATCGTGCCATTCAATATCACACTATGGCATGGATATTTGGATGTTTGTCTCCTCTTTACGCCAAAACTACTAAACGGATCGGGTTTAAATTTTGCAAACAGGTAATTCTAGGCCTGGTATCAAACATAGGCTACTTATACTTTTTATCCTATAAATCAGTTTTCATGGGATAGTAATCACCTTTAAACGTTTCCATAGAAACAACGCGTGCGAAGCCGCGGGCAGAAACTAGTATATTGTAATAAAAAGTCTCGTTTTAATGCATTTTTTCAATAGGAGTTAAAAAATTAGACATTCTAATTTTACTTTACCTACATCACAATCCACAGTATCATAAAATTACATTACTATCTTACTGTGTTGCAAGAAATATAAAACTTTAGCTGATTGTAATTAATTAATTTTATCTTTTTACAATATATACAATAATTATGTTAACTTCAACACTATCTTCATAGTGGATCACCGTCCTTATCGAATCATCAAACAAATTTTGGAAAGCTGATTATTGGTTTTAATTAAAACAACTGATTGGGTGTATGACTTCTCCCTTTATTTTATATAAATTAGAAATTCTCATGAACTTTATATACAATATGTTGTAAACATTATATCTACTTACATAAGAAACAACTACATAAGTACGTAGGTACGTTATTGGCCTAACTTAGTTTAGAATATGTGTTATGCAATTATAAACTTAATTAAACAGCATAGATATTTAGTGATGTTAAATATATTAAATAATATTGTAGGTATTACCTATTAAATAATATTATAATATTATAGGTCAACCATAGTATCAATACTTTTATTTGTGTAATATTAAATATTTTACAGACATGTTTATTGGTAAAATTAATAATAATTTATGCATTACTTGATCATAGTCCAAACCATAATTTATATAACTAAGCAAGTCCACGAAACTACTTTGAACACGGTGAACTATCTGTGTATTCACATGTGTAAAGGACACTTTGAAAAGATGTTCCGAGTCTGGGATGAAAGACGCAACAATATGCCGTCTTTTTTCAGAAAGACAAAGATCACAAGAGTATTTTAGTTAGCTTTTCCCAGTGAAACCATAGAAATCCAAGGTGCAGCACTGCTGCAGTAGCGATGTTCTTAGACCAATTCGTATTAGTTAGTTCCTTGTTTTCATATATATATATAACTATCTGTGCTATGTGTGCTGTGATGTGCTATGGTGGTGACTGATTGACGATAACTTTGGTTGGCGACATGTTGATAAAGAATGGTCCTGGAGGAAGGGTAGTTTTAATTGGCTACCAGACTGTACCCACACTAGAGAGTTGTTTAAAATAGACTATAGACTATCTGTGTTACGTTGGTAGCGGCTGGTTGACTACGACTGTGGTTAGCGTCGACTTAAGATGTTGATGTGACGGATAAGGTTCCTCGGGAGAGGGTAGTATAAAATTGGCTATGTCTATCTGTGGTAAGATGGTGCTGGCTGATTGGTTGGCTGAGTGGTGGTGGATATTGGTGGTAGCGGCTGGTTGACGATGACGGTTGTTGGCTTCGACTTAAGATGTTGATGTGATGGACAACGATTCTCGGGAGAGGGCCGTCTAAAATTGGCTATCTGTATTAAGATGGTGCTAACTGATTGGAGGATAGTTTAAAATTGGCTATTTGCGGTACGGTGGTGGCGGCTGGTTGACGATGACGGTTGTTGGTGTTGACTTCGGATGATGATGGTGATGGACGACAGTCCGTGGCGGAGGATCATCACCGCAGCAGTCACAGCAAAGGCAGGGGATGCAGCAGCAGCAGCACGGCCGGCATGATATGTTGCAGCCCATTCTGGAAATACGGAGAGATCATTTAGTTTTCTATAAGAGGAAATCTACAGAATACCTTGGTCTACTTATTTTCAGTTACACACGACGTTAATTTAGATGGTTACATCTAAATGACATCGTAGGGAATATTATCGGAATAATCACAAGTTTTAAAAATGGCGAAAGTTATACAAACCTTATTATGATGTGTACCAAAATGTATCTACAGGTTTGTTTAATATAGGATAATAAGTGTTATAGGTCAATTTTAATAGCTCAATAAAGAATCCGTTATTCAAACCAAAACATATGAATACGAAGTGAAATGTTAGTACCTACCTAATAAGACAATAAGACAGTAGCCATTAAATGATTCATTAGTTGATATTAAAAAAGTAAGTTTACGGAATTTCCACACCTATTAGTTTAAGATATCGTGCGTGAAACGCGCGTCACATTCGTCCGATTTGTTTCTGATACTTCCCCATGTCAAAATGTTACAGTTATCGTATAAATCCCTCAAACCATGGTGGTTATTATAATGATGATTTTGATATTAACTAAGGTAAATTAAAGTGAATGTGCAAAGGTAGAGCAGTTAAGCAATGTGAAAGCAGTTAATCCAAATAGGTCGTCCACTAAAACTCACCTTATCTAATTATTGAACTTCTCATCTAGCTTGCGCGTAGCCGGGGTATCCCTGATGCGGCGGCGGGTAACCAGGGTAGCCGGGATATCCGCCAGGCGGTGGTGGAGGGTAGCCGGGATAGCCTCCGTCTGGTGGTGGTGGTGGGGGGTATCCGCCGGGATATCCTCCGTAATGCGGTGGCGGCGGCGGTTGCTCAATAACCGTAGGGGGGTGGTGGATATGCACTTGCTGTGGCGGTGGTTGCTGCTGTTGCCCACACGCGTTGGGACACAAGCAGGGTATAAGGCAGCACGCGCTCAGTGCCAAACAACAAGGGTTACAGCACAGGTCACAGTCGTCCCCGCAGTCCAACGAAACACATAACCCCATTGCGCGTACTTTTTTAACTAAAATCCACACAAAAACATAGTAACAGCCTTTGTATCGCGTGTTATCTGATAACTTGTATGCACGCTATTCGCACCTTTTTGACGGTGAGGATAGGTGTCATGTTCGTTTAAGGATTTGTTTTGCAGTCGGTGATAAGTTTGTTATCATGGTAGTGTTGGATTTTATCAGTGTGATAACGGTGTTAGTCATTGTCTCTTGGTAGTGAGTCAGTGTTTTATTAATTTAGATACCTATCCAAATATACTACTTGGCAAAAGGTAGAACTAGAAAACAATAATCAAATTACTAATTAATTACCAAGGAACATAATATTAACAAATAGTTATGGGTAGGTGCTTAAATGATAATGAATGCCGTAACTTTAAAAAAATAAACGATGTCGAAAACCTACATAATACATTATTTATTAGTACATGTACACATAATACATTATTTGTTATACATTAACTTTCTGCTTTCTGATTATGCATCTATTCGACTATATTTATCCCTCTCTCTTATTTTCTGTTTGGTACATGCACGACTATGAAGTTCCCAAATTGTTGACAGGTGAATGAATGAAGACTGAATGATAGAATATAAAATATAGAATACCTATAAAAAATTTTTTTTTTTTTGTTTTTTTTTTATAAAATGTAGAATATTATGTATTTCATGGATACAGTTAATAATCTGACAAATAGACATGCAAATCTGTCTACTCGAAAAATATCGGGACATAAGAAAGTTTCGATTTTTATCGAGCCAACAAAGTATGTAACGAATACTATATTCTATTATTCTAGATGATTCTTCCATGACAATGTATTAAAAATTGTATAAAAATTATAGTTTACCACAGTAATTCTATCTCTCTTACTTTTTATCCCGGAAAAAAACGTGCAATGCTGCGCGGGCAGAAGCAAGACTAAGTACAAATAAATCAACCAAAATGTAATACTATTTTATTGTATAGAACATTCCCATTCTAAAAATAAGGGCATTTAAATTGGTTAAGCATTAGGATATGATTGTCAGTCAACTACCAAACAGAAAATAAGAGAGGAATAAGAATACTAAAAAATAATGATAACCCTTAAATCGTTGACGTATGTAATTTGCTTTTGTTCTTTTCTGGGGAAAGTATGTACCTATAACTCACAATTCTAATCTTTTCTACGAAGGTAGGTACTTATCGATTCCATTATTTTAAGAGATAATTTGGTTTTTATCTTAATGATTGATAGGCTGTAGATAAATAATTTACCGTATTGAAAACACGGATAATGTAATATTAATTCTTCTCAAGCTTACCTCGTTTAGCACTTTATTATTAAATTCTCGTCTGCCTGTTTTCATCTCATAATCATCAGCCTATGTTATTCCACTGCTGGACATAGGCCTCCCCTAATGACCGCCATAGTACCCTGGCTGCAGTTTGCCGCATCCAGCATATTTCGCAGGTCGTCATCCCACCCAACCGGACCCGTCCTACACCACTACTTGCATCTTCTGTTGGGTATTAGAACACTGTTTCACCTTCATGTAGGCATGTATAGAATAAATACCTTTTCTTTCACACGCCATTCCTACCGGTCTCTTGCGAGTTGCATCCATCCGGGATCACAGGATGCGACTCCCAGGTAAACAATTAATTAATTAAAATAACAATTATTAATTAAAACCACATACATCTTAAAAAGCTAATTAGATCACTATTCGCACAACACCAACGACAAAACAATGACGGTATTGTTATTTTCACATTCACGAACAAAATTAGAACGCATTTTATTATGGACCATAATATAAAAATTAAGCGGACGACCAATTGCATTTTGTTAGTAGAATTTTGAAAGCCAAGTCCCCCAACCGATTAAATACAAAATTAGTTTACACACACATAAAATTAATTTTATTGTAACTCACCTTCACAAAATGCACTACACTTCACTGTGCCTTTGGAATAAACTAAACAAGTCAATAGTGAGGGACGTAATACAAAATTCGTCACAGCATTATACCAACTACCAGTGTTTTGTGAAAAGGAAAACTGGTGACTTGTTTCTCGACCGCTTGCGCACAACTCAAGAAAACAATGACAAAGGCTGCCCTACTGTATTCTAGCGAGAAAAGGACAGAGCGAAATGCATCACCTTGCAAATGAGAGCAATACTTCACGGAGTTTCCTTCAGCTTAGTAACCTTGTGTTTCGTGTTGATGTTTTAACAATTTTCGCAATTTTGTTGAAACTATGAAGCACTACTGCTCTACGAAACGTTTCTCTAAAGCGATAATATTATTCGATAGTGTTCGATAATATTATTAATAATAATAATTTGTTAATGTTTACGCTATTAACAATGTTAGAGCTATAAATTTGTTGTTGTTGTTGTGGATATTGTGTTGTTTTAAAATATATATAAAAAATATCTACCTGGGTATTTTCTATAAATAATATTAAATAATGCTGGACAATTCACACAGCCCCAAGCTAAGCAAAACTGCACAAGCAGAGCAGCTAAGTTTTGACTGATAATAGACTGATAATAGTATACCAGTCATCTAGTACCCATAACACAAGTTTTGCTTAGCTTGGGGCTGTGTGAATTGTCCAGCATTATTTATTATTATTTATTTATTAAATACAATATCTAATGTTCTAAACACCTATATGCACCCATAAAGGTACAAATTTATTGCTGTTCATAAGCGCATCACCTAGGCTAGAGAGGATTTTATATATTTGTAAAAATGCGAGTAAGTACTTTTATAAAGTTATACCAAACGTGTTCTTTTATAAATATTTGTGACAAAAGAAATGAGATAAGTTGCCGGGAAAATTATAAAATTCCAAATAGTTAAATTATTGATTTTCACCTGCGAGGGCCATGTTTTTTCTATGGTATGCTTGGACAGACCAACGTATGTAGAGTAATCTAGTTTTTTATAAATACATGTGTATTTTATTAGCTCATTGATAATTTATAGAACTCGACTAAAAGCCTAGTTAGCCTGCAAATAGTACCCATGAGCCCTGACCTCCGGCACGCAAGCAGGTTCTTCACGAACGTGGAAAGGTAATTTTGCATTCAGAAAATACCTAGGCGTTGGAAAAAGTAATTGCGGGACAGTTTACAGTTCAAATATCAAACACACTAATACCACAGCTATGAAGATGTAAATTATTTGCAAAGTAAGATACTTACTAAACTAGGTCTACAAAATGGTGTAAGTAGTACCTAGTTGTTATATCAGTATTTAAATATTTACCTAGATTTAATACACATCAAATTATTTTTTACGCTGTAAGGTTGATTCGTCTGGAAAAATCTACTACGCTGAAAATTTAAATATTAGGTAGGTAGTTTCTAAACAAGTAAACAGTAAAGACTCGTTGACGTAGTACAATTCTAATTTAGTAACGTGTTAATAAGTTTAACAAATCTTACAAATTAGGCAAGGATGCTAGGAATAAGAAGTGATGGCTAAAATAGGGCTTTTTATAAAACACTATAATGTAGGTACAAACTTAAAGTATTCAAAGAAATTAAATAATATCCCATACAAATTATTTAATTTCTTTGAAATTACCCTGAGCGTGAGGGCTTACGCACTATAATAACAAAAACCTTTAACTATTTCAATAATGATAACCTTCTATTAAAAAAGGTTCAGTGAAGTTGAACGATGGTAGAGTCAGAAGACGGAAGTCATGGATGCGGCCAGCAAGGTTGTCAACAAGGCTAATACCTGGACATTTTACCTTTATTTACGTAGGGAGATGCTTAGATTATTCACAACATTATGACCAGGTCTAAGAAATGTTTGAAGGCACCTATGATTGATTGGCTCTACCGCAATTGTACCTATCCTAAATTCAGTAGATTTTCATTCAAATATAATAAACAAATAACAATAACTATCATCATTCGAACTAATAATAAAGAAAGCATGAAGTAGGAATTTAACACAAAAGGACAATCTCTTCTTTATTTATAAAATCACTCCTATATGACATGCCTGAAGTAATCCCAGTAAACAATCTAAAAAATCTTATCACTTTACGTCACTCTCAATCAATGCCGTATGCTAGAGACAAGCTCACTCGGCTCGGATTAAGCGAACGAAGCGCTACAATATGTGAATAAAAAATATAGTTATGAGTGCGGAAGACTATTTATCACTACCGGCTAACACCGAAGATACCGTTGCTATCCTTGACAACGTATCAATAATCATAGAAAGCCTTCAGAAGATAACACACGAAACGAATAATACGAAAAAAACAGAAGAACATTTACTGCGCGAATACAGCAGTTTTCAACCAGCGCTGAAACACAACACGCCCAAGCGAAACACTAGCTACAGCGATATTGAAGGAATTACGCAAGTTCAAGATTCACCGGTACTGCGAAGATGCAACACTGGCCAATCTACTTCGAGACCTAACTTCCCGAATAAACGTTCAAAGAACAACGATGGCATTGATGAAATGGGAACAGACATGAAGTCTACCTTTCTGCGAAGGTATGCCAGCTTTCAATCAGCGTTAAGACCAAGCAATAATAAAAGAAAATCAAGCGATGAGCACCTGGAAGATGTTTGTAAAAATGACAAGGAACGAGATATAAAATCTTCTCTACTGCGAAGATATGCCAGCTTCCAATCAGCGCTAAGACCAAACTTCAACAAGAAACATTCAAGCAGTGAAAATCTTAAGGAAGGAACCAGTCAAAAGGAAAGGTCACCTTTTCTACAAAGATACGGCAGTTTTCAATCATCACTGCGACCTAAATTCCGGCAAGTAAGCAGCGGCATCAAAAAACTCAGTTGCGTGACTAAAGATGAGGAAGAGGAGATTCCGATTGAAGCGACGTATAGGCATAAAAGCATAGACATCGGTGTAGGGTTAGCACGAAGAATGTCTTTGTTTTTGTTTACAAAACGAACCGTGTGTGTACACCCTTATCACCCGTATACTCCAGCGCAATCAACCAGGAAAATTCACTTCGGATTTGACTCTACGAAGACATAAAAAGACTTCGACGACTGAACTAAAAATTATGTAATGGTGTAATGGTGAATAAGTTATTTTAGTTCTTAAGAAAAACGTGGTAAGCATTTAGATTTTAGTGATAGAATTTCGTAAATACAAGGATTTTCTAGAAGCCGTCTAAAATTATTTAACCTTAGAAACACGTTGAAGTCTGTTATCGAAAATGGTGTAGTAGATAGATAGGCAGTGGGCCTGGGTATCTACAGTATATAATTTCTGATTTCTGCAGTTTTATGGTAATAAGCGTAGGCCACAGATTTCGCAATTCAATTATCCAATTTGATCTCCCATACAAGTGGTCATGATATCCTTGACTCGCCACTGCTACTTTTCAAAAAAATCATTCTTCGTTTACTCGTCAATATGCGGCGACCTATACTTGTAATTTTGATTTACTTTATTGGTGTAGTTTATAAGATCAATTGCAAAACCTTTGAAACCTGCGATTTGATGACTGAACTTATTCAACAAGGTTTTCCCGAAGACCATCTGAGTGATTGTGAGTTTCATTAATTTTAAAGTTAAGTACCAGGATTTTTTTTTTGGATGAACGTTATGTGATTGCCGACAGAGTCTTAAGTATAGCAAAATCGAATCTGTAGGTACCTAAGCTCTAACCAAAACCAATATGATTGGTGAATGTATTTAATATCCACAGCAATCGAGAGTAGTAATAGGTAAGATAAAAAAATCAATGGTAGGTAATGGTAATCAAAATTCTTTATTTAATTTATTTCTACTAACATTACGAGCCCCGTACATTTCCTAAAGTAGCTTCAGTGGTTTTTCCTATGAACGACCTAGGTAACCTACATTTATTTAGGCTATCGTTGATCGGAGCGAACTCTACTTTAAAAACTTAGGTGCGTATATTTTTATTGCTTAAGAAATCGAGTATTTTTAAAGTTTGATCATGAATCATAACAAGGCAATATTCTATTATAGATATTCTTGCAGGGTTATGCCTTATAGAAGCCGAAAGCTCAAGACGAACCGATGTCATAGGAGGGCCGGACGATGATGGCTCTTTTGACTACGGATTGTTTCAAATCAACGACCGGTATTGGTGCAGCGCTGTTGATGGACCAGGGAAAGAGTGTGATGTCACGTGTAGTGGTAAGTGAGTGTGGGATCATCACAGCATCTTGAGATCATAACCGAAATACTTTACTGCCGGACATCGGTCTCCCAAAGGTCAACCTTTGGGGGAGGTTTGTCATAATCGCAACGCTTGGTAGGTGGGTGGCGATCATGATCGCAATTCGGTGCTGGGTCTGTTCTACAGGGGGCGCAGCTGCCCGCCTCCCGGTGTTTATCTTTTATTCGCCTATAGCGACACCATCTTGAGATAATATGTTGTACCTATGTACGTCTCTACGTGCTACGTCTTGAGAATCTTTATACCTAGGCCGCCATTATTTTACGATAATTATGACAGCGAAGTAATAGGGAGTCCATCATACTAATATCAAAAACGCGAAAGTTTGGATGTTTAGATGTATGGATGGATGTTTGTTACTAGATATAAGTAAAATCTGTAGTTATGGTACGTTCTCCCAGGCGATTACTCAACATCTGGCCTGTGTTACAACTACACCCAAACACTCGCTCACAGTTACTTTTCAAATAACCTCTCCTTTTTTACTTAAATCGATGCTCTTCACGCCATACAGCTCTGACTCCTTACAGACTGAACCGATCGGGCTGATTGCATAGATCTAGGCCTGGAATCAAACATTGGCTACTTTTTATCCCATAAAACAGTTGCCATGGGATAGAAACAACCATAAAACGAGTCCATAGAAATGACGCGTGCGAAGCCGCGCACAGAAACTAGTTTATAATAAATTAAATGCCCGTGACGCACATGTGGTTGTCCAACTACATGTAAAACAGCAGGGTGCGACCTGAATGGCGTGCCGCTTATACAGGGCATTAATGCGTTATATTATATGATATCCCCAGGAGAAAGGTAACACAGTTACCGTAACAGTATCCCTATGAGTAGGTTTAAAATATTTGCATCAATGGGAATTACGTATTATTGAGATTTCTAGCGAACCTCGCATGGGCGGCGCGCGGTCCACTCGGGACCCATGCGCTGTCAACGCAAGCATGTGAGCAGCGAGCTATACACACACACGCTACCCGCGCGTGGACGGCGGGGGTCAACCCGCCGTCAACGCGTTGACAGCTTGCGAGCGAGGCGATCCGGAGTGTATGTAGTGAGCGCCATATCCATAGAATTCCATATAAAGAATACTAACCGCACGAAGCGAGGCGGTGCGGGTCGGGTGCCGGGTGGTTGCAACGAGTAACCTTAACTTCGCCCGTGGATGTAAGAGTTGACTACCGGAACCTACCAGAGGAAGGGCGGCAGCTTCCCTCCTCGTGTGTATTATTTACCACCTCAGAGGGAGTAATGCTCCCTCTGAGGACGTCTTTAATGTAACAGTTCAGATTCGAGTATTACATTAGTGAATGAGTGGAGAACCCAGCATTTACTAAGTAGTCAGTCGGTGACGCAGCTTTTTAAAATATATTCAAACTAGTTTCTACCTACGGCTTCGCACGCGTTGTTTCTATGGAAACGTTTAATAGTAATATCTATTCCATGAGAACTGTTTTATGTGATAAAAATTAGCCTATGTTTTATTCCAGGCTTAGAACTACCCGTATGCAAAATTTCAGCCCGATTGGTTCAGACATTATGGCGTGAAGAGGTAACATCTACCCAGTGTCCATAGTGTGATAGTGTGATTCTTGGATTTACAGAATTGGAAATTCCAGACGAGTCCTCCCGGTGAGGGACCGCCTTAATGCAAGCTATATTCAACCGGAATAGGTGAGAAATTTGCTTGTTCTACTTGAGAATTATTAATCGTTACAGATCTGCTGACTTCCAACATAACAATAGCATCGGACTGCGCAAAGAAGATTTACCATCAGCAAGGTTTCGACGCTTGGCTAGGCTGGAAGCAACAATGTCGAGGCAAAGAAAAAGAGTACCTTAACTGCTGATCTTCAATTTTATTGAAAGCTGTCACAACGTTACTAAATAACTTCACAAACGCTATTGTAATACTGCACAAGCTTAGTTGATATAGATATTTATAATGAATTAACTAAAAATAACATTTTATGTTATTAATACCTATGATAGGTAAATCAATTACACAAATAGGAACATAAACGACATAAATGCCATAACTAAATAATTCTGGATATAACACAGTATTCATTATTAAACTAGGTAAGCAAAGTTTGTAAAGGGTGTCTCAGCGCCGATTTTAAACTTTAAATATTTATAAAAAAAAAACAAATTGTATTAGAAATGTTATAATTGTTGTAAATTATAGTGTAATGTTGCGGATTTTATGTACGAAATATTACACCGTCAAGATGTCTTCCCTCACGGCGAATGCACTCTTCAAAGCGGACAAGCGAATTCGCAGAGACACGCCGTAAAACGTCAACTGATATGGCTCGCACTTCTGTAGTTATTTTGGCCTTTAACTGCTCCAAACTCGTAAGAGGGGTATCATATACTCTTCCTTTGAGATAACCCCATAAAAAAAAGTCAGCTGGGGTTAAGTCAGGAGATCTAGGTGGCCACAATACGTCTCCAAAGCGGCTAATGATTTTACCAGGAAAAAAAGCTTTTAGTGTGTCCATGGAGACCCTAGCAGTGTGGGCTGTGGCCCCATCTTGCTGAAACCACACATTTGACTTGTTAATAGCCCCATCTTGCAGCTGAGGTACAAAAAAAATATTGATCATGTTAATATACCGCTCGCTCGTCACTGTAACCGCTACACCTCGGTCATTCTCAAAGAAAAATGGGCCGATGATTTTCGTCGCCGATATTGCACACCATACAGTAACTTTCGGGCTGTGTAATGCTTTCTGATGTTTTTCTTTTGGGTTGCTTGATGACCAGTAACGGCAATTTTGACGATTTACGTAGCCTTCGAGGTGAAAATGTGACTCATCACTAAAGTAAACATTGTCGATCACATTTTCCTCTGAAAAAAATTCTAACATCTTCTGACAGTAAAATTTTCGCTTGTTGTAGTCTTCCGGTTTGATTTTTTGAACTATTTGGATTTTGTATGGATGTAATTTTAAGTCTAAAGCCAAAATTCGTTGAAGACTTGAACGGTGAAGGCTCAAAGAGGCAGCATGTTTCCTGACTGATCGTCGTGGATGCTCCGCGATCGCAGCGGCGACGCGGTCGATGTTTTCAATCGATCGCACAGGTCTATCTCGAGGGTGAATTGAATGGTTAAGCAAACATCCCGTTGCTCTAAACTTTTCTACCCACGACTTAATTAATTGAATACTCGGGGCGTCACTTATACGGCGGATTTCAAAGCGATTACAAAACTTGCGCTGTGCTTCACTCAACGAAAACTCATTGCAAAAGTAAGCCTCTACTGCGTACGCGCGATGCGCGCCAGACCACTGCGACATGGCGACTAACAAATCCGCACTTGTTACCAACCGAACGCTACCACTCCCCTCCCGCTAGCCCCGCAAACTTCTGAGAAATTCGTGTTTAAAGTTTAAAATCTGGGCTGAGACACCCTTTACTATAGGTTAACAAATAAATAATTAATTATAATTATAATAAAAACAAATAATGCTAGCTATGTCACACAATTTAGCATCATTTATTGCTCATCAATCCAATTAGTTTTTAAGTTTCTTATTACCTTTCTATTAGTTGTGTTTGCTCGAAATAAATGCTTTTTCGTACAATTTTTAATTTAGCTTGTCCCAAAGAAAACAGAACTTGTGTTATGGTATCTAGAAAACTAATACTTAATACTTACTAAAAAAATATATACCTCTACATAATACATAGAAATCACTTTGAATTATAATTGAAACTGAAAATAATTGTTTAAAATGTCATGGTATTGGTAACTGAGTGATATTTTAAGAGATAATTTAGTCATGGTAGAGTTAACTAATTGAATATAATTAAATATAAATACACACAACTACTACATAGATATATGACAGCAAAAATAAGAGCCTACCTTAGTTGGATTTTTTCGACGAGGCAGTAAGGTAAGGTACCTCAACCGATGTAGCTACCGGAAAATGGTCTTAGGAGACTATCCATATTTTTTATAGAAATGTTCATCCCAATTTTCAAATTAAAAAATAAGTATAGTTAGCAAAAAATTTGCATTATACTCAAAAACTTTTTTGATGCCAATTGATCCTGTTTTTTATAATGATCAAAAACGTCTATCGGACCAACTCAGGTTGGAGTGTTAAAAAAGTCAGAAAACGCAAAATACTTATCCTATATGAATGGTGTGAATGGGGATGAAAATTTCTCTAAAAATTATGGATAGTCGTCTCCTAAGTTAGGAGACGACTATCCATAATTTTTAGAAATTTTCAATGGCCTTAGGAGTTCTAAGGCCATTTTCCTGTAGCTATACCAATTAAGGTAATTAAGGTACCTCTCCTTACTGCCCCGTCGAAAAAATCCACCTGTACCTATACTCAGCACTTGTAAAATCTGCTAAATAAAGTTTGAATACTGCTAGTTAAAAAAAACCGTCCTTGCGACATACATAGTACAAAAACATTAATATAATTAGTGTAACTAACTACAATCTACAAACCCTACAAACGAATGTAAAATAAAATAAACACCTACATGACTAAATGTTAAATATCAGCAATGCAGATCTACAGGTTCTATTTGTTAATTCCTTTTGTTTTCAGTGTTGCCGCTTCAATCGCGTTTATCAATGTTGCCCTGAAACAAAAATAGACTTACACTTAAAACAAGATCAGTCAACTGCTGTGAATCGCGCGCCGAGGGCTGTAGCACTATACTCGGTGACAAATAACGTGGCAATAGAGGACATTCACATAAGTATCTCCTTCACGAAATCATAAAACGGCACAAATTAAAATTTTGATTTTTTTAGGGTTATACAAGTCTTTGGAAACTTATTATTAATTCGCATAAAATTGTAGACCTATGCTATTTTGAATTTATAAACGTTTTCGATACATAAATTCTTGTGTTACACTCAATTCATATACTTTTTTAGTCATGTTAATGTAATTTGGTACTCTTATCCGTAATATTATTCATTCATTAATTGAAATATCGCCGGCTTAAATTTACTCTGGTATTTTAGAACACTAAAATACGTGAATTCATTGAAAACGTAAAACGTCAGTACTTCCCGATTTCGAACTTTTTGGTTGTGCTGTTTGTTTATTGCTTCCTAGTACGCTTGTACTACGACACTCTAGCGACACCGGCATCGCTTTAGATTTGTATGGAATGCGACAGAATAGAGATAATTGTACTTCTAATGTGGAGGAGGTGAACGACCTGTATTGCCACCTTATTTGGCACTTACTTACTATAGTTAGAGACTTCGCTATATAATGGATACCTAAAAACAGTACATAGGTTAACATTTCTGTAGGATGAAACCTACAGAAATGTTAAAAACTGTTTTCAAATGTACAAACCTGTACCTTTCATTTGATACCCAACTCAGTGAGTTGAACCTCCCCCCCCCCCCTCTTTAAGCTGCGGTAGTCGCTGAGGTACGAAACCCTAAGAACGTCAGCCAAATCCTGCTTTGCTACGTCGACATTTGCGTACATCACATTATTTTGATCTACATGTTTTTAAGGTGGTTCGTTTCGTTTTGCGAGTGGCGAGAAATTCCAATATTTTTCAGTATACATAGCTTTTTGCCCACAATCAGGAATGACCACAAAAATGATAACATTTTTGTAGATAACAACTTGGTCAGATAAAGAAACTGATACAGTTGGCTTCTGAAATCAACTGGAATACCGATCAAATTGCATAAATACATACCTCAACCCCCCTTGCTCGAGAGCTGTAACACCACAGATAGTAGATCCACCAGGGGAGCAAACTTCGTCCTTCAACAGGCCGGGATGTTTTCCTGTCTGCAGAACCATCTGACCGCTGCCAACCATTAGTAACGCTGAATACTTGAGGGCTTGAGCTCTTGGGACACCCTGTTTCACTGCTCCATCTGCTAGGGCTTCCATTATTATGTACATCTGAAAAGTAGTTAATAGATAATAGAAAATAAATTAGATACTTAATAATATTATGACAGAAAATTAAATAGCTATTAACAGAGACTTAAAAATTAAAGTGACAGCTTTATTAAAAAGCAATTTCCAGGCAACCATAAATAAACTATTCACAATGTCATAAAATTTAATCAAATGTTTTATGAGTTCCAATAAATTGATTCCATGAAAAGTACTGCACTGGTCATAGTCTGATGGCAATCTGTTCTTGTAATTACAAGCGAAGATTGCATTTCTCTAGATTAAATTCAATCTGAGAGGCAAAATCTGCTTTTTACAATTACCATCATCTGTCATCATCACAAATAGGAACTATATACAGGGTAGTAGGTTGGCATAGTATAGGATTATTCTAAACACAGTAGAAATTTTTAAATGCTTACAAAGGCTGGACCGCAACCTGTCAACACACCAAGTGTGTCCATGGATGATTCTGGCACCTTCTCACAAACACTTGAACTGCTCAGCAGATTCTCCACAAAATTGCAATCGTTATTGCTGGCTAATGCGTCAGGAGTGTATAAACAGATACCGTGACTTATAGTCATTGGGGTATTCGGCATGATCCTTATGATTCTGAATCTAGTACCTACTTCCTCTAAAGCCTGAAAATACAGAAATCTCATTTTAAACAGTGAAATATGCATTACGACACCACTAGCTTCTGACCTAGGCTTAGCATGCATTAGTCCAGAATAAAGAGTTGCCTAAGTATATGATAAAGTCAAGAACTAAATCTATGCTAAATCTCCACTTTGTTTTCAGTGGTTTTGGAGACATCTTTATACATTTATCCAAACTTTTGCATTTATAATATTAGTGTGAGTGCACCAACACATTAATAGTACCAGACTAATGTTATTGGTTAATACCCACCTTTTTCAAATCCTCCAAATTCACACCAGCTAGCATAGAAATGAACAACACATCTTTGTCACATTTGCACCCTAACAATGCCAATTGCAACATTGCAGGCTTAACTCCCAAAAAGACTAGGTCACATTCATTTATCAGTTTGTTGTTGTCGGTGGTAACATGTGTACCCATTTGTTTCCAGTGTTCCAAACTGTTCAAACGAGGTCCAGATACCCATATATTTGAAGGTGAAAGAGTTCCTGAAATTAATTGAAACTAGTTAGTTCAATAGGGAAGGAGCGAGACAAACTCCAACACAACAAGATATGGGTCTTTCGAATCCGCCCACAGCAGAAGTTAAACTTTACTTAGAAAAAGAACACCATAAACTATGAGAGTGTCGAACAGACTGAAAGCGCACTAAATTTATATTCCCTCCAAAGATAGGAAAACCACAAACACGATGCTCAAGATGAGCCAAGAATGATGGTGGGTATCATCACAGGTCACTGCGAACTGAACCTTCATGTTTTCAAGACTGGAGCCACAGACAGCAGCATGTGTTGTGGCTATTTCCAAGAAGAAGAGACTGTGGAACATGTTGGTACACCACACTGCCACAGAGGAGACCAGACACAAAATGGGGCTGAAGAGTCTCATTGAGGCATCAAACCCATCTACACCCACAAAAACCTGAAACGAAGCTGTCAGTCACCAAAACTCCTGCTGAAGTACCGGAGTACTTCAAGGAGCTGGGCTAATTAGGGCCGGGGGACAATGCACAATACTCTCCCATACAAGATGTCCGTGCAGATCTTAGTTCCCCCACTTAGAGTTAGAATTAGTTAGTTCAATAGTTGACTTTGTGCCCATGGTGGGTTAGCCAGTTAGTCTATCCCAAGTTAGTTAGGAGTTCCTTTTACTTACCTTTTTTAAGAATGCCTCTGACTACTGCAGTCGACATATTACCACCACCAATAAATCCTACATTTTCAAAGGAACTGTCATGGAGAGCCATTTTAGAAAGACTTTATCTCTAACAGAAGAAAGAAAGGATTTGGTAATGGTGGTTTGGTAATGATGTCAACACAGCTGAAATTACTTTACTCGAGTCAAGGCTGGAAAAGCAGCGGGAATCGGTTTTAGATCAAATTATGGTGGTGGGCTGAGGGTTTTAAGATAAGATAACAGACAAACTTATAAATTAATTATTTTATGGACAAACGGACAAACTAAACCTATAAATCAAAAAGGCTTACAAAGATAATACTTTGCAAAAATGACAACTTCAATTTTTATGTTTTTATACTTTTTTTTGACAAGAATCAGCTGTTCTGTGATGTCAGCTGACAAACTAAAAATTCAGTGTATTTGTCGCGCATCTCTGCCGCCAGATCGTAGGACTAGAACAGCCCGTTTGCTGCGTACACGCGAAAGAGGAGATGGTGGACAACTACATTATTTTAAGAATATAAATGTAAATTTATGGTGGAAATAATCTCTCGCTTCAACTGAGCGTTCGTTTTGTTACACGCGAACTTCGAGATTGTTAAAAAAATAAAAGTCAAAGTTAAAATGCTCTATTTCTTTTAGAGCATAAAGGACTCTTGGACACGTCACTTCACAAAATTCAAATTACCTAGGAAATAAAGTGAGCCCTTTGATTTTTGATCACTTCAATCTTTTTAAGGTAAAGTAAAGAAGCGAACAAGTAACCTTTACCTTATTTATTAGGTTGTAAGTTTTCGAGTTGGAGCTAAACTTATCCCAAGCTTTTTATCCTCTAAATAATCTGATATTTTGTAGTAAGCCTTTTTACAAAGGATATGTTTAACAATTTGTTTGAATTTATTAATTAATAATTTTTTAACTAAATTGGTACCTATTTTGTTGTGGCGGCGTATACATTGGTCTTTAAAAGATACATTAATCTTGTGTAGCCTAGTTGTGGGCACAGCGAGTTTATTCTTACTCTAGTAGGTATTTAAATTATGTAGGTCGCTATTTTTAGGGAACCGATTGATATTCCTATGAGTGTAGGTACAACAAGTTTTCATAAATATATTGACATGGTCTTAAGATCCCTTGTACAACATGTTTGCAATAAAAATTTGACTATTGACTATTGTCTTTATGTTTATCTCTTTGAATTTTTTACGTTGAGTTTCTATGGGACCCATATGATTGCAAGAGCAGCTCCCTTATGCAGCACAAATACGGTGTTAATATCTGCAGCGTTCCCCTTACAGCAGTATGCCATAAGACATATGACACTATGGAAGTAGCTGAAATAGACTAGTCTAGTAGTATCAACGTCTGTAAGATGGCGGATTTTTTTGACTGCATACGATGCAGAACCAAGTCTCTTCGATAGCTTGTCTATATGTGGGCCCCATTGAAGTTTACTATCTAAGGTTATTCCTAAGAAACCGGTAGGTACTATTAACAATTTCTAACGTTTCTCCTTTGACGTTTACATCATCCTTAACTTGTTTTACATTAGGTAGAATAAAACTTATACATTTCGTTTTGGTTTCAATATGCAAAAGGTTATTGACGCTAAACCAATGGACTTCCTTTGAGACTGCATTATTCACATCGTTGAAATTTGTGTTTTGTCGTTTCATTTTAAAAATTAATATCAGCAGCAAACAATACGATCTCGTGATTTGATTATCCTTTACAAGATGAGGCAGGTCGTTAATTTAAACTAAAAATAGGAAAGGACCGAGGATAGAACCCTGTGGTACACCCTAAGCAATATTAGGTTCACACGTTTCAAAACTGTAAGTACTTTTAAATTTTGAAAAAAAAAGTTAAAATTTAAAGATTTCGTAGAGATAATTATGGTCTGTCGAAAAGCTCCGACCGCTAATTTTGAAAACAGAGATAGACACCTAATAAAATACGGATTATATTATTATACCATAATGTTTATTTATTCGCCTTCTCACGTTTTCTATTTTCAAATTACTGAATCATAATTATAATAAACATACTTACACTACGAATAACATTCGTAAGTATTTAAAAATGAAAATCTATGCTTACAAACGTAAATAAAAAAAGTAAGGCACTATTTGTATGGCGTGATCGGATGAAACTGTTTGGCGCCGTTTGCCGTGATCGGTTCCAGCGTGATCAGATCGGAACTACCCACTAGTTGGGGCTTTGAGTAGGTACTGTAACATGATATGGACCATTGTTTATATAAATTAGGGCTTAAGTCATCAGCGTATGGTGTAATAGTTAGTTGGCCTTTGGCGACCTGTGTCAGCGATTGCTTTGATTCTTTTGATGTTGCCGCCACGCCTCGGATCGCCGCGCCGGCACACGCCAACAAACGATCGTTGGCGTTCGCTAAGCCATCCATACTCTTCAGAATACGAGGCCCTTTCGTTGGCGTTCATTGGGCTGGTGTGAACGCAGCATACATACATAGGCAGGAACCCTCCTTCTTGCAAAGTATCTAACCTTGCTATAATCTTCTAAATTTAGTAAAAAAGTTTTAGAGTTGGTAACTGTCTTGTCACCAAATGACTTGACTTCTTTGCTACGGTATTACGTGACTGGTTTGTCACTTTGCTGCCAGTGTCTAGTTCATGGAAATTTCATAGTCATGGAATGGAGGCGTGGCTAAACTAATCATAAGGTCGACTTTGAATTTGGCAACAAATGAGCTTATGACATTGACATTATTTGACCGCTTACACTTGTAGGGAAGGAAAGCTTTATATTTTTTTATTGGAAGTGGTTTTAGTATCTCTGTTGGATGCCACTGGCTTACTGGGCAACCATTTCAAAATACAAATTCACTTTATTAGGCATAGTATAAATAACATCGCAGATTATTAAATCTAATGCGTTTGTTTAAGGCACACAACTTATTATTATTACTCGAAATCTTAAAAAGTCTGGGCCTCTACTTTACAAAATGATTTTATGGGACAAATATTTTGATATATAAAGGACGTAACGTGACTTCTCCATGTATTACGGAAATACTATACTCAGAAAAACCAAAACACTTTTGATTTTTGGAAATACATGCATGGTCCAATTCAATCAAATGACTTTTTTGCAGATTTTTAAATCCATATCTTGTCGACCAACCACTGCCGTGCCTATTTAAAGGTTACCTATTTTTTTGTTTATGTTATATCAAAGGGGCAATGGCCTTTATTAACAAAGAAAATTACAATCAAATTATAACTAGTACTTAGTATGTTTACAATTGAAACAATTAAGCTAACTGCAGACTGTTGCAAACAATCTACAGGTAGCTCAACTGATCCATATCAATACCAGTCGGAAGCGTCCCCAAGACGCTGGCTGCATTGCCCCGCTGTATGGCAATGCTGATGCGCTGCGCCAGATATCCGCCAGCTCTCGGGTCACGCGTCGCGTCGACCAGACGCTCAGATAACTTTTTAAAAACCCGGAGAGCCTCGGTACCCCACGGACCTAGGGTCTCGACCCCAAAGGGAGCAAATATGTAGGCTCTGTCGAGACCTGCATATTTGCGTCTCTTGAGATCCTCGGCCAAATCTGCCGCCGCACCAGCCCTTACGGATGTCCTCGGAAGATGGGAAGGCGCAAGTGTGTCGACGCATGTAGCGTCCCACACAATGGGCCTCCCCAACTCCCATGGGACTAGTGTCATGCCGTCAGGCCTCTTACCATCGTCACGCAACAGACCATTCGGTTCAATGTTATATCAAATACCAAACGTACCTACAGTGACGTTCATCGATAGGTTACCTACCCCCATTATGTTCGAATTTAATTGATATTAATACAGAAATATTTTAAAATTAGCATCTTTCGGTGAAACAAAGTTGGCAAGTTGTTTTGTATAAATAATAAATAATTGTAATTAAGAGTCTTAGTACCTACCGATCTATGGACGCCAACGTACACTGGGAAAAAGTAATAGTATACTAGCTGCTGCCCGCAGCCTCACACGTGCTTTTCTAGTAGCCTATGTCCATCCCTGAGATACCATTGACCTCACTGTCAAATTTCGTTAAGATCCGTTCAGCCGTTTTGGCGTGAAATGGTAACAGACAGAGTTACTTTCGAATTTAAGATTAGTATGGATTATAGTAGAAACTATAATCCATAGTAGCAACTACCAAGCATTCTACATAGCTTGGTTTTTGCTTTTCAGTTACTTGCTATTACAATGCAGTCAGGTTATATTTTTTTATTATTTAATTTATTTCTGGCTATTTATATAGATTTATTATTTTATTAGCCATGAAACATTATCCTTTGATGTAAGCTGATGTCCAAAATATAAATTTCTGATTCGTTTTCAAGCTAAACCTACTCTTATCTTATGTCACCTACACGATGTTAGTGTTTGCAAAAAAACTAATCAGAAACTTCGATTTTCGTATATTTACGAGTACGGCCCCAGCAGTGACCTTCTTTGTCGGCTGAGAGATACAGAATGAGAATGTCTATTGGCTTCACTGTGAAATAAATTCAGCTGCATGTGAATAGGTAGCTTTTTAACTCAATTTTTGATGGTATTAGTCGTACCAATTTGAAAATTTTATTTCAACTTTGGCAACACTGGCTGGCAGTCAGTGGCTTCATTTTCCTGGGTGAGGTGCAAGTCGATGTTTTTCGATTATTTTGATACAAATGCAGTTTTACTATGCTAAAATAGTGCTTTGACCCAAACTAGTGCTCAAATATGCGTCGTCATAGTGACTATTTCAATTATAGTTCATTCAAAGTGTAGTGTCCAACATGTTTCGATGTATACCTTTGTTCAAATGTAATCGCCAAGTGGAATGTGTGGACAAGCGGCATTGCTCGCTAACAACAGTACCTGAAGAAATCTTACGATACTCCAGGAGTTTAGAAGAACTTTTTTTGGACGCTAACCATATACAAGACCTCCCTAAGGTAATTATATAATGTAGTATAATGAAAGCACAACAAATAGTAACGTATTTGTTGTTTGTGGGCGTTTACCGTATCACTGAATGTGTAAATAATCAACACTGAACACAAAACCTAGACTCTAGAGCAAACTTTTTAAGGTTTCATGTCTAAAATTGAGATGCTAAGACTTGCTAGTAGAAAAGTTCACTGAAAAATAGTACATAAAGTGATCCGTTTTTGTATGATTTTCTGGCCTGATTGAACTGTGTGTCATATCTTTATATATTTTTACAAGAACTGAACTTAGAATTTGATAAGTTAGGTACTTATGTACCACTTCTTTTGCCACATTTTTAGTTTCTTTGTAAATTATTATTCAATACCTCCCATCATTTAAATCGAGTCTTAATTTCTATAAAAAATATTAATTCTTGGCTGTTACTCCAATTACGGGTGGCAAATACAAGGTTAATTATAAAAACGGATTTTAAAATAAAATTAAAGATAGCCACACAAGTAGTGTCACTCTGGATTATGTAAAGCCGGTGTTACAGGGTGTAATGTACCATTCACAGCGGGTATTAAACATTATGCTAAAGTCCGTCCCATTGTGAGCACCTTCTTTCCCTGTACTGAATGCACAAACACTCGCTGTGTGGCATGTTACATTACTACCCATAGCACTGACCAGTACCGGCTTTAGGATTCTAACGATACCCTCTACATCCAAATCTTATCAGACATTTAAAAAATTATGGTGGACTATAGAAACTCAAATACATGAACCCTGGAAATAGTAAACTCCCTTTTAGGCAGTCAAGTAGTAACAGGCTAGTTTGATTCGAGGTGTTATTGCAAATAAATAATAGGTTTTCAATTAATTAATAAAAATAAATATTTTAATAAAATATGTACCATCACCAACTTTGTGAATTGTTTTTGTTCCAGAATTTCTTCAGGCTACATAGGCTTAGAAGACTAGGCCTCAGTGACAATGAGATACATAAACTTCCATCTGACTTACAGAACTTTGAAAATTTAGTTGAACTAGATGTATCTCGCAATGGTAAGTGTTTGTTTTTTGTTATTAACAACTATAAACTCACTGAGCTGTGTGTCCAAAAGGAAACCAATATACTCAGTATTAATTCATTTTATGCTTTAACACACTCATTGCCCAGCCTCTGGTGCAACCTGCAAGGGTGCTGCACTGCTGCCTTACACCACATTGTTCAAGTATATGACCTATGTGCATCATGAGCACTTAATATGCCAATTTTTGTCTATATTCCATCATGAAAATGCTAACTGATGCTGTACTGTGTGATTTGTCAAGCTAAGTTTGGCAGTTTTTTTTTAAAGCTTTACTACATTTCAAAGCTGTTGGTGCTTTGTAATAGTATGCAACATAAATATGGAAAGATAGATCACAGCCATTATTATTGATTTGATATGTATACATGCTCGTCCAATGACCAAGAGACCGTCCCAGCCCATAGCTGATTTTAAGCATAGATGATTTTAACTGCAGGATAGTACTCAAACAGCAAGAATGCTTCAGCTATGCCCTCTTAAGCTATCTACAATGCTGATACAGCTGATCCTATAAATAGCAGGTATTTATGGGGCTAACATAGCAGGTTTGGTTGTCAAAATAGGCCTACATCCCTGTGGTAAAAAATATCGATTTAAGTACATAAAATTCAACATTATTTCTTTGGTTCCTCTAATGTGAAAACATGATTGTTTCACACGTAATTAGGTCAAGATCTCAGGAAACCTGTGGTGTATTAAAATTACTTTGTTTTGATTCGTAGGTTTTTACTAATCATTTGGTTCCTCTATGTTAGAGTCATAATTCGTTGTATAGTTTTCTTGTAAATAAACTAAAACTTGATTTTTACGCTTGCGCCTTTCCAAAACGTATGCTCGGTCTCATTCCTACGAATGCGAAATCCTATGCCTATCCTTTTCACAAAACCCTCTTTACTATCAAGCCCTCTTTTACGGAAAAAACCAATAATCAGTTTTGTGGTACAATACTCACAAGTGCACTGAAATACACTTAACTTCACTTAATCTAAGTGGGTATCAGCCGCAGTTTACGGTACAGTTACCGTTTTATTGCTAGTGGTAAGCTTCAAGCTCATAACTTCATAAGTGAAGCTTGGTGTACTGCTCTCGTTTAATCAATAATGTAAGATTACGATAAAACCTTCTTCTCTTATCTACCTTATTGATAGAAATAAAAAAATCGTGCTGGATAATTCTCACAGCGTCATCTTAGCCGCAGCTAAGCAGAGCTATGTTATGACCTGTAAAGAAACAAACTATCGGCCAAGCCGCCAAGGTGTTAATTAACTAATAATTTCTTTAAAAAAAACAACAGCCCAGCAAATCCTCATTATAACGCAATTTCTATCTCTTGTTTTACTTAGGTATATAGTTTCTAAAACTAAAACTAAATTAAATATCAGCTTGTGCGTCGTCAACCGATTCTGGTTAGCTCTGTAAATCCGTTCGTAAAATCGTACCCTTGTAATCCTACCCTTGTTAGTATATCCACCCTGGTACCCTGGGAGGCTGGGGCCTCCCAGGGTAGATGGGCAAGGCAGCTTAAAGCTGACTTACTTACTACTGCGTGCGAGGATACATAGATTATCCAACCAAAATACTCTCATTCAACCAAAATACTCTGTCATTCTACGTTACTTTTTCTCGAATGGCTGAACTAAACAGATCTGAATAAGGGAAGCAAGTAGGTTGTATCACATGCATAGAATATTGTATTCCCGAGGAATAAGTATTTGTCCCGCAAAATTGAAAAACAGTGTCAAGGGCTTCGAAGTCTGGTTTTAGTTTTTTAAAAACAATTAATTTTATTTATTATTCGCGAAATCGCGGGCACAAGCTTGTTCACAATAAATACCCGCTTTTGTAAGACATTTTTGTGAATAGCTGTTAGGCTTCTTAATAACAGAAAAAGACTTCTCATTACTGCTATAAAGTGGAGTTTCCACTTGTTAATGATTTCAATCAACACAACTTGATAACTGATACATTAACACATTCCGAATAAAAAGCACTACAATTATGGAAAAAATAAAATAATTCGTATTTCGTCTTCTTTATCAAAACATGAACCCTAAGTAAATAATCTTCAATGGTTTTGATTGACCAGATATAAAGAGCATAATCTAGTTGAAAGTTTTTAGTTTAACAAAAGGAAACTCGAGATAATATCTTGGGTCACAAAATTCCCAAAAGATTGTTATTTTTAACTTGATGAAGATATAATTTTCGGCGGGTTTTGTGAAATTTTATAAAAGGGGTGTAAATAGACAAAGGGTGAAAGTGAAGGAAAAGTTACGAGGGTGCGAGTGGACAGACCTGTAGTTATCATTAAAAGCTTTGTCTTTCCTTTTAACCGACTTCAAACAGGAGGAGTACTTGATATCTCCGCATATGGGTAACCGATTTTACTGATTCTTTCATTATTGTATAAAGAATGGTACCGAGGTGGTCACATAAAAAATTGTTTATTATTATTTATCCCGTTAAACTTAAAAAGCAACATAATATTTTTAGAGAATTACGACTAGCTACAACAGTTTTGGTGATATCTGCGCCAATTGTTAATAGATTTAAATGATTGTTTCGTTGTTGTATAAAAATTGATTTTGAGGGTTCCCTATAAGTTTGATTCTCGAGGAATCGCTATATGCGCCATAAAATGTAGGTTTGTAAAAATTCTTCAGAATATGGTAATTTTATTATCACCTAATTAATGGTTTCCATGGCAACGGGCGTTAACAGTTTCATCCATGTGTCATCAAACTAAATTAGACTTGAATTATAACTAGATGTCGCCAGTGTTAAACCAAAAATTTTTTGTACGTGATCATAGACCTTCGGTCAGGGAAAACACGCCAAATTATTGATACTAAATTTATATGAAAAGCGTTTACCATTTTAATATATTGGTGACGATTTTGTTTACTATATCTCTTAAAATAACTGCGGTTGATACATCAACATCATTTAGGTGTTTGCCGACTCGTAACCACGAGATCTGAGAACGTGTGTTCTATCCAGCGACCCGTGGAGATGAACTAGATTTCCAGTAGATCTGCAACAAGCGGTCTGTTTGCTACTAAATATTGAATTAATATTCTGTTAGGGCTCTCTGTTATGTATACGAATACGGGTTAGTTCCAATGCGAACAAGTGGTTAGGCTATTGGTTACGGGGTTAGTCATTGTAACGAAACGTACTTTTAAGATTTTAAAAGTATGAGCTTAACAAAACCGAGCTATCCATAGAGGTTGGGTACATATTGAAATGTCTCATACATTTTATTATTTGACATAGGTAGGTATGTACTATTTCTAGCACTATGTACCTACTTAATTTAACTACATATATATAATATTAAAACCTAATTAGTATAATTGGCCTAAGGCCGTGCTAATTACATAAATTAATTACATTTGGCCGAGGATCTCAAGAGACGCAAATATGCAGGTCTCGACAGAGCCTACATATTTGCTCCCTTTGGGGTCGAGACCCTAGGTCCGTGGGGTACCGAGGCTCTCCGGGTTTTTAAAAAGTTATCTGAGCGTCTGGTCGACGCGACGCGTGACCCGAGAGCTGGCGGCTATCTGACGCAGCGCATCAGCATTGCCATACAGCGGGCCAATGCAGCCAGCGTCTTGGGGACGCTTCCGACTGGTATTGATATGGATCAGTTGAGCTACCTGTAGATTGTTTGCAACAGTCTGCAGTTAGCTTAATTGTTTCAATTGTAAATACTAGTTGTAATTTGTTTTTATTATTGAATTGTAATTTTCTTTGTCAATAAAGAACTACCGTTGTTTTATTACATAAATAAATAAATAAATAAGACAAGATTTGCTCTCGTTTCGTTTAACTTTAATTTACCCAGCAGATTACAATTTTAAAACACTTCTAAAGGAATCATAATACCTACGTTTGATTATTCGGCTTTACTTCACGTTAATTG
Organism: Eupithecia inturbata; assembly: GCA_963662085.1. Taxonomy (NCBI): domain Eukaryota; kingdom Metazoa; phylum Arthropoda; class Insecta; order Lepidoptera; family Geometridae; genus Eupithecia; species Eupithecia inturbata. Next base: position 7,365,227 of record OY759186.1, on the reverse strand, counting down.
AATATTTTATGTTGTTACTGAGTTAATTCCGTAAGTTTCTGCAGAAACCTCAGTTGGCTTGGCTACCTGCTCGGTCTGTTTTGCATAAAATATGCTTTCCGGTGCTTCGGGCTCTATCGGTCCAGAAAATCTGTAAAACCTTGCATTTGAAACAGGTTTTTGGTGTATGTTTTTCAGGAACATTAGCCCAACAATTGTTTGAGTACAATTCTGCTTTACTAACTTTAATCTCCATTAATTTGTTGATGTTTGATTTGGCTAGTAGTCTAGTACGTGTGTAGACTAGACGCTGACATAACTCGTCTCGGGAATTTGACGAGGTCGTCTAGGTCGTAGTGATGCACGTTGCTCCAAGCTGCGACAGTTAATTCGGTTGTTGAACCGAGCTTTCTGGCCAACGGCATTGTCCTATCCCACGCTCGCCCAACCCTTATTGCTTGCCGCTCTCGTAAAAGCAGATTAAAGTTTTAGAAAACCTTTGGAAAATTATGTTCAGTTCACTTGTTTGCTTCATTTGAGTACGCATCGATTTTCTTTAGATATTGCTTTTGTATCTTTGCAACGATCATGTTATGATCCCATAGAGTTTCACTGCTTGCTGCTCTCGTAAAAGTAAATTAAAGTTTTAGAAAACCTTTGGAAAATTATGTTCAGTTCACTTGTTTGCTTCATTTGAGTACGCATCGATTTTGTTTAGAGATTGCTTTTGTCTTTTCAACAATCATGTGATGAGCCCATAGAGCTCCACTGCAGGGTAAATACCTCCCTTTATTCAATCTATTTTACTCTTTACTCTTCTTTACGCATCCACTTCGGCCTTTCACGTGGCCTGCGCCCATATTAGGTGATTTATTTTGCCCAGAATTCCTCAATATAGGTACCGTTTCTGTCACCGATACAACAAAGTTCTTAATCTTTATAGACGACTAGCTGTTGCCCGCTGCTTCGCACGCGCTTTTTAGTAGCTTATGCCCGTCCCTGAGACACCATTTACCTCCCTGCCAAATTTTATTGAGACCCATTCAGCCGTTTAGGCGTGGAAAGGTAACAGACAGACCGACAAGCAGAGTTACTTTTGAATTTATAATATTAGTATGGATGGGTTAGCTAAACCATACAAAGAAGTCTCTGTAAACCACCAATTTAAATTAAAGAGAATTTGTAAATTTTTAAAGTCTTTTGATGAAACTATTCAAAGGTTTTCAGGCAACTCATTCTTTTGAGTGGTATTTCAGAAGCAAGAAAAAGAAACAATAATATATTTTATAATAGGTAACAGACAGACAGACAAACAGAACTTTCGAATTTATAATATTAGTATCGATAGTTACTTGAAACAAAAGTTCCGGATTCCAGTTTATATATCAAAACTGCAACCGAAACCGGTTCACCATGACGTAATTATAAAAATTTGGTAGCTTTCTTGGTTTTGAACCATTGTACCATCAGTGTGAGGTCATTACTTCGACCGGTTTCATTTGAGCATACGCAGTGGGTAAATGGGTCGCTTCGAGCAGTAAACGGACTACAATACACAGTTTTTATGAATTCAATTCAACTGCAAATAAATAAAACAATAAAGGCACGCAAATAATCGAGCTGCAAGATTTTCAGCACGCGCTAACTTGCAGTGCGACTATTAAAATTCATTTCTGATTTGTGCGGGTTAGAGTTCAAACAGTGTTTCTGCGTTGTTATGTACCGTATTTAAATGCGATCGATTTAATTCAGGTATTTGTAATAAAAACCAGCCTAATGCTTAAATAACTGAAAGCGTACAAGTATTTTACATTGGTTTGCGAACAATCTATCGACGCTTAGTCGGTCGGGCGGTATTTGTTTATTATTTTAAATGGCCGCAATTGTACATTCAGTAACCTTATGTTTTATTTTTTGCATGCAGCCGGCATGAGAAATATTTTTATAAAATGTGTAGGCAGTATGAGCAAGTGAACTCTCAAAACCTATCTCGCTAAAGTGAAATTTTAACCAAATTGCTGGCTGAATTCATGCGCAACGTTGAGCACAAATTGAATTTCGTCCGCGCTTAGAGGTTTTATTGTACGCCCGTCGGCTGCAAGCGGGTTAGTGTCATATCAGCTATACATACTCCGTTCGTATACGTACAGAACAACTCAATAACGCTATAATGGGATTCCATCGGTGGTAAGCCACGCGAGACCGCCGCCCGCTGGGCCAACGCTATACCTAAGTAACTTTACTGTTCATTTATCGAAGCTCTATTGTTTATGCAGCTCGTGACCTATAAAACTTTCACAACCTCGTTTTTAGCAAGGTAGCAACAGCAGGTACTGTCGTTTAATTAAACTATATGAAAACAGCAGTTTCCCCTACCAGCTTATGGCTATTTACAAATAAGCTTTTATGATGAACACAATAATAAAGCAGATGATGATTAACAAATCGTCCTCAATGTTTGGATTCTTATACTTAATACTTGAGAATAAAATGCGTTGGCTAGTGATTGACTTGCCAAGGTTCCAGAAGCTTAAACAGGCAGACAGTTGTTCGGATGCGAAATGGACCGACTACGTCTACGGCGTTACCCTGACCCAATGAAAATCAGTGGTGGTCCGACGGCCTCAGGTTGCATCATCGCTCGAAAATAAATTGATTGGCTGTTCAATAACTTCCATTATTATAACTGAGCGGGCGCTTTAGCATTCTTAGAAAGATATAGAAACAGTTGCTATGTTTTGGTAATTTCGTACGTACGAATTTAATGTTGAATGGGAAAGAACATCTGTGATTGTTTGGCACAGTTAAAGGGGAATGGCAATTTAAAGCAATTTAAATATTTAACAGACTTCGTTGGAATTCGAATGGAATGAAGCATAATTATAACCCGGTATAGCACAGTAAATCTATACTAATATTATAAATTCGAAAGTAACGCTGTCTGTCTGTTTGTCACCTTTTCCGCCTCAGTTCAGCCACGGCTAAACGGATCTCAATGAACTTTGGCAGAGAGGTAAATGGTATCCCGGGTACAGACATAAGCCGCGGGCAGCAGCTAGTGATTCCATTAAACTTATTTTCTGTAGTAACAAAACCGTACGAGCAACGATTGTTCCTTACATAACATGGTGTCTCAAATACGATACGCACGTAGAATTTACGATGAATATGATTCACCTGTTGTGCTTATGTTGTGATGTCACGTTGATCTTAGGCCCGTATTATTATTATGAAAGCTTGCTCAGTCATCGATCTATGCTTAAGTGACGTTTAGCCCATAGAAAAGCATTACTTAAGCATAGATCGATGACTGAGCAAGCTTTCATAATACGGCTTTAGAGCTCTTTATATGCCTACATTCAGCAAAGTTTTTGAAAAACTTATTTTACATCAATTGCTTAAACATTTCAATGACAATGACCTGCTACATAGTATATTCGTGTTTACTCGCGGCAGGTCAACTACTGATGCCGGTGTTGAGTTAGTATCGCATATTTTTGATGCTTGGTAGAAGTCGCAAGATGCTGTAAGTGTTTTTTGCGACTTGTCAAAAGCATTCTATTGCGTACCTACACCATGAAACATTAATCAGGAAACTAGATCACTATGGAATAAGAGACACCTCTTTGGATCTTCTTACATCTTACTTGAGTGATAGGATACAAAGAGTTGACATTAATGGGAAACGGTCTTCGGGGTCTGTAGTTACAATGGGTGTACCACAGGGTTCTATCCTCGGTCCTTTCCTATTTTTAGTTTATATTAACGACCTGCCTCATCTTGTAAAGGATAACCACGAGATCGTATTGTTTGCTGATGATACTTCATTAATTTTTAAAATGGAACGACGAAACACAAATTTCGACGATGTGAATAATGCAATCTCAAAAGTAGTCCATTGGTTTAGTGTCAATAATCTTTTGCTTATTGAAACCAAAACGAAATGAATTAGATTTATTCTACCTAATGTAAAACAAGTTAGGGCTAAGGAAAAACGTTAGAAATTGTTAACAGTACCGTATTCTTAGGAATAACCTGAGATAGTAAAGTTCAATGGGGCCCACACATAGACAAGCTATCAAAGAGACTTAGTTCTGCAGCGTATGCAGTCAAAATAATCAGTCATCTTACAGACGTTGATACTTCTAGGCCAGTCTATTTCAGCTACATCCATAGTGTTATGTCATATGGCATACTGCTGTGGGGGAACGCTGGAGATATTAACACCGTATTTGTGCTGTAGAAGAGGGCTGTTTGTGCAATCTTTAATATAGGTCCCAGGGAAACACTACGTGAAAAATTCTAAGAAATAAACATAATGACAGTACCGTGTCAATATATTTATGAGAACTTGTTGTACTCTCATAGGAATATCAATCGGTTCCCTAAAAATAGCTACATACATTATTTAAATACTAGAAATAAGAATAACCTCGCTGTGCCCACAACTAGGCACAAGATTGATTATCAAGATTGATGTATCATTTAAAGGGTAATGTATACGCTTCTACAACAAAATACCAAATGAGTTGAAAAAAAGTATCAATAAATAAATTCAAACAAATTGTCAAACATGTCCTTTGTAAAAAGGCTTACTACAAAATATCAGATTATCTAGAGGATAAAAAGCTTGGGACAAGTTTTGCTCGAACTCGAAAACTAACAACCTAATAAGGTAAAGGTTTCTTGTTCGCTTCTTTGCTTTACCTTAAAAATATTGAAGTGAGCAAAAATCAAAGAGATCACTTTATTTTCTAGTTTTACTTATGTAATTTGAATTTATTGACGTGTCCAAGAGTCTAATGACTAAGATAGAGATTTTGAAAGTCATTGTAATCTGCCATTTAACTTTTGCCGTGTCTCGTCGTGATAGTTTGCGTTGAATACCATGAAATCCTTAACAAAACTGTTGCTTACATAACGCGCGTAAGCCGCTGTTGGAGATTTGTTTTGTCTTCGACTCGAGTCAAAGTGGCTCTACTTTTCGAGAAGCGAACTGGCGGATATCATCAACTGATCGACAAAGCTACACAATCTCTTATCTTTCGTCTGATCTTTACATTTCCCGTACACAATGTTCATGAATCCCAACCAATGGGTATTGGTTCGATTCATACGATTCATCTTCAGATCAGAAAAATCCTTTTAACGTCGAAAGGTCCAGACGAATTATTGAGATGGCTTAGTCAAGCGATTTTGTTTCTGTTATCGAAGAGTTTATTACATTGTCGGCAAATCAAAAACTCTTGTTTCTAGTGTGCCTAAAGGTTGTTACATAAACTAAAGAACTACTCTCAATTAGAAAGAACTTCATAAAAACCGCTCCTAATGGTCTTAGTAATAAGAAATAAAATATCGTTGGTTTAATTCAGTAGCTAAATTACCTAGCTCTTCAGATCACTATACCTATCTTGTTTTCTACATAGTTGTATGTACTTTGCTGTAATATATATATATTTTTACTTTTACTTTAGGTACCTACTATAATATTAAAAACGTAAAAGTACCTACGTTTGTTACACCTATACGCCAAAATTACTGAAAAGACCGTGCTAAAACTTTGTAAAATGTACTTCCGAACGTGGAATTATACAAAAAGGTCTATTTTATGTCCGGGAATAGTGTGTGCAAAACCTCGAAATATTTCTAGTTTCATTTATTTATTTACTTTTATTTATTTTTTTAATTAGAACGGTCATACCACTTACACTAACTAATTAAAATGAAATAATACAATAAAAATACAAATTTAACATAAAAAGTAGTAATAAAATCTGGATGAAATAAATTAATATTAGGTCCTTACATATGTAATTGGCGTTTTTCGTACTGGCCACTTTAATCACAAATTTCTCCTCTTTGGTAAGGAATTCCAAATTCAAATTTGTACAGCTATAGACTCATGTACAGCTTGGCAAAAATGTTTAGAATCAGAACTAAAATTACATGATACCTACTGGCAACCCCGGTCAGTGTCAAGGTTAGGATATATTTGTTCTGTGGTGTCAAGCAGAGGTACAAGTAACGTCAGATAGTCGTAAATATTTTGCATTTATTATTGAATCTATCAATTTCGCGAGTTTATTGTGACTAGGAGTGTTTCAAAATGAATAAAACTCTCCGGAGCAGTGCCAGAGAAGTGATTTATAAAGTTTACAAGCGGTGTTTGTTGGAAAAAGAAGCAGGAACAATGTCTGATCTCGATAAAGTTTTTCAGAGAACCGCAGAAATGACAGGTATTCAACTATGTTGAAATAATTTTTCTAATCAGATACGGTTATTGTAGTATATTTTACTGGTTCTAAAGCGTCTCGTATATTAAAATTGATAAATAATTAAACTATCATTTGTAGGTTATGTTTACAAAACAAAATAGTGTAACATGGAAATTTTGATACTTTTAACCAACTTCAAGAAAAGGTTCCAAATAAATTGTTTTTTCTTTCAGGTAAATCTGTCAGTACAGTGAGAAGAATTGTAAATGAAGGTGCAAATAACAATGGCAAGTTTTCCACACCAGGAAAGCACAAAACAGGACGTCCCAGGAAGGATTTGGATAACTTTGATTTGTGTGCTATAAGACAAAAAATTCAACATTTCTATACTGTTAGAAAGCAGGTAACCATATCAATTATATTGTTTTTATAAAATGAATTAATTAATTTCTACTATTTTTATTTTGACACATATATATTTTTATGTAGTACACCTTGTTTACTTATAATGTTGTTTTTTTAGGTACCAACTCTGCGTAACCTACTTCCAGTAGTCAGAGAAGATTTGAATTTTAATGGAAGCCGAGAACATTTAAGAAAAGTTATAAAAGCCTTAGGATTTAAATATAAAAAATGTCAATCTGAAAGAACTGCCTTGATAGAAAAACCACACATTGCTGCCAAGCGTGAAGCATATTTAAAGATTATCATGGAAAATAGAAAATTGCCTGAAGAGCTCAGAAAAGACATCATCTACCTCGATGAAAGTTATGTTCATTCATCTTACAAGCTCAAAAAGTGCTGGCAGTCCATTAATATCTGCGGAGTGAAACAAAATGTATCTAAAGGCAAAAGATATATAATTGTACATGCAGGGTCTGCAAAAGGATTTGTCCCAAATGCTCTGTTGATTTTTAGTGGGAACAATAAAAATGAAGATTATCATTCAGAAATGAATCAAAACAACTTTACCAAATGGGTTACAGAGAAATTGATTCCCAACATCACTGAGTCTTCAATTATAGTGATGGATAATGCTCCATACCATTCAGTGGTCCGAAACAGAGCACCCACTACAGCAACAAGAGTTGCAGACATCAAAGAATGGTTGTTAGCAAATAACATACATTTTGATGAATCACTTAAGAAGCCGCAACTGTTGTTGCTTGTAAAACAAAACAAGCCGGAACCTATTTATGAAATAGATGAGATATTTAATGAACAAGGACACACAGTGGTTAGACTTCCGCCTTATCACTGTGACTTGAACCCTATAGAATTAATTTGGGGAATAGCAAAACAAAAAATTGCCTTGCATAATGTGGTGTCGGTTGATATAAAGGTAATTACTCTAAAATTATCATATACATTAGTTTAGTCATTAGAGTTCATGTCATTCATGACAATCACATTTACCAGTAATATTTTTTATTCAGGCTGTTGCGGAACAGGCTTTTCAAAGCATATCTGTTGAAGACTGGCGAAAATCGTGTGAGCATGTCACAAAGATAGAACGAGGTTATTATGAAAGGAGTCATACTCTATACGACGATATTGACCGTCTTGTTATAAACCTTCAAGTAAGCAGCAGTGATGACACCTCAGAATCCGACTCGGAATATGACATGCCCAATGTTGCTCATAGCTCTAGCTGTGATATGGAATTCTCAGGCGTTGAATATTTGGAGGATGACCTATTAGATTAAAAAGTATAAAATATGTTCATTAAAATAAAAGTATTTATATAAAAAAATTACATTATTTCATTATACACACAAAACAAACAAAAAGGCATGCCTTTGAAAAACACCCATGTTATACAGGATGCCATTTCAAACTTGAGTAGATTCTAGCAAAGTTATCAAGTATCAAAACCATTTATCATAATATTTTCGTATTGCCATATACCCTGCACAGTGGCGCCTCCATTATTTTCTATATTTTTTTGCCAAGCTGTATTTGTGCTTCGATGATCGTCATTCATTTGTTTTTTTTCTTCTGTTTTTTTCTGTTTGCGTCACTCATTTTACAAAATGGAAAACTTAAAATATCGCATTATTTACGAGTACGAGTTCCGCCGTGGCACTAGTGCTGCGGAAACAACTCGAAGGGTGAATGATGTGTATGGCGGTCGTGTTGCAAAAGAAAACACAGTTCGTTTTTGGTTCCAACGTTTTCGTTCTGGAAATTTTGACCTGCAGAACAAGCCCCGTGGACGGCCTGAGACTCAAGTTGATAATGAAGAGTTGAAGGCTATTGTGGAAGCGGATCCATCGCAAACCACGTCCGAGTTAGCTGCAGGCTGCGATGTTAGTGATAAAACTGTTTTAATTCACTTGAAGCAAATTGGGAAGATTAAAAAGCTTGAAAGGTGGGTACCTCACGAATTGACTGAAGCAAACCGGCAAACGCGCGTCGACTGCTGCGTTACATTACTAAACCGGCACAATAATGAAGGTATTTTAAACCGAATCATTACCTGTGATGAAAAATGGGTTCTTTACGATAATCGGAAGCGCTCAGCGCAATGGTTGGATCCTGGCCAGCCAGCCAAATCCTGCCCCAAGCGAAAATTAACCCCAAAAAAGTTACTTGTAAGCGTTTGGTGGACTAGTGCCGGTATTGTTCATTACAGTTTTCTCAAATCTGGCCAGACTATTACGGCTGATGTCTATTGTCAGCAATTGCAAACCATGATGGAAAAGCTAGCGGCTAAACAACCTAGGCTGGTCAATCGCTCCACGCCACTGCTGCTTCACGACAACGCTAGACCACACACTGCGCAATAGACGGCTACTAAATTAGAAGAGCTTCAATTGGAAAGTCTAAGACATCCTCCGTACTCCCCGGACCTTGCTCCAACAGATTACCATTTTTTTCGAAATTTGGATAACTTCTTGCAAGGGAAAAAATTCAACTCCGATGGGGCAGTCCAAATCGCCTTCAAAGATTTTATTGATTCCCGTCCGACTGGTTTTTTTAGTAAAGGGATCAATGAACTACCTATAAGATGGCAAAAGTGCATAGAAAGTAATGGTTCATACTTTGATTAATTAAATATATTATATTAAAAAATATTCGACTTTTTGTTCCTCCCATACAAAACGCCAATTTCATATGTAAGGACCTAATATAAACAACAAATTTCAATTAAAAATTAATAGAATTCAACAACAAAAATATTCATTAATTAATAGATTGAAATTTATAGAAGCAATCTTTCGCATGAGAGGTTTTGCATTTTCCGATAGAATAAATGTTTTTCTACCACGGTTGAGAGAAGAGTTGTTTGTACACCGACTCAGTTAACTTAAAATGGTTTTGTTTTTATATTGTGCTTGAAATTGTGCCCGTCTATCACAGGGATCTATCTCATGAACAGTAAGAGGTAGACAATTTAAATTTTCAGAGAATGTGTATTTCTCTTGCCGCTATAACAGCAAATAATAAAAAGAAAATAAATATCCAAATTAAAGGGACTTCCATACAAAAAACGTAATTTTTTTGGCTATTTTTGCTCTTTGTTTGTCTCTTGCATCACAATAGGTAGACACATGAAACTTTCTATAAATAAGTAACATTTCAACTGTAATAAGTAACTAATAACAACAAGTACTAAAAATCCAAACAAATGAAAATTTGATGTTCTTTGAAAAAGTTACCTGATTTTTACGGTACGGAACTATTCGTGTGCGAGTCGACTCGCACTTGGCGGTTTATTTATTAGATAGATAGATAATGCTTTATTCTGATAACTAATATATAAAACAGTTTGGCAAAAGTTAACAAAATTGGCGGCCTTAACCGATTTAGGTATTTTGTTTGTTTTAGTCAGGAGAAGGTTTTTATGAAAGGAAAAGTTAGAAAGTTGTGAGGCAAATTTCATAATTCATAGATAAGACAAGACAACGTCATCGGGTCAGCTACTTGCAACAAATACTTAGTTAAGTAATCTACCTATACACCAATATGTAATGCGTCACTTTATACCTATAGGTATGCGTCATAGTCATAATATAAACCGTACAAAGTTGTAGTTGCTAGAAGGATCATGTATCCGACCGGCGGAAGTTATACACGACCATAAAACACTTTGAAATAGCTTAGATGCACCCTTCAGATAACGGTGCACCAAGCAAGTAACCACATACCATTCCAAAAATAACATCACACGCACAAAGCGCTAACCTTTCTATGAGCTTAGTTCCCCTTTAGAAAACTTTTCAATGTTAGTGTATGCTGCTCGCCTCTTATTTGTTGCTGTGAAACACCTGTTTTATGGATTTGATTGATTTATTGATCCTATCCGCGCCCAGTTGCGTTCTATTATAACCTGTGTGCAGAGAACAGCAGTTTCTTACTTGGCGTACCGTTTGACCTTATTATGCTTACGCCCCAGTCGCTTTACATTGTCCTTTATGGATATGTATCCTATGGCCTGGCTTGACAAATAAAATTGATGACGCCACACCCACTGGAATGCTCGCCTGCAAACCGGAAACCGGTGCTCACTACCGTTAACATCGTGAAATTAGAAAACCAGTTTGGAAGCATCGCTAAATGGTTGGACACTTAGCTTAGTTGCATTCCCAAATTAAACATTATGTTACCAATGTTGCCTTAAACGCTTACTACATTTAATTAACATACAATAACTATAATTTAAAGACTTTAACATTTACTTATCTAGCTGTTTTCTCTCGTTAGTTTGTACGTACGGACTACGTCATCCATCAGGTTCCCATGTGTAGAAATACCCTAGCCCAGACAAGTTTTAACATTGATTGACGTTTTACCAACAAAGCGTGTCGAAACTTAGTGCAGAGTGCACGTCGTGAACTAAGTATCTACTTAGTTACCGAGTTGATTAAAATAAGCCGCCTTGGTAGGTAAGGTACTCATATTACGTTCCAACTCGTACATTTCAGGCTAAAATAATTTTCCAACTCACTTAAATTGGACCAAAGTTGCTATTGCAATTTTGCTAAAACTTTTCCGTGGCGTTCCTAGGTTTGATTGATGAACATGCCTAGCAAGTGTGTAACCTAATCGATAAATCGAAACATTCAATGTTGTGTGTTGTGTGACGCACGACATAACCTTTGAATGGTCTCCACGGTTTGGTCTGGACTGGGAGCATTGCTGTTTTGACAGCAATGCTCCCAGTTGAAGCCAATAAATGGCTAATCAGTGGTTGATTTTTTAGCTAGCATGCTTAACTTTGTCTCGTATCTTGAATTAGTCGTTTTAGATGCAAATTTTGGAAGATATAAAGTTGCCAGTAAAAAATATATTTTAAATTTGAATAATTTATGGCTCTTTTCATCGGATAATAATCATGTCTATCTGGATCATAGATCTAAGTAAAATTCTGTAGTTATGGTCTCCCAGCGCTAACACAACAAATGGCCTATTTTGTGTTACAACTAAACGCAAAGACACGCTATTTCCAATCTTTTGCAATATACCTACTTAATGAACAACAAAGAGGGAAAGACTTACCTAGACCGAAGTGCGACCGAGACAAAAAAACGCACGCGAAACACGAACGCAGGCGGCGCCGGTCCGACTATGGTGGGTGGACCTTAAATATAGCATTCCACTTTCGAGAAGCTAGTACCCAATCTCCCAAATTTTACTTAGATCGATGGTCTGGATGCTATAATATTTGCGTCATTTTAAATTTGCTTTGTTTCGACCTTGTTCCCATACGAATGACCAATGTTTTGCTAAAGTCTCGGCGTGGAACAATCGCGTATTATTTTGAGGACTGCAATGTTTATAAGTCCATGTGCCAATTATTCTCGTGTCGACCTTCGACGGCCCTTAGTTGTTAATGCGATTGTGTTGCATAAATCCTTGCTTGAAGACAGTGACATGCCTGCTTGTATCGAAACTACTCGTTCTTCCATATTAAGATGCACTTTCAGCATTTTTGTTGCCAACAGTTGGTTGGCGCAGTATGGAGAAGTTTTGCGCACTGATGGATTAATGCTATATTAATTAACTGGTTTATGCCCGCGGCTTCGCACGCGTTGTTTATATGGAAACGTGTAAAGGTTATTTTGATCCCATGAGAACTGATTTATGGGATAAAACGTAGCCTATGAACTACATCTAAAATTTCAGCCCGATCAGTTCAGTAGTTTTGGCGTGAAGAAGTAACAAACATTCATCCATCTAAACATCCAAACTTCCGCATTTTTTAATACCTAAAAGTGTGATGTCCTGGTTATACGTTTAAGGCTGGTGTATGCCCCAACGACCTAGAGAACACAAATTAATTATCTGTAGCCGTATAAATAATTTGTTTTATTCGTGAAATGTACCATTTGTGTAAAATACTTTGACAAATATTCGAGTGAAAGAAAAATACTCAAAATTAACGTTTAGCGTTTAGAAGATATATCCGAATTTCATATATTTTTTTAAAATTCTAGTTTAATACTATCATTAACTATATTAAGTAACGTAAATGGAATAGATAAATTACATAGAGGTAAAAGGTGGTCCATTTATCTCAATACATACTAACCTATTCCGTTTAAAATTCTTAAATCTTCGATCAATTATCGATAAAATTGATCGAAGTCTTAAACTCTTATTTGTGGTATTGTTTAGGTTAAAAACGAAAATGTGAGTTGTTTCCTTGGGCACGATATTGTAAAATGTGAAACCTATAGCTCAGTTAATTTCCGCAGACATTCCCGATATCCCTGAAGATATCAAAAAGCTGCGGGTGCTGCAGATCGCGGACTTCAGCAGTAATCCGATCCCGCGGCTACCGGCTGGCTTCAGTCAGCTGAGGGCCCTCACGGTGCTTGGCCTCAATGACATGTCACTGACCAGCCTGCCCAGCGATTTCGGAAGGTGAGTTCCATGCTTAGAGGTCATCAACATTTATGGGTGGGCTTCCGAAAATTTGTGTCATCCCCATCGCTCCTGCGCTACCCGCATCTACTGACGGTTCGGTTACTCGATAGGTAGGAGTATCGTCTCGACGACGAGACGTACCATTTTTGTGTGGGAGTTTGCCTACGCAAGGAACCGCAGCCAGGAACCCTGCATTTTCCCTTTCCATCAAAAGATTTCCTTGTAGGAAATTTTTAGATATTTAATGACAATTCATATAAATAAATTAGAACTTCCTGAATAGAAAATAGTGTTTCATCAGGCATGGGTACATATTTGTTACTACGCAGACATGGAACTACTTCCATGTCTGCGTGGTGGAGGCGGTGGTGTACCCAATCCTTTGCAAAATGGAACGTCTCGTTGCCGAGAAGATACGTCGATACTATCGAGTAACCTAATTCGGGACTCAGTACTGTTTTGTAGACTCACCTCGCAACAAAACGTCCGATATATCTTTTTAATCTATGGAAACCCTCCTCCGATGGTAGTCGGGTAAGAATACGCAAATAGTGGTCGTAGGCTGAGACATTCTGAGACGGCGCTACCTAGTATTTATGTTTTGCTTTCTCCGATCGATAATGCCCGGTTCTGAAAATTCTCTCAGATCATAATTTCTCGCTGAAGCTTCTTTACTCACAATTCCAATAAATTATTTAAGATTCGTCAAAAATGCCCTTTAACCAAGCAAGGCTTCTTTCTTATTAATATTTCATAATAATTTTGTTATGTAGCCTATGGATGTAGCCAAAGGCCAAGATGCCAATTGAATTTTTCAAAACAATAATTTTTGTACAACTCGTGAATCCTGATCAGTTTATATCGCTCTATATCCTTCACTTATGCTAGTAGATAAAGTATTCACACTTCATAAAGTAGTTCGGTAATACTAAAACGAGAGTTTATCATTTACTACAGTTAATACAGTTTTAACTAGTACGGAGGACAGTCACTCGACCACGGGTAACAACACATACAAAAACGTATATAACATATAATTAATTAATTGTAACCCTTAACTTTAAATAGTACCATTTTATTTTTGAAATAAACGTTAACTTTACTTTATTTATTTACGAAAGCTTATAATTTATTTTTCTTTCGTCCCACAAGTTACTAGTAGTCAAATAGTAATAGTAGGTTTGTGACGTGTTATTCTAGAAATTTACGAAATAAATGATTATTGATTAAGTTACCCAAACAAACATATTAGGTCCTTACATATGAAATTGGCGTTTTGTATGGGAGGAACAAAAAGTCGAATATTTTTTAATATAATATATTTAATTAATCAAAGTATGAACCATTATTTTCTATGCACTTTTGCCATCTTATAGGTAGTTCATTGATCCCTTTACTAAAAAAACCAGTCGGACGGGAATCAATAAAATCTTTGAAGGCGATTTGGACTGCCCCATCGGAGTTGAATTTTTTCCCTTGCAAGAAGTTATCCAAATTTCGAAAAAAATGGTAATCTGTTGGAGCAAGGTCCGGGGAGTACGGAGGATGTCTTAGACTTTCCAATTGAAGCTCTTCTAATTTAGTAGCCGTCTGTTGCGCAGTGTGTGGTCTAGCGTTGTCGTGAAGCAGCAGTGGCGTGGAGCGATTGACCAGCCTAGGTTGTTTAGCCGCTAGCTTTTCCATCATGGTTTGCAATTGCTGACAATAGACATCAGCCGTAATAGTCTGGCCAGGTTTGAGAAAACTGTAATGAACAATACCGGCACTAGTCCACCAAACGCTTACAAGTAACTTTTTTGGGGTTAATTTTCGCTTGGGGCAGGATTTGGCTGGCTGGCCAGGATCCAACCATTGCGCTGAGCGCTTCCGATTATCGTAAAGAACCCATTTTTCATCACAGGTAATGATTCGGTTTAAAATACCTTCATTATTGTGCCGGTTTAGTAATGTAACGCAGCAGTCGACGCGCGTTTGCCGGTTTGCTTCAGTCAATTCGTGAGGTACCCACCTTTCAAGCTTTTTAATCTTCCCAATTTGCTTCAAGTGAATTAAAACAGTTTTATCACTAACATCGCAGCCTGCAGCTAACTCGGACGTGGTTTGCGATGGATCCGCTTCCAAATAGCCTTCAACTCTTCATTATCAACTTGAGTCTCAGGCCGTCCACGGGGCTTGTTCTGCAGGTCAAAATTTCCAGAACGAAAACGTTGGAACCAAAAACGAACTGTGTTTTCTTTTGCAACACGACCGCCATACACATCATTCACCCTTCGAGTTGTTTCCGCAGCACTAGTGCCACGGCGGAACTCGTACTCGTAAATAATGCGATATTTTAAGTTTTCCATTTTGTAAAATGAGTGACGCAAACAGAAAAAAACAGAAGAAAAAAAACAAATGAATGACGATCATCGAAGCACAAATACATGAGTCTATAGCTGTACAAATTTGAATTTGGAATTCCTTACCAAAGAGGAGAAATTTGTGATTAAAGTGGCCAGTACGAAAAACGCCAATTTCATATGTAAGGACCTAATATTATACACTAGCCAAACTCGATGGCATTTTTGTAATCAAACCACGACGCAAAAACTAAAACTCACTTGCACTACACGGCGTCGATTTTCAGTTATAATTGTAAAGTATATTTACCTATTGCAGAAAGGATCACAAATAGACAAGTTAATGTAAATTCCGTATAAAAATAATAAAATACGCGACAACATTTTAGGTTGAGTATGGGTGGTTTGTTTACAAACATTCTAAACCGAGTTTGGCTAGTGTATAATATCTGAAAACAAACAAAGCACCTTGCGGTTCAGTTCCACTAAAGCTACTATTTCATATCTCCATAAGAATGTTGCATGGAATTTGATACGGGTGCGAGGCGTGCCCAAAACCTTATCAATATTATCTGCCATCGTAAGTAATTATACGGCGTTGTTGTTCATTATGTAATGAGAACAACACTGAAACTTGCCTGTATTGAGAACCAGGTTTTATCAAATGATAAAAAAAAACGTGTGATTTAATTCAAATGATTTTTTTACTGCAATGAAAACAGAAAGCAGTCACAAATGTATAGGAAGTGCCCAAATTAAGCTTTGGTGCACACGCCCAATGTACATATACCTGCTCTCCTGGTTGAGGATTTACGGAATCCTCTTAAATTAATAATTTTCACGAATTTTCGTAGTTTTCTTTATACTTTCATTTATACCATAAAGTTTAAATACTGCAAGATTACGAAAAAAAGATGATGAATTTGCGGCAAGTTTAGTAGCTGTTTAATAATATAAATATAGAATAAATAAATAAAATAAATAAATAAATAATGCTGGACAATCCACACAGCATCATCTAGCCCCAAAGTAAGCAGAGCTTGTGTTATGGGTACAAGATGACTGATAAACTTAATACAATACATAACATAGATAGATATTTTTTATTATATATAGAAAATACCCAGAACACCCGGAACAAATATTTAGAATAAATGGACATACATAGTAATCAAAATTAAAAAAATATATATATGAACATGTAAACCAGAAAATGTTTTAATCTTGGTGTCTTCTCTTTTTTCTAGACTTTGAACCTACCTTTCGTACCTACCCATAAAAACCTTAAAACTAGATGACCAAAGCGATTATCATTAAAATCCGATTTAAATCATATTCATCGGATTTTTTTTATTAAAAAAAGTTATCAACCCTGTTCAGAACACAGTTTTAAGCCCAAGAGGATAACCACTTGTTAGTCATACTAGTGTTATCGAAGTAGAATGAAGTCTCGTTGGTTAACCGAATGAGGATATTCTTCTATATCTTCTATATATATAAAAGAAAGTCGTGTTAGTTACACTATATAACTCAAGAACGGCTGAACGGATCTCGGTGAAATTTGGCAGAGAAGTCGATGGTATCCCGGGGCCGGACATAGGCTACCTTTTATTCCGGAAAAAAGCGTGCGATGCCGCGGGCTGCAGCTAGTCTATATATAGAAGTAATCATCGGACAACATAATCAGGGTATTCTGTTTTCAAACACTTTTTCTTTAGACTCTACTAGTCTCGACTCTTTGTATCTTTGTGTCCGTCTATTAGTTAACCAACAATGTATTTTACAATTGACACCGGGAAATTATCTTTCCTTGGAGGAAGCAACTCTGTATTTTCCCTTTCCATCTGAAGATTTCCTTCCTGTATGAAATAGCTAGAGACTGAATGTCATTTCATGTGAACAAGAACTTCCTGAGTATAAAATAGATCAAGCTGTTTCATCCATCAGGCATAGGTACATGTTTGAATACAGGCTTAATTAGTTCCTCTTTAGTGACATAAAAATGCGCTAATAATTAAGCCGATTAATATACTACGTTGACGACCGATGTGGCGCGTGACGGGCGAAGGTCCGCCTGCGACACAGGAGGTTGCGGATTCGATTCCCGCCTTAGGAAAACATTTTTCGTTCTATCTTCAAATATTGTAATGTATTGTATATCATAGTCATCTAGTACCCATAACACGACCTCTGTTTAACTTGGGGCTAGATGATACAGTGTGGATTGTCCAGTATTATTTATATATACATAACAGTAATCGTTTCCTATCCTGTAGGGAATAGAGGTACTTCGAATAGAGTTCAAACCGGGCACGGTCATACCCATTTGAACTTGGTTTTATTACACGCCTCAATTATTGTGCACCGTTCCGTTATAAGCAGTCTCATCTCAGTTAAGTTAAAGCTCACTTGCAAAGTATTATGGTCGATCGTTTCGTGTTGGCGCGATATTATTTTATTTTTGAGGTTTTTAATTTTTTCTACGTTTACAAGGAATAAAACTAACAGGAAACTGATTTGCTGCAAATTGTAAACCATTTTCTATGAACCCCATCATTCCAACTTCGATGCAATAGCATTTTGAGATAATTTGGGATCATGTTGATTTTTAGCCCAAATTCTCTTATGCTGCCAAATGCTCTGAAACTAACTGCGAATCGAATATAGTTATGTCATTATTTCAAAGAAAATGTTTTACGATTTGCGGCTATTAACTTTTCCACAAAATAATTTGTATCTCGCGCCAACGCGAAACGAACAACCTTAACATTTTTTTCTCTCAGTTAAATCTGCAATAACAAACCTAATTCCACCGCACCATTAAATCGTTTTGCGTTTGTTGCGGTTTCACATAGCGTAATTAGCAAGAACTGCTTTATTAACTCGGTATTTTGGGAATCGGGTCACGTACAGCCGATTCATTACTGTTTATGTTCGAATATTGATGCTCAAATGAAATGTCCATGGAAACTACTGAACAGTATTTGACAATCATTTAAGGTGATTCAATGTTATCGTTCTCAAAGTAAGTAGGTACCTACCTAAGTACTTTGACTTGCGTTGGAATGTGGCCTCGTTTTTCAATACACATAATAATGACGACGTTTGCTCACAGCTATTATATCGGCAAATATTTTTTTTTTCAACACTTACGCAACTTGCTACATTATCCGAAACATTGATTTACGCACACGACGTATAAAATTTATTTGCAAAGCCTTTCAACGATTATAAATTTTACAGTATCTAGGTATTCATATTATTTGTACGTGCTGTTTGGAATAAAGATACAAAAAATCTTAGAAACTACACACCTTTAATAGGCAAAACACAAGTATTTCTATCAACACTGTTTAATTAGAACCGGTTGTACATAAAATTTTATGATTTCATTTAAAACTATAACCGTAAAAGGATTTCTGCTGCATTCTTAACAGGATAATTGTCTTGTTTGACGGGTGAGACTGGAGTGTAGGTAAACTCTTGGCCAGCGACATATCATGTCGCCGCCGGATCGTAGAATCAGTTTTTTGTAGAATGGCAAGGCCGTTTACAAAACTCGCCATTCAGTTAAATGCCTATGCCGATTGTTAAACGATAACGTTCCACAATATTGCTTACAATGCTAAAAGTCACAGCTATCTCGTTGAATTAAATGAATTAGGTTTGCCCAACAAATCAGCATTCGTTTTGTAAGCGGCCTAGTCTAGTTTGTAGCTAGCTAGTAGTTTGTAGAATGGCTATGTTGCTAGCCATTCTACAAACGGGCTGATTCTACGATCCGGCGGCTATATATTCATTTTTATGGTTAAACAGTATAGTATTATAAAATCTATGGTACAACCTATCATTGCTACTTCCCGTTAACAATGAAATTTCCCACATTATTACTTGTGATACTCGTATTGAGATAAGATGGCTATCAGCTAATTCCAATGCAATATTTACGGTCGTTTGTCACTCAAATAAATTCGTGAATCATTATGATATACTCCTACATAATTAGGTTAGTTCCATAATTAAAACGTTTTCAGTTGACCCATTAACACGTGCGTCGTGCACGTCCTGTCTCTTACAATCACTGAAAATAAATCCGATGTGTCATACAATATATCATATAACATAAACATAACTTTGTTACTGGCAATCAACTTGAATATACAGAGTTAAATTCATTGGCTTTTTATGAGCGTACGAAAAGTATGGTGTGACACTTTGACGACGCGTTTCATGTTGTTTACGCAAGAAATGAATCTGATGTGAGATAGAAGTTATACCTACTGTTGATGCAATTACCCCATTTCTCACGTTCTGAGCGAAATCAGCTCAAATCTTTAACAGAGTTATTAATTATCGAGTGCATTATTATTTTAAAGTGCAACTGAACTTTGCAATTTGCAGTAGGTGTTGCGGTTGTTTTTGAAATAGTTGCTCTATTGTGTTTCCGCCTCGTTGGTTTGTCTCATCAAATTATGTCACACGCTTCGTGAAGGTTACCGTTAGGTGAATAAAGCCCGGCTTAAAAACTGCATTTGTCGTCGTAATCTCGTCTACATACTTATACATCATACATAATTATTAGGTTGATATTATGGTATTTTATAAGGATTTTTATGAACTCTCTAGAAAATAGGTTAATTGTATTTCCAGTTTGATATCACTCGAGTCGCTGGAGCTGAGAGAAAATCTACTCAAGTCGCTTCCGGAGTCGCTGAAGAACCTCACCAGGCTGAAAAGGCTAGATTTAGGCGATAACGAGATCGAAGAATTGGTAAGAATTCATAAAAGTTATGATAAAATTTTAAAATTATTTGTGTGCGAACTGATTTTATGAAAATTTATTACAGCCCGGATTCGTTGGCGAGCTACCCGCTTTAGAAGAATTATGGCTGGATCACAATAAACTCCAGTATCTCCCTCCAGAAATTGGCAATCTGAAGGCTCTTATATGCCTCGACGTGAGCGAGAACAAATTAGAAAAACTGCCAGAACAAATCGGTGGACTAATGTCCCTGACAGACTTGCACCTCTCCCAAAACATGCTGGAAACTATACCCGACGGCACTGGGGACTTATCCAAGTTAACTATACTGAAGTTGGACCAAAATAGATTAGATACTTTAAACGAAAATGTAGGAAGGTTAGTATCAAACACACAGCGTGTTTGAGTTAAATTTAAATTACATTTCGTTAGTTTATCTTCGGCTATTTATATCTGTAACGTTTTGTATTTCTGTTTCAGGTGTATAAATCTACAAGAGCTTATATTAACTGAGAATTTTTTATTGGAGCTGCCTAAATCGATAGGGAATCTCAATGAATTGACGGTACTGAATGTAGATAGGAACGCACTGGCTGAAATACCCGACGAAATAGGCAATATGTCATTGTTGGGTGTTCTGTGTTTACGGGACAACAAACTGACGAAACTACCCAACGATCTGGGAAATTGTAAATCACTACATGTGCTAGATGTCAGCGGGAATAGGTAAGAATGCCTACAATTATAATCTGCTTCATAATATTTGTCTTGGAAGAGATTCCCTAACACAGGTATTTCTTTTACTTAAAAGGGAATCTCAAACAGTTTTATACTATTGTACATTAAGTTAAAAAGATAGTTTTTTCTTGTATTTGTTTTTTTTTAAATAAAAAGCTGCTTTACCTTAGCCGCACATTTTAATTTTAAATGCACCAAGAATCTTCCCGACGAAGCCCTGAAAGGCACTTAGTATTGCAGATTAAGGTTGGCTCTCAACTTAATACCGACTTTTATCTTTTATGTTCCCTGATAGCTGACTCTTGACTACTATCGACTCTTTCCATGCGATTAAGAAACCTTTGGACTGGAAATGGTTCGCTCAGATGAGTATTAATAAGCTTTTAAATTTTTTAAAAGCTTTTGTTAATGTTTCAGATTACAATACCTACCGTACACCCTAGTGAATTTAGAGTTGAAAGCGGTTTGGCTTTCTGAGAACCAGGCACAGCCACTGCTTACCTTCCAGACTGATAGAGACGAGACCACGGGGGAGAATGTACTCACTTGCTTCTTACTGCCCCAACTCACATACACTCAGCAACCTGGTATGAATGGAACATGTATTTTAACCATTTTTATATTCATTGTCTTTTGTCCCGCTTTTGGTGTACTGCTCGTAAAATCACTCGTGTATTCTTGGCTCGTTTTTTCACCATTTTCCTTGTAATGGCATCGTTTACCAAATAATTCAATCTTTGATTTTGTCTTGTCCCATCAGTTTTTTTTCTTTTATTCATGTTTTATGTTGAGTTTAGATTTTTTGTAATAATATGTTATAAATTCATGTCAAAATATTCAAATTCGAAAATGTAAATAAAATATAATTCAAGTTTCTTATATACATACTGTTCTAGACAAGATGGAATATTTTAATATTTTGGCACATCAATGTTGTTTTTTGCCTATGCTTTTTGGGCTTACATTTTAATTCTGCTAAGATCTGTGATCAATTACTTAATAATAAATAAAAAATAAATAAATAATGCTGGACAGTTCACACGGCATCATCTAGCCCCTAGTTAAGCAGAGCTCGTGTTATGGACACTAGATGACTGACATTGCAACACAAACATACTTTAATATTTCTATGTTACGATATTTTATTTATGATAAAATCCAATAAGCCTCCATAAGATTATTCTCAACTCAAGCCGCCAACACCATGTTTGTATAACTTCTTTCACATTGCTTTTAAAATACAAACGTCGTCCTGATGCTTATCAGCGCTCGCGCCAAATCCGTACATAAGTTATTCAGCGGATGGACAGACTCAAACCCACGAATGGGCTAACGGAACCTGTTATTGTACTATACACCACTTGACACACTTCTTTATAAACACAACGCCAATTTGAATTGCAAATATCAATATTAAATTAGTCATAATAAAATTCTACCGTAGAGCAAATTTTATTTTTGCATTGTCAAATGAATAAAACGACATTCTTTTAAATGTCGATGACGCTAAGAGCTAATAGATTTTAAAGGAGTACAATCTGCTGTTGATAATAATCAAGATTTGATTCCAAAATAAATTTCATATGGTAAAATCTTGTTATTGCCCAGCAATCACCTGGTAGCCATAACCCAAGCTCTGCTTACTTTGGAGCTAGATTATCTTAAAATTTTCAGTATTATTTATTTATTGGCAGTTTTTGGCAAGCTTTATGTAAATGGTCGCAGATTCGTTGTTTTGTTTTTGCTGTGTAAATACTAAATGCACTTGTCACGTCACAAATAGAGCTGGATCACACGTCAGAGGTCGGCAGTGGGTACTGGTTCAGGCAGCAAAGGAACATGCACGACCTAGATATACCTACAGGTAAGGTTCATAAAGTTCAATTTACTTTGTTTAGTAGTTTACTATAGTAGCCATAGAAAGAAATAGAGTAGTCATCACCATGAATATTTGTTATCAAGATTCTTTAGATAGCGGTTTCGTGTGAGTGGGTCCTCAAAGCTAGTTTTGATAAGTGACTAAAACAAACAAGCTATTTTGGAACTTCTGCTCAAGGCAGAAGTAATAGTTTGCTAATTTATTGGAAACAACCAGCACCAACCATAAATAGCTGTCTGCAAAATACACAATTGGTTATAGTGTTGTTCAACATAATTTTACCTTAGTCTATATGAGGGACGCACGTCCAAGGTTATCTCAAGACTTGTTATTATGACAATTTGCACAATTATTTTCATAGCATAATAATGCCTTTTACAAGCGCACTTCCTTCTGTGTAGTTTTATAAAAAATCTAGGAAATTCTACACAAATCGGTTTGGATGATACCGAAATAGCTCCCAATTTTATCGTGTCAATGTGTCGTGTTTTTGTTGTGTCGTCTGCTGCCGTGCTGTGTTGATTTAATTTTGTTTGTTATTTTATAATTACCAAATCGATTTCTCTTAATATATTACCCTCCTTCTCATTTGTGTACGGAGTAACTAGATACATACAGCTAAGTTTATGCACAGAGTAATGCCTTGTGTTGACACGTGATCAGCGTGACACTACAGTAAAAAGAACAGAAAGCACATTTCTAATAGAATTTCGTCAATTTAGTCAATACAATTTTAAATTGTTACGAAGTCCATCTTCATCAAGCTAGACAATTTTATGAGGCTAGATATCGAAACTCCAATTATTTATGAAAGCTTTTATTGATTACGCATTTTTAACCCTAAATCTGATCACAGAGTCCAGCTTAAGCCGCGACCGAGATTCTGACGATGACTGGGAAGCGAAGGAGGCATCTCGCACACATTCCGTCAAATTCACCGACGACATGCCGGAAATCAAAGAGGTGAGCCTATGTTGTTTTGGGAAACGGACTCGCCAACACGATTGTATTACCTCTATATATAAGGTGAATAACATTTGTCTTTGCTGCCACAATGGTGGTACGGCTTTAAGGAAAAATTGGTATTGGTTCAGGAATTTGTTCAGGAATGCTAGGTTCTCGGGGCATAGAGCTTATTTAGCTTTGAGTAATATTATTGTAGCGGTAGAATAGATGAATTGTAAGAGCTTTGAATCTCTTACTTTAAGTTAAAATTATCAATCCGTCCTAAACTTGTGCTCTTGGGAATATTTTTTTTATTACTGTTAAAGTTAGAAGGTTGTATTTTACACTTCGATTTCGAAATTGTATTTTGTATAATATTTTACAAGTTTATATGTTTGATGTTCTTTTATCATTACATTGAGTACTTTATTTTATTCACCATTCGAATCACCCATCATAAGTTTATTTATTTATAAATAAATTATTACGATGTATGGTATTTATCTTTTATTTTATACGGTTTCTAGATATAACATTACGGTTTCGCCAGAATTTATATCGAAAGTTTATCAGAATATCTTAAAGTTCACTTTTGATGAGTTTAAATGTCTTGAAATTTACCAAGTTTTCTCACAATTGTCTCGAAATTATTGGACTTTATTTGAAGTATCTTCATAGCTATTTAATTGTTAAGTAAATGTTTTCTGTTATTATCTGTTGTATTATGCATGTATGATATTGCGTAACTGAAACCATACCTTATGTATGTTGTTTGTGATACGAGTTACACTCAATAGCTATTGCATGGGATGGGTAAAATAAAGAAACGAACGCTAATTATCAATTTAATGTACAGTTTTAATATTTATTTCGTAAACAAATTATAAATAAACAACGTTTATACTAAATTTGATCCAGATGAAGTTATAGTTACCCTATGGAATTATCAAGTAATTACAGAACAAAGAAGTACCTCTTCTTATAATGCCTTTCCATTAGGCACTGAAAGTCATCGGTCAACCTGTTGATCTAATCCTTATCCAGGTCTAGCCTGAATAGTACCTTATGTCTGTGTAGTAACCTACATCGTGAAGGTTATTTTAAGGTTCTTCAGGAGGAAAGTGACGAGGGTGACTCATTCTTCGCACAGCAGCCGATGTTGACATTCAAGCGGCCTATAAACGTAGTTCGCAAGCTAGTCACAGCACCTCGCAGGACCTCTTTGCAGCGACTCTCCTCTTTGACTAACCTAGCGGAGGTACGCGGCAGTTTCGCGGTGTGCATTCACATTACGAGTATAGATGGCGTGGCGTTACTGCTCAGGACTCGATTACGCTAACGTTTGTGCGGATAATCAAAGCGGAGCCGAAGCAAAATGCGAACCTTTACACATTCCCATCATTTTCAATGAAAAGGAAACAATAAATTGGCAATATGTTAAGGCGTGAGTAAAGTTTTAGCTTAGCTCCGATTATGTACACAAACATTAGTGCTATCGAGGCCCAGGACTCGACGGGACGAAATAACTGTGCCATTTATTGAGTACCTACCAGTGAAATGACAGGCTGAGCACACACATTCTATAAATAATCCGAGCAAATTGGAATGTTAATCTTTCAGTTTTATCGCAATATCAGCGCCTCTGTTGGATGTTCTGAGATATGTTAAACACCCTGCAAAAGTTTGAGTCACTCCGAGAAATTCCATAGTTGCTCGGGGTTTATGTATAGAAAACCTGTCATAAGCCTTACGTTGTCGAGTCCATGTCTGAAGCCTCTTTCGCTCGAACAATATATATTTCATGAATTAAAAAAAATATGCGAAGGTTCAAAGATTCTGAAAAATAAATTGAAGTCAACGTTAAATAATAAAATATTGTGAATGCACTACCATAAAGTCGAGTTTGTGCTGTCCGCCACTAAGCCTCGTGCCCTTACCGATAATTAGATTAGATTTTTGCTGAACGTAGACTAATGCATCTATAGAAAAAGCATAGCTAGTATTATTTCTACGCGTAATTTATAATAAGCTACAAAATTACTCCATATACTTAAGATCCTACCAAACTTTATTGTCTTCTTACATCCAAGCATGGATTTATAAAAATAAACTAAAAATTACACAAAATCACTTTGCACATACACCCAAGTTCACGAACTGAGCACAGTTTCGCAAGGTTTTTAAACATGAGGCTTTATTTGAATTGCACTTAGTAGATAAGCTTGATAGCACAAACGTCGTAGCTTTACAAACGTGAGGCTGCTAATGATTTCATCTCCTTTCATGTGATTCATTGTGTATTACGGCATTTAGTAAATAGGTTAAGTGACAATTATCATTTTAGGTATGCGCTCTATCACGCTCTTAGGCCAAAAGAGATCAATTTAGACTTAAGACATTATAAACTGAAGTTCGTTGTTCCAAATAGGTTTTGTTTACGTTTTTATTGCTAGAATAACGAGATTTACTTATTTCATATATCCACATACATAGATATTGTATGTCTCTCAATATCTATGTGAATACATGTTCACAGATATTGAGAGACATCACGGTTAGATGTAGAAACATCTGTTTATTGTAAAGGTTCCATTTATCAGGTACCTAGGCATAGAAAGGTTTATTTAGCTAATCTAAATTTAAATCTTCCTTTTGGGTCCTCATGTAATTTAGGGAACAATGAGATCCCGTCATATTATCACCGTTATTAACCTTCACAACTAATTTAATTTTACAACTTACTCAACTTCACATCTTTTTATACTCATTACAATTGCTTATTACAACCAATTCCGCAAGTTTTTATGCATTTTATGTACCTTTAACATTATGGCATGGCATAGAGCATGTTTTATTGGAATCGCTTTAGCTTTATCTCCGTCTAATAAAATGTAAACGAGTTGTTGTCAATAAAAGTACTTTCATTGTAAATTCTCCATCGATTTTCCATTATGAGCTTCGTAGTAATTATTGCGCTAAAAAGCACAAATAAATAAGATAATTATTATCATTAGACGAAGATAAACTTGTAGCATTGCAGCTGTAGATAAATCAAAGACTAATAAGTTTCTACCTTTCAGACACCGTTTGTCCGGCAAAACACACCTCACCCAAGAGACCTAAAGGCGAAGGCCAAGGCGCTCATGGCGGGTAGATCGCCAGAGGTCGCCACTAACCAGAGCCAGAGTAAACCGGAACCGCCCACGACGAATGGACTGCCGACGCCGCCGGTAGAGGTGGCTCCCGTGCCTAGTGAAGTTGAGGTGGGTCGATGACGTCATTGTCCTTTTCGTTAAGTTTACACAGTTATTGTGGAGGCGGCATAAGGAAAGCGTAGTGACCTAAAGTCTAGCTGAAATAATTTGTTACCGGTCTTTTCGGATTGTTAAAAAGAAAACATTAACCATTGTTGAAAGGAAAATATTAAAATGAGTTTAGCTAGCTGAGTTCATATCTGAGTTCGTATCTAGTATATTTAGGAGGTAAAGCTAACTTGAAGAGGGAATCCTAAAAGTCGACCAACACTATCTAGACGAATATTTTAAAGAAGTAGAATTTATTTATGAGTTTGTACGGGGGTAATCTTTGGAACTACTCGTCCGAATCTGACATTTATTTTAATAATAGAAAGTAATACTATCCTTGAGTGGCTATGTTTAATCCAGGTAACGCCTCGAGCAGAAGCTCTATAGCTTTCTCACTTGTTGCCCGTGCTGTTACGGCATTTAGTTTAGTTCATAGCCCATTGGGTCAGGTACAAAGTGGCGTTTGATGCGAGAACTTGCAACCTTACAACTTAGTGCTAATAGAAACTGTTTTACAGACTGTCTACATACCTCCTCCAATCGACCTGTCCAAGGATGAAGAAAGTGATCAAACAGCAGCCGATAGAGAATCATCAGACGCTGAAAACGACGATAATGAAGATGATTCTGATGAGTTGGAGGTAAGATTAAAATAGTTTTCTTTTTGTTGATAGTATTCTAAAAATGGTGTCAATTCAGATGTCGCCAAAACGAAATTAAAATAATTTGACAACATTAAAACTGATGCTATTCCTTTAATTTCAAACACAATGAAAGTGACGGCAACATTTTTAGTGCTGTCAAGTTTGTTTACTTTATTTTTGGCGACACCTGAATTGACACCAATGTAGAGTTTATTAGTAGTCGGGCTTAACAGCAACCTATAACATTAGATAATCGGGTTGTAACTTGTAATACGAATGAAGGGTGCCGGCCAAAGGTAGACCAATTGAAGTTGACAATTCCTTTTGACTGAGAAAGTGGTATGTTCTCAGGTTTTGACAACTTTATGCAGTGTACGTTTGGCCTCAGTAGAAATACTAAAAGTAGTTTCGTGAAATAAACACTAATATTTGATTAATATGCAATAAATGGGGTAATATGCTTATTACTTTGGTTATTATGGTATCGTTCAATCAGACACTTTCGTACAGTATGCCAATAGATGACGCTACTGGTATCTTAAATCTTTAAGACGAAAAAGTTTCAGTAGTTACTTTCTTCCTGATCACATAATATCGTTTATTTTTGGGAAAAGTTTGAAATACGGGAACTGGTTTTGTGCATTTTTTTTAAATACTATTTTAAGTTGGACCCACCTTATCAAAGTCCCAGGCCGCATTATGCGAGAAGCACAGGACAGAGCAGGCTGGCAAAAGCAAACGGATGTTTATAACTAGCAGTGGGTGATTCTAGGCTAATCGAGTATACCCGATCAGCGTAACTGACCCGAGCGTGACCGTTTAGTTTTGCTCAAGAAAAGTGCGCGAGTGTTGGTACTCCAAAAATATTTTTTGTATATGGATTTACGGACACGGCATGCGGCATTACAAGATTACGGCGCTGGGTCTGTCAGCGTATCCAAACCTTTACGTGCCAATTCGTCGGCGGCGACATCGTTACCTAGTGGTCCGCTTTATCCCTTGAGCCATTGAAGGGTTATCCTGTTCCTAGAGTATAGCTCCAGCCAAGTGACTTGTTGAACGTCGATTGCAACATTCATTCATCAATACCCTAGGCTTTTACTGAATGTTGCCGTTTAGATTACTAGGCCGGGCCTTTCAACGACCTCATATCCGGCGCTTCGGCGGCGGCAAAACACAGCCTGCATTTATCTTTATTAGTCTGGGTTAACTCACTGCTCGGTAGAGGCCTCCTGTAGCTTTTGGCAGCATCCTCTATCCTGTTCTTTTCACAAGCCAGTGTTCACTGTGATTTTGTCATTCTAACGGGTATTGGTGATGGTCACTCTGGGCTCGGTTACGCTGAATCATGTACATGTCGGCGACGACATAAACACTGGCTGTATTTATTATCATATCAGCCTGGGATCACCCAATGCTGGCTATAGACATCATTTTGAAGGCAGCGCCCTCTGTCCTGAACTTTGCGCCATGCGACTTTGTCATTCTAACGGGTATTGGTGATGGTCACGCCCGAGTCAGTTACGCTGAATCGGGTATACAGGTTACCAGTCGGCGACCTTAGAGTTTTCACTTTCGTGTGGTCATAAGCACACACTGTACGAAATAATTTTATTATTGTACAACCAGGCGACAGAAACACTGGCTGTATTTATCATCATATCAGCCGCGGATCACCCACTGCTGGCTATAGACCTTCTTTTGCTGGCAGCGCCCTCTGTCCTGCACTTTGCGCCTTGCAACTTTGTCATTCTAACGGGTATTGGTGATGGGTAGCGCGGCGCGCGGCGCGTCGCGTGGCGGACAAGCGTGGAGGAACGCGCCGCGGCAGGCGGCGGCCGGCTTCACCGCCGCGACACGCCGCACCACCTGAAGAACAAACGCGTCAACCAGATTGACGCGGGTCGCGCGCGCGATCTTATAGCGCAGGTGCTTATTGATTGCTGATTAATGTCTGTTTTTGTTGTATTTTCTGTATTCAACCAAAATACTTGTCATCATCAACCTGTAACCTGAGCCCGAGTGCGGTTTGACGATAGTATCATGACGTCTCATTTTTCTTTGGGTACAGCGCCTCTATCGTGTGGACATGGAACTACGCAAATGTTGACAAAGTTGAGACGTCACGATGACGTCATGATACTAAAGTCATACCGAACTCAGGGCTCTGGTCCAGTCCACCATTGAGCACGAGCCGCCTTAAATTCCCATAAGAAAATTTAATATACATTAGTTTGGTTCAACGAAAATACTTGAGCCTGCTTTTGAACATCTTATCTGACCCTCTTTCATTTGAAATCAGGAAATGTGTTATAAGTTGTACATTACACACAGGTCCATCAAGCCAGTAGTGTTCTGTGCCTAAACTAAGTGTGCCACTGAGCTTATTAATAAAAATAAGTCATACGAGTACGGTAGTTATTCGTCTTCAATCTAAATACATACTACGTTAGTAATTAAAATGCGGTAGTTGAACAGAAATCGCCATATTATTCTTAATTTGCCTTAAACCCGATAATTTGGATTATTGTGCATTTAAAAAAAAATAAGAGTGATTTTGAATGACGTCATTTTGTTGAAAACAGAAACATAACCTGCTGATTTCGTCTAGTTTTCTGTACCGTGTATGCGCTAGGCTATCCGTTCTCATGTTATTCTATTTAGAGGCAAAACGCTAGAACCTTAGGATTTTCTCTAATTCCTAGACTTGTTTTAACTGCACCATTAATAGGAACTACTTGTTTTTAGTTATCTTATTTGAATATTTTCTTTCCGCGTCTTCCTGTTCATTTATTCATGTAGAAAACTTCATTAAAACAAGTACTTTTAAATATTTTCGCTTTTCCTTTTTAACCCATACATAACAGAAACTCTGCTTGTTTTGGGACTAGGTGATGCTGTGTGGACTGTCCACGTTCAGTATCTTTTTTGTATTATTCTATACTTTTGTGTCTTTATATAAACCGAGGAATTCATAGGTCATAAATAACCAAGCTTTGTACTTGAATTATATTTGAATACATGTAGCATGCTATGGTCTGTGTATGGAATCATTATTAGATTATTATTGTATGCATGACTAAGAATTGCTGTTGCTATTTGGATTGTGTGATGTTTACCACTAGCTATTTTGTTAATAAATTCATAAATGTCAATTGGACAAATGTTTGTGCATTTCATAATGTATTCTGCTGTGTATCAATATACAAAAACTTAAATCAATAACTTCATTCACTTAATTTCTCCCCAATAAGATATACCTATGCGAGATAGGTTACTACAGTGCCCTGGCTTAACTTCGATGTAAAATTATCATCATCTTCTGTATCTGTTATTATTTCCTTCCTCCATTATCAATAAACCTTATCTCGAAACTGACATGCAATGATAAGTGTAAGACTTGAAAAGTTGTTCGCTACAGCGTAGTTTTCTACTTGAATTAGATCGACCGATTCAATACGCCTTATCGAAACTTTCATCTATTTAAAGTATGAGGTTCTTTGAAGAGATTTAAAGTATGTTGCTCTAATAGACTAAAATACAACAATGCAAGCACGTCGGGTTCAAGAAACTTGTTTGTAAATCAATTACGTGTTGTTGTCTCGTTTATTTTCATTACAAACACACATAAACGTTCAGATGAGTCGTCGTAAAAATTGCTCTATGTTATTATGGCCCTATTGTAGTTCGTAAAGTGCTGTTCATAATGTTCCCGCTGGTGGTGATCAATGATCATGCAATCACGTTGCTTATCGATTCATACTAATATTATACCTTCGAAAGTAACTCTGTCTGTCTGTTCCTTTTCACGCCTAAACGGCTGAACGAATCTCAATAAAATTTGGCAGGGCGGTAAATGGTGTCCCTGGGACGGACACAGACTGCTTAAAAAGTGCGTGCGTAGCCGCGGGCAGTAGCTAATACTATCTAAATTATAGAGCGATGCTTACACCACAATACGCGAAAGGGTAAAAGCTGACGCGCATTCCTCGTCGGTGTCGGAGCATACGAGAAACAATAGAGTCGTGAGATTGGATTCGCATCGCATCCATCTGCGCCGTTTGCGTTTATTCACACCTGCTCAGATTTAGTCCTTTCATGGCAGAAAGTAGTTGTGTTTGACCGAACAATGATCGATTTAAAATTGAACAAATAAGAGAAAGAACGAACTAAAATAAAATGTAGGTCGGACGCGTAGAAAATGTGAACGCGTAGTTCGGAATGAGTTAGTTTCCGCAAGCCCGAGTTACCGTGGGTAATTGTTGGAATACCGCGTCTGTTCCGGACTGGTGCGCGCGGGCCCTCGACCACGACCGACGCTCGGCAGACGCTAGACCCTCCGCGAGGCTCGCAGAAATGAACGCCTTCAACAGCGACGCTCGCAACAATGCTCCGTGTTCCACGATTAATCGATAAGTGAAGTGCCGCTTTCTCGATACCAGTGTTGTGTTCAAATAAATCTGCAACTAACGTTTCCGAAGTATCCCATAACGGGTACTTATTAAAATGAGGTGCTTGAAAGCGGCCGGAGGATGGCTCGCCCGGGTGAGATGCGTTTCCAAGATAAAGAGACATCCAGCGCAAGATTTCAATTTAGATTCGACTATTTTATTTAACTTGCCTCGCTTGCGTTTTGTTATATCACTCATTTTCACCGGCATGTAGTAATTTGTCAGAGATTCCTTATGGTTGAAGTCGATCTGCCTCCTAATGACCAAGTTTAATGTCCTTGTTTTACGCCTGTTCCGCATGCATGTTTCTTCTACCCGTAATAAAAACATGTGTTAGCTCCATCACTACAGTGATATCTTATTGCAGGCAATCAAGAAACGAGAACAGCAAGACGACCGAAAGACTGACGATGAAGAAACCAGTGCTGATATTGCAGACGGTGAGTTTCATATTCTCTTGTTACTTTTAATTAACTATGTAGAGGAACACCGTTCTCGGAACGCGATTTGTCTATGAGATAAGCCGATGGTTGCGACACTCTTCTATACATTCGTGACCATACTCGCTCGTCTTAGCATCACGAGCGTGAATCGAGCGGCTCGCTGTCACACTGCCATCACTGAACACAAAGGCAACATTGCCTTCGTTTTTATGTGAGAAAATTCTTTACTCGTGACTTTCGAACTCCTTACCGCGAAAAGTTTTATTCATGTGCAACAGACGTTATCTCTGTAAAAATCTGGAACAACACCGTATTCGGCCATTCGTTTAAACTGTGCACTTGTTTGCTTTTTCGCAAGCATTAATGTACAATGACGTTTGTACAGATTAATGGACCAGTCATAGCGTACGCAATGTTAGTATAAAATTCGTTATCAGAGTTTATCAGCTTATCTCTCGCACTTGACGTGCCATTTCGGTCCGCTGAACGATCCTTCGCAGTGTTTCATTCACCTGTGAACCATCCACGTCTTAGGTTACCTATAATAAATAATATCTTACTGAAATTATATCGCGTGACATAGTAGGAAGTACTTAGAATTATGTGATTATTTCCAGCTGAGCATATAAAGGATCGAATGACTCAGTCTCGGTTCGATCCTTCGATGATTCTTTTCGCGCAATTGTTGTGGTTTCCGTTAAGATACGAAAATCAATATAGATAATAGTGTAACGTCAGTTGACTAACGAACAGGGAAATAACAAGTGTTCTATTCAGTGGTATAGTGTATGTGACATGTAAATAATGTGATGTTAATGTGCTCATATCATTATGTTTACTGATGTTCTAGAAATATCGTACTTACTGAAGCAATTCGTGAAGGTCAAGCTCTATTGTTATGTTCTTGTAAACATTATGTTTTGTGCTTAGACGATTTGCGATGTATGGTAGTTCACGGTCTACTTGCTCCATCTACACTAAAATTGTCTGTTACCTACCCTGCACTTACATGCACGTACCTACTTTCTCTGTGTCGACTGCACTGCCTTCAAGATTGCTACCTAGAATTTGGTTTATGGTTTATATGACTTAGTTAGAAATTCCCTCCATAAAGTTTGTTATTGTTGTAATTAAACCACCTTTTTCGTGGTCTCCCACACTTTGCTCGGTCTCCGACAAAATGTACTCGAATTCAGTAGATAGGTACAATTTTGTTTTGTATAGTTTGTAACAGTAACAAGTTTCCAAATAATAACAGGCGGCGCTATGTCGAAACGTTTGCGTTTCACGCTCATCTGATACGCGATAAATTCGTGTAGAGCCCTACTGTGCAACGTTATCTGCCCCGCAAACAGATCATATTTTAACTCTTTCGTTTTTATACTGTCTTTAGAACAGCTTTATTGGCGTCACGATTATCTGGGCCAATTATCCGGTTCATAACTTTCCTAAAAGATCAACGCTGTGGATGTTTAATTATTATTTTCTTATTGTCAGCTATACTTTTTAATATACATTTCGAGTGGTAAAGCTATAAGACACAATCATACAAATAGGACAATACTGCAATTTCAATGAGGATGGTGGTTGTTTGTGTGCAGATTATGCTAGGCACCTGCTTGTTTTGTTGATGCATTATTTAAATTAGCCATGCTTTTGCTTATAACCTTGACCTAGTAAATTTTCCCTAACAGACGCTCAAGGCAAATTTTGTTTTCCCACTATGAGCGTGGTCTACATATCAACTTGGTAGGGACAAGGAATTAGCAAACAATGAATTCTCTACGGTTAATATGGCCCTCTACTCCTCGTGGGATGTACCGTCAATAAATTGTATCCAAGTTATTGAACTAACTACATTTATCTTATCATCCTTTGTCGTTCAATATTCACTCAGTCGCGATCAAACTCACGTCCAGTAGAGTCTTGTTATTCTAGTTATTTATTGTTACAGTAACGTAGGTAACATTACACTAGTTGGTTACGTTTCGTTAACTCACATATTCGTGTGTAAAAACTTGATTTATGACTGTTTCGTTCGTCTAGTAGTGAAAAGTCTGAATTCCCCGGATGTCGCGTGCTTGGTGGGCGTTTGTCTAATGACATCACCCTTATACATTACCATAATTTGTCGTTTTGCTTTGATATGGTTTTTAGTCTTCGTAAGAGTCGTAAGTTACGATTCATCTTCAGATCCATTTCAAGGTTTGTTTTTTAAACCACATCACCTGTCCATAATCATTATTGTAGGTTATTACCCGAACACAGACAATCTTCGTAACCGTAATGTAACATGATTGATAGGTTAATTGTCTCAAAGTGCATGTTGCTATCTAAATTAACCTATCTATATATAGATATATACATAGATAAGCTAATCGTGAAAGGCATCTTAAATTTCTCCCGTCAATTTTTATTGTTCGCGTACGTTCGCTGTGGGACTGGCAGTACCTTTGTCTAAAAACTGTGTATCCATCGTCCAAAGAATTTTAACCTCTATTAACTTGGACAACGGCGTTCTTGTTCACGATTATGTGGTTATTTACTAATACATCAGCAGTCATTACTCATCGCTCTTGAACACCGATAATTAAGCGTCATTTACTTTCTATAGCTCGCTACAGTACTTTGTTGTGTAATATTTCCATCAATATGAAATATTGATGGAAATTAATGACGACTAGAGCATCGCAAATTTTCTAATGTGTTCCATTCCATTACATAGTGTCTAAAGATGTGTGAATACTACCATTAAACATTTAATGAGTGCTCAGTATATTGTTTAGTGATATCATAAAGCAACAAAGCAATGAAAGACAAAAGGTTAGAAGTGAAGTTGAGCGTGCGAGGTGACGGTTCACTGACTCGAAACGGCACCAGAAGTAGTACCAGGAGCAACCGCAGTAATGCGAGCAGCAGCAGTGGACTACCTCAGAGTGAGATATTCGCCACGGATCGCTACTCCACGCCCTACCACAGATCGTTCGATATCCTCGACAAATACCGCAGGCAACCTGATCAATACGGATACCCTGCACAATCTCTGCAAGCTTTAAACCATTACGACCAGCAACCTAGATATACACCCAACAGAAACAACCCATATGTCGAATACAATGAACCTCCTAGAACAATATATCCTCTACAATATCCAGTCGAGCAAAGGAATGAACTACCAAGGACGTATTTTCCGCAACAATATACCGTCGACCAAAGAAGTGTCCCGTCCAGAATACAGTACACAGTAGACGAGAATAATGAAATGCCGACGACATACGTTATGGAGCAAAGTGGCTATCAACCTGTCTTTCACGATCCTTCGGCTCGATATTACGGGAGCTTGCCTCGTTCGGCTTACAAGGACGCTCAACAAAGTACTCCTTATGAACCCAATCATTACACGCTTCCTGCGAGATCTGGGCCCAGACGAGTGCGCATCAGCAAACTCCAACCCATGGTCCACGCATACGGTACGTAACAACTTTATGTGTATTCAAAGTGCAATAATAAATGTTTAAAATCCAATAAACAGCTCAACCCATACTCAGCGAATTGAAATAACAGCGCACATAAAATATCGAGAGAAATTTACTTCAGTAGAAAGCAGCTTTGAATAGAAACTAATCTGCCTGCAATATATCACGTTGTTAGTAAAACCAGCATCAATATTCACTCCCTGTTCAATCTCCTCGGCTCATTTCCATATTGAAACGAGGCTTATTCAGGAACTATTTCATAATCATCAAGCTCGCAATTATAATGATAGTTGTGCTTTCCGCTGATCACGACGTAATTTCATAAGCACATGGGTTAGCTTTACTGAGATATTCACTTAGCTTAAATTATTGCATAAACCGTGTGCACAATATAAAAACTCAGAAATAATATCAGGTTTCCCGAAGCGCCTGACCGTGACCGTACGATTAACAAAACCAGTAGTCAAGTCGCCCATCAAAAGTTATATTAATATTTTGAATGTGAAGACTTGTCAATCATAACTGGGATATTTCTGTAGGCCATACAGGTATGGGCGAGTTATGCGTGTGTGCTTATATAGGGCGACATCTGGGCCAACCCTCTCGGGGACGGACAACAATAGCTCCGGCATGGCACTCTCCCCGCGTTAACCGGTGCGCTCTAATGAGCCAAGCCGACCAGGTGCCTCATTCCACAGTACCTCATAAGCCTTTACGATACGAACCCATCTTTCAATATCTTTAATTTGCGAAGGCTTTTTTATACTGTGTAATATGGCGGTAACAAAGTCAGCAGTTCGTGGCATTATGTGTTCTATCATGGAGTTCACATTCAAAGCAAGTAAGACCAACGTGTGAAACTATATCTTTACAAAAGCCATCCTTTCTCTGTCACATATATGCCGTTTTCTACGCCAGTGTACAAAATAAACTTCTCTGTCGTACATTCTATTACTATTGTAAATGTAAGTTGCATCACATTAGATTTATTTGATGGGAAGGCAAATTGATATAGGATCATTGATTGCCATGAATAATATTATTACGGGCATATTGCAGCTTCATGGGAGGAAATCCCATTACTTATTCAATTATCTAGAGAAAGTTTGCAAATAAATTTGATCATAGTTCGTGGAGATGTAACTCTATTCAATTATATTTCTTTGAAACCTATCAGCTGCAGCTATTCTCATTTTATAAAAGCGATGAGCCGTTATGATTCGCTCCGTGTTCGCTCCGCTTAGAGTTTAATTGGGAGCTCGATAAATAAATGTAAACAAACCTTTTTGAACCTGTTTTGGTCCATTTGTTTAAACTATAAGTACCGAGGTGCCGTTTTCGTTACGCAAGTATATACCGACGACGCAAAGTGACGTCTGCTGGACCACCCTAGTTAAACTATAAAAAAATAATAAATATCTTTATATTTTTCAAAAAATATTGCTTCTAAATATTGTAAATTTTTCAAAGTGCGAGCTTTTTATTTTGGACTCTTGTGTAGACAAAAACAATATCATTGGAAAATTCAATAGTTTGGCCCCCAACATCACAGTTGTAGATAAATGTTCACTTCGCCACCTTGGTTCACCAATTGTTGATGAGTCTTTTCCGTTTTGTAGATGAGAAAATTTAAAATTTTAACTAAACTTCGGACAGACTGCTCAAAATGAATAGCCATATATACTCGTACAATAATTCGGTTTTGTCTTTTTGTACCTAAATTTACGTATTCTTTGAGTTGTAGTCAACTGTGGAAACAGCGAGCTCTTGGAAGGTTTAGACAGCATAATCAGGAATACTCTATCATCGGTTTTGTATGTCGTTTTAGATGACAAGGCAAGGTCGCAAGCCTCCCTGCCAGTCAAATTGGGAGGCTTAGGTATACGCAAAATATTAAGTGTAGCCCTTCCAGCGTTCCTGTCTTCCGTTTACAGCACTAGTTATTTAGTTGAAATTTTTCTTAAATTTATTTTTTTGGCACCAGGTGGGACACCTGGAATTTCATTTTTAGACGAAGCTCGAAAGGCTTGGCTTAGTGCTTGTCCCAATGCTGCTCCCCCAAAATCTCTTTTGTCCCACCGGCAATGGGACGGGCCTCTATGTGAGTTGACACGGAATTGTTTGTTACAAACGTGCTCCAGTTCGCGGATCGTGCCCGTCTCCTGGCCGTTTCTAAATGGGAGTCAGGACATTGGTTGCAAGCATTTCCTTCATTTAACACTAGCACTTTATTGGATCCTGTATCTTTCCGTATCGCAACATGTCTTCGGTTGGGTGCAAGGTGTTGCGCGCCTCATCAATGCAAGTGTGGTACTACTGTCGAACAGCTTGGTCATCCAGGATTATCGTGTACTAGGGCCGCCGCCGGTCGGATATCTCGTCATGCCAGCCTTAACGACATCATCTGGCGGGCCTTTGTTACCGCTAACGTACCAGCTATTCTCGAACCGAATGGTCTGTTGCGTGACGATGGTAAGAGGCCTGACGGCATGACACTAGTCCCATGGGAGTTGGGGAGGCCCATTGTGTGGGACGCTACATGCTTCGACACACTTGCGCCCTCCCATCTTCCGAGGCCATCCGTGAGGGCTGGTGCGGCGGCAGATTTGGCTGAGGATCTCAAGAGATGCAAATATGGAGGTCTCGACAGAGCCTACACATTTGCTCCCTTTGGGGTCGAGCTCGAGACCCTAGGTCCGAGGAGTACCGAGGCTCTCCGGGTTTTTAAAAAGTTATCTGAGCGTTTGGTCGGCGCGACGCGTGACCCGAGAGCTGGTGGGTATCTGGCGCTGCGCATCAGCATTGCCATACAGCGGGGCAATGCAGCCAGCGTCTTGGGTACGCTTCCGACTGGTATTGATATGGATCAGTTGAGCTACCTGCAGATTGTTTGTAACAGTTTGCAGTTAGCTTAATTGTTTCAATTGTAAATACTAGAAAATTACTTTTACCTTTGGTTTATTATATAATTTAGTCTGGTTTTTTTATCTAAAACTAATAAAGCAAAAATAAGAAGTCGTTTTCTCAAAAACCACTAGGCATCAAGTTAAAGGAACTATTAAATTTACAATCAGTCTTTGCATACAGGCTTGCTGCATTGAAGGCATAATGTTTCGCTCAAATCCTTCTTGTTCAGAGGTCGTATTATGATCACTCTCCGCCATAGTGAAATTCGGGTCAATAACCTCAGAGTATGACTCGGAGTCGTCATTTAGCCACTCCGCCAAAATTTCTTCGTGTTCTCTATTTTGAGGCCGAGTTTCATATCTCCTAGTGCGGGGACACTGGTATTTTTATTTGAGATTGTCCGTTTCATGACCGAAGAGCCTGGCAGAGTCATTGTAACATTTAACTAAAATTATAAGAAAAAACCATATAATCTGTAATAAGTCTACTTCAAAAAAGTTACGTAAGTGCCGACGAGTGGTCTGACCGACCACTCAATCTTATAACAATCAAAACTTACCGAAATCCGAACGCTGCCGGGCGACTGCTCGATGGGTAGAAAGAAGCGCGGGGTGATACTACTATGCTAACTTAAGCATCGAGACTATTCGAACACTCGAAGTGTCTAACAGACAACGGGTCGGTACTTAAAGGTTAAAATGTATTTTTAAAAAAATATTTTTGACAAATTGTTGGGTTTATGTAATAGAGAGCATTGAAATATAGAAACAAGTCTGTAATCTGCTTATATCTCGTAACTTGTGTAATAGTTTGCATTTATCTGATAGAAAGCAGTACAATGCGGCTTTGTCTATTCGAAAACGGCATTTTAGATTAAATATTAAATGATACGCTCAGTAGTTTGTGTTGTCTCTAGATCTGCATACATATCTTAAAAAAGTTTTAAAAGCTACTTTCGGAGCGGTTTCGCGAGTCAGAGTTTCTGGTGAAATTATTATTAGTGGATTGCTTGGTGTACAAAACCTTATTCAAAACAAGACATGGAAGTTCAAAGCCCGTGCATTTCAACTTCGTGAGTCGATTGCCGATAGAAAAGGAGACGAGCACGATTGCCTCCAGTGAACTCGCAAGTTCACTGAAAATAACATTTCGAACTGGAATAAGGATACTGTTAGTTTTGCCGAACACATTATTGTGAAGCAATTGCGGGTTTCTTTGATATTTCATGTTTAGAAAGGTGGTCAAAGTTCATCGACAAAATTCACAGAATGCCAAGTGTAACAATTACGTCGCACATCAAATAAGGCAATCAACCAAAATACCTACAACGCTAGGATATGTCTGTAGGTCACGTTATGTGAGCTTAAATTACCGGGTTTTACTTTCCAAACATAATAAATTAATGTCATACTTTGTAATTTGGTACTGTTATTACGTTAGGCACAAATACCTTTCTCTAAAATAGTAATTATCCAGAGAATACTGCACTCGTTTTCTTTTATATTATCAATCTTCGTGTATCCGCCTCCTATTCAACATTGTGAAAGTCCTTGTTATTGTCCGCGGTGGCACCATGAGCCATTAATTAGTAATACTGCCATTATGCTTGCATTTTGAACCCATCATTTCCTAATAGTCGATCATTAGTTACGTTCTTATGCACGCCACGGCAGAGATATCGTCGGCATCTGTAGAGATTAGCAGCTATCTCGAGCGTGTAATCTAAATCGAGGCTCACCATAGCTTGCTTTCGTTCCTTTCTGTAATTCATTTCAACTGTCTAATTCAAACGTGAGCGTAATGGGTTTAAGCCTCGCTTTACTCCCTGGCGCTGTGAAAAGTTGGTCTGGCTTACCGCAATCTTATACACATACAATCAGCATAGGGAAATGTGAATTGCGGTTTACATCCGTGCTGCGGGCTTCGATCTCGAAAGCGAACCTGTGAAATGAATTACTGAAGCGAATCGATAACACGATACTTTGCCAACACGATCCCCTATTAATAATAATTTATATTGCTATCTATATCTCGACGGCCCATTAATTTTACCCTAGCTTGCTTGTGGTGCGCTAGCGATATCTTTATTTTACACCTGATTTATAAATCTTACCGGCAAACGTATAAAAATGTGCTACACGAGAAATGCAACGTCTATTTAGAGCATGTATAAGTTGGTATCTCTGTTCAATTAGATTGAGTCTCATTCACACCTACGACAAAATCGCGTCAAATTCTCTGCAAGGCTCTTCTATGTCATCTGGGAGGTTTTGAGACTGAAATAAATTCGCAGCGGAAATCGTCCTTTTGAGAACAGGTTTATTTAATAGGTGTTAGTAGGTATAATTATAAGTGGATCTTGCCACCATAACTCCGTGAGATCTGTCGCGTGCCGTATCTAATTAACATCATTGCATGCATTAATCACACCATGCAAGGTGTATGTGTAAATGTGTATGTCTACCCGTATGTAGATTACATATTGGACCGCCTTTCGAAAGCTGAAGTGCAAGTCCTGCATTATAGAGGTAATATAATCCACTATTAAACTGAACGCCATATCCCGCCTTAGCTGTTTTCTACTTTCTGGCGCTAAAAGGAAATTGCATGGCGCTTGTTATCTGTCCTCTTAATTTGCCTGTAATTATTTCTAGCTAGAATATAATCTGTAATCTGCAA
The DNA here is from genome assembly GCA_963662085.1 of Eupithecia inturbata. Classification (NCBI taxonomy): domain Eukaryota; kingdom Metazoa; phylum Arthropoda; class Insecta; order Lepidoptera; family Geometridae; genus Eupithecia; species Eupithecia inturbata. Next base: position 7,323,592 of record OY759186.1, on the reverse strand, counting down.
GATTGCCGGGCAATGATTAATGCTAATTGATGTCGCATCAGTGCTATAACGTTACATGATGCTGCGTACTTTGTAATGATTTTATTATCGTAATTTCCCCTCACTTAATATGTTTATTTATAACTGTATTTTCTAAAGATTTCCTTTCAATTCTAAATTCTAAAAGATTATCTACAAAAAATATAATTCAAAAATGCTTACTACTACTTCCGGAAAACAACATTCCGTCGCGTAATGTATAATCAGAATGTCTTCGTAACAATTTACTCATCACGTTGTCAGTTAATCAGTATCTACAAGAATCGAAAGTGTTTGTAATCAAATGAAGCCGTACACGATCTATCTACTCGCACAATAGGCAACTCGAAGGGTAAAATAAAAGGAATAATGTGCATTGAGACTTTCTATTTTTAATCGGGTGGAGAGGTCGAGTCGCGGGCGCCACAGCCTCCGCCGCATCTCATGGTGGTTGCGCATTCCGTCACTGAATGCGCCTCGGGCTGCGCGCGCCGACCGAACGCTCACTCCTATTCCGACCTGTTTGTTTTTGTTTTGTTTTGTTTCCACAACTCGACCGGTAAACATTGAGCCGAAATCCTGCTCTGGCAAAATTTTATATCGTTCAACGCAATGACCTGTACGGCATCTCGAAATGCATAGTAGAAGCCGGCCGGTGTAGACTCGATTGACGTCCGATACGAGCGAGATACTACCGTAGCTAAAGTCGGTAATACAACCTCCGTCTACGGAAATAGCTTCCCCTATTGAGGAAATTGTCGGCGACTAGTTTGTGACGAGGAAATGGGCGTGATAAGGAGGAAAAAGCGTAAGTTCACTTTCCCTTATTTGATTGGTTAGATAGAGGTGTTATGGATTAAGGGTTGGCTCACCCTTTGCCCTTTTGTGTTTATATCTGATTAAACAATAACCGGTTTGTTTATGATATCATCGCTATTTTTGTAGTGGTATAAAGTGCCCAGTTTAAAGTTCCAACAGAACTATAAATTTCTCTTTATGTTTGTAAATTCTTTACCCACTGTATCGTGTTGTTTTTTATTTATTACTGTATTTATATATATCTTTTCTATTACCAAGTTACTTAAGCACATTGTTTTTTTTCGTATGTATTTTAAGACATACATATAATACTTAGGTTATACTATCTATCGTAAAAATAACTTCAACTTTTTATACGTTCCATACAAAAGTAAAATAGTCATGCTATAAATCTTTAATTGTTGTTTATAAATATAGCTCCGGATATCACGGTCTAGTTTGCTCTAGAGTTTGTTATGTCAAGGTAATAAAGGTGATTGTTTCCTATTTTATCAACAAACTATGCTCTCTGTAAAAAAGTAAAACTATTTCCTTATTGGAACTCAAATTTTTATTCCGTCTCGTAAATAGAACCCGTATAAAATCGCGTTGCATGTCTCATATAAGACAATTTTATCACTATGATACCAATCAATCAATCATTTCAAATTAATTATAGCCATTAAACAAAATAAATATTAGTCGTTTGGTCACACTAACGGCAATAAACTGGCTATAAATACTGCGTTATAGACATCTGTTAAAGTCGAAACGGTTTTACGTCAAATCACTTCTTGATAGATTTAGAACAAGTAACTGAGTAGAGAAAAAAATATAAAGCTACACATAATATAAAACTAGATCTGTCGCTGATAAATTGCTCTACGAAAATTTAAAGATTCAAATATTTATTTGCGTCAATCAAGTGGTATAAATATAATGTCTCGCCATGGTCTAGCATGCAATTGGGTATTTACATAGTCTAGGGATTTTGTCGCATGCTTTTTGGAATAAATCTCCGAGATTCCTAACAAAATTAGTTACTTCATAAATTTATAATTTTTTTTTTATTTATTTCTTTTATAATTATAGAGCGATGGTAGAGGTAACAAACCAAGATCCTTAAATAAGACATGCATGACTTATCAGGCGGGATTCCACACATCGCTTTTATACATTTTCTTTTGCGCTATAAATGCTCTGTTAACTAAGTTAAGTACATTTCTGCAAATATGGAGGTATTTTACTATGCATACATATGTTATTAATTCAAAACATCGTCCAACATTTATGTTCTTCAAATTGTATATGTTCTTCATAAAGCAAGTAAGCTTGAAGGTGATGTTTGGGTATGCGGTCATCGTTCACATATTTGGGCGGGTCGTAGAGTAACACTCGTGTGCTACTTGTGTTTCGCAGCTGCGTAATAGTAAACCAGGTTTTTTTGTGTTACCGACGACGACGTAGCAGGCCCTAAGTAAGACCTCATGAGGTTGACCTTATTGATTGTGTCATCTCTAAACATAGGAGCCACTTGCTACCAGTTGAATAAAACCTTGAGCAAATAAGTGTTTATTTCTTTTTCGAAATTTTTGTCTTACTTGGCTAAACAATATACGTCAAGTGCGAGTGTAACAATACAATACAATATCTTTATTGAGAACACCAAGTTATAAGTCAAGTAGGTACCAAATATTTCTTAAATAACAATAATTTATATTATAATTATAATTATTATAAATTCAAAATAAAAACATATTAATTATTGATACATAATTATTGATATGTTGTAACTCGCGCGCCGAGGGTTTCGAACGTTTGTCAATTACACAAATGAATATAGGTAGTACCGGTTTTTATTAGGGTATTAATTAAAAATCGAAGTCTCTACTTCGCTTTTTAATGAATAACTAAAAATAGTAGGTATCAACCTAAATTTTAGATGGATCACTCTGCAAACTTCGGATGATTAGGGGTAATGGTAAATTTTTCGTATTTTTTTAAAATTTATTATATTATAATTATGTAACCTACAGAAATTTCAATTACTGGTTTGAAATGTACAAACCAATGCCTTTCATTTGATACCCCGCACGGTGAGGGAGCCCCCCTTTTTAAAAATGTTTCCCCACCCTTTTATCAATTTTTAAAAAAGTATTCTTCTCACATACTTCTCGATATTATTCCTGTAAAATAAAGATCCATATCTACAAACGCTTTATACATTTTAGATGGATCGCTCTGCAAACTTCGGAATAGGAGGGATGGGTAATATTTCGACTTTTTTCAAAGAATGAAACCTACAGAAATTATTAACACTGTTTTGAAATGCACAAACTGATACTTACCTTTTATTTCATACTCCACTTGACCTTGTAGGTCTCTTTTCAATTTTCGACATCACAATTTGTAGTGAAAATTTTCATATTTTCTTTATCAAGTCTGTTTAAGCGCACGAAATGTATTGTTATTTTAAATTTTAAGTTTATAGCAGCGTTAGTTTCTTTGATATTAATGAAGAAAAAAGGACAGACAGAGCGAGACCATAAAAGGATTTCGAAACCGATCTCGAAACCATAAAAACATCCAATATTTTTGATAACTAATTAAGAGCTTTCAATTTGTCAATGTTAACTAATTTAATATCCTTAATGAATCGCTAGAAAGTAACTGTTTCTTTTAAGCCAACACCGGCGGAAGTCAAAATTAATCCAAGTTAATCCCCCGTATCCTACCCCAGTTTTAAAGTGCCATAAAATAAATCAACAAACCGGACTCCGGACACAGTACAGCATTATTACACCTGCACATCAGATTTACATATCTGGGTCAAACATTTCTATGATGTTTACGTATGAAGTCATGTATGGATATACGGAGCAATGCTCACGAGGTCGGCGTCTGGCTCCCGGTAGAGGCACACTTAGCTCACCATTAACGCTCATTACACTTCGCATTACAGGGTACTGCCATTAAATCAAATTACCCCTCTTTACAGCCTACCGCTTAGCTTTTACTTATCGCCATTTCTCAGGTTTTCCACGTTTTCTTCCAATTGACAACTGCTTTAACACAATATGTGCTTCATCAAGATAATTATCACAAAAAATGTGTTGCGTACTTGGCTCTCTCAGCTCTCTGCATTATGTGTAGCCATTTGTCATACGTCGGTGCTATACGTGCTTGGACAAATCCACTGGCTTAATCAAAATTACTCCATTTATAAAACTAACAACTTTCACCTGCCTGTTACATTCGGATTGGAACTGAATTACCATTATTCCACGGGAAGTATTTTCCAATAAGACTACTGTAAAACAAGAGTCACGAGTACCACTGTAAACTATCACGACTCGTTCTAGGGTACAACAATGCTTGTTGTTATTCTATTAGGGTTATCCGGGGGTGAAAGTAAGGCGTCTGTTTTGCTATTATGGCAAGGCAAACACAGGACGTGCTATAAGTCCATTGGGATCATGATTTCTCTGTAGTCCATTCTTTCCTCTCGACATGTTGATTGTCGTGCGAACGCAAGTCCCGCACGATCATTTGATTCAATTCATTTCTTGCATTGAAGAGCACTAGAGTTAGAAACCATGTTGCATAGAAAGCGTCATCAATCTGTTGTCATATTGCCATTCGTTACGGGCTAATGTTCTGCTGAGAAGGTGGATTAAGGTATTGCAGATATTACCATTACGAAACCTTACATTGCCACGCGATTCCGCGAAATTCACGGTGGCCGTTGCATTGCGACAATTTGCCAAAAAATGCCATCGTGCCGAACAGAAACATGACCGAAGCAATAATGTTGCAAATTAGTCTACATAGTACGAATGTCAGGATAATGTCGATATCGTGATGGTACAGTTTTACGAGCTGTAACCCCGACCTTGATGATGCATGTGCAACTAATTTACTTCTAACAGCGCGTTGTTCGTCATCTCATTGATGTACTACGTTACCCTTCAGTGTGCAGGGCCAGTTAATTAGCCCCTGCCTGTAGTGCCGACAGTTTTCGACGCCCACTAGCAATTATCTCAGAACAAAACCTTGCGGAGTACCGTAATCCGAAACGGCATGCATGCAATTAGTCATGTATGGCTTAAAATTAAATGTAACACATGACCTATTTTTTGCTCGGCTGGTAAAACCGTTGGAGCAAATATAAGGGTTTATTGTTACTACATACCTGCATGTAATATCGTGTATATTTATTATCGACCTTACACTTGGCAGTCATCGATATATATTGCGCAAGCGATCGATGGAACTCATTAGTACGGAACAATGCGCATTATTATCTTGTTGTATCTTTTACGCTTCCAATAAGTAAACCGAGCCTCTTTTAGATAATATACTGACATTTATCGAGCATTTGGCCTTAAACTCGATAAAGCAATGAAGCAGTCACTGAAATTCCAGTTTACGTTCAAGTAGGTACGTGATAGTTTATCTAACCTCACCTTAAAATCGATAATTCCAGCTACTGAACGGGACCAAGGAAATTCTAACTGTAAAAGAACATTAACGTACGCAATTCACCTTCTATGTAGGTACTGTACAGACTAGATTGCCTCTGGTGGATAAGGTAACGGTAGCGGGTCGTGCGTTGTTTCATTTTCTTGATTACATTATGCGTTTTCCGTTCCGTTTTGCTATGCTATCATGATGCTATCTTGTTTCTTGTCGTTAATCTAACCTCGGTGAGGCAGACAATACAGTACCCTCCAATTAGAAGTTTGGGTTACTTCTCACCTGCTGGGTCCGTATGAAGACCCGTCATGGAACCATCGGCTAACAAACAACTCTTACTGCACGGTGTTTATAGGCCGTGTGGTACAGGCTTAGAAATTGCATCACCGTCTACTCTTTCGAGGCGACTTCGGGATATCCACTGGGGAAGGGCACAGCGCCTCCTGCAGAAGAAATCCACCATCAAACTGCGATCCTAAACCCGCATGATCAACGTGGGGATTAAAGTATTACCCCCTTGTAATAAAAGCTATAAGGGCGCTTATCAGAGGATGCATGTTGCTGTCCAGCAGTGGACTAGTATAGGCTGTATGTAGATGATGTTTATATTGATCCACAATAGCTTACAATTCTTTGTCATGCAATAATTCCCTTTCCTATTCCGACATCTCAATGATCGATTGTCCACAGGTGAGTCCGTGTCGGAAAGAGCCGAGAGTGAAGCCCGAGTGGTGAACGACCAGCGATGCATCGAAGTGCGGATCGCTCGGGCGGCCGGGGGCTTAGGGCTCAGTATTGCTGGGGGTCGGGGCTCCACTCCCTATTGCGGATCGGATGATGGGATATTCATATCGCGGGTTACTTCCAACGGACCTGCTTATTTGGCTGGACTAAGGGTAAGTATTGGCTTACAAAATTAGTGTACATATGTTATTCAAACAGAGTTTCAGATTGAGTTTTTAAGGGCTAATAATTAAGACTGATTTAGTGAATGAAGATGAAGATAATGTAAATTTTGATGAGATTTGCACCCTTGTTGACAATGTCAAAGTTTTTGTGTGTCAGAGGTAATCAATCACGTGACATTAAACCCGCTTACAAAGGTCACTATCAATAATTACTTAATGTCCCAGAAACTATTACTCAATGTTCCACACGCGCTAACACCTTTACGAACAATTCCGTTCAAAAACTTCAGTGACATTTGAATGCCAAAATTGGGCAATTGCAAGTATTCTGTCATTTGTTCCCCGTTTCGAGACGTATGTTTGTAGTTTGTACGATCTTTAGATATTTGTTCCTGGTTTGGTGACTGGTTTTTTTGGTGTTTTCTGTGTACAAAAAAAATATTTTTGCTGTACTACTGTTGCCCGCGGCTTCGCACGCGCTTTTTAATTAGCCTGCGTCTGTCCTCGGGAGACCATTTACCTCCCTGCTATGTTCCATTGAGATCCGTTCAGCATGCGTGAAAAAGTAACAGACAGACAGACAGACATAAATTAAAATACAAATGTATAATATTAGTTATCTTGATATAAATAAGTTATGCTTAGCTTGTAGCTGTGTGAATAGATAAGCATAAAAACAAATTTCGAGTATAAAAAATCACACAAAACATCAGCGACATTTGAATACCAATCGGGTGATTGCAAGTATTCTGTCATTGTCAACAGGTTGGAGACAAGGTGCTTTCCGTGAACGGTACATCTGTGGTCGAGGTGGACCATTATTATGCGGTGGAGGTGCTCAAAGCCAGCGGCCCGACGCTTCACCTCGTCGTTACCCGGGACTCGCCTAATTCTACCAGGTATGAAAATATCAATCAGTATCTCTTTGTTTCAAAGTTCAAAATGTGTTAATGCCCATACATCAACGATATCGTTTTTTTATAATTATATATGTATATAATTTTATTTGAATTATTGTTGGCATCGCATTCGTTCACATCACGTTTCTGTCCGTGCTGTAGCGCGAGCACGGACTTCGTTAAAGATCGGTAACTACCGATTTCCTCTCTGTTGTCCATAAAATACGACAAAAACATACTGTTCTTACCGAATTGTATCATAATAATTTGATTGTTTTGACCTGACTTCGAATATCTTAGTTTTAAACAGTTTTTTCAAGTATTGCGACATAAATACTATATTTTTTTTGGGACCTACACGTGATCTTTCTCTATACCACAGCAAAATAGTCCAAGTGGGTTCATAAATGACGTAGAAATCGAAGGACATGTACATAAAAAACATACATACAGATGAACATAAAACCTCCTCCTTTTTTCGAAGTCTGTTAAAAAGAAGCAAAATCGGTAAATAACGATTCTTATTGAAGTCCGTTGTCGCGCTACTATTGGTACAAAAACTTCAATTGTCGCTGTCCCTTATATTTCGACGGTAAAGGAAGGGATGGCAACATTTACGTGCTGTCAATTTAGTTATTGTGCCAACAGAATTGCCATCAATATCTTTTAGTAATGTCCAACATTCTTCGTTTAGATTAGACTTTATAATGTCTATAGGACTCATACATATCTTGAAGAATGTCGTCACGCTTCGGTGAATGTTTAGCAAAGAATAGAACATCCTTGTAAGGTTGAATGACTTAGATATTGGAACTTTCCAAATTGTATAAATAACTTGATTCGCGTCACCTACGCTGAACTTTTACTATTTATATAGATATATTGTAGATATAGATTGTCGCAAATTATTCATTTGCGACAATCTGCGGTGAGATTGACATGGATTGGATGTAGAAGACAGACAGATCCTGTTTCCGTTTTCACTCTATCAGTGACAGTGACTTTAGAGTTAAGTAATCGTTACTTATCAATAAGTATGTAAAGCCAATGAAACGTTTGTGAACATACTTTTGCATTTATAATATAAGTGTGATACGATTTTTCCTAAAATTCCGTTTGAAGCTTTGCCCACGACTTCATACCCGCTTATCCTGGACTGCCTCCCCAGGATACAATCTATACATCAGCCAAATTTGTATATAAACCACAATAAATAAAACTAAAATTCACATGCCTATCTCAAAAGACAAATATAAAAATACACAACAATCAACAAAGTGAATTTTCGGTAATGTAGTGCGGTTTCTTTACAAACATATCAGATGGATTTTGGCTGGAGTATTTCCAAAGTATATTTTTATAATTTTATTATTCCACTAGTTCCATTGCTAATTTCTCTACGATTTATTCAGCCGTTTAGTCGTGAATAGATAACATATACACAAACTGACGTAAGAAACTCTACTTTCTCTTTCATAATATTAGTATGTAAATATGGATTTTGTAGTTTCTCGATTTTATAGTTTTTGACATTTCAAAAAAATTAAATCGTAAGTAGGTATCAAAGTTATCAATCCAACAAGAGCAATCCCAAAATAAGTGTTAGGCCTGACAGCGTTTTTATGCATTGTGTACAGACCAATAACTGTTTGCGATCACAATAGATGATATGAATATCGAAATGAATGTTGCCTAACTTTCAGGACGCATAGCCGGGCGCCAAGCGGAGCGAGCCACCATTCCGTATCCAGCACCACCGACACAGTTTCTACTCTGGAAAATGGACAGGTAAGATAAATGTTATAATTATGAACGCTTTGTAATTATCGTTTTCTTTAAGTTACTGGGGCACCGTAATCGTTGGTCGGGTCAACTCTCTAGCCTTGCAATTATAAAACTTGCTACTTGATAATCGGGTATGGAAACATGAAATCTTCAAGAAGTTACCCCTGGAGGTCTATATTGAAAAACTAATTACGATGTTGACGGATGACGGATCGCACAAAACGACGGACGTCCGGCCCATTATTTTGATGACCCTTAATATGAAAATGATTTTGACATTTATTTCTCAGAGATCCGAAACGAAAGTTATAATTTATTGATTCGTCCGAAGGAACTTGATGGTAAGGTTGTCCGTTACGTGCGATCCGTCACCTGCTACTTCGTATTTCGTAGTAAGTCTCCTGTCCCTGACCTTTCTTAGCCTATAATCACAAGCCTTCGTTCCTGTAATGCGTGTCAGACTTAGCCCAGAATGTTATTGTGTTTAATTTATAATGCACTTAACATCCTGTAACTGTTCACTGCAATATCATCTACAACCCAACTTCACAAGCTGCTTGGTACAGGCCTCCAATCTCTTGTCCCAGTCCCTACAGTCCTGTATTTATTAAATCAAGTGTTGTTCTAAAATCTCTTTCCTCCTTACCAGGTTTCAACAGGCCGTGGCATAGCATCAGCGATCGCCGGCAAGCCACTGATCATCGGGAACCAATACGCGCAAGAATTCGAGCCAGAATACAAAGACGCGCCCAATCCTTCCGTGCGCAGTCCGTCTCCTATACAAGTGCCGGTGGATTATCAGAGGCTGCAAGCGTCTCCGCCGCCGCAGACTACGCCTTATGTCCCGCCAGGTTAGTTCTAGAAACTTCTAGAGAGAGCGGGAATACAAAGACGCGCCCAATCCTTCCGTGCGCAGTCCGTCTCCTATACAAGTGCCGGTGGATTATCAGAGGCTGCAAGCGTCTCCGCCGCCGCAGACTACGCCTTATGTCCCGCCAGGTTAGTTCTAGAAAATTCTAGAGAGAGCGGGAATACAAAGACGCGCCCAATCCTTCCGTGCACAGTCCGCCTCCTATAAAAGTACCGGGTGATCGTCAGAGGCTAAAAGGTTTAAGTTTTTAGACTTACCCGATCAGAACATTTTATTCACAACCGGCATCCTTGTTATTTTGATGAAGAGTTCCTTGTTGCTTATGAAATTACTTGACTGCTACAATAGATTAATGATATTATTAACTATAATTTTATTTTTGTGTTTTCGTCCTTTTTTTGCGAAATTTTCAAGTTTTACAAGTCTTTATTGACAAAGAAAATTACAATTCAATAATAAAAACAAATTAGAACTAGTATTTACAATTGAAACAATTAAGCTAACTGCAGACTGTTGCAAACAATCTACAGGTAGCTCAACTGAATAGTGTAATAATACTCAACTGCCCAACTCAACAGTTTTACAATACTTACTTAATTTTGTATTACCTATTCTTAAGTTAATTTGTATTTTTCTTTAGGTTTGTTTGCATTTATAAATTCTTTTTATTTAAATATTTTAAGTGCACACACTCAATGGTAAACGTTATGTACATAAATCTTGTCGTATGTATTAGAAAAATTACCATTTTACTGTGTTAGTTATGATTGAATACGTACGATGTATGTGTACTTTAATAGGTAATTAAATAAATGTTCTCTCTTGACCGCAATTGAAGAAATAATCCATAAAGCGTCTGTATGAAGCCATTTTGTTATATTGTCCTTTGTAATTTGACTTAACACAACGGGACTTTTACCACGATTTGTGTTGTTCTGACTTTCCCTATCTTAAATTTCAGTATACCAACAAAAAGTGCTAGTTCACACGACCCTAATCCGCGACGGTGCTGGTCTCGGCTTCAGCATAGCCGGCGGCAAAGGTTCGCCTCCGTACCGAGAAGACAGCGGCGCGATATTCATCTCTCGCATATCGCCGCAAGGCGCTGCTGCTAAGGACGGGAAGATGCTGGTTGGAGACAAAGTTGTTTCGGTAAGTAGATTCTAGACGTAAGTTCCTAGTGTTCGGGAGGCATATACAGGGTTCAGCATTCGGTCAAGGCTCGCCTCCGTATAGAGGACAGCGGTGCGATAATTATCTCACTTCCACACACTACACACCCGACCAATAACCAACCTCGCCGGATGCGGGTCGAAGAATTCCTTGCTTCCGCCCTTAGGTGCATACGTGCACCTATAAGCGAAACCTCTATTCCCTTTTCTAGCAACTGGCTACAGCCAAAGCACAAGGGCCACCACTGTGGTGCGAACCTCGGCTTTTGCTGTTGCCCCAAGCTAACTTTACTGGCGGGGCGCCTCTGCGCCCGCGAAAAGTCCGGTAATGCTGTCACGGTCATGCATTATAGTTTGTTGACAGCATAATATGTTGGGTGTTACATGCCAGTAAAAATTAACATATACCTTGATACGGGCAATATGCATTCCAGCCATGTGGTATTCTTTGAATTTCTCCATCTACATAATTATGTTAAGTAGAATTTAGCGTGAACAGTTAACTTTTCACAGAGCTTTTAACCCACATTTTCTCTTTCATTACTAAGCTTTTCCATAACATGACAAGGTAAATGATTTGCAAAAATATTTAGATCGAGTACGTAGGTAACTGTTTTCATAAATACATAAGTGGACACTGCACTTGTCAAGTTAAAAGTTGCACTTGACATAAATAAACCGTTATAAGCTGCTTACGCTAACTTTGGTATGCTACTTGATTAGCAAAGGAGTGAAATCTGTTAAGTATTTATTTATACTAATTCGTTTAATATTATATTACGATCGCTGCAACGCGATGGAAACGTAGGGGAAAATAAAACAAAAGGTACGCGATAAATACCCGATAAATAATTTTTAATATGTTAACAGATCGCGAAAGTTTAAAAAGTTTTAGTATAATATTGTTCTGAAAAATTAAATTTTTTCAAGTTGACTTCAAATTCCTTAGTTTTTACATTGTTTTTTAAGTTTTTAGGGACCAACACTAATCTCTCGGGCATAAAAATTATATGGGACCATCTCGGGATCATTCTCCATACAATAGAATTTTCCAAATCGGTCCATAATAGGCAGAGAAATGTACGAACATACATTAAAAAAAATACATACAGCCGAACATAGATCCTCTTCCTTTTTTTGAAGTCGGTTAATAAGTAACCCTCTGTCTGATACCTTTTTATCGTTAAAAGGTATCAAACAGAGGGTTACATATTTTAAGTCAGTTAAGACTTATTCGTTGTCCTTCGTACTACATATCCTATGGAAGTGAAGCTTGTGAGTGTTCTTATGGATAATCTCCAGAACTACAGTTCCGACTCCCAAAAATACTGTGCTGTTTTCAAAACTCACTATATTTATTGTTGTCAAACATTGGTAGGCTTAATAGGTAGCTGCACCATACCTGCGTGCCATACCACGATTTATCCAAGACCCTTGTGGAGACTCGAGCAGAAGCAAGTCTTTAGGGTAACTGTATACTACACACTTACAAACAAACAACACAAACTTAAGTTTGTAACCGGACTTCGGAACTGCTGCTCCGATTCTTTGGATATCATCCCTACGCGATAGAGTTTCATGAATAGTCCGTCTATTAGAAGCCGCGGGCAAAAGCTAGCCATCGATAAAGTGTACTTTAACAGTTTTGCCTCCGCAGATCAACGGCGTAGATATGGAGCAGGCACCTCACGAAACGGCCGTTTCCTTACTGACGGGGCACGAGAGATTTGTGCGGTTGGTGCTGCAACGGACGATCACTAGCGATCAGGGTAAGAGATTTGGACTTACGGGGTAACGGGATAGGTTCTGTAAAGATTTATTCGTCGATCGGAAAAGTTGCTATGTTGTCTATTCTATTCAATCATACCAAAAAGTTTCAAATCTGTATATAGAACTCGATTGGTACAGAAAAAGTCGTGTTTTTATTCGGTTACTTCACGTTCCGTGTAAGGTAACTGAAATAGTTTATAAGATCTCAAGCAATTTTTGTGTTTTTGCCGTAAATCCATGAATAGAACTTCATTTGTATGTTGCTTGCTTGTCGCAGCAGTTACAGTTACCGACCTTCATCCAACGTAATTTAACACATTCTTATCATTAAACATTACTTACCACAGTTACAATCATAACAAAAGTTCTGCTTGAATTAAATTAGATACCTTTCTTGAGTTTTTTAGTACTAGGAAGTTAAAAACTTAGGCTGGTTTTAGTGACACGCTGATCATCGGCGCGTAGCTGGTCTGCGCAGACTGTCAGTGCGAGTCGTTTTAGTATCGTGCTGATCGTCTATTTCGGCTATCATTGCCAGAACGGTGTTGGGCCTAGCCCGCAACCTATTTACTAATCACCTCTTAACATTTCAGCTGGCGACCTCCTTCCCCGCCCGAAGTCAACATCCGAAGACATCCACAAAACCAGCCTACAGAACGTAAACATGCCAAAACCAGCACCGATACAAATCAACCACGTAACGCACACACCCAATACCATCGAACGAAAAGTATCACCCACCACACCGCAAAATACAATCGAACGGGTTAAGGTATCACCCACCACACCGCAAGATACAATCGAACGGGTTAAGGTATCACCCACCACACCGCAAGATACAATTGAACGGGTAAAGGTGACAGATACAAATGGGCGGGTGAAGGTGGCACCGATTATGCACGAAACGAACGAAAGAGTAAAAGCACCTACTGTATTGAGCACACATGTCACCGTACCGCCGCAACCGGCGCCGAGGCGATTAAGTTCTACTGCTAATGGACAGGTGAGGGGTTTAGAAACGCTGACAAACCAGGGGCCTTACTAATGACCATGTGCTTAAAATTAGCACAGAATACTGCAGTTACAATACATTACTTACTTTGCTAGATGATGCTGTGTGGATTGTCCAGCATTATTTATTTGTTATTTATATTTATTTATTCTTTATTGTACCACCACAAAATTTAATAAAAACAAACATTAACAGAAAATAGAAAGGTACAATGATCGCTTAAAAGCGATTTCTTCCAGGCTACAGTTCCACGTTACAGTAAAATAATAAATAAAATAATTAATTCTGGATGATTAACACAGCGTCATTTAGCCCCATTGTAAGTAGTTTGTGTTAGGAACGTCTATTTCGCGTTATGTTGTGCTAAAATTGGTTGAAACTGTGTTACTGAGTGCTAATTTTAGCACGTGATCATGGTTAGGCCCCAGTCATAAGTTGCCAATAACAATGAAGTTAAGTCAACTGGGCCGATGTGAAGTTTGTCGGAAACAGCTGGAAATATGTCTGTCCTTCTCATTTCAGTTTTTGCGGCTAACTTCATATCTGTTGAAGACATTTTGTCCCCAACATGCAGTATTGAAGATTATTATTGTTTAGCATTAAGTTTTATCGTTTTGTACTTTAACAGAGTAATTTTTATCTAATTTGGAGGCACTTATTTAGATAGTTTTAGCACTCTGGTTTAGTTGTAGTTATCACAAGTAGTGGGTTATTTGTTGTAGTTAAAGAAATCTTCTGTTTATTATATTGGTGTACCTATTTCTACCTCGGTTCATAATCATTACACTGAACAAGATTCCTTGCACTTGGCCTTGATGTATTATTTTATATAGCCTACACTTTTTTAAACTATAAAGCACTTTCAATACATCACACACAAACCTTAGAGATACCTATAGCATCGAATGCAGCATTAAAGCATAAAACATATGAAATTTGCCATTTGTTATGTTGCATACCCACATAAAGCTTGCCAGTGATGCATCGCACGCTCGCAAACTAAATACGACTCATTTACCGCAGGCGAACACAAAACCGACTAACAGAGCGAGCACGCCCTTATCTCCCGGCGCCAATAACACTCACGGATCCACCGATGACGTCTTCGAAGATATACAGGTAAGGCTGCCTACACACTATCCGGGACGACTGCCGTGTGTCATACACTGTGTGAATGCGGAAAGTAAGTGAATAGTCACGGCAATCGCCCGGAATAATGCGTAACGGCATAGCACGTAATTTTGGGGCATTGAGGCCCGACCGATTCGCAGGTGATGGTTACCGGATTAACACGTTCACATTCGTGCTTTAGTCTCAGCTTCTACACATGTGTGCATCTTCACTATCCGTAGATTAGTCGAGAGTCGGGAATCGCATTCCATCCGTGGCTGCCCGAGAAGTACCCAACTATTACGTTGCGAAATAAAGAGCTCATATTTCGAAACGTTAGGTTGGTGTACCATTCGTGGTGGTTGCGCAAAGGATGGTATGCGTTTTTTGTGCTTTCGTTTACATTGGCTACACTGTTGCGCTTTTCAATGCATTTCAAAGCTCATGTTACTATTTAAATCAATTCCAATCATTTTGTTATTGCAGGTAACTGGCTGTTTGCCTCAATACACTGTTCGGTGTGTTTAAAAGAATTAGATCAATGAAACGTTCTATAAAGCATCAAGCTTATACACAGTTCGGTGTGTTTGAAATAATTAGATCAATGTAACGTTCTATAAAGCATCCCAAACCTGTGATCAATTATTTTACGATTAATTAACTGCATATTTAATAAATTCTATTTAATTTCACGGATTATCGTGCACTAGGGCCGCCGGTCGGATATCTCGTCATGCCAGCCTTAACGACGTCATCCGGCGGGCCTTTGTCACCGCTAACGTACCAGCTATTCTCGAACCGAATGGTCTGTTGCGTGACGATGGTAAGAGGCCTGACGGCATGACACTAGTCCCATGGGAGTTGGGGAGGCCCATTGTGTGGGACGCTACATGCGTCGACACACTTGCGCCTTCCCATCTTCCGAGGACATCCGTAAGGGCTGGTGCGGCGGCAGATTTGGCCGAGGATCTCAAGAGACGCAAATATGCAGGTCTCGACAGAGCCTACATATTTGCTCCCTTTGGGGTCGAGACCCTAGGTCCGTGGGGTACCGAGGCTCTCCGGGTTTTTAAAAAGTTATCTGAGCGTCTGGTCGACGCGACGCGTGACCCGAGAGCTGGCGGATATCTGGCGCAGCGCATGAGCATTGCCATACAGCGGGGCAATGCAGCCAGCGTCTTGGGGACGCTTCCGACTGGTATTGATATGGATCAGTTGAGCTACCTGTAGATTGTTTGCAACAGTCTGCAGTTAGCTTAATTGTTTCAATTGTAAATACTAGTTATAATTTGATTGTAATTTTCTTTGTTAATAAAGGCCATTGCCATTTAAAAAAAAAAAAAATTTATTCTTGCTTTAAATGGTAACCTTACCCAAACGAAGATATTCGAATCTTTGCACTTTTGTGTTCCTAAAATAGTTACCAATATTGATGCATGTATCAAATACACTGATACGTTGTTGCTGCATTAGTCACATTAAATAATGACTAGGAAATATCTCTATCATTTTCACCGCCTCCACGACGCTAAGGGAATAATAATAACAATATTCATTGGGAGACATGATCATGGGGCCACGCAAACTGTAAAGTCACTAATCTTTGTTTAGAATTAAAGTAAATTTTAAGATAATACGTACGTTTTTTACATTGATAGGATAACATATCCCTGCCTCATAAAAAATATTACACAACAAGTCTTCTAAGTTTGAACTCTAATACTTGTTCACTTACACCTCTCCTAGCTTTCAATCAATTTCACATTTTCGAGTACTTCAAGTTACCTATCGACTTTACACAAAACCTACTCTAATTAGCTGATACCTTTGGTACATCTGATATTTTTAGTTATTTATGTTTATTTTATAATAAAGAATAAGGACTCTTGAATGTGTATTTAAATTCCAATTTTCGATTTCATAAGTGGATAAAGGCGTACGCCATACAATACACTAATATTTAATAAAACAAAATTCTACAATACGATTTTTTTAAACAAAATTCACCATCATTAGCTTTTCCCAACTTTCGCTTTGAATCTGTTATCAATATAAAAACCTACATGAATTATTGACTGCTTGCCAATAGTTATTCAATTTATCCAGTAAGCAAGCTTTCCTGCTGTAGTTCATATCAGATGTACCAACCGTACCGCCATTACCAATCACTGATGCGATGTGAACGTGTTAATCGCGCAGCCATCGCGTCCGATCACAAACGAGGAGTTCCAAGCGATGATTCCCGCACACTTCCTGGGCGGAGCCCGACCGGCGACGGAGCCCCCGCAAAGCGGCGTGAGGGTCACTGTGGAGCGCCCTACGTCACACGGGGTGGTGCTCCCACCGCCGCCGTCGGCCCTCGGCAAAGTCACCGAGACTATCACGAAGTCGACCTTCACAGAGACGACCGTCACAAGAATCACTGACAATCATCTCGCTGAGCCGCTTATTGTTGAAGTGAGTATAGTTGAACTAAAGATAGGGCTTCGATCGGGTAGTAGTACTTGTAAATTCAAGAATGTTCGATAATATCGTCGGCTCTCGGCAGAGTCACCGAGACTATCACGAAGTCGACCTTCACTGAAACGACGGTCACAAGAATCACTGACAATCATCTTGCTGATCCGCTTATTGTTAAAGTGAGTATAGTTGAACTAAAGATAGGGCTTCGATCGGGTAGCGGTACTTGTAAACTCTAGAATGTTCGATAATGTCGTCGGCCCTCGCCAGAGTCACCGAGACTATCACGAAGTCGACCTTCACTGAAATGACGGTCACAAGAATCACTGACAATCATCTTGCTGAGACGCTTATTGTTAAAGTGAGTATAGTTGAACTAAAGGTAGGGCTTCGATTCGGTAGTGGTACTTAAAAACTCTTGAATGTTCGATATTGTGTTCGACCCTCGGCATAGTCACCGAGACCACGAAGTCTACCTTCACTGAAATTACGGTCACTAGAATCACTGACAATCATCTTGCTGAGCCGCTTATTGTTGAAGTGAGTATAGTTGAACTAAAGATAGGGCGTCGATCGGGTAGTTTCAAACACCATACTCAAGAATGTTCCATGTTGCCGTCAGTTCTTGGCAAACTTGGACTATCACGAAGTCGACCTTTACTGAGACGACGGTCACAAGAATCACTGACTACCATCTCGCTGAGTCGATTATTGAATACAGTATAACGGCGTCGAATATAACTAAGGGTAGGGCTTCAATCGGTTAGTGGCAAACTCTAGAGGGCTCCATGATGCTGTCAGTCGCCGAGACACGTAGACTTTTACAATATTAACCTTCACATAATAGTTGGAATAGGAAAATAGGGAATAGGTAAACTTGAAGTAAGTATAGAATACAAGATAAGGTAGAGATTTTACTTGTGTACACTTCGAAATATGTACTCCCAACGTGGATATGTCTACTTCCATTTTTACACGTAGGGTTGCCGCATGCCGTTGAAATAGTCTAGGTGCCAGACTGCAGAACCTATAGCTGGCAGGCTAGCCTATGCCGTTTATATTTACCCCTCTTGAACCAAAAACACTGACAACTAAACTCGTTGTCATGATTTAGGAGCAAGGTTTTTGGGGTTGGTGCTGCAAAAACTCTGTTAAAAAAGGTCAATATTTTTTCACACCCTTCACACAACAAATACTTTTAAAAATAAACATACATATTTGTATCAACATGAAAGTTTTGTCCTTAATTCCTATTTTACTGATAGAGGAGCTACTATCAGTAAAATACATATTATTTTCACTGCCTGTCAGTATTTACCAGATCTTACATCGCAGTTTGATTGTTTCAGGAGGTAACGCTATTCAAAGAGAGCGGTTCTCTCGGCTTCAGCATCATCGGCGGTACGGACCATTCGTGTGTGCCTTTCGGAGGAAAGGAGCCGGGAATATTCGTGTCCCATGTAAGTCATATGAAGAAAATTGTTGTGTATTGAGCTAGAATAGAACTGCAACTAGCTTGGGTGTTTTGTCAAAGTATTCCGCACTGAATGATGGATAGCAGTGACTCGACAAATAATCTCACCCAAGGATGGTAAACACAACAGAATCCTCAAGAATACCTACAAATTAATATCTTTACTGGGACCATCATTCATGGTTTCATTCTCCACGATCACAGCAAGGTGGAGGAAATGTCATCACACTTCCTCCACCTACACCTCCACAGCCTATATTGGTCCACTGCTGGACCCAGGCCTCCCCCTGATAAGCGGTCTCTCGGGGGGTAATGTCCATAATCCCCACGCTGGGCATGCTGGTTGGGGGTCGCAGTTCGGTGGTAGAATTGTTCTGCAGGACACTTCGATACAGATGACACTTCGGGAGATCTATACCTAGGAGATTTTAAAACCAGACTGTTAAAGTCAAAGTCAAAGTCAAAAACTCTTTATTTCCATAAATACAATAAATTTAAACTTAGAAAAGGTCAAATTCTTAATAATTAAACACTGACACGGAAATAAAGTGATATTTTTTATTTCAGTTGCTTCGGTATGTAGACTAAAGTAAAGAAGCGACGAAGAAACATTTAGCCTGTTAGTTGTTATTTTTCGAGTTGGAGCAAATCCCGTCCCAAGCTTTGTTAATTATGACCATCAATTTCTCTGCAAAGCGTGGCGATAATGAGAAAAAGTATATTCTACGTTGTAATATTACGATCTGTTGGTGATTTATTGATCCCTAACTCTTTTTACCAGGTGGTTCCAGGCGGTGTAGCCGCGCGTTCCGGGAAACTCCGCATGGGCGATCGCCTGATCAAAGTGAACGGCAACGAGTTGAACGGTGCAACCCACCGCGACGCCGTCCAACTGCTCCTGATGCCCGGACCGACACTGTCGCTTACGGTGCGGCATGATCCGCTGCCGTTGGGATTCCAGGTCGGTTGGATGTGTGGATGTTTGTGGTGGGGTGATACAGGATTGCAAATAGAGTTTCATGGTCAAATAAATAATGCTGAATAATCCATGCAGCATCATCATCATCATCATCATCTCACAAAGAGATTTTTAGCGTTAGCTTTAAAAGGGCTCCTGTTTATGGGGCCTCTAATACCAGATGGAAATACTTTAGTGCCTAGTATCAAAGGACCAAAAATAAAGCTCCTTTGAATTCTATAAGTAGATGAGATTTATAGCGGTAGCTTTTATCTCTTGAAATAGAGGGCGCTGTAATACTCGTTAGATATATTTTGGTTGTTTTGTGATTTATTTATTTATTTATTACTTAAAGGAAAACCATACAAAACACATACAAGTTTAGAATTAGAAAAATAAAAACAGAGGGCTATTAAAGGTTTTCACGTGTAAGAAAGTGATGCCGAGTATTGTAAATTAAGTTGACAGAGTAACAAATTAACATTTTTAGTTCGTGAAATTCAGTAATTTATAACGTTTTGCAATCCTGTATCTATTGATATTGATGAGATGATATAGTATGTTAACCAGCAACATAAATAGCAATATTACGAGTAAAGTTAAACGTTGATTTGTTGTGAGTTTAAAGTTATTGACGAACTTTACTGACATCTCCGTACAGAGAGCGATGTTTTGCATGTAATGCAAGTTACCGAGTTTTTGTGGATGGTGGTGAGGGATTGGAATCGTCATGTGGAAATGAGTAGTTTTGTCGCTTACAAGTAGTCATTTGGCGGTATAATGAAATGACAACGCGTAACGCTTCAGCACACATAATTTACCTACGGCATTATAGTATCTGTGTGCTGCGATTTACTGTCGCTTTTTGCAAACGGATTGTGTAAAAAGTCGCTTTACCATAAACTTTCTCACAATTTCTTTGAGAGTCGCCCCATCGTTCAGAGTTTTGTTCGAAAGTGTTTGTTGCTATGATAGACTTTTGTTATACATATATATTTTTGTAAATTCTATGTAAGAGACTTTTGAGCTCAGGAAATAGAGCTAAAAGCTTTGTGATTAAATTGAAAATAACAATAATGAAAAAAGTAAAAAATAACGACACTCGCAAACTTATTTTAAGTAAATAGTAAGATAGATCAGGCGACAGTTTACACGCTCCACTATTCTTCAAGTCTAGAGATACAATGAAACGTAGTTGATAAATATACGTTGTTTGTTCCACTCACACGCGACGTCGGCCATCGCAGGGTCTCATTCAAGTTGAGATTGTTGACGCAACTGTAAGTGATCGTCGCCCCGCGGTCTCGAATATGTGTGGTACTTTACCAAATCTCTGTCAGACTCCGATCCTACCCAGTCAGTCCGTGTGCCAAGCTATCGACGTTTTCCCAATGGTTATTTTATAACGTCCTTATTGATAATCATTTGATAAAACCCTCTCTCTGCTATCAAAAAGTTTTTTCTTGTTTTGTCGCGTGATATAGGTGTCGATTCAGTTGTTACATAAACGACACGAATTAGGCAACACACAAAAAAGATCATAGCCGTCTCTTTCTTTACCATATAACCAAAAAGGACGGTCATATTTTTAGTGCCGTCAAGTTTCTGTACAAAAAGAATTTATACCATTTAACACGATAAATCAAGACAAACAATTTGCTAGCTTTCAAGACTTTCAAATGATTATGAATAAGTAGGAAAAGCTTTACTCCTTAGACCGCGTATTCCGAGCTATAGCTTCTTATAGCTTTCTTTTTTATTGCAATTCCAATAAAGACTTCAACGATCCCACTTGCAAGGACTTTTCTTTACGAGCGTATCTGTGTTCCTTAGTTAGGGCTTTTTGAGTGCATGATACGTGCTTTGCATGAACGGTTGTTGTTTTGAACGTAGATGTCTTGTTACAATGTAAAACGTGTGTATTCCCTTTAGTTTCCGCTGCTTATTGCCTGAGTTTGTTACTATATTTGTTTTAAATGGTTTCAGGATCTAACGATTGTAAAGCAAGAGGGAGAGAAACTAGGGATGCATATTAAGGGAGGTTTGAACGGACAGCGAGGTAACCCGAACGATCCTAATGACGAAGGCGTCTTCATTTCGAAGATCAACAGCGGAGGCGCCGCGAGGAGAGATGGGAGACTGAAGGTAAGTTATGCAAATTTCTGTTTCAGAACTTTGAAGTTCTGACCAAAAATGGCAAATCTTCTATATCTATCTATATAAAAGAAAGTCGTGTTAGTTACATTATTTATAACTCAAGAACGGCTGAACGGATCTCGGTGAAATTTGGCAGCGAGGTAGATGGTATCCCGGGGCCGGACATAGGCTACCTTTTATTCCGGAAAAACGCGTGCGAAGCCGCGGGCTGCAGCTAGTAATGTATAAAAACTTCTGGCAAAATCCAACGGGTTGCAAATAAGATCGTATAATGCGTCCGTCCGCTTACAAAACATATTTTTGATTGTATGTTATACTATCTGCTGCCCGCGGGTTCGCACGCGCTTTTTAAGTAGCCTATGTCCGTCCCCGGGATACCATTTACCTCCCTGCCAAATTTCATTGGTATCCGTTCAGCTGTTTAGGCGTGAAAATGTAACAGACAGACAGAATTACTTTCGATTTTATATTATTTTATTAGTATGGATTTTGGCTTATCGGACAAGCTCATGGCGCTAATTGATATCACATGAGACGCTTGGATATTTGTTACCTGCATGTATTTCTAAATCAGGAGTTACCTTTTAACTTCCTTAGTCGCGAGGCAGAAGCTTGAAGGTAAAATTAAAAAAACTTATTTCATCATCTGTGTTAATTTTCACAGGTCGGCATGCGACTACTCGAAGTGAACGGCGTATCTCTCCTAGGCGCGACTCACAACGAGGCAGTCAACGCGTTGCGATCTGCCACTAACGCGCCCCTTCATCTCGTCGTCTGCTACGGATATACTCGTCCCGAGAAGTATACTGTAAGTTTTAGCTATGCTACCTGATTTTCGATAAAGAGATTGAGACTTAGACACTTTATATACTATAAATACACTTTTGAGCTAAATTTGTGTACAAATTGAAACTGTTCTGGAATTCAAGGGGGAATTCTTGTACTTGAATCTACTATGGATCAATTTACTAAAGACGTAGTGTGAATATTCTCAATATACGGGTATACCTTTGGATGCAGGTAGTGCTAGACCAGTTATTGTGGCTGAAACTACGAGTGTTATGATATGAGTCACACAATTTGAGCTTGAATAGAGTTATCTTTTGCTTGAATAGAGTCTAGATAGATTTTCTGTAAATTTAGCACAGATCACGATTATGTGGGAGTATGGATGCGGACAATGCAGGACTAATAATTGTGGCGATCTTTAAGGACGTCGATGATTAGCTTTGGACATGCTTCGGCTTATGATGATGATGATTGTCGATAAAGACCGTAGGTTTTTCTCAAATCTAGAATATTAAATGCACTTAGTACTCTAAAATAGAAAATGGAGGAAAAAACTAGTACCACAGTCCTAGGCGAAATCGCTTATCACCAAGCTAATAAACGTGCATGCAAATAAATGCACACTTAATACACTTTTCGTTTTCATTCTGGCACGCTTGCCTCGCACACAATACTCGTGCGAGACATCCTAGCTAGAGGGAGATAGACACACGTCATGTTATGCACAGACTGGTAGCGAGAGCGGGACGGCGGAAACCGGCGGTTCTCTGTCGCACTCAACGTCAAGCCTGGACCGAGACGAGCCTTTGCATCAGCAACAGGTTGGTATTTCTTCACTATTGTATAAACGAAGTATTTTAATTTTCTGACTAGAACTAAACTAGACTGGAAGGAACATACACATTTTTGATGAACCCATTCTTCCGTACATTTTTTGTTAGATTAAATTGTTTCTTTTGTGAGAGAGCTATGTAGTCCCTTTTTCATTGAATGCCTTTCCATATTTTGCGTAGCAGTAAAAGTGTGGCAATTAGTTTAGCTGCACTTTAAAACTCTAGAAATAAAAATAAACACCGCTGATTAATAGAAAGAAGAGAATGATAGAAAGACAAAACGAGTTAAAACTGATTTCAAGAAATATCCACGGAAGCGTGAGATCGAAAGGTATTTTAGAAATACTTTGTATATTTACAGGAGCAACACGTCCAACAGGATCTAGTTGAGTATGAACACGAGAAACAAGTCGCCGAGCTTAGGGAGAAGTCGACACCAGAAAAGGTAAGAAACTATTTATGTACAGAGTCGACCTTAAATTACCTAATTCCACCGGTTGTCAAACTAGGCCTAGATCTCAGTACTCACGGGAACAGCATGGTACAAAAAATTTAAATAACATAAAATTAAAAAAAAATATTTAGGTCCTTGAAAGTGAA
The DNA here is from genome assembly GCA_963662085.1 of Eupithecia inturbata. Taxonomy (NCBI): domain Eukaryota; kingdom Metazoa; phylum Arthropoda; class Insecta; order Lepidoptera; family Geometridae; genus Eupithecia; species Eupithecia inturbata. The sequence goes on along the minus strand of OY759186.1, from coordinate 7,299,502 downwards.
AACATGATCGAGAAAAAAATACAATACAAAAATCATGAAAGTGCGCTGTTTCGCACATAACTTGGTCGAGATCTCAGGAACCCGCGGGTAGATCGCGGATGTTTTGAAAGGACTTATGTTTTGATTCGTAGGTAATACTAATCATTTGGGTCCTTGAACCAGTTTCTTCGTATGTTGTCTAGTTTTCTTTTAAATAAGCAATAACTTGATTTTTGCCCTTACGCCGTTCCAAAAACGTATGCTCGGCCTGCTCCTATGTACGCGAAATTGTATGCCTGTCCTTTTCACAAAATGGCGCGCATTGCGCCCTCTTAAGGCTACACTTTAAAAAAAGCTTACAGGACATTTTACAGAGGACTAATTCATTTTACAATGTTATCAAATTACAAAGTTTTGAAAGGAAATAAAAGCGGCTTGTCTAATGAATGTCATAGCGAGATACTATTACAAAACTAAACATTCGACTGAGTTTAGACAATAGCTATGGCTGAGAACACCATTTTCACTTCTAGGGAGGGCTCCAAGTCCCTACATATCTCATTTTCAAATTCTTATCATGAGTACTACCTACTCAGTTGACTGTACCGCAACGGAGTCCATATCTAGACTGTTTAAATTAAAGGTTTACGTGCAAATTATTACTCTTTTGTCGATAGAGTATCAGTTAGCATACCCAATCATTTCCACTGGCATTTGAACTTGACTTAAGCTTCCTTTCTCGCCTAGGTGCTAGATATAGTCCACGCGGTTGAACACATGGCAATGGAGCCAGTGCCAACCTCGCCCGAGCTACAGCACAAGACAACCACCGTCGTCATGTCCAAACACACGCTCCAACCTCAGGTTAGTGTCAAAACTAACAGAAGATAGTGCTAGGCTCGAATGAATCTACAGATGAGGGAAATAGTGCAGATGCACGGACTTTGGGCAAATTAAAGAAACAAATGAATATTGAGCATTATTAGAGTCCGGTAACGCTGTCGTGGCCATCTGCGTCCAACAGCATTGTAGTCCTTTCGAAAAGATGATATCAGGTGTCTACTTCTTACATTTTTCTCGCGGTCTCGGGATGACTGATGTACTCGGAGTTATCACAGAGATGACGGCAGTTTCGACGAACACCCTCGAAAAATTCGATTCAAAAATGGCATATTTACAGTTTAGTATGTTTATGTTTACTATTGAACATCGATTGCCGAATCGCAAAAATTACCTACATAACGGTTTACCAGTTGCTCTGCACTATTTTTCTCATAATGACTTATAATAAAGTGAATATTTTTCTGTACTATAGAGCTAGATAATAATTTGTAATTCAAACTCTAAGCTAAAACTTTTCTATACATAGAAAATCTTTAATCTTCTGATTAGGTACTTGACTAAATTTCAACTTTTTGGGCATGTACTTAAAGTTTAAACTAAATACGTTTATATACCTATGATATTATCTGATACTTTATTATAATAGAAGCATGAAATTAAATTATAGCTTTATATTTGTAAGAAAAGACCGAAACAATTTAAAATTGTATTTTTGCACGTTTAATACTACCCGTAATGGCATGCACTGTGTAAATTTTGTAGATTAAATAAAATCTGATGCTTGCATGAAAATGTACGGTCTTCTTTGACTACAAATTATTGTGAGTATACTTATATTTATCTATATCTTCCAAAATAAATGTTTAGCATTTTAATCGCGCCTTGTTTACGTAGATTGATTGTTATGGATGGGTGGCACCTTACTGAAAATTTTCAAACACCTTTCTTGTCGTACTTTCTAATTACTGAGATAAAGACGATACTTTAAATATTGTAATGCATGGACCCTACGTATAAGTGAAATCCTGTAAAACTGTACTTTCGGTGACGTGGTTTTGTTCAGCCCGAAATAGCAACTGGCATTCAAATATTGTAGCTTAGCTCAGTGTCGTCGTGTGTTAGCCAAATTCGATATCTTCAAGCAACCCTTAGTAATGGCGGTGTACAAAATATTGACATAGAGAATTAAATCCATTGCAGAAAGCATTCCAAGAAGAACTGGATGGAAACACATAGTACGACTTAATATCATCATCGGTCAAATTATTGTAAATAATCGTAACTTAGAATATGACAAGAAATGTCCATTTGTTGTTGTGTTGATTGAATGGAACTTAGGTATTCAAATGTTTGTTCTTTGTCTCATTCATCTAGATAAGGGTTCATAGTTTAATTCGTTAAAAGATATTTCTGTTTTGGTATAAAGAGGACGAAAGTCGGTCGTTGACAAGCACTATTTGCATAAATTACATTCGTTAGTAAACACATTACTCGTACACGAGACTATAAATTTCTTATGAATTCGACTCCGGGCCAATGACCGATTTTTGGTATTATGGATCTTTTCGTTTATTTACAAAATCTATGGTATATCCACAGAGCACATTTTTTGCTCTTTTAAATGGATCTTTTGGAAAAAACTAAATGTTGCTTTCAATAAAAACATTAAATTATATAGTTTGAAACAATTTGATGTATGTTGCTCAATGTTTATCACTTAATAAATGTCTTGTATTTATCGATATTACTCTTAAAATTTAAAACGCGGTTAGATAAAGCATAAACATTGTAATAATATTGTTATAAATACAGTTAAGTAAAGTTATATTGAATACTATTGGTGTGAATTCGGATGTCGTCTAAACAAAACAATTTGACAGCACTTAAAATTATGCCATCCTTCTTGTTTCGATCGTTGTGAGACGAGGGACGGCAACGTTTTTAGTACCGAAAATTAATTAAGCTTTGTTTTGGCGGCATCTGAATTGACACCATATAAAATTAGTTAGCATCTATCTAATAAATAAAACATATTCTATACGACTGATTTGTCTAAATCACGATCTACTAAAAACGGCGAGCATAAAATGTATTTGAATGTATTGTATTTTGTCTGAATATTTACTACCAGTCCAAATAAATCTTGTACTTAAAACTTACTTTCTAATATTCTGCTATTTACCGATTGTAACAGCGTAAAATTCTTAAACATATTCGAAAACAATTTTGTACTTGTAGTGTTTGTATTCCAAAAGACCAATTTTTATATCTGTCTACCAGTGTATTCATGTTCATGCTTCTTGCTTTTAAGTTTGCTTCAATTCGTTGGTCAATATAGCACAGCATTGAAACAGAAAACATATTTTTTATACCAGAGACAGTTTGTGTTTTACATTTTTGTATGGGATTTGCGTATTTCCATGTCTGCACGGTACAAGCGCTGTACCCAGTCTATACAAAAATTAAACGTCTCGTTACTATCGCGAAACCAAACGCTGGGCTCTATTCACTCTGAACTATAAAGGTGGGTACTGACCGGTGTAACGTGTTACACAGCGAGCGTTCGTGCAGTCAGTACAGGGAAAGAAGGCGCTCGAGACTAGCTACGAGACGGTTTTCGCACACGGCGTAACGTATTATGCTCGCTGCGAATGGTACATTACGCCCCTTAACACCGGGTAGTACCCGACCTAAAATTTAAAGCTCTCTTACAAAATTAAACTGTCTATCTATCGTATTACTCAGCCAAAACAATACAGTACAGTTTCAGAGCTGGCAATAAACATTGCATTATTTAAATAATTTCAGCGTCTTGTTCAATTATTATAATAATTACGTGCGACAGTGCCCACTGCAAATAGCAAATCCGTTTAAGCTATGCGCGTCTATCACTGCACTAAACTCTAAGATAGATAGTTACGAGTAATTCGTTAGTTAGAGGAAGAAATGTTCTGTGTAGGCGTCCGAATGTTGACGAATCCCAAATGTATGTCAGAAAGTTTGTGAGTGAACGCTACCGCGTTGTTGCGTTTGCACTGATGCACGTTAGGTAAGTACGTTAAATACATTTTAAAGTATTCGTTCAGTTAAAACGTTCCATTTTCATTGTACTTAATTAAGATATGTGGCCAAATGTAACTGCCAATTATTTTACAATGTATTCCATTATTTACTGTTTCATCTACAAAATTGATATTCTCTACGTTATGTTTTTAGTGTTGCATTAAATACATGATGTTTAAAAACATAGTGTTTTTCTTACTTTTTAATAGCATTTTCTGTGACATTTATTTTGGAAGATTTTTGTTCCTCGCTAACTTAAGCTTTTTAATAAGTTTGTGCTGAACAATGTTAACCTTTTCGTGTTATTTTTTATATATTTTTGTGCAAGTAGCTTGTTGTTAATTTACCGCGTTTTAGCTAAAAAGTTCCTACCCGGATAATCTACATGTAGTCTCCAGTTTTAGCACTTTGTTTTGGTCTTTGGTTTAGCGTATCAAGCCAAGTTGATGAGTTGCTAGGCGCTGTAAGCTTATACTTTGTTGGTTTGGTTAGTCGTCTAGTTCGGTGGGGGCTCCTGTGTCGCCGCTCGCGGTGTTCACGCCGACACCGCCCCCCACACCTGCCGCCGCCCCGCCGCAGTCCCCGAAGCGACCCCTCCACCCACCGCCGCCGCCACCCGTCAAACCTAAACCTACAGTGTCCAAACCTCAAGTGCCGCGCAAACCGCACACGAAACGAGTTAGTTTCACCACAGACAAGCCGGAGATATCCTTCGATGCGAGATCACACGAACATTTGCATGATGATGATGCGCCGGAACTGACTAACGATGCATGCGAGGGAGTCGGCTCCTTACTAATCCGCAACCGTACGCAACCGGACTTGGAGATGTCGCGGCCTGTGATCAAAGCGAGTCGGGTGCTCCCCGCCGACCTCATCATCCCCCCTCCGCCTCTGTTCGACACTTACGTAAGTGACGCTCCGTTCGCTGACGAAGGAGAGAGCGGGATCTTGATGCCGCCGATCACCGTCGTCCCCGAACGGATCCTGCTGCCCGAGCCGGTGGTGGCCGAAACATCCATGCAGTCCTCAGCCTCGACCGACTCCACCGAGCCCGAAGTGCCTCTCATAAATTACGAATCCTTCCCGGCGTTAGCCCAGTCCATCATCACACATGCACCACCCAGTTCTGCCATCATATCAGAAGTCCCCTCGCGCCATGTCTTCCGTACGGAACTGCCTTCCACTGAAGAATTTATCCACGAACTTTCTGCAAGCCCCAGCCGAGAGCCCGACCCACCTGCACTATTGCACGCTCAATACGGAGTCTTACCCTCCGTCTCTCACGTCCCCAACTCTCCGTGCCATTTACACCCCGACAAAACATATCTAGAGGACAGTCATCAGCCTCTCCATAACTCATTACGAGATTTAAGAGTCCAGAATATTTCACCTGGCATGGTACATTCCAAAACTTATCCGCCTATCAATCCGTATCCATCTCTGACCACTGTAGCAGGGCATTACAATCCATATACAGGCGCAGTGCCCGCTCCGAGCCAATCTAGTTATCACAAGCCGACATTAGTCAGCACGGCAGAGAGAGACATTAACGCAAACGTCGCACAGCCCTTTCCTTATAATGATGATACGCTCAAAAGTGTTCAATCAGAGAGAAGAGTTCATTTCGGCGAGGTGATGATGGTGCCAGAGTCCGAAATGTTGTCGAACAGATCTGACGGGAGGGACGAGAGCCACGCATCGCAATTGAGACCCTGGAGCAGCGGTGTCAAAGCCTTCGCCCTCGGCGAGGTAAACATCAGTGTACGACAACTCACAATCGCACACACTGCTTCTTTTGATTGTGTTCGTCGACAAACCAACCAAAGCTCGACTACTAAAAACAAATACAGTCAGTCTGTCATCCCTTCATATCCGTACCCCATCTTTTGTGTTATTCACTCGGGATTATGTTTATTAACTTGCAGTTTTATTATATTTTGCATGTATTTTTACTTACCGCATTATTTATTTTCATAACAGTGTCGTTTAACAACTATATTGACTGCATGGGTGTTCAGCCTGGTGATGGGTAATGTTATGGCTTGTAAATATCATAAGCTTTTTTAACTCATTACTGTAACTGTTCATCATTCGGCGATGATGGCAGAAGATTTTATTTATCGATATTTCCTCAGGCTTCCCCACCTCATTCTGGTAATTTTGTGAAGGCATCTGTCAGTGATAAGAAGAAATTCTTCGAGAATGCTATGGAAGAGAGTCATAAACCGTCACCCAAGCCAGGTAACTTAATATACAATTGCTTCGCATAGAAAATTTCACTTTGTGAACAGGGTTAAAGTTTAATTTCGCTTGCAGAGAAAGTATTCACATTCCTATCAGCTGATGAGGTGGAGAAATTGAAGCAAGAAGAGGAAAGGAAGATGGCGTCGATGTCCCGCTCGGAATTGTCGTGGTCGCCGGAAGACCATAGCGGTTACAGCTCGCATTCCGATGACGAACCATACGAGAACGGACACAGGTGCAATGCTTACTAAACGTATCTAGCCTATCGAACGTGGTTGATTTTGCAACAGTTGACATATAGGCCAGTATTATTTAACGTTCAGCTCCATACTGCAGTATGGAGATGAACCATAAAGAATCAAGTATACAGGGTGGGCCAGAGTAAAATTCACTTTTGAAACCTTTGTAAAAATAGACTGATAGTACTTAAAGATTTTATTTAAAAAGTAAGTTAATGTAACATTACTGTAATTTATTTCTTGAAAATAACATCGTCTAGATGTTCTCCGTCTCGTCGCAAACACTCTTCTAAGCGGTGCTTAAAATTTTCGAAAACGCGCCCGCACGTCGCTGTCGATATAGCCGCCATTTCCGTTTGAATGTTTTCTTTCAATGCGGTAATTGTCTGCGGTTTATTGGAGTACACCTTACTTTTGAGGTATCCCCATAAAAAAAATCCGGTGGAGTCAAGTCTGAACTTCGTGGTATGGTCATCATGGCTAAGTTTCTGCACTAGCTGGATTTTGTAAGGATGAAGCTTTAAATCACGTAAAATTCGCCTTAAACTGCTTCTTGAAATCCCCAAAGCTGCCGAACGTCGCCGCGTAGAGAGTTCCGCATTTTGCTCAACAGATTGGCTAACCTCCTGAATCGCTTGCTCTGTGCGTAAAGTGCGGGAACGTCCTTGACGTCTTCTTGGAAGCGTCGAACCAGTTTCTTGGAACCTCTTCAGCCATTGTTTAAGTAACTGAGTGCTAGGACACTGGCGGATACTCGTTAAATTAAATTTAACTCTAAACTTACGCCGCCGCGCCGCGCAACAACGTAAGAATGACCATTATCGTAAAATGCTTGAACAGCGAACGCGCGTTGCTCCCCCGTGAACGAACTCATGGCGACTAAAAATGCGAAAGACGCGTGACCCGACCACACCCCGCGCACCCCGCTACCTGCCGCGGGCAATGTTCTATTTGACAAGGGAAAATGAACTTTAATATGGCCCACCCTGTATGTAACAATAATAAACATCGGTTACTCTTTGCTTCATTGGTAAGAACAATTTCACGTAGTCTTAGCCAGACAGACGTCAATTGCCTGACGATTCGATTTCTCAGCCGTTTGACGTATAAAAAAAGACAGACACAGACGCGCCTCATATATGGACTGTGCAAACCTATATAAACAATATTGCCGGACCGAAGCGCGCACACTTAATCTTCAGCATGTCAACGATTGCATAAGTCCACATGCACTCTTCCCTGCGCAAACTGGTTTGTGCAGGCATGCTCGCAGGTAAGACGGAGTGTGCTATTAAGTACCGGGCTATTAAGTATCTTAATTTACTTATTCAATCCTTCTTACAGCGTATCAGGCGGTGTCAGTCCATCCGCGAAGTCGCGCCGACGCGCGGGCGCAGAGAACGAAGACGCGGCCACGAGAGCAGCGCGCCGCGCCGCGTGGCGAGCGGCCAGGCTTCGCTCTTTAGAGCAGGTAGGCCAGAGTAGTCAGTACCCACGTGTTACGTATCAGGCGGTACAGTCCATCCAGTCCATCCGTGCGATGCGCGGCCGCAGAGAACGAAGTCGCGGCCACGAAAGCCACGCGCGCGGCCACGCTTCGCTCTTTAGAACAGATAGGCCGCGACTTCTTATGACTTATACTTATACTTGACCTCAAAGATATGGTAGAACGATAGAGATGCGAAAGTGCATATTAGGAATAATTGAAGACTAGTGTGTATTGGTAGAGTGGATATCACGACAGCATAGACCGCGGGGAAGACCACCTGAAAGATAGGTTGATGACAAACTGACAACAATATTGAATGTCGAGGGCTCAAGACCAGATGGTCTTGAGCCCTCGACATTCAATCTTTAGAAGGAAGCTTTCATTTAATAATTTATTTATTTATAAAGTAACTAGCACGATTAAACGGTTAAACAATTACATTAATTACATTATTAAAAAAAAAATTACAAATAGATTAAAAATTAAATTAAAATTATTTTAATCTTAGATTATTCATTTCATGGAGAAACGGATGCAGGAATGGCTGATATGTGAATAGGGTTATACATATACTTCTCCCCGTCGCGTCGGGACATTTCTATCCCACGTTGATGTAGCTGAGACATACCTAGGTCAATTAAGCTTAGGAGCTCAAAACTGTTCTCAGCTTAGATAAAATAACTATTCTTAGCAAAATAGTGGTTTGCCAAAAAACTTTTGTGTTATAATTACTTTTGTCTTCATAATTTTTTCTCACCATGTTTTTCCTTTTCCACTTCAGGAAGCCATCGAGTCGCAAAAAGCCATAAAGAGCATGGTAGGACCAGCGAACAATATTCGAGAAGATGCGCCTCATAGAGATCAATCTCCGTCCGAGGTAACATATCACGACATGCACATTTTGTTTGCCGTCCCTTAGAACCACTTTTGTACTTAGCGAGTCATATATTAGTCTAAATTGATATCGGTTGTGGAAACATACGCGATAGTAATTTGTCTAATCTAAAAGTCGCTTAAATGTACAAGTGAGATGCACAATGGAATGTCCCAGTAAAAACTAATTATATGAGGTTCGAAACATATGAAATTATAGTTTAGACCTCAGTGTATGTTTTGTCCTATTAAACATGAATGAGTGCAAGTTGTTAACACTGTTATTAACCTTTCAATATTTGTTCTAGTCTTGCATAGTAAGTAATCTAATAGTTAATACATATAAAATACCTACATAAAATTAGATCTCTATGCTCAATGAGCAAACAATTTCTCCTTTTTGACTAACACAACGTGCGTAGCCAAGGTGTGGTGGTTTAAGCGCTAACCCTATACTAGCGCCGCAGCCTATTTTATCTTATTACGATAAACAAAAGAATTTTCAAAAATCCATTGGGCAGTTTGTGATACCTATCATAAGCTTTTTTAATGCCTCTGTAATAATTTTACTTTGTACAGTTTATGCAGAGATGCGAAGTCGCTCTTGGTGGCCACCAAACTCTGTCAAACCACTTGTTGTAGTGTATGGTCTAGCTAAATTCTCTCATCGAGTGGTTTGTATGATAACTTCTGGAATTATATCAATAGCAACTCTATTCTAGTTTCCTTGCGCTCCACATCCCTTGGCTACGCATATGAATGAACCCATACTTGTGCTGTCCTTTGTGTCGTTCCATGGGATCTGTACACATGTAGCTTCGCAGGCGATATGTCGTGTCTATGTGGGGTGTGATTGTCAAAATTGGCTTTACGTAATTATAGAAATGGCCCCTGCCACGTATCGCTTTACGTACAAAACCAGGCCAGATTCTGGCAGTGAAGGAGAAGGAAAAGTTATTAGACGAGCGCATAACTCTACGCACCGAGGAGTTCGTCTGTCCTACCACTGGAGAAACTAAAGTCCGAACCATCGAGTACATTGAGAAAGTCATTGAAAAGGAGGTACACATCGCGATTGTAAATGCTACCTAAAACGCTGTACACAAAGCAATTTTATCGTGTGTGGTTTTTATATCGCTTAGCTTTCTACGTGCAATAGACGACAGGATTGATGACTATTATGACAGATTTATTTCAAGACTGAACCGTTGACTGACTTTTCCGTGTAAAAACACTTTGGGGTCTTGAAGCACAAATTCCGCAGCACACCCGTGAGACACAAAATGATAGATTTAGAAACACGTAGTTCACTTAGAAAATAAATATTGTGAAGGCTTCTGTAAATAGATTATTTTAAGCCACCTGATATTGTCCAAATTGTTGTTTCAATGTTTATTTAAGTATTCTCATGTATCTGTAGTCCCTTGTCTTTTCCCCTCACGTTTTGCATGATATTTTGGCATGGCATGCTAACCTATTTTATTGTGTATGATTTGTCAGACGATACCCGGATTCTAGACACGGAAACCTTCACCGAAAAGCAATGGTTTGTTGAGTTTATTATTCGTATCTGTGTGTGTAGCGCTTGGTGTCATCGCTTTATTGCAGCTAAAGCTACTAAATTACTAAAGCCTAAAAAAGGAATGCTCTAACCTACTCACTGCATGTTCTGTTTATTGTTATTAACTCTTTCATAGTATTTAAAAGTTTGCTAAATTGTTCTTATTTATTTGTAAGGACTTTTGTTATATAAATTTACATGTCAGTCCTATTGTATACACAACAAAGTAGATCCTAAATATAAGTTTAACGAAATAAAAAAATATAACAAAAACATAAAATACAACATAACAAACCAAACTAATCTTAAACCTAGATATCTATAATTCTGTGAAAGTAATTATACCTAAATAGTTAAAACATTTACGGCATCTATAGTGACTGGTTTAACTTCAGAGGGGGGTTGTAATTTGAAGGTTTCCCTATGGTGAAGATAATTTTTATGTTTTCTATAAATTTCACACAATACCACCTACATTGGTACCTACAGTACGAAGTTTGATATATTGCTAAACGCTATCATGTTCATCCCAAATACTGAACAATTTGTTTGGGTGATTGCCATTATTGATTAAACTAGCAATTCAAGCTATTTTTTTTTACGCAGTAGCTATACAGGGTGGCCCCCAAATAGTAACTCTAATCTAACTAGTTGCGATCCTGTTTCACTCAGTATCATGATGCAACGGTCTGCAACAGGGTTGAAAAAGATAAGAATGCTGGGGAACCCTGTATAAAAATATTTCGTTGACTCACAAATCTTTGTACAGGTGGAAACAACGCAAGAGAAAATTATATCACTGGAGTTGACGACTAGTCCCAGTAGCGAAACGGCTCCTGACCTCGACGACGGCGGGATCAGTTTGGGCGAGATGGAAGTCGATGGTGGCGAAAACTCCCTCCAGCCAGATATAGTCCAAGTGGTCAATCCGCTCTTAGACGGCGGCGCGGGCCGAGTCACCTCTATTTCCGTAGGGCCCGCCCAGAAACTTACCGCCTACACCGAACAACAGCAGTAGATCATGTATGACCTTATCATTCGATCTCTATAAAGTTCTTGATAAGTCCCAAAGTCCAATCTTGATATCCCCCTTATTCTCCGCTACAGGTAAATCCCATGACATTACGACTCGACGATGTCGGGAATGAACTCGATCGTAGATTTCTTCAACGAAACGAACGTCTATTTATTGCGGCATTGAAACGAGTTTCCATCCATACATTTTGTATTGTAACTGTGATAGTAAATTTAGTATTCCACCGACTTTTTTAACGTGAAGGTATTTGAAGAAATCCACTATCCGAGAAGCGTTTAATAATGGCATTTTATACAGATCACAATATAATTTTGTTATTTAATTTTGCGACTAGATTTTAGGCTAGCTTCTATAGGTTTACTGTCTATTTTTGTGGTGATTATAATTTTTATTCTTTGAATACTTTATGTATTAAATTTTAATGACTTCCATTCCGTGCAAGTTTATTGTAAGGACTGAATGTTGATGCTGGGTCTGTTGTGAGGAAAATTTGTAAATTTGACTGGAAGATATGATTTATTGTATTGATATAAATACTTGCAGTGTGATAAGCATGTTTGTAAATACCATCGAGTATCGACGACGCAGTATTTATCTTTGTAAATGGGCGAGTGTAAATGTTAGCATCACATTTTGATATGAAACATTCAAATCTATATGATTTAATTTTACCTTTTCATAATATGTAAGCTAATTACTTTGATTGTGGATAGTTCAGTATTTCTTGTGTTTTGTCCTCTATCCAAGTATTATTACTGGGAAATTATGTGTTTACGTTATTGTGGTGCCTTTTTCTTGTTCTTCATAGCAACGATGGTTGGTTTTAAAGTTTTAATATTATGATTTTATTTATAATATTCGGCTTTCAATTTTTATAAAATTCAATTTCATAGATATCATAATCTCTTAATTACTGAGTATAAAACATAATATTATTGTAAGGATAAACTGGATTATTGAAGAAGTATTACATTTTCTATAATGAAATGATAGAATGGGTTTCTACGCGCGTACTTTATAAATTTTTAAGGCTCTTTTAGAGGTATATCCTTTGTAAACTAATGAAAATATTGTATGTTTGTCTCTATTAAATGGTTTAATATATATTTTAATAAAATTAATCTGTTGTTTCAATTTAACTTCTTAATTTAACGATTTAATAAAACATTAACTATTCCAACAAAGTAAACTTTATTAAGTAAGCATAAACATAATGTAATATTTAACTCTAGGCTAGGTCATAATTCAACAGATTAACAATATAATGAAGAAAAAATCTTTAAATAAAACTAAATTACACGTAGAAATAGATGCATCTACTTCTTTGGCGCAATTATGCCTTCCAGTTGAGCCTGAAACGAGTATTGCAAAGATAAGTAATAGGAAGTGAAGGGAAAAATCGAGTAGGTATAGGGTGTTCTGAAAAATGTCATCGACTTATCAACAATTTAGACGAATGTGAAACATTCGGCCAGAAATTGGATAAGCTTATGCTCCTGCATTTATAAGGTTATTTTGGTTTTACATACGTATCCATGCATAACCTACTTATTAATTAATAAGTAAACAGAGTAGTCTCAGTTTTGTCTGGCTGTGTGTTACCTTGTTACCCCCAAAGGCTATCCAGAATTCAGAGTCCTGAGTGGTTTAAAGAGAGTATCGAGACGCCGTCGTGATGTTTAATTTTTCTATAGGATTGGGTACAATGCCTCTATCGTGTGGCCTTGGAACTACGTAAATCTCATAAAAAATTAAGACGCCTCGATACTATCGACGAACTCAAGGCTCAGATCTTATTGCAATTTGCAAGGAGATCTTATCCTGGGAAAGGACTACTTTTAGTTGAGCTAGCCCACTAAAATTGTATAATGTTACCTTCAGCTGAGCGTTAGTCTTCTTCAGCGCAAGCAACTCTTCTTGATGCCGTTTTTCTTCAGCAGCCCTCAATTCCGCCGCGCGACGCTCCAATTGTTCTGTTTTCTGCTTCAGTTCTAAACTAGTTTTCTCGAGCGCCGATCGCTCCGCTTCCAACCTTGCTACTTGGTCCATTAGGTCGGATTTTCCTTGCTCGGACTGAAACGTAACTTAGTAATCATGATCGCTCTCAGCTTTGTATTCATGGATGGACCTACACTAATTTTTTACGAAAAGTATATCTCAGGAGTTCAACTTTTGTGGAACCTCTTCGAAATCATACTCTACAAAAGCGAAAAATAATAGTTGGCGAAGATTATGAAGTAACAACCATACCTACACAAAAAAAGCCGAACTGAGAGCCGCCTCATTCTTTGAAGTCGCTTGAAAAAAAGAGTACTTAGCACAAAACTAAGCGATTGTCTTTACAGTCTTCACTATTGAATTTCGTTCGAGTAGAAAACTAACGAAATTAATCAATGGGGACCTAGCTAATTAAAAAGTTGAAGATCTCATCTCAACTTGTCTTAGGTAAGTACCTGAAGTGCTTTTCTCATGCCGAAAGCAATGGAGCTGCAGTAGAGCGTTTGGTAGGCCTCCATCGTGATCCGCGCCTCGTCACGCACTCTAAGCAGTAGGAGTCCCCTTTCACCGCAGTTGATTGTAACCTGTCCATTTATAGAGATACCTACAATTGAATTTTGTACGTCGTCGTCGAGATATATTTTTTAATTTTCGGTTATAAATGAAATCCATTCGTGTCGGGGACTTTCACTGGCAGATAGCTGATGTTATAGCAAGTAACTTAGGCTACGTTTATTTTAGAAAAGAACTAGGGTTCCGCACAAAAAAGTACCTACCTAAACTCATGAAATAGTAAATTCTAGTCTAGGCGCCACTAGTCTTCAGTAAAAATTCAGCGTGGTGGTTTCCGTAGTAGCTACCATCAATAAAGTTGCAACCAAACTGCTGGTTGATGGCAACAGTTGGGTCACTATCGACTCTATCTTTCACCTGTCGTATAAGCTCATCAAAGCACTGCGTGTAAAGCTGCCTCCTCACAGGACAGATGCCGGTCTCCCTGGCCTGCCGCTGCTGCAGGCGAGTGTCCAGCATTTCTTGCAGGTTGATCACGTCTAGTCGCGTGGCGGGGGTCGATGATATCTGGAGGGAGTGCGGAAGTTGCCTGCTTTAGTGGCTCTTACCCACATTTTATTCACTGTAGGCCTAACCTACCTATTTTATTTAAAAAAGCGTCCTAATTGACAATCACAATTGAGGCTTTTGTTATAAGTTTAGTATTTACTACTTATATTGCAAGATCTTATGTGCATATCTAGATATTCTATAGGTTACACTTGTGAAGTCGCAGCGTGCGCAAAAATACCTCAATAATCGCAGTATCACACTTGGATGAGCATGACAGGGCCGAACAGAATGGCGAACTAGAGAGCCCTATATCAGTCCGTGCTCACAAACTGTAAAGCAAAATATGACTGAGCCACTGCACGGCAAAGGCTTCTCTTCCTTTCTTCTGGTTTCTCCATACCTCGATGTCATAGACCAAAGTAGTTTAAAAGCATTAAGTGTTTTAAAGATCCATAACCGGTCTCTAGAATGTAAATTTTTTTTCGTTAGGATACATGTTGGAACCTACCTTTTGTGTCCATATCTGGCCATCTTCCTCCCACTCCTTCGGCGGTAGAATAGCGTTCAAGATTTCTTCGGTTTCTCTCTTCGCTTCCGTCGGCACGCATGGCTGTATGAGTGCAGCGCCCCGGGGTGAAGCCTAGAGTACAATTAAGTGATACTTTAGGTAAGTACCAAGATACCAAAACTCACTATTTTATATAAGGAACTATACTCTGTTCACGGAGACAAGCTAATATAGCGCGCGCTCTCTTGCACAATTGTACGAAAGTGAAAAGGACGGGACTACTAGCGTGAGAGACTAAGATTGATCAGTGGGAGTGACCATTGTTTTAAAATGTAAAGCTATGTTTAGATTGCTTACTTAAAACTATTAATTACATTATTCACTAGCTTTTCTGTTTAGCTTTTTTGTTTTGTGGATGAGTGGGTTATTGATAATTGACCTACTTATTATGATACTGTGAACCTAAAAATATATATTTTGTTTAATTTGGGTAGTGTACAAAAAATAAAACATCAGAAATTTTCTTACAATTTTATTCACTTTCTGATTCACTTGAATCTGAATCATACTCCAACCTTATAATAAAGCGTTCTGCCATATTCTCTACGTTCCTATCCTTATCATCCATACCAGGCTCTACTACATCACGTCCGCACCGCACAAGAGACAGATAGGACTAACTTTTGGCCACACAGCGTGCACAGTGTGCACGTGCCCTATGTTCGTTATCTGCGACCAATAACGTGCATTCTATGATTTCCCTATTAGCTTGTTTCGGCGAACAGAAGTAACTCTGTCAGATATGTTTATAATAATATTTACTATCTTTCCACCACGACTAGGTAGGTAAACGGCTGAACATATCTGAATACAATTTAGCAAGAAGATAGAAAGGAAGGTATAAGGTTATTTTGTATCTATCCTAAGGAAGTTCATTTATTTTTATTCATTCATTCATGCAGAACAAGTGCGATGCGAAGATAAGGAGAGAAGCAGGAATAACCATTATTAATTGGTGAGTTACAGCCCATCATAGCAGTCAAAAACCAGATGTATCTACTAGTTCCGGAAATTCGGGCGCTTATATACCTAAAGTTAGTGAAAAGACATAAACATGGAGCGGTTTCAAATTGCAAATTCAAAAAATTCCGGGATTAATATTTTCTAGAATATTGGTGTATTTTCGCCGGAATCTTATTAATGGACGAAATATGTATGTGACACTTTTAGTCTGACGCGTTTTTCACTAAAGCCGGAGAAATGTTTTTTTTTTTTACTTCCAATTTTCTCGAATACTAAAGGTTTTTTGCCGTAAGTAATCTTATTTCTAGACGAAATATAAAACACTTTTATTCTGACGCGTTTTTCACTAAGTCGATATTATTTCCGGAGAAAAACAGTTTTTTTATTTACTTACATAATATCATGTCCAAATATTCTCGATTGCTTACTTTTTTTGTCGTGAGTAATTTGATTTCTAGGCGAAATATCAGTTAATATTTCCCTGTCTTTTTCTAATATATTGTTATTGAAAAACTTGTAAGAACAAAAGTATTTTATTTATAGAAATTTTAGATTTACTGGTAGAGAGCGAGTGAGCTAACAAATATTACCTGTTTCCTGTCCTGACCGCCCGACTTTCCGATCACTGATCATAACATATTGCATGGAACTTATATAGCATAAAACCATCGATATGTATGATATAACTCAGTGCATAA
Source organism: Eupithecia inturbata (assembly GCA_963662085.1). NCBI lineage: Eukaryota > Metazoa > Arthropoda > Insecta > Lepidoptera > Geometridae > Eupithecia > Eupithecia inturbata. Next base: position 7,282,880 of record OY759186.1, on the reverse strand, counting down.
AACCGAATATTTAGCATAAAACGAACGAAGCACGATGCACATGACCCGAAGCGTCTTTTGGACTTCAGGGTGGCTGCAGCCACCCTGAAGATAGCTTGGTAAATTCAAGTCATAAAGTAAGCCAAAATTACTTACTTGCTTCTCAGGTTGTTTTGTGACAAGCACGGGATTATCATAGCGTACTAATGTGTCCTCAGCGGAAACTGGGGCCCTTTCAGTCATCGCAGATTATTTTAACAATATTTTACACAATTTCTACTTTGCGATTATTATCAAACGAGAATGACACTCGACGTCACTGAAGGGGTTGCGTAAATACAAAAATATTGGTTTCTATAGGAACCGCGTTGCTAGGTATTTTTAAGTTTGTTTAATAAGCTTTATTTACGTCAGAACATTGTTTATTTTCTGTTAAACTTACATCCAGAAAAGTGACAAACCACATATTGCCAAATACAAAGAAGTCAAGTCAAACTTACAATTTGAGGAAGTAAGTAGGTACTTATGGTAGAACAGAAGGTTTTCAGGTTATAACATAAACTAGTAAAAGATAGAGGGTTAATGAGACAATTAATATTTATTCTTATCATCTACCTTCACTCCAACCACTTGTCAAGGTGGATGAAGCCTTAATTAAGTAATTACACCCAAACTGTATACAAGTTACATATGGTAGGTAGTATGCAACTTACAATAACATTACAATAACGTTAATCATATTATTCATTGATTTAACCAAAAATTACTTTTTTGTTGGTGATTTTTACACAGAATTTGCACTACATGAAAATTTGATCTCATTCCCAATGCATAATGCTGACAATTATTGTTCAAACTCTACGTCAAAAAGAGAATTTTGTTTTTTGTGTTGTTTACAAAAACTATATCTTGGCTTGAGTACCTACAGTAAAAAATAGGTACGTCTTTTTCTATACCCAGCAGTAAGTGCTTACGACGGCCGATGTGGCGCGGCGGGCGAAGGTCCGCCTGCGACGCAGAAGGTTGCGGGTTCGATGCCCGCCTTGGGACAAATGTTTGTACGATCTGCAAATATTTGTTCCGGGTGTTCTGGGTATTTTTTGTATATAAAAAATATCTATCTATGTTATGTATTGTATTAAGTTTATCAGTCATCTAGTACCCATAACACAAGCTCTGCTTACTTTGGGGCTAGTTGATGCTGTGTGGATTGTCCAACATTATTTATTTATTTATTATTATTTATTTAAGTGCTTACGAGCTGAGTTGATAGATAGATTGCTGCAAGATCGCACTTGCGCAGCGGACAGCTCACATAACTTTAAAAAAACATCCTTCACTTCATCACTTTAAGTCCTTTCATTGCGAATCACTACTAGAACTGGAACTCGAGTCTGTCGACATGACTTCCACGTCTTCTTGCGCTGTGTCCTTCCCGCGCCCGTCGATGGCTACGGAGCCGCCTCCTCCGACTGACATGTGGAGCTCGCCAGTCGGGTGCCAGGTGAACTGGTTTGTAGCTGATGCTGGTACTGCTGGAAATCAAATAAATAAATAAATAATGCTAGACAATTCACTCACCAACATCTAGCCCCCCAAGCTAAGCACACAAGCTCGTGTTATGGGTACCAAATCAGATCTTACAAACATTTGTCCCGAGGCGGGAATGGAACTCACAACCTCCTGCGTAGCGCGGACGTTCGCCCGCTGCGCCACAGAGATCGTTGAATTAAAGGAATTTACTGCAGTTCGCTTCGCTCGCTATCATTTATTTTGTCATAGGTAGGTACTCTTGCTTACTTTTCACCAAACATCGGAAAAATACACAAAAAATATTTTAAGTGACTGTTGTTAGGACCTGATTGTCAACCAACCCCCAAGGCGTTTTGTATTTTTGTAGGGAGTTGATAGAAAACCGCCCCGGGTACCAACCCATGCTACGCCGCCACCACTGGTCGAGATGCCCGATCCGCTCTACTCCACGTCAGTGTACGCACCCTTAAGCTTCAACCATACCGCGAGCCTAGCGCGGGCGCCAAGTATCAAACATAATGAAACATTGACCGTTTGCGTTCATATTAAAATGACTAAGGCGGGCCGAGCGCGACGGGCTTGAGTGAGTTAGCACGCGTAATTTTCTAACGTTCCTTGATAGGAACGTTTGCTGATGCATTGCTGATGTTTGCGTTTGTTGATGCTGATATTCCCAACAATCCATCAGGATTGTTGCGAATATCAGCATCAGCATCCAATGATGTCGAGATCAAAAATCAGCATCAGCATCGGCGTACGGACTCTACATGTACAGGAAGCACAAACACAGGTTTAGTACCAGGGTTGGTGAGAATATCAGCATCAGCATCCAATGATGTCGAGATCAAAAATCAGCATCAGCATCGGCGTACGGACTCTACATGTACAGGAAGCACAAACACAGGTTTAGTACCAGGGTTGGTGCGAATATCAGCATCAGCATGAGTAGTTTATTATATTATGATAAAGTATGTAAATTCAGGTAAAAACTTCCAAGTTTCACCCCGACCCATACAATAGTTGTGGCGTGACCAAACATCTAAAAATCCATCAAACCTTTTCCACTATACAAATAAATATAATTTGTGTTCAACTTTATTTATTTCGCGCACACCATCTCTTGCGTTTAACACCTCCCATCTCAGTATCGAACTGTCTAGTACAAATAACAAATCCTCGTCCATGGTTTGCCAACACCTGCAATACGTCGTAACGCTACAACAGCCCGTTCGTCACTTTCGCCACAGCACGCGCCCGCCTTAGCCCCCGCCACCGTGCGTCCACTGTGATCGCACACTGAGGTAGTGGACAATTGGTTAGTGAATATAATTAAGGCTGGACTGTTAACGCGTTAAAAGCTGTTACATATTCTTCAGTAGTAGAGAAAGTGCTCTTAGGGGGAAGAAACGGCACCAGAAATTATGACGCAAAGCAGAATTCTTGGTTCTTGGTCATTCCATCTTGATTCAGAGGATAAAGTGGGTGAAAAGATTGCACTTGTATGCTATGGACCCTCTTGTAATAGGTCCAATCACGATACATTTTCAATTTCTTTGTTGAGTAGGAAGATTACCATTGTCTAAATCGTAATATTATGGCAATGGTTATCAAGAAATATTTTTCAGAACAATCTTTAACCAAACACAAAACTGGTTTATGGAAAAACTTATTTATCTTACCTCTACCTATGTTAATTTATTACGAGTAAGCGAGAACTTGTGAATGAACTTTATGCCAACAATGTCAAACTCAATCAATAACATGATTCATCAACATCTTAACACGCGCCCGTCTAGTGATCTGGGTAGGTACCTTACTTAAAAGGCAACCTCAAGGAAAACCCCCTTAACAAGATGATTCAAATTCAAATAAATTTATGTAAAGACTTGTATGGACTAGGTTTGTTGATTATGATTGTTTGCCTGTCACCCTGTTTTCTTGGAACGGAGATAATCAAAATACACACATATTGTATAATAAATAAGATAAAGGGAATAACATACCTCCTCCAGTGGTCATTCTGTGAAGTTCGTTCAGTGTGGATGGAGTGTGACCATTGAGAGGCAGGTCGCATAATCTCCCGAGCATTCCCACTCGCATTTCTAAGTCGGTCGGGTAGGGACGACGTGGGTCTCCAGGCTGCCAGGATAAGGGAGCACTGACTGCATTCGAGGCACTGATTCTGTGAAGTTTAAAAAGGGGAATTGATTGTGGTAAGCCATATTTATTTACTTGCTATATTGTGTTACAGCCCTTTCCCATGGCAACATCCCGTTTTTTGTACATGTTTATGTTAGAAATTATTTTCTAGTGTGTTTATGTTTGTGTCAGAATGAATAATGTATATCCGGGAATTTTGTAAGAAACATTCAAGAGATCCACATTTCTGTTCGATGGAATTTTAGAAGTTGGTTTTTAGGTTTTTCAAAACAATCATATTATTATCATAAAATGATTGTGACCTCAAGGAATTATTATCATAGGGAGGATATTATTATAATAATATTATTGTTTTGAAAAAACTAAAAACCGACTTCCAATTCCTTAGTATTTACAATGTTTTTTTAAGTTACAAATACTAATACTAAACAAATACTAATCCCTCAGGAATCATTTTTTTAAGCGACCATCTCGGGATCATCTTCCATACAAAAGGGAAAGAATTTAAAAATCTGTCCATAATTGAGAAAGAAATCAACGAACATACATACTAGCTGAACATAGAACCTCCTCCTTTTTTGAAGGTGGGTAAAAATGGTGGTTATGAGAAGGGTATTCACATTGTTTAGAAAAACTACAAAATCTTAATTTAATTTGATATTTATAGTTATGATAACATTCGGGTATTATTTTATCCAAACCTCTTGGATGTTTATGATTGACTTCAAATTTATTAACCGAGACTTTTAGTCTTGTGGTTATAGCATCTTTGTCAGTTCCTTATGATAGAGTTTGAAGACTCAATAATTTCTATTAATTTATCAGACATACCTATGTGCAAACTTAATAAGTTCTTCCGAAGGCACAGGTTTCTTCCTAGATTTCTCTATAGATGCCAGCTTTTGTTTTGCTTGATACAGTGAAGTAGCTAGGATCTGTTCTGCATCTTTCAACTGCCTTTGTAGCTGATAAATATCTTGATCCTGCAAAAAATATATCTAAATAGTATGTTGGTAATATTTTGGATAATCACAATGGCAGCCTTGGCACTGTCTCGACTAGAGAAAATAATTTTAAAAAATGCTAAACAAATTCACTCAGCATCATCTAGCCTCAAGTAAGGAGCTTGTTTTATGGATGCCAGACTGACTGGTACTTAATACAAAACCCAGACCTGGAACAAATAACTGAAGTTCATTCTAAACATTCATACCTTTGTCTAGTGGCATGAGAACTTTGCACTCAATATCAACATTAGAATCTTTCTGTTTTCTAACCTTATTATCAACTTCAGCTTTGAGTTCATTCATCTTTTGCTGTATTTTAGCTTGCTCATCAGCAAGCTCCAATGTTTTCTTCAGTTCCGCATCTTTTGAAAGCAGCAAATCTGTTAGCTGTGCATGGTCTGCTGCTGATAGTTTCTGAGGTTTTGGAGCTATAGAGACTTCTACGATCTCTCTGTAACAAAGTTCAATGAAATTAAACATCTAATATTTTCTACGCAAAGTAAAAGTGCCATGTCAACTTACTTTGCAATCAGTTCAATATCGTCAATTAGCGAGAGGAGCCGGTCTTTAGTGCTTAGGTGAGATGCCATTTGGATGTTTTAATATCAAAATCTCAATAGATTTTTATTAGCGGGTATTTCATTAATTAATTTACGGAAAGGAAACCAAAACAAACAAACACGAAAATCAGACAGATTTGTATATTAGATAGAACTTCAACTTCTTTATTTTTGGCGCCGATCGGTTCTTAGTTAAAGAAGAAGCGATTTGTCTCGGTCAGCTGACATTGGCATAGGTACTCAAATATATGACAGTGACTATTTTTGGATTTTTGACATTGATTGACTGATTGAGACATTAAAAAGGAAGTGTGGTAAATATCCGTTTCCGCCACCAAATAAACTATTGCCCGCCAAAATCGTTCACGTGTCTTTAAACTTTGTTATTTTACTCAATCTCTCTCAAGTTTCTACCTCTATCTGTTTCTAGTAATTGCGGTTGATGAATATTGTTGGTACCTAGATAAAACTCTGCTTACCTTATATCTGTACCAGTAATGACTCTGTGTAATAAAGAGCGTCCAGCCAAGTTCGGAAAGAAACGCGGCGCGACAGTGATTATCTTTACACAATCAGAACGAACTTGGCTAGTTTTCACATTTATGTTTATGATTAGATACCTCTTTACTATAGCCATGGTTATCTATAGCCTGCAGATTACTTAAGAAGGCTATTACAAAAAAAAAAAGAGAAATTGCACGGTTTCATAGTCAAATTGTATGATTTGCGTTTGTTTTTTGAAATATTAATCACTTGTGAAAAAAAGGGGGGGGGGGGGGATAATTTTCAAAAGGGGGGCTCCTCATCGAGTGTGGTATCAAATGAAAGGTATTGGTATTGTACATCTCAAAATAGTTTTTTTAATTTCTGTAGGTTTACTAATACTTTCTGAAATATTTTAAAATACTCGAAAAAATACCCACGACATACTTGCGACAGCAGCATAATGCCCATAACATCACTTATTTAGTTTTCCCTTGACACATTTATGGTTCAGCAGGAGCAAATGGAACTGAAAAAATTTAATAAGTTATTGAATTTTCGTGTGTTATGTTATGATTGTGATATAATAGTAAAATACAAATTAAATAAAATCACTTATTTAAATTGTCTACTAAAGCTCATTGGTTTTTTAAAAGTTTAGGCCAAGTAGAATTAAATAAGGGCATTTACCAACTGTATGCTTTATAAGCCTCAGCGGAAAATATTGTCGGAGGAAAAATAAAGAAGTACCTAGCATACCTACACAATGTAAATAACTGACAAAAACATTCAAAACTCTGGCGAGGGAAAAATACATAGTTGTTTTTTATTTTTTTCTCATAAACCTATTACCCAAAAATTATTATTGTTAAATTAAAACATAGGTAGAATAAATAATCTATACCATATCAATAAGAGAAAGGTGATTGTCGCAAAAAAATAAAAAAACAGTTGATAGCGGTTTTCTCCCGATTTTGTTTTGTTAGTTATTTAATTTGGCTTCTACAGCCACGATATGTAGATACCATACCAAACGCCACACTCAACCTACCTAGGTATACCTAGGTACCTATCTACCGTTTTACTACTTGACATTCCCAGCCGTAAAACAGAATGCAGCGTCTATTGTATTGCACCTTCGTTCGTAGGTAACAATACAAAACAACGTTTCCGGTTTCACTTACCGACCTGACCAAACTAACCCGCCTTGGCCATAAACTGAATCGTGCGAATGCAATTCTCTCGAACCGGTTGTGCACGCGGACAATGCGTGATCAGCTGTTGAGGGGAATGCGGGGTGTTGGGGGTATCATGCTCTGAGCATGCGCTCACCACGTGGTAGAGGCCTTTGTTGCGGTGCTCGTTCTCGAACTATCGCTGGAGAATTTGATCACTGCAAACAGAATGACTCAAAAACGCTTTGTTTTTGCGTCAATACGACCCAGGACAGTAAAAACGGTAAGTGGGGAAACTAAAAAAATACGCGGCTAGCGTACCTATATTTTAGTTTTATTAACATTTTATTATATTTAAAACTTCTTCGATCACCAGTTGTATTGTTGATCGAAGTACCTATACCTAGTACCTGCACGCTACACGCTACGCACTGTCCAAATCAAGCAATAATAACGGCTAGCGGAGCAAGCAGAAAATAGCTTTTATACGGGGGCTGGAAGATAAATAGTGTCAGAACTTGTGGAGTTCAAAATCATTAATCGGCGGGTGGAGTGGATCTTTTGTACTGCGGCAAAATAAAATCGAGTATTTTTATGGGAGTTGCAGATAGTGCCAGTCAGATAGTGCCCACAGAACGGGCAAATTATAATATAAGTAAGCACCAAGTAGATCGAGCTGTGATTTATAGCATCGCGTCAAAAGAAAATCAATGTTTTTACCGAGGAGGCAAATAGCGACAGAAACTGACTGGTGAAAAAGTGTCATTGCTCGCTCCACTCGTTGCGTCCCGCTACTACCGACATCAGCGCAGCGCCGCCGCCGCCCCGCCGCCGCGCCGCGGCCGCTGCCACCGGGATCACACCATCTTTGCCTATGACACTGGGTAAAGCAAACCATAACAAAAAGGTGAAAAAAAAACATACACCATTCAATGCATCAAAAACTATAAAAGGGTTAGTTATGTCCAGTAGGGAACTAACGTAGGCTAATCCTACGTTCGTTCCCTACTGGACATAATTAATGAATGTTGAAAATTAAATATTATTATTTAATTTACTAAGCTATCTTATTTTACTTAAATTTTTTATAATTATGACCAGTTTTTCCACGAAGCTCCTACAAAGGATTCGCGGAGCCCCAGGGCTCCGCGGAGCACATTTTGAGTATAGTTGAATTACACTATGGTACACTTGTAAAAAACATTAACGCGCTCGTAATTAGTGCTACGAACAGAGCTACTCAATCTGCCACTGCAAAAGATTTCAACGCGCCTCTAGGCGCTACGGATTTGCTATGAAACAGAGTAAAAGAGCAGTCATATTATTTTATTTGCTTCCATTTTCCATGCACACTAATAAAGACCCTCTTACGCTAGCGCTGGCACAGTGTAATAGATTCAAAAGAGTAAACTCAGTTGTTGTAATGTGGTGCTTGTTACGTTTATAGAAATAATTCCATGAAATTATTTTTCTTTAATAATAATACAGTTGGGTAAACAGTTGGTATAAGATGAACTGGTGATGTAGGTAGGTACCTATGTAATTAGCATATTTAGTGCATCTTGTTTGCTACAACTAAAATTACTTACGTAGCTTTCTATGCCATTGCTAGCCAGTTCAATACCAAATAAAAAAAAATTGTCCCAACAAAGAAAATAACAACTAATAGAAACCAATTGCAACTAATTTTACAATTGAAACCGTTGATCTAACTGCAAATTGTTGAAAACAATCCAGACTAACCTAGGTAACCTAGCTCAAGTAGGTAACCTTGCTCAAATGATATAAAATAAATTATATTCCCAAAAACAATTCGCTACACTGGCAGGTAGGTACATAACTCAAACTAAACTACAAAAATATCAAGTTTAACCTACTGCAAATCGCAATGTTATTATTCACACTGTGGCGTTGTTATTCATAAGAGGCGAGGGTAGGGGACGGAAAGCGGCGCGGGCGGGAGGCGAGGCTAGCTAAGCAAAGCAAAGCTGTAGACTCGATCAAGCGGACGCGACTCGCTGGCACTCACCAGTCGTTCCATACCTAGCCTGGCAGTAAAGGCTCCTTCTGCCAATCTAATGGAACACAGCTTCTTCATCTCTTCGATCGTTTTCAAGTCAAACATTCGTCATAAACGCGTCAGCTGTAGAAAGCAACAGATTTTACTCCTGCTGCTATGTTGTTTAAACGGATCATCGAAGGAAAGTCCGTGCTGAATGGAACTGAGGGGAATAAGCCGGAGAAATGTCCCAAAAGGCGTTCTGAACGCGATGGATTTGTTGAACATTCCACGTAAGTTTTTTTTTACTTTCTAACATACCTACTACCTACGCAGCAGGCTACATACCTATAGGTACCTACTGTGTACGTAGTACACTAGGTACTGTTTTCAGTCTACGGTTTCAAAGTTTTGACCTTGGATTTGGTTTTGCCGGTACCTACAACTCTATTCCAGACCGAATCACGTTGACCTACTTCTCAGTATTATGTCAGCTAAATTAAACTTTAGAGTTTCCAAGGGATCAGATCAATGCAATGCAGTAATTTCTAGTTTTCACGCCAGATAGTACTAATTTCAATTATTAGTAGTAGGTAGGTACTGCCTATTAGTCCAGTCCATCTAGGTAATGTTCGACGTGTCTTCATAAAGGTACGACGGCGACGCGTCGTTATTCATGACCATAATCATGACAGATTTTGACAGCCTGCACCTTGATTAGCCTTGCTAATACCCTGCCATGCAGGCGGTTAGGGGTTGTCCATTATTCACCTAGCTACATTCTATACTGTTTTGTTAGTTTGCACAAACCTCAATAACTAAACGATACACCGAACGCCATCCATTGTTTTTTTTTAACGGGGATTTTTTCTATAGATATAGACCCCATGCTAATAGTAGATTGTAGGGCGCACTGCACACTGACCGGATGTCCCGACAATAAAAGTGAATATTTTATATTTCGTTTTTGTTCTCGCCTTCACTATTTCTCTGTAATGTAGGTTCTTGATATGGCCTTCTAAAGAACGAGCTATAGGTACCTATAGTTTTCGGGATATGTGGCTACCTATTTTCCGAAAATCCCAAAATCACAATTGTTGCAGAATGCATCCCGACCATCATATCTCGGCAATATGTGCAAGCCATATTAATATTTTGCCGGCAACGAATTTATAGGTCTGTATCAATAAAGTTTAGCCAGGCTACAACGAAATTAATTCCGCGTGTTGCATAGTCTAGCTAGCAATGCCGGTACCTATACCATGCTATATTTACCAACAGAGTGTAACAAAAACTAAGGATCAAACTTTAAGGGGGAGTTTCAGCTGGGATCACAGAACAAAAAATATTAAAAATTTAAAATCATTTTTTTACGTCCATTAAAATTATTCGCACCGCAGAGGCAGAATAGAGCAGTAAATAAAACAAAAATAAAAATGAAGATCGCTTTAAACCTGTCAGGGGTAGCCTATCTATTGATGATGATGTCTATTCGTATGCACTTGAAATGTTACTGCGATAAAGTATTCGTAAATTAAAGGCACTTTAAAATCAATCCCCTCAATAATAAGATGTTAATTGATTCAAAAGATTAGCAAACCAACACCGTTCGGTTCGTTCATCCGTTCTGTTCAGAAGTTAGTCACTCATCTAAAGTCACTACTCCTGGGCTGGTCGTTTGTTTTTTAAAATTCCTTTAGATCAACAATCTTATATAATATTGTGCGACTGAGTTTAATCGTCATAAATAAAATAACGAAAGTTGTAAAGTAGTGTTGAGTTAGTAAAGTAGGAAGTGAGCGTGTCATGTGAGTTTAGTTTTTTATTCGTGTTTGTTTAAAGAAGTTTTAATTCAATAAGAATGTAATCACGAATCTTGCTTGTTTTGGAAGCACACCAACGTTTTCATTTCTTCAGGGTGAACTTCTAATTGTTGCATTAATTTTATTTATTTTAAGACCAATAGTTATAATATTGACAGTGATACGTTTTGATTTGGAATCTCAAGAGGATTGCTGTAAACTGTCTTCCTCTTAATATGTAACTTTTCTAGACAATTTGAGATCACTAGTTAGTTGGTCACTGAACAGTTTTCAGAAAGCTTTATTCTCCGTCTAAACAAATAGACATTTTTTTCCTCTTCTCCTACCAGCTACGCAGTAGCCTGCTAGACGTACTAGTCGATCATGTGTCTTTATTTACCAAAAGTTCAATGTACGTATACAAACCGTACCTACAGACATCAAATAATATTATAACGACCTACCTGGTCACCTATTTATTTATTTGATTGGCAGTAGGCACACTCCCCTTTAATGACGTTGTTTATTTTGTACCAGTGTCAAAGGGGCTCGTCTACCGGACTTACCCATTGCCCGCCATTTTTATGACGATACATGCTTATCTAGAGACCGAGCTATCAAAGGTCTTAGCCGATACCCTCTTCTAGGTCCTCTTATAACTGTTTGTTCCCCGACTTGTTGACCAGTTCGACTCTAAACTTCGATAGCATTATATGGAACCACGGTTAGTCATCTTATTATTAAACAAAAAGGTTTATTATTTTGCGTGTGCTTAAGGACCTGCTTTGTTTCAGTATTCTGGAAGAAATGACGAAGACGGTATTGCTCGGTGTGTTGTTATGGGCCGGGTTGACGTTTGGGGGCACTATCACCCCCTACCCTTTGAATCTAATCGTCTCAACAGGTAAGATCTTGCTACCATCTTAGTAACATGGTTCCGAACAATAAACTCCATATATCCCGTCGAATTCGACGTCTGACATTGAACTTTTTTTAGATCTAGCTCACCCACCACCGATGTACGATTTCCCATTCCCAAGTGCGGAACAACTAAAAAGACTACCACCAGTAACGGCAGCGCATACCAACAAGTCCATAGATATCAGTAGAATGGAAGTGGCAATGCTGCAAAGGCTGGAAATGAACCTGGAATCTGCCGGAATCACCCCTAAAGCCGGATCGGCAGCACAAGGCTTGGCTATCCACGGCGCCGCTTCCGAAGATGCGATTCATTATGAAAAGTCTTCGTATACCATCACGAAGGCATCACAGAACTTGGTCTATACCAAATGCCGTAGGTGAGAATCTTAGACTAGAATTACGTGGTTTTATACAATACCTACAGATTACGCGATAAATAATCTGCTCTAGAATAACGTCGAGTTGAAAATTATCTTCTAAAGAACATAATCCTAAATATTTATCAGATCGATTTGTTCCTTGTGTCTCTGCGACTTGAATTTTAATGATCATTTACCTTCAAACACAAAAACATAAATCTGTAGGTAATCCGCCATCTGGTCTATTTCATTTGTTTTATGACTTAAATATTAATAATGGTAGGTAATTTATTTTTAGGTATGGGCTACCCAACGACGAATGCGCAAGCTTTATCAGCACATTGAACCTACGAGACAGTCCGTTCGGCTCCGAATGCGCTTCTCTAGAACGGTTTACTTGTAGAACCAACAAGAAGTCCAAATACCGTACGTTTGATGGCTCCTGCAACAACCCTGTGCGGTCTTCTTGGGGCCAGGGATTAACGGGGTACAAGAGACTGCTTCACCCAAGATATGCTGATGGAATCGAAGAGGTTAGTGATATTTTTGAATGTGAAAACGTGTTGTGCCGACTTAATGTAGAGTTAAGAATTGAAATCTCTAGATAATGCTATTAGGGTTAGTAGAACTTTAATTTCTTTGTCAGCATTATTTACTCTGTTTAAAAACTCTGTGTATTTTACTGCATTTTGCAAGGTTAGGCTCCAGATTACCAACTAGGGTAATTTGAGTCATTAATGCAGCGCATGCAACTGATTCATGGTTTGTAATTGAAGATCAATAGTTTCTTTGTTCTATTCTATACCGCTCTCGTGAATCCTGTGCTAAAATGAACTCTATTCCGTATTATACTTATCTGGTTTCATTCCTACAGCCTCGTCGTGCTCTAAGCTTCAAACAACTGCCTTCCTCACGAGTGGTCAGCACCTGTCTCACAGACAACGTAGATCGTCCAGAAGATACCAAGACCATGGCTTTGGCTGTTTGGGGGCAGTTTGTTTACCACGATCTGGTGCATACACCGATAAGGAAAACTAGTAAGTTGTCTTTTCTCCATTCTAGGTATTTTATCGATACAGATTAAATAACGTTTATTTCCTTAATCTTGCAAAAAAGCTCACACCATAGGACGTTATTTAAATGGCCCATGGAGCTATCTGTACGTTCCGTACGAGTTACTACGTCTTTATTTGATTTAGACTTGCAATAATTGTTTATCTACTTCTTAATTGCCTGATCAAGTTTTAAGCGAAGACTCCGCCGTATAGTGCCGAGTATTTGGAGTTAAAATTAATACAGATATGTACCTCTAGTACTATGTGTTTTTAGTTAAATATATATGTAGATTAACTGCCTTGTAGAATGAATAGGTAATAAAAACGAACAGTGACGGTATCACGAAGATAACAATTTGTTATTGTGTTCATTTAGATACACGAGACTTGCGACTAAACGAACAGTTAGGTAGTTTATACAATCGGTTATGTAAATAACTGTAGACCTCATTTATAGACCTTGATAGACAATATTAAGTGACACATCAACATCAAAGTTATATTATTGTTATTAACTCATTTAATTCAGATAATAAATCCATAAAATATACAAAAAGGTCACAATAAAATTAAAATAAAATCTTCGCTTAAATAATGTGTTATATGAATAGGACTTTCTCCTAATTATCATCTCAGCAGAAAGCATTTAGGTACCGCTGGACATAGGCCTCCCACAAGAATCAAAGTAATTTAGTAATTTCAAAGTAATTTTAGTAACGAATTACATGGTTGTAGTAACTATTGGAATTCGATGATGCCCGCAGTAGCTTTTAGTAAAACTGTGTTGCGGACACCATCGCCCTCTATACAGACAGTGTGTTCCATTACATAATTTTGAAGAAAACAATAAACCATTAGACCTATATTAATCACCACAATTAATAGTCCTGCGCTGTCCATTTCCCACAATCTTCACCACTTTCCCTATATTAGCGTAATGTCCACTTAATGGATGGAGGATATTGTAGCGGGCGTAGGGAGTCGATGGATGGAGGTGGCAGAACCGCTATTTGTGTTCGTTTGGATGAGGCCTATGTCTACCTGTGGATGTTTATGGGCTGGTATGATAATGGCGATGACGATCTTATGCTGCGTCATAGGTCTTTGTTCACTGACTGAGCAACACCCTATAGGATACTTAACCTGAACATGCTGCAGGTAAAGTAAAGATGAATAACCATCATCTTTTCTCCTCAGTTCACACAAACCAAGCCATCCGCTGCTGCGACAGCAACGGAATGTCACTCTCTCCTCGATACCAACACCCGAGCTGTATGCCCATCAACGTGCCAAACCAAGATCCCTTCTATAGGGCCCAGTACATCACTTGTATGGAATATACACGGTCTATGACTACATACCGCGGGGACTGTACTTTTGGCGCGGCTGAGCAGGTGAGATACATTATTGAACTTTATTTTGTGGTGGTTGAGTCTTACTTTAGCTTAGCTGTAGAAGATAGTTCCTCCTTTTCTTCTTCTGTACAGACTTTAGGTACCTTTACTGCTCTGATGCAAGGAAGTTTATCTGAGACCAACTGCTACGTCTAACTAATTATGCCATCTTTAATAATGGCTCATTGCGGCACATTGCCGATAGATGGTGAAATCTATAAAAAATCCGTTTTGTTCTTAGTAAACGGTAGACAAAGTTTTATTGTCTTCATTACTAATAGGAAGTACTAGGCAGATGGTCATTGCTGCATTTTTTGTTGCTATGATTGGTAGCACTGATTGTACCTGCAAGAACTTTCAAGAGAACAACGTTAAAATCCAAGGTCTCATATCGAAGTCCGATGACATTTTTCATTATGGTACCTATCTTGTTGATAGAAAAGCTTTAGTACTAATTAACTGTAAAAGTCAAATCAATTGAGTAGCAATCGAATAAATTGATCTTCAGTACATACATATTATTGGGGTCAATTGTATACATTTGCTAAAAGAACATGAGTACAAATACAATAGAAGTTATAATTCTGGACAATCAACGCAGCATCATCTAGCCCCAAGCCAAGCAGAGCTTGAGTTAGGTATATCAAGTCATCTTAGTACCCATGTACTAAGATGACATGATATACTTACCTACTTAATGTATTACAATACATTACATATAAAAGATATTTTTTATTATACATAGAAAATACTCAAAACGCCCAGAACAAATATTTGCGGAGCGTACAACATTTGTCCCAAGGCGGGAATTGAAGCAGCAACCTCCCGCGTCTCAGGCAGACCTTCAAAACCTTCTTAATTTATTGCTTTATTCCTATTACCTAATGTTATAACGTTTTTTTTTTTTTTTAATTACTCCCGTTAAAGGATATTTTGTTTTAATTATATATCTTGAAATCTTTGATTGTAGAAATGAACTGGTTATTCTCCAATTAAGGTCTTTTATGACCATGAAACTTTATCATCCAGACTAATACATTCCAATGTAAAGGGTTTTTTAAATAGGTAGGTGATTCAAGAAATATTATACTTACTTACCTACACTTCTATTCATAAACTATTGTATCTTACATAATGCCTGATAATGATAATAGATATTGGACGCAAGCCAATATATATTATCATTATTGGACGCATCCAAGGCTAAATTGGGTAACGTTGTTGTTCTCCAGAATAATCTAGATTCTACTACCTACCTACAAACGTCGTGATAAACTGAATCATATGAAAAGACATGTATAAGAACTAGTAGGTATTGACAATTGAAACAGTTGAGCTAATTGCAGACTGTTGCAAACAATCTAGAGGTAGCTCAACTGCTTTATTGTTAATGGCCATACTTGAAAAAAATGTCAACATGTTGTAGATATTTAAAGAACACGTGTACAACGTAGACATAATAAGATAAGCTCTCTGACTTTTCGTGAGACACTGAGAATAGGCAACGTCTCACGTGAGACGTTGCGAATACTTTTAGTGAGACGTGGGGAATAGGAACGTCTCACGTGAGACGTTGTCAATAACCTTTTTTTCATAAACTCGTTTTATCGTACCGTTTTATGAAAAAAATATCAATAAATAAATTCAAACAAATGTCTTTGTAAAAAGGGTTACTACAAAATATCAGATTATCTAGAGGATAAAAAAGTGAAGGACAAGTTTTGCTCCAACTCCAAAACTAACAACCTAACAAGGTAATAGTAGATTGGACCACAAGGGAACAAAATAATGTATATAAGGCGAGAGCGATTTTTTGAATCCTAAGCGTAGCGAGGGATTCAAAGTACGTCGCTCGAGGTTAAATAATTTTGGTCCCGTGTGGCACACTCTGCTTTTCATCCTATACTATGAGAAAAACTCATCATATGAGAAAAATAAATAAGAGATGCTTTTAGTAGTGACGAATATTTATATTTAGGTACATAACCAAATTACGCCTAATAAATAACGCTGGACAATCCACACAGCATCATCTAACCCCAAGCTAAGCAGCTTGTGTTATGGTTACTAGATAACTGATATACTTAATACAAATACACTACATACTAGATAGATATTTTTTATTATACATAGAAACATCCAGAACACTCGGAACAAATATCGTACAAACATTTGTCCCGAGGCGGGAATCGATTTCATTCTTATGGAACGATTATACCTCTATATGTAATTTCAATACCTTAGTTAGGAAGTTTCCGAAATTAACCTTTTTAAACCTTTAGAAATACCATATTTTAAAATCAAATAATAAAAACAAATTAGAACTAGTTTTTACAATTGAAACAATTAGTAAGCTAACTGCAGACTGTTGCAAAAAATCTAAAGGTAGGTAGCTCAACTGATCCATATCAATAGCAGTCGGAAGCGTCCCCAAGATGCTGGCTGCATTGCCCCGCTGTATGCCAATGACGATTTGCTGCGCCAGATGCTCACTAGCTCTCGGGTCACGCGTCGTCGCTTCGACCAGACGGTCATGTGTAACATGATCTTGGACTTTAGGACTGACGCATTTACTTGACATATGTACATAACTTCCGATTTCACACATTCATAAATACCTACGTGATCATCGCCTACTCAGCGAATATGAATGGAATATTTAGAAGAAAGTGAATACCTATGTACATGCTTTTGATTACTTTATCAGTATACGTTAATTGAAGTACGTATATGTATTTTCCATTGTCATACGGTTATATCTATAACCAAACATACTGTACGTGACAGCCTGAACAACCTTGTGTTATACGACTGTTTACTATAGGATAGGACTGGCCGAGAGGTATTTTTTACCTTATTATGATGTATACGTACCTACACAATAAACATGAATATAACTGTTGTAGATTTGTATAAACTACGTGTTGATATTGACGGATATAGATTCTAAATAACTCTGAGTTAGACCTTGGCTTTCATGACTTTATGTTAAATATTAAATCCTTAATGCAAGTTATCAATAAATCATATTTACAAGACCTCAGTAAAATACGTCTGCTGAATCTCGTAGTAAAAATATTTTTGGAGATACGACGACATGGTTAGTAAATACCTACATTCTTTGGGCTTTCATGATTGATGAAAAAACATGAGTGACTGCAGATGGCCAAAACTGATATTTTACCCACTTATTGATTATTCAAAATTAAATATAGCGACACAGAATTACACACAGCAATCATATAGCATTGACATGTGTGTCAAATAAATTAATATAGACACGCCCTCTAATTACCTATATAGACTGAACGGACGGAATAAATACAGTGTTAATTAATTGAATGATTCAACGTTTAGTTGTTTACGTCCACGTAGTGTTCACCTAATTAGTGCGTTACGAGAAGCGAGTAGCTAATTATTTACCAGACTTTGATAATAAATACCTACTGCCTTAATTGACTTTACTTGAGTAAGTACCTCATACCTAGAACCGGTTAAGATAACATTCCTATCGCCTTCCAACTGAGTTTTCAGTACAAGTATTTTCTATTATCTAACCAGCCGGTAACACCCACTTCTGAGTAAAACCATCTTCATTAAATAATGCGACCTCTGGTGGTCTATGCCACCCGGACTCACTGACTTCTAATATAACTACTCACAAAGATTATCCGATTAACGTCGACCTTTTTCCAATTTTTCCATTACAAAAGATGATTTTGGTGCCATCTGGTTGGGAGTCACCCAAACTGTTTGTACGTGGCTGAAAATACCAAATAAAATCGAATACAGTTTTTCCTTCCCTTAAACCTTCTTGTGTTGTAAAAAGGCCTACTATAAAATATCAGATTATCTAGATGATAAAAAAGCTTGGGACGGGATTTGCTCCAACTCGAAAAATAACAACTAAAAGGCTAAAGGTTTCTTCGTCGCTTCTTTACTTTAGTCTACATACCGAAGCGACTGAAATCAAAAATATCACTTTATTTCCGTGTCAGTGTTTAATTATTAAGAATTTGACCTTTTCTAAGTGTACATTTATTGTATTTATGGAAATAAAGAGTTGTTGACTTTGACTTTTAACTCTAAACCATTTTGTGAAATGGTCTTTAACCTATCTAGGTACAGACTGACGATGTGACCTTTCTCCTTCCATTCTGCGATGAACCACGAGATTTTTCATTGAGTCTGGGTACATTACGTGCTAATTTCCCAAATAACTTCTTCTTGCTGGTGCTGAATAGATAACTAATTTTAATTAGTTAGGTTTAACATGAATTATTTGTTTAAAACATTAACCTCCTTTGTAGATGAACCAAGCCACCCACTTCCTTGACGGATCTCAAATCTACGGCTCCAACAGCAGAGATGCAAACGCACTACGTGACAGCACTGGTGGGCTGCTGAAGACATCCACCTTCGAGGATGAAGAACGCTTGCCTCTTGGTGCTAAGGAAAACTGCCTCGGATCGGGGACTTGCTTTAAAGCTGGTAAGTCAATATTGGGAGGGCAAATGAAAGGTGCCCAGTAGCAAGGTGGGTCGACGTCATAAAGCAATGAATGCGGCTAGCGCAGGAACTTGGTGGATGGAGCAATCCTTATGAGGAAGATATTCCCAGTAGTGGGAAAATCCAGCTGCGGATGATAGTGGAAATGCACCGGCCCATGCCGCATGACGCGTGCAGCATTCGCCAGACATTGCGGGGTAGCCCGCGTAGGCTCTGCCAGTGGAGAGGGTAAAGTTAGGGTTTTAGGTATTTAAGCGTCACGTAAACAAGCGTTATCTTACCATGTGCTTATATTATTCTGATAGTGGATTAATAGCGTTGATAAGAAGATTAAATAGAATTCTGGTTCTTTTAATAACTATTAACTAATCTATGAGTCAACTGAAAGTCACGTCATGCATTTAATAGTGATGGAAACTTTTTGGGCGTCAATACATATCTTATCAACTGCCATTGATCGTTATTTACAATCGTCATGTAATGACCTGTGGGCGCGTTTATGTCATTTGTATAAAGAAATACCAAAAAACATCTACGATTCTTAGCAATATCAATAACTTTTTGTATTATTTTTATCTCTAAGTAAATCATAAATATGATACCACTTCATGAATTATTATCAATATATCATATATCAAAGGTTGCCCTGGTTTTGACGCCCCAAAATATAACTCTCGTTCGCAAAACTCTGCATGTTTATTGACTTTTTCTGATAGAAATTCTAACTCCTTATACTTGTTTTGTTCGTCTAAAATTCTTTAATTAATTTTGATTGTTCACAGGTGACATCCGAGCAAACATGCACCCATGGCTAACCAGTCTCCACTCTCTCTTCGTGAAGGAGCATAATCGCATCGCGAAATATCTAGCCACTCTGAACCCTGAGTGGAACTCAGACCGACTGTACCACGAGGCAAGGAGGATAGTGGTCGCTGAGGTCCAACATATCACCTACAAACACTGGCTCACTGCGCTCACTGGTAAGATATCACCTACAAACACTGGCTCACTTCACACACTGGTAATATAGCTACACCCATAGCTCAAAAGCTTCCATTTTATACATATACAATCGCATCGCTAAACGTCCAGCCAGTCTCAACCCTAAGTGATTTCTTGTTTCTAATTATTATTTTACGCCTCTACCACAGGATAACTATTGCCTCCACCAGAATACCTACATAGGTACTTTATTCCATTCTATGTGAGAATAAATCGGCGTTTTTAAAATAGACGGGATGAAAAATAAAATCCACTTAAATTTCAAAATATCTTATTTTGTGTAAATGTTGAAAGTTTACCTAAGTTTTCATAACGTTTCAGAGCAACAAGCGCTTTGCAAATTTACATACTTCACATTGTTTGGATAGGTAATGTCTACTCGCCATCACGCGTTTTCTACGTGGGGTTCAAAGTCGTTATGAAGATAACTGGTTTCTTGGCTTGCAGCAATGTCTACGATTCTATTATTAGTTCATGACTTCTTTTGTCTCTGTGGGCAACAAAGTGGCATGCAAATTTAACCGTCCCGTTTATATATGTTGTCGTATACGTACATTATGAATTGAAATAAATAAATCTGAAAACACAGAAATGTTTATTCAGTATTTTCCACGTGGAGTTCAACGTCATGTCAATTTCTACGAAGGTTTCAAGTTCATAGCGTGAACCAATTTTAAATCAGGGGTTTTTACGTAGGGAATATAATATTGTATATTGTACCTACATATATACATACTTTTCAATTAGGTACCTACTCTTTATACTGCATGAACTTAAAATAGGTTGGATGTGAAATCACACCGAACCTATTTTAAGAAGCGTAGAGATGTGATTATGATTACTAGGCAAAAACGGATCAAATTTAACACTTTAGTCTAGAAACCCCAATGTCATAAAGATATATAAAAGAAATGTTTATAATATGTGCATTACTATTTACAATAAATTACCAGAAGACTTAAAGAAACTTAATGGAAATATATTTAGAAAAAAGTTAATTGAATGGTTGCTTGGAACATGTTTCTATAATGTAAACGAATATTTAGAATATGATTTGTAACATAAATGACTAGTACTTTTAATAATATTATGGCTCGCACAATATTTGCACGCCTACATGCAGGCTGAATACAGTTACTAATATAGTTATAAGACCTGACATTGTAAAATAATTATGTATTCTTGCAAATAAATGATTGATTGATTGATTGAAACACATTACGATAAATCAAGGAATTACGGCGCGAAGTACCTACCTACCTAAGTTCATAATATTTTGGCTTCCATTATTATTGACTTACTTTTCCGTAATACATTTTAAAAATGTTGGGCAAAGCGGTTTAAATATTCAAATTCGCCGCAATTTCTGCTTGAGTTTTATTTTCAAACTCAATATTCTAAGCTCTTGCATCATGTCACGTGTCAGACATTTCCCTGAAAATAAATCGCACCAATATTATAAATGCGAAAGTTTGGATGTATGGATGAATGGATGTTTGTTACAACTTCTCGCCATAACGACTGAACCGATCAGGCTGAAATTTTGCATAATGTAGCTCTAAGCCTGGAATCAATCATAGACATAGAAAATAAAACATCAAACAAATAACTTTTTATCCCATAAAACAGTTCCCATGGGATAAAAATAACCATAAAACGTGACCATAGAAATGACGCGTGCGGAGCCGTAGGCTGAAACTAGTTTTCAAATAAGTTCATTTAAGTTTATTCTATACATTCTTCCTCTTTTCATCACATTCATATTCTAACATTTTCTAACATTTCCTCCTTTTTCCAGGCAAAGCTTTCGACGAACTATACGAGGGCTACGACACGGGTTACAACAGCGACATCGACCCAACAATCACCAACTCATTCGCCACTGCCGCCTTACACTTCGTCAACAGTCTTCTTGATCAGGACATAGAGTTACTAGACGAGAACAGCAACAAAACTACGCATAGACTAAAGGAGAGTTTTTATAAGCCAGAGGTTTTAATGCAGAAAGTAGGGTTAGAGAAAGTGTTAAGAGGAATGGTGAATCAGAAGAGTCAAGGGATGGATCTCAGTTATGATGATGATGTAAGTTGATTTCGTGTTGCTTTGTTAGCCTGTCAGCCTGTTTTGTCCCACTGCACGGCAATGTGACAAAACAGGATAAGTACAAAAAACACAACAAAAATCAACAAAGATATATAAAAAAATGCTGATCAAAAAGTAATCAATAATCAGAGTTTTTCGACTCCATCGTTGTGTAGTTGGTTCCCGTACTGAGGGAAAGACGCGGGTTCAAGTCCCGTCGAAGTCGAAACATTTTTGGGATATTATTTGATTTCATATATTCAATAATCAAAAACTATATATGTATAAAAAACAAAACAAAACAGGTTAGATCTTCGAGGGTCATTATTGGCTATTAATTTTTGTTAGGTACCTATTTTGCTTTTAAACCACAGCATATTGATTGAAAATTAACCATTCGAACAACTCATGTTTTCAAATGCGCATAACAATCGTACGTGTTATGAATTTTTATCGTCTGCCTGTTCGTTTCAACCTTGCACAATGATGTTGATGGTTTATTCACCAATGTTTTTTTTTAATTTTTGTAAGTGCTTTTGCAAGTGCTGAGTATCAATTTAGTTTCATACATTTCAAAGTACCTAACTTCCTTGCTATTTAGATTTGTAGGAAAATACGAGTAAGCACAATGACGGTTTTTGTCAGCATTTTGTTTGCTTGTTTATATTTCAGTATGCTTATTTTGCAATATTTTGCAACTGATAAATAAATATTCCACAACGAACCTATACGTGTGCATTTTACCTGCGACGTAGTTTATTTTCTTTGATGACGAAGTGACTAAAGTACTTAAATAAGGTTTAGAGACCTTATTATTAAGAACAAAGTTTTTGTATTTGTTTGTTGTTTGTGTATTTTTTAATTATGTATTTATTTTTTTTTCTTTATTTGGCCTTATATTAGGTCCTTACATATGAAATTGGGGTTTTGTATGGGAGGAACAAAAAGTCAAATATTTTTTAATATAATATATTTAATTAATCAAAGTATGAACCATTATTTTCTATGCACTTTTGCCATCTTATAGGTAGTTCATTGGTCCCTTTACTAAAAAAACCAGTCGGACGGGAATCAATAAAATCTTTGAAGGCGATTTGGACTGCCCCATCGGAGTTGATTTTTTTCCCTTGCAAGAAGTTATCCAAATTTCGAAAAAAATGGTAATCTGTTGGAGCAAGGTCCGGGGAGTACGGAGGATGTCTTAGACTTTCCAATTGAAGCTCTTCTAATTTAGTAGCCGTCTGTTGCGCAGTGTGTGGTCTAGCGTTGTCGTGAAGCAGCAGTGGCGTGGAGCGATTGACCAGCCTAGGTTGTTTAGCCGCTAGCTTTTCCATCATGGTTTGCAATTGCTGACAATAGACATCAGCCGTAATAGTCTGGCCAGATTTGAGAAAACTGTAATGAACAATACCGGCACTAGTCCACCAAACGCTTACAAGTAACTTTTTTGGGGTTAATTTTCGCTTGGGGCAGGATTTGGCTGGCTGGCCAGGATCCAACCATTGCGCTGAGCGCTTCCGATTATCGTAAAGAACCCATTTTTCATCACAGGTAATGATTCGGTTTAAAATACCTTCATTATTGTGCCGGTTTAGTAATGTAACGCAGCAGTCGACGCGCGTTTGCCGGTTTGCTTCAGTCAATTCGTGAGGTACCCACCTTTCAAGCTTTTTAATCTTCCCAATTTGCTTCAAGTGAATTAAAACAGTTTTATCACTAACATCGCAGCCTGCAGCTAACTCGGACGTGGTTTGCGATGGATCCGCTTCCACAATAGCCTTCAACTCTTCATTATCAACTTGAGTCTCAGGCCGTCCACGGGGCTTGTTCTGCAGGTCAAAATTTCCAGAACGAAAACGTTGGAACCAAAAACGAACTGTGTTTTCTTTTGCAACACGACCGCCATACACATCATTCACCCTTCGAGTTGTTTCCGCAGCACTAGTGCCACGGCGGAACTCGTACTCGTAAATAATGCGATATTTTAAGTTTTCCATTTTGTAAAATGAGTGACGCAAACAGAAAAAAACAGAAGAAAACAAAACAAATGAATGACGATCATCGAAGCACAAATACATGAGTCTATAGCTGTACAAATTTGAATTTGGAATTCCTTACCAAAGAGGAGAAATTTGTGATTAAAGTGGCCAGTACGAAAAACGCCAATTTCATATGTAAGGACCTAATATTAGCGTACGTTCTTCATACTGTTCTATGTAAAATGTATAGCAGTTCTATCACTAAATAAAATAAAATTAAAATTATTGTATCCCAAATATGTAATTCCCAACGAATTATCCCATTTATTTCCCAATAGCTTCGCCACCACTGGCTCGGTGGTCTAGACGTGCTAGCCATTGACGTGCAACGCGGTCGCGACCACGGTCTGCCCGGCTACACGCAGTATAGAGGACTCTGTGGCCTGCCTGTAGCGACCACGTTTAGTCAGCTGACTGATTTTATTCCTCAGGAGGTAAGTTGTTGTTAAAATTTACTTTAAGTACGTAAAACATGCCTCAAAGTTGACAAAAGAAGGGCATGCAAACTACTGATTT
The DNA here is from genome assembly GCA_963662085.1 of Eupithecia inturbata. Lineage (NCBI taxonomy): Eukaryota > Metazoa > Arthropoda > Insecta > Lepidoptera > Geometridae > Eupithecia > Eupithecia inturbata. The sequence goes on along the minus strand of OY759186.1, from coordinate 7,258,305 downwards.
ACCTATTGGCCTTGGTTGAGGCATTGGATAGGTACAATTATTGTTAAGTTTTCTTTGTTAATGGAAGTCCGTTGACAAACAAAACTTAACTTACTGTCCTGGAACCCTCCTTTCTATAAAGTTTGATATAATTTCTCACTCATAATCAAAGTAAATACCTAAAAATACTTACAACACTTTGTTGGGAATACAATACATAGGGTGGTGTTTCTCGGGGATGTACCTATGTTGGGTCCCATTTCGTAAAATTTCATGCTTTTAAACTTGTATATACCTTACATGATTTTCGTCTCGAAACTTTTACTCAAAGACTACCTCAACATTATTATTCAGATGTTAAAACACATGTGTCTTGTAATTACAGACTGTTGAGAAGCTGTCTACCCTGTACGAGCAACCAGGTGACATAGACTTGGTGGTTGGATTGATGGCCGAACAAGCTTTGCCTGGCTCTTTAGTGGGACCTACAGCTTCTTGCATCATCAGTAAGTTACCTTTAAGTTTTAAATGTAGATTTTTGATTGCTTTTTAGAAACCACTTATAGCGTTGAAATGAAATCTTACCAAGTTTCGAATTATTTATTGTTTGATGTACCTATTCAAAGCTGCAATTAAAAAAACTTACAAATTCCATGTTATCATTTGATTTATTATGTAAACTAGCCAAGTTCATTCATATAGTGGCTTCACGTCACAAGTTTCATAGCAGTTCATAATCTTAATTTGTTACGTTCATTCTCATTATTGAATTTGTGTTTTGGCAAGTTTATATCCACCGCATTCGTTTTAATGTTGGACTTGCCAAGACAGAAATCAATGTTTTGAAAATAAACGAAAGAAAATTGAATTGTTTCGCACCGTCTTTTGTTTGAAGAAGTGCAAAGTTGTCGATCAACGTTCTGAAAGTCCTTGATTTACCAATTGCGTCGTTTCGACCTTTTGTTTCTCGGTTAACTTCTCGATTCAGATATCACAAATTAATATTGTTTATTTCTTTACGCTTACAAAATAAGCTCTAAGGCCCGTATTATGAAAGCTTGCTCAGTCATACATCTATGCTTGAGTGACGTTTATGCCATAGAAAAGCGTTACTCAATTATAGATCGACGACTGAGCAAACTTTATAATACGGGCCTTAGACAAGTCAAATTTTAAACTACTGAGAGGTTATTTAAGATTTATGAGGTTAAAGAATCTTTATTTCTCATAAAAACTAAAAGTTCATTTACAATGAGAATAAGTAATTCGTAAATAATGTTTAAATTACATATTACCTCTAGGACCTAGGTACTTATGTGTAGGCATTAGATAATCAAATTTTTTATATAATAGTGCTATTTAACATAATAATAATTTAGGATAGATGAGTACAAACAAATGTAATAACAAACCGACAAATAACAAAAATAAACAGGGTAGATTGCAAAACTATTAGCAGTACGACTCCGACGAAGTATTATTATGGTGTATGGTACAAGTGATGAGAGGAAAGGAAATGAGTCTATACCCTTAAACTAGTTTCCTTTTTTTAATTAACCAATCTATTTTCTTTACAGAGGAGCAACTGTGGAGAACGCGAACGGGTGATCGCTACTTTTATTCCCATACCGACGAGACAGGAAGCTTTACTAAGCGACAACTGGCAGAAGTTCGAAAGGCAACACTCGCAAGGGTCATATGCGATAACACGCAGGTCACAGGCTTGCCACGGGATGTGTTCGAGCCTCCTTCTGAAAGGTTACACTAAATATTAACAGTTACTTCTTATCGTTCTCTCGTTTTTTTTTCGAGGGGAAAATCTGCGAACAGATCCATACTGCATGTAGGGTACAGTATGGTCAGTCAAAGAGAAGCTTAGACAACCCACTAAACAACCCCCCGGTTCACGATAACAACCTTACTACTAAGGACTGAGCTTGCTCAGGATCGATCTATAATTGAGTAACGATTTTCTGGGATGTTACTCAAGCATCGGGCACGTATTGAGGGCGGGTTGAAGGGTAGGATTTGGGTGCTAATTAAAAGCACCCGAACACAGAGAGATCTACGGGCGCGAGGTCTCGGGGAAAGGCCTCTGCCGCTCGAAGAGGAGAGGGGTTGTTGTCGTACCTGATGCTTTGCTTACTCTGATGATAAAGCTCTACGGAAATGTTCAATATGTTCCCTACCTTAACTTTCCTATTTTCTTCTACAGCAACCCAACTGTGTCTTGCGACGCCTTAAGGAAAGTGAATCTCGATGTATGGCAAGACGCCTCTCAGCAACCAGATATACTAACTCGCACTAACAACTGGATCAAGAACAAGGTTATTGTTGGCAGCAATGGGACTAAATAAGATAATAATATAAGTATAGCCTTAAGAAAATTGTTGAACTCTACTTAGATTGATATTTGACGAGAATTGTCTTGTTCAAAAATCCCATGGTCATAGTGCTTTTAGTTCTCCCGAATTTCCGTTCTACCGTTATCGACGCACGCCATTTTATTTTGAAAGTTATGAGCCTAGATATTCGGGCGAGTATATAGGCACTAACTAAATATATTTAAAAAAAGAATTGAAATCTTCGATTATTATAAAGATCAAACGATATCTAAGTGGAGTTCTAGGTACTTTAAGCGTGTAAAGGTAGTTTTAATAACTACAAAAGCAATCAATGCATGACACAAAATTTCGATAATGAATTTAGACTGGTTAGTTGAATAGGTGGTAAATGGGTAAGTAATGAAATAATTTTCTTGGAGACGAGGTAATGAAAAAAAAAGCACTATACTTTTCTGTCCTATTTGTTTGTACAGCAGAAAGAAAGATATATCAGAATTCTCTCAGCGTCTTCACTTCACACTTATTTAGATTGTGCTCTTTAGGGGTAAAGAATTATAAGACTTGACGGTAGCCGAAGATTTTGCAATTATGTAGCTTAAATTAGTTTTAGATTTTGTTGATAATTGGTTTGTTAAGAGTGAATCAGTATTTATGAAGCAAGTTCACCAACAATGAATTAGCCATTGGTTTAAATGTCACAGAAGTGTTTATTAATAAGATAAAATATAATACAATAGTAATAAAAACTTAAGAAATGAGCAACGCGACACCTCTCGTCAAACGAACTAAGCTTAACTTTAGTCTTTGAACAGGATTGGATAACACTTCAATGTTTCCCCTGTAGGTGGAGCTAACGACGCTATAGTCCGATGAATGTCCCAAATTTTTTCCTCTTCTACGTAACTTGACCTCGTGGTGTAGTAGGTTAGCACGTTCCCGTACTGAGGGAAAGATGGGGGTTCAAGTCCCGTCGAACTCAAAAAATTTTTGGAATATTATTTGATTTCTTATAAGATAAAATATGTATACGGTTTCTTCTGGCCATAAATAGCCTCCGTGTCAGTAGTACTACTAAGAAGTACAACTGGTAGTACAAAGGTCTCACCTTTGTATCTCTAGGACTACTTTAAAGACCACTGAATTTTTTTTACAAAGAAAACTTAAGTTTTCCTTAGCCAAGAAACGTTTAATTGTTTGTGAATTTGTTCAATGTGTTGCGTGAAACGATAGTTTTAAATTTAGTAATTATGATCCTTCATGCCTTTAACTTGGTCATACGACACCAGTTTATACCGGATTTAATAAGTTATGTTTAAAATAAAGAAACTAGATTTCAAAAAATCTGAGATCAAAAATAATGCAGTTAATTTTAATATTCCGTAATGCTATAAAATATATTTCGTTTGATATAATAGTTTTTGTCGTATGGATAGGTACCATGTCGTACAGTGGCTGTGATAAATATCTACCAAAGTTGCGATTTTAAATTATCAATTGGGCCAATCTCATCAATGTTCTGTGCTTTGATTATTTATATGTTTAGTATAGCGTCACGCTGCAAAGCAATTATAAAAAAAGGCCAACTTTCGCTAGGTTGTAAACATGGTATATTATTACACTTCGTCAGTTATGGCAATCCAATACATCACTGTTACGTGAGTGACACAAGCCTTACGTCATCGACGCCATCGGCGAATGAGAAGACGAATCTGTTTTCTGGTGTTACCAGTAGCGTAAGATTGTAACTCCCCGAGCTCCATAAATTACCTGTACGAGTCTGATAAAACTGTGGTTTTGTACTCTTATCCTATTATTTATCACAATTACTAGTGTTTAACTAGAACTGTTTTGACTGATCTAATAAATAAAATTGGCGATTGACTTTTTTTTTATGTATTTTTTTAATTGACTTTGTTTCCCAACTTCCATGTTTTGTTGAAATAAGTGGCAACTGGACAGTGACGTAACATGTGTCACTCCCGGAGTGCCAGACCTTGTTTTCTTGGATCATGGTTTTATACTCTTGCTATGCACTATTCTTTGGCATAATAATACCAGTTGTAAAGAAACTCTCATTAGAAATAGTGATTATTTACCAAAGCTTCGAGTGTCTACAAAAATATGCTCAAAGAAAAAGTTAGCAAGAGTGGGTTGAAGATTAACCCCCTTATTCATAATGGTCTGCTAACTTAAAACAATTGCTAAGCAGTGTTATTTCTCACTCTGACATAAGTCAATAGAAGAAGACAAAGTGAAAATTAGCAATGCTTTACGTTAGCAGATGAACGAGGGGGTTAGACGCCAATGTTTTTACGGCGTTGACTGACAGCCTATCTACCTCTAGATATATAAATAATTAAAAGTTCTGTGGTCAAGAAAAAAAAATATTAAAATAATTTAGAAAGCAATGTAGATTCTCCACTTCTAAGTAGTCTTGAAACGAAGATCACCGTTAACGATCTAAGAGCTAATAAATTAAAAATAAGTGGCACAAATACAGTCACATTTTGAATTAGATTTTGTTAAGGTTGTTTGATCGAAAAGCTATGTTAAGGTTTTTTGTAACTTTTTATAATACCAAAATAATGATGTTATATAAAAATATAATACTGCCGAGTATATCGTCTGAAATTATTTGAACCCTTAGCCAGATAGGGGATATTTTTCTTTTGTTTGTTTCTTTTTCTATACAAGATTCATCTATTTTCAGGACTTCATTTAAAGCTTAAACATTTAGGTAATGTAACAACAGTGGCGTTTATTGTTAGCTGACCTCCCGGCAGGTTTTAAGTCTCATAATTACATGAGTTTTAGTTATATATTATTAAATTAGTTGTTTGTTGCATTTTACCGAAATATTGTTGCATTAAAATCGTTCTTTAATCATTTCAAATTACTTCAAATGCAACATCTCACGATGAACGCCACTGCTTTTATAAACATCGAATAATACTGTAGAGAATAATCTGAAGTTTAAAGCTTGCAAGGTTTATAAAATTACACTTATTACGTAGTAATGGAATTTCTAGGCATTATAAGCGGCATTGTCAATAAGTACCTAATACTTACCTACCAGAGAACCCAAAGAAAACTATAAATAAAAATCTTCATTAATTCAGTATTGTTTGATTGTTACAACGGTTTCTAAAATTAATTTGTTTTAAAATAATAATGTGCTTAGAATGTTTGTTTACCTACAAGCATATTTTAAAATTATGGTCAATTTACTTAATTAAATGTATATTTAGCCAGTCTATTGTATACGCTGTCATTATAACGATTTATCAACTTTTAAATGGTTTTATTTCCTAAAAAAATAAGTACAAATACCACAAACTACGTACTTCATAGAGGCTACCTGCATAATTATACATAATATATCTTCATATATCTCGACATCAGAACCATGTGGTCTGGTATCCACTTTTTGCAAAAATCACGTTTTTACTGATTTGTATTAAGAGTTTTGTCCTCTTTCTTTCTATGTAGGTGACATCTATCTTTTTTTGTTAAATAATCATTTGACTCAATTTGGGTCCTTTGTCCACATTGCATTACGATTATGTAGACTGATGGTATAAAATACCGTTAAGCTCGCAAGGTTTAAAATAAAAACGTTTTATACGGGTCGTGTGCAATATCAAACCTAAACGAATATAATTATGTGAGTCTCATCTTCACATGTTATTAGATTATTAGATGGCTCCAATAGGTAGGTAATTTTAGCTTCCATACCGTCACTTATAAATAACAGACCAAATAGATCGAAACACTTATGTTCGAGTGAGTGATGGTATTATTGTTCTCTCTATCTCTAAGTGAGAGTGAGAGAAAACATTTAAACATGCATCCAAACAGGTATCCGCGCAGCGGGCGCGCCCTCTTCTAATTTTGTTAACAGGCCGGCGTTCGTTTGTGATTATGTGCGGTTTTTATTTTGTTTTGTGTGGATAAAAGTGTATTCAATCCTGTAAATACTGTGTATAATATTTATAATGAAAAACCACATTAGTAAAATACTTGCATGTTTGGATAAAAGTAGAAAGAACATAAATTTGTAGGTACCGGCTCATTATTGTTTTTTTAGCTTTTCATATTCACTTCATCAAAGTCATCATCAATGAACTCTTCTTTGTAATAATGTGAACCAGGACTTTCTTTGCGAAACTGCCAACAAACACTGAGAAATTTTAAAATCTTGTCTATTCACGTCTTTCTTTCGCTGTAAAAATATACCACATCGTTTATATTACACAGATGTGTGAAGTCTTTGAAATTATTGATTGTCATTTCTGTGACGTAGAATAGATTGCGGCCCGCGCATGTTTTAATAAACTGGACCCAGCCATGAGTTATGGCAATATCCAATGAGGCTAGTCTCCTTTTCTTTCTCTCAATCATTGAATGAATATGATCTACTTACATGTGAGTATGTCCCTGTAGGAGAAATTTATGGTTTATTCGTTTTATAGTACAGAACTTGGCATACAATTAGGTAGCATGTTATCAGCATCGTGTTGCGTTCGATAGTTTTTTTGAAGAAAATAAAAGGAAGTACAATTTTTATATTACCTTTAAGTAAACGACGATATATGTGTGTGCAAACTAATGTTTCTGAATACACATTCGATTAGTGAAAAATACGTAAAGATCACAATAATATAGCTGGAATTTCATTACCTTCTCGGTAATGAGATTGCCTCTTGCATTTGGCTATGGTGTCAAAAATACATCACAGACCCCACAATTGAAGAAATTACTATTTGGACGGATAACTGTGCTAGGCAAAACCGCGAAACAGTACAAATATACAAATAAATATACAATATATATATATATATATAATAAAATATACAAAAGCATAATGGTACCGGCCCATTATGCTTTTGGAAACTTACCAAACGTGCGAAACACAGATAACACTATTTCAACGGCAAAATATAGAGACCTGCAAACGTTGACTACTTGGAAACTGAACAATTCCATAACATTTATCGAAACACTTAGTTTATTAAGAAGGCGCTCCAGAACCAACGGAAGAGACGTTAGTAGAATAAACGGAACTGTATAACGTACCTATCCAGTGGGAACGTGTTTGCTATGTTTAGTTTTTTTTAATGTATAAGTAAATACTTTTATAATGTTGATTATTTTTAAAAGTTAAATAATGTATATAAGTAACTAGTACAAAAAACTGTCAAAGAAATGTTAAAGACTGATTTAAGTTTAATATAGTGCAATAAAATAATAACCATAATCCATAATGTACCTACTCACTCGAGGAGTGCTGCAGGGTTCTATATTAGGTCCTATACTCTTCATACTGTACAGTGCAGACATAATCAAAGAATCACACACTGCAAATATCATCTCTATGCAGATGATTCGCAGCTATATATCTCTTTTACCCCAACCACATTAGTAGATTCTGTAAATAAATTAAACCATGATTTGTCAAAAATATCCTATTGGTCCAATTGTAACTCACTTCTTATATACCCGAAAAAGCCAAAATACATGTTGGTGGGTTCACGTGATAAAGGTAACCTACGTCGGGAAAATGTTTGTCACTTACTAGTTTTATGTGTGTTGTGCTGTGAGACAGCACAAATGTGTCGCAATTTCACATGATTTGATCTCAGACACATAATAATCCAAAATTTTCAACACATTTCACAATTTCACATTTTACTGGCAGGCAGGCATCGTCTGTCAAATACAGAACGAAACTTGGACGCTTCAAATGCGCGCCAATTAGGCGCGCAACCGCAACAGAGAATGTTTCGTTCAGAAATGAATGAGTGATGTCAGTTGACAGTTGACAACGTCCGACCCGACCAGAGTCGGAAGTTGGTTGGCAGTTGGTTGGTTGCAAGATCATTATTTATTATAAATTGTTTAAGTGTTTCGTGTTGAACAATAGATTTACCTTATTTTTATAATGTTTTTAGGTATGTATTTTTGAGTTTTTTTTATTTATTACAATGTCAGCTATAAATTATCATATTACTATTTATATTATTATTTTTTGTCCGTAAGCCGTGTAGACACGCACGCACCAAAGGTATTCCCAGAAAACCAGCGTTGCTCAACAGAAAGTTTAGCACATTAAGCTGAGGCAGGGCCTTTTTGGTTCACATACCTAGCTTTATTTATTATTTATTTATATTATTGTGTGATGTGTGAGCCAATAAATAGATTTTCTTTCTTTCTTTCTTTCTTTTCTTTCTTTACTCTTTTCTTTCATTCAACGTTTGGATAAGACCTAAAACTCAACGAATAATCTATACTGTAGGAGAATTTCAGGACTTATCTAACAAAATCCCATACGTCAAGCAAATTAATCTAGTACCATAAAGTCTAATAATTATGATGTCTGAATACGGCGTATTTTCGATTGTTTATGCACATGTTTTATATTTTTAGGAGCCAAATAGTAGTAATGTAATATAAAACCTAATTATTTTTTAATGATGTATAGTCTGATAATAACATAAAACATGTTTTTTTACAAACTTTTGAAATATCGGGATCAAATGTTGTCAGACCGTTTGGTCCCGATATTTCTAAAGTTGTAACATTGTCTTACAGTTTCGTATGATGTAACACTAACACTTTTCTAACCATATGGTCGCATGTTAATATAATCAATGGTTTATTTTCAGATTTATAGAGGCCTAAGGGCTATACCTACATGCAATATTTTGATTGTATTTTGGGTCTGTTGTCACTACACTGCATTGAAAAATATAACATTGCTGTGTGTGTGTTAGGTATATCAAATAAATCGGGCTCAAAAATTATCGTACTCGAACCATGTTGAACCGAGCCACAATATTATGTAGTAGTTTTTTTTCCAATGTCATGAAATTAATTAAACAATAATGACATTTGAAAGTTTGTTTTTGCTCTCCTGAAAAGTTGCAAAAATAGACATTAGATCCAATGGTTGTTATGTCGATATATCATCTTTGCTAAAAAATTAAGACTAAAGATGTAGAACAGGCAAATGATAAAATTAGAGCGACGACAAGGTAAATAATTCGTATCCGCAGAGACGTAAAACCTAATTTACAAAGTGATTTTACGCACCAGGAACAGTTAAGGACATCAGTCATTGGAGCCACCCGGCACCCGACCCGCACCGCCTCGACTCGTGCGGAGCCGCGGCGGCATCGGCGGGTGGTCACCTCGCCGTCCGCGCGTCCGCGTGTGGACGGGGCGCGAGATACACTCTGGACCCATGCGCTGTCAACGCAAGGCAAGCATGGGAGCAGCGAGCTATCCACATGCTGCCCGCGCGTGGACGGCTGGTGGACAACCCGCTGTCAACGCGTTGACAGCTTGCGGGCGAGGCGATCCGGAGTTGATGTATTGAGCGCATAGCCATAGAATTCCATACAAAGAATACTAACCGCACGAGGCGAGGCGGTGGTGCAGCGGTGTGGGTCGCGGGTGGCTCCAATGAGTGATGAACTTTATCCTGAGCGAGTTTTGCGTAAGCGTGCGGATGACAGACTGACGACAAAACAATGCTGTAATACTAGGCAATTTCTTCAGACTTTGACTCCCTTGAATATTCAATTTTCGAATAAAACGGTGTTATGATTTAAACATTCCGCCGAAGGCCGAATTCCCGTCCCATTTTTGAAAGTCGTTAAGTCGGATTGAGAAGGTTTTAATGTATGCTAGTATTTTTATTTATTCCTTAGTTTTTTATCTATTTATTTATATATTTGTTTACAACTACCAACAGAGGATACACACTTATAAAAACGACATAGAACACAAGGTCGTGACCCCCAATAACAGGTAGGTAGTTACAGCCAGGTTTATTTTATTTACATAAGCAGAAGTAACCAGAAAGTAAGTAAGAACCGAAAACGTTTTATTTTTATCGTAAAATTGTCAAATAACACCCTCGGTATTTGAATGGACTTCCCAAAGGAAATGTCCTTTTAATGAGATTAACGAGCGGCCCCAGTCAAGCGAAGAACGGCTTTTTATTCTAAAAATGCTACTTTTCAATAGAAAATTCACGGTAAGCGAAAATAATTATTTATGAAAGTAAAACATAATGTACAGTGGAATTTATAATTACACTAATATTATAAGGGCAGAAGTTATAACCAATGTATAATACATATTTGTTACCTTACACACTCAAACCGCTGACCGGATTTGGATGAAATTTTTGGTACCAGGATAGCTTATTTAAGTTACTTTCGATCCCGTAAAAGCGCAGTGTTCCCGTGGGAACACTTCATCTTCATTTTTAATTTTTTTTATTATTTTTCTTTTAATCTGTATAAGTGCACGAAATGTATTGGGGTTAAAGTATGAAATTGCCGATTTGTACTGAAAAACTGGAAATCGTTTTTTTTTTAATTTAACGTACGTAATTATTTATTTAATTAAAATAATTACCATTATTATCTACACATTGCTGCCATCTAATAGGAAGGTCATTTATGCCACTGAGATAGAACTCTGGTGATCTAGATTCGACAAACTGTGTGAAAGCATTTTGTACTGCCTCCTGGGAAGACAATTTTTTAACACGAAGAAAATTGTCCAAATCACGCAAAAAATGGTAGTCCGTTGGAGCAAGGTCTGGCGAATACGGAGGGTGACGAATGATGGATTTAAATGATTTTCCACTATTTGCTTTAAATACTTTACGTAATGCGTAGGTTTGAGTTTGGTGTAAGCATATCGATTGCACAGCTTTTGATGGTAACCCGAATTTTATATGCCTAGGAACTAAACCTTTATAACTCTGTGCAATCAGTCGTAGCATGTTTGAGTCGTCTGGTCCCGCGGCGCTTAAGCCCACACTTTCAGCTGGATTCAGTGAGTTATGTACCTATGAGTGACTCAGCATTTTCGGAAGATAGATGGATTCTTATATTTAGAACGTATTGTCTCCTTAGCATCTGAGGCAGCATGTGATCACGGTGAAAACGTTTTAGAGTAGGTTAAATACAAAGCAAATGATAATCGGAAACCCACGAATATCACGAAATACTTTTTTTAGGACCTCTCTCTTGCGGCCAATAATACATTTAATTTTCACGCGACACTGTAGGTCTTCCCTGTCTGGCCTTTGCGACTGTGCTGGTCCAAGTAAAGTTCTTGGCCGCCGCTTATTTACATTACAGGGTCTTAGGTCAATCACCATGACTAAAACCTATTTAAAAGTGAGATGGGCAGTCTAAACTATCACTTTCTTGGCCCAAGACGCAGATGGCCGTCTGCAGCAGCGCGTGGCAGGGAGGTAGCGCGGCGCGGCGGGGCGGCGCGTTCCTACGGGTCACACCGCGCACCGCTCCGCCGCCGCCACCGCCGCCGAGGCTGAGCAATGAATGCGATAATAATACCTACTTGAAAGCCATTAGGTAGCTTAGTAAAATCAGTTCAATTTTAATAATTTCTACTTGTGCTGCGGAAATCTGACTAAAAGCGGCAAAGATAAGTACCTATGTTGGTACCGACTCGCTTCTATAATCCTAGGTAGGTATTGTTCATAAACAATACAAAAATACAATACAATACAATACAAAAATTCTTTATTTTACACAAAGAAGACAACATTACATGATAAGTACAATGGGCGGCCTTATCCTTAGAAGCGATCTCTACCAGGCACCCTTTGTATGGAAAGAATTGTGAATTTAAGAAAGGCGAAAGGATATTTATTTTAAATCATATTTGGTACACCCCCTGTGTACCAAATATGATTTAGAATAAATATTAAAATAACATTATAAATACCTAAAAACAATGGATAGATAAATATAATCAATAGGTACCTAATCAAATATATAAACGTACAAAAATATAATACTACTTGATCCATTAATAAATTGCAAGTATTCTCTTTTCTGCAAGGAAAAATTCCTTGACACGAGCTTTGAAAACTGGCGAGGATAGTACTTTTCTAAAGGATTCTGGTAGTGCATTCCACAACCTTACGGCCTGGATGGTGAACGATTTTTCGTCGAAACTGGTTCGGTGAGATGGCATATTTAACACCAGATTTTCTGACGGCCGGAGGACACGGGAAGGATGAGGATGAGAATCGTGGAGAAATTCAAAACACTCTTTTAAATGGAAGGGAGTGACAGGGTTAAAGAGAATGTTAGGAAAAAGAGAAACGACGTGGTAATTTCTGTGGAGACGGACAGGAAGCCATTTGAGTTTTGTGCGAAACTCCGAATGTGGTCGTATTTACGTAAACCAAAAATATAACGTATGCAGACGTTTTGGAGCCGTTCAACCTTATTAAGCTGCTCCTCAGTAAGGTCGTCGAGGTAGCACAAATCAGCATAATCAAGAATAGGAAGCATAAGAGATTAAGCGAGCACAATTTTAGTGTCAGTTGGCAGGAAGTTTCGGAGTCTTCTCAACGAAGCGGCGGAGGCAAGTTTACAACAAACAAGGAGGGTAAGGGGACTAGAGCCCCTACCCAAACCTGTGTATAGTACGAAACCAGCCCGCGCGTGGGGTGTTTTCACACACTTCCCATATTTTGGAAAACTTGCATAGCTTCACCTTGTTAGTTTGTATTAAACCTGAAATTTACTAATTTTGTAGCCAGATATAATAACAAAGTGGCATTGAAACGGTTTTGAAAAAACTATTAGTTTTTATTTTCTGGGGCTTGGAAAAAAACTGTATGAATGCTACCTGCTCTCCCCATGTACCAAACAGAAAATAAGATCGTGGAAGACCTACTGATTTAAGCCCCGACACTGGTAACATCGAAGCAAATCCCAGAAGTTCGAAATAAGTTTTGATTTTGACACTCATAATTTCATTTGTCTCATCCGTTTTCAAACTCGAATTTCCACCATTTTTGCTTCGCGTGTGTTGTTGTTTTATTAGTTCCCTCTGTGTGTAACCTTGTTGTTATCAGCTTGTGTTATTTTTTAATTCTTAGATGTCTTTGTTTACAAGATTTTACATAATAACAACCTACGGTGGAATAATTAATGAATATTGAAATACTGATTCTAGAAAAGAGTAGGTATCTTCCTATAGGTAAGTTTCATTCAAACTATACCTGAGTATAGTTTAAATAAAACTTACCTAAAGTAAGTAGGTACCTACCTGAGTACCTACCTACTTACTTTAATGATCTAACTCACAAATAAATTTATAAGTGCTGAGAAATACACGGAAACTTCGTCGAAGTTCGATTGAGAAGGTCACGTCTATTTTGATTACACTTAGGTAGGTAGCTATTTACAAAGCTTTTTTTTTTATAAAGGATGTCTAAAAAGAACTTTCTTTTTTCTACAGAAACTTTAGTTAAGGAATAGCCATTCTTTATAGTCTTTCGATGAAAATGTAATGCCTAAAATCACTACCAAAGGCTTTGGGCATGTAATATATATAATGAGATGATTTTGGTGGTCGCGTGTGAAATACTTGGATGCAAAAATGCCGCTGTACAAGTGAAAAAGTATATAGATAGATAACTCTTTATTGTACCACACAAACACAAAATATAATACAATATAATATATAATAGAAGAAAATGCTGAGAAACAAGGAAGTTCAAAGGGCGGCCTTAACGCTTTGAGTGATCTCTTCCAGGCAACCTTGGGATGGACTGGACTTATGAGAACAACAAAGACGGTAGTGTTTGAAAAACTTAAGGAAATTAAAACAATTACATATACCAACACTACGTACTACATATAATACCTATCATGTCTTAAACTACCTACTTTATATAATAAACTACATATACACAGGGCACTACTATTTATATACAGGGTTATTGGTAATTCACTGACACTGCGTAAACTGCAGGTTATACCTACCTATACAAGATGTCCAGTATATACTATGACAATGGCATCGTCAAAGTACCACACATTTGGGCACCTTCGCCAAAAGAAACTACAGATGGAGGGAAACGCCTCAAAAGTGTCAAGGTGCCAAAGTAAGGTAGGTGACATGATGTGGCCGTCATGTACTGTTAGTTTTATTTACAGAATAAAGTCTGTCGTCTCCGTCTAACCTGTACCAGAGAATATATCGTATAAAATGGATAGTTTTGCCTTCCACCTGACCGAGGTCCCTCACCCCGCCGCCGCGCCGCGCCGGCCCGTCCAAGGGAGTTCGGTTTGCAGATGATATGTGTTATGATTTTGACAGACGACGCTTATGACGTGTTTGATGTTTTGTTTGTTAGATCATGGACATACGAAATTTCTTCCGTTTTAAGGTTCAATTTCAACGTTAGTGACGGGAAAATAAAAAGTCTTTGAGTTTTTTCGCAACTGTCTCACTCGCACGATATATTCATGAAATGACCCTAGACGTCACACACACAGTTGCTCGTGTAGCGCAACACAGTTGCGCATGTATCTACCACGACGCGACTTTTGTATGGAGATATGGGCTAGTGTCTGGGGTGTGCCTGTGCCTTCAGTTCGCCAGGATGAGTAAAGCACCCTGTAGGTACAGCATGTATTGGTAGAAAACCATAACATGTCAAAGGTCGACTGTCTGACGTAAATACGGGTATGTTTGTTGGTTCTCTAACGATTGAATAATAGATTGAAACGATTTGCTCCGATTATACCAGTGTCGTAAAATATGACCACCAACATTTCTTTGGTTTTGTAACCAACAAAAATATTTAGTATTCTAGAGCAGAGTACATCGTAATGTTTGTACTGAAAAATTATAGTAGGCTTCTTGGCTTTCAGATAGCTTAGTTTATCCCTATCGAAGGCATTGAGGAACTTTGAGGATAGGTTAAGATATATCCAGACTGATGTTGGATCACACTTTTCAAGCGCTAAACTATTAAACCAAAGCTCTCTTGACGAATTGTTAGCTCGTGTCACTGAAGAATCAGCTTTAAATTTTCCCATAGTTTTATTTTTCAAAGAGGGCCCTATACTATATTTATTTACTTTATTTGGAAAACCAACGGCTTAAACTAACTTAATCAATCTACATAATAGCAACAATAAGCCAGTTAAAGATTTTCTCGTGTAGTGACAATTTAACTAACAGATGTGAACTTAATTAAACAACAGCTCGACAATGACATAAAAGTACATAAAATTAATGTAAACCTAAGTACCCACGCCACATACGTTTGGTTGTTCATGCGCTGATTACCAATGAATAAATCAATGAACAAATCAATGAACAAATACTCGTAGGTTGTCAACATCGGTGTGACAGTCACCGTGCTCCCCAGTCGTATTGGTCTTCCATCCCATCGGATTATTAGAGTGAGGGTATAGAGAGTGTACCTGTGTTTGCGCACTCACTTGTCCACTATAAAATGTCCGGTGCACATAGTCTCCTTTGGGACTGGCCGCCGCGCCGTGGTCGAAATTCGACTAGGAGGACATCATAATCATCTGTCAAAAAATTATTTCTCTCACTGAATTGACGGACAAGAGTCAAGAGATAAATTGATTAATTAAGTATAGATGATCAAACGGTCGATATGACAGAGCCTATGTATCAACGTTTTAAAGGTTTCAGTTGATATTGACATGCCATTGTATCCTAAGGGTCCAATAATACCTACCCAGAAAATTGCTTCCCTATCACTTTCCTATCAATAGTTGGAGTAACTGGTTTATTTGGAACTGCGTTTCATGTGGGAAATGTAAGGACGCACTCTTGCTAACGAGCTTGTCCAAATTCGGTTCTATTTACCGAGTTCAGAAGTATTTGACATCGAATTAAGTGCATAAAGGTCAAGGTCATTTGAGTCGATGTGACTTGTGAAAGCATTTAGTAGATAAATCGGTACCTATTAACCTTAGTTGGGGTAGGGTTGTGACTACTTTGTTGACACCCTACTAGATAGATAAGGAAAACTCTTTATTAACGAAAAAAATCAATCAAATAACAGAAAAAACTAAAAACTAGTATTTACAATTGAAACAATTGATCCAACTGCAGACTATTGCAAACAATGCACCGGTAGCTCAGCTGATCCATATAAATACCAGTCGGAACCAGTCAGCGTTTCCAAGACGCTGGCTGCTTTGCCCCGCTGTTGTATGGCCTTAAAATAACTGTAATGTTGCATTATGAAAATAATAAATAATAAAACTATTAATCACACTAATATGATAAATGCAAAAGTTTGGATTTTTGTATGTATGGATGGATGTTACCTCTTCACGCCAAAACTACTGAACAGATCGGGCTGAAATTTTGCAAACAAGTAATTCTAAGTCTGGTTTTAAACATAGGCTACTTTTTATCCCATAAGTCAGTTCCCATGGGATAGGAACCAACTTTAAACATGTCCAAAGAAACAACGCGTGCGAAACCGCGGACAGAAACTAGTAATTAATAAAACTATTAATGGCAATGCTAATGCGCTGCGTCAAATACTCACCAGCTCTGGTGTCACGAGGGTGCCTTCTAGACAGTTTTTCCACTTAAAATTTAGGTAAGTTCTTTGGAAATTATCCCTAAAAATCCCTTAATGTTTTTATAAAAACCTTAATTTAGGGCGCATATTATGTTATAAAAAGAAACAATTTAATACGAAAATTAAACGTACCTAATTAATTGCAAGAGTCAGAAGCCGAAGCATTACTTTTGCAGGTTTTCGTGGCATTGAAGATAGATAATACTTTTATTCATCACCTTATAAAACAGATAGTACCTACTTAATAAAATATATTATAGGGAACAGCAATGGAACTGGCGGCCTTATCGCTTAAAGCGATTTCTTCCAGGCAACCAAAACGATTGTGAGAAAAATAAAGGTGGCGGTGCTTTATAAGTTTATAACATAAATTCAAACTATTTATAATAATACACATAATACCTACTTACTAAAATATTACACTAATACGTAGAACAAAATAATCACATGGCACTAGAAGGCTCCAGTTATTACATTTTTCAGGACACTGAACAATCTTTCTGTTCAGTGTTTGAAGATGGAACCCCTAGTAATTAAACTACCAGTTTGAGTTTTTGGTATATTTTTCATACATTTTCAAATATAAAAACAATCAAACATGAGGAACGGTAATAATATTTCTACCTAACTTAGCTATAATTTCGCGACCGCTATAAAAAAAAACGAGAATAAATAACATGTTACTCATTTCTGATGTCCTTTACAAAAAAGGTAGGTTTGGATAGTACCTATTTACTATCCAAAAGGTAAACTAACATTTGTCGGATTATAACACGAAACTGATTCGGTGAATCCCCTTAAAGGTAGAGCTGTAGAGCAATGACCATAGAATATATAGGGTTAGGTATAACAAGTTATTTTTTTCCCCACAATTCCCTAAATCCCTGTCGCTATAAAAAAACCTAAAGTCGTACATTTAATTATGTAGTTTGGCCTTAAAAAAAGGCGATAACCGTAAAAGTGGAAACACTGCTACTATAGATTGGATTGTTGGTAGTTAAAGGTATAGATATTGCTACAAAAGTACATCCTTATGAAACATTCCTACAGGACTGAGTCAGAAAATCCTAACATTCCTTTGTTTGTTTTTCATGTTATTAGTATTTTTTTTTTGGACAATCGACACAGCATCATCCATCCCTAAAGTAAGCAGAGCTGGTCATGATGCCCTTCTACCAAATTTCGTCCACGGCGCGGCCAGTCTCAACGAAGAGCCAGGTGCGCAGGGCATACTATAGTGCGCAAGTGAACGCGCAAACATAGGTGCACTCTCTAGCCTCCACTCTCATATTCAGCGGAGCTGGTGTTATAATAATGGGTACTAGATAACTGATATTAAGTACTAACAGCCGTAGCCGGTTGTGCGTACGCTGATTCTCTATAATTAACTAATACATGATCAAATCTATTAATTCAGTAAGAGAAAAACCGATTTGACAAGAAATTTGAGCATTGATTATGATTAGTTAATCAACGTGCGAACAACAACCAGCTGTTAATTCAATATACAGGGCTATTGGTAATTCACTTAGACTGCGTGCCCTGCAGGTTCTGCCCATCATTACGAACACATTGACGGGCAAAACCTGCTGCTGTTCACGCAACGTCAGTGACCACCAATGATCCTGTATAGATATTTTTTGATTATAAGTCGGCGGAATTGAACCCGCAACTATTTCGCATTTCACGCGCCGCGCAACTGAGGCCGTTCTTCTAGGTCTAGTTTGATTTATCGAAATCAGTACCGCCAGGTACTGCTACCAATTTTCTTCAGAACAAGCCAACACCCGCGCTCGACACCAAGTTGGCTCTAAAATGAGTTTAGTATAAGAATCATTATTGTGCTCACGGACTTACTAATCGTTCCAAGACCTGCCTAATAGGCGAAACAAAGCGTTTATGTATTTCGCGCGGCTGTGTCCTGAGACGTAAATCAATTGTACGGCCTGATGTAATTTGTTGCCAAGAAATGTGCCCAGATATTTCCATTTACGTTCACGGAATTGGGTCAATTAAAAGAATGCAAAGAAAAACTTTGCATACTGACTTGGTCGTTTGGGCAAGAGGTTTTTTTAATTCTTTAATTGGCTGACGGAATAACCCAGTTTTTCTTAGAAGAGAAATTAGAACTTTTGTTGTAATTTTTTACAGCTTTACGAGACGAGCATTCTCGAAAGAGCATATGCCTGTGCATAAAATAAAGTTTTACTTACCAATATAAGGACTCCACTATCCATACATTAGATTTATTACCTAACATAAGTAGATACATAGATGACTCAAAGTCAAAGTCAAAGTCAGAACTCTTTATTTCCATAAATACAATAAAGAGTTTTGACTTTGACTTTGAATCATCATGATTTATTCACGAACAATGTTTAAAATTGTATTTGAGTATTAAGAGTAGGTATCTTAGAATATACCTAATTAAACGGTTAAAACAATAATGTGATTATATGGAAAATCTAAGACATTCTCTTGCAAAGTGCGAGTCGCACTTGGAAGTTTATTAACTGCATTTTTCATTAAACTAACTATAACTTTCTTATAGAGATTTATGTATTTGTATTTGCCTATAAGTCTTTATTGACAAAGAAAATTACAATTCAATAATAAAAACAAATTAGAACTAGTATTTACAATTAAAACAATTAAGCTAACTGCAGACTGTTGCAAACAATCTACAGGTAGCTCAATTAATCCATATCAATACCAGTCGGAAGCGTCCCCAAGATAGAAGATTCCTATAGATAGGTAGTTAAAGATTTGTCAATATTAGACCTATTCATAGAATTCAAAAAACGCTTCTTTTAACTAGATGTCCTTATGCCCTTACTGATCCAATTAATCTTATTTTGTTTCTTTGTCATGATTTTATTATATCCTTAAAAAGTTTGAATATGAAAATTTCCTGTTTCTTTCTGAATACAGTTTTTATTGAAAACGTACTCCAGTAACATCTCTGGCCTCATTTTTAATTATTATCTTGCGGTATTCTATGCAAATAATATTTAAGTTGAAATTAAAATCTCTCACCCCGCACATCTCAAAGCTGTCAACCTTATATAACTTTTTGCAAATTTTCAACTCTTCATAATTCATGTCTGTCTGCCATAAAACCAATGACCCCCTCCCCCCGCTTTTTTTACTCTAAAATTATACGAAGCCAAATTATAATTTTCAAAAATTATAATTTGTAAAAAGTACTCAAGTAGGTAGTACCTATTCAATCACTGCTATAGATAATAACGCAACGCTCCGAATTCAATATAATACTGTCGAAGCCCATCATCTATTCAAATACGCTCGAGCTCCGGCGATCGTTGGCAAAAGGCGGACGTGATCGCCCCATTATAGTTAATACTCCTCTGCCCAGTACCTACCCGTGATTGATTTCAGATTCAATCGGAAAATGCCGCTTTGATCGTTCAGTTTCCTGCAGCTATCACGTAACGACCCGTCATGGAAAATATTTACAAGCAACTGACACTTAGTTATTTGATTTTTGTGCAACTTTATGGAAAATTCTCAGAGCTCTTTGTTGCCTTCCTTTATTCAAGTAGAATATTCGCTGCGCATCAATTGGGGATTGCCTTCGCTTCAAACCTACAGAGTTATAAATCATTTTTTATAGTCTACCTTACTAATGTTTTATAAACAAGTTAATTTGAGAGACAAGGCTCCTTAATAATTAATGGTAGCTATTATTAGACATAGACATAGACAATCATTTATTTGCTGCTCAAACACCTCACACAATAAGTACAAAACAGATATAAAAATACATTTTGAAAAATAGTTAACTTATATTACGACAAAAACAATTAGGTACACAAAAATATTTTCAAAAAATGGACTGGGCTGAGTGTTACAGCAGCAAAAAGGTCTCGGCTCAGCATAAATGCCTGACCTTACCACTCAATAGTAGATAGGCGCTGATATTCTGCCGAAACCATTATAGTCACAAGACCCTGTGAGGCTTAGATTACAGTAAGTAGTGTTATGTGTTCTATAAGTGAATAGTAAATAATACAGTTTAATACAAGCAATATGTATAGTATGTAAATGGTGCGTGTTTTACTTTGTAAAATTAAATGGATATAATAAAATGGATATAAACCAACTGATAGATAATTAAACAACTAAAATGGATAAAGCTATACCTATTATAACCCAGTGAGCTGGCAACTCGATGCTGCGAAACCTAGCAAGAAAATAATGCACCATGACGGGTCATGGCTCCAGGCAACCCTGTTTTTTGGTGATCTATTAGATGAGACTTAAAACGTTTTTTAAAAGTGAACTTTGATTTTAACAGTCGCAAGGGTGGAGGGATGTTGTTCCAACATTTGGTTGCCTGATAGCGAAAGCTTCCCCTAAACGCTACAGTTTTATAGTTGCTATAGTGCATCAAATTTCTTGTAGTCGTTCGTAGTATAAAATATAGGCTACGTTTTATCCCATAAATCATTTCCTATGGGATAGAACTAACTTTTATAAGGGCTATTACAAAACAAGATCCGTCAAGTGCGAGTGTGACTCGCGCGCCGAGGGTTTCGAACGATTGTCAAGTATACCAATATGTACTAGGTACTGGTTAGAGACTTTGCTATTTGATGAATACCAAAAAATTAAAGGTACCTACATTTCAGATGTATCGGTTTGCAAACTTCGGAGTAGGTATATAGGGTAATAGTAAAATTTTCATCTTTATTCAAAATATTTCAAAAAGTATGAAACCTACAGAAATTTCAAAAACTGTTTTCAGATGTACATTTAGATAACTTTAATTTGATACCCCACTCGATGAGGTATTTTTAAAAGATGGGGCCCCTTTTAAAAATTATGCCCCTTTTTTGACCATTTTTTAAAAAGTGCGCTACTTACAGACTTCTCTATATTTTTCCTGTAAAATATAGATCCATATCTACAAACGCTACATACATTTCAGATGGATCGCTCTGCAAACATCGGAGATAGGGGGGGGGGGGAATGGGTAATTTTTCGACTTTTTTCAAAATATTTCAAAAAGTATGAAACCTACAGAAATTTCAAATACCGTTTTGAGATGTACAAATCTATATCTTTCATTTGATACCCCACTCGGTGAGGTAGCTCTCCCATTTGAAAATTATTCTTCCCCTTTTTGACCATTTTTCAAAAAGTGTTCTACTTACAGACTTTTTTATATTTTTCCTGTAAAATATAGTTGTATATCTACAAACACTACATACATTTCAGATGGATCGCTCTGCAAACATCGGAGATAGGGGGGGGGGGGGGAATGGGTAATTTTTCGACTTTTTTCAAAATATTTCAAAAAGTATGAAACCTACAGAAATTTCAAATACCGTTTTGAGATGTACAAATCTATATCTTTCATTTGATACCCCACTCGGTGAGGTAGCTCTCCCATTTGAAAATTATTCTTCCCCTTTTTGACCATTTTTCAAAAAGTGTTCTACTTACAGACTTTTTTATATTTTTCCTGTAAAATATAGTTGTATATCTACAAACGCTACATACATTTTAGATGGATCGCTCTGTACACTTCGGAGATAGGAGGGGGGAATGGGTAATTTTTCGACTTTTTTCAAAATATTTCAAAAAGTATGAAACCTACAGAAATTTAAAAAACTGTTTTGAGATGTAAAAACCGATACCTTTCATTTGATACCCCACGATACCTTTCATTTGATACCCCAGTCGGTGAGGTAGCCTCCCCTTTTGGAAATTATCCCCCCTTTTTAACCATTTTTCAAAAATTAGTCTTATTAGAGACTTCTCTATATTTTTCCTGTAAAATATATATCCATATTTACAAACGCTACATACATTTCAGATGAATCGTTCTGCAAACTTCGGAGATAGGGGGGGGGGGGGGGGGGGGAATGGGTATTTTTTGACCTTTTTCAAAATATTTCAATAAGTATGAAACCTACAAAAATTTCAAAAACTGTTTTGAAATGTACAATCTGATACCTTTCATTTGATACCCCACTTGACATTGTAGGTCTCTTTTAATAATAGGTCCTATGAAATTGCCGTTCTTCAGTACTGGTCATTTCAAATAGAAAAAAAGTTTGGAATGGCTTTGTATTCTAAATTCAAATTAATTTTGTTTTAAAAACATGACATTCTTTTAACAAACTCAGTCTTTTTTTTATTGATTAGCGTTGTATTTTCATTACACTTGAACATTTTTCGTCATAATGGATACTTTAAAAATTCGTGTAATTATGGAATATGAGTTTCGTCGTGGCACCAACGCAACTCAAACGGCATGTAACATCAAAAACGTTTACGGAGAGAACTGTACAAACGAACGCGCAACCCGTTATTGGTTTTCCCGGTTCCGTTCTGGAAATTTTGACTTGAAAAATGAAGCTCGTGGTCGTCCGGAGACTTTGGTCAACAATGATGAATTAAAGGCGATTGTGGAAGCTGACGAAACTCAATCTGCAGCTGAGCTAGCAGCAGCTTTTGATGTTAGCATCAAAACAATTTTGATCCATTTGCGACAAATAGGCAAGGTAAAAAAACTTGATAGATGGGTGCCCCACGAACTTAACGATCGCCAGCGTAACGTACGCGTCGAGACCTGCCTCGCGCTGCTCAATAGGCAAAGAAATGAAGGAATTTTGAACCGAATTGTTACGTGCAATAAAAAATGGATTCTGTTCGACAATCGAAAGCGCTCAACAAGTTGGTTAGATCCTGGTTTAGCACCAAAGCAATGCCCTAAACCAAAAATTACCCCAAAAAAGGTGATGGTCACTGTTTTGGTGGTCTAGTGCGGGTGTGATTCACCACAGCTTTTTACAAAACGGCATGAGCATTACTGCAGATGTGTACTGTGAAGAACTGGAGACAATGATGGAGAAGCTTGCACATCGGCAACCAGCTTTGGTCAATCGGTCGTCCCCACTGCTCCTTCACGACAACGCGCGACCCCATACTGCACAACAGACAGTCTCCAAGCTGCAAGAGCTGGGGTTGGAAGCTCTCCCTCATCCGCCATACTCACCATACCTTGTACCTACCGACTATCACTTTTTCCAAAATTTAGACAACTTTTTAGTGGGTAAAAAATTCAATTCCCGAGAGGCAGTACAAAATGCCTTTGAAGAGTTTGTTGCCTCCCGTCCAGCAGATTTTTACAAGAAGGGCATCAATAAACTGCCAATGCGTTGGCAAAGACGCGTCGATTGCATGGGTGATTACTTTGAATAATAGAAATAAAAAAATTGAAAAATAAGTACTTTCACTTATTCCATACAAAACGGCAACTTCATAGGTAAAGACCTAATATTTCGACATCACAATTTGTACCTACTGAAAATTTACATTTTCATATTTCATTTATTTTTCTTTTAATCTGTACAGGCGCACGAAATGTATTATTATTTAAAATGTCACGTTATTTGCAGCGTTGTTGCTGAGATATTAAAGACGGAAAAAAGGACAGAAAAAGCGATGCCTTAAGGGTTTCGAAACCTATCTCCGATCTACGAAACCTTAAAAACGAGAAATTGCACGGTTTCATCGTCCTAATTTTATGATTTTCGTTTGTTGCTTGAAACAATAATAACTTGTTCATAATAGTTCATAAAAGCAAAATATTTTTTTTTTGATCTTTATATAATATAATCTAACAAATTAGAGCTCCCATAACAGGTCTCCGAGTTTTTGCAAAACATGTATCGGGAGAATGATTATTATAACTATGCATAAAAAAATAAGTTTTATTATTATTTTAGTAAAGAAAACGAACTATTATTAACAAGTGATTATTATTTCAAGCAACTAACGGAAATCATACGATTTGGACGTCGAAACCGGGCAATATCTCGTTTTTTTTATATAGCCCTTAAACGTTTCCATAGAAATAATGCGCGCGAAGCCGCGGGCAGAAACTAGTTGAAACGATCTTAACAGCGAGTTTGTTTACCGAGACCTCTACTCTATTATACTACATTGTGTCAATATGTTTGTATGACGAGACCATAATTGCAAACAGATTGCAAACCGTTTTAACAAAATCGGGTTTTAGTAAGTACATATTTAGGTTGGTATCTCTGGATATTTGGTGTCGTTAAATTATCAAAGAGGAAAGTTTGTCGGAGGTTGGCCAGGACGATTTCAAAGGAGTTGAAAATCCCGCCAAGAGGTTCTGGTATTAATTTACGAGCTCGGGGAGCTGGTTCCATTCAGTTTGTAATATTGAATTCCGTGCGGTCGGTTTTCTAAAACTAGATTTTTAGCCAACTTCGAAAAAAGGAGGAGATTCTATGTTCGGCTGTATTGATTGATTTTTTTGTACGTTCGACGATTACTTCGTTAATTGTGGACATAATTTGATTGTGTGTATAGAATAGAGAATCTTAACCCCATAATAATTTTATTCCAAAGGGTCCCAGAGGTATTTGTATCGGAAAACTTAACAAACGGTGAAAATATGAAAGAATTTGAAGTCGGTTTTAAATTTTTTCAAAACGATAAAATTATTAGTCATGATCATGACATCCATAAGCCTATTGTTCGAATTTTACCTCAGCAGACTTATAAAATGGACCAGTTCTTATTCGGTTGATTTTGTTTCCACAATCTCGGCTCACGCATTTTCAATAATGAATCCTAATAGAGTTTTTTTGCGTATAGTATCTCCTCCTTCTCCACCTCCAAAGCCTATATTGGTCCACTGCTGGACCGTGGCTTCCCCTGATAAGTGCCTTGTTGGCTTTTATCTCACGGGGGATAATGCCCATAGTCCCCTTGCTGGGCATGCGGGTTGGGGATCGCAGTTCGGTGGTAGAATTGTTCTGCAGGGGACGCTGCTGTCCACCTCTGGTGGATATCCCTTAGTCGCCTCTTACGAGATCCTCGGGAAGAGATGGGGTGGTGCAAATTCACACACAGCAATAAATATGTATACCAAGAGGGAATAATTTCCCGCAAGATTAAATACGAAGGAAGAAAGAGTGTGTGTCAACAAACAAGAACGATCTGCCGTCGGTTTTTTCTCTATAAAATTAAATAACCACTGCCTGGAAAATCTGCTTTGTTGTCGTGTAATTTATGAAAATATCTGATTCCAAAATAGAAATATAATTTTCTTTTTGAATTTTGATTCAGAGAATTCCGCTCGCTATCATATCTCATTTTGGCTACTTGTTTATAGATTTGATAATAGTTTGTAGTTTGTGTCAGATCAGAATATTAAATGCATGATTCGGTTGAATTTTCAGTTCATCGAATTGTGATACGTTGAGACGTGGATGTTGACCTTTGGCTTTCGTGAAAGAGTCAGTCCAACTCCGCGCGCGCTGCGAACTACACGCCTTCGCTCCAAGCAACCCTCTGCTTGAAAAGTCACTGATAACTTGAAAATATCTTTCTAAATTGCTATTATCAAATTTGTGAGCACATGTCAAACTTTTCTCTAACTCTTTTATTATTTCTGTTTTCCTGAAAAAAGTTTTAAAAGTTTTATGAGTTCAAAGTTTTAACTCATAAAATGTAGGTACGATTGCAAGGTAACAATTGAGGTCCTATTGGTTTATATTACTTGCAAAAATAAAATTCAAAGGTCATAATATAGAGGACTAACGATGAATAATAGTATTGACGAGCAATGTAAGTACGTAAATGTGTGAAAATTAAAGTTCAGTTTATTGGACCATTTCATTCTTCTTTTGCCTTGTTCACTAAGTCATAAAAATTTTGATAACGTAGTCTCAAAGGTCTCTAAATTAATTGCAACAGTGTTTATCTCCGTAGACAAATGTTATTTGCTCGAAACCTCTTGTCTTTAGAGCGACTGTAGCCCGGAAAATAAACATATGAGCTATTTACTTTTTGGCAACATCTATCTACAATGTGTTTTTTAACAGGGTCAGTATGAAATTATTCTTACTGGAATCATAGAAAAAATTATCGTTTTTAAAAAGGAGCTGATTTTTCCTAAGAAAGGGTACTTGTACCTTCTCTGGTTTTGGGTGCCCCCCATAACCAGAGGAGGTCCAACATCAGCTCTTTTTTAAAAAAGACCATTTTTTTCCAGAATCCCAGTAAAAAAAAATACTGTATAGTTTGTAAAATCTAATTAGTTTTTTACTGTATAGTAAAAATACTGTATAGTTTAATTTATTAACAGGTGTAGGAAAATTCTCACCTTAGTACCAAAAATAAGTTAATTCTCTACTTTCTTTGCGTTTTACCACGAAATGTTATTAACCTCTTAACTTAGTTTTCATTTGCGATAAAAACAAGCAACAAAGTGATTTAGGTATCTAGTTAATTAAGCTTTGCCCAAGTGGTAGGCGGTAATAAAAACTTTTTAACGATCCCCAATCTCACCTGAAAATAAGACCAAGATAAGAAATTAAATTTATTAGAGCGAGCTTGCTTACACTCACCTAATGTATCTCCCAAATTAAACATAATTTACACCGTCAGGACGGTACGAAATAAGAGATACGTTATTATTTTAATAATCAAGTCGTATTACATGTTTCATGATTAAATTATCTCATCTTTGACCATAGAGATTACGGCAAAGGTAATCTTTGTTCTAATAATAATTATTATTGCTACGCCGTAGAACATTCTTGCTACGCCGTAGCATTTTCAAAGCATTCGTAGCATGAAATCAACTTAAGGTTAAAACACTAAAATATTGCAGAAGTTTTTAGTAAATATTTTACACAAAAGGATGCCCATTTATCTAGAAACGTATTAAATATTATATATATATATTATAATATAATCAACTTATCAGATGCCATTACTGGACAAAAAAATAATTTAAAAAAGATAAAAAGAAACCAAGTTTTATTTGAATTATACTATCCATTTAGTGTTACAAAAGAGGCAGATTTTCTATAATTGGGTTAATCATGCCAACTCTACCCAAGCATTTACTTATTGGTTTGACACGAGGTCGGTAGGTACTTACTGCGGGCAACGGAGTGTAACCTTCATTTTATGAAACAAGATAGCAAAACTAGATCTTTATGCCGTCTGACATTAACGGAACATTGATAACATCAATTTTACACTTTACGAGCCGTACCTTTCCTCGGCCTAGGATATACAGTAAAATACCTACTTTTTATCGCTGCTCCAATATCTGCCGTATGTAAATAAAAATAAAGTTGAACTTGTTCTTTGAGCTGTTGAAAAACTGTAGAGCGGTTACATATAATATGTTACAGTAACATTTTCTCTGCCTATCATCAGCGTGTCCCTAAATAAACATTCTGTAAACGTCTCCACTTATCGTAAAAAATGGCTAGTAATGTGATATGAAAAGGTAACCGTGGCCAGCTATCTCGATCTTATTGGAAAGTCGAAGGGAAGGTTCGCAAATTTACCCTTTCTAAAAAGTTTACACCAAAATAAACTCAACGGTTTGCCTTTTTGTAAAGGTGAATCATTGGCAATGAATATTAAAAAAGGGCTAATTAATTTGTCAGTTTTCTTGTTTGTATAGTGTTTGTTTCAATTTTTGGATAGCTCTTTTTTAAGTACAGTCCGCATCCGTTGAATGGGATGAAAACAATTTAAACAAAAACAAATACGGTCTGATATATTTTAAGTACTTCCATATCATCGTGACAGCGCGCGGATTGTTTCACAGATGTGACGTAAAATATTGAATATAAAAAGGTTCCGTCCGCATCGTAACAAAGGATATCGTTTTCTTTTTTTTTTGGTTATTTGAATGAACCGCCTTTATAGAAAAAAATTCGCTCACAAATTTTGTGGGAAATCCTGGAAGTTCCTGTCGACAGCATTCGACCATTAAGCTTACATTTCACAATAACACCTTTACCGATAACCGGACAGTTGAAGCTCCATTATTAACGCTTGGACACAGGCTACAGAATTGAAAATAATTAGGTATGTATCGATGTTGAAAAGATACAATAAAAAAATATTGCATAAGCTGAATACATAGACATCTAAAACACCTAATATGGTTTTTAGGCTTTCCACGCTGTGGAAATATTTCAGCACAGTTTACATGCGATATAAAAACGAATTACCTGACTAAAGTCACTGGCGCAGCGAGTAAGTTAGACTCATTTTTAATCATTTATTTATTAGGACTACCAACAAGAGATAACACAAAAATAAATGAAATAACATTGATAGGGTTTTAGGTCTAGTGCTCTCTAATTTAAAGGCAGCCGCAGCATGCGCATAAATCAAGGCATGATAAATATCGCGTTATATATCATTTTAGTATCAATAAATCGTATTACGAGTTGCTTTATAAGTTTCACAGTCGTCAGAGTCACGAATCAGGTTCAGTTTCCTTTTAGATTTTAAATGAAAAGGAATGACGTAACATTCACACTTTCACCAGCCAGGCAATTCGTTCCAGCGTATTTATTCGCAAATTGTCCCTTATTTTAGCGAATCCATTTGACTGAACCTTTATAAAAGATCAGAGTGACACGCATGGCGACTTTGATTACGATTTTATTACGCTCTTATGGCGTTCCTAATATTCCGTCTCTTTTCTTGATCGCTCAGGGTGAGGAAAACGACGATGTTTTGCTGAAATCCATTTATAATGCAACTGAACGGAAATTTTATTGCTTACCGAATGTAACAGGTATGCTAAACCAAGCATTTTAAATACGGTTAGTTAACTTTTTACAAAATTCTTAGTCATCTTTACCGTGCTTCCACGTGTTAACTTTTACATATTTGGATTAGCATGTTTACTGTGGGAAGCACTTTGGATTTGCTGCACATGAATGAAATCCCTCCAGTGTGGTTCTTACCTTTAGACGAGAAGGGTGTTGGATCACCATCGGATGAGTATAATAACAACATGAATAATTCAAACAAGTTTAAGATGCCCCGAACATCTTGGCTTCTTGAATTATTTGTAGTCTGCTTACAAAAGAACTATAATTATTATTAGATAATAATTATATCTATAGATATAAACAAACACACTGATAGCCTATTGAAATTCGAGATAGTGTCCAGCCAGCCATACAATTAAGTTTCTAGGTCATTCATTATATTATTTTGTAAGAGTGTATTATTTTACTAAAACAAATCGGTCCATTATAAGCACTAAGATACAAAGAAGTCTGTCTGGCAACGGTCAGCGACTATAACGAGTTTATGTTGAGATATTTTGTCACAGGAAAATCTTAATCTAATAAACTTCCTCAATACGCGTATTGGATCACAAAATCCAAAGGAAATTTTTAACTTTAATAACTTTTTATCGATATTGTTAAAAGCATTGAAACTTCCTTTCAACTCAAGCCAAGTCGTCAGCATTATAAAGTAGCTATCATAAATTACTCCTTCAGCTAATTCATTTTTTCAGGGGGAAGGAAAATTTGCTGGGATTTTAAATTAAAGATTGACGACGTTGAGAAATTTACATGATATTCTTAGATGGCAACAAAGGACTCTATATTAAGGAAACTAATAAGGTGTAATGGCCTTATTTAGAAGGAGCTTTTTCTTAGGGTTTTACTTCCAATAAATTTAAAAACAATATTTAGGTCTACAAGATTTTACTAACAATTTCGGCTTTCGGTCTCATGCTCTAATCAGACAAGATGACGAAAGTCGTCGTCTATAATGATTTCTGGCAGGTCAGCAAATCATTTTGTTAAAATTTAATTCAAGTTGGGGTATTACTGAATTTTGGAATGTAAGCATTCCGGAATAGTAATGAACAAAGCTTGATTTAGCAGTTTATATCACATTTGTTAACCGACTTCAAAAAGGAGGAGGTTCTCATTTCGTGTTTTTTTTTTTTATGTTACTTGATACCGCCTATGGGTAACCGATTTAACTGATTGTTTCACTTTTGTATAGATAATGCTCTAGGGATTAGTATTTATGCCGTTAAACTTAAAAGCAACATAATATTTTTGGAGAATCACGACTAGCTACAACAGTTTTGGTGATATCTGCGCCAATTGTTAATAGATTTTGATGATTCTTTCGTTGTTGTATAAAAATTGATTTTGAGGTATACGTTTGATTATTGAGGAAATGCTATGTGCGACGTAAAACGTAGGTTTGTAAAACATCTTCAGAATATGATAATTTCATTATCACCTAATTAATTGTTCCCATGGCAACGGGCGTCAACAGTTTCATCCATGTGTCATCAAATAAATTAGACTTGAATTATAACTAGATGTCGTCAGTGTAAACAAAATTTTTTGCACGTGAACATAGACTTTCGGTCAGGGAAAGTATGGTAGGGGTGATTTCGTTCGTCCAAGACAGGAATATTATCTATGAACCGGAATTTAAAGTCGGTTTATCGTTTTTTAAAACACGCCAAATTATTTACAGAACGAAACTCAAAAAGAAAAACAAGTGAAAGTAATTTTTCCTAATAATGTGAGTGCTGTGATCGTAGTGTGACCAAAGCGATAACAGTAACTGCTAAGTAAACAGTGCAATGGACTCAGAAATAGATATCCAAAACTTCATAAACTGTACTCAAGAAATCCTCGGCCCGCAAAGGGCTTGGGACCACTTGAATGTTACCCAAATCCTGGACGTACTCTCCTCGCAAATCCTTGAAGACATCAAATTGAAGTAAGTTGAACAATGTTTTAATTATCGCCTATAGACGACGATGTCAGTTAGAATGTGAAGACCTGTA
Source organism: Eupithecia inturbata (assembly GCA_963662085.1). Taxonomy (NCBI): domain Eukaryota; kingdom Metazoa; phylum Arthropoda; class Insecta; order Lepidoptera; family Geometridae; genus Eupithecia; species Eupithecia inturbata. The sequence continues at coordinate 7,226,888 of OY759186.1, read as the reverse complement.
GGTATTTTCCGGGAAGTGCTTTTAAAAGCAGTAGATATTTCTTTAGATTCAATATTCAGTATTGATTGCAGTCATACAATGTCAGATCTTAGTGACTAGGTGAGATTAATTATGGCCACAGTCTGTACCCATTCAGGGTCTTTCAATGGAAGATTGGCCAGGTATTAAGCCTTTCTTCATGAAGTGAAAGATTTTTAATAATAGGAACTCTATCTGCTCTACATTTAATTATGAAAATAGTCAGATTAAGAAATAGATTATTTGATTCAAGTATGGCACCTGGCTAAATTGCTCTTGCCATTCAAGTGCCAATTTAAATGCTCTCTCCGTGTTGCTGACCCTAAATAACCTATTTTATGTTACTGTAGATTTATTTAATGTCAGCTAACAAATTTTGCTTTTAACTTAATGAAACATGAGCGTTTCTACCCATGCAATTTAATTCATGTATTTTGTGGTGCTTTTGCTTTTTACGTTCGGGGTGAGTTCAAAGGGCAGCCCAAGGTCACTAAAGATGTGGACTGTGAGAAAGGTGCCTGTACTACCGAGCTCTTACAATACGATACATCCTTGAGGCAATCCTGTTGCCAAATTGACGGGCCTTTAAACGGAATTTAAGTGGGTAATGGACGTCGGCACCTCTAATAAAGATAATTTATTAAAATACCTACATATTGGGCGATGGAAAATTCCAGAACGTATATCTCACGATCTAAAAAGAGATGTATGTGGCTTGTTATAGGTACCACCAAGGATAGACATCACCAAGAATAAAGGGTAAAAAACAAAATGAAAGTTAATTACGATTTTGTCAGTGATCTTTATTTAAGGAAGTCCCTGTTTAATTGGACTACCTTAATTTGAATACTTGCAGATTGTTTATGACTGAGACGTTTTTATCTCCGAATATGGCCTATTTTGAGAACTTTTATTTTGTTTGTTGTATTCATAATTTTGACTTTAGTGTTGTTTAAGTTACGATGACAGCATCCGAAGTTTTTACGAGACGGTACGTTTGTCGTTAGATTTTAAAGGCTTTTTATTACGTTTTTTTAAATATAAAGTTAAGGTAGTTTCTACTTCAGTTATATAAAAAAAGATCAAAATATTTATTTCGTCTTATGTAACACATCAGCATTTCTGAAATTTAAGTACAGGTTTCGATAATTTGTCACCTGATGTGTGAAAAAGACTCAATTATGAGGCATCGCTAGTGAGTTCCTCTCTCTTGGTAAGTAAAAACTTGTATTAGGAAGCGAGGGCTCCTGCTCTGGCTAACTTAGGTTTTTTTACTAACAAGGTGTACAAAAAAAATATACTAATTACTCTAAATTAAGTTACGGGGTAGATATTCCTTAATACACATATGTTATGTGTATTAGGGATTAAGGATTAAGTGGTATATAAAGTTAAGACCAATAATAAAACTGCGGATAATTTTTAGATGTTACGCTATATTGACATCGTGTTTTGTTTTTCGGAGTGCAGTGGGAGCAGTTTATTAACAACACAATTCACGCCAACCGACTATAAAAACACATGCCACGGTCCTTGATCTGTCGTTCGATTCACGAAGTTTACCTTAATGTTTTTATTTAACCTTCATAAAATAAAATAAATATGTTATCTGGTATATCAAACAACGAAGTCACAATCTAACTCAGAGCTTATCCAATACGAACCAATACTATCTCGTAAATCCTCTTGAAGCAAAATAATTTTCCGCACACTTTTAATAACTTCTGGAAACTAGAAAACGATACACAATAAACTTACAGTGGCTTACTTATAATCTTAGTAATGAAAAGGAACTTGTAGATAAAAATGGCGGAATGGGCGTTGGCCCAGTCCGACTATATTCTTCTAATAAAATAAAATTACTAGCTTGTTGTGTCGTTGAGCCTGGACAACATTATTTCTAGGAAAATAAGGCGAAAATAAATTTCATCGTGTCTATTCATCCCAGGAATAATTTATTCTTTGTGGTCTAGACATGCAGCATTTTACTACCTGCTCTCATTTGTTTTGTTCTGAATAAGAAATCGTATATGAACCTAATAAATAAAATTAAGGGTGAAAACGGAACTAAGCCTCCGCTTAAGGTTTCTCTTGAACCACAATAGGAACACGTAAAACTTTCTATAAATAATATTTTAACTGTAATAACAACAGATACTAAAAATAGATTAAAATTTAAAATTTTAAGTGGTCTCTACTGACTACTGACTTTTCTTTAATATTTTTGCTTCATTACGTTTCATAATATCCTAAAGGTTCCTCTTGCACCAAAAAAGTTTTAATCTAGATATTTTCTGACAAAGTTTTAAATTTACGCTGAAAATCTTGAGTTTTCTTCTAAATCCTAAATTTTTTTTTTTAAATAGTTTTCCTTTCGTTGTCGTTAATTTTCTTAGATATCCGTACTAATATTATAAATTCTAAAGTAACTCTGTCAGTCAGTCTGTCTGTATGTCTGTTACCTTTTCAACGATTGAACGGACCTTCCGTTCCGTTGAAAAGGTAACAGACATACAGACAGACAGACTGACAGAGTTACTTTAGAATTTATAATGAAATATGGCAGGGAGGTAAATGGTATGGCGGGGACGGACATAGGCTACTTGAAAAATGCGTGCGAAACCGCGAACAACAGCTAGTTTAGGATAAACTAGATGTTGTTAGGGGCTTACTACAAGTTTTATCTTTGTCTTCAGGATAACTCTTGGAAACTGCATGGGTTTGGGTGAGAGACCGTACAGCCTGCCATGGTGGGGTCAGCTGGCTTGGCTCTTGCTGTTCGCTGTGATGCTACTCCTAGCGGTGTTGGGGAATACGCTGGTTATATGGATTGTTCTTGGTAAGTGCTTGTGAGAATACTTAGTATGTTCTTTGTAGATACACGTAGTCTAATATGTATGTTCTTTCTGTAGATACATTGTGATTGTGTGTGTGACACACTAGTATGCTTATAACCACGTATAATGCTCCGAAATGGCAGGTGATAAAATTCTATCAACATTAGGAGCGCCGACATGAAATCAGAAAATCGATATTAGAATTGATAGGTGCGTGTTTTGGACGTAACGTGAATTTTATACAGTGTTATAATACCAATTTATATTATAACACGATGTAAACCAACATCTTTCATTAATTAACAGAATGTAGAGTTGAGCTGATTACAATGGGGTTTATGACAATAACTAAATTATAATTCAACAACTGAAAAATAATTGCAAAGTTTGTATTAAGTTTCCAAACCGAAATTAGTACCTACTTGGTATAAAAGTTTGAATGTTTGCTACCATTTTCAATTAATCTCGTTGAAGTAGCTATATTTTTTGAAGTTACCTTTACATTCTATAAGAAAAATGAATAAATAGCTACTCAAATAAATACTTATTGTTGATTAATGAAGGTTTCTCTTGAGCATAGTTATGTTAATGTCGGTCCAGTTGCGTATTTCAGTGGTTTTTCTCATTTAGTATTCAAGAACTGTTTTGGCTATTGAAAGTTTTGATCTGAACTCACTCGAGAGAATTGTAACTTTATTACTGCAAGTTTGAATGGCAATAAAAAAGTACCTAGATTCTGTAATTTATCCGCTTTTTCAGAATGAAAAATAATCTCCAAGCATTTTTGGAAAGAAAGCCGAACTGACAGAGGAAAAGACAGGGGATGGGAGGGTTAGATAAGATTATATTAAGGCTGGCCTTGAGAACACTAAATAATTATCTGTAGCCGTATAAATAATTTGTTTTATTCGTGAAACGTACAATATGTGTAAAATGCTTTGAAAAATATTTGAGTGAAAGAAAAATACGCAAAATCAACAGCGTTTAGAAGATATATCCGAATACAGAATATTTTAAGAAAATTCTAATTTTGGTTACATCTTCTAAACGCTATTGAGTTTTGAGTATTTTTCTTTGACTCAAATGTATGTCAAAGTACACAAATGATACGTTTCACGAATAAAACAAATTATTTATACGGCCACAGATAATTATTTTGTGTTCTCAAGGCCGTTGGTGCATAGGCCAGCCTTAAGAGCCTATTATCGAAACACTACAGTCTCTTGACTTGAGTCTCTTGAGACTTGAGGTTCAAGGTCTTTAAAAAGTACCCAATTTAGAAAATGACATCTAATCAAAACAATCTATCTACGCTCAGTCCCCTGCGATAATTTATTTATAGCCTTTTTATTTACCCAAATCCTATACATTTATTTTTCGTTATGTAAACGCAGCGTAAGACAGCTATGATATAGCTTTGCTATATTGCTAAGTTTATTGCACGGTACCAGAGTTTAATTTGGCTCTACATATTATTATACCTACCGAGACATGATCTCAGAAATCAGTATTTCAAGCAAATTGACATTTATCTTTGTTTTCCAGCTCACCGTCGAATGAGAACAGTCACCAACTGTTTCCTCGTGAATCTGGCGGTGGCGGATCTTCTGATGGCAACACTAAACGGCGCACCCAACTTCGTGTTCCTGGTTACCGCACACTGGCCATTTGGAACCTACACGTGTGTTGCCAGCAACTTTACAGCAAACTTGACTGTGTCCGCTGGTGTTTTTACTCTCGTCGCTATAACTGTTGATAGGTATGTTGATGTCATGTGAAAACGTCCAGTATTTTAACCGCGAGGGTATAATAGTTACCTATGTTTTTGCGCGTTTATGCGGTAGGTATGGGTGGGTCTGAGACTCTCTATTGCCTCAATGCAACGAAACGACTGGAGTGATTTATTAAACTATCGTCTGAATTTCGGAAGTGTTAGCTACATTTCGTCCTTCCCGGCTTTTGCCCTTTTTTTTTGCTGGGCTTTGGCCTTTGCCTGACTGACGGTCGTCAGTCGAGGTGGGTTTTTTTATAGTTTTCAATTAATTATTTGTTTTATGTAATATATTTGACTAGTTGTCTGTAGTAAATATGTCAAGTGACATATTTAAGCACTTTATTTGACTAGAAACTAAAACAGTTGACCAAGTGCGAGTCAACTCGCTCACGGAGGGTTCCATACCAGCATACAAAACTATTTCACAAAAGAACCCAAAACAACGGTTATTTTAATAAATCGAATTAAAGCAAAAAGTCATCATGACGCGGTAACCCATCTAAGTACTGACCGCGACTGACGTTGCTTAACTTCGGTGATCGGTACTCAACGTGGAAAGGACGTTGGTTTTAATTTATTTTGTTTTTTTTTATTTATTGTAATAGCGGCAAACATAATTAAAACCCTGTCAAAATTTCAACTGTCTAACTATTATGGTTCAAGTGTTGCAGCCTTCTTGACAAACGTAGAGGAAAAATAGCCTAAAAATAGTTGTTTTGTATGGGAGCTGGGAACCCCCTTATATTTTAATATTTGTTTTATTTTATTATTTATTCTTATTGCGGCAAGATAAATACATACTCTCACAATCTGTCTACCTTTGACGGTTCTTGAGATACAGCTCGCTGACAGACGGACATACAGCGGAGGCTTAGTAATACCTACTGAGTTAGTAATATTGGGTCCCGTTTTCACCCTTCTGCTACGGAACCCCTAAAAGCGTGCGTGGATGAACAATCAATCATTCTTTATTAATTTATCATCATGGGTTTGTTTTTTTTTTTAATGGGGCCAATTTTGTTGTAATAACAGTTGTAATAATTTTGATGCTTATTTTTTAACATCAGTTAAAAAATAAGCATCAAAATCGGACTCCTCTGTAAAAAGTTAAGCATGATCTCTGGATACATAATATCGTGTGCCCAGCAGTCTATAGTGATTCTAAATTATATAACCACCTCTATAACATGGAATACAATAAGATGATTGACAATCATTCTTACCTACATAAAAATATATGTATATACTGTTGACTTAAAACCGTTTTCTTTTTCGTCAGTTTTATTTTATGAAATGCTATTGACCTAAATATATAGAGCGCACTTTAAATTAAATTCACGGTTTCTCGTGTGCACTATTTATAATATGTGTAGATGCATAGTTTTGCTTGCATGCATAGAGAATTTATAACAACTGTTATCGTCAGGATTGAGCTAAGCGCATGCTTAATACGCTATATTGTAAGATGGAGCGAAAACAAACAGGTAATAACACATTATAATAACTATTTAGAGGTTTATTGCGTTTATTTACCTATTTTTCCCAACGTTTCAACAGTTAAAATAGGTAAATAAACGCGATAAATACCGGTGAATAGTTATTATGGGTATTATAACACGTTCCTGTGTGGAATAAACTACGTATGAAGACTTTGTATAATACTCCAGTCATTTTATCCTAAAAATAGGGCCAACCTAGCAGTTCCGAGCTAACCAGCTGGTAATTCGTATACGCCTTAATTTTGGCGTTTTACGTTATCTCAAAAGTCACATTGTTGATGTGTGGCTACCGCACTGCTGGGTCATATTAAAGACAAGGGAGGCTTACATCCAGTTTACAACGAAACTTTTGATGAGCTTTTTCATGCAAAATGATTAAACTTATCGTTGCTGGGATTGTTTATAACGAGCGCACGAATTGATAATGAACCACACATAAGTCAATGACAACGATAGTTAGTATTTCGATATTTTCCGTATATATGTATATCCATCCATATAAATTTGCACCTTTCCATCTGTCGAGAACATCCGCGTGGGCTGGTGCACCGGTAGATTTGGCCGAGGATCTCAAGAGGCGCAAATATGCAGGTCCTACACATTTCCTCCCCATAGAGTCGAGAACCTAGGTTTGAAAAAAAATCTGCGCCTCTGGTGAGTATCTGGCAGAGCGCATCAGCATTGCCATACAGCGGGACAATGCACCCAGCTCTTGGGGACGCTTCCGATTGGTATTCATATGGATCAGTTGAGCTAATACCTGTTGATTGTTTGCAACAGTCTGTAGTTAGCTTAATTGTTTCAATTGTAAATACTAGTTCTAATTTGTTTCAACATATTATTTGATTGTAATTTTCTTTGTTAATATCTTTATTATCTAAGAGTATTCTTATACCAGTTATACCTATTAGGTATGTATGGTATGCTAGGTAGAGTATGTATCTAGTGATTAAGTAGGTTTTTTGGTATGAAAATAAACCTAAGCCATTCCCGGTATTGAGGAGTGTTTGAGGTTTGCTGTGATTTTATTGAGAGTTGCGTATTTTGTACAAATATTATCCAACGAATACACATGAAACATGAAATCGGTTAGCTATTCGACATTCACTTTTGAGAACGTGAATTTATCCAGTTCATGTATTCAACTGAAAACAACCTCTGTTTTTATAAATAAAATATTAGTTTGTTAGCTAACAGAATACAGTATCACCCGAATAATATAGTAAATGTGAATGTTTGGATGGAGGTTTGTTTCATTACATAGTAACATGAAAAAATGTACAAATTTTTATCATTCATTTACTAATGAACAAAATATCTGAAGCACAAAATTTTTACTTTCGCTTAGATATTATGAATTTGGTAAAAAAATATAGATTTGTTACAACAAGTCCAGTGCAATAATTTAACATCTTGTCCGATCAAGGTAATTACGAACAAAGTCGTTTATCATTGCCACAGACTTCTCAGTTTGAACACAGTGGTTATTATACAAGTGACTACTATACCGACTCACCACAATCGACTAACTCGCAGGTTTCTACCGAAGAAGATATTGAAGCACTCATGCAGACTTAATGCGCTACGTTTTATTTAAATGGATTTGGATTATTGAATCATTATAACGTACATGTGAATAGTATTAAAATACAAATGTCAACAACAAAAGCAGTTTTTATTACAACTTACCTGAATCTACCTATAATTTCTGACCTCAAGGTAATGGTCAGCCTTTCTCCTGGAGTAATGACGAACCGAAATTTCGTATCATTTTTAGTAATGGAACCTTTCACAGTCGTAAGGAGTTCATCAAAAGATTCTATGGACAACCGGTAAAACTGAATAAATTTTGAAGGATACTCTCTTAAAACTGCATATAGGCAATGAAATTGACCAGTTGATATTCTTTTAGTATTTAAAGGATGCACCCAATGTCGTAGTTTCCTTTTTCGATCTTGTTCTAAAGCCTCCCAGATAGCTATTAATTCGATGGGCTTCATTTTAGAATTAATTATCACACAACACAACCGCTCTGTATGATGCTGAATGCAGAAACTGAATAGACGCGTAATTATGTGGCAAAACAAGTTACGCCCGACGAATCTTCCGTCAGATATGGAAACACCCTAATTGACCGAATAGACGCGACCGTTGATACGCTCGACACATCTTCCGCCGGATGTGAAACGACCCTAAGACAATTAGATTACTTATTTTGAAAAATGAACTATATAACGACTTTGAATTCCATAACATTCACACTGTTTTTATAAGTTTTGCGGATACCAAAAGGGTCCCGTAAAATTTTTATTTTTTAGTCTTAGGTATTTATTTCCCAAAATTAAAAAACTGTTTATAACGTACAATTATAAAATCTGTGTTAAAACTATGGGTTTAGAAGCATACAACGCCGCAGCTTCAAGGCTGAATACAAAAGAGGCGATCACAATAGGCCTATCATGGCCGCAGTGACAAGAAAGCCATCTAAATTAAAAACAAGATCCGTCAAGTGCGAGTGTAACTCGCGCGCCGAGGGTTTCGAACGGTTGTCAAATATACCAAAATGAAATACTAGGTACTGGTTAGAGACTTTGCTATTTGACGAATACCAAAAAATTAGAGGTAATAAATTAATTGTAATGAAATTACCTTTAATTTTAACATTCTTCGAAGTTTGCAAACCGATACATTTCAGATGTATCCGTTTGCAAACTTCGAAGTAGGTATAGAGAGTACCTAATTGTAAAATTTTCGTCTTTCTTCAAAATATTTAAAAAAGTATAAAACATTCATAAGTTTTTAAAATTATCCTCCCTTTTTTTGATTATATTTCAAAAAGTATTCTACTTACAGACTTCTCTATATCTTTCCTGTATAATATAGATCCATATCTACAAACGCTACATACATTTCAGATGGATCGCTCTGCAAACTTCGGAGATAGCGGGGCGGGAATGGGTATTTTTTCGAGTTTATTCAAAATATTTCAAAAAGTATTTAACATACAGAAATTTCAAAAACTGTTTTTAAATGTACAAACTGATACTTTTAATTTGATAACCCACTTGACATTGTAGATATCTTTTAAAATTTCGACATCACAGTTTGTACTGAAAATTAACATTTTCATTTATTTTTCTTTTAATCTGTACAGGCGTACGAAATGTATTTTAATTTTAAATTTGACGTTAATTGCTGCTGTAGTTGCTGAGATATTAAAGACGGAAAAAAGGACAGCAAAAGCGAGACCATAAGGGTTTCGAAACCGATCTCCGATCTTGGAAACCCTAAAAAGAGGGTTGAAGTCGGTTTTTGGTTATTTTTTAAGCAATCCTATTATTGCATATGTAATGTAAGTACATATGTACACGACACACACGTGTCGTGTTCGACGATGACGCCCTCATTGCTGAATTATGGCCTATAATGGCCAGTCTCAAAGAAGACTAGCCATTATCTACTTACATCTCGCAAGCTCAGAAGCTGGTGATGTAGGTGCCTATAGTAGAACTTATAGGAATTAATATCTGTGCCCGATGTGCATCGTTTTCCAGTGTGAGCACGTCTTTGGACCACAACCACTAAAGACGTGACCAAAGATATTGCAGATGTATAATTAGTTATTTGGTCACGTGTAACTAAGCTGTCCACTCTACTGCAATGGCTATGAAAGAAAATAGACGTCTAGATTTCAGTCGGACTTTGTCAGATATCAAAAAAAGCTACTATAGAATCCTAGGTATTTTTGTAAACAAAGGAATTACAAAGTCAAAGAAATATTGGTGAAAAATATTTTATGACCTATACAGAGCGGTTTGTTTTTACTGAGGCAGTATCTATGTGGCACCCATAACGAGAGGAGTATTAGGTACAGTTTCTTTTGAATTATCAAGCTCTTATTAGGAGAAAATCATTTTTGCGTATAAAAATTCATGTTCAAGCATGAGTAGCGGCCAAAAATGCGTCAAGTCTGTTTTTTTGGTTTCTGGTTTTACTCATAAATGTATATGTTGACATAAAATATGTTGGATTCTAATACCGAGTACACGTATTGCTATATTGTATTGTGTTTGTATTGCACTTATTTTGTGGTACTGTATCAAAAATAAATAAATCTGAACCCAATATCTAAATGATTTTCCTACTTCAAGTCACTTCCTTTTAAAAAACAAAAGACAATCTTTATTACATTCTTGACCCTTGTGAGCATGATAAAAATATTTATGTTCATAAACATTACCCGATCTTTTATATGTATAGCCGTAATAAATATGGTTGCAATATTTTCGGTCAGGCGTAAAACTACGAGCAAAGGATAGACAGTATATTATCTCTTGAGAATATTGCTACTCTAAATTTTTGAGGACGTAAGCACAGTCTCATATTTTGCACACTTTACTGAAGTTCTTGCAAAAGTGAATAAAAATAAAATCAGGCCGAGAAAATTTTCATACCTTGTAAGTAAGAAAATTTTCTTGACAATAAAGGATTGTGTTAAGAACGTTACACTATTGGATAAAAGACTAGGGTAGGTATTTAGACTGGTACCTACCAATGTGTTTATTTAGGTATGTTGTTTTCCATCTCTTGAGCAGGTTAACACGATACCCTGGTTGTTCCAAAGATAAATTAATGGGATAAGTAAATAATATGTACCTAAATATTTTTTGTATTGTATTTATTTATTTTTTAAAGTTTATCCTAATTTTACATTTCAACATTCTCTAAACCCTGCAGGATTTGTGCAGAATGTTACATGCCTCGGGTTGGATACAATTATGAAGTGTACGTACGTTACGTAGGTACCTATGCGCCAATTCTAACTTCTAACTGTTACAATTATTTTATAAAAATGAATATAGGTATGTACGTAATTAAACATTACACTTGTATTGTGTATTGTTTTAAGGTAAGTAGGTATTACCTACTTTAAATTATGCATAAGGATAAACATGCATGGCATTGTTCCAGAGTGGCTTTTGTTGTCTCATAACGAGTCTATTTATCTCTAACAAGATATAAAGTGAGGTAGGTTGGTGCTAAAAGCGACCCGAAGTATGTAGATTATCAATGCAATCTTAAGTGGGTGATAGACGTACGAACTTGAAGTACCTACGCAGTTTTTAAGATCGCGAAGTTACTCCGCTCGACGTCGCGTCGGTGACACACGTGAAGCTTACTCACTCTGTATTGCGATGTCGTCGACAGAAGAAGCTTTGTGTTTTTTTGTTGAGGTGGGTTACGAGCAAAAGAAGGATGGCAATATCCGACCCATTCCGAATAAAAATAAACAAGGGCCCCGTGCAGACATGTTATAACTACTGCCGGATTTGTTTTTATAGATTTTCTAGCAATCATTTACATTTTTAGAAGCAGGGTGTCAAAATATATTCCGTTATATTTTGGGCGAGAAAGAAACGAATGGTATTCTAGCCAACATAGCTTAGAACGTGACTTCCTTTGTGACTGTCAATGTCAACGTAAACCAAGTAACACATAAAGCGGGCGGCACTTTAAAATAAAGAAGTTGAAGTTGAAAACAAATTGATAAAACGGCTTTCTCTCATCTTCTGATTATCGTACGACTGGACTGGCTGTCTGCCTACTTTTTCTAGACGCGACGTGCTGTAGGCAAAAGAACGGTTGGGTGTTGCTCACATGTAATGAGCATAATCTGGTACCTGAGTTATGCAAGACATTAACCAAACCTTCAACCACTAGCTGGATTTTTGGCCAGCCTTCTAATATACCTAGTGAATAATTATTGACCTGGATTTACAATGCTGATTATCTACATTATATTTATATAGTGTAGGTACTGTGTGATCAATAAAAATAGCAAAGTACAAACATGTTTTTAAATACCTATATTTAATAGCCGTTGGCACAATATGTTTTTTTAAATAATGATGGTTTTTAAGGTTAGCGCAATTTACGTAAAAATGCGTCTGTCCATCTACAGATACTACACTGTGTCCTGTAGATACATTTATATTCATACAATAATAATATATAGTAGGTTTACTATACCATCGATATAATTATGAGTCTCTAACAGGCATAACCTACAATAACTTTTTTCTCCCAACTTGTAAAAGGTTTATCCTATTGATTTCGTAATCCTTATTTATGTTTTATTCATTTTATTAGACCTGGGTAATGCTCGGCGCCAAAAAAGTTGGGTCAGCACATATATGGAACCTTGCCATTCTTCTTTCAAACTTGTCGGATCCCAACGAACTTACTCGGCGGTTTTAAAGTACGCGTACTTAGGGTGACACACCAGCGAAAAAGGTCGAAACTCTATCAAACCTCCCGAAGTTCCCCGAGCTCTGCGGAATGCACCAACTTCGCTCCGGTACCAGGGTGCACAAAAACAATTCCAATAAAATTATTATCATACAATATGAAATTATAAAATTGTTTTTATATTGCTTGCCTCTGTAATTTTCAAGCCCTTCACCTATCCGAGAAGGGTTTGAAATTACAACGTCAACAACCTATCTTACTTCTAAAGATTTAGAAGCCTGTGTTACTCATATCCTAACGTGTAACAGTAACAGCTTTGACTCTGATTTTGATTATTGACCATAGATTTGTACCTCTAGAGTTGGAGATCGGGCACAGTGTTGCCAGATCACCCAAACACCGATAGTATTAGTTGGACGGTAATCCGGGAAAGCCCATTCCAGCTTGACTGATGAGATGACTAAACTCAAGTCGTAAAGTAAACGAAGTTAAGAACAAAGCTTTATTTAATTACTAGGTTAGGCGCCGCCGCCTACTGAGTTAAGCTCGCTGTAAACACAAAAGCGTAAAGGTGGTCTTACTTTGACGTACGTGCTTTTGAATAGGCCTACAGTATGTAAAAGCACACACTGTGAAATCGGAGAAAAGGGCGAATTTGTTATTCCAAGTTAAGTATTTTTTTGACATTTTTGTTTTGCCTTAAAATCGGAATTTCCTTATTTACCTGTGTCTTTTTTAATCCCTTTGAAAATCGTTGGTGGTGTTTGAATTTGTGTGAAAAATAGAAAAATTACGTTATTACGTTGAGTTTTGGCTTATTTTATTAGTGGCAAGAATTTAATTTGGAAAGTGGCATGCTCAATAAAAGGTTGGGGTTTTCCATAACTTCAATTGAAACAGAATTATGTTTCACAAATTTTCGATTTGGATCACAAACCCGTCTTTTACTGTTTCAATATAATTACTTTTATATAAACCATTTCCCTTTTCAAAAGTTATTCCAACTGTTTCGTATTGAAATTGCTTACAGATATTGTCTGACCGAGGTCTGATAACTTTAAATAAAGCAAACAGCCTAGCTAAGCTTTATTGAGAGTTTACATTTTCATTTTGTGCCTATACAAACAGACCAATCATCCAAAAATATCAGGTTGTTTAATAGAAAACAATATGTTTTATGTAGCCAATGAACGCCGAGTATAAAATCGAGCTCAATAACCTGAAAGATTCAATTTAAAGATACGTAAACGCGTTATCACTTTATTTTATTTTTTTCATTTTCAATTCTGTTACTTTTTACACGAAATCACAAAACACAGGGTTTATGAAAAACCTACCTCAGGCCAAGCATGGGGATTGTTCTCTACGGTAGAATAGACAATAATGACATCGCATCGTCAAACATTGCGTACATTAATGAAGTTAATGGAATTAATTTCAAATAATTTACGCATTCGATGACAAAGTGACGTAATTTTTCTCTATTCTACCCTAGACAACAATACCCGTGCTAGATGGTTGAGGTTGCAGGTTCGCTTCCCGGTGTGGTTTGTAATGCGGCATGATCAGCAATTTGTGTTCTTTTGTTTAGGCGGGATGAAAAGAGGCGAACCTCCGAAAACCGACCAAACCGAGGTTTGGTTTGTGAAACTAGGCCTAGATTTCAGTACTTACTCACGGGGTCCCCGTGGGAATAGTATTATAAAATCTGTGCCCTTGGTAAAAAACTCGAATTTCATAAAATTCAACACTATTTCATGGTTCTACTAAAGTGAAAAAACAATAGAAGAAAAATACGATAAAAAAGAATCAAGAAGGTTTCGCACATAATTTGGTCGATATCTCAGGAACCCTGCTGTCTATTCAAATGTGTTTTGATTCGTTGTTATTACTGATTATTTAGTTCCTCTAAGCCAGTTTTTTATTAGTTGTGTAGATTTCTTGTAATAAACAATAACTGAAGGTTTGAAAATACCGTATATATATAGAGGTATATAGTCTACTCATCAGGTTTCATGAATGCGGTGTGTCAATCGATTTGTTTTTAGGGTCCCTGTAGCACATGGTACGTTTTATAGGTACCTATATGGTATCTACATATATGGTAGGGTTGACTTCTACTCATAATGTAGGTAGGCGCAAATTATGAATAAGCCAGTCAGTGTTTTAACCGGCCTATCACTGAACGCTCCAGTACCAACAAAATTAATAAGATTGATGTTACATCCAAAATAGTAACTAACTGAACAGAGTCTATAAAAATCAGAGACCCCTTCTGATTTCAGCAGTCTGTTTTTTATTAATTATATACTTACTAGTTTCTGCCCGCGGCTTCGCATGCGTTGTTTCTATGGAAACGTTAAAAGTTAATTTCTATCTATCCCAAGGAAACTGATTTATGGGATGAAAAGTAGTAAACGTATTTTTTATTCCAGATCTAAACCTACATCTTTGCTAAATTTGAGCTTGATACGTTCAGTAGTTTTGGCGTGAAGAAGTAACAAACATCCATCCATCCATCCCAACCTTTGCATTTATAATATTAACTAGTTTCTGCCCGCGGCTTTGCACGCATTGTATCTATGGAAACGTTTAAAGGTTATTTATATTCCATGGGAGCTGATATATGGGATAAAAAGTAGCCTATGTTTGACTCCGTTATTAATATTTTTAATAATGGAATCAAACATAAGCTACTTTTAGCGAGAGGCCTGTATACGAAATTTCAGCCTGACCCGTTTACTAGTTTTAGCGTGTAGATGTAACAAACTTACATGCAAACTTTTGAATTTATAATACAAATATTTTGAGTTGTACAGTATTCCTTGCTAACTACCCTCATCAATTTGATTATTTGCTCGTACCGAACTACTAACAATAGATAAGCTTATTTTATATTATAATCACTGGTGAGAAACAAAATAAGCTTTTCAATAACATATAGCATGTAGCTTAAAAATTATTATTCTTTTGAGAAGTAAATAAATATATTAAACCACAAATAATATAAGTGCGATAGTGTAATGTGAGTTAACCTTAAATTAATTTATTTTATCAACAGGTACGTAGCCATAGTTCGGCCCCTACAGCACAGGCTGAGTCGGACCGTGGCGCGGGCGGCTCTGTTCACGGTGTGGTGCGCTGGCGCATTGCTCTCCCTACCCAGTCTCCTCTACTCCGACACTTATACAAAACAGTGAGTTTCTACATCATCAAAACCTAGTAAAATAAGATTATCAGCTCTTCTTTTATATATAGACTCAGACCTAACTAAGACTCGTTGAAAAGGAATAACTTTATTGTGCAAATTTGTAAATTTAATTGGATCTATATCGTCAAAAGCATTCCAAGGGCCGATTGAGAGAGTTTAAAACTCGCGCTTTTCTTATGTTATGATTATGACAGCCTTTTGTTTTAAAAAATAGCGTGATTCACGTACGGCCCGCGCGGGCACGAACACCAATCTAAGTTGAACCAGGTTATGTCTCTTTAATTTTTCAATTTTTCGTGGCCAAGATCGCTGTAACACGGTAAAAACGTTAATAAAAACAAGAAGGCACGGGATTAATACTCAATACAACAACAATTAAGGTTATACCCACCTAATATCTCGATAAACAATGTGTTAATTGCACAGAATCATTATGTTAATTGGTTCAAAACAAGTAGCGTGATACTAAAAAGTTAGGAGTGCTAACTACTTTTCTATATAGTGGTAAAAAACGACATTCATAACTTAAATATAAACAATAAATGGAGGACAACACAGCCTTACAAAGATCATCGTCGTCATTTTTAGACTATGCTACTTCACTGCTGGACATATTCCTCTTGAACAAATACATAGATAAGCATAGACCTTATCCCTACTTTGATATCAATAACATAATATTTTTTAAAATTGAGTCTTTTTTTAGCAAAGAAAATTACAATCAAAAAATAGAAATAAATTAGAACTACTATTTACAATTGAAACAATAGAGCTAACTGCAGACTGGTGCAAAATATCTACAGGTAACTGAACTGATCCGTAACAATACCAGTCCCCGCAAGACGCTGGCTGCAACTTAATAATTATGTTCCTTACCTATTGTTGAAATATTCTGTAAAGGAAAATTTAAAATTCAGTATCCAAATGTACCTCGGATCTAATTTAATGCTGCTTTATGCGTAAACAAACATCAACCATGTTGGTAAATATACCGTTAGGTAAATACTGTTTTAACTCGTGCCTCAGTTTCACCCACACGTACAATCAGCAAAGTTGCATCAATTTATTTTAATATATTGCCTGAATGCTATTTCTCCTCTAAATAATATACATAATAAAGTAACTAACCCTTCATGTGACAAAAGTCGCCAATCTCTTAATCCATAAATTGCAGAACAAACTACCTACCTCGGAAAACGGTTCCTGGATACCGACTTTGGTGACTGTATTTTATAAAGTAACTAGCTGCAGCCCGCGGCTTCGCACGCTTTTTTCCGGAACAAAAGGTAGCCTATGTCCGGCCCCGGGATACCATCTACCTCGCTGTCAAATTTCACCGAGATCCGTTCAGCCGTTCTTGAGTTATAGATAGTGTAACTAACACGACTTTCTTTTATATATATAGATAACTTCTATTGATGTACATTGTTTCATACAGTCGAATGTAAAAAAGTATCTGAGCGTCTGGTCGAAGCGACCGTGACCCGCGAGCTGGTGAGTATCTGGCGCAGCGCATCAACATTACCTCGTTAATAAAGTTATGTTTCTGTCAAATGTAATGATAATATGATTATCGTCATCAAGCTACGTAGGTCCACTGCTTGAAAGGCCTTCTATGAAGTCAATGAGGCCCAAATGAGAGCCAGGGAACTTTTTATCTTGCCGCATCCAGTATCTGCCTGCAGTCTTTCGCAGGTCGTCATCCCACCTGGCGCCCGGAGGGCGTCCTACACTATTCTTGCAGCGTACAATACAATGTTTTGTTGAAACAAAGCTCTATTTGAACATTTAAATTTCAAACACGCGCTCATGACACCTTTGTTTCAGATACATTAACGGGGAACGGGAGATATGCTTTATAAAATGGCCGGACGGAAGCTACCCTACCTCGAGAACGGACTATTGGTGAGATTATCTGACATAGAACCCGCAAAATACTCGTTTAAGGCTGCGTTTTCACCAGAGATGTGCGAGGATGCGTAGCGAGGATGTGTTTGTTAAGACCTATTCCTTCATTTACCTATTCTCAGTCAGCGCAGCTCTAGTGGAAACGGCTCAGCGGAGCGAGGTTTTTGTACATACAAAACAAGGGAACGCTGTGAGCGAGAGTTGTGTTGCGAGGGATGTGTGCTTTGGAAGACCAGCGTTGATTGTAAACACCCAACCAATGAGACAGAGACCGCTTTGTGTCAAAACGTTTTCAGCTGCTAGGATTGTATTGTGTAAAAATAAATTTTGCTATAATATTATCTATTTTATAAAAAGTTAATGGCACTCAGTTCAATCAAAATATTATTTCAGAATACTAAAGAAAATAAACGAAGCCAACAGAGCACTTAGCGTAATGATTGGTACTTGGTGACCAATCATGTTAAAAACAGTCTACCATTTGTCATGTAGTAAGGTACTTACGAAAATGTAAGTAGGTGCATTATAACTTTTCAGTGGCTATCAGTCCCAATATATCATATAGAAGACTATAGAAATTCTACCTACCCGGAACAACTGTAGGGATTGAATCTAAATTAAATGAAACAATTTAGAACAAATATGAACAATTGAGGCAACTGCAGATTGTTGTAAACAATCTACAGGTAGCTCCACTGACCCATATTAATAAAACATAAAAGTATAGGCTTCGCTACGTTTAATCTAGTTACCAAGTCGGCAGTAATGGGTAGTAATTAATAAGTTTGAGAGTGATGTAGAAAAATAAAACATGGCTCATAAAAGTTCTCCCTAGCACATATAACGCCTGTGAAAAAGGCAAAACCGTGTGCTTTATTTTGATTATAAAATAAAGACCAACAAATGTGGTACCTAGCTACTTTGGCTAAATGGGGTTCATGTGACTAGTAGGAATCTAATTAAAATCTTTTCAATGATATTATTAATTATCTTTGTACGGAGAAATGTAATATGATTGGTGGTAATCTAAATAATACGTGTAGAGCGTCTGTCAAGTGTCGTTGCTTTATGATTTTCGCATTCTTTTTCAGTTGAAGTGAAAATTTTCAATATTAATTGACGACATTTTAGCAGGAACTGGGTGTGTCTACCTTTTGTATTTTGCGATTTTAATAACACATCAGTAAGTCACACCTTGTCGAGGTAAATATCCGACCGCTTTTGTTTCAGTTCAGAATCGTTCTATCCCATTCTGATCGCGCGCTTCCACAGAACTGTACTTCAATCCATTATCATTGATCTACCATGAAACCCAACACAAAGGACTGTGATGGTTTTGTTGCCGATTAGTTAGAGTCCTGTCTGAACCCATTGGTGCATACGGTTGGCCTTAGACAAAACAATTTGGCTAAAACGTATAACTTATTCATTAGGTATATATTGCGTTTAGTACCTTTGATTTTCCTGACCACTCAGCTGGTTTCCTACAAGCTGCCACGGCAGCATGCACCTTTGAGCACGCTCAAAGATGCTCAAAACTTACAAATAAAATAACTTCAGGTAAGGTTTAAAACACGATTGATACCCCTGAATAGTCTCATCACAACACTCACACTAATTATAAATGCCACAGTTTGGATGGATGTTTACATCTGAGGGGAGAGACTATTTAACGTTAGTAAGGAGACGTGATCGTGACCTCTCCTTTTTACATGGGGAATTGCGTAGTTCCCTGTCCGCACAATAGAGGCTTTGCACCAAATTTTATAGAAAAAGGAGACGTCACGATCACGTCTCGTTACTAACGTCAAATAGACTCACCCCTTAGATCGGCCTAACCCAGAATAAAATCAGGCTAGGTATTTTTTATCCCGGAAAACGCGTGCATAAAGCGGCTACTTCAATTTTATTATAAATTGTCTTCTGATCTCGTAGGTAGGTAAAACAATGTTATTTTTGCAGCTACAACCTTGTGTTCCTGGGAGTGACATACGTGGCCCCCATGCTGGTCATGGTGTGGGCGTACGCTCAGATGAGCAATGCGCTGCGGGGGCGCGCCATCGGCGAGTGCACCCACCATCAGATGCAGGTCGTCAGAGCCAAGCGGAAGGTTAATGCATAAACCTACATGATAAATACGAATAACACTATAATTTTCATATCTCTAATAAGCTGACTGTGTATTATCGGTAGCAGAAGATGAATACGGAACGGTTTGTTTTAGAAAACCAGCGCAGTTTATTTATTTTTAAAAACCTGTGGATGCTTAGTTGGGACCATTTTGTAACTAAGCTACATTAGGTATGGAATTAGGACTTATTTCTTTCATTGTAAGTATTATTTAACATTTTTCTGTATTTTTTATTTAGTTTTAACAATTTTAATCTTATCTGTGTTGGTTACAATTTTGATTTGATTCGATTTTGTTGGTTCTCAATGCACAAAATCCGTGGAGGTACCTATATAGTCTTCTAACTGTAACGTCCGTCGAACGAAATTGACCACAAGGAAGACTGGCCAGTAAGCAAATCGTCTACATATGAGACTCATCTCAAAGATGACTGATATATTCATAAAACGTATTACCCATTCCCAGAAATTGAATTGCAGTTTATGATACAAATACTTTTTTACTATAAAAACTATCGTAGTTTGACGAATTTATTACATAAGTAAGCGGTAACGTTGGTGTTCTTCCAACACAAATAAGGTTCGTAGTTATACACCTGTAATAACTACAAATACTTATGAAAAGCACTGGCTGGGCATTTTCACACAGCGTACCTGCCCTACACAGTTGGCAGAGCTTGGCATAATGGGAACCTACCATAACCATAAAACCAACGTACCTACAATACACTTACCATGATCGAGAACAAATACCTGTGGATAATACCAACATCTGTTACGCGGTTGAATCCGAAACCTCCTGCGTCGCAGGCGGACCTTTGTCCACTGCGCCACAGAAGTCGCTAGATCTAAGCGGAAGGTAGGCTGTTCTAAAATTTCATTGGTTGTCATGGTCCATTCCACAGAAATATATCTAGATAAAAGCAAAGAGTTCGCCGATTTGTATTGAAACCGAGCGTGTAACATTTTGCATTGGTACTTTGACGTCACGAGTGTAATTTAGTGATGTAAAACACCACAAAATTACACAATTTCCTTTTTCGGTGGTGTTTGAACAGTTAATTATTGAACAACTCGCCAGCCCCTCTTTCGGCACGCGAGGTAAATAAACTTTTTGCTTCATCTGGATATATCTAAATAATTCTGTGGTCCATTGCGATCGCGTGCAGATTGTACCTAGATACTATCTCGATTAATCTGGATAATCTAGTGCAGGACCCGTAATACTCGTAGGTGCATAGTAACTTAGATCGTTTGTACGTACACATTTTAACACCATAATAGAAAGAATAATTATTTAAATTGTACCTCAATAAATCCATATTTTTTTTTTTAATTTCTGACTGGTACGTAGTAGTTTATAGCAGTCCGGCGACACAAATTTTGTAATTATATAGAATAGAATAGAATCGCATTTATTTCGGCGCACACGAATAGAAATCATACAAAACTAAATAAAGAACAAGGAGGTTTACCTGTACTAAATTACATAAATGACGGGAAATCTAGTTTTGCCCCTATGACCATGTGCTGAAATAGGTGTCAGCTCAGCATGTGCTGAGTCTGTGCCGTTCTGAGCTGTTTTTCAGCCAAACACCTTATGTTTTTTACGTTGTTTTTATGCTTTGGACGTCTAGTCGTTGACAAGCTTACTTTATATAACAAAAACTCAGTTTATCTTGTTCAATTAATTGTTTTTGTAGGTACACTTCCTCTACCTTCCTCTACCATCGCCTCTCCTATAACTCTAGGGTTTGCTGGAAAGAAAACTTTTTTAAGGGTAAAGCTCGCCTATGTACATATCCTATTAAATTAAATCATGCTTATGTATTATTGTGTACAATAAAAAAATACAGAATTACAGAAAAACAATATTAAAAAGTCTCGGTTAATAATTATAGGTATGTACTGATATAATAGGTAAAACATAAATAAATATAATAAAGAAGGTAAATAGGTGTAGATATAAATTATTAAAAAGTATATACTATTGTATTTGAAAGCAATTATTCGTCATTTGTTTGTTCGTTACGTTAAGCTGTGCGCGGGCGCGGCCAAGAGCTTTTCTGCGCCTGACGATCGATAACGATTTGCTGACTCAGTTTTACAATTGTGCTGGCGTTGAGATACGAGCTAATATCCATTGGATATTATATTAGAATTAATACTAACATTTATATATTAATAATTGTTTATTTTTTTATTTAACCAAATCTAAAAATTAATTGTACTCAAGTTTTATCCATATTATGTTACTCGCCCATGATTATTTTTTGCATGCGGTCTTCACCTATAATTATACTGACACTTGACGTACACTATGTTGGTGAATAATATATGAATAAATAAATATTTAATTAAAAGCCATAAAGTGAAAACTGAGCTGAGGTTTTTGACATGCCTACAAAAATTAAATCTTTTTCGCGAATACTACTTTTGTGAAACTTAGTGACGTGAATTTAGAATTCAATTAAAACTCCTTTACTAGGTTAATGGGACTATAATGTTCTGTTTATTTTTTACAATCCATTCAAGTAGTAGTAATGTAAGTTGATACTAATGGATCGTCAAAGTTCTGTATCGTAATCGAAATTCATCTGAGAGTAATTTATCAATGAACGTCTGCACTGAGATGTTATTATACATATCTCGCAAAATATATGTATTTTGCTGGAAAGAAAGAAAGGGGCCAAAAAGGTCCCTGTCTCAGACAAGCCGAAGCTAGTAGCGGCGCTGATTTTCAGACAGGTCCTGGTGTGGTGACACATAGCTGGATTACATTTCCAATAAGTATCTAAAAGAAGAAACAAGTGTAGATTCAAAGGCTACATAGATAGATAGATAAGGTTTTTATTTACGATTTCAGACACACACATACATATAAGACTACAGCAATTATACAGAATGCTAGTAGTAGTAGAAAAAAAAGAAAAAATAAATGTAATAAGTAATTAAGTGTAGACCTCTATGGAAATAACTAACATACATTATATGACTATGCTATGCTATTTCTTTTGATATAACTATGCTTTACTTTTGAATTTATTACTTTTTGATATGATTATGTATGACTTACATTTGAATTTCTCCACAAAACTTTATCTTTACGAGTAGGTACGGTACCTATACTTTCCATTCGTTTTCCACAAGTCCAAATGCTCGCGCAAATTCGCTATTAAATCCGCGTGTTTGCCCTGCCACTGAAGGCGAACTAAATTAATTTGTTATATGAACTTATTTAATTTGTTTTACGAACTTGTTTCATTTGTTCGTTTCAACTAGTAAACAATCTCCTCCACTCTGTAAAACGATTGCTCACACACACACACACACACACACCCTCACACACAGACACACACCCTCACACAGATAAAATGAACACAGTTTTTTTTTAATGAAATCGATTGATATCATT
The DNA here is from genome assembly GCA_963662085.1 of Eupithecia inturbata. Classification (NCBI taxonomy): domain Eukaryota; kingdom Metazoa; phylum Arthropoda; class Insecta; order Lepidoptera; family Geometridae; genus Eupithecia; species Eupithecia inturbata. The sequence continues at coordinate 7,203,847 of OY759186.1, read as the reverse complement.
CAATTTCAATAAAAATATCCTCACGCGGGCATATTTTATTGACTTTGCATCTAATGTCACATACATTTACATTCATTATATTTACAGGTATTATATTTACAGGGTGTTCGGCAAAACGTTTATCATATAGTAACAGGGGGTAGGTGGAAGGAAGTGCAATAGCTTAGTGGCTATTTTAACCGCAAAAAGCCTCTCAGCTATCTTAAGAATTTATGCAAGATTTTACGATGTTTTTCCAAAATTTTAACTGTTTAGTGCTGTTAGGTACTTTATTCGTGGGAAATAACGTGGCTTACAATTTTTAATTTCTTCTGGCATTAGTAACCCCTATATAATAAAATCAATATTTACGTGAGACCAAGGTAAATAAAGCAGCTGGCATGGAAAGTGTTGAAAAGTGAAAATTAAATGTAAGAGTTAAGCTTTGGGTGGACTTTAAAAAAAACTAAGCGAGTCTCTGATCTTCCAACTCACTTAAAACTTCTCTAGTGAGTGGCCAAACAATAAAAAACTTCTTTCAAACCAACATTAAATAAAAACCCAATTAAGCGTATATAAACAAATCTGCCATTTTGAATAGAAATAAAAAAAAAAAAAAATATATTTTGCGAATCGATGATAGAAACTCCCTACAAATCCCCTAAATATTTTTTACACGCGAAATTCCTGTAAATAATTTTATGCCCTAAAAATCTTTACGTGCCTAGACACCTTACTTTTATTTACGTACCCAAGATTGTTCATTATGGTGGTCCACGTTAGTATGGAAAAAAATTAAATATCCCGTAGACATTCGGCCATCGTTTCGTCGAATGTGAATACATAATAATTTTTTTATGCAAATTAATACGGTTTTGATTAATTGGTTTAGATCGAGAAGACGCCCAGACTAAATTGAATGACGCTGATAATGATATTTATTAGTATCAACACGTGTATTCACTGCACGAGTTGTCGTCTATTTCAGACTTAGTAAGCCTGGGTACGTCGCAGATTCATTAACTTAATAAATAACTTTGGGGAGCTAGTGTAGCTTTAAGGTAGTTTAAGTTTTTATGTATTAAAACGTATAACTTGGATGGATTTGGATAAAAATATTGTTCGACCCATAGATTACGAAACGGAGGGCGCTGACCACAGAGTACAGAGCTAAAATGTTGCCAGCCTATTTTTACTTAATGTCATGGAAAATAAAAGCATATATTACAGGAGTTCTTATATATATTCCGGCGTTGAAAACACAGACAAGGAAGCGAAAATATGAATCATGAGTTTGTGCAGAGGTAACAAAATAAGTAATAGCCATATATCGATGTAGGCATGATTCACAAGAAAACCCCAATAAAAAAAAGGTATTTTCCAAAATTCATGTTCAAAGTTGCCCGAGGATTTATAAAGCAATTTGTAACCTAAATCGAGATAATGCCAACTGTAATGGGTATAAGAATTTCACCCTCTTGCATGAGGATTATTTTATGTATTTAGCTGAATAAATCATTAGCAAATTTTGCAAATTAGCACGTTCGCCCCGTGGTTATATTATTATTTGCCGTATTTTATATTATTAAAATTGGTTTGAGTTAATGTGTTCGGCTAATATGGTTCTCGCATTTGCGATTGATCATTGCCGTAGGTACCAAAACCTTTAGTGTGATGATATGTTGATAATGGGGCAACGCACTTAAAGTCACTTAAATATGGTTGTGTTATTGTTAGTTATACATTTAAATAAATAATGCTGGGCAACCCACACAGCATCATCTAGCCCCAAAGTAAACAGAGTGTAATGGGTTCTAGATAACTGATAATAACTTCTTAATACATTGCTTATATAGTTTTTTTTTAATTATATATAGAAAACACCCAGCACACCTGGACCAAATATCTGCAGATCATACAAACATTTATCCTGATGTGGGAATCGAACCATCCTCCTTCGCTCACTGCTCTACTGAGGTCGTCAATAAGCTTTAGAACCGAAACTTTTTCGTTCTACGGAAATTAAAATTTGAAAACTTTATGAAATCTGTTAATGAAGTGTTAATGAAGTGTATGAATGTTATGAAATGTATTCCACTGTTCTACAGACATCCTATTATGTGAGTAAAGCAATTTTTGCTTAGCTGCATTATATTTAATCGTAAATCTTCGTCTTCGTCAATGTCAAGAATATGCTCTGCTCTACCGATTACGGTTTTATTCGAAATCAGCTTAGATTTTCTTGCAAAAATACCTACTTATTTCTTTGTCTATAGCTATAGCTATAATTTGTGTAACAATTTGGAAAATGATTCTGTCAGTTCTGTATTTAACATACTGTTAGATTTATGTATTTTTTTTATTTTTTCTGAGATCTTTTTTACATCAGCCATTTCTTCAACATTTATAACCACACCAACGACTTTGCCACTTTTGGTGATTATTTTATCGGAATGAAATACCAACAGTCTGAGTTATAAATTGAATATAGGTACTTTTAAAAGAACTTTTAATTCCGTGCCTTTCTGTTGGTTTGTCGGACGTGAGTCGTCCCAGGGGTACAAACTTGCAATACTTTGTAGAATTTGTCGTGAACAGCCAAATAAGTTGAGATAAATTAAAGAACTAAATTTACTATTTGGTCACGATGCTACTCTCAACTAAAAGTACTATATGAAATTCACGATTAATTGCTTGGAAATTAATTCATTAAGTAAAGGTAGTGGCTCCAAAAATTTCAAGACGTTAAATATATTGTTACTGAACTCCGCCACCAATTCTTCGTAGTAACAAACCTATTACATTTCAAGAAGGCTCTGAGAACTTTACTAATAAGATTATGAGCTAAAAGTTAATTCACTTTTATGAGTCTTTTCTTTTTAACCGACTTCAAAAAGGAAGGTTCTCAGTTCGTCTCTATTTTTTTTTATGTATGTTACTTGATTTCTCCACCTATGGTTAACCGATTTTACTGATTCTTTCACTATTGTATAGAGAATGATCCCGAGGTGGTCCCATAAAAATGTTATTCCCGTGGGATTAGTATTTATCCCGTTAAACTTAAAAAGCAACATAATATTTTTGGAGAATCACGACTAGCTACAACAGTTTTGGTGATATCTGTGCTAATTGTTAATAGATTTTACAAAGAAAAAAAAAATATTTTGAGGTGGTCTCCTATAAGTTTGTTTCTCGAGAAATTGCTATATGCGCTGTAAAAAGTAGGTTAGTAATAATTCTGCAGAATATGATAATTTGACTATCACCTAATTAATGGTTTCCATGGCAACGGGCGTCAACAGTTTCATCCATGTGTCATCATCATCAAACTAAATCAGACTTGAATTATAACTAGATGTCGCAAGTGTACACTTAATTTTTTGCCTTCGGTCAGGGAAAGTAAGCGAGGGGTGATTTCGTTCGTCCGAGACACGATGATAGATGAATATCATAAGAACGGAATTTGAAGTCGGTTTATAGTTTTTTTTTATTTGACGTTTTTTACACGCCAAATTATTTTGGAAACAATTTAGTATTTTGGCTTCCTTGTTAGTAACATTTGATAGAATTTAATTTGTTGTAACTTTCTAGTTGTACCCCCAGAACCACCCTACATCATTGTAATCAGTGTCAAGAAAATAACAGTTAAATAATAGAAACAAATTAGAACTAGTATTTACAATTGAAACATTTGAGACTGTTGCAAACAATCTACATGTAGCTCAACTGAATAATATTATTTTACTAGGCCCTAATTATGTCGTTCATATATCGCTCTACATTTTAAAAAAGCTTACTAAGACGTCTACACAAAACTTGCCCTTTAAAATAACCTTTTATCTACGTGTCACTTCCAAGGCAGCGGATGTGACACCGACAAAAACGAGAAACGAGGGAACAAAGCACCAACTGCCATATTACTGAATGCTATTCAAACCACATAAAAGCCAGCCAGAATATTCAAGTAAGGCCCCCACACAACAACGGGAAAGTCGAGCATCATAATGTTGGCGCGCAAGGGTGTTAACACTTACACGAGCCTCTACAAATTGAAGCTGTTAAAATGACACTAAATTTCACGTATGATTCTTGCTAGGTACAAAAATAAAACTAGCCTAGCGGATTTTCATGGTTAAAAAAACCGCCAAGCTATTGAACTAAGTCCTGTCGAACACCCTGTATATTTCATGGATATGTTAAATCTTCTGGAAACACCTTGGAATATTCCACCTTTCTCTGAAATGGAAATAACACAATAATCATGCTTCACATGTAACAATAAAAAATATTTTGGAGAGCGCAGGCATTTATGGGGATTAATTCATACTAATATTATAAAAGCGAACGTAACTCATGTCATTCTCTCTTTATGTATGTATGTTTGTTATAATAATGTAAACAGCGTAAAGGATCCAAATATTGGCAAAGGGATAGAATGTACTCGGCGAAAGGAAGGTTGACAATCCCTGCCTTAAAATTTATTTTGAAGGAAGAATAAGGAAGAACATGAAATTTTTTAAGGAAATAGCGTCCGAAGCCGCGGTCAGAAACTAACTTCCAACTAACAGAAACTACTTAAAATGTTTGTATTCTTCAGGATTTCTGAGGAAAGCCACTTTTACCACTGTCTTCATTGATGTCTCTAAACAAAAACATCCAAGCTACCAGCGACCAATAAATACCTCATCTAAAATTGCTACATAAAATTTATTTAAAATTATTTTCCGCAACTTTTGTGCGTAAATTGGAAGGCTCAGTGAAAAATTGCATTTAATTTTTTCGAATAACACACTTTCACTGTCCAGTACCCGAATACTCGAGTAGATAGACCAGAAACTCGTAACAATTATCTGAAAAAAAGAAATAGAAATATAACAGTGTTTTCTTTCAAGCTTAGCCAGTAACAACGCTGCACGATATCACAAGGCAAAAACTTTTAAAGAACAACAAGGACTTACATCTCTAAAAAACTGCAACACAAACTCAAAATTTATATTCAAAATTTTAAATAAAAGGCAAATAAATGTAAAACTTGAAGACAACACAATACGTTCATTAAAGTTATGCCAATCCAGCAATTCACTACATCGGCACGGCTCAGTAGACGTGCAGATGTAGTGAATTGCTGGATTGTGTTCTAATGCCGGAGGTACCAGTGTACCTCCGGCATTAGAACACAATTGGGCCACTCTCATAGGGTAAAGTACAGATTAATGCCCCAAGGGATTCGTGCCCCAAGATATTCGTGCCCTAAAGCTCAACTTCCGAAAATAGCAATCAAGTTTTTATAGGCTAACTACGTATGTAGCCTAGAAAATATGATTGCGGTTTCAGAAGTAAACATTTTTAGCAGTGGGGCCCGTATTAAGGCGTCTATCCGGACACTACCTAAATACACGCGGAAAACCAGCTGTTGTTCAATGCTTATAAACTTTTATAACCCGCGGAGTTATAAACCTTTATAACAAACGGTGCGACTGGTGCGAGGCTGAAATGCGTACCAACAAAAATGAGTTATTTGTTCAACATGAGAGCAAAGTTGTTTTTTGGCACGTGCCGTGTTCAATCCTCAGCCTGTGCCATGAACCATGGAGTCATCTGTGAAGAAGTTAATAGTAGAGTTACTATTAACTTCTTCACAAATGACTCCATGGGCATAGCTTAGTGGCTCTGAAATTTACTGCTGAGCTAGGGAAGAAACATTTCCTCTCAAGTGAAACGTACAATTTTTCACCTATAACGAGAGAAAGAGCTAGAAACTGAAATGTTAACTACAATGTTTATATTTACTGTGAATTCAATCAAAAAATTACTATGGTTAATTCCGTTAGGAAAACGCTTTTACCGGGTCACTTTGCTAAAGGAATCAGCAGTCAACCAGTGACACGGTACGCCTCAATTCACTCTTCAATCCAATAATCTAAATATTTTCATGCATCCGGTGAAATAAAAATATCCAATTATTTAACCGGATTGCAGACTTGTTTTAAACACTCTTTAACTTTTTTGTTGAGCTGGTAAATTAATTTAGTTTGCAATGAATTTACTGAGCAGTATATTTTACTGTGGTGTTTTTTTTTAAATAAATCCTCGGTCATCTGGTGCACATAACTATACGTCAGTGTTATTAGATTATCGTTATAAATTTCTTTGTTAATGAAGACAAAATATAAGTACAGATACCTACACAATTTGTTTATTGCAAATGCAAAGCTATTAAACTTTTCTACAGTTATCGATGCTGTTAGCATAAATGATAAAGTTGAGGTTTTGTAATGATATCCTTATCCAGCTATTTGATAAACATGTACATTTTCACACTATCAAAGTTAAACAGTTACCTGCACCGTGGCTCACGGATGACATCAAGATGCTCATTCATAAAGAGGCTGTCGCTAAAACTAAACATAAGTGAGTTCAATAAAGTCACTTTCATAACGCTCGTAATCGCTGTAACAGGGTCTGTAGAGATGCTCAACGTCACCACATTCACGAGCCTGTAGCCGATAAAAATCCGGCAAAAGTCTGGAAGCTTCTGAGATCCCTAGGAGTTGGCAAGTCTCCTCAGGACTCTATACCCGCAGACCTTGATCTAGATTCACTTAATCAGCATTCGTTTTATATTTGTAATTAGCTCCGCCATCCTTTGTCGTCTCTTTTAAGCTTTGGTGGTCTGGGGAAATTCTGCTACCTCTTACCATACTGTTTTATGTTTAGGTTCTCTGAATAAAGTATTATCTATCTGTTTATTGTAGGTACAGTCAGCTGCATCGTAACGTCAGAGAAGGTTCCAAATATCATTGATGATAATAACTGATAATCTCTGCCATAACAAAAATCTGTTTACTTTGGGGCAAGATGATGCAGTGTGAATATGTATAAAAATACCGGACAAATAAGCAGGGCAAGCCACTAGGCTTGCCCTGCATTTGCCCGGTATTTTTTATCTGATGAGATAAAAAATACCGGGCAAATGCAGGGCAAGCCCCATAAGTGAACCTTCTGATAGCATAACGATCTGCCAAAAATTGTAGGCAGATAGGTGGTGGATTCGGCAAGTTGAAGAGGGTGCTAAGGCAAACATTAGAGGAGTCCAATGTCCAGCAGTGGAGGATATACACTGAAATAAGTTATGAATTTACAAATGTACCTACATAAATAAACCCTTTATTGCCAGGTGGTCCGAATGTTCGTGCTGGTTGTGATGGTATTCGCGCTGTGCTGGCTGCCGTACCATGCTTACTTCGTGCTGGTTTACCACCACCAAGCGTTGGCTTCGGCGCCGTTCGCACAGCACATCTATCTCGGTTTCTACTGGCTGGCGATGGCGAACTCTATGTTTAATCCACTCATTTACTACTGGATGAGTAATAAGTGAGTATTTTTTATATGTAGTTATAACCTTAGTTTGTTAGTTAGTTACCTTATTGGCCTTGTGGTGCTAGCTTAGGATTTGCAACCACCCTAACTCTTCCCGCGGATGACGTAAGAGTCTTCTTAGGGATATCCACAGGGGGGTGAGCAGCGCCTCCTGTAAAACAATTTTACCACCGAACTGCGATCCGCAACCTGCGTGGAGATTATGGGTATTGCACCCCATATGATAAAGGTCAATGAGGTGCTTATCAGGGGAATCTGCGTCTAGGAGTGGACCAGTTTAAGCTGTAGATGAACCTTATTTACTTCCTAGATTCTTCATGAAGGAATTTTAATCTCGTTTGTGATTCGAGGGGCTCAAGTATGCATCAACTTTAACAAGTTGAGCACAAGTACTCGCGTTAAAACTTTTATTTATTGGTGTTAAGTGTAGGTACCTATGTAATGAAGAACTCACCTAAGTTCCTAGCTCTTGAAAGCGTTTCTTCGCTCATATTAAGTACAAAGTTATCTTGAGCTGTAAAGCTCCTAGGTTGGAAGCTGATGTATTACACACATTCTTTGAGCCTATTCGGTGGTACATGTTAAACTCATGTCTCAGAGAAGTCCATTTCATATTATTGACGAAAGTTCTGTAAAAAAGGAATGTGTTTTCGCACGAGGACAAAGAAATTACAGAAATACAGGTCTAAATTATCGTGAATGATGTAGGAATACCTACATCATTCACGCTAGTCGTTTCTAATTTATTTATTATTAGTTTGTCTTTTGTATTTTTAATAGTTTATGTTCACACGGTTTTTGTAGCTGCAATGTTTTCCTACAAAATGTACGGGAAATGTTTTTTGAGATCTGAGTTCATAGTACTCAACAAACACTCAAACCTGAGTTGGTAAAAAAACTTCTATCCGACGATTAATCGGATTGTCTGATGAAAAGTTTTAATTTTATTTTTAAATCTATGAACAGGGATGAATTCTTTTCTAAAAAAATATGGGTAGTCACCGGCAGATCGTAGAATCCGCCTGTTTGTGGAATGGCTAGGCCGATTGCTAAACGAACGGTGATTTTTTGGGAATACCTAATTAATTTCATTCGACGAGATGGCTAAATGACGTTTAGCCATATTGTTGAACGCTGACCTTTTAACAATCGGCATAGACAATTAATTAAATTGCGCCGTTTTGCAATCGGCTTGGTTGTTCTACAAACGGGATTCTACGATCCGGCGGCGACAGCTACACTGGTTAAGGTCCCTTCCCTTACTGCCTCGTCCAAAAAATCTAAACTTCTACCGATGAAAAATCTCGCGCGTTATCACTTGTTTTATAGTCTTGTCTTATGGTAAAATGGTAAGAACGGTGTCAGCATTTGGAGATGTTGGGGAAATATTTCTTATCCATTGTCCAAAGTTGGACCGCGGGCAAGGGACGCATATAAACAGTAGGTTGATTCAACTTTTTTTTGATAGCCTATACTGTCACTGTCTTTGTCACTGTCACTATCACTTCTGGGCATTTAGGTAAGTACCTACTCGAAATAATTAATATATAGCTATCTACAAAGTCCTTGGAAAATACCTTGATATAAATTTCATGGTAGCGTACCTATGTATTTGTATAAGTTGCTAATGTAGGTACTCGTTTTATTGGATTCTTCTTTTTCATCTACTTTCCCGTAGTAAATTGGATCCAACGGATATTTTCATTCATTTTCATATATCCACTTTCATTACAACGAAAATTGAGATAACCACAACATATTTTTCCCGAAAAGCATGTAAAAATCATGTGAAAATGATTAACGAGCAAAAGCTACGAAAATAGTAATAAAATACAAAAAAAAAACAACGAATGATTATATTATTTAGAAATTGCTGCACTGCCTTTTTGAGTTTCGGCTGAGCAGCAGGTTTGTGATAATTTTCACCGAACGTTTCATACAAAAAAGTTCTTATGGTTGCCTTATTTTTATTTCCCTAGCTTAAATTGAAACATTAGATTAAACAATTAGTGCCCTGTGTGGCCGTAAAGAACAAATAGAACCTTGTTAAATAAAATGTCATTACCTACCTAGAATTTATAAGATCTCTTCGTTTATTAAATAAAGTTCCTGCCACACTTAATAATTATAATGTATAGCTAATATAATAGAGAATGAATTTAAGTAACAAACATGTCAATGACTTATGCTGAGTTCTGATTGAGCCTGATGTACGTATACCCACGCAATCTTGACGCTAACTTTCTTCCAAAGAAGTATTAGGTATCGAGCAAGTATCGAGCACATACCCAGTAGAGAGGAAATACGGTCTTTCGAAATCCGAAACTGATCAGTGTTTTTTCACTAATACAATGTCAACTCTCGCTCGCTATATAGTGTTGTGCTGACATAATAAAATAATGTATCGATACTCCCGATATAACAAGAAGTAATTCAAATTTATCAATCTGATTAAGTTATTTGATCAGTATAACATGTGTACATTATTATTTCATCGATATACTAAAAAAAGTACATAAGTTTTTTTTTTACAATACCCATTCATTTCCAATTATCGAAAGAGATTGCTCATAAAGATAATAAAGATGCCCTATGTACTCCCGCGATTCCTTTTACTGGTAACTTTTAGAATTCGTTATTTCTGTCTAATATAACAATGGCACACTTGTAGTTATACAGGTATTCGATTTGCTTGACGTAAACAATTTTCGCGACGGTCATAGTTTAAAAACATTGACTATCGATATCGATAAAAATATTTGCTTGCCCAACTCGAGTGTGATACTTGACTTTGAGTCGGCCAATCGGAGTGCAGTGGTCGCCGCAATGATTTGCCAGAATTGTTGTCTAAACTAAAATAAACGACATTTCCTCTCTATTGGGTATGCTCGATGGGTAGCACTCAAAAATGTTCGTCGTTATTTATACACGACTTGATTTTAATATTTCGCTCCGTTAGTTACATAAGTTACATAACAGACTACAATGAAAAGGAGCAAGCTTTTTTAAACATATTTATGTTACTTACAAAAGTCGTCAGCCCCTTATTTATTTCTTAAATTTCTGAACACAGTCGTTTTAGAACTTTATTTGCTACCTAGTAACATGTTTGTTCAAAGTAAACCATATTCATGAGATTTAAAGGAAGATAATTGATGAAGCATTCAATGTAAAACAAGAACAAAAAGATAAACGTGATAGACATCTATCTTAATTTACCTTTACGCGTATGAGGTGTCTTCAATCAAATAATAAAAACAAATTAGAACGAATGTTTACTATTGAAACAATTGAGCTAACTGCAGACTGTTGCAAACAATCTGCAGGTAGCTCAACAAATCCATGTCAATACCAGTCGGAAACGACCCGAAGCAAAGACGCTGGCTGCATTGCCCCGCTGTATGGCAATGCTGATGCACTGCGCCAGATACCCTCCAGCTCTCGGGTCACGCGTCGTTTCGACCGGAGGCTCAGATAGCTTTTTTAAAACCCTAAGAGTCTCGGTACCCCACGGACCTTGAGTCTCGACCCCAAAGGCAAATGCAAAAAGCAAGTGTAGGCTCTGTCGAGACCTGCATATTTTTCGCCTCTTGAGATCCTCGGCCAAATCTGCTGCCGCACCAGCCCTCACGGATGTCCTCGGGAGATGGAAAGGCGCAAGTGTGTCGACGCATGTAGCGTCCCACACAAAGGGCCTCCCCAACTCCCATGGGACTAGAGTCATGACGGCGGTCATCTTACCAGTGTCACGCAACAGACCATTGGGTTCAAGAATAGCAGGGACGTTAGCGGTGACAAAACAAAGGTCCGCCGTATGATGTGGTTAAGGCTGGCATGGCGAGATATCCGTACGAATAGGAAAATGAGCCGTATTTGTCGCTTTTTTTGGCTACACCTCGTTTGTGTCTACTATCATTCTAAGTCTTCTTCTTCTAAAACGTAAATGGTTCTCGAAAACTTCATCGTAATCTTATTGTGTCCACTGGTACTAAGCGTGCAGGATGCAAAACACAATTTCGCCCAAGATACCTACTTGTTTAATGTGATTGTAATTTACTAACTCGAATTGTTTTCCACAGATTCCGGATATACTTCCGGGTTGTATTATGTTGGTGTTTTGTCCCAAAAATCGAGATGCCCGAACTGAAAAAGCTTGAAACAAATAGATCATATTCAGGTGAGTGATTTTATTAGCTGCCTTCATTTATTAGCTTTCGCATTATCTTTGTTGGACCGATTATTGATAGATATCGCAATGTTTTGCATTCTTACCCAAGTCGCAATCAAATAAAATTGAGGGATAAAATTCATTGAAAATTAGTACCTTCTGTTCAAAATGGGAACCATTTAATTTTTCACTTGACAAAACCAGAGTTGTTTTTAATAAAAGGTCTTGCGATAATGGTGTTCAAAATAAACATTAACAGAACAACCAGCCGTGAAATTACAAGACATACCAACCGATCCTTTAATTAAAATGTATAATTGAAGAGTCAGTAATTGAATAATTGAAGTTCAGTTCATCAGTATTTCTAGTTCGACAGAATTTCATATTTTCGTAAACCCAAATCTTTACATTGAATTTGTATTTCAAATGGCAACGTGAAAGTTTTTGTGTTTAATAGCATGAATTATTGCACTAAGTAGGATTTCGAAACCAAAGGTGAAACGGGACCCTATTACTAAGCCTCCGCTGTCAGTCCGTCTGTCCGTCCGTCCGTCTGTCAGCGGGCTGTACCTATCTCATGAACCGTAAAAGGAAGACAGTTGAAATTTTCACAGAATGTATTTAATTTTGTCTTGACGCTATACCAACAAATAATAAAAATAACACATATTAGAATTATATGGGGTTTCCATACAAAAAACGTATTTTTTTTGGGCTATTTTTGATCTACGTTTGTCAAGGCTGTATCTCTTGAACCGTGAAAGGTAGACAGTTGGATTTCTTACAGCAGACTGTACTTTTTGACCTATCGACTTTGATCTTTGCCACTATCCACAAAATAATAAATACTATGTTAAATGTATGTGTGTATAGAGTTTATCCCCAGTAGCTATTAAATTTCAATACCACATAGCGTGCGTAGAAACGGGATGTGTTGACAAGTAATTCAATATTTGTTCTTCCAACAAAACGTTAGCACAAGTCATATCATACCAAAACTGCTATTTCCCCGTCGTTAATCTACGACAGCCGTCAGGCTGCGGCCGAATATTGCAAGCGGGCAAGCATGCAAAAGTTTACTAACATGATGGCTAACGACTATCGTCATTTTCGGACGAATCAAGTTTGTTTGACTGCGACAGTTTGTGGCTAATCTTAGGCAAACACTAAATAGGCCAAAATATGTCCCAGTGGTACTGACCAGGTATAAACGACATCGGTACCTACCTAATGTCAGCCTATATTTTATATGATTTTGTATTTTTTTTTTGTGTATAACTGCAGTAAAAAGTAAATCAACTCACATGGAAAATACTTGTCAAAAGAGATCAAAAAATAAGAAGACAAAATAATAGTTGGTCAACAATCCATGCAGTTCTACATTCGTACCAAATATTTTTAAACAACAACTGTAGGGGTTCGTCGAAGGTGTAAGACTGCAACTATCAAGTCAGGTCAGGAAGGATGTGTCAGTAAAAAACACTTCAGAGCACTTTTAAGTCGCTTTTTTAAACCGTATACACACAAAGCTACGTACCTACTTAATACAAATAGTCCCTGCACTGCACTTTACAATTCACTTTATTTTCCTTGAGACTCGTTCACTGTTTGATCGCTTAGAACTGAATGAATAAACGTCCGAAAGGCTGGGCTTTTATACCTATGTCGGTACTAGAAAACTTACTGGAAAATTCTCTTAGTTTCTAGAGTCTGTCTCGCTCATTTACTCTATATAATGTCAGTCTTAAGGATGACTCACGTTAGACTGTGTCGGGTCCGAGCCGAGTGTCGGCCATAGCACGGTCACCGAGCCGGTCCCGCGCCGACTCACACTAGACCGTGTCGGGTCCGAGCCGAGTACCGGCCGTAGCCACTGAATTATTATTACTAACGTAGGGAACCGACATCCCGAACCAAATATTTGCGCCATGAGTTGTTGCCCATCGGCAACAACTCATTTAGTCTCATTTAGTAGTCATACGCACATCGCGACCGCATGCGACTAAACAAAAAATAAAATATGCCGTCTTGCGAGTTAAAATCATGTAAAAATCAATAAAATGCAAAGAAAAAAGATAGTGGGGTGACTTATCATCGGTAAGTAAACAGAACATCAACTAAAACCAACCAAAACTACTTTTTCTAATTTTTTTCTATTTTACCTGACATTTTTTTTTAAAACATAGGTTTTACAAAGTGAACCGTACAGATGGAACCGCAAGCATGTAGGTACTTGTTGTATACAATAACATTTTATTTTAAAACCAATGATTTTAAACGCATAACAATTCCTTTTAATTTACTATTCTATTTTACCATTTTTCACCTATGCATAGGTATTTTCTGTGGTGTAAAATCTTCTATCAGTCCACGGCACGCTGCTCCGCGCAGTCCCGCTGACATCAAGTTGCGACTAGTTTTTAGTTTGTTAAAGCTTCTCTATACGTAGTATTTGTAACTCAATGGCCGTAGAATGGTCACCGAGCCGGTCCGAGTAAAATCGAACAAAACGTCAGTGCACATCACAACGACTGCTCGGGCGCAGCTCGGCGGCGGCACTGTATTCATGCAACGAGCCGAGCCGGGGCCGAGTTGTTTCCGACCGTTGTCCGTTGCTCGGCCGTCACTCGGTTGCCGATCGGTATAGCGTGAGTGTGTCCATACAAAATATAAGTAACGTTTTTGTGTAGTAATGTTTGTATAGCGTTTTATTTGTCTGGAGTCTTTATATTTATAAATGATCAATCATTATTATTAATTATTAATTATTATTATTTTTGCTTATTGTGTAATTTTATGTATAAATTTTTATGTTTCTGTTGTTCTAATATATAGGTATTGTAATTAACTAGTGTAATTGGTTATAATGTAATCGTGCTAGTTAATAATTAAATAAATAAATAAAATAAAATAAATAAAATAACATAGTTGACCGTGCAACGGCCGACACTCGGCTCGGACCCGACACGGTGTAGCGTGAGTCATCCTTTATCCGTTCTTATCTTACATTTCCGCGCTTTTGTGGAAGCTATAGGTACCTATCTCTTACTTTACTCTAGATTCTAGAGTATTAAGAAAATAGGAAAGACAAGGACAGTAAAATGTTCTAGAGTCTAGAACATTTTACTGTCCTTGTCTTTCCTTTCGATTCGTTCGAGAAATTAATCTATAGTACATAAAAGTAGGTAGGCACATGCGAGTCGGTCGCTAACAACTATTACATAATCTATGGTCTATTGTTGTCAGAAACTTGTACGTATCTAGCACAAAAATTGAGCCTTATCTAATCCGCATAAAGTCGTCGTCGCTAACAACAACTAAAGTAGGCAACTAAACTGAAATCAATAAGACAAATATTGAGTTGACGATTCTGGCTGGAAATTTTACCTATCACTACAAACTATACTTTGGTCACTACAAATTGTTTTGATCCATTTATCAAACGGTTCCTAGTATCTAACGTTTTATTCCTAGTAATAAAAGAAAATAAATTTATTTGGACCCATAATCTACCTATATATATATATATAAAAGTAGTAAAAGACTAACACAAATTTATTTTGGTGGTTATTTGAAGTTGACAGTTTATTATAAAGCTTTTTACCTATTACTTTAATATTATGTCGTTAATAAATAATACCATTGGCCATTTGGTGTTGATTATGTCATTGCATATAGACAAATGATTGTCATTTCGCGGAAATATGATAGCGGGCAGTGTGGTTATCAAAGCCTTAATTAGAACGATTTTTTTTTTATTTATTAACCTACCTAATTTCCCCCATCCATACCTAGTAGGTAATTAGGTATGTACAATCATTCCACACGAACCTGATAAAATATAATGTATAGGGACTCGTTTCACTAATTTAATATTAATATAATATATCAATAGAATTCAATATTATTGCCAAAGAAAATTCCAATTCAATAATAAAAACGAATTAGAACTAGTATTTACAATTGAAACAATTAAGCTAACTGCCGACTCTTGCAAACCATCTACAGGTAGCTCAACTGATCCATATAATATTATTGATTTGTAAAATAACAATGTTTAAATTAAATCTTCTAACGGGTAAATTGTAACGAAATTGCTACGCGCCGTATCATTTGATCTACGCCGTATCACCAACGCTACGACATCTATTGATCCATCAATAATACACCCACAGCAATCAAAATTATTTAGATTTCTGTGAGTACAACGAAGCCGACATAATTAAAATAAGCTGACTGAATAGACTGATTTTCTTATTTCTAAATGCAATTTTACAACGTCCTAGACTATTCATTTATTATTCAGGTAAATAAATAAATAATGCTGGACAATCCTCACAGCATCATCTAGCCCCAAGTTAAGCAGAGCTTGTGTTATGGGTACTAGAGGACTGATAAACTTAATACAATATTTTGGCTACTTTGTCAAGCGATTGTCAAGGTAACTCCTTAAACCACTTATTGAAATCGCACACCAGACATACACTTGTTTTCATAGATCTAAGTAAAATCTGTAGATATGGTACGTTCTCCCAGCGCTTACTCAGCAACTGGCCTGTCTTACGACCTTCTTCTTCTTGTGCTATAATTATCATGAACAAACACGAGCGCATTGCTGTAGTCTTTTTGTCAATAAATCACACTTAAGTACGTCGTAGCAAGCACGCGTAAAACGAACGCCGCCGCCGCTGGTCCGACTATGTTTGAGGTGAGTGGACCTCAAAGGCTCAAATTAGGTGCAATTGCACCTTTTGTAAGCCTTCCACTTTCGAGAAGCTAGTACCTCATCTCCCCTTTTTACTTAGATCGATGCTTGTATTACGACAATTTTAGCACCACATTGAAAAGCGACACATTTATCGTCCCCGTATCTACATATATCTGCAAGCACGCACACAAATGACACATTTTTTGTACAAATGTCGTACAACTGATTGTACATGACACTTAAAATAATAATGGTTTTCAAAAGACAACAAAAATTTCCAGGAAATAACAGATTTGTTTTATTTCAGTGAGCCAAAGACATTACGCATCGTCGTTCAGCAGGACATGACATTCAAAGCGGCGCAGCTTCCACTCGCGCTCGACGCCACAGCGTGGTACGTGACTTAATACCGTGCTTCAATTCGCAATGTCTGTGTAAGCCTTTATTCATGGCGCTTGTCAAGATTGCGAGAGATGACACTGCTTTTATGGAGATTTTCGTATCAAAACTAATTTAATACGTTTGAGCTGCCTCTAGATTGTTTGCAACAGTCTGCAGTTAACTCAACTGTAAACTAGTACTAAGATTCGTAGCAAGTAGTTTTACTAGTTCTAATTTCTTTCTTTTCTTCAATTGCAATTTTCTTTTTACATATAATGTTTTCTAATATTGCTAAGCTTGGATGTAAAGATGTTTATATTAATAATTGTTACCTGTTCACGCAAAAACTACTGAACGTCTGCAATTTTGCATAAATTCGTTCTAGACCTCTATCTCATCTAGAGTTTTTACAAAACATTATGCTACTTTTATCCCAAAAAACATAGGCGAATCCGCGGGTATAAGCTAATACGATTAAAACTGTGTTTAAGGATATCGATATGCTATTTCTGTTATATGTAAAAATAACTGAGAAGAGGGTATTGTTGGATTAGTCGACCGCTAGATTTCCTAGAACTAATAGATTCTCGGAAAAGCTCCATTTATACATTATTTATAACCCGTAAAGAGAATGGTCTATCTAGTGACGGTGATTTGACAATAAAATTATGTATATAGGTATATAAAAATGAATCAATATTTCCCTTGGTCACGGCATCACGCGTGAACGGCTGAACCGATTCTGATAAATAAAAAATCTGGAGAGCAGAGGGAATGCTCATCTAAATGATGAGATTACAAAACTTAGTTTAAAAACCAGTTTTAGTTTTAAAACAAAGATTAGTTTTTTATTACAAAACTCTTTCCGAGCGTACTTTAATTTTTGTCCGTTCTCAGTAACAATTTACTAGCTGTTACCCGCTACTTCGTAGCGTGGAAGGTAGTAGTCTAGGTATCCAACCTATTGGTAAACAATGACTATAAGAGACCACCTTTAAGACAGAACACTCTCTAACCAACCTGACATGATTTCATTTCTTTAACAGGTCATTAACATTATTCTATTATTATTAGTATTATTTTTATTATTATTATCAGTATTCTTTAACATTTCTAGGACAGGTCAATTGGAAAATAAAAAAAAAAAAAAACACCGCGAGAGACAATTTCTTTGTAAAAGTTTATGAAGGCAGGACATGCTAGACATTTTTGCAAGGTAATCTAATTGAACTAAACTAAATAGGTAGGTATCTGGTTTCGACATAAAGGTAACGTTAAACTCAGCTAGAGCCTCACTCAAGACGAAAGTCTTCAACCAACGTGTGATGCCAGTGATTACCTATGGATGACATCCATCTATAGTTATATCATTGGTTTCTTGATTTATTTTCATAGTAATTTTCAACGTCAGCATTTCGTTTGAAACATCCCGATTTGGTGTAGATACTTGTTTATGTCGAAATTGAAAGTTAAATTTGAATATTAAAACCAGACATTATAATTAAAAACTAAATATTTCAGCAGCCAATATTATTTTCTATCGCGCGCTCTCTGAGAAAATAAATTTGATATTTTTATCTAAAAGTAATAATGCAGGGTCAGTTTTCATAAATTAATTACGTAAACAAAGAGGATTTGTTTGTACAACTCCGAAGTAGGTAATCTTCCTTTTCATTATTATTGGGTAGGAATTCTTTGTCATATATTTGTAAATGTCTGTCAGTCTTTGTTACCAAACTAGTTTTCTAGGAATGAGCTAAATCACGTCCTCGCAAACAGAGTGCCTGTATTCAGGTTAATAAACATATTTCTTATATTCAAGGTTTTTTGTAGCTAAAACTAGGAATTATTATGATATTTTCTCTTCGATTCCAAAATTTCTAAATCTATTTATAATAATTTAATCAAAAAACAAATTTACATAATAAATAAATTTTCAAAAATTGCTTTAATTGTAACAAAACACAGTAGGGAACGCTCATAAGTTGCGTCAGCAACTTTTAATTGAAGGCATTAAAAGGGAAAACTTTTTGAGGTCACTTTTATAAGAAACGTCTCAAGAAAATATGGCACTAATCTAACTTTTATTCATTTTATAATAACAGGCTAAAAATCTCTTGAAAGGATGATACCAGTAAATATTCTTACAACCTCTGGGACTCCCTCTAATAGCTACATATGTGTCGTTAATTATCTAATTTTGATTTGAACAAAAGTTATCAAGATGCCTAGTTTCAATCCTTAGTCCATTCAAAGGCCAAGTCCTATTCCGTTAGTTAGACCAATCGCTTTACTATGACAATGGTATCGTCGCAGAATCACCACCAAGACACGTTTCGATATTTTTCCTTAAACGATACTACAGATGGAGAGAAGCCCTCTTCTCTCCATCTGTAGTATCGTCAACCTTGACACTTTTGCATCCCTTGCAAAAGTGTCAAGGTTGAAACCATTCTATCAATATCTCCGTGTAAATATCACTGCACGAACTATCTGGAGTTTCTTTTATCTAACTAATATAGTCCGCCCGATCAGAATGGGATACAATCAATTCAAACAGATATTTTTTTGTCAACTTACAACCCGTCCCCATACCCTTTGACAACGTGCAGATTGTATGAGAAATGTAACATAAATATATAATTTGGGAGGTTCCGTCGACAGAACCGGGAATTCACTAGGGAATTTCGTCCCATTCTGGTCGCGTACGGATTATACCTAGGTACTGACACTAACGTGCCTATCGTAAAGTAAATTTTCGTTTCCAGAGCATTCGAACGCGACAGAGCTGCTGACGAACAGTAACGTTGTGCGGATGAACCCCTCGGGGGAAAGGGACGAAATGAGGACCCATATGCGTGACGATAAGTTGTAACGTGATGTGAGGTGATGAACTCGAATCGGGGTAAATGGGCGTCTATCGCTTAAAACCGATTTTAAAAAGTGCGTGGATGTCAAAATATCGAATTCTAAAATTTTTTTAAATATAACAACATTTTTTTGTTTTGGTGTTGGTAATAAAGTGCAACACAATCGGTACGGAGTCAATTTGTGTTGAGTATTTTGGTGTTGAAAATGAAATACTGCGCAAAACGAATACCTATTAAAATTGTTTGTCAAGAGTTCTTATATTTACTATCTATCTTGTACCTGCCTACATACTGGCTTTCAATGTCTGGAAACCTTGCTTCATTCAGGAAACTCTAAGATCCTAGAGCTTAGTGTGTCGCAGAGTTGAGAAATCCAAACATTTTAAAAGTCAAATAAGAGAGTGAACCTACTTCTATTTATTGCCACATATTTATGGTTGGTTTTATGAATTAAATATACATATATTAGTAAAACAAATAAACACGTGATTATCAGCGTACATTGTTCGTGAAGTTATTACCGATTTTATGGCTTGTAAACATGCGAAAAACGCATTATATGTGAGTAATAGTTTGATAAATTTTAGGTTCATGCGTCGCAGTTTGGTATTTAAACTTTTATCGGTTTGTAACATACGCAGGATGTTTTAGAAAATATAAGATTTTATATCATGTTGTGTAATTCCTCCTTAAAGAATTTAAAAATAAAAATTGTTTACCTTTGTTTTCAGTTTGTTTTTGTA
Source organism: Eupithecia inturbata (assembly GCA_963662085.1). Lineage (NCBI taxonomy): Eukaryota > Metazoa > Arthropoda > Insecta > Lepidoptera > Geometridae > Eupithecia > Eupithecia inturbata. The sequence goes on along the minus strand of OY759186.1, from coordinate 7,183,618 downwards.
GTTTGTAAATAAACGCGTTTACTCTAGAGCGATCTCTGAGAGTTATCTCTGAGTGTGTGTTAATCTCTGAGTACTAAAGAGATTAAATTTTCACAGAAATATCTTTAAATTAAAATTGTTACCATTTTGTAAATTAAAAATATATATAATTAAAAATAGGTTTTCCAATAAAATTGTTGTCGTTCAGGCTTGTGTTTTATTATATCGACTATTATCATTTGTTTTAGCAAACACCTTATTTGTGCCATGAATTTCGTCTCGTTCAGGACATATAGCAATGACTAAACATAAAAACCTGAATCCTGTACACCATTGTTTTTCTGGAGAAAAAAAAAGAAACGTTTGCAAATTCTGAACCCAATACACCATTGTTTTCTATAGAAATATATCCTTTCAACTACATATCAACAGGAGGGAAGACAAAACACGTCAGTGGATTTTTCGTCCATCATTGTCGCGGACAAAGGGATCTACCCTAGACAACAAAGCACGTGCTAGACAGTCACGCTTCCTGTTACATTACTACAATAATACACTTATTTATTATACTCGTTCATCAGTACGATGAAGGTTAGTAACTTCATTTTCTATAAAATCTCGCAAAACACTTGTAAGTAAGTTACTGGGCCTCAGTGACGGGGAATCCGGTAACATTAAAGTTAGTGGATGCAGGCATTTTCCCGTTTCTGTAGGTAAGCACAATTAAACACAGCACTGAGGCCTTGGCCGCACTACAAGAGGGTAGCTACGAGTACGTTGGCTGGTTGCTACGATGGCGCGTGACGTGTTCATAATCCGAAAACAGACATTGCCCTGCCAAATTCAGTCGACTAGCTAAGCTAGAAGCTTGCAGTGTAGCCACCTCTGTTGGTTAAGTACAACAAAAATAGCTATGTATGCATTGTATTAATCATATCGGTTATCAAGTACCCATAACACAAACTTTGTTTACAGCATCATCTAGCCCCAATCTAGAAGATGTTGTGTGGACTGTCCAGCATTATTTATTTATTTAGCTACCTGCAGCTATCTTGCAGTGCGACCTAGGCCTTACAATAATATACACTTCCTTTGGTCTAACATTACGGTTCACATTATAAAGAATAGTCGATACAAGCTATAAGAGCCCTGAAGAGGAGGGTTTATCACGTAGCCGGAGTTATTTGTTTGCCCATAATATTAGTCATTCTACTCTCACTTCAGATATGTACTTCGATTACCATTATTCAAAATCGCAGCTTGTTTGAGTCAGGTAAAGTATAAATTAATTAATGATGCTGGACAATACAAACAGCATCATCTACGCCAAAAGTACCTAAGCAGAGTGTGTTATGCAGATTATGCAGATATTAGATGCAGTGGGTACTAGCCTAGTACTACTAGATAACTGATGATAATAGATGCAGCCAGCGTCTTGGGGACGCTTCCGACTGGTATTGATATGGATCGGTTGAGTTAGCTGTAGATATATAGTTTGCAAAAGTCTGCAGTTAGCTAAATGGTTTGAATTCTATATACTAGTCTTTGTTTCTATTATTTGGTTGTAATATTTTTTTGTTAATAAGATAACTGTTATTCTTAATATATTAAATACTATATAATAAATACTTTTCTGTCAAACGAGTTCAATAGTACACCCCATTTATTTAAAGATTATGCAAACAATTGTTCTGAAGCGGGGAGGTAGCCCGCTACCTACTGCGTCGCAGGCAGACCTTCGCTCGCGTCGCCAGCGGTTGGTAGGCCTTTGACTACAGATCTAGAAAAAAGGTTGAATGCTGGTCACGAGCAACCAAACTCGGTTAGCCATCGCATCTGCAAGAAATAAAATCACCTTCTATATGTTCGACGTACAGAACAAAAGTTTTTATTTATTAACCGCTTATTATTCATATTGCTTTATATGTGTAACAATTTAGTGAGGCTGCTTTGTTATTCTGTAGTTATCTAACTTCAAAATGTAGGTACAGTTCTCACTTCCGCCTACAAGTTAGATTGTTTGACGACACTTCCGAAATGTTTACAGACCCAGAATGCAATTTATTAACATTCTTACAAACTCGCCCGAATAGCAGTGAAACTAATTTAATTTGAAACTTTAGATAGTGTTAAATATTTTGAGCTTAGGTACCTACTTTTGTTTCAATATAGTTTACTCCCGAATACGACAATGTTTTTACAGATTTTCATTGTAAACTTTTAAAAAACTCGCGACTTGAGACGAGCTTAAATCTGAGTAGCGTTTCAATATTCGGGGTTTAGCTGGTTATATTTAGTTTCTAAGAAGTCCTTATCTCTGTATATAAGTTCTGAAAGTTTGTAAAGGATGAATTAGATCTTTTGAAAAGGCTTAGCGTTAGTGCTTATCTAAGCACTAACGCTAAGCCTTTACGATAATAGTAACCCTACAATTCTCTTGTATAAGTGCGAGCCTGTCCCCCGAATAATCAAATCCAAACTCAGTTTTAAGCACGTCTTAAGTCGAGTATTTTTGACAGATTACTAATGAAAAGTGCCAAAAAGTCACGATTCGAGATTGACACTTGATAAAGTACAAGTTGCGTTTGAGTATTTGGTGGCAAGGCCTAATTCACACCGGGCTAGCAGCAGCTGGCAGCGGCGACATGGCGAGCACTTTCAGCGTCAAACTGGTGTCAAATAATTTTTAGCTGTATCTACTCGTACATACAAACTTTAAATAAACACATAAAAAATTATTCGGTCACAATACCAAAGACCCATGATGTTTGGTATTTGGTTGGTTTGGAATCGCGACCGACATCATTAATTTTTTAGGGAGTTGAGGGGTCATGGCTACGCTTCTCTGGTAAAATGAATTTCCTAAGTTTCACGGTTGCAGAGATATATAATATTTTTAGGTTTTTTTTTAATTACACAAAATCTCATCTTTAAATCGTCATATCTTTCTTGTTTGTGGTTGCCACAAAATAACTTGTGCTGTATTCTTTAATATATATTTATTCTAAATAAATTATAACTTAAACTTTACCTATTTAATTCACTTTAAAAAAAGTTGTTTATGAGCATTCGAAGTCTAAAATCTGTGTAAAACTTATAAAAAGTTATACCTTCTAAATTCATTAAAAAAACTATTTCTTTTAAGTTTTAAGTTATTAGATTACCCTTTCCAACGATATACTACATGACTTAAAAAATATTTATTAGGTGCTCAAACTAAGAGATTCTTGATTGCCCTAGCTAGGACAACACACACCTATACACTTTTTTATGTTTTGTTCTTCTGAATGAATTTAAATCAAGAAATTGGCTCTGATTGGCCACCTTATGCAAGCCATTGTTTTTTGGGCTGAAACTTGAGAGTTTTTGACTTAAATACCTTATCTTATAGGCTATACTCGTGATTAAAATATAGATATGCTAAATCGTCTTGGCAACCCGTAAATTATGCGTTGCGATCGTTTCTGACAAATAAGAACTTGCGTCGAGTCCCCCCGTAGCTTATCATTGAGTGACAATATGCATAATGGACCAATATAAGGTTCTTTCAGTCAGCTATTAGGCTTTAGTTTTTAGAAGACATAATACGCACTGGCCAGTTAGATACGCTTGCATAGTTTGTTTATATGACTATCAAATGTCAATCTTGTGTCTACAAGTACATTCCAAAATTGTACTTCTTTTTTATTTCGTGTTTATTTGTTATCCTAGTAAAGTAATTTTGGCAACATCCGTAACAATATGACCTACATATATCCTATTGTCTTTTAAAATATTTACCTTTATTTTCAAGTACCTATTCACTGAATTGCTTCTAATTAAAAATGCATTACATCCGTACTTACCACTGATTAAGACAGCGTCAGACTACGAGTATGTTACGAAAAACAACAAGCTGTCCTATGCATTAAGTTTTTCTATTTACATAGTTATTCAGTGGCATTATGAATACATACGTACCTTTACTTGATATGTATAAATAAATACTTCCACCTCCTCCACAGCCTATTTTGGTTCACCACTGGACCCAGGCCTCCCCCTGATAAGCGCTTTGTTGGCTTTTATCTCACGGGGGGGTAATGCCCATCATCCCCACGCTCGGCATTCGGGATTGGGGATCGCAGTTCGAAAATAAATATTTGGTAGGAATCAAATAGCTTTTTGAAAATTGTTGTAGTTTCATCAACGTATGGCAAACTTTTACAAAAGCTATTGATCTTACATCAAATTGACTCACAATACCTACAAGGTTTATCAAGTAAGAAATAAATAAATAATGCTGGACAATCCACACAGCATCATCTAGCCCCAAAGTAAACAGAGCTTGTGTTATGGGTACTAGATGACTGATAAACTTAATACAATACATGACATAGATAGATATTTTTTTATTATATATAGAAAATACCCAGAACACCCGGAACAAATATTTGCAGATCGTACAAACATTTGTCCCAAGGCGGGAATCGAACCCGCAACCTTCTGCGTCGCAGGCGGACCTTCGCCCGCCGCGCCACATCGGTCGTCCGTATATCGTTATCGCAGTAAGTACACAATTTATGTTCCCATTTGAATTGCAGAATTCGCAGATATCATCCGTCTTGATAAATAGAAGATGCCTTGGAAATTAAAGAAAATTCAATTTGTCGTAGAGAATTGTCGAACCCTCTAAGAAATACATTCAGACTTGGATAAGAAGACTCGGCGAATATGAGAGAGTTTCAGATTAGGTATTTGGCTTGTGGCTATTCAAACACGGACAGATACCAAGATGTTTAGTACGAGTGTGCAAGATATAAAAAAGTAGTAAGTATATTAAGAAAGTTTTCGTGAGCCCGAAATACTATAATTTATATCTCGCTTACACGTACAAAAAATAATAAATACAATAAAAATAAATCAATAATGCTAGACAATCCACAAAGCATCATCTAGCCCTAAGCTAAGCAGATATAATGAGACTTAGATATGTTTCGTAAAAATAGCCTCTCAAAAACATTCGAAAACTATAACGTAACGTCAACGAGATCGTGTGAAACTATGTAATCGCTGTCAAACTACGAAAAGTAGTTCCTCTCTATCCGGTAGAGGCGCCAAATGTATGGAAGGAAATGAAAACTTTTGTCGTTATCGTAAACTAATGCAAAACTACTAAGGAGGATTTCTATTACAATAATGGAGACATACCAACTGTGCAAGTATTCCACGCATTCATAGTCCTTGACTTACAAGCATATTGTCTGAAGACTCGAGAATTAGTTTCTAGTAGATATTTTTTAGTTTTATTAATAAAAGTTTTTTTTATGGTAAGAGGCCCGACCGCATCGCACTAGGCCCATGGCAGTTGCGGAGGCCCATTGTGTGGGATGCTACATGCGTAAACACACTTGCGCCTTCCGATGGGAAGGCGCAAGATGTTCCGAAGACATCCGTGAGGGCTGGTGCGGTGGCATATTTGGCCGAGGATCTCAAGAGGCGCAAATATGCAGGTCTCGACAGACCTACACGTTTGCTCCCTTTCGGATCGAGACCCTAGGTCCGTCGGGTACCGAGGCTCTCCGGGTTTTTAAAAAGTTATCTGAGCGTCTGGTCGAAGCGACGTGAGCTGTTTGGTATCTGGCGCAGCGCATCAGCATTGCCATACAACGGCGCAATGCAGCCAGTGTCTTGGGGATGCTTCCGACTGATACTGATATGGATCAGTAGAGATACCTGTAGATTGTTTGCAACAGTCTGCAGTTAGCTTAATTGTTTCGATTGTAAATACTAGTTCTAATTTGTTTTATTATTAGATTGTAATTTTCAAATTTTTCATGAATAGTTTATAAACATTGACTAGTGATATCGATAAAAATATTTGCTTGCCCAACTCGAGTGTGATGCTTGGCTTTGAGTCTGCCAATCGGAGTGTAGTGGTCGCCGCAGTGATTTGGCGGGATTGTTGTGTAAATAAAATAAATGACATTTTCTCTCTATTTGGCATGTGCTCGATGATTGTGGCTGATCCAAATAGCCTACATTGAAATGAATGACGCAAAATTCTGTGACCCTGTGAACTTAGGAACAATTTAAATTTATAAACGGTTTGGAATTAATAATCAAAATATCGAAAATTTTACTGTTTATTTACCTAAATCACAAATATTTCTTGCCCATGTCAAAATATTGTACCTAGTTAGGTAGGTATTTTGTATACTTCCTGCGAATTTGAATTGTTAGCCAATTCAAATCTCTTTTGGAAAACCTTAAAACCCCTATCACTGCGGTTCTTATCAGTACGTTTTCTAGTTCTATTTTTTAACTCAATATCTAGTATTTTACTTTCATTTATATATTTTATACCTTCGTTCATTTCACCAGAATTCTTAACAGAGGCTGTTAATCTTTCTTCATCTCTCTTAGCTTGAGATGAGATGAAATTGTCGTTTTCTTGCTCAATATCAGTATCGCTTATTGTTTTATTTATTTCTGTACTCTCAAGATCTATGGTCACTGGTTGGCTCTTTGATATTGTTTGGGTTGTCAGACCACTATTTTTTTTCGGGTCAACAGGTTCACTGGGATAGCCGTCTTCAGGATGATATGGGTTGTAGTAACCACTACTCATTTTGTGCTTAGACTTCTGATCAATTGCGTCTGCGACTCTTCTAAATGTATCCGTTTTTAGTAAACTATTTATTATTTTTACCAGATCATCGGTATCAATTTCAACTTTTATATTTTTTGCTTCGATGCTAGAATAATAAAGCAGTAAGGTGAAAAAGGCCAAAATTAAAGTAAAATACATACTAAATGCACAATTAAAACCAATGTGAATGTATTTTTTTGTGGTTACGTGATTTCACCTGCAAATTTTTCTAAGAGATTTCCTAATTAAGAAATGCTTAATTACATTATTGTTTCTTCACGCCACCGCCTGTGCATTTTCAGGACTCATAAAAATTATCAGCCAGCGCTGGGTTAGATGTGGCAAAATGTAACAGAATGTTTTATCTGTACATATAATAAAACTCTAGCAAATGCACACCGCATTTAAGATATTTAAGATTTTTTTAGAAGGGTGCTCTATTATCTATACTGAAACCAAAACTGTATTTTTTTTTCATTTTTGTCTGTCTGTCCGTCTGTCTGTCTGTTCCTTGGCCGCGCATCACGCTGAAACAACTGAATGAATTCAAATCAAACTTGGCATGATCTGAGTTCATACTACAAGGAAGGACGTAGGATACTTTTTATCGCGGAATTCCTACCTTACCTATGAAATGATGTTGGTTTGTAGAGTAAATAACACGACTGTAGTAGGTTCTGTAATGAATGTTTATTGATGAAAACCCACGCTTTTTATACAAGAAAGTTACCTTAAATTTAGATTTATTAATTCCTTATCTTTGTAATTCGATATGCTTATTGTTTTAACATAAAATGATTTATCTATTTTCTTATCTAAAGATTCTCCGTAAGTAATCCGATATGTTTGACATTTAGTAAAATAGAATAACATTTTTCTTATATTCTATTGAGTAACGTCTACCGATAGGTATATCTTACGTTAGGTACCTACACTACACCTAACCTATCTACCGGTTCTCTTGGGAGAGGGGATGTTAGTGAAAACATTGTAATAATTCATTAACACGCTGTCCGATTTCATTCATTCTTTTTTGTTAGAAAAGGTGTTGCAAGGTCGAATTTGACTAAATCAGTAGAAAGTCGAGTAGAAAATCAGAAGATTTTGAAAAAAACTGTTATTTAAGTAAGTTCCTGGATCAATATTTTTTTTTTGTTAAAGATCTAGAACACCTATTAGTTGGGTACCTGGTACGTAACTATTACCCGATACCGGTTTCAGGCAAAGTGAAATGTAGAAATGATCCATGGGATCTTCATGAACACGATGTTTCTTTATTTTTCTTCAATTTCACGTTATTGCCATCCACATTCGCCTTCAAAATTTCAGTTCATAAAACAGATTGCTGCTTGCCCTTGGTTACGTTCAGCTTGTCCAGTTGACTGTACCACCGAAAACTTTATTTTTGCCGTAGTACATACTGCCGAAGTGTTTTTAATTCTGTCCAGACCACAGAAAAATGTTTTAGACTGGTACAAAGATTTCAGATTTTAATTACTTTATTTCTTTAGGCTTACAAAATAAGCACTTAGACAGGTCAGTTTTCAAGTATAATACAATCACTTTACCTACTTACGAAAAAAAATTGCGGTGGTCCAGTCAACTGGACTAGGGACCCAATTCTGCTATACAACCTCTTCACTATGAAAGTGGTATCGTCGCACTCCTACTCTTACTTATGACAATTGACTTATCTAAGCTATTTAGAATTAGGCCAAACACTTCTTAACTATTATTTCTTTTACGAGAGACATTTCACCTTCTACGAGGGTTAATTGTGTTTTATCATCAAGTAGAAAATAAAATAATAAAAGCTATGTTTTGTCTGTGATTGTTCGTTTTAGACGAAGTAAATTTTAATTAGAGTTGATAGGATAGATATCAGCAAAGACAGTTCTGATCTAAGGGCTGACGTTTATCTAGACTTACTTGCAACACACGGGCTTCTTGCCAGCCATTTATTACCTACTCGGGAGTCTAAATGTCTTGATCCTGTTCTTGTAAAATCTAAAATCAAGATTGTAACTGCTATCTGTGACTCATCCGTGACTGACCACAATTGTGTGTACCTTGCAATTTCTTTAGCTCATAATTTAAGTACAGTTACAAAAATAAATAAAATAGATTACACAAAAGCATCTAATATGTTATTGAACGTAAATTGGCATAATATTTTGACAATTAATGATCCCAATCAAGGTACAGAGGCATTCATATCGTTAGTATCACACATTATTAAGGAATGTACTATTACTTGCACAATACCTAGCAGAAAGTGCATTATTAAGCAGTGGATCACTCCCGGTCTGTTTCGATGTATGCGTTTTAGGGATACACTACATCGGCGACACAAAAAATCACCCAAAGATAAAGATCTCGAAATCACATATAAGCGGTATAGAACTCATTGCATGGTAGCGTAACATATTACATAATCTCAAAAATGAGTATGATAGAAATGAACTGAAAAATAGTAAAAATGATATTAAAAAAATCTGGCAAGTTATAAAACGTGTCTGCTGTTTAAATAATAAAAATAAAGAAAAGTACGAAAATGAACTACTACAATTTAAGGATAACATCCAGGATTTATTGGACCATATAAATGATTTTTTTGTGAATATTGGCAATAATCTCGCAAATAACATCTTGTTAAATTTAAATTCCACCCATGAGTCCCTTGCCCAATCATATAAGTCTAACAATACCGAACTAAATTCTTTTGCTCTATTAGAAACTGACATTTATGAAGTCAATAAAATAATTCTTTCTTTGAAAAATACTTCCTCGTCTGGCTGGGATTGTATATCTTCAATGTTTTTTAAGAAGAACATTGAAGTACATATTAGTAACACCTATCGTACATATTTGTAATATGTGCCTGATAAATGGGGTTTTTCCGAAGGTATTAAAGGACTCTATTATTATCCCGGTCTATAAGGCGGGGAACAGAGACAGTCTCACCAATTACCGGCCCATATCACTCCTACCAACTTTGCCTAAGATCCTCGAAAAGCTGATTAATTCACGTCTCTTATGTTATCTAGAAAAAAACAATATCATCTCAAATAATCAATTTGGCTTTAGGAAAAACATTTCAACAGTGAATGCTATTGAGCAACTGGTATCGCATGTTGCAAAAAATCTTGATCAGAAGCGAAAATGTATTGGAGTTTTCTTAGATTTGGCCAAGGCCTTTGATACGGTCTCTGTTCCCTTACTTATACGTAAACTTGAAGATATCGGCATCCGGGGTATCCCATTACATCTTTTTGAAGATTATTTGAGTGATAGGACTCAAACTCTAAGGATCAGTGGCAGATATAGTGACAAGAGATCCATTGCAGTCGGAGTCCCGCAAGGATCAGTCCTCGGACCTACATTGTTTTTTATTTACATAAATAATCTTTGTGATACTAAACTGCCAAATGCAAATATTACCACCTTTGCAGACGATACGGCCATAATTTTTAGTGGGTCTACCTGGGAAGAAGTACGTGCCGTTTCTTAAAATGGCATGCGTACAGTTAAAAACTGGCTTGATAGTAATCTCTTAACCCTTAACCTAAATAAAACAAATTGTATACCATTTGCAATCTACAAAAACAGCTTACCTGGCCCAGACTTTAAAGTTAAGGTTCACAATCTAAACTGTCCTGGCAATGAAAATTTAAATTGTAATTGTTATGCTATGAATACTGCTGATAGCATTAAGTATTTAGGAATAATAATCGATAATAGCCTCAATTGGAAACAGCAAATTGAAAACCTTAATATTTAACAAAACTCAGACACCTAAAAGATGAAAAGACTAATAAAATAGTCTATTTTACTCTGTGTCAATCTATTATATCTTATGGGATTACTGCATGGGGTGGGGCAAAAAAACTTCTTTAATAAAACTTGAACGAACGCAGCGATCAATTTTGAAAGTCCTAAACTTTAAACCTTTTAGATACCCTACATATGATCTTTACTTAGAAACAAAAGTATTAACTGTTCGACAGCTTATTATTAAGCTTTGTGTGCTGAGACAACATACCTACCAAGGTCACACTGATAACACTGAAAAAAGGAGATCTCATCAGGCCTACAAGGTTCCTAAATGTAGAACGGTTTTTGCGCAAGGCTTCACATCTTTCCTAGGTCCTTCACTTTATAACAGACTCAATAAAAAAATTAACATTATTGGTTTAAGTAAATATAAATGTGGTCAGGCTCTGGAGGGTTTTCTGCTTAATCTAAACTATGATAATACTGAAAATCTATTACAAATCATAAAATAGTCTAACTTAGGTTCTAATACAATGTACGATAATACTTATGTAATTTTAGTTCTACTTTTTGTAATAACTCTAGTTATAGATTATTATTATTTTTTTGATTTTGTATCCAGTTTCACACATACATTATGTATAGTGTATTAAAAATATATGTAATTCCATCATATATAGCTAAATAAACAGTTGATAGGTATGTTACTAAAATATTATAGATCATATGTGCTTATTTTATTGTTATTTTTTATACAACTAAAGAACTTATTATATTATATTTATTTATTACTTAAAGATAAACCAGCTGCACATTGGAATGCATATATTTAGATTATATATTTAATTTATCACCATGTATTTAGATTATAATCTATATAGTGCGTGAAATAGCACACTACCTATTTAGGTATTAGCATAACTTTTAGTGATTTGTCTGTATTGTCATCTTATACTACTTGTTTACAACTTGGTAGATCCAAGCGATAACGAGTCAGCGAGAGAATGGGTGTTCTAAAATGACCCTTATTGCAAGGGACGAGAATCGCTACCACGCCGTAACACAGTGTTACACTAGCGCGGGTGGTAATGACTCTTTAACTTGTATGCTTAAAAAATCTAAACTACCGTAAAATTACGTACGTATAGGTAGGTACAAAAAATTGTTAAACCTTTTTGTAAAAGTCTTGTTTTTCTAATGTATAAGTACCTTATTATTATAGTTTTTTAAGTATGCATGGTTTTTATATACGAGTAAGTATGTCTTAAATAAAGAATTTCTATTTCTATTTCTAGGATTTAAATAATTAATAAAAATAACAGGAATCTAAAAATAGCAGTAGCTAAAGGCGTCTAAGAACCACCGACATACTCGTATAATCATCTTTAAATAAAACTAATATAATTTTACGAATATAAACAAAACTTGTAAACTTTATGAGATGTGAACCCAAAATACCAAACATTGCATAATGCTAAACTAACGTCATTCTACATACTCGTATGAGATGTCAACATTGCCAACTACATTCCCGATGGAATAAAATTATAATCTGGCTTCATTTTGTTTCTGAATTTTCGTATCTTGATTTATGAATATTGGATATGACGGAGTTTTATCTAAAAATAAATAAATCTCACCATAAATACAGATAGATGTTCATAGTTTACGACCTATGTGGCACCGTGGGTGAAGTTAAGACCTGCCTGAAAATGCACATTATAGTTGCAGTCTATTGCAGTTCTATTGTAGTTTTATTGCAAACCCTAAAAGCAATACTTTCCCGGTACATTTTTTATCAGTTGGTATTTCTACAACTTTCACTTACACAATTTAATAAATTATCTGACTGCTAATCCTAATAATGAGTCTAGTCACGTTCCTTTGAGTTCATGAAAGGATTAAACCTACCGACCTACATACCTTATTACAAATGGGAATTAGGATGAACGAGCATAACCTAGAAATAAACTTCTTAAAGACTTAAATAATGGCATTCCACCCCTACCAAAAATCCGTATTCAAAATTAACTACACTTATAAAAATATACTGTAAATGAATTTAGCTTGCTAGGCCTAATGATAGACACCCTTCTAAACTGGGTACCACATACCCAAAAAATTCAATCAAAATTATCCAGCTTGACATACGCCCTCCGCGAAGTTAAGAAAACAACAGACTTGAAATGTGCCCTTGCAATCTATTACGCCAGTGCCCATAGCCAATTAACATACTCCGTCATCCTATGGGGGAACAGTAATGATCATAATTCTTTACACGTCTCGTGCCAACAATACGCTTGATGAGCAAAACTTCCGAAAGGCAAAAACCATACTAGTGGAAATGCTTGTTGAAAATTAGTCTGCATTGTGTCTAGAGCTGAGTTGTTTTCGGTCGACTTCAAACGAATCGACGAACTCGCTCGCTGAGACCTTAACATGACTAAATTTAATATATTTATCCCTTTGAGTATAAATAGGTATCGTATCACCTAGGCTTTGTCAGTTGCTCGTCAAAGCTACCCTTACCTTAGCTACCTTTGATAAACAGCCGGCTCGGTTGTTCGTACGCTGATTAACTAATCAATGCTCAAATATCTTGTCAAATAGTTATTTCTCTTGCTCTTGCCGTTTTTACGTTAACAAGAGATTTGATCATAAATTAGTTAATAGATGATCAGCGTACGAACAACAGGCTGTAAGAATTCTTTTACTACCTTATTATCTTCATTATCCCTTTTACCCTTCGTATCTCAAAGAAAGATTCCAGTTTCTTCACTCTTCTCACTGTCTCTCTCTAAGATCTTCAGAAACGTTGTTTTTGGTGGCTCCAGTTCAGAAAACTTCAAATAGCGATTATTTTACTGCCCAAGCCGTCAAACTATAGAAAGATCATTGACATAAAAAAAGCCACATCTCATCACACTTTTAAACGAAAAGTTTACGCATATTATTTAAGTAAGTAATTAGTATGTCTCTCAAAGTCACTTATGTATTTGTTGTTATGTATTAGTGTATATTTCTATTTGGTAGGTATATGTGTATTAGGATTATTTTAGTTTGTTATAGTTTGTATTAGTTTTATATTTGTAATTAACTCCGCCATCCTTTGTCGTCTCTTTTAAGCTTTGGTTGCCTGGAAGAAATCGCTTTAAGCGATAAGGCCGCCAATTCTGTTACCTTCTGTACCATACTGTTTTACATATAAGTTCTGTGAATAAAGTATTATTTATCTATCTATCTTCAATTTGAGTAAAGGTTGAAACAGATTTGCTTTTTGCTTTGTCTGTGAATGATGTTTGCTAATGAACTCTGCCGTGTAATGAACTGTGCCGTGTGGTGCCGGTTAGAATTGCACCACCCCACTTCTCCTCATGGGTGTCGTAACAGGCGACTAAGGGACATACACCAGGGGACGGGCTGCAGCGTCCCCTACAGAGCAACTCCACCAACGAACTGCGATCCCCAACCCGCATGCCCAGCGTGGGGATTATGGGTATTACCCCCTAATGATGAGACAAGCCAGTAAATGGCCCCCAGTTCCCGGCCGCCTCGCTATTCCTGACCATGGTAGTGGCCACGGTAACGGCGGGGCAGGGGATGCTAGGATTCCTCGGGCTACATTAGGCTACCGTTCACCACTTCAAAATGTAACCCTGGCTACGTTTAACGGACGCACTCTGAGGCTTGACCACCATCTAGCGCAGTTGAAGTGGAATATCAACTTAAAGCTTGAAAGAAACCGTCTGATGAAGTCCACGCTCCGACCTAACCCAATCCAAATCATGGCGGACACCGAGAAGTTTCAGCAACTTCTCGGGGACAGATTTGTTGCCTTGGAACCCACTGATGACGCTGACGAGACCCTACACAATTAGGTCAAAACGTTGAGGGACGAGGGCATTAAGTTTTGCAAAAATCAGCGTACTGGCAATAAGTCTAAACTCTCGGATGAGACTCTTGGGCTGATGACAAAAAGATGGGAAACCACAGGCCTGAACAAGCGATTTGCGAAGATGGTACGGCGTGACCTTCAGAGCTCCAATACACGCCTCATTGAAGAGGCGATAGAGCGAAACCGAGGGTCCAAAGGGTTCACTCAGCAGCTTGGCAGGAGCCACCTGACGAAAATTAAAACACACGACGGGGGACCGTATTGTCGAAGCCAGAGATATCCGCCGAGATAGAGGATTTTTATGGTCCTTTGTACGCTGTGCATGCCCCTCGTTCCCGACGAGGTGGCCACGATTTTAGAGCCACCCTGACACGCCACTATACCGACGAACTACCTTATATCAGTCAAGACGAGATCGTGTTAGCTCTGAGGCAGCTTAAAAATGGAAAAGCCCCCGATGAGGACGGAATTACATCAGAGCTTCTGAAAGCTGGAGGAGCCCCTGTAACACAGGAGCTACAGAGCCACTTTAACACCGTCCTTCACAGTGGGAGAACTCCTAAGGCGTGGAGCGGAAGTTTGGTAGTGCTCTTTTTTAAAAAGGGAGATAAAACCCTCCTTGAAAACTACAGACCCATCACACTCTTGAGCCACGTCTATAAGCTGTTCTCGTGAACGATCACGCATCGTCTCGCCGGAGACTTGACGAGGTCCAGCCACCGGAACAGGCCGGGTTCCGAACAGGATATGGCACTAATGACCACATTCACACAGTAAGGCCCCTGTTTCTCGCTTTTGTGGACTATGAGAAGGCCTTCGACTCCGTCGAAACCTGGGCTGTTCTGGAATCCTTACAGCGTTGCCAAGTAAACTGTCGTTATATCGAGGTGCTGGGATGTCTCTTCGAGGCCGCCACCATGAGTGTCCAAGTACAGGGCCAGCAGTCTAAACCCATCCAATTGCGCAGAGAAGTGAGACAAGGGGACATCATATCCCGAAACTGTTCACGAGCGCGTTGGAAGATATTTTTAAGACGCTGGACTGGAAAAGGAAGGGCATTAACATAAACGGCGATTACATCTCGCACGATTCGTTGATGTCAACATAGTCTTAATGGCGGAGTCGCTAGAGGAACTGAACCGGATGCTGGATGGCCTAGCCACAGCCTCGCGATGCATCGGTCTTGACATTAATTTGGATAAAACCAAAGTCATGATCAATAGCCACTTTGATCCAGGACCAGTCGTCCTACATGGCCACCTTCTCGAAATTGTTTCCGAGTACACTTACCTCAGGCAGATTCTGCAGTTACGTAAGAACAATTTTGAGAAGAAGGCCAAGAGGAGGATTCAGCTAGGCTGGGCAGCGTTTGTGCCCTGCAGTATTTTAATTTCATCTACCTATTTGAGTTTCTTTCTAGATTTGTGATTGTAAATATATATCTTTATTAAAAAAGAAAAAAATTGTTGTGAATGAAATTGGAAGTGTTAAATAAAAATACATGTGTTATTTTTGTCTTTGTATTAATAGGTAGGTGAAAAAAATTAGTTAGCTATATTTGATTTTATATAAATTATCGTTGCTGTTTTATCTATTCCCCTTGATCAGAGGTTTTACTAAAATTATTTGTTTCTTTTTTTACGAAGTATCCGTCGTGAGTTTTGCAAAATTTTTATTTTGTTGGTATATTAATAAGGACTTTCACATGAATATCACTTTCTTGGGAACTCTTTCCATAATCTGAGGTCTATTTGTGGCAAGCTTTGGCAACTGACTAAAGGATTCCTGAAACAAAAAGTGAAATTAGATGCTTTCTTCGTTATCATAATCATATAAACTTCGAACCTACCACGGCAGAAACAAAGGATTCCTTTGTTCGTGACAGCTTTTTTGTCTTGATTTCAACATTATTATATACGAAATTTAGGTAGCATATCAATTCATTCTTATTGGAGATTGACGTCTAAAAATATAACAACATAATTTTCATACATTCCGATCTCAAGTCAGGACCCTAGTCAAACAGAAAAACTTGCAAAAAAAGCCGTCTAACAAAAATCTTATTATTCTTATTAGGTATGTTCCGTCCGACGTTTCTTTCCTTTTTATTTTCCAACAATGATGGTATCATTCAAAGCGTAACTTACTGCTCAGAAATTAGTTCAAATGGGTTTTTCTGTATCCGAGTAACACACTTGACGGTATCGCATATGAGCCGCGACATTGTGACTTTCCGAATGGAGTTCAATTGATCTGTAAAGAGTTGTGTAAGCAAGATTTATTTACTTAGGTTCAACTTAAGAATAACCTACACTAACATATAGGCCCAACATTATATAGGAGCGTGTAGGTATGTATGGTACAGTCAGCTGCATCAATAGGTAACCCCGACAGGTTCCAAGTCCCGTTCCCATTACGTTTTGTTTTGTAATATAATATATAGTTGTTTCATAAAGAGCATATTGCTTTATTTATTTCAATAAAAAAATCCGGTTTTAAAATATTTCTGTATAATTATGAATTGGATTTAAGCTTAACAGGGTTACCTATCGATGCATCTTTAATTTTTATTACGTGGAAGAAAGTGCTTAGATATTACACTAACCAGGAGTAAAAGAACCGTCTCTCCCCCCATTCTCAAAGAAGTACCGGTCTCCGACCCTGGTCCTGTAGAACTGCTTCGTTATGATGCACTGGAACGTGGGGGTTGTTATTGCACCATTCACAGGTGTCTCTAAAGCAGCTCCAACCGTTAGCTCCACGTCGTGCACCGACTTGTAAATTCGCTGCAGAAGTTTGACACGCTGAAAAGAAATTGTTTCATTCAATCTCTGTACATTGTAGCTTGGTTTGATATGTTTTAATTGATATCTATTGTTACTTCTGGTGGTGCTTTTCTTTATGATAATCGGACGGTTAATAGTTTACGTTTTTGAAAGAAATTTGACATTAAATGCCAAAGATAACTGACGAAGCTTCTGATTTTTCACAGCATAACCCATATTTAAGCAGTTGATATACATATTTTTATTACGAAAACAACGTGCGCGAACCCGATGACAGAAACTGGTTTGACATACAAGTCTCACCAGTCTCATAAAAGGAAGTGTAAAGAGGACAAGCAAGACTAATCTCAACTAATGGTGAGTGCGTCTGTACATTTTCTATATTTTTTTTGAATCTGTCTTTATGAGAACAGCCCATGAAAATGCTAACCTATAAAAATTATACCAGGGTTCAATTTAGGCTGGTCCTAAAGAATATCATCATCTACGGAAACTATTTTCTCCAAGGAGGTCGTCGTTAAAATTGGATTAAATTTAGACATGGCAAGGATAATGCGAGATGACAAACCATTAATTCTGATAAAAGCACCCTCTATAGCATTTTGAATATTAAGTAACTAAATGTACCTTCTACTACTTACATTTGGTGTTATGTACTTCCCCAAGTCCACAAAGCATCTGGGCCTCGACAGACCACAAGCGATCAGAGCATCCACGTATTTACCCACACCGTGGTCGCGGGCTCTCTGGATGTCGATGGCTCGAAGATCTTGTCCACGAATACACGAATTGGTTGGCCTGGAGATAAGTAAAACCATTTAGTTAGTTATTTCAGTTAAATTATTTATTGATTGCGTGGTGGTCGTGGCATAAGAATCGGCCCATCCAACTCAGCCCGTGGATGTCGTAAGAGTCGACCAGAGGAAGTGCTGCTGCTTCCTTATGTGTATTTTAAACTGGTGATTGCCAATCCGCTGGCCAAGCCAAGCAGATTGCTGATTATGACAAAACCCCTCCTCGTTTGGGAAGGCATCTTCAGCAGTGGACGTATTTGCACTAACAAGGAAGAAAAAAATTATAGAATCTAAAGGATTCCTAGTTTTGCATTTAAATAGGCAAATGACATTGAATTATGGAATAAAAATAAGAAAACATTTATTGTAAAATTGTGAAAAACGTCCGTAGCTAAGGATGATCAAACTCGCAAAGCTTTCTAGAAAATTATATGTGCATTTAGATAGGCAATGCGACAATTGGTAACAGAAATGTTACCTAGTTATTATCAAAATGATACAAATCACAATAAAAATTTAATTAACGGGAGTCCTTGGAGGCAGGTTATTTCCAATACTGCATTGTTGTCATTTTCAGGCACGCAAGTTGCACATTCTGTTTGTGTAATTTAAAATCAATTTTGTAAGCGAATAAATTTGTATTATTGATCCTATTTTGATCGAAAATATGTTTTGTTTTGACTTATTAGGAAAAGTCTTGAAAGGTCTACTATCCTAAATAACACTATGAAAAATTGTGAAGAGTACTTTTGCACAGATGTGGTTCATATACTGGAATTAACGGCCTAAGCAGAAGTTAGAATTATTGAGTACTTAAATATGGATAGAAAGAAGTTTGACACTTCCATTATGTATTATATCACTAGGGTCTGTTTATGTATGCTGTGCTATAAGATGTCTTTAATCTACACCTAGTCTTGGTCTTACTTGAACAAATCCTGCGTTATTGATAGATCAAAGAACCGATCAGCTTTTTTTTGTTGTTGGGTTGCTAATCCCATTGTTAGTTCACAGAAGTTGTTGTCATCTTCTATGATGGATGGCCTGTTGAACCAGTCGCTAAGACTTATTTGACCGGTACTGCGATGACTTGGTGAATATTTCCTGAAAATTAGATTTATAATAAATATACACTTTACACCCGCAGAATACTCTTAAGTTATACAAGCGAAGATCTGCTTGCGACGCAAGACATTGCGGGTTCAATTCACGCCTAAAATAATTCGCTACAAATATTTGTATGATTTGTAGATGTTTGTTTCAGGTGTTCTGGGTGTTTATCTATGTAAATATATAAATAATGCTGGACAAATCACACAGAATCATCTAGCCCCACGCTAAGCAGAGCTTGTGTTATGGGTACTAGATAGCTGATGCACCGCGGCCAGTCTCTATGGAGACTAGCCAGGTGCACTAGACATATTATAGTGCCAAGAGTGAACGCAAAAACAGGTGCACTCTCTATTCTCTCACTCTCTAATCCAATGAAACCGCAGACCGACACGGCTCAGGAGAGGTCAGGCACAAGACCAACGGCTTTACGTGCTTTCCGAGGCACGGGGGTGTAACGCTGCCAACTTTAAATTTAATACCTACAATACTCTTACATAAAAACATATATTTTTATCATACATAGAACGCTAATTATAAAAATATATATGTATTCGAACAAGTATTATGGTCATTAAGTTTTCTTAATTTTTCTTATTTTTCATGCATCTTTCTTAATTTTTTCTTTCATAAGAAGATTCTCCTGACAATAACAAACACAACAATAAAATAATTAGCGAAATCGGTCCAGCCGTTCTCGCGTGATGCCGTAACCAAGGGAAATAGGGATTCATTTATATATATATATATATAGATAAGCTCTGCTTAGGTTGGGGCTATTGATACTGTGTGAATTACCTTACATTATTATATTTAATTTAAAAATTTTGAAAATTTGTGTCCTAAAACCCCGAACTTTACAACCAAAAGCGTTAAAAAGTGTCAATAGAAACGGAGGAATTGAATTTTAGAATCGATTCCTGTGGACTCCGTTTATAGGATCGTATGAAACGAATCGTCGCGTCGGGCTTCACTGGTTTCAATTCGGCTAACTACGCGTTGTTGCGATGTGCATTATTGAAGAAGTAGTAGTTAGATATTGACAGATATTTCTCTCTATAATGTTGTTGCCAGATGACACCACTTTAGGTTCACTACCATTAGCTAAAAGCTTAAATATTAAGACGAATAATAACTGCAGACAATTATCTGTAGGCAATAAAACTTGGCAAACAAAAGTAGCATTCAAAAATAAAAAATAAAATGCAGAAAGAATTTAGTCAAAAAACCAATCTGAAACATGGTTCGTTTACTAACAGAACATTAAAAAAAGTCTTTATATTTAATTAATTGAGACGCCCGAGTTCTAATTAATACCAGCACTTAAGAAAATTCTTTCATTACAGCAAGACAATTTGGTTTCACCGCATAACTTTTTCAGTAGAAAAAAAATATTCATGAATCCCTTTGTCTTGCAAGAATTTCTCGAACCACGATAGTTTTGTAGAGCAAAAAATTAGAGATTTTTTATAAAAGTTCCTTTTAAAAGGAAGCCCACGGGATAACAAGGGCTTTGCTACCTGTCCGACTGACCGTCATAATCATAATCATTTATTTGCCAGAATAAATTATTATGAAAAAATTAAATATATATAATTAAACAAACTACCCATTAAAGTGTGCAAAATTTTAAACATCGATTTATACAATTTTAAAAATTAATGATTTTAAACGTCATTTAATTAAATAAAAAAATTACAATAAGTCAAATTCAGAATAACAGGTAGGTACTTTGGGGGATAAGGTGGAATTTCCCCCAAATAGTTACAAAGGGAGATCTCCTCTGTACCGGGCCGACCCAGCTGGTCCACTTGCCCGGGGTCTTTAGGTACTCGTATACAGGGCGGCACATTTAGACCGGTCAGTAAGGGAAAGTCTGAAACTACACTACATACGAAGATCTCTTCTTAGGAACCATGTCATCGATTTTAGTAACAAGAAAAACTGCATTCATACATTTTTATAAAAACTTGTACTCAGCTCGGGAATCCAACCCGGACGTTTTCAAAAATAATACTAACTCTATTTATTTTAGTTATCGATTGTGTAGGTCTTAAGCAGTAAATGTTACTATGAAACATGATTATTTATTGATTTAGGTATTTGTAAAAGCTGACACGTCAGCGTGTCAGACGTCGATGTGTCAGCGCAGCCGCTGAGCCGCATTAGATCATTTCACCTTCAGACAACATATATCATGATTTTTCACTAAACTTTTGAGCTGAAGTTCAACTAAACTATTTTTTTTTTGTTTACTATTAGACTAACCAGTTAAAACCAAAACTTTGCTGTAAAGTCGTTATTTTAACGGGTCTGACGTTTCAACTAGCAATTTCGAACGTTGAAATAGAGGTTTTAGACGCTGTCAATTATCTGTCATTTGATTGTGAAGTTTATGGCGGTACGGAATAACGTTTAAGCGTAACGTTTCAGCTTGTCTTAAAGGTTCAGCGTCTAACGCATGAGCGATATGGATGACGAACATCTACCATAATCGGCCCGCTGCACATGAATACGTACTCCAGGGATCCAGCAACCAGCGTGTGAAAGAACCGCCAGGCTGCTGTAGCGTGTTCGTTCAGAACTTGCGGGTTGACAGTTGGGTTGTAGTCATCGATATATCCTCTGGCATTTGGGTATATCAAACCATTTTCTACCATGTTCTCTAGACCTGTACAAACAAAACAAATAGGTATAGTTAAAACGAAACAAATTAAAGGTTTTTGTAAAAGGTAGATTGAGAAACTTGTTTTTTTCACATTCAATTTAAGGACACAAATATTTCTTTTTAATTTACGTAATTCGAGTTTCTTAATTAAGCATTTTATAAGTTTCCACGCCTTAAGCGTTTCTATTGTAACATTTAAAACTGAATTTATTATCTTTACCTTTGTTTGTTGGTTACTTCATAAGCATTCTTATCTAGCATTCTAGCATTATTGTTTTCACGCGTTTAGCGTTTCTATTGTATAGTTTTTGACTTAGGTACCAAGGTGTTGTTTGTTAAATAAATTGTAGGTAATTTTTCTTTCTTTTCTGGTTGCCAATATGTACCTACAAGCTATCGCATAAGTACATGCAGTAGGTACATTTTTAGGCCTGCTGAAAAGTGATGCGCAAAAAGTTCAATAGCTACAGCTACTGATAATTACGGAAACGTACGACTGCGGAACACAAAACAGCAAACAAAACAAAACCCAGAGGGTAAAATATATCCCGGGAAGCATCCCGGGTCAACTGTTTCTACTTTCACCGCTAGCATATATTTTATGACAAGGAGGTTATGGCACTTGTGCGAGGACCATGCAATAAATAATAAAACTGCTTTCTATATAATTTTCATAATAAATTATCCACAATATAGAATATGTTCCTTGTTTTCCACCCCTAGTACCGACTATACATAAAAATCTTTGTTTTCCCCGCTCTCCAGTGTCCAGAGAGATGACAATCTTTTATAACAAACAATTTGACGACCGATGTGGCGCGGCGGGCGAAGGTCCGCCTCCGACGCAGAAGGTTGCGGGTTCTATTCCCGCCTTGGGACAAATGTTTGTACGATCTGCAAATATTTGTTCCGGGTGCTCTGGGTATTTTCTATATATAATAAAAAATATCTATCTATGTTATGTATTGTATTAAGTTTATCAGTCATCACTAGATGACTGATAAACCCATAACACAAGCTGAGCTTAGCTTGGGGCTAGATGATGCTGTGTGGATTGTCCAGCATTATTTATTTTATTTATTTATTTAACTGAAAATAACAATGGCTAATGGCTAAGGTAATCAAGCTGATAGTGGCACAAACTCACCGATGAATATAAACAGAAAGTCATAATAAGTAATCTTCTGAGATATCGCAATCAGGATTCTCCTCGCTTCCTGAAAGCAGCGCTCGTCATCCCAGTGCCGGTTGATGACGTCACACAATTGCTCCGCTATCTGGTTGTGGTAGCGCAATAGCTGGGTGTGGAGCACAGACAGCTCAGGGTTCTGGTTCACTCGGACGTCACCTGATAATAGATTGTATAAGTGAATGAATAGAGCATAATGCAAGGTAATAATTACGTAAAATTACCTAAGCTTAGTAGTCATCTCCAGATCTACTTCTAACTATTTCTGATGAACTATTTCTGAGTGCGTAAGCTGCCATGAATATTTTGGAGTGACTAACCTAGTCACTCCAATCAAAATCTTCTAGGTCCAGTCCGACGAGAAGACAGATCCTTCCTGGAGAGTGCGGAAGAACCGGCTGATCTCTGAACTAGTGGCCGAGCCCACCATCATTGGCAAAACAAAATCACACAGGCAGCTGTTTCCAGACCTACTTCGGGGTCGATGCGCCAGGATAGTGAGTGAGTGTGTGTGTGTGTATTGTAGACGTTTTATTCTGGTACTATGATTATGTAAATCCACGGACTGCTACTAGTATAAATATATAAAACATTTGGAGCTACTTCGGCGCCGTGTAAGTATAATAGATGCCTAGTTACCTGCAAAATAGCAAGGTTCCTGAGCGTTTCTGGTGTTATCGCAGGCAAATGTGGAGTTAGGGTTCTGAGGGAGCCATGACTGTCCTTGTCGCTTAACGGAAATCAGTCGTCCTCCGACATGGGTTCGAATCTGATGCGCACGTTTTTCTTCGTTCCCGTAAATAATTGAGAGGTCGAGGAAAGAAGTCACTTCTGAAAGCTGTTTAAAATAATTTGATTTGCATGTAGCAGTTTTAGTGATAAGCCGGGTTTCCACCGCGAGCGGAGCGAACCCATTCAAGACTTTTTAAATCGTAAGAGTAAACTGCATACTTGTATTCATTTCCGACAGCAAATAGTCAGCGGAAAGGACTGAGCGAGCAGATAGCTTTGAAATGAACTCCGCTCACTCATCTCTCATTTCCCGCTCATTACCCTTTGGTACCCGCGGTGGAAATCCGGCTATAGATGTGGTCGCTTGAGTTATTTCCAACGTCTCACGAAAACGCACCTATAGCCAACGTCTCACTAAAAGTATTCCCAACGTCTCACGAAAAACAGAGCCTCGTTGGAAGTAACACTAGTAACAAAATAATACCTTAATACCTTTATCATGCTACCTTTGGAATGCATTGGTAGATTTAACGCAACTATCCTCGCTCCGCTTTGGCAAAAACGACAACCAACGTGGCGCGACGGCGAAGATCCACTTGCGACGCAGGAGGTTGCGGGTTCGTTTCCCGCCTTAGAAAAAATGTTTGTACGATCTGCAAATATTTGTTACGGGTGTTCTAGGTATAATCTATGTAAACTTGTATGTGTATTAAAAATATCTATCTATGTAATGTATTGTATTAAGTATATCAGTCATTATAATACCCATAACACCAGCTCTACTTAGCTTGGGGTCTGTCCAGTTTAACTGATGGCACTTCCGCTAGAGAAATTTGTTTAGTTGTTTCAAAGCTTTTACGACAATGTTGGTTACTTTAGAGCCATTCCAGCGAAGATGACCCCAGGTCAATTGAATAAATTACATAATTTGTACTTGAATCTGTGATTACAGCAAAGCTAATGAATTGGTTCAACAGGAATCAACCAAATTTTTTAATATTATTACTCGTATATAATCCTCGTAAAAGCTCTATAACCAATATCCCAGAACAACAAACATACAACTTAAATTAGGTAGTGAACCTATTTTAAATGTTAAGGCTACGTATTCCAGCAGAGGCCGCCCTTTTGTGATTTTTAAAATCATCAGAGACATAGAAAATAATGTTAAAATCCTGAAAAAAATATACATAACTACAACTTAAGGATCTAGTCTAGTCAAAGTCGCATTCAGTTACAAGATCTAATGAACTTCACTCGATAGAAAAAAAACCCACATTAACCCTTAATTGTAATGTTTTTTTAAGTATTATGGCTCAACTACTGATATTTTATACATTTCTTTTTTGTACCCACTTAACTAAAGACACTAAATATTTATAAAAAAATTCCTTGAGTTTGACTTAAGAAAATTATTTTCTTAATCACTAAGTTAAAATACCAACAAAATGCACGAGCGCGACAGCTTGGCAGGCTTACTTTCCCTGACCGAAGGTCAGGGACCTTCGGTCCTTCGATTACGGGAATTTGTGAACATAGGTTCACCTGCAAAAAATTGAGTGCCGACATCTTGTTTTTATTCAAGTCTAGTTTAGTTTCATGACACATGGATGAAACTGTTGACGCCCGTTGCTATGGAAATCGATAGTAAAATTATCATATTGTGATGAATTTTTACAAACCTACTTTTATAGCGCACATATCAATTCCTCGAGAATCAAACATAAAGGGGACCACCTTGAAATCAATTTTGATACAACGAAATAATCATCAAAATCTATTAACAATTGACGCAGATATCAACAAAACTGTTGCAGCTAGTCGTGATTCTCCAAAAATATTATGTTGCTTTTTAAGTTTAACGGGATGAATACTAGTCCCTCGGGAATAAAATGTTTGTGGGACCACCTCGGGATCATTTTTTATGCAATTGTGAATGAATCAGTAAAATCGGTTAACCATACCCGGAGATATCAAGTGACATACCTACATACCAAAATAAAAAACATGCAGACGAACTGAGAACTTCCTTTTCGAAGTCAGTTCAAAATATAATACAGACAGGTCAATTTAATTACAGGTAGAAATGGGAGCCAAATACATAAATTTTACAAATAAATTTGTTCCTTTTCTGATTAACAAAATGGCGTCGCCCGTGATCGGTATCAGGGGCTCAAATGTGTTCACGCTTTCAAGGAACAATTCACAAATGTTAATATTCTATTGGAACACGGCTTACAACCATAACAAAGGTTTGTATAATTGAATTGTTGGTTACCTTAGACCTTAGATCTTTGGGCACGTATACCTAATTAATATGAAATAATAATAATGGTTTGTGTCTGTAAAAATGGAAAATAGTTTTAAATTGGATTCTATTCATTGGTGTGAAAGAGAGCACAATTTCTTGTAAATGAAGGCCGTTGATCTAAGTTTACTTAGACCGATGCATGATGATAATATTATACATCACGTGATACTTGAAGCTTGGTATGCTACATACAAGTAGGGTTACCAGATGACCGGAATTTTCCTGACATGTCCGGAATTTCAGCTGTCTGTCAGGGAAACAGGGAAAAT
This sequence comes from Eupithecia inturbata, assembly GCA_963662085.1. Lineage (NCBI taxonomy): Eukaryota > Metazoa > Arthropoda > Insecta > Lepidoptera > Geometridae > Eupithecia > Eupithecia inturbata. The sequence goes on along the minus strand of OY759186.1, from coordinate 7,157,483 downwards.
TGCAAATGGTCAGGAATTTAAAATAATCCGCCAAGTGCGAATCGACTCGCACACGAAGGGTTCCGTACCGTAAAAATCAGACAACTTTTTCAAAGACCATCAAACTTCACAAGTTGGGATACTCCTTTAAACGTAGACCCCTTTCCATTTTCAACTTAATTTTATTTTTTAGTATTTGTTGTTATTACAGTTGAAGTGTTACTTATATCAAGAAAGTTTCATGTGCCTACCTATTATAGTTCAAATGTGTACCTGCTCGATGTTCAAGAGATACAGCCTTGACAAATTAAGAGCAAAAAAGCCATAACGTTTTTAAATGGAAACTCTAATTCTGATATTTATTGTATAGGTATTTATTATTTTTTGTTATAGCGGCAAGAGAAATACACATTATCTGAAAATTTCAACTGTCTACCTTATACGGTTGTATACACTACTACTGTTAAATGAGATAGAGCCCTGTGACAGACGGACGGACAGCGGACCTTAGTAATAGGGTTCCGTTTTCACCCTTCGGGTACGGAACCCTTAAAAAGAGAAAATGTAAAAAATTACATAATAATTAATGAATAAAATCTAATAATAATCAATCAATTGATGCAGCCAGCGTCGCGTAGCGTTGATGGGGACGCTTACGACTGGTATTGATATGGATCAGTTGAGCTACCTGGAGATTGTTTGCAACAGTCTGCAGTTAGCTTAATTGTTTCAATTGTAAATACTAGTTCTATTTTGTTTTTATTATTGAATTGTAATTTTCTTTGCCAATATTAATTGATAATTTTTTTATTATTCATCTTAACCTCGTACTTTTCATTGCTGGATAAAACTCAAAAAAACTAAACTTAACTTAAACTTTCAGCAACTGCTGGTCTTTCATAACAATTTTATGAAACTCTTCAGATGATTTGTTCTTCAGATTGAACTGTGTCACCAGTATCAAATCAAATCAAATCAAAATCAAATCAAATCGTTTATTGGCACCATGTACATATTTAAAACAAAAACAATGCAACGATACTGACGCTAAAAGTATAAAACTGTGTCGCGTTCAGTATCGCCCTCCTCTGGACCGACTCAAAAAGATGAAAATTTTAAACAAACCAAAAAGAATTTAGCCTACGTTATCCTTAATTAATATTATAATTAGGAGGTTAGTATACATACACATTGAAAACTACACAAGATTAATAAATATTGTTCAACTTTGCTGTGACGGGTGGTGAAAATAAATAAAATAAATATAAAAGTGAGAACATAAGTAGGTACATTCGAAGACACCTGTCTCAAGAGAGTCAGGGCAACGATTATGTACCTACCTGTCGATGAGGGGACATCAATGGGGGGAGTATGGCCTTAACAGAAGCTATGGACGACCGATGTGGCGCGGCGGGCGAAAGTCTGCCTGCGACACAGAAGGTTGCGGGTTTGATTCCCGCCTTGGGACAAATGTTTGTACGATGTGCAAATGTTTGTTCCGGGTGTTCTGGGTATTTTCTATGTATAATAAAAAATATCTATCAATGTAGTGTAGTACTTATATTGTATTAAGTATATCAGTCATCTATGTAGTACCCATAACACAAGCTCTGCTTAGCTTGGGGCTAGAAGATGCTGTGTGGATTGTCCAGCATTATTTATTTATATTTATTTATGGACAGTCTATTTCTCTCCTTTGTCCACTGATCACCTGTTAATGAAAACACTCGTTCAACGTTTGCATTTTGTGCCTGAATTGCAAACACAAAACATCAAATTTTATTCAATTCCTCCTGTCTCTCATAGCATAGCTGACGGATTTTAAAATAATTTACCGTTGATTAAAGGGCACCATTTAAAAAAAATCATTACTTTGCTGCCTTACAAAAGAATTAAATACAGTAATTTCATAAAAAAGCTTAACGTCATTTGCTGCCGAAATATCAGGAATATTTTTGCTAAAGCAGGGAAAACTGATTTTTTCAGGAAAACTGATTTTCGGATCTGGTAACCCTACATACAAGTGACACGCGGTCTGTGTCACGTGATCACCTAACCCCAAACACAGACATCTCGCCCGCTCAAAAACTGGCCAGTGGGCAAGTTTCTTGACCTAAACAATACTTGTGTATTACCACCATCATACTATCATAATATTGTTAGTGTTGGCACAGATAATATAATAATATATGTAGGTACTAGTAGTGTAGGTTAGCCCAGGCTACTATAAAAACATCATACCAGCCGTTTACCCAGCTATCCTCCGTAGACCGAGACACGTTCTCGGTGACCCGTTGACCCCCAATCACCGCCGCTAACCTGGAGGTGACGGCAACAAGTCCCGATTCGATTCCGCACACTAAACACCCGACCAAAAACCGAACCCGCCGGATGCGAGGTCGAAGAATTCCCCGCTTCCGTCCATATATGCATTCGTGCACCTTAGCGAAACCTCCTTTCCTTTTCCTCTTATAGCATCTGGCAACAGCCCAAGCCGAGGTTCGCACCTAAGTGGTAGCCCTTGTGCGTGTTGCCCCAACATAACTTTGCCGGCGAGGCGCCCTCTGCGCCAGCCAAAAGACCGGTAACGCTGTCATGGCCATCTGCGGTCAACAGCATTATAGTCCATTCAAAAAAAAAATCGTTAACCCAGGCACTGAACAGTTCTTATCCGCTTTGGACGCCGTCCTATAGATATTGCCTTCTTTTGTTCATTGTATTGTATGGATCGTCTTCAGGTAAAGTATAGCGACACATCTAGGGTTTGTTTTTGGAGATATGGGTCTATTGTACAGCAGACGATTAGATCTTCACCTACATAATTTTGTGTTGTTACCTTATGGTATTTTCTTTAAATATTGTTTTGCGATGAAAACTGTTCAGTCCAGGTAAAACGTCACAGCACGCGTGAAAGCACCAGCAATCACCTAAAACTAATAAAAGTTAGTTAAAATCTGATTTGCTTACCGGCTGTACTGTTCTTCCCGGTACAGTACAGTTTTCATCCGCGTTGGTCTTAGTCCTGTAGAAGTCAATACAGGTGGATCCTTCTGGCGCCTTGTATTGGTCGTCTTTTGGGATTGGTATGGGTGCACATCTAGGGTCTGTATTTACTGTTCTTGGAGGAATGGGTTCTCCATTTGTACAGCAGGCGATTGCATTTTCATCTACAGAATTTTGAAATAATTATTATCTTATAGCCTATTAAAGAAATAATTATAGTTTTGCGGTGAAATATGTTCAGTCCAGGTAAAACGAAAAAAGCACGCGTGAAATTACCTAAAACCAATAAAAATGAGGCAAAATCTGTTTTAAAAATGGTTATCGGCTTTACCGTTTTTCCCGGTACAAAATAGTTTTCATCCGCGTTGGTCTTAGTCCTGTAGAAGTGAATACAGGTGTATCCTTCTGGCGCCTTGAATGGATCGTCTTTTGGGAGGGGTAATGGGTGCACATCAAGGGATTGTATTTGCTGTTTTCGGTGGTAATGGTTCTTTGTTTATACAACAGATGACGTCATCTATGACTTTAGTGAAATATTATACTAGAAATTACTAAATATATTATATTGTAAACATTTTATTGTGTCAGAAATAAACGATTTGATTTGTGATATGTACCATTTGTACAACCTCATAGAATACATAGAAAGTGTTGTTGTAAAAATTAAGTGAAGAGAAAATCAATCAGCACTTAAATTCTTATTTAATCATAATTTTTTATTTAAAATTTTACTTGTCATGTATAGAAATAATACTGTAAAAATAGAAATACACTTTTTTTATGGCTTTTAATAACAAAGAAAAATACAATCAAAAATCAAAAACAAATTAGAACTACTACAACAATTACAATTACAATTAAAACAGTTAAGCTAACTGCAGACTGTTGCAAACAATCTACAGGTAGCTCAACTGATCCATATCAATGGATAAATCAATCCTTTATTAAATCTGATCAATATTGGTTTATATGTGCATTTAGATAGGTAGGTACCTACTATGTTTTAATTAAGCACCTGTATTTGCACATACACTTGTGCACTATAATAATATCTCCTGCGCACACGACTAGGGTTCGTTAAGACTGGCCGCCGCTGCCGAAACTCGGCTACGGTCCTCCTAGCCGAATTTCGACTGCGGCGATCATCAAGTTTTCATATTTAAGTGCCTAGCCAGCTCGATATTTAACAAAGCTTTGATTCATTGAGTTTAAAAAACAGTGGTTTGGAAGACTAAAGCGTGAGGTAAAAAAAAAAGAAAATACTTGCTTGTTTGAGCTATGTCCTTAGTTAACGACATATCGTGGGCTACAATCTGCCCCCACTGCATAGTGAGAAGGGTCCACTTCTTGTCAACGCAGAGGGCATCAGGAAACACCTTCAAGCTTATGTGTCGAGGGTTCATCAGAGGTTGGCCCGTTATTGACCGAGGAAATTCATGAATTCCTACAATCAGTACAAGTACTTTAATTTTACATATAAAGAAAATTTCAGCTTAGTAAAAAAAAAAAATAATAAAAATAAAAATTGTTTATTTCGAGTACAGACCCATAAGAATTACATTTAAAATACACAATAATATAAAATTACAATCCAAAATTCTGTAGATTGAGAAAAACTGTAGATTGTTTGAAACAGTCTGCAGTTAGCTTAATTGTTTCAATTGTAAATACTAGTTCTAATTTGTTTTTATTATTGAATTGTAATTTTCTTTGTCAATAAAGATGATTAATAGTTATAAACAAATTAGAACTATATTAAATATTTAAAATTTAAACAGTTGACCTAACCGCAGATAGTACAAGTTATAAAACATTTAAATCTCGGCAATTTTTATTAGAAACAAACTGTACCAGCGACTTCATTAGCGATTTCCATACCTGTTGACTAAATAATTATTCACATTTGACCACACTTTCTCTCATATTAAGAAACGCTGAAAAATATATTGAGTTGTGTGCCCTTGTTTATCTACTTTCTTTACAAAACAGTCATAGCTTTGTTATGTAGTAGCGCTGTATACGTTACCGGCTGTACTATCAACAGGACACGGGCCCTATTCTGTCTAACAAAACGCTTCACTATGACAATAATGATATAGCAGAATATCCGTCTCCATATTCTACCTTAGCTAAAAGAAACTAAAGACAGATGGAGGGATGCACGGCAAAAGTTTAAGTTTGACTCCATTTTATCAATCTTTACGTCCAATAAATAGCATCTTACGCACTATCTGGAGTTGCTTTCATCAACGAATTCTACGTAACGATTCTGCAACGATACTATTGTCATAGTAAAGCGATTGGCAAATGGTTAACAGAATTGGGCTTCATGTATCTGTAGATACGGGTGTACGTAATATCAAGCCATCGGATGAATGTCATCATCATCATTGAAAATTAAAACACTCACACTGGTGTTAAAAATAAACTACTTAAATCCATGGTATAATAATACAAGGTATGGCTTTCCAGGACATCACAGTCACGTGACACAAGCCCTAAGTAATCGACGCCATCGGCGAATGAGAAGACGAATCTGTTTTCTGGTGTTACCAGTGTTTTTTTATTGACTATTTGTTTCCACACTTCCATGGTTTGTTGAAATAAGTGGCAACTGGACAGTGGCGTAGCGTTGTGTTACTCTCGGAGTGCCAGACCTTGTTTTCTTGGACCATGCTTAAATCAAAATCGCGGGATCTGTTATGGTACAGAAAAACGCACTGATTGACACATATTGGTTTTATTCTTTAATCTACTGATTTTCTATTCGACTTTCTACTGATTTAATCAAATCTATCTTGCAACACTGTTTCTAATAAAAAAAACTATGAATTAAATCTGACAACGCGGTAATGAATTACAACTTAGTACACATTTTGACTTTCATCCCCTCTCCCGTGGGAGACGAAAATAAAACGTATCCTATGTCCGTATAAACTCAAATCATGCCAAGTTTCATTGAGTAGTTATGGCGTGATGCGCGGCCAAGAAATTTGACTTTCATCCCCTCTTCCAAGGGAACCGTACTGAATTCCGTGATAAAAAGTACCCTTCCTCTTAGTATGAACTCAAATCATGCCAAGTTTAACTTTAATTCATTAAATAGGTTCGACGTGATGCGCGGCCAGACAGACAGACAGACAAAAATGAAAAAAAATACAGTTTTGGCTTCAGTATCGCTAATAGAGTGACCTCCAAAAAAAAGTTTTTATTTTATGTATATGTAGATCCGGGTACTGACCTGATGAAATACTACTGTAACATTAGAAGACCTGCATCGATTGTTATAAAACACATAGATTAAAAAGATTTATAAAAGAGTTCCAATGTAGTTGTTTAATTTTGTGGAATTAAATCTTTTACTTCCCTCACTCGTGATGATATTTCACTGCTTTGCTAGCTCGCGTTTTTATGTTGACACGTTCACAAAAAATATTTTACTCTCTTGTTAAACAAATAACTATTATTACACATGTGAAAGAAAAACTAATTTTCTCATTGTTTTTGAGCAGCAGAGCAGAGTCGCCGTTTTCGAGCGAGAGTGGTGAAAAATAAATAAATGAAGCAGTTCTTTGAAGAAACCAGCGTCCGCTGGTTTCTGTGTTCGTATACAAATACCTAGGTGGTTCTGAAAATATTTGTCCCGGTGATAAAAATCCGGCTTAGAATTTGCATCATCCTAACACTTCCCGCGGGTGTCGTAAGAGGCGACTAAGGGATATCCACTGGGGGTGGGCAGCAGCGCCCCCTACAGAACAATTCTAATACAGAACTGCGTTCCCCAACCCGCATGCCCAGCGTGGGGATTATGGGCATTAGAGAAATTTGAGATAAAAGCCAACAAGGCGCTTATCAGGGGGAGGCCTGGGTCCAGCAGTGGACCAATATAGTCTGTGGAGATGAGGTAATAAAAAAATATCTATCGATCTTTGTTAACGTATTATCTTTAGTCATCTAGTAGGTACCCATAACACAAGCTCTGCTTACTTTGGGGCTAGATGTAGCTGTTTTAATTGTCCAGCATTACTTATTTATTTATTATTTTTATTTTATTTTTATTAAATTATTGGTTGTTCAGATCTTCCAGCACCCACACCCAATATATGTATGTATATTTTTTCCAGTCAATGCTTTATCTTTTACTGTCCTTGCTAAAACAACAAAAATCGTGTATTCGATTTTTAAACAGACACCTCAACGTATGTATTTGATTTGAAAGTTCTTAGCAAAAGTGCATCTTCGGACAATACCCGCACGGAGTGGCAAATTGAGTCACGTGAGCTATGTCACACAAGCGAAAATTTTGATCAGGTGTTTCACAGAAGAGTGAAACGTCTAAAATAAACTTACCATCAGCATAAAAAGCAGGAATGAATCTACCATACTCCTTATTCGCTGTTCCCCAGCTCGGATGGATCGGGTTGTTGCAGGAGCCGTCATAACTCCGGTACCTGGACCTCTTGCATGAAGACGGGTAACTTCCGCAAACCCTGTTTCTTTTCTCTGGACATTGTTCACGAGCAAACACAAACGTAATTGCGGCAAGTATAATATAATAATTCTTCATGTTTGCTGTAACATTTATTTTCATCAGAATGGTTAACAAAATTTAAATACAAAGTTATTATCTGTTGATATTTTACTCAAACAATATTTTTTTCAAGACTTAATCACATTGCTCCCTCTACATGATAAATACCTACCTCGATTAAATTTTTACTGAAACATTAACAGAAAATCTAACGCTTTTTTGTTAAATACCTATAGGTATGAATACTAAGGCGACCTTCACACGAATCAAGAAACAAAGTCTGAGCAACAATTCCCTATTTACCTATGTATTTTAATTTATGTAAATTATCGTGGGTTGTACTTTGACAAACACCTTTTTCAATTTTCTTCCAAGCATCAATGCTCGATGAATTTCCATTTTGGCCATCTTACAACCATTTTTGACTGAAGTGTAAGACCGAAGCTATGTGCTAAGAACTAATGAAATAAATAGTATGAATTATTTTTATCTCAAAGGGTTAGTATGTAACTATAACTAAAAGATTGAAACCCAAGTATCAGTTATCATAATAATGTAAACAGAGCTCGACCCTCAGTTAGAGATGCTCGACAAACTAAACTCTATAGTATTAAAAAGTTTGAAAAGAAAATTGCTTTTTCATTGCTTAATAAATAATTTTCTATTGCTTTTCATTTACCTTTGACTACAGAAAAACTTTTAGAAATACAAGAAAATATTATTTTAATATTATTATTATTATTAATGATATACTTAATAAGGTTTTGATTTTACCTTCTTATATACCCCACACTATTTACCAACGCTGCTCGTCAAAAACATGCCTTTTGCAAAATAGTATTTAGACAGGTGTGTATAATAAATTAATTTGTATAAGTACGTAATTAATCAACATTAACTATGTTTAATGAATTAGTCTTCTCTTTTAAATAGTTGTTACCTACCATAGACCACGAGTGTTTCAATATTTGATCATTATGCCTGCAATGCATAATAGGTACCGATGCATAATATGCCTAGAATTTATATAGTTCAGTGATATATGTTATTAATAGTAGTTCTATAGAAAATAATAATAATAATAAAAGTACTTATTCTTATAGGAACGTTAACAAGTAGATATTTTAAACCAGTGTACAGTTAAAATAATAAAAAAAAAATTATAGTAGGAACCTGAACTTAACCTTTCAAGTCAAGGTGACTCCTCACTCTAAGTTTGCACTTGTGTTTATAAGGTAGGGCTCATACCTGCGGCCTCTTAAGGGATGTTATGTACAAGTTTTATTTATGTGTCTATTTTGCACTATGAGATTGACACCGGTGAAACAAATAAAGAATAAGCATACCTATTTACTAATAATTAATAATCTAAATACACGTATTAGGTAATTTAGAAAATGTAGCCCAAATCTATGCTAATGTACTTAGCAGGTGCTCTGCCTGTTCGTAGTCAATATTTTGCAAGTAGCGTAACAGTTTGTTTACATTCATTAGAGGTCTATTTATGTAGACTTATTATTTTGTTGATTTTATTATAGGTGCCAAAAATTGTGCATGATGGTGAGCAAAACTTGTTTTATATGAATTCGATTTGTCAATTTTGTTTTTTCTTCTTCTATAGGAATTATCTATATTTGTTGGTTCCTTGTGTTGTTTAAGAATAAGTTGTTATATAAATAGTTTCATAGCTGAAATAATATTGCATTCATTGAATAATTGAGTAGTTGGGTATCTGTATGGTCCAGAGTAAGCCATTTTTAGCAATGCTCTCTGGGCTCTCTCCAGTGAGAGTAGATGAGTTTTAGCAGCTCCATCCCAAGATCTAATACAGTACAACAACAAAGCCTGGCTGAGTGCCAAATACTTGGTTGATTTGGTTTTCCTTCGCTACGTGTCTAATGTTTCTGAACATTAAGATCAGTTTGCGTACTCTAGCTTTGATAGAGTTAGTTGTGGCGAGTATGTCATGTGTTGATCAATTGTTACACCCAAGTATTTTGTGAGGTACTTCGTTCTAGAATATGGCATCGGAAATAGTTTAGTTTTGTATTTTTTATTGTAGGTGGAAACAAATATAAACCTATACACTATACATTTATTTGTATGCAGGCCTTACGGCCTGGCCAGGCCTTTGACTCCGTCGAAACCTGGCCTGTTCTGGAATCCTTACAGCGTTGCCAAGTAGACTATCGTTATATGGAGGTGCTGAGATGTATCTCCGAGGCCGCCACCATGAGTGTCCAAGCACAGGGCCAGCAGTCTACATTAGATACCTATTCAGGTACGAAGGTTGTCGCAGTTCAAAAGCGCACAGCTACACACCAACATCCCGGCGCGAGTTCACTTTCGTACCGATAGAGCTCCCGTAACTACGGGAGCTGTTTGTTTGATTTTTCGCTTGCTTTTTCTTGTTTCGTCTTACGAAATAGTTAATCAGTTCTATTTAGAACAAATTTTTCTATTTCTTGGGGCTTTAATTATTCAGTTCGATTCTTTGGTCAACTCAGCCCACACCTCACTTAGCCCGCCCGCGGGCCATATCGACCCCTTTGGAAATCTTAACTTAGCCCAAACCTAACACAGCCCTCGGGCTAAATGACCATTTTGAAGTATGTTTATGATTTTTTATAGCCAACTCAGCCCGCGTGCTTAAACTGTTGTGCAATGCAAACTTACTTACTACATTTTTGACGACCGAAGTGGCGCGGCGGGCGAAGGTCCGCCTGTGACGCAGAAGGTTGCGGGTTCGATTCCCGCCTTGGGACAAATGTTTGTACGATCTGCAAATATTTGTTCCGGGTGTTCTGGGTATTTTCTATATATAATAAAAAATATCTATCTATGTTATGTATTGTATTAAGTTTATCAGTCATCTAGTACCCATAACACAAGCTCTGCTTACTTTGGGGCTAGATGATGCTGTGTGGATTGTCCAGCATTATTTATTTATTTTATTTATTTACATTAGGCCGCCTTTACATCTGTAAGTTTTACTTACGTAATTCACTTAGGTGCGTAAGCCACTTAAACCCCTAGTGGATATATTGCCACTAGGACTAGAGTAGTAGTGAAGACAAACCTTACGAGCCCAAATACGAGAGGGTTACTGTCATGGTTTAGTTTTAGAGTTCCTATGGCCACCTTCCGACTCCATCATCAGGACTCTTGTCTCCGTATAACACTAGAGTGCTAGTGAAGAACCTGTAACAAGCCAGGACTCCAACCTGCCTCGTTGATCGCAAATATAAAAACAATTAACCATTATCTGATACATTTGGCAACACTGAATGAGGTTGGTAAACAAAAAACCGGTTTTATGCACGTCTCACAGTCTCACCATGGAAAGTTTTCGATAGTGATGCCGAAGATTTAATTTAAGTGGGATGTAGGTATCGATGATTTCATATTAAAACTGACTGTTGTCATGGTTATCATTTTACAAGGATTGCTTTTAAACTTTATTTTCTAGTACTTAACTATTTGTGTTATCATTTATGCAAATGTTTTAAATTATGGTCAAGGTAGATGTAAATTTAGTACTGAAAGTATTTCATTAAAAATTCTGTAGTTTCTCAGTCAGAAGAGATGAAGGAAGGAGATTAACTAAATTTCAGTTAGGATGTTACTTACAATTTTACTTTTATAAGTCGATAAAAGTCATAAAATCATCGATAAATAAATAATCTCAGGGAAACAGGGCATTCTCTTGAATAACAAAATATGGGAATCCCCGTGTGTAAAAACATCAGTTTAGGTATATAAATTGTCTTGAGTGTCTGCAATTTGTCCAACTAAACTATTAACTAATCTGGATGTCCGCAATTTGTCCGTGGGAATGTCTCTCAGATGTCTGACCGGCAAAATACTACTGGAAGGGGTTATTTGTATAAATAAGGGAGCGTTACAGGGCTCAGGATCAGTCGTTCAAAGAATTTAAATAAGTAGGTTGAACTGCGGCGTTACCCGTTTTTGCATAGATTTGATAATAAAACTTGTTTGTTTGTCCGGATGACAATACTCAAAGTAAATTCGTTATGTTGCTGGGTTTCAATTTCAAACATTGTATGATGAGATCTTTGATGAATTGGGTTCTTGCTGTTCGTTCTTTAGAATTGTGAGGACTTTGATTGTTGGAGATCAACTTGTGCAATGTTCTTGTGGGAAGTAGGCTTGTAAAATCAGTTTAAAATCTTGGGTTTATAAAAATCTGTGTAGGTTGTAACTTTACCAAAATTTAGCTAGATAACCCCCTGTGCTTAGGAAATCCAAAGTTTTACTTTGGTTGTGTGTTGCGGTTTAGTAAGTGGCCGTTAATACATATCCATCTTGAAGGTAGACTAGGCAGGACTGAATAACCTTTGGAGCGGGTTCAGCTCGAGTTTTCCCTTGCATTGGGCTCGAGATGCTCTCCGACGATCTGACCCCGAGGCCTCGTAGAGGGGCTTCATCAGTTGTGTCTGTCTTTTATATATATATTTATAATATACACACCTTTATTCTCTGTTAGGTCGCTCTGAAACACCCCAGGCTCGCGAGCCAGTATCAGAGGGCACGCACACTGTTATAGTTTAGGACAAAATCGGGCCTTACAACCCCGTATTCCCAGTGAATGTTAGTTAGAAACAAGGCATTGCACCCCGCCTGTCTACATTACACACCACACGTTTAAATGTAAATGGGAAGTACTGACTTCCAGTATTGCTATACAACACCATAACTAGAAATAGGTTAGGATAGGTACACTGAGTAGGGTATTCTGTTTTCAGGACTATTATACCAATCATATTTTATCATATAAGTAATAATAATAATATCACTGTAAGAGGTAGATCCCTCTATGTAGGTATTGATTAGTCTGACAGTAGCTTGGTGCATAAGACATCGAGGTATACCTTCAATAAGTGAGAGAACCTCTTAAGCTACGGGAGACGAGTATCCCAGTCAGATAAATCATTATTTACCATTATTTTATACCTGAAAAAGGTCCTTTATAAGCTAAATTATTACTTATATTGAATATAATTTACTGAGTAGTGTATTCTGTTTTCAGGATTATTATACCAATCATATTTTATCACTGTAAGAGGTAGATCCCTCTGTTTTGATTAGTCTGACAGTAGCTTGGTGCATAAGACATCGAGGTATGCCTTCAATAAGTGAGAGAACCTCTTAAGCTACGGGAGACGAGTATCCCAGTCAGATAAATCATTATTTACCATTATTTTATATCTAAAAATTTTATCATCGAAATATCCTGAAATTTGGAAATATATTACTATTTGAAGATGTTGTCTTCATGGACTTAACTCCCATATGTGGAGGAATAGGGGTCAGGCTCTGTTATCAGCTGATGGTAGAGTTTGACTCCGCATAGAAATTGGATCATTCGATGCCTCTCTGATTGACAGAGATAGGTAGGCAGGAAACTAGAGGACCACTGACTAATTTTGTAAGAAAGATGATGGAGTGAATGTGTTGATTTCATTTAAATATCTCAAAAGTAAATTCTCTCTGAATGTAATTAAATTATGACAGACAATTTAGGCTGGCTATAGAGGATTTAAACCTACATACTGACATAACATAGGGTTGATAAAAGATAATGTCCTCTTATTTTCTAACATACTAGACATGTGTATTTTACATGACTGTATGTGATATCCCAAGGTTTTATCATCAAGTAGATGGTATGGAAAGCCAGCATACTCTACTATACGGAAGAGACTGCCCCTTAATTATGGTCTGCAAGTCATTGTGCTGAGCGAGGATTGGGGCTCACACCTATGCCGTATTAGATTCAGTGTGATAGAGATTGAATTAACCCGACTGTGAAAAAGGAGAGATGTATGATAATATACTACATAGATCAAAGAAGTCTGAAGTACCTTTGCCATAATAGACTCAGAGCGAAAGAGATTGAATGTTTATTTACCTGACTGCTTATATGGGAGACTTATGTTTTATAATACAACTATAATCTAGGGAATTAAATTATGTTTGGGTGACTTAAGTTTTAGGAATATCTTCCTATTACTATTTCTATTTAAGACTTATTATAGAATTAGAATATAGGATTAGAATTTATCTTTAAGAATATTATTTTCACTCAGAAACATAATATAATAATTTTAGGATGTAGTTAGCATAGTAATATAAGGGACTAGGTAGTTTATAGAGTTAGTTCGTTTGTCTAAAGCTTCTAAAAGAAACTGAGTTACTACTACACAACACAAGAGTCCTACCACTAACTAGACGATCATTGGCCACGTTAAATCACTAGTCTGCATTCTTTAGGTTAATACTTACATTAGATAGTTACGGTACAAAAATTAAAGGAGGGGAGAGTTCTGAGAGGGGGGGGTGTTACAATTCAGAGGCCGTTCCCAGGATATAGCTATTTAGATAATTAGTTTTATGTTATGAGAATGGGGGTCGTATAGAATTTAAAAGTTAAGTAGAATCTAGAAAAACTATTAGTTTAATTAAGTTAGGGTAGTTCTAGTGCGGGTTAGATCCGCACAATTTGCTGCATGTGAAATGGAAAGAAGCTAAAGACAAACGAAAATTTATAATAAGATGGGTAGGCAAGAATCGACAAGTCTGGGGGTCGCTTTAATATATATATAATCTTAGATGTAAGTCAGTACTCTAAAACATTGCTCGTTTCTTTTAAATATTATAAGGGTTAGGTAGAGAAATTAAGATTAAGATTCTAGGTTGATAATGCAACTAGTCTTCAAGGCTCTCTATCATGGGGTCGTGGACTAAATAATTTAATAACTAGTGCTAGTACTGGCTATCAATTGGAGTGCTTCTTGGACTACTGGGAGTATTCAGCGTAGATGGCAGTATTGATGATGGCAGTGTTGATGATGGCAGTGTTGATGATGATGATGATGATGAGGCAGGCAGTAAACAGCATCTCACAAAAGAGAATATAATTAGGTCATCATTCGAAACACAATTGAAAAAAAATAGACTTGAAGGAGCCTAGTCATAGTAGAAACTAATAAGTAGTCTAGGGAAAGATGAAAATTAATTAAATCTAAGAGAAAGGCGAGCGAAGCTATGAGTAGGCTATGTAAAATTACTTATTTAGGGAGGATGTTTGATTAAGTAAGGTTAACGCATTCACTGCCCAGCCTTGGTGGTGGACCCAGGGGCGTGCCAACGTGGCACCGCTTCTACACAGAGGCACTGATCGACATTTGCGTTAGGGTTTCTCAAATAGGCTAGAATCCGCATTTACATAAACGACTGGACAGGAGATTGTAGAATGCATTCATTGGATATCTGAAATAGAGAATTAAAATTAAATTTAGCATTAGTGGAGTTGCATCAATTATTTAGCAAAAATGAGGTTAGTTTATGGGTAAGATTGATATGCGGATTTGTTTGTATCTATGTGGCAGGAAACAACATGAGTATAGGAAAAAAATAATGTAGGTACTACTTACATGGTAATAACATAGTTAATGCTAGGTTTCATTTTGTGGAAAACCGTCAGTTTATCCATTATGAAAAGGAAGGTAGCGAGGGTCTTGCTTGAATAGTCAATTAATTCACTCAGGCAGGTTACTAACGGACACAGAACAATACTCGGAACTCGTACGTAATCAAACGCAGTCTTTTTAGTTAGGAATGCAGAAAAGAAACCGGCTTTACAATAAATCGATAAAATCAAAACACTTCAACTTCTTTCACACGGCTGCGCTTGCTATTTGTTGTGAATCTGTCAGTGTCAAACTTTTCCTCGGATGAAGGAAATCATTTACGCGCACAGCCAGCGTAATTAACTCTGCACCTTGTAGAGGACCTAAAAAATTTACAAACTGCCAAGTGTGAGCTCGCAGGGGGGAGGACACGGGAGGGGTTTCGTATCGGGAGAGTCGGACAACTGTTTTGAGGAGTATCGGGCTTTTGCATTCATAGACCATAATAATACAGTGTGAGTCTTTATAGGGTGCGCATATTGGGGTGGGTGGGGATGTGCTCGGTTTTGTCGGCGGGAGGGGAATTGGAGGGGTTCTGAGAAATGTATTGTTTTTTTTGTGGACTTTTTGATGTTTTTTGTAGCCGCTGTCTACCCGGTTTAGGCGGGCAGTTGAGACTTTTGAGCTGGGAGTCGTCTCTGTGGATCGGGGTTGGTTGTGGTCTTTGGTGGTGGGCCGTACTTGTGGGCCGGGGGTGCTTCGAAGGGTGCACGCCGTGGATTGGTGAATGGGTTATGTTGGGGGAGAGACTTACTATTGTTTGGTCTTTTTTTATAGGAAGTAACGAATTTCTAGATGGGGCGTCCTACGAACCCTGTGTTGTTGTTGTTTCGCGTTGTTCTGCATCGTGTTGGCTTTGTAGTGGTGGAAGGGCCGGGCCGATGGCTTGAACACGGCGTTTTCAACTGGTGTGTTTGAGTTGTTGGCTTGGTTATTTTACTATTGTGAGGCTGATGCGGGGTGGAATGGCATGGGGTGGCAATGGCGGGGGGTTTGTGGGATGTTTTGTTTGGAAGTTTGTTGATTGTTGTAGGAATGATAGGGCAGTGGGCAGTTTTTCTTCCGATATAATTTTTTTGTTGATTTGTGGTGTGTGTTTTTTTGAGGCATTTTTGGTTTGTAGGGGCGGCCTATCATTGGAGATCGTAGTTGGTTTTGATTCGTAGAGGTGCGATTCTTGATTCGGAGGTAGTGGCAGTTTGTTTGCATTGGGTGGACGGTGGTTGTAGGGAATATTGGAGGGTCCATAGAGGGATAGATGTGTTTTTTGGAAGTTTTCTAATTTTTTTTGCGTCGATGAAGTTGAGTGTATTTTCGCCCATTTTGGTGTTTGCGCTTTGTGGGGACTTACACTGTATACATCATTGAGGTCACAGTTTTGTTAATGGTTTGAAATTTGTTTATTGCGGTTGAGTTGTTGCTTGGCTAGGGAGGGTTTCGGCTGTCTATGTCATTGAGGTTTGTGAGGTGGGGTCCTTTGACAGCGTGGACCAATAATCTTTGAAAAAAAATAAAAAAATAAAATTCCTGGAATAACAAAAAGGAAATAACAGACATTATTATGTACCTACCTATTGCTTCATTTCGTTCATTCAAGGGTTAGGTCATAGAGAATCCAACCGATTTCAACTTCAAGTTCTTATTTCGTTATTGTAGATTTCGTACATTCAAGATCGGAAAATGACAACAAATTTAATAGTCAATGTCAATGTCAAGATCAAGATTGTGAAAATGAGTAAACAAAACTTCGTGTTTTGGAAATGACAAAAAATATTTTGTATTTGTTATATTACAAAATCATTGATAGAAACTCTGTGTCACAGGTTCAAATGCGGTTTGCTAATTTGCTGGGAGAATGACTGAAGTGGATGTTTGTAAGAAAGATGATTGAGTGAGTGTTACAGATCCTTCCGATCCTGATTGCAGGGCCCAAGTGAATTATCTTATTTCAGAGTCTGCGACGGTTTGTTGAGTCTTGAATCGCATGCGCATACATAAATAGATTCTATGAAGGAATAATTCTGGTGTTAGGTTAAAAGGACTTTTCAGATTATGAAATGAATCTGAGTTCTGAATTACAGCATTGTCTGACTTCATAGAATCTCACACTATACATGATAGGATATGACTAAACACACTATACACACTCCAGAACTGAAAAGGGATTCAAATTAGACTGGGTTTGGGAATAAATCAAAGTTGCGTTATCAGTCTATTTAATATGCAGGTAACGAACAATTGATCAGGCTTCAGCTTGAGTTTCATGTGAGAACGCATAGATCTCTAAGAAATAGCTGGCTGTTGTTCCATTAGGGATGATCTTGTCTCACAAACAAGGTTCCGCTGTTAGTTGTTCTTACTCTGTCAAATGGCTTGGTAAAATAATATTGATTTAATAGTCATTCTAATTAAGAACCTGGTATAAAACCATTTTGCAAACATTTCAGATCTGGTATAAATACACAACACAGTAAAATGTGTGAGATTTCAAGATTCAACAGACTAAGAGTTCAGTAAATTCAATATTGTAAGATATTTAAATTATAAAAGATTAATAATCAAGTTCATTCAAACAATGATAATAATAATTTATATTTGCAAAGTTTTGAATTATTAGGAAATTTTTATTTCGGTTATCAAATAATCACCTGCATAAATATTTGGGGTCGAATGTAACAAGCCAGGACTCCAACCTGCCTCGTTGATCGCAAATATAAAAACAATTAACCATTATCTGATACATTTGGCAACACTGAATGAGGTTGGTAAACAAAAAACCGGTTTTATGCACGTCTCACAGTCTCACCATGGAAAGTTTTCGATAGTGATGCCGAAGATTTAATTTAAGTGGGATGTAGGTATCGATGATTTCATATTAAAACTGACTGTTGTCATGGTTATCATTTTACAAGGATTGCTTTTAAACTTTATTTTCTAGTACTTAACTATTTGTGTTATCATTTATGCAAATGTTTTAAATTATGGTCAAGGTAGATGTAAATTTAGTACTGAAAGTATTTCATTAAAAATTCTGTAGTTTCTCAGTCAGAAGAGATGAAGGAAGGAGATTAACTAAATTTCAGTTAGGATGTTACTTACAATTTTACTTTTATAAGTCGATAAAAGTCATAAAATCATCGATAAATAAATAATCTCAGGGAAACAGGGCATTCTCTTGAATAACAAAATATGGGAATCCCCGTGTGTAAAAACATCAGTTTAGGTATATAAATTGTCTTGAGTGTCTGCAATTTGTCCAACTAAACTATTAACTAATCTGGATGTCCGCAATTTGTCCGTGGGAATGTCTCTCAGATGTCTGACCGGCAAAATACTACTGGAAGGGGTTATTTGTATAAATAAGGGAGCGTTACAGGGCTCAGGATCAGTCGTTCAAAGAATTTAAATAAGTAGGTTGAACTGCGGCGTTACCCGTTTTTGCATAGATTTGATAATAAAACTTGTTTGTTTGTCCGGATGACAATACTCAAAGTAAATTCGTTATGTTGCTGGGTTTCAATTTCAAACATTGTATGATGAGATCTTTGATGAATTGGGTTCTTGCTGTTCGTTCTTTAGAATTGTGAGGACTTTGATTGTTGGAGATCAACTTGTGCAATGTTCTTGTGGGAAGTAGGCTTGTAAAATCAGTTTAAAATCTTGGGTTTATAAAAATCTGTGTAGGTTGTAACTTTACCAAAATTTAGCTAGATAACCCCCTGTGCTTAGGAAATCCAAAGTTTTACTTTGGTTGTGTGTTGCGGTTTAGTAAGTGGCCGTTAATACATATCCATCTTGAAGGTAGACTAGGCAGGACTGAATAACCTTTGGAGCGGGTTCAGCTCGAGTTTTCCCTTGCATTGGGCTCGAGATGCTCTCCGACGATCTGACCCCGAGGCCTCGTAGAGGGGCTTCATCAGTTGTGTCTGTCTTTTATATATATATTTATAATATACACACCTTTATTCTCTGTTAGGTCGCTCTGAAACACCCCAGGCTCGCGAGCCAGTATCAGAGGGCACGCACACTGTTATAGTTTAGGACAAAATCGGGCCTTACAACCCCGTATTCCCAGTGAATGTTAGTTAGAAACAAGGCATTGCACCCCGCCTGTCTACATTACACACCACACGTTTAAATGTAAATGGGAAGTACTGACTTCCAGTATTGCTATACAACACCATAACTAGAAATAGGTTAGGATAGGTACACTGAGTAGGGTATTCTGTTTTCAGGACTATTATACCAATCATATTTTATCATATAAGTAATAATAATAATATCACTGTAAGAGGTAGATCCCTCTATGTAGGTATTGATTAGTCTGACAGTAGCTTGGTGCATAAGACATCGAGGTATACCTTCAATAAGTGAGAGAACCTCTTAAGCTACGGGAGACGAGTATCCCAGTCAGATAAATCATTATTTACCATTATTTTATACCTGAAAAAGGTCCTTTATAAGCTAAATTATTACTTATATTGAATATAATTTACTGAGTAGTGTATTCTGTTTTCAGGATTATTATACCAATCATATTTTATCACTGTAAGAGGTAGATCCCTCTGTTTTGATTAGTCTGACAGTAGCTTGGTGCATAAGACATCGAGGTATGCCTTCAATAAGTGAGAGAACCTCTTAAGCTACGGGAGACGAGTATCCCAGTCAGATAAATCATTATTTACCATTATTTTATATCTAAAAATTTTATCATCGAAATATCCTGAAATTTGGAAATATATTACTATTTGAAGCTGTTGTCTTCATGGACTTAACTCCCATATGTGGAGGAATAGGGGTCAGGCTCTGTTATCAGCTGATGGTAGAGTTTGACTCCGCATAGAAATTGGATCATTCGATGCCTCTCTGATTGACAGAGATAGGTAGGCAGGAAACTAGAGGACCACTGACTAATTTTGTAAGAAAGATGATGGAGTGAATGTGTTGATTTCATTTAAATATCTCAAAAGTAAATTCTCTCTGAATGTAATTAAATTATGACAGACAATTTAGGCTGGCTATAGAGGATTTAAACCTACATACTGACATAACATAGGGTTGATAAAAGATAATGTCCTCTTATTTTCTAACATACTAGACATGTGTATTTTACATGACTGTATGTGATATCCCAAGGTTTTATCATCAAGTAGATGGTATGGAAAGCCAGCATACTCTACTATACGGAAGAGACTGCCCCTTAATTATGGTCTGCAAGTCATTGTGCTGAGCGAGGATTGGGGCTCACACCTATGCCGTATTAGATTCAGTGTGATAGAGATTGAATTAACCCGACTGTGAAAAAGGAGAGATGTATGATAATATACTACATAGATCAAAGAAGTCTGAAGTACCTTTGCCATAATAGACTCAGAGCGAAAGAGATTGAATGTTTATTTATCTGACTGCTTATATGGGAGACTTATGTTTTATAATACAACTATAATCTAGGGAATTAAATTATGTTTGGGTGACTTAAGTTTTAGGAATATCTTCCTATTACTATTTCTATTTAAGACTTATTATAGAATTAGAATATAGGATTAGAATTTATCTTTAAGAATATTATTTTCACTCAGAAACATAATATAATAATTTTAGGATGTAGTTAGCATAGTAATATAAGGGACTAGGTAGTTTATAGAGTTAGTTCGTTTGTCTAAAGCTTCTAAAAGAAACTGAGTTACTACTACACAACACAAGAGTCCTACCACTAACTAGACGATCATTGGCCACGTTAAATCACTAGTCTGCATTCTTTAGGTTAATACTTACATTAGATAGTTACGGTACAAAAATTAAAGGAGGGGAGAGTTCTGAGAGGGGGGGGTGTTACAAACCCAAACTCGACAGGGTTTCATGGTATGGTTACAAAGTTCTTTTGGTAAACCTTCCGACTCCATCATCATGATTTTAGTCTTCATCTAGGACTGCAGTACTAGTGAAAACTAAATTTGTAAAGTATATCTCCAAGTTTTGGCAGTTATGCTCAATCCCTAATGAGGAGCAGTTTTTTAGAGTAGATTTTCTTCCCAATTTAAATTTTCGAAGCATTGGAATGCTAACGAAATAAGCACAAGTATCAAAACCAGTTGATCTAACCGAGTTTTCCTATCGGCGCAGCGATGTATTCATCCGCGGGATTTTGCTGGCGAGCGATACCGGCAAAGTCCTTTCACTGTGGCGCACAGGCGCTGACTGAAGTTGTATTCGAAATGTTTGTCGTTTTATAATATAGAAAACGGAACAGTGAAACTGATAACTTTTATATTGTAAGTACTTACATGTATATTTTAATGAAACTTTATAGATTTTTTTAATACAATCAAACGTTGATTATCTGCATTATATGCTTGTATTTTTCTTTTTAAGTATAATCCTTAAATTACTTAGTTTTTTTTTACCGAAAGCTTACCATGTATTCGTTGTTTTCGCGAAAAGAGGCTAGGAAACCCTATTTTTATAACATTTAATAAGACCACACAAAACAAAAAAAAACGAATTGTTAAAGGTTTTAGGCTAACATAACACTAACAAAATATTTATCTACTAAGTGAGATAGCCTTCACTTTACTCGCACAATTAATAAGGACCTATTAACTCAACAATCATCTTTAAAGGTACATTTATTAGTTACTTACTCGAATAATTACTTCAATCCATAAAATTATCTCAAAAAAAAAAATATTAATTCGGTTATTAAAAAAAAAATAAACTTCTTACGTCTTTATGACCTGCAGAGCACAAACAAAAACTGGAGTCAAAAATAGCCAGACGGTCTCTATTAGTATCTAGTAGGTACTAACGTATTATCGTCTAACAGAAGGTTGCATCAAAAAACAAGCTATTAGCAACCCATTTACATTGTAAATACAATTTAAAGATAATTATAAAAACAGGCTTTGTCTACTGATATAATTTAAATTTTTTCTGTCATTGACTCTACATAAAGTCATCAACATGGACTGTTCAGTAGTTTTGGAGGTCTTAGTAAACAAACATATTCACATTTTCACAGTAATTCGCCTTTACAAAGGCTGTTGCAAGACAAATGAATCATCAGAGTTGATGATACTCTTGCCCTTGTGATTTTGTAATCTCTTGTAGTCGCTCCAAGGCAAAGACCCCAATGAATTTAAATGTAATCTAAATTCTTGAGGCTGGCAAGACCTCTAAATAAGTAATTTTACTTACTTGTATAACCTGTCAGGCCTATAGATAGGTTAAACTTGGTAAGTACATAGAAAATAACAATATCAGAATAAAACAATTATAACTAGTATTTACAGTATTTCCGACATTAGTAATAATCGTCTTGTTTTATACAAACTACCTAGTTTCATATATATAGAGAGGCATTTAATAAAATGAAAAGAGGCTAATTGAGCTCACATTTTATGACTTTGACAAATTAAGTATGACATTGGTGTTTTTTTAACTACTTTGTACCTAGGGAATCCAATCCCGCAGCAAAATCTAATCACGCCAGCATGCTGGATGGAGGCCATCAATCCCGCAGATCCACGGGACTTGCGCGACTGCAAAAATCTTCCTTTTTGGTTTATTTTAACTCGTAGGTACCCTCAATTTTGTGGAGTTGTCCATTGTTGCAGTGTAACTTAACTTTGTTTACTTTCGGATTACGCTGGTGTGTAAATCGATAAAACGAATTATTTGATTAAACTAAAATAGTAATTGTCTATTAAGATTTAAGTTCCGGTACTCTAATAAAGTCATGCTACTGCCAAACAAGATCCGTCAAGTGCGAGTGTGACTCGGGCACCTAAGTTTTCGAACGTTTGTCAAGTATACCAATATGTACTATGGGTACCGGTAAGAGACTTTGCTATTTAATGAATACCTAAAAATTGGGTATTAGGATATAGGGAAATAGTAAAATATTCGAAAAGTATGTAACCTACAGGAATTTCAAAAACTGTTTTGAGATTTGATATCCCACTCGGTGAGGTATATCCCTGTTGAAAATAATTCCCCTCCATTTTGACCATTTTCCAAAAAGTGTTCCACTTACAGACTTCTCTATGTTTATTCTGTAAAATATAAATCTATATCTACAAGCGCTACATACATTTCACATGAATCACTCTGCAAACTTCGGAGATAGAGGGGAGGGGGGGGGGGAGGAATGGGTAATTTTTTCACTTTTCAAAATATTTCAAAAAGTATGAAACCTACAGAAATATTAAAAAGTGTTAGAGATGTACGAACTGATACGTTTATACATTCGGTGAAGTATGAGAGCTACAGCCCCTTAATTCCCATTTTTTACCACCACGTGACTAAGGGACATCCATCGGAGGGGGGGGGGGGGTGTGGGGGGGGTGTGGAAGCAGCGCCCCTGCCTATACCGCCAGGGGAATCCCCTGGCGGTATAGGCTACCGTTAATTACATAAAAATGTAACCCTGGCTACGTTAAATTCACCTACTCTGAAAGTGGAGTTAGAGAACATTAAATGGCATATTCTGGTATTATGTGAAGTCCGTAGAGAGGGGGAGGTCCTCGTCAATAAGGCCCTCTCTAACTACGTCAAAATCTACGTTGAAACCTCCAGTGTGACGACCCGGGTAGCGTACCTGATACTTTAGCTGTCTAAACTTTACAGCATGAAGGTCATTGAGGTTTACGCACCGACCTCGGCACGGATGAAGTGGAGGATGTGTAAGAAGACTATCTAAAGCCTTGTACAACAACTAATACTAGGGCAGTTTAACGGCAAGGACCCAACCCAGACTGGCAATGAATCCCGAATAGGCCCGCATGGTTATGTAGTTAGGAATCAACGGCGGAAAATGTTTGTCAACTTCCTTGAGAAAGAGGAAGAGAAAAAGATGCTGAGTAGACTATCGTTATATCAAGGTGCTGAGATGTCTCAACGAGGCTGCGTGTCCAAGTACTAAGGACCAGCAGTCTAAACCCATCCAATCACGCAGAGGAGTGAGGATGTCTCCACCATGAGTGTCACTAGGACACTCATGGTGGCAGCCTTGTAGAGACCAAGGACCGGCAGTCTAAATCCATCCAATACAAGATATGCTTATGATGCTGGAAAGGTAAGGGCATTAACATAAACGGTGACATCTCACATCAGCGATTTGCTGATGACATAGTGTTAATGGCGTAGTCGCTAGAGGAGCTGAATCAGATGCTGGACGACCTAGCTTCAGCCTCTTCAATATCAATATCAAAGGAACGAAACCGAGTTCAAGTACAATAATAATAGTAATTGTAAATTCTACTTACTTGTTGTAAGTTAGTAGAATTTACAATTATATTATATTATAGCATGTAATCTAATTTTAGCAACCATAATACTATAGTTATTATTTTATACCTTTTTTTTACTTTATTGTTTCAATAACCCATTATAGATAGTAATAAATAACACAACCTACTCGATATATATTTATATTATAGCAGCACGTACATATGTTTATGTTGCAATCAAGTTTTATTCTAGGTTTTTGTTACTTTATAATTCTAAGTGATTGTGATGTGTTATGTACGTTAAATAAATAAAATAAAATCAGATAAAGTGCCCATGTACACGGATAAATACCTAAGATAGGCTTTAAGGCATTGCTAACCAATTTTTGTAACGAATTTTTATTGAATAAATGATCTATCTATCTAAATATAATAGTTATATCTACCTACTATCCATGAGACACATGTAGTGAAAGATGAAAATTGCTTAATGTTGAATATTTTTACAGACTTTCAGTAGGTACCTAAGCACCTTTGAAGCTCAGCAGGTAATGCATTCACAGGTAAATCCTATTATCCGGTAGTCCCGCTCGCAGGGATTGTACTCGTAGGTGAAGAACACATATGACCACCTACTCATTTGTTTATCTGTGTACCTTCCCTACTATTTACCTTTAATAACTTTTGACCTGTTATTTTTTTATATCTTTATGAGGGTAACGGTGTTGATAGCACTTATAGAACAACACTTAGAATAAGTATCTATTGAATTATGCTACGAGTGTACCTAATTGTTTGTTACCCGAATTAAAAAAAAAAACAAAATCTAATCAAATTTTAAGTAGGTACTGAAAATAAAACAGCAGTCTGGTTATACTTTGAGTGTATTTATTGACAAAATAAATATAATTAAAAACTTTAATAAATGCCATGATTTTTTTTTTTTGTCGCAAACGAAAACCATTATTTTCGATACCTGTCCAATATGAAATATTTCAAAAAGTATGAAACCTACAGAAATTTCAAAAACTGTTTTGAGATGTAAAAACCAATACCTTTCATTTGATATCACACTGGGTGAGGTAGCCCCCAAGTTTGAAAATTAGAGATTGATAGAATGGGGTTCATTTCAACGCACGTAGAGATCGATAGAATCGGTGCGTCCCTCCATCAGTAGTTTCTTTCAGCAAAGGTAGAATACCAAATCGTGTCTAAGGTGGCAATTCTGCGACGAAAACATTGTCACAGTAAGCCACAGTACAAATAAAACATACAGTGAGCCGACGCTTTTGATCTCGCGGTAAATTCCGACAAGTGACGCCACAGAGTATGTTGGCCAGGGTGTCACTTGTTAGTGTAAAATGAAAACTTTTTTATGAATTAATTTTAGGTAAACATTGTCATAGGTAAATATGCGGTAGTTTTTCAACTTCAAGTTGAAAATTATATTACGGATATTTTACTTATACAAATTTTACTCATGTGTATTGCTGTCGACTGCAGGCAGATGCTGGATGCGGCAAGCTGAAGACAGGGCGCTATGGTGCTCATTGGAGGAGGCCTATATCCAGCGGTTGACTAAGATAGGTTGATGATGATGATGATCGCTTTCGACTAAAGATTCCGAATTTTTGACGACTTCTGTGGCGCAGCGGGCTAAAGACCGCCTGCAACGCAGGAGGTTGCGGGTTCGATTCCCGCCTCGAAACAAATGTTTGTACGATCTGCAGAAATTTGTTGGGGGTGCTTTCATTATAATAAAAAACAAAATGTTGGATAATCCACACAACATACTCGTAATCTAGCCCCAAGCTAAGCAAAGCTATAATATTTATATCTGTGTCATTTAGGGCAAAACATTAAATAATATTTTATAGCTCTATACATAATACAATTATTATGTATATTTAATGTATTGTATTATGTAGGTAGTTGTATAGTACCCATCGACTAGATAATGCTGTGTGAATTGTCCAGCATAATTTATTTATTTGATGAGGTTTTAAATACAAAAGGGCCAAAAAAATCTAAATTTTACATAATGAACACAATACTTACTCCTAAAATATCCGCCATCTTAGATTTGAAAAAACACCGCATGTCCGTAAACTACACCCTCAATTTAGTCGCAAACGAAAACCATGAGTAAAACTTGAAATAAAAAAATATGCAGCATCATGTTTTTGAAAACATATTCGTGATCTATGACCTCGAGTTAGTCGAAAACGGTACACATAATTAAAAATTGCTGCAATAGTAGTGCCCCATCTTGGATTTTGTAAATAACTCTATACTCCCTAATCTACGTCCTCGATTTAGTCGAAAATGATACCCATAATGAAATAAAATTATAATTATAGAAATCCGCCATTTTAGATAGTTATTATGAAGGTATGAATCGTACCGACATCTATACAATATAAGTTTAAATATGTACTGTATATGGATGCCGTTTCTGTAATCATCTTCTCCAAACAATGACCGAGCTAAAAAACAAGCATACAGACACTTCGTCGTATGCGCCAATATAAAACCAACTATGCGTTACGCAAAAATAGCTCCCGAGCTTCTAAGGCGGTAGCGTATGCAACTCTGGAGCTTCCGTCCCCCGTCTCGTCCCTTGCCCCCCGTTCGATTGCCCAGTCAAAACGCCTTCGTCGAACGACTGTATGCATAGGTAGGCTGTGGTAAAGCTATTAGTTTTGCAAAATAGGGCCCCAGATTTGACGATTCCCGACTAATGGTCAATTTAATTCCCTCTCTTCGTCCTATGTCCCCCTGTCGTCCAGGCAGAGGCAAGACAGATACCTACAGTGTTTCGTCATCTAGTTCTGTCGGAGGCTGCATGCTTTACTTCTCTCCAGGTGAGCCCGAGTTGTAGTGCTTCAGCAAAGACTGTTCGTCGCCAAGTTTGCTTCGGGCGGCCACGTTAACGTTTTCCCTGAGGATTCCAATCTAACGCTTGTTTGGGAATATGATTTTCGGGGCGGCGCAGAGAATTACCTATCCAATTCCACTTACGACGACAAATTTGTAGCTCAACAGGGTTTTCATGGCACAGTTTCCACAAGTCTGCGTTGGAGATGCTAGTGTCCGGCAAAAAGAATCCCATAATCTGTTGTAAGCAGCGGTTATTAAACACCTGCAGTTGTTGCATTAGTTGTTTAGTTTCTTTCCATGTCTCGCATCCATATAACAGAACCGACTTGACTTTGCTGTTGAATAATTTATGTTTCACTCTATTAGAGAGGTTTTTAGAACGCCATTTGAATTCAGAGACTCGATCTACGTCCTATCCGCTAATGCTAAGCGGGGTGTTGTTTAGCGTACCTGTTCTCAAATCTTTAGTTTTCCGCACATTGATTTTAAGGCGTACCGTAGAATGAGGCAACTTTGTCAAGCTGAAGCAACTTTGCCAAGCTGTGGCAAGTTTGCCATACAGTAAAAAATTCGAATAAAATTCTAGAATTTTTATATTTTTTAACTGCTAGCAATTATTCCAATATGGCGATTCAAAGTGGTGTACACAGTGCTATAATTTTTCTTGCAAAATTGTGGTCGCAGAACGGAATCTGTAGGTCTCAGGTTATTGCAATTTTGATAGTACATGCAGAAAATATCTAGGACCATATCTGTAGATGTCAGCTATTGCTATTTTTCCATTTGATTGAAGTAATTATAAGGACCAAAACTATTTATGTTTGTATGTTTTAAAGAGTGAATAGTCCAATTTAGGCAGATCACAGCATTTCTTCAAAGGGTTCCTGAAACAAATAGAATTTATTGAAAATTTAATAAGCTGGCGGGGAATTTCAATTGGACATGTTCGAAGTTTAGCTGGTTATAGTGCGCTATATTCAAGGCAAATTCGATGTAAAATGTTTGTAAACAAACACCCATATTTAACCTAAAATTCACTTTGTTGTATTCTTATTCTTTGTTAGCAATATTTATTGAAGGAAGGATCGACAAGTAATGTAAATTGCGTAGGCAGCAAAGTGAATTTTATTGGCGGTTGGCTTACAAACATTCTTCATCGATTTTGGCTAGTGTATTCAAGTATCTAAATTATCAGAATTTAGTAGTCAAGTATTATAAAACATTATATTAAACAAACTCTTTAGAAATTTTCTTGAATGCTTCTTTTTGGATCATGTCAATGCCGTCGCCATGCTGGCATAAAAGAGAAGCCATTGGGTACTCGCGTATATTACACAGTTGCTCTGAAAACAAAACATTTTCGCATTAGGTTTGTCGCAGATCTGGACGGCACCACTGTCGCACTGTGCGGCAGTGGATTTTTGTGCCCAAAAATGTGCATTCAAATATGGGCTCGAGCTCGTAATATTAAGACTGATTTTATATTGACGGCATCAGTTATCATCAGACCACTCGCTTGAAGCTTGCGGTAAGCCATACTTATAAAAACATAAAACTACTGAACAGATGGGGCTGAAATTTCGCTTAGATGTAATTCTAGACCTTGAATAAAAGCCAACTGTAGTTAAAGTCCACTTTTTATCTCGAAAAAACTCGGGCGAAGCCGCGGGCGGAATTTATTATAAATGCATGACTTAAAAATACTAAATAACTAAAATTATATAATAATTGATTAGTTAATCAGCGTACGAACAGCCGGCTGTAAGCAATTATGATTTTCTCATTTGTTGATATATCAACAGTTCAACCCTCTTATTAAAAATATATTTAACACTAGCTGCTGCCTGTGGCTACGCACGCGCTTTTTAAGTAGCCTATGTCCGTCCCCGGGATACCATTTACCTCCCTGCCGAATTTTATTGAGATTCGTTTAGGAGTGAAAAGGTAACAGACAGACAGACAGAGTTACTTTCGAATTTATATTATTAGTATGGATAGGTTACGGAGGACGAAGAGAAGCATTTGACGACTCACCAGGAGTAAATGGATATGGCTGGTATTTTCTCTCATACCAGTACCTGTCCCCACATCTGGTGTTCTTGAACTGTTTACCCAAGATGCACTGAAAGACAGGCCCGACGAGCCCGTCGCACACATTGCGTTCCACCATCCCAGCGACCATTAACTCCACTTTACATACATCGCCATTGTATATTTTTTCTAGGATAGCAACGTGCTGAAAATATAAAGTTCTAAATTAGTTAAGGGCGTTTGATTTACAATGGTTACAAATTTTTTGTGCGTTCTACAAGAAACTGCAGTAGCGGAAATAGTTATTTGTTCAACAAGTGAGCAAAACGATTTTCTGTTGCCCGTGCCGATATTAAATCTCGAGCTAGCGAAGCGAAGCAGTCTAGAGTAGAGTCACGAGCGTAGCGAGTGGCTGTAAAGTAGACTGCTGAGCTAGCGAGGGATTTAAAAGGCACGAAACAAAAAACATTTGCTGTCGAGTTCAACATACAACATTTCACCTCGACTAGCGAGAAAACATTATGTAATTTTTATAAGAGGTCGAATGTCAGGAACTCATAACGATCAACAACCATATTGAGGATTTTTTTCAATGAAGTTTGAACGCTGTCTAAACTCCTTCCCTTCGATAAGCTAAAAAGAGTACAGCTCACAGAGGTGCAACTCCCATACGAATTCCAAACCTGTTGCTCAGGAGAATATTTAAAGATGGAGCTGTCCGCCTAGAAGAATGCTCTTCACAAGCCAAGTTGCCGCTGCCTTCAGTGAGAAAGTTAACCTCCCCTGGTGCAGATCGCGTTTGTTCTTTTTTTCGGAGCCAACCACAGAGTATCGTTACCTTATATTACGTCATCGAAATTTAGTACAGCATTCTGAATTCAAAATACTTTTTTTTATAAGTTGAATAATAATAATTATTTCACATGTGAGCAACACCCAAGTTTGCTCATTGTTTTTGAGCAGCAAAGTCACCGTTTTCGAGCGAGTGTGGTAAAAAATAATTTTCCGTGAATCGTTAACCTTTTCTGTGCAACATAAAGTTTAAAAACACAACAGCAATCATGTAGTTTTTTAAATTATAGCTAGTACATATGCCTCGTGGGCCATGAAAGTATTAAACTTAAAAATTATCAACGGTTCTAATTTTAGTGCGTGTGGGCGATACCCATACGTACATAAGTACATATAATTCTGTTCAGGCATTTAAAAGTTACGCTGAAATAAAGCAACTCGCATACCTACAAACGCCCTGAAAGCATTAGGTAGATTGCTTTTTTTGGGCAGTCGTGTACTAAATTTAAAAACGATCATAATTTTTAAGTTGTTATTATTATTTTAGGCAAACCAAAGTTGGAATACGTAACACAGAGAAATTATACCTTATCTGATATGTACTTTTTGAGGTCGTCAAAGCAGTCACACTTAGTTAGTATGCCACAAGCTAACGCAGCCTTACAATACGTCACCATGCCATGGTCACGCGATCGCTCAACATCTATTCCAGGCAGATCAACACCAAACGGCCTATTAAAACTGTAATAGTCACAAAAACATAAAATTAAAAATGGGGGTATGTTCGCTTATTACACTCACACACTTGCACTTATAACGATACCAGTGAAAAGAAAAATGTTTATGAACTTATTTCGCAAGACTAAAGATATAAACTTTATTGATTTCTGATTACTGAAACTAAAATTCAGTCGCAGTCGTTGGATCGTATAATTAGCTTATTTGTAGTGACTTGGCTACTTAAAAAGTGAACGCTGATTTATTGGGAACAACTAATTAATTTCATTTTACGAGATGGCTATGTGACCACATCTACAGACTTTACTTATATCGATGCAATTAACTGAATAATTTTGTAAACCGTCAGGCCATGATACAAACGGACTAATTCTACGATCCAGCGGCGGTGAAGTACCTATACGCTAAGGTTTTTATTATTATAGTACGTAAGCCTCAGACTGGGTTAATTTATAAGAAATCAAATAATATCCCAAAAGTGTTTCGACTTCAACGGGACTTGAACTCGCATCTTTCGCTCAGTACGGGAACGTGCTAACCAACTATACTACGAGGTCAAGTGACGTAGGAGATGAAAAACTTGGGGACTCCCATTGCACTATAGCGCCGTTAGCTCCACCTACAGGGAAACATTGAAGTTTATCCAATCCTGTTCAAAGAATAAAGCAAAGAATAAGAATAACTTTAGTTCGTTTAAAAAGAGGTGTCACGTTGCTAATTTGTAAGGTTTTTATTATTATAGTGCGTAAGCCTCACACTGTTTTTACTGTAGGTGGAGCTAACGGCGCGGCGCTATAGTCCGATATAAGTTCTAAAGTTTTTCGTCTCCTACGTCACTTGACCTCGTAGTTTAGTTGGTTAGCACGTTCCCGTACTGAGGGAAAGATGCGGGTTCAAGTCCCGTCGAAGTAGAATAATTTATGGGATATTACTTGATTACCTCGCTAGTTAGTGGCACCGACCAACAAGAGCTGAGCCGCTTTATTGGGTAGGGGTGCATTTGGTGCTTGCAACCTACACCTGGCACTGAGTGCACACCTGCCCCTTTCAACAAAGTATTTTACGTTGTTTCATATTCCTAATTATTTAAAACCGTGTGTAGCAAATATTCTAAAATTTTGATATTCGAATGATTCGAGTATTATTGAATTATTAGAATATTGTTATAATGACGTCTTCTTTTATTATTATATGTGTTATTTGACAAAATAACACATAAAAGAAATAAAATTAACAAAATTCTTACACAAATTCTTAGTAAAAAACAGTGTTCAAAATCTAGGTTAGTAGGTAGTTTTACAATATCTACAGTACGGTTAGTAATTATAACACGGTAGTAAGTAGATTGGCATTTTACAAATTTTATATTTTTTAATATATAAAAAAGCATGAAAGTGCATTGTTTCTCACATAATTTGGTCAAGATCTCAGGAACCCTGCCGTCTATTGAAGTGACTTATGTCTTGATTCGTAGGTTATTATTAATTATTTGGTTCCTTGAGCAATTTCTTCATAAGTGGTGTAGTTTTCTTGTAATTAAGCAAAAACTTGATTTTTTGCGCTTACGCCGTTCCAAAGATGTATGCTCTGTCTCGCTCCTATGAACGCGAAATCATACGCCTATCCTTTTTACAAAATGGCGCGCATTACGCCCTCTTAACACAATGTCATTCACGTGAGCGACAGATATAGATAGACAGAAGGGTCTCGTCAAATACGCGAATGCACTACACTACGCAGTCACGCGCGGCACTCCCGAGTGTTTCCGAACCCTTTATCTTGTCATTTTGTTAACCCGAACGACATAAACTTGTATTGTCTTGTATGGATATATCGCGCGAACTTTAGTGTGGCATTTTAAGCACATTAGAATTGTGAAGTTGTTATTATTGAGTTTAATCGAATATTCGAATATTGCAATTTCAGTATTCGAATATTCGAACTATTAAAATATTCCAATTATTCGAATATTCAAATGCAAAATATGTTAAAATTAACATATTTTTAATACATACCTACTAAGAGGAATGTATTAAAAATATGTTAAAATTGTGCATTAAAATTATTATTAGTATTAAAATTTTGTAACTGTGCTATAAATGGACCACAAACATGGTCTAAAATAAATTATTTTTATTACATTCTTTATTTATTTACACGATTCAGCGTCTTCGACCCGAGCGTGAGGGTACAGTTACTTACGCACGCTGTGAAGAAAGGAGCAAAGTGTGCCTTAAAGTCTTTTCACTACAGTAAAATATAGCTGGACATTGCATTGTACCTCAAAAATTAAGGATATATACAATATTATATTATATGGATTATAAAATATGTCATAATAAGCGCATTCGCACCTAAACAGCTTGTGCCTGACTTCATCATCAAAATTTTCGTCGACGGCTTCTTGACGCTGCACGTGAAGGGATCGGAAGAGACCATCGGAGTTATCTCGTGTTTCTATGATCGAAGGCTTGTTTATCCATGCATTCAGTTCAATGGAACCTGTCATATCGAAGTAATCGTCATCACAACTCGTTTTGGTTTCGTAATTCTTCTTTTTTTCACTTTCGAAATAGAGGCTGAAAATAAAAACATGGTTTTGAAACACATAAAAAATAAGCACACACAAATTTTAACCAGTGAGCTAGTGTGAGTGTGCTCGAATACGAAAAAAGTTGTCGTGAGCTCGATAGACTCTAACTGTCACTGTCGCAGCACATACAAAAAACAAGAGTCGTCAAGTGCGAGTATGACTCGCGCGCCGAGGGTTTAGAACGTTTGTCAAGTATATATATAAGTATATATGTACGAGTACCTACAATAGGTACCGGTTAGAGACTTTGCTATGTAATGAATACATAAAAATTTAAAGTACATTTCAGATGGATCTGTTTGTTTTGTCGGAGTATACTTCTAGTAATGGTAAAATTTTCGAATTTTTTCAAAATATTTCGAAAAGTATATAATCTACAGGAATTTCAAAAACTGTTTTCAGATGTCAACAAAACCCTACCTTTATATACCTTTTACATTTTTTTTATCTTTTGTCCACTCGGTGAGACAGCTCCCTTTTGTAAATTATTATTTTCAACCATTTTTGAAAAAGTGTTCTACTTACTAGGTATATTTTAAAATATAAATCCAAATCTACAAACGCCACATACATTTATTATATCGCTCTGCAAAGTTCGGAGATAGAGGGGGGAATAGATAATTTTTCGACTTTTCCAAAATATTTCAAAAAGCATGATACCTACAGATATTTCAAAAACTGTTTTGAAATGTACAAACTGATGCCTTTCATTTGATATCCCACTTCACCTTGTAGAGGTCTCATTTAAAATTTCGACATCACAATTTGTACTGAAAACTTTAATTTTTATTCTTTAAATCTGTACAGGCGCTCGAAATGTATTATTATTCTAAATTTCAAGTGTATTGCTGCTGTAGTTGCTGAGATATTAAAGACGGAAAAAAGACAGAAAAAGCGAGACCACAAGGGTTTCCCTAAAAAGAGCCAAACACAGTGTGGAACCAAAAACTTCTGCTCCACTTAAATAATAAGCACGGCCAAAGAGTGGAATGGCTTCCTGCGTCTGTTTTACCACTAGAGCACAATCTTGGAGTTCTTTCCTGAGTGAAAGTTCCTTCTGGTAAAGCGTGCTTCATCTGCCACATCTCCACTTACATAAGTAAGATGGCAGCCAAACGCTTGACCATTATAAATTAAAACAAAAACGTTAAATAGCTTCTTAAATATCTCAAATCCATTCGAAAACTATCGAGATTTTATAAAACTATTATATCGCTGTCAAACTACGAAAAGTAATTCCTCTCTATCCGGCAGAGGCGCTGCAAGGCGCAAAATGTGTGGCAGGAAACGAATACATTTTTCGTTTTCAAACCAGAGCTGCGAGTCTATTTGACATTAGTAATGAGACGTGATAGAAACATCTCTTTTTTGTATGGGATTTGCGTAGTTCCTTGTTTGCACGATATAGGCGCTGTACCAAATTGTATGGAAAAAGGAGACGTCACAATCACCTCTCGTTACTAACGTCAAATAGACTTGCCCGCCTGTTCACAACCTGTTAAGGTTTCAGTTTTTATAAACAAAAAAAAAACTGTCCTATCAGCATATTACGCTAATGCCTATTCTTGGTTTAATTATTCGATTGTACTGTGGGGAAACTTGTACCTACGACTACCCTTACACAATTTAGCAAAGCTCCTTACTCACGATTAGTAAATATTTACAACAAAATACCTAGCCCGTAAAAGATTTTAAAGTTGATTCGGTTTTTCGTAGTAAACTCAAAGAATACCTTATTTCTAAATGTTACTACTACGTTAACGAATTTTTAAATGATTACTCTAAACTACAACTATTTGGCTGGCTGAGTAAAAAATTTACATTCTTACCTAGTTATTATTACTATTGTTTTGTTTCTTGTAGCTGACATTGTCTATATTTTCCGACTACTATGTTTCTAGCTATATATAGATTATGTACCTACCTATTTTAAAAATGTTTAAATAAATTACCCCTAAGCTAATTACCACCTGAGCTAAAACAATGTATTAATGTATATGTATGCAATAAATAAATCTGAAATCTGAATCAACTAAGAATTAAAATTATGTTTATTTTCAAAATACTCACTTAAATAGGCCAGGAATGGCAGAATGTTGTCCTCTGAGAGCAGCTGAGAAACATTCAACCGAAACGGCTGGGTTGCAGTCGCAACTATAAACGTCTAAGTAGCCATCCTCATCTCTACAAGATTCATTATTAAGTTTATTCATATATTTTGGCCCTGAAAGTAAAATAAGTTTATGTTATAAAAGGTTAGAAGCAGCTCTTTTGCAGCCGACTTCATAAACGGAGAAGGTTTGTATTCGGTTGTATGTATTATAATTATTTTTGTATTTTTGCTAGTCTATATCTCAGCCATTTGTTAAAAGGTTTTGATATATTTTTTATTTTAGTGAATAATCTGGAGGTAGTCACATAAAAGTAATTACTATTTACCCCGTAAAACTTAAAAAAATTCTGTTCATGTCTGGAATTTGAAGTTGGTTTTTATGTCATGTAAAAATAAAGCATATTAACTTTATATAAATCATCACGACTTGACACCTAAACGTTCATAAAAAACATAGCTCGACCCTTTTACGATACATCTTGCAAAAATACGATGTTAATGTTGTATGAAATAAGTAGATTAAATTCAGAATTTCGGAATAACCTACCAAGTATAGCAGATAGATATTCTTTAAAGAAAATATTCTGTAAAATCGCTATTACTATTCTTCGTGTCTCCTGGAAGCATTGCTCATCCTTCCACGGACACAGCTTGTCCTTGCACAGCTTGTGAGCGACACGGTTGTGGAGACGCAATACAACTATATGAATAAGAGTCAGTATTGCGTTTTGGTTCACTCTTACATCACCTGAAAATTGGTTATTATTTTGTTATAATATAACTTAGACATTTGCCTACCTACTGCACATTATGCCTACTATACTATCAAGATACCAGCTGGGCAATTCAGAGGTATTCGTGAATGCATCGTCTTACTATGTTCACCGCTCATTAACTGCCGAACAACAAAATCCATCAAGTGCGAGTGTGACTCGCGCGCCGAGGGTTTCGAACGTTTGTCAAGTATACCGATATGTACTATAGGTACCGGTTAAAGACTTTGCTATTTAATGAATACCTAAAAATTGAAGATACCTACATTTCAGATGGATTGGTTTGTAAAATTCGGAGTATAGAGAGTAATGGTAAAATTTTGGACTTTTTTCAATATAATATGTCGAAAAGTAATGTAACCTACAGGAATTTCATAAACTGTTTTGACATGAACAAGCTGATACTTTTTATTTGATACGCCACTCAGCATAGAAAACTTAAACTCAAAGAATACTCAAAGAACATCACATTTTCACTTGTTAGGAAACCCCTTTAAATTTTCTACTTTATTTTATTTTTAGTACTTACCTATTTGTTATTATTACAGTTGAAGTGTTACTTAATTAAAGAAAGTTTCATGTATCTACCTATTATAGTTCAAGAGACAAATTAAGAACAAAAAAAAATTGCCAAAAAAATCACGTTTGTTGTATGGGAGCCACCTTTAATTTTGATATTTATTTTATTTTTATTATTTGTTGTTATAACAACAAGAGAAATACACATCATCTGAAAATTTCAATTGTCTACCTCTTACGGTTTATGAGATATAGCCACGTGACAGACGGACGGACGGACGGACAGAGCCGGAGGCTTAGTAATAGGGTTCCGTTTTCACCCTTCGGGTACGAAACTCTAAAAACTACCAATTCAAAAAATATATTTTATATCGGACTCTAATACCGGAGGGTAGTAGATTCTGATAAATTCCGATTTAGTATCATATTTCAACACATTGTAATTACCTAAATAAATAGCCAAATTATTATTGCCATACAGTACAATGCAGCCAGCGTCTTGGAGACGCTTCCGACTGGTATTGATATGGATTAGTTGAGTTACCTGTAGATTGTTTGCAACAGTCTGCAGTTAGCTCAATTGTTTCAATTGTAAATACCAGTTCTAATTTGTTTCTATTATTACATTGAATTTTTCTTTATTAATAAAGTTTTCTATCTACCTAATTATAATATTTCAAAACTATAATGATAAAAGGCCTCCTCATCGATGTCGATGACGGCAACCCTAGAGGATTCCGGATTCTGTTTTCTATCTAAGCCCTTATATGGCTCGCTAGACCGAACTTTGTCTTATATACCCTACTACACGTATGACAGTAGAGTTGGGCCGCGGTGTTATAGGTTAATATTAATGAAGATAAGTTCTTGGTAGAATGAATACCGAATGCGAACGAAAGTAGTTGCAGTAATGTCGAGATGGCCTTCGCCGCACTCGCTACACCGTAGTAGCTACGACGCAATCGCGACGAAGTAGTCGAGTAGCCGTGGCTGTCGAAGCGTTAGGATCGACACCTCCATCTCATCCCGTGGACGTCGAAAGTGTCGACTATAAATAAATAAATAATGCTGGACAATCCACACAGCATCATCTTGCCCCAAAGCAAGCAGAGCTTGTGTAATGGGTACTAGAAGATTGATATACTTAATACAATACATAACATAGATAGATATTTTTTATTATGTATAACCTCTAGAAAATACCCAGAACACCCGGAACAAATATTTGCAGATCGTACAACCATTTGTACCAAGGCGGGAATCGAACCCGCAACCTTCTGAGTCGCAGGCGGACCTTCGCCCGCCGCGCCACATCGGTCGTCACTATGGGAATCTACCAGAGGCAGGGCAGCAGCTTCCTCTACTGCGATCACCCATCCGCCTGTCTAGCGTGATGATTATAGCAATACCCCTTTTGCCTGGAGGAGGCACGCTCTGCAGAGTACTTGAGTGATTACACGAGATACAAAGACGGTCACCGGTATGAAATGCGAAATGCCAGGAAACTGCGAGTGCTATCGCGTAAGCGAGTTGGAGCAAATCCCGTCCCAAGCTTTTAATCCTCTAGATAATCTGATATTTTATAGTAGGCCTTTTTACACAAGAAGGTTTTGACAATTTGTTTGAATTTATTTACTGAAAATTTTTGCAACTCACTAGGAGTTTTGTTGTAGAAGCGTATACCCTTTAAAAGATACATTAATTTTGGTATTGATATGGATCAGTTGAGCTACCTGTAGATTGTTTGCAACAGTCTGCAGTTAGCTTAATTGTTTCAATTGTAAATACTAGTTCTAATTTGTTTTTATTATTGAATTGTAATTTTCTTTGTCAATCATGAACTGATGATGATGTATTTGGGTTCAGGAGGACTAGCGTAGTCAACTTATTATCTTATAAATACATATGTCCATAGTTCATAGTTTTTATTATATTATGTATAAGTCAATTCAAATAATACCTGCTCGATAGCAAGATTCATTGGGACTGAGATTGAAGCAAGCCTGCGTTGGATTCAAGTTCTGCGGTAGCCACTCTTTGTTGTCTCTTTCTGCTGACTTCAGCATACCACATTTATAAGTGCGTAAACTGCCCGACGTCTTTTCATCACTACCGTAAATATTAGATGCGTCTAGGTAATGACTTACATTGTTGACCTGGAAAGGTTTATGTTTGTAAGATATTTTTATATATGTACACGGTGTAACATGAAGGGTAGATCAACGGTGGCAGGGCGATGGGTGACCTCAATGCCTATCGATTTAACCCCCCTTTAAGTTCCGCTATTTTTAGTCGTTCAAAAGTTATTCAGATTTTTTGTGTTGAACCAATTTTAAATTACTATTTAAAATTGGTTCAACATCATCATCATCATCATGAATGAATCCTTTACTACTGTAAAGGATTCATTCATGATTGAGATGTCAGGATTGGATCGATTAATTTTAAATTGTAACGAAGTGTCATCAGCGAATAAAATAATGTCAACAAATTTATGAGCTAGGAAAGGAAGGTCATTAATATATACTAAAAAGAGAAATGGGCCTAGAATCGAGCCTTGTGGCACACCTATGGTGAAATCCACGGCAGTCGACAATATACCATTTACGTCTACATATTGGAAACATTAAAACGTTATTCCAAAAATTGTGATATTCATAATTATGAGACGCGAGGAAAGCTTAAGTTGGCCTCAGACGAGACTAGCGAAAGTTAGCAAATCTATTGTCGTAAATAGTGCTAGATTTTATTACGTATTGCCAGCTAATATTACCAATATTGGCGAAAAGGCCTTTACGACCACCATCAAAAAGTACCAGGTACTTTATTCCTGCTGGCATAAAGGATTATCTCTCAGATCATAATTTTTGGAACGAAATTGCATGAGTCAGCAATAGTTTGTAATATAATTTTTTTTTTCTCTCTTGATACTGTGTACCTATTAGAATATTTTAATTTATTTGTAAGACTTTCTTAAGTGCAATGTAATGTGCCTATGAGAAATAAATGAATGAAACTGAAACTATGTAAACTAACCATGTGTTGGTTAGAACACTCCAGCTAACATTAATTTGATAATTTGTTTGACGGTTTTTTTGAAATAACCTTGTTATATCTACGTACCATCAAATAACAGAAACTGTGTCAAGTGTCCAGTATTATTTACGAGTAGGTACGCATTCACTAACCAGTCCGTTCACTAGCTGAGGCCTTAGAACGAGTTTTGCATGGTTTACGAAAACTATAATTAGTTTCCTTTCATCCAGTTAGTGCTTTGTACCGCCCCTACCGTATACTAGAGGATCTACTTTTGACAACGATCCAATAGTTTCATGCGAACTAGATTATAGTTTTCGAGTGATATTGGTTTATTTGTTGCATTGTAGCAGTAGTGTAACTTAGACAGGTCACCGGTAGCACGCGGTAGTAAACGAAAACTTTTTCGTTCTGGTACTACACAAACATCAATGCAAACTCACACTAGCCTTTCTGGTAGCTGGTGGCTGAATAAGGCTACGTGCGTCATGCGCACTGACAGAGTTAAAAAACTTACCGGAACTGCTGGTTTAGAGTTACAGCTGATGGAGTCGGATCTGACAAAGTTTATGCAATCTCGACCTGCCGGCGCAAATACTGGGTCATCCTTTGGTATATCGATGCTATCACATTTAGGATTCGTTTTCTCATTAGATGTGTACTTCCCGTCAACGCAACATTGGACTGCAATTTTTGTAAAAGATTAATGAAATGAAGCATGATCCATGAAGGATTACTTTATACTAGCTTCTTCCCGCGACTTCGCTTGCGTTTCCTCAAGATAAAAAATAGTCTATAATGTTATTTCAGGTCTTGAACTACATTCATGTAAAATTTCAGGCCAATCCATTAAGTAGTTTTGGCGTGAAGACGTATCAAACATCCAAACTTTCGCAATTATATGTATGATATTTTTTACACGAATTTGTATTTTGATTATGATTGAATATGCATTAAACAGGCAATAAAAATAAAGGAAGTCGTTTATTTGCGTTAATTATTATAAACACATTTATATATTGAATATAAAATATAAAAATT
Organism: Eupithecia inturbata; assembly: GCA_963662085.1. NCBI lineage: Eukaryota > Metazoa > Arthropoda > Insecta > Lepidoptera > Geometridae > Eupithecia > Eupithecia inturbata. The sequence continues at coordinate 7,116,734 of OY759186.1, read as the reverse complement.
AGTAATTAAATAACCCGCCCCTGACCATTCCCGGTGCAAAGGTGCCCATAATGCTTGCAGCATTACCTCGCTGCATATCGATGAGCACTTTTGAAAGAATGAGATTTCTCTCGAAGAAAAGGTTGGATTTCCATCCAACCCTTTTTTCGAGAGAAATCTCATTCATACATACACATAGACATAGTCGTCTATAAACTTGATGAAGGAAAGGGTAAAGGTCTCCTTAGGGGAGCTAACGGGTCTCTTACCTCACTCAACAGAACGTCTCTTTCCAAAGAGTTGAATGCGTTGTGAAATAGAGTCTTCGTTCTCTGGATTGATGAGACTAAACAGACTACAATTTACACCTACAATTTGAATCAATTCTATACTCAAATTCTGTGATGGCCTTATGCGAATAGGTAGACCGTATGTATATGGTTGAAGTCTTCAAAAAAGACACCTACTGAAAAAGTAGATAGATTTATTTCAATTGAAACAAACTACCTACCTGTACTTACTTCCCCTGCCAAGTCTTACCTTGATTACTGGTCATAGCAAGGGCGAGATCATGAACAATGAACTGTCCAAATGCTACTAAGCCTATGGTACCGTTGCAGTCCAGCATTTTTTCATTATCGTATAGTTCCAAACTTATCTCACGAGCACTTGTGAGGCAACCATTTGAACTAGTACAAGGAAGTTCTTCTTGTCCTGAAATTAAATAGTGAATTAAGATTTATTACTTTGATAGTTTGATCCTGCCTGCGGCTTCGCACGCGTTGCGTTACCCTTGGAAACTGATATAACAACCGGTAAAATATTTGTCAGGTATACCAACTAACCATCACAATAAGAATTTTCCATATATCTTGTGTATGGGGTTCCCGCTGCTCCCAAATCACATTGTTTCAGATTATTGCAGGTGCCATTAATTGATCGGTATGGTTCATCCTCTTTGCACTTAAGTCCCTTTACATAATTTTTTATTTCAGGAGTTTTCTCTTGCTTGTCTTCTCTTTTGTCAGTGTGTACAACTTTTTGTATAAATTTTATACCCTCGTCCACTAAACCACCAGCTGCATAGTGCTTCGATATTATAAATATAAGCGCCCAAAAAATATTCGAAGACCACATATCAATTGATTAAATACGAACCCATAAATTTACGAATATATGTACCTACTAAAATGATAAATTAAAACGAACTGAGTGATATGTCACCTTTAATTAACTTTTATATGTTCCGTTCGAGTTGGCTGACAGAAATTATTTTTATTCTTTCATACAACATTGTATTATGACCTGCTATGAGGCACATAATGCACATGTTTTATTATATAGCTATTTACTTGCATATTTTAAAATATACACGGGCGTTTTTATATCAATAGCGACCTGAAAGTTATCAGGTTATCTACTCTGCTTTCTCAGGTGTTCAGTTAAACGCGTCAAACCAAAACAAGCACTTTGAATAGGTTCTTAGATATCATTTAGATATGCTATAAAATTTTATATATATAAATGAAAAATAATTATTTATATAAGTTTTACTTTATTGAAAAAAATTGGCTGAGTTAGCAGGGTGTGGGAGTGGTAGATCGGTCTTTAATTAGGTATTCATTGGGTTCCAGACAAACCATTTTTTCATTTGATAAAAGAGGTCATTCAAAAAAAAAAATAGAATTTAGACCTGGCGTCTTTACTAACGTAATCGTGGTGACGGGAAACTGTAATCTATGCCCGAAGATCTCTCCGCGCTTTAAATGGCTGCTAAATTTATTCGATAATACTGTAAGTCATACCCGTTTTCTATGGCCTTCAAATTATTTCTAACTAGCTGCGCCCTGCGGCTTCGCCCGCGTGGAAATTGATTGGATATATACTAGGGGTAGTTTTGTAAAAATAAAAAATACGTGAATCATTATTTACTTTATAGTTAATTACGAATCACAATCTTTAATAACCCGATTTACCTCATTTTCAGGAAAATTTTAAAAATCCTTAAACATGTGTTCAATAATTTTGTATTGATAGTATTATTTGTAAGTTTCAGGATAATTGGGTCACTTGTTAAACGTTATTACAAAAAAAAACTCAATAACTTCAATCCTCATTTTACCCTTTACCAAGGGTTTCTTGAAAGTTCCTGAAATACATGTTTAAATTTATTATACGTTTGATATATACAGAAAAATTCAGGTTAATAGCATTATGCATTAAAAAGTTACAGACATTTCAGTACGGAGCCAAATTACGAATCACAAATTTTATTAACCCGTTTTACCCCATTTACAGGCAAATTTCGAAAAATCCTATAACACTTGTTTAATAGTTTATTTCTAGTATTATCTGTAAGTTTCAAGCTAATTGGGCCACAGGTTCAAGAGTTCCAAAAAACACCAAAAAACTACTGTCAGCAAAAGTGTGTTGTATTTTTTGTTTTTACTCTAGCTACAACCCGTGGCTTCGCCTGCGAGATCTATAGGTAGTCTAGATGTCCGGTCTCTAGGAGGGATGTGTCTGTGTAGTTTATTACCAATAACCCTGTATAAAAATGATCTGCTACTGTACATTTTAGTAACAAACACTTTGAGATCATGAAAAATGAATTTAATTTTAATCTTATTAAGTCATGATGTATACAGAGTAAAGGCATTGATAGCATTAATGATAGCTCATTTGGCCTTAATACCTTAATTTATTTTTATCGGCTGTAAAAAACCAGTTTTGAGGGTTCCGTGCCTGAAAGTTGTGTCAAGGGAACCGAAGAAGATTATATAAGAATATACCTGAATATGCCTACACTTTATATCGAATTATTGCCTAGTTACATAATGCAGTCATAAATATAGGCATATGTATTAGTCATTGGTTAATGTTCAGAGTGCCTATGGCCATTATTCAATCATCACCTGATGCTTGGTAAATGCTATCCATATCAATCCAGACACTTAGTGTGTCTATATCGGTACCTAATTAATCTTCTTACAATCATAGATCTAAGTAAAATCTGTAGATATGGTACGTTCTTCCAGCAGCGCTTACTCAACAACTGGCCTGTGTTACAATTACACGGAAACACACGCTCACACTTACATTTCCAAACTTGTGCATTATTTATAATGAACAACACGAGGGCATTGCTGTAGTCTTTTAGTCAATAAATTACACTAAAGTACTTCGCGTCGTGCTACGACGCGACGTACTTTAGTGTGCACGCGGACGACCACAGAAATCTGAATATTATGGCACTAGAAATGTTAAAAGACGCTATTTACTTACGAAACGCTTGTCGCCATCTCATTTGACATTTCTCCCACCAATGCTGTCACTACTGCATACGCATATAATCGAACGCAGAGCCACGCACACATAATCAGCGCCAAACAAAGAATCCTGCACCGTGATTAGTTCTTACACATAAACAAAAGCTTGTCTGTGGACTTACCAATACATTGAAAATTTTTCGTATGCGTATATGTAATATTATTGCTTGACAAAATTTAAAAATTGTCGATATTATCGATATTTCAACATGCGGGGCGCACGCATTCTTATTATAATTTAAGATTAAGGTATGTACATTTTATTATTAACTATCAGGCCAATATACAGTATACAACTTTTTGCGTAGTAGCTGTACCTATAACTTTTCTTTTCAACGGAGCAACTAGTTTTTCATCGCGCTCTCGAAGTTGTTCGTAAATACAATTACACCTTTCTGTTATTTACATAAAAAAATATATTAATTAAATGTATAGGTACCAAACAATTAGCAGTATCCTGGTGAACACGCGGAGGTAGGTATTATAATATACAGGGTGTCCCATAATGAGTGAATAACCCTGAAGGTTGCTTGTGCGAGGGGGCAAGGCCAATCTGAAACAACTTTTTTTTTCACTTGTGTCGGCCGGAAATTAATTAATTTTTTGTAAATTTGGAGAAACTAGTGCCTTTGTTTACATTTTTGAACTTGGTGCCCACAATTTTAACAAATTTTTATTTTTGGAATATACTAAAAAGAAATAGCTTATCTGAACACCGTTTGAATAATTTTGGTAACTAGGACCAGTAATTTTCGAGATAGGATTTAAGGTGGAAAATTTTAATTTTTAATTTAATTATGCTAAGATCTGTGGTTTAAAAAAATGTACAAAACCTAAAATGCCATGTACATCAAAAACATGTCCATTATAAGAGGATTGTAAAATGATTATAAACTATGAAATTATATAAAAACATTGTAACAATTAATGTTTTTATTTTTTGTACGTAAATGTAAAGTAAAGCAGTTATCTTGTAGACATAACACAAACTCTCTTTACTTTCAACTAGATTATTATTTATTTATTTTAATATTTTCCATGTGCGAGGCATGATAAAGCAAAAATAGATTTTGCTCACTGTTTTTAGGCAAAAAGGTTATCGTTTTAGAACGAGAATAGCGAAAAAGATATTTTATTGATGTGTTTTCCACTTTAATCCTGTCTTGCAAATTACTGGTCCTAGATACCAAAATTATTCTAACAATGTTCAGATAAGCTTTTTCCTCTTAGTATATTTCAAAAATAAAAATAAATAAAGTGGTAAAATTTTGGGCACCAAGTCAACAAAGGTGTGAACAAAGGTACTTATTTTACCAAATTTACAAAAAGTTAAATATTTTTCGGCCGGGTCAAGTTTAAAAACAAAAGTTGTTTCTGATTGACCTTGCCCCCTCGTGCAAGTACCTTCAAGGTTATCCACTCATTATGAGACACCCTGTATATTTCTGGACAATATCACATTTGTAGATGTTTTTAAATGCTTTATTTTTTTCAGCTAAGTGGAATATAATTATGTCTAACAAAACAACAACAACATTATTATTTTTATTGATAATATAATGATTTTATCGATAATTGTTGTCGAAGCTAAACCGTGCAGTCACATTTGCGAATACGACGATATCGTTAGTTTCAGATAACATTGCTGCGTGCACTTGTATCGCTCTGGATAATAAAGAACTAATCTTTATTAGTAATAGTATGCAAAAATTACGAAAAAACGAAAAAAACTATCATTCTCATAGTGAATAATTTGTCTCCGTTTATTTTATTAAAAAACCGCAATAGTATAAAATAAAAATACTTTCCGATGAAAAGTAATCCTCTTATTGGTATAATTGCATAATGTGTTATTATAATTCTATATGATTTATTGATAGATGTTATATTTATATGTGATTTATAGCATGGAAGAGTTCCCGCAATTGGATATGCTGCTACATACCATTTTTATTGGTACTATCACGTCCGCCGTCTCGAACAATACTAAAAATTTACTCGCGCGTTGGTGGCTCATTAGTCACCTGTGCGGCGACAAGGTCACGCGAGCACGCCCTTTCTTGTGCCTTATTATTCAGATTTCTGTGCGTAACACGAACGCCGCGCCGCCGCCGCCGCCGCCCCGGTCCGACTATGACTGAGGTGGGTGGACCTAATTGCACCTAATTTGAGCCTTCCTGTTTTGAGAAGTACCTCATCTCCCTTTTTTTTAGATCAATGCTTACAATGTACTTTGTTTTGTTTTATTTGAAAAATATACAGTACATAAATATAAATGTAAATATACTTTCTCCCAATAAGAAAGCTATCTACCGTTTATGGTACAAAAGGTGTATAGGGTGTTATTCAAACTAGTGCACAATACTCAAGGAGGTCACCTGCTACCACAGATTAATATTCAGTAACATTCGTTTCTAGACAAGTAAACATACGGTAATTTTAGTTACTACTCGACTTGGTTATTTTGAGAAAAGTTAAGTTACATTCATGCGTGGGCAACGTGGGCATGTCTTTGATAATGATCAATAAATATAAATTCATATAAGTTACCTGCTATACGTACCTAAATACATACATATAATATAATCCATAAACAATGCTTTGTACCTACCTATACGTATGTATAGGTAGGTACAAAGCATTGTTTATGTTATTTCATTAGATACATTAGAATTCCATAGAGCGAGAAGTAAACAATTTATTATTTATATCTACACTTGGAAAGCATGAAACGAAGTTCGTAAAATGGTTATCAATGGGAGTGAGTACGCTCATGCGTTTTACATTAAAATTTCTGATCCCCTTCGCAGTTATAGTAGTAAAAATTTTTTTATAAATAAATGCTGGAAAATTGGCACTGCTTCTTCTAGCCGCCTGGAAATCTGCAAGACCTGGAGTCCAGACCTGGAGACCTGGACCTGGGCCTAGACCTGGAGTAAGATCTGGAGTCTGCAATTCGTACACATATTGGTCCTGAGGCGGGAATCGAACCGGCAACCTGCTGCGTCGCAGGCGGACCTTTGCCCGCTGCGCCACAAACGTCGTCGTAATCAGTGGAGACAGTGGTTGCTGGTTTGATACCCGCTGAAGATGATTGCATGCTCCACAAATATTTTATTCCAAGCTGTTCAAACATTCGGCTTATCTGCATGTTTTTTGTTGGCACAATAAAAAAGAAATAACGCTAAAGCACGTACTAAAACGATAGGACAAAAGAAGCAATTTATATGATGAAGATTAAGGTTAACGCTGTAGTTTAATGAAAAGATAATAAAACATCTAATTCAAGAATTGGAAATTATTTATTTACATTATAAATATGGTCTACTTATGTTTTCTAGAAAGACGAAGGTAAGCAGGTAAAGTCCGATGAATCTTTAAAAGCATTGTGATGCTTAAACAATATTTTTTAAACATTATATTTTATACACATACCTTATACGATAGAGGAGTAGGTAAATTTCAAACTGTCAAAGTCAGTAAACATGTAAAATTTCGCAAATGGGCGTTTTGTGTTTCTCATTATTGCGCTGTGGCGCTGTGTAATATAATATTTTGCTAAAATTGTGTTGAATAGTTAGATAATGACCTTTTGTTATCAACATTTTATTAATACGACCGATGTGGCGCGGCGGGCAAGGTCCGCCTCCGACGCAGAAGGTTGCGGGTTCGATTCCCGCCTTGGGACAAATGTTTGTACGATCTGCAAATATTTGTTCCGGGTGCTCTGGGTATTTTCTATATATAATAAAAAATATCTATCTATGTTATGTATTGTATTAAGTTTATCAGTCATCTAGTACCCATAACACAAGCTCAGCTTAGCTTGGGGCTAGATGATGCTGTGTGGATTGTCCAGCGTTATTATTATTAATAACATTCTTAGGAACTAAAAAAACCGCTAAGTGCGAGTCGACTCGCACACGAAGAGTTACGTGCCGTAAAAATCAGGCAACTTTTTCAAAGAACATCAAATTTTCACTTGGTTGGAGACCCTTTTGAATTTTAAATTTAATTTAATTTTTACTAATATTTGTTATTCTTACAGATGAAGTGTTACTTATTTGTAGAAAGCCTACCTATTGTAGTTCAAGGTATACATACAGCCTTGACAAATTAAGAGCAAAAACAGCCAAAAAAATCACGTTTGTTGTATGGGAGCCCCTTTAATTTTAATATTTATTTAATTTTTATTATTTTTTATTATACGGGTAAGAGAAATACACATTATCTGAAAATTGAAACTGTCTAACTCTTACGGTTCATGAGATATATATCCTGTGACAGACGGACGGACGGACGGACGGACAGACCGACAGCGGAGGCTTAGTAATATGTTTCCATTTTCTCCCTTCGGGTACGGAACCCTAAAAAGATGTAAAATTGTTTGGACTTATTGGCGATTCATACATGATGTCGCCCATCGCAATGTATGTACCTAATAATTTTATAAAGTTAATAAAAGTTGCCTAGACCGCGAGGTTGTTTGAAAAAAAATTCTGACGGATATCCGTGATTGGTCGCAATAAACTTGAACAATTTTGAAATATTATCTGTTTGGACTTCATTGCAGTCTTTGAAAAAAATACAGATTTTAAACAGGTTTACAAAGCAATTCCTTACGGATGTAAGCGAGTTAACTACGAACCTTATTTGTGTTGGAAGAACACCAACGTTTCATCCCTTAACGAGGGACTTCTTCAGTTAACCCGCTTACATCCGTTATGAATTCTTCAAACTACGATAGTTATTTATAGTAAAAAAGCAATTCCTGTCACTTATTGACTTTTGAAGTTAGCTGGTACAATCAAAATAATCAAAAAATCAAGTTTCAATGTCAGTGACCTTATGGCAGTTTGATATTTACCTACTCAGAGTTGATCAAAGCTTAGCTTAGAAAGCATGTAGATACCTATAAGTACTTAATTCATGTCATGGCGTCACAAGAAAATGTAAAGAAAAATTACAAGCTTATACTATATTTACAATTTTAATTAGGATTGGTAACATTAAACACATTTGAAACTCCTATCTTGCTTTGTACCTAATTGATTTAATGGTCCGTTCACATGCTGGCCAAATCTATCACCACGGAGGACGGTTGTTATTACTGGACACCGTGTAGAGGGTTCATTAAGTACATAATTTACCCCCTTACGTATAAACCTCTCTGAGCATGTAGTATGTAATAGCTTGTAGTGCTCCCATTTTCTCATTTTAAGCAATTCCATACATTTAATACTTAGGTACTCATTTCGTAATTTTTCCCATCTTATAAAATTGTATAAGTATTATAAAATATGAATAATTTTGTAATATTCGGTCGTCACCCCCCCCCCCCCCCTCAAAACTCATCATATAAGTATGAGTCAATGGTTTTATACGAAACTAGTTTTTTTATAAGTTTTATAGCTTTGCTTGAGAGAGGCTTTTATGTAAGAGGGTTATTTGAGTACAAATTCACTTTTTTTACTTAAACCTCCTGACATCTTGCCATAACCTCAGGTCTATGAAAGGCAACTGGTCGCAGGGTACTACTTGGTTCCTGTGGACAAAAAACATTAGTTAGAACCTATTTTTAAATAATTACATTGGTGATAGAACGATCCTCTATGCCAAAGTAGAGTCAATTCTGTAGCTTACAAGTTACAATAGATTTTTATATTCATAACTTTTATTGAATACATTTATTTCCGCTATGAATAACATTTCATCATCAAAAAAAACCCAATCAGTGGTCTACGACTAAAACACTGAGGCCCGTATTATTATAGAAGCTTGCTCAGTCATCGATCTATGCTTGAGTAACTATTTTCTAGGGCATAAATCTCACTCAAGCATAGATCCATGTCTGAGGAAACTTTCATAATAAGGGCCTAAGTGTTTCACTAACCCAGAGTTAGCTAAATCTTATCCAATCTAACTCATGGTGGGGTAAGTAAATTCAGTATATCGATAGCTGAAAAGTGCCTCGAGATGGTCCGAGAACAGGGTTCCCGGTGGCAGCCGTCTGCTCGACGGCAAAGCTACTGCCGTTGCCCCTGATGCTGCTGTTAATACCTATGTCGCCACCGCTTTGCACATTTCCTTCAATGAGTCACCATCTGAACAAATCTTGAATAAATCTCCCAAACAAACACCTGGCTGAAAAATACTTACCCAGTCGAGATCTGCTGGAAACCGTTTGGCTGCATAGCCTGTACACCCTCTGAGTTGTCGCATAGTATCCGAGACATTGATGCTCCGTGGCGTATGGCTTCTAGTTGATCTGAGAAAAATTAAACATTTAATAATAAATTACTCTCCAGAAAAACACATAGACGAGGCTGGCATTTCCTCTGAAGAACTTTCACAGGCGTGAACACTACGTTTGCCGAGTCGTGGTCTCCACTCAAAAAAAAACGTTTATCCCAGCGTTTGTCTGTTCTTCGGGAGATATGGCCGGCTTTGTGCCACTTCAGCTTGCTAATTCATAAAGCTATGTCGAGAACTTTGGTTCTCGGTCTGTGTATTCGTTACGAATCCTATCCTTCAGAGAAAACTCCGAGCAAAGCTCTTTAGATAACAATAAAAAAACTTACTTGGAGTAAAAGCAATCTCTCGATCAGCTCCGTTCTCATAGAAGAACCGGTCTCCAGCTCTCGTCCTATAGAACTGCTCTGTGAGGATGCAGAGGAAAGTCGGCCCTGCCTGCGCGCCTGGTACGTTCCTCTCGAGGGATCCGGCCACCACCAGCTCTACATCCTCTGGGCTCTCGTAAAGGGCTTCGAGTATTGGAATGTTCTAGAATGATAATCAGCATCGTCAATAGTTTACGAGGACGGTGTGGAAAGCGCGGGGACGGATATGTGGATTTAGGTGAGATAAAAATCAAATTAATTAGATAAGATCCACCAAGATATCTTAAGATACAAGATTATAATTATAAGATTATTACGAAAGATATGATATGGACCAGTTGAGCTACCTGTAGATTGTTTGCAACAGTCTGCAGTTAGCTTAATTGTGCAATTGTAAATACTAGTTCTAATTTGTTTGTATTATTAATTTGTAATTTTCTTTGTCAATAAAGTTGGTAAAAAAAAAAATTACGAAAGTAAATTAACTAAATTTAAGATTATTATTTTTTACCTATAAACTGTTTTTATACCTTATAAGAGTTCTTGGACCTATAGGCACTTAGTGCATTTCCTTGTATATTAGTATATTCTTTTTATTACATTTTAATTCTTATTTCGTACTATGTTTAAGTGTTATTTTTTAAAGTTGTGTGTAAGATATTAGTTTTTATTAGTTTTGTCATTATCTTAACATAATTTACTTAGCCACCTAGTTATCCAATCAAAAATTCATTATAAAAAAAAAACAATTTAGAACTAGTATTTACAATCAACATATTGTAGTTTTTTTTTCAAGCAATTTAAGAGCTCATAAATTAGGATTACAAAGGAAAACTAAAAACTAACAGGATTGCTGGGAAGGTGGCGTTCACAGCAGTGCCTGGTGTACGGGCAGTCCAGCCTTCCAGCTATCATTGCCAGCACGGTGTTGGAGCTGGCCCGCAACCTGCGTACCAGAGAGGCGGCGCGCTTGCGCATGGTGGTATGGAAACAGTCAACCCGCGCCGCCGCAAACATCCCTGATGCGGTACAGTAGCGGGGCAGCCCCAACACCGCCCTGAGCGCATTGTTGTACTGGACGCGGATGGCGCTGTACATCGCGAGCGTATACTTCGCCCACAGGCTGCACGTATACAAAGAGGTGCAGTACGCTCTAAAGAGCGTTAACCTCACCTTCTCTGAGCCACGCGCAAACCTCCTGGCAACCATATTCGCCCGCACAGACAGCGCCCTCCGCTCCCGTTCGATGTCATCATTGTCTTTGAGGTTGGTAGTGACTATGTGACCTAAGTACTTAAAAGAGTACACCCTCTCTAAATCGACACCGTTCAGTCGAACGGGTGGGACGTTTTCCAGCCTCTTTCTTCCGGCCTCAAAGACCATGAACTGACTCTTTTTCGAGTTATACACCAGTCCGTGACCACAGGCGTATTCCTCACAGATTCTCATAAGCTCCCTGCCTAGCCTAGAAAACAGTTTTAAACATGGACCCCATTTTTAAAACTGTTTTCTATTATAAAACCTTCAAACAACATGGTAACAATAAAATTTATGATTTCTTCTTGTCTGTGACGTCATACAAAGTATAAGGAATCTGACAAAGCGTCATCACATTCGTTATCAGGATGTGTGCTGGTCCTATCAGTGCGTAACCCAGAATCCTGAAGAAAATACAAGCATTTAATTTGAGGTCTAGCACAAAAATGCGACCCAAGCGCCTTTTTATCACAATTATCTACTACTAACTTTTTATCAGGACCCAAATCTCGTACCGTAAACGACTGTTCTATAAATGAAATTTTAGTATTTATTCTGCATTAGAATCTGATAGTTATATTTCACCATCTTCATAGAGAAAGTATGAATTTCCACATCTGGCGGATACAAGGTTCCTACATGTGTTATAGACACCGCAACCGCAAAGCAATTGGAGCACTTCCGTTACGGAAATTAGTTCTTGGCTCGACTGCGCAACTTAGCCTTTATCTACCTAATAATGTCAATTTAAATTGTCTGGGGGGTACCGAGGATCTCCGGGTTTTAAAAAAAATATCCGAGCGTCTGGTCGAAGCGACGCGTGACCTCGGGTCACGCGGTCAAGCGGGTCGGAGCTGGTGAGTATCTGGCGCAGCGCATCAGCATGGTCATACAGCGGGGCAATGCGGCCAGCGTCTTAGAGACGCTCCGACTGGTCTTGATAATATACATTGCCCTTTAAAAGATACATTAATTTTGGTATTGATACGGATAAGTTGAGCTACCTGTAGATTGTTTGCAACAGTCTGAAGTTAGCTCAATTGTTTCAATTGTAAATACTACCTAGTTCTAATTTGTTTCTATTATTTGATTGTAATTTTCTTTGAAATTTCCATACGTATAATAATATTAATTCGAGAGTAACTCTCTCTGTCTGTCAGTCTGTATTGTTACCTTTATTGTTTGTCACCTCTTCACGTCTAAACGGCTGAACGGATCTTTATGAAATTTGGCATGTAGATACATTGTATCCCGGGGACCGACTTAGGCTACTTTCTATCTCGAAAAAGAGCGTGTGAAGCCGCGGGCGGTAGCTAATTATTAAATAAATAATGCTGGACAATCCACACATCATCATCTAGACCCAAGCTAAGAGCTTGTTTTATGGGTAGCTGACTGATATACTTAATATTACGTAGATATATATTTTTTAATCCCACCCACATAATTGAAATGAACGAGACACAATAAGGTATTTTTGGAGGCATACCTTACAGATATTATATCGAACTCATAACTTCATAAGGTTCCTGCGATTTAAAAAAGTAAATTACATCTAATTCTAAATTTCAGCGTTCAAATCCTGTTTTCATTTGACCATTATTTTATTTCACATCATTTTTTCTTTATTCAATCTTTATTTTATATCTGTCATACGATTAAATTATATAAATAAATTATTAATGAGCTTGTTTAAAGCTTTTGTTTTGAAAGTTAAGAAATAATTTAATTATTAGGTATTCTATTAATTTATACGATATAAAATATTTTTTTTTTTGAGTAAATGTTTACACCTAAATAAAATAACGTAAAATTGAATAAAACAGGATTCAAGGAAAAACAATCAAGCAAATATTAATTTATCATTGAATTTAAGTTTCCTTATCTTTTACCTATTTAAAAAGGTTGTAAGCACCACAAATGGCTGCAAGACAATGTCTAGAATCTAGACCGCAACTGTACCTACAGCAGCTATAGATAATTCGCTAGGTATCACAAAAGTGCGTTGTTATTGTTTCCTGTAGGTAGGTAGGTATGCGTGTAGTTTTAACAGAACCTATAACTTTTATTTTATTTTGTTATGTGAAAACAATTGTTAGCTTAATTGTTTCAATTGTAAATACTAGTTCTAATTTGTTTTTATTATTTGAATGTAATTTTCTTTGTCCATAATGAGGTATTATTGTGACGTATAGTTTGACATAAAATTTGAATATGTTAGCATTGCCATTTAACCTGGCAATGCTGCCAGCATTCTGGGCACACTGCCTTCTGGTGACGGCTTAGATTTTTAAGAAATAGATATAAGTGTATGTATATACTAGTTGTAATTGTTTTATTAAATTATTGTATTTTTCTATAAGTATCCTTTATAATTATCTGATATTTGATCAAGAAAACTAATAAATTGAATATGTTTATCTGTTTTCTTTGAAAAAAACTAAAATAAATCACACTAATATTATAAATGCGAATGTTTCAATGTTTAGATGTATGGATGTTTAGATGGATGTTTGTTAATTCTTCACGCCAAAACTACTGAACGGATCGGGCTGAAATTTTGCATAGATGATGTTCTAGGTCTGAAATAAAACATAGGTTGCGTTTATCCCAGAAATCAGTTCACATGGGATTGAAATAACTACACAGCACAGAGGCCCTTTATGAGTTAATCTTAAGGCGAGGGTTCACATTCTGATCCCATTCTCATCCTATTATTCGCCGTAGGAGCACAAGGCACACTTGGTTACAATACAATACACTTTATTGCACACCACAAAAAAAATACAAAAAAAAGATACAGGAAAAGAGAGAAAACAGAGTTGCACAATGGGCGGCCTTATCGCTAAGAACGATCTCTTCCAGACAACCTTTGCTACGCCGGTTTACATTTCACTTATAAATAATCAAGAAACACGAAACTAATTAAAAATTAATTATACTTACATCTACATCTACATCATAAGATTAATTATTAGAGCTGCTGTTAAAGCACATAGCGGGTATCATAGGGATCACTATATGATACACCCGAAAATGATATCTGCCTATTATTTTGTGATTAGATAAGTAAATACATTTATTTTACCCAAAAACACAAAGATATAGATTTATTTGCAAAAACACGTGTTAACAAAGATGGTAAATAATTTATGACACAACGTGTTTGACCAATTTATATCGGTACGCAAAAAATATGTCGAGAGTAAAGCACAAGACATAAACAAGAGAAAAGTGCGTATAGAAATATGAAGAAGTTACATAAACTAATACAATTTAACAATTTATATTATACGTAGGATAAAACGGGTCCCAATCTCAGCATTTTGCAGTATTAGACATTTGCCAAATACTGCGCTGGTTTTCAGTTAGGCCCTGTGATTCTCATTTTAAGGATATCGGGCCTTAAACTGAGTCTGTCTTTTAAAAAAGACAAGAAAAAAGAAAAAAAATCGAAGATAACAAACAACTTCTATGTTGCTGTTAGTAAATCTTAACGAGAGGGCAGATATCATCCTCGGATGAATAAGGTAAGTTGGAGTATGACCGGCCGCGGTGAAGACCGTATGAAATTAATTTTAGCTGAATTAAGCTATATTATTATAAGTTTCATCTTTTTTTTTAGACTCATAAATACCTCGGGCAATATGAAGTCCTGCATTTCTTGGAAGGTCTTTGGCACCGGCAGACCACAGGCGGCTCTGGTAGCGGCGTACGTTCCCAGTCCGTGGTCGCGACCACGTTGGATGTCCGTGGCTCGGAGATCTCCACCGAAAGTGTTGTTCCGTCTAGAGAGAACAGGAAAAGGTATAAAAATGCGCATGTTTTGTTATACCTAGAAGTATTTTTGGGTAACAAAATATGCGTACTTTAGTAGTAGAATAAACAAAAGTTGTAGATAAAAGTGACAAGAATTAAGTACGGCAATAAAAATAGAACAACATTAGAGGGTCTTAATAAACTTCTTCATCATCACCAGCCTATATTAGTCCACATCTTGACATAGGCTCCTCTAATAAACGCCATAGCGCCCTGTCTTCAGCTTGCCGCATCCAGCATATGCCTGCAGTCATATGCTGCTATCTGCAGTCGCAGATCGTCATCCCACCTGGCTGGGGCGCGTCTCCACCCAAGAAAAAGTTTACCCCAGCGCGGTTATCGGTTCTTCGCGAGATATGACAACAAACTTAGAGAGGTCTTACTTAATCTTAGGCGCGTATTATGAAACCACGCTCAGTAATCGATTTATGCTTGAGTAACGCTTTTACCATAGAAAATCTTTACTCAAGCATAGATCGATAACTGAGCAAGCTTTTATAATACAGGTATAAGAGGATCAATTAATTTCATCAACATAGAGTATAATTAATTATACATATACAATGTATGTTTTGTACGAAAAGTCCTAGCTCTACAATCTATGTTACGATGCAAGCATTAAATGCTTGCATTTAATGAAATTTTAGAAATTTTATATCATTCAAAAAACCTATAGCAGCAATGAATGTAGGGTTATTTGTGGGTGCTACGCTACGTAGTACCTGTTGCTAGAAGTTAGTGAAACTACTAAATTTATCGATTTAGTCCGTCTGGTCAGAGGTTTGAATTGGTTTCTTGCTTAATTCGTGCAAGCCGTATGTGTAGGCATAGTATAAATAAATAATAAGCGTAGAGGTAGGCTGTGGTGTAGGTATGAAATTCCAGCAACTAAGACCCGTATTATGAAAGCTTTTTCATTCATAGATCAATGCTTGAGGGACTTATAACTCATAGAAAAGCGTTACTCATGTATAGATTGATGACTGAGCATTGCTCATCATATATCATAATACGGGCCTAAGTATTTAATTGAACGCCACACAAATTACTAGGATTTAGTTCCTACACATAAAGACATTTGCACCCCAATCATGAATTCGAATACTTAATTGTCACCACATTGGTAGGTAATCCATACTAATATGATAAATTCGAAAGTAACTCTTTCCTTCCATCTGTCTGTCTGTCTGTTACCTTTTCACGCCTAAACGGGTGAACGGATCTTAATGCAATTTAGAAGGAGGTAGATGCTATCCCGGTGACAGACTTTGGCTACTTTCTATCTCGGAAGATAGCGTGCGAAGCCGCGGGCAGCAGCTAGTTACCTATAAGTAAGAATCACAATGTGAACCCTGTTGGGCGTATCAACAAGTGGAAGGCAGGCCAAGGTTGTTTTTGGTAAATATGTAGGCACTAAGGTGTATAGTGCCCTTGTCTAGTCTAAGTAGGTAAATTAAAATTAAAAAGTCGGTATATCATGTTCATGATTTTAATAGGACTAAAACAACACTTTCTGTAGATATGTAGGTACGCAAATCTATAATACGAATCAAATCATCATGTAAAATAATATAAATAAACAGTAACGCAAGCATCAGCTGGCATTTATTTACAGGCCATAAAAGTCCACTAAACATGGCACCATTTGCCATCTGTGACGAGGTCTTTACCCTTATATACAGGTTGGCACGGAAAGGGTGTACTAATCCGAAAGGGGGTGATTCGGGACCCTGAGAGGATCAACTTGTGAATACCGGTTTTATGTATTTCGTTTTTTTTGTATACAACATTTTTTATCTCACTATTCGTGTTTATTTACACGCTCTTTTGCATTATTTAACAAAACAAAATATTTCTCAAATGTTTTTTGCTTGTTTTTTTAGCAAAACCAGTGTTTTGTCGTGAAACTATTACAAAAAGATACATATTATGTAAATCCTTTGAAACTTCAAAACAATAATAATAATGTAAGGATACATGTAAAAGAACACGAATATGAAGAAAAAATATCTTAATTTTTTTCCAAATAATTTAAAAAAAATTTAATTTAAAATATTGTCATACAAACGTTGGCTCCGAGTATGTCCAGAATCACCCCCTTTCTTTTTACACCATTTCCGTGGCACCCTGTGTAAAATGCGATAAGCCCTCCCGAACTGTCTCCACAATTTATAGACTATTTTTGTTGTCCTGAGTAACAAGAAAAAGTTGTAATAGTTTTAGTTTTTCGAAATTGAACTCGTAAGTTACGACTTATTCATAGGGCGGCTTTCAGTAATTTAAGGATTGCGACAGAATGTTGTGTACAAAACTAAAACAAACTACGTGAAATATTAAAGTTTCCGATTTGAAGTCTTTTGAATCTCTCGGCGTGACCCAGATTTGGCGCAGTTTGTCTATAAATTTTAAAATGTACAACGTTCGCTGGACCATTGAAAAGATTTCTTGAAAGTGGCTGGATGTGTGTGTGTGGTGCTAGTTTCATTGAGCTGGTGTACGGAACCGAACGCTGCCGGAATAATCAATGAAAAGATACCAATTCATCAAAGTTTGTTCAAGAGGTCTTTTCCAGAAACCGCTCTTCCTAAGTATTCGTACCTTTTAGCTGATTTTTTTTTAGAAGACTATTTAAATAAAACACTGCTATTGCGTCGCACGTTTGTTTCTGAACTTGGCTGATGCTCTATCCCGCGTCTCGATAATGTTATATAGTAACATGAAAAGTGACTTTGTGTGATGGAAACCAGATTATGATATACAATTTTGTAAATAAGTAGGTTTATATTCAAAATTATGATATGGAACATGTCCGGCCGCAGGAATCGACCTCACAATATTCAGCGTCCCAGACAGGCATTTGCATATGGACGTTTCGCGCCTGGTGCACATGCGGCGCGCCCCTTTGCGTCGTACCACCGTGGAATGCGTTAGAGCTGGGCAGTGAATGCGTTAAGCCACAAATGTCTTCAAACTAGGTATGAACTAAAATATTGCAACGCACATACAAAGGTCTTTAAGATAGAAATTAAACACTCGCGACTTGCTAACTAAATATTATATAAGGGGCATTCGTCGCGTAATATTCATACTAATATTTAAATGTTCCAGGACTACCCTCAATTCGTCTTGATATACAGGAATGTCCAAGTTCAAGAAAGCTCACGAGCCTTGAGTCCGGTGGACAATAGTATCGAGACGTGATCGTGACGTCTCCTTTTTCTATAGGATTTGGTACAGTGCCTGTATATGCAGAGAACTACGCAAATCCTATACAAAAATGAGACGACATGATACTATCGTCAACCGAACTCGAGGCTCTGTACTAGTCGCGCGCGTTGAAGAAAAAGTTGAAGAACAACTTAATAATGAAGTGTCCTAAACTTTATTATTAAGCTGTCAAGAGGCGTAGGTCTCGGCAGAGCTTACACATTTGTTCCCTTTGGGGTCGAGACCCTAGGTCAGTGGGGTACCGAGGCTCTACAGGTTTTTAAAAAGTTTACTGAGCGTCTGGTCGAAGCGACGCGTGACCAGAGAGCTGGTGGGTATCTGGCGCAGTGCAGCAACATTGCCATACAGCGGGGCAATGCAGCCAGCGTCTTGGGGTCACTTCCGACTGGTATTGATATGGATCAGTTGAGCTACCTGTAGATTGTTTGCAACAGTCGGCAGTTAGCTTAATTGTTTCAATTGTAAATACTAGTTCTAATTTGTTTTTATTATGTGGTTGTAATTTTCTTTGCTATTAAACTAACATCAGCGTGTTTTTCCTCTGCCTCTACCTACATGTAATACTACATAAATACATAATGCAATACCTCAATAGTCTTTAAAGCCTTACTTGAACAGATACTGCGTCATCTCGGAGTCCCAGCTCTGGTCACTAAAGTCTTGCTGCTGCGTGGTGAGCCCTCGGACCAGGTTGTTGAAGGAATCATCCAGTTCTAGGAGCAGTGGTCGGTTGAACCAGTCGCTCATGCGAACCGCTCCTACCAAGCGGCGGTTTTCAGCAATCAGTCTGTCGAAAAAAACCAGAAGTTGAGTTGTGCTACCTGTAGATTGTTTGTTGAATTTACAGCTCAACTGTTTTATGTTTATTTTGTAAAAAAAAAATTCTATTAGTTTTGGAAATATACCTTTGGTAGAGTTCTTTTCCGGAAAAAGGATCTGTATAATGAGACTTTTTATACGAAATTTTTAATATATTTATGATTAAAGTAGTCACTAGCTTATTATTGTTATTGTACATTTTAAGACATTGTACGCCCAATAGGGCAGAATACATTGTGATATTCCATTAGATTATAACAACTTTTATAACATATGTATTTCATGCAATAAATTTGATTGATTGATTGATTAAATCATAAAAATCCCTTTAAATCTGTTCACCGTTGTTGGTTCAAATCCCTAGTATACCTACTGGCTCCGTATGGCTACTGAGATTATCTACAATGATTTGACAGATTTGATGATTGAAAATCTGTATGAATTTTGTAACTGTGGCAGCGAACGAATTGTAGTACATCGTTTTTTTTTATGATTACAAAGTTGCTCATCAATCATCCTACCATTTCTTCAAATCTAACCTTTACAAATAATTAAAAGTAAGGCTTAGCATCGCAAAAACACGGTAGGTAGGTAACCTACTTAGGTACCCGATACTTATCGGTGATATGAGAAATCTTTAACATTGCAACTCAGAACAAATATTTTATTTCCTGGCATGCACTTTTATCAACACAAGTTTTGGAAATAGAGAATAGCTTTGACGAGCTATAAAATTGCCTTCTATGAGTCTGAAAAGCTCTCTCACAATGATTGCTATGTTTACCATAGATATTAGGAAATTCTGTAGATATGGTACGTTCTCCCAGCGCTTACACAACAACTGGCCTGAGTTACAACTACACGCATACACTCGCTCACAGTTAAAATGCCAATTTTGTGAAATAATTATAATAAACAAACACGAGGGCATTGTTGTACCCTTTTAGATAATAAATCGTACTAAAGTACGTCGTAGCAAGCACGCGAATGACGAACCCCGCCGCGCTGGTCCGACTATGACTGAGGTGGGAGAACCTAATTGGACCTAATTTGAGCCTGCCACTTTCGAGAAGCTACTACGGTCTCATCTCCCCTTTATTACTTTTATCGAAGATTTTATCCCATAAATCCTTAATTTGCATGATGGAATACTAGCCGTATTCCAGCAGAGGCCGCGCATTTGTGATTTTTGACACATGAAATAGTGTTTAAAATTCAGATAAAATAAATAAATAAATAAATAATGCTGGACAATCCACACAGCATCATCTAGCCCCAAAGTAAGCAGAGCTTGTGTTATGGGTACTAGATGACTGATAAACTTAATACAATACATAACATAGATAGATATTTTTTTATTATATATAGAAAATACCCAGAACACCCGGAACAAATATTTGCAGAACGTACAAACATTTGTCCCAAGGCGGGAATCGAACCCGCAACCTTCTGCGTCGCAGGCGAACCTTCGCCCGCCGCGCCACATCATAACCATTATACATATTACTTATGGATCTAGAGGTAGTATAGTCAAAGTCGCATTCAGTTACAACATCTAATGGACTTCACTCGTTTGGATAAAAACCCAAAGTTACCCCTTTTTGTAAAGTTTTTTTAATATTATGACTGAACTACTGATATTTTAAATAATTTTTATACAAACTAAAATCGAGCACATACCAAATACAGAGGAAATATGGTCTTTTGAATTCCGTAAGTAATCAGTGTTTTTTCACTTATAAATGTCAACACTAGCTCGCTATACTAGTGTTGTGCTGACATAATAAAATAATGTATCGATACGCCCGATATAACAAAAAATGTAATTAAACTTTATCAATTTGATTAAGTTATTTGATCAGTGTAGCTTTTATAAAAACTCCGGGATTTTGCATATTATTTTAACGATATAGTAAAAAAAAATACTATATTTTTTTTATACTACTCATTCATTTTCAATTATCGAAAGAGATTGCTCTTAACGATAATAAAGATACCCTATGTACTCCCGCGATTCTTATATTAACGGTAACTGCCTTTATAATTCGTTCTTTCTATCTTATATAACAAAGGCACACTCAATACACGTATTTGATTTGTTTGCTTTTTAAAAATCGGAAATTCACTATTATTGACGTCAATAATTTTCGCGACGCTCATACTTTATTACTTTATAAACGTTACTATCGATATCAATAATAATATTTGCTTGCCTAACTCGAGTGTCTTGACTTGGAGTCGGCCAATCGGGGTGCAGTGGTCGCCGCAGTGATTTGGCGGAATTGTTGTCAAACAAAATAAATTACATTTCCTCTCTACTGAGCACATAAGTGTTTATCCTTTTGTTGTATACCTACTTACTTAATACATTACATAGATACTTACATATTCGTTATAATACAAAAAAAAACCCTGAACACCCGGAACAAATATCTGCAGATCGTCCAAATATTTGTATTGAGGCGGGAATCGGACCCGCAACTCCTGCGTCGCAGGCGCGCCTTCGCCCGCTGCGCCATAGAGATCGTCTTATGTTGATCCCTTAATTCCTATAATTCATCCAACTATCTCTTTCAAAGAAAACCAAAAATCGGATGTAACCTTGAATAGCCTCGTTTATCAATAGAAATTAGGTTTCATTATCAGATAAACACACATCAAATCTTCTAATCACAAAGCATCTATCTCACAATATTTTGTATTGTTTTTCTTACGCTTTGACACTCTTTTGTAGTTTAACGTATTCACTATGAATGTAAGCGCCCCTCCCGTTACGTAACGTTTCAACCCTCGTTAAGGGATGAAAAGTTGGTGTTCTTCCAACATAAACTAGGTTCGTTGTTAACCAGCTTACATTCATAACGAAAGTTTATAGGTTAGATCAGCGATAAGAAAGGCAAGATCTTCAATTTATATCATTAAAAAAAAACTTTTGAATCCTTCAAAAACTGGTTGCTAACGATAAACTTTAAAATAAAATTGTATTTTTTGTTTCACTCATTTCCGCCGACACGAAAGAAAAAAACACACAACACTGCTCCGTGGTCTTGCTATTGTATTATAAAAAATATTAGCGCTATTGGACACTGCTAATGTTCTGTTTTTGTAACCAATGAAATATAAAATCTTGAGAAGAATATTTAGTGAAGAGAAAACTTACTTCAAGTAACCACGAATTAGAGTGTGGAAGTGCCTGAAGGCCGCCGTTGCATGTTCGTCCAAAACGGCAGGGTCCACGTTAGGGTTGTAGTCATTGATGTATCCACTAACCCCAGGGTAGATGAGTCGGTTCTTAACCATGTTTTCATAACCTGTAAGTTTATTATAGGATTTTGATATTATGGTGCCTTCAGCTTAAGTAACAAAACATGTTATAAAACATAGTTATTTAACATGTTTTATCAGTGTGGACTATGAATATAACAAAATCAGTATGGACACCATTGTTATAAATATAACAAAGTTTTATAAAACGTTACTACCTAGCATTAAAGAGCATAAGCCCTCAGTAACTAAGAATTCCAATAATATCAATAATACATATGTTTTTTTACTGTTATGTTATGACTTTCAATTTTAGTTACCATGACCTTGAAAGATATTTATTTATTTGTTTATTTGGCACACAAAACAGAACATAGTCAAATAGTAAAAAAAAATAGAAAGCCACTAAATTATAATCTATATAGCATCCATACAATCAAATATGTGTACACATTATGAATCTGGTGTTAACAAATATATGTGTTAACAAATATATGAACAAGTTGCAACAAGCATGCATTAAAACTAGATTACAAAGTTCATAAATAAAACATTAAATTAATAGATTTGATTTGAGTATGTAACTACCTAGCCACTATAATGAACTAATTAAAAATATTTAGATATATGCCGTCTGTTATTTTCAGTGCGTAATAGATAGATAGATTATCACTTTATTGCACCATCAATACACTTATAAACAAGAACTTAATACTAATTATATATAATGTGGCACAATCGGCGGCCTTATCGCTAACAGCGATCTCTTCCAGGCAACCTTTGGATGGATAGGATCAGTACGTATTGAAGCTGACGGTGGCGTAATATGCGAAAAAGAAACAGAAATGGAACAAACTGCTAAAAAACCCAAAAGCTTTAAGCTATTTTTAAGCTATTTCGTATAGAAAATGATCCCATAAAAAAGGTATTCCCGATAAACTTTCGGGAATAAATTTGATATATTTATTTATTATATACCTATTTGTCCCATGAAACTTAAAAATACTGTGAAAATATAAAGGAATAAAATATAAGTAATAATATAAGTGAAAATATAAGGATATACATATATTAGAAGTCGGTTTTTCGTTTTTGTAAAAACAACAAAACCACAAAATCGTCAAAATCGGCCCACAAATTGACGGAGAAATCTACAAACATACATAAAAAATATACATACAGCAGAACATAGAAACTCCTCCTTTTTTCGAAGTCTGTTAAAAACAATGTTAACGAAATATATGTAACTCAAGGTTAAAAATATCAATTACGACGACGTAGCAGGAACAACAACAGAACCATTGTTTATTTTTTTGCTTGCGCCACACTCGCCGTGGTCGGGGGGTGTTAGGTATACAGCCCTGTTTTAGAGTCCAGTAGTTTTGAGATAAGAAGACAAACACAACTGCTTAGGTAGTTTGTAAGCTTATACTAACTATTGTCCACGGTTTTACAATACTAGAAATAAGAATAAACTCGCTGTGCCCACAACTAGGCTACACAAGATTAATGTATCTTATAAAGGGCAATGTATACGCTTCTACAACAAAATACCAAATGAGTTGAAAAAATTATCAATAAAGAAATTCAAACAAATTGTCAAACATATCCTTTGTAAAAAGGCTGACTACTAAATATCAGATTATCTAGAGGATAAAAAAGCTTGGGACAAGTTTTGCTCCAACTCGAAAACTAACAACCTAACAAGGTAAAGGTTTCTTGTTCGCTGCTTTGCTTTACCTTAAAAATATTGAAGTGAGCAAAAATCAAAGTGATCACTTTATTTTCTAGTTTTACTTATGTAATTTGAATTGTGTGACGTGTCCAAGAGTCCTTGTAAGTTCTAAAGGAAATAAAGCACTTCGAATTTTGTTTTTTTTTTAAATTTTGCACGCGTTTTCCGGGAAAAAGAAGTTAATCCGTTATTCCAGGTTTCATGTGTGTGTGCAATTTCATGTGTGCGATTTTTCAGCCCAATCTTTACAATAGTTTTGGCATTGTCAAGTGACAAGCACATGTCATAATCCTCTCATTTATAAAAGGCACCTATTAGAAGGAATCCATACTTTAATAGCGAATGTAATTCTGTCTACCTGTCTGTCTGTCTGACCTTTGCACGCCTGATCGGATCGGATAAGTGAGGTAAATGGTATCCCGGGGACGGACATAGCTTTTTGAAAAGCACGTGCGAAGCCACGGGCAGAAGTTAGTAAGAAATATAATAAGTAAGTACCTAGTAGTATCGGCAGGTACTCATAATAGTTGATATGCTGTATCTCCGCGATGTGGATACGCCTGGCCTCTTGGTACAGGATCTCGTCACTCCAGTGAGGGTTGATTGTGTTGAGGGCGTCAGCGATGCGGTTGTGTTCTCTCATCAGGACGACTTGGAGGGCCGTGAGCTGGGGGTTCTGGTTTACTCTTATATCACCTTGGGAATACATTAATAGAATATAATTATTCAGCATAATCATCACTATCGCAGCTGGAAGACGTCTATTGCCGGTATGAACAGTACTTTTAGCATTCAAAGTACCGAGAGCAAAACTTGCTAAGAGATTGGAGATTCACTGGTAAAATACTACTTAATTTATGCTACCCTAGTACCTAGTTTAATCTTGTGATAGAAAAAGATACTAGGACAGTTCTTTGTATAGTTGGTAGGGTTTCGTCCCGACCACCAGGGGTAGGCTTGTTGGTAGGCCGGGTTCGTAGTACCTCCAAAATAGTGTTTTCCTAGTACCGTTTTCCTGTACCACATTGGCCCAAAGATCGCAACATTGAGTGTCCGAAACGTCAGCAATCCGGCCCTGCGCTACTCCGCATTTAGCGGTTTCCCGCGTCCTTCACCGGTCAGGTCACCAAATTATAACTCAAAGCTTTTACAATACAAAAAAAACTGTAAATTAGGTACATATTTGAAACGTCAGCAAGCCGGCCCTGCGCTACTCCGCATTTAGCGGTTTCTCGCGTCCTTCAGCGGTCAGGTCACCAAATTATAACTCAAAGCTTTTACAATACAAAAGAAACTGGAAATTATGTACAGATTTGAAGACTCCGAGAACAACCTATCCAAAAAAAATTCCCCTAATTTTTTTTAACCCGCTTTAGCAGAATAACAAAAAAATATCTAATCGGTAATTGGATGTGGTCGGTGTGAGACTATCGAACAGCAATTAATTTTTATTTATTTATTCAAAATATTGTACAGTAATGATATCGGACGCCGTTATTCCCTTGCCGTATTGACACCTTGGTAATATGCTAAAAACCTTTTGTTAATGTAGGGTATTATAAAATATGTGATGTAGGTAAGCTATTTTAAAAAGCATTGTTGCTGTGGGTGCAGCAACGAGGGATAAATAAAATCCCACAAAAAATATTTAGGTATGTAGAAACAACGCCAAGTAAGTTCAATAACACATTTATTGGACTTTTTCCAAGACAAGGTCTTGGAAATATTCCAGTGCATCAGAATTTTTTATTATTTGCGCTTTTCATTGCCATTTATCTCTTAAAACTCTAAAAATGTCTACTCTGTCTACCAAGGTCTAAGTTTTCTTATCGTTCTTATGGCATCGCTTTTTCTGTCCTTTTTTCCGTCTTTAATATCTCAGCAACTACAGCAGCAAATAACGTGAAATTTGAAATAATAATATATTTCGTGCACCTGTACAGATTAAAAGACAAATAAATAAAAAATGAAAATGTAATTTTTCAGTACAAATTCTGATGTCGAAATTTTAAAAGAGACCTACAATGTCAAGTGGGTTGTCAAATTAAAGGTATCGATTTGTACATCTCAAAACAGTTTTTGAAATTACTGTAGGTTTCATACTTTTTAAATATTATGAAAAAAGACGAAAATTTTACTATTACCTACCTACTCCGAAGTTTGCAAACCGATACGTCTGAAATGTAGGTACCTTTAATTTTTTTTGTCAAATATCAAAGTCTCTAACCAGTACCTAGTACATATTGGTATACTTGACAACAGTTCGAAACCCTCGGCGTGCGAGTCACACTCGCACTTGACATATCTTGTTTGGTGATATTTTCGCCTATTGGTTACTGATTTTAAAGGTTCTTTCGTTGTTGTGTTTTTGAGGTAGTCCCATAAAAGTTTGTACATATGGAACAATATTTTACTGGAAAAATATAGAGAAGTCTGTAAGTAGAACACTTTTTGAAAAATGGTCAAAAAGTGGGGGGAAAAAAATTCAAAAGGGGGGACTACCTGACCGAGTGGGGTATCAAATGAAAGATATCGGTTTGTACATCTCAAAACAGTTTTTGGAATTTCTGTAGGTTTAATGCTTTTTTTAATATTTTGAAAAAACTCGAAAAACTACCCATTCCGGGAACTAATTTGTGGGTCGTAAAACGTATGTAAAACATCATTACATGAAAATTTCAGAATCACTGGTAATAAATGGTTCCTATAGCAACCGGCATAGACAGTGCCCGCGAATTTGCTTCAGTCGTGTAATTCATGTGTCATCAAAGTCATCATTCATCAAACTTTATTAGACCCTCAAATTATAACTAGATATCGTATCGCGACTAGAAAAAAATTATAGCGCTTTCGAAGTGTTCCGTATGATAATGGCGCTGTTCACACTGTACTGAAGGCAGCCCCATTCAAAGGTGGGGCAGATATTTTAGCGACTGCCTTTTTATGGAAATTATAAAGATCTAGCAAGAGGATAATGCAAATCTAAAATAATTTAAATATTACTACATATCTAGTAAAATAGTTAGGTATCTAGGCCCTCTTATTTCGGAGTCTATGAAAGCAACTGTGGGCTATAAATAACTGTAGGCAAAAACAACTGTAGGTAATAATTATTCAATCTTTAATTTGTTGTACACAAAGATTGAATAATTATTGTTAGAAAATATTTTACGATACTAATTACTATTAGTATTTACACGATTGCTTTTTATATTATCATCGGAGGAAATCGTAGAAGTTCGAAACAGGGTGTGTGTGAATGTTATGCGTTGTTGAAGGTTTTTGTTGTTGTTTTGGTAGTTACCTTGTTGTTTTCAACAGCTTTTGTTATGTTGTGTAATAGTTCAACTTTGGATTACATTTAAAAAAAACTAAGTGTGTCTCAATCTCCCAATCCTCTGAAAACTTTTCTAGTTCTTGGCCATTCCAACGGTATGCTATATGTGCTAAAACTACATAAAAAATAAACGTTTATTCAAAAACTCTGTAATTTTAAATACCCTGAAAATTACTAACTTTTGTCACACATAACTTTTGTGTTTGTGTGAAAAAATCTTATAAATAGCCGAGAAGCTTTACAGGCTTAAAAAAGCCACCAAAATCTTCCACACTCCAAATTCTTCACCACTTGGTTCCTATACCTACCCCTAGTTACCATATCGCACACGGTCTGCCGAACACTCTGCTTAACGACTTGCTAATATTATTTTACCACAAAAATTACTATCTGACTGTCTAGCAAGTTCCTCTAATCGTTACAAGTCCAAATAAAGACCTTACCAGTCAAATAACAAGGTTCATTTGGCGACTGGGCACTCTCGCAAGTCAGCGTCATGTTAGGATCCTGTGGAGGCCATTCACGGCCGCCCCTCAACACGGTCAGCAGTCGCCCTCCGACAAAGGCCCGTATGGGGTCAGCCTGCCCTTGACTGCTACCGTATACAAGTGACAGGTCCATGTATGCAGTTACTGTTGATATCTATAAAAAAAAATATATATTCGATCGCTTGATAGTGAGACTGTGAAACTAATTATTTCGATATATTCAGAAGGTACACAAATAAATGATTACCTACTTCTACAATATGCAACGAAAACTAAACAAATAAGATATTCAGAAGGCAATTCAATTATAGACTTGCTTAGCACAATATGCGAGAGACACGAGATGTTAAATTAAATTGGTGAATAAAATTCAGTTTGTTTCGTGATCATTCAATTTACATGCTTGGAATATAGAGAATGCTAAATTTGAACCTAGTAGGTTAAAATTTAGCATTATTTCT
The DNA here is from genome assembly GCA_963662085.1 of Eupithecia inturbata. NCBI lineage: Eukaryota > Metazoa > Arthropoda > Insecta > Lepidoptera > Geometridae > Eupithecia > Eupithecia inturbata. The sequence continues at coordinate 7,088,398 of OY759186.1, read as the reverse complement.
TTTCCATACTAATTATCCTCCACCTCCTCTCCTCCACAGTCTAAATTGGTCCACTGCTGGACCCAGGCCTCCCCCTGATAAGGGCCTTGTTGGCTTTTATCTCACGGGGGGTAATGCCTATAATCCCCACGCTGAGCATGCGGGTTGGGGATCGCAGTTCGATGGTAGAATTGTTCTGCAGGGGGCGCTGCTGCCCACCCCCGGTGTATATCCCTTAGTCGCCACTTACGACACCCGCGGGAAGAGTTGGGATGGTGCAAATTCTATGCCGGCACCACACACAGCTAGTTACTAATTATACTGTTAGGAAATTCGAAATGTAGAAGTTAGTATGTGAAGACACTAACAGGCCGGTTGTTCATACCGTGATTATTATACTTAATCAAGTTAGCTCCACTTGAGTCCGAGTCCGAAACATTTTGAATCGCTCGGGCCAAATAATGATATAATCTCTAGTCAAATAAGTAGTATTTATTTTACGGAATTGAGGTTGACAAGAGCTTTGATCAGTGATTACTGATTAGCTAATAATAAATATAATCAGCGTACGAACCACAACAGGATTTATACCTAGCTAAAAACAGAGAAGGTAGGTAATAGGGTAAACAATCCTCTAAATAATTTTGTAAAACCTCTTTACACTTTACTTTGTGTGTAGGTAACAAATAATATTCTTGGAAACATTGTGTTTATGTGACGGCGTTATTTTATTTGTCCAGCGCGAAAACTTTCAGAGAGACAAGCAAAACAAAAAGAAACAGACCAACAGGAAACTAGGTTATAAACAGTTGTTCTTTGAAGATATTCCTAGAATGTTAAAATGTTCTCGAGTGCGGATTTACCTAACTTTCCCGCTCGTGCTGATTCGATTGTTGACCATTCGCGATTGTAGTTTATGCCGGAGTATAGTAGAAAACAATACCACAGATTTTATAATACTAGTAACAATATTAAGTTTTGTTTTCTACTATACTCCGGCCAAACTCCAGATTCAATGTTTGTAAAGATTGGCCTCATACTTAACCTAAAAATAACTTTCTTTTTGTCGATTTTTTCACAGAATTTGCACTTCTTGTCGATTTCTGCTCTTTACTTTCACAAGAATGTAACCACCGCACCGTAAAAAAAATGTGTGCTGGCACGGTAATGATATCTATACAGTATTCTATCTTCATACAAACGGCAGGAACGCGAGTACATAACTACGCGCCTCGTGTTCGGTACACACTCGGTACACAACCAGTCACGAATGCGCCGCAGTGACGAACGAACGGTGTGATTTTTTTTGTAAGTAATAAGCGTGCGATTTGTGAATATTTTATTGAAATAAGTACAGGTACTAACTTAATATGGCAAAGAGCAAGTATAGACAATGTTGTGCTTTTTTTGGTTGTTTGAATTCTTCAATAACACACCCAGAGACAACATTTTTTTAAATTACCTGAAAACTCCGAAAGGTAAGACTATAACGATGACACATATCGATATAGTCGTCTATCATTGCGATCTGCACAAGAAAAACTGAAGCAAAACGGACAAAATATACAATTAGAAGACGTATAATGGAGATTAAGTTGAAAGACCGAACAACATATAAGAAACCGCTCCTTTCAGAAGAGCACGTTGAAAACAGAATGTCCTGGGCACATGATAACAGAGACTGAAATTGGTACAAGATTATATTTTCTAAAAAAGCTTCGTTTTGGACAACTAGTATCCTCATGCTTGGTCAACTACCGATAACGGACTTGTCGAAGAAACTATTAAAAACCCGGTAAAGGTGGAAAAAAACCACTGCCGCACAGCACAAAAATTAGCTTTTAAATATGGGCTTTAAACTCATAACATTTAGATACATTACAGTGACGGCAAAACTATGTAGAAGACAGCGCGCGGGAGCCTCGCTTATTGAAGATTGCGGTAAGCAAGTATGTCACTGTAAATAAAATGTTGTAGGTATCTAAATGTTGTATCCCAAATTGCAATGCTCATTTTTGTGTTGTGCGGCAGTAAGTTTAATCTTGTCGCACGCCTGGAAAGCACCCCTGCAAAACAGCACAAAAATGTGCAATCAAATATGGGCTCTAACATTTAGTTAGATGAATTTTATATTGGCGGCATCACATGACAGACACCTCGCGGGAAACGAGTGCGTTTGAAGCTTGTGGGAAGCCTTGTCACTGTAAACTGTATCTAAAACTAACAAGTTTAGGTCCATATTTAAATGCACGTTTTTTGTGCTGTGTGGTAGCGGTATTGGATTAATGAGCGCAGAGCTTTAGAAGTGTGAGCGACAATCTAAAGGGATAGGATTTATGACAGCTTTCAAGAGAAGAGCAAATGTTGTGTTGAGCGGGCGGCGGGGCGGGGTGGCACGATGAATCCGTATTCGTCCCATAAAATACCTTAATCGTACGTTAAAAACTCAAAAATCCGCTCTCGCACCGGAAACCCAAAAACCTAAGTATATTAGTACAACTTACCGGCTCTGCAGGCTCATTGAATGTAGTACATCCTCGGTCCCTCGTGGTCCCAGTTCTGACGAAGTTCATGCACTGGGTGCCCTGGGGCGAGTGTACAGGGTCGTTGCGAGGGATCAGAATGGGCGCACACAAGGGGTTAACAGCCACGTCGGCGGCTAGTCGGCCGGAATCGTCGCAGCATGTTACTTGATCCTTATCTGAAAAAAAAAGATGTATAAAAATCGTATTTTCTATACAAATGTACGTTTTTAAATATATGCGCTTTGTTAACATAAATATTAGGTCCTTACATATGAAATTGGCGTTTTGTATGGGAGGAACAAAAAGTCGAATATTTTTTAATATAATATATTTAATTAATCAAAGTATGAACCATTATTTTCTATGCACTTTTGCCATCTTATAGGTAGTTCATTGATCCCTTTACTAAAAAAACCAGTCGGACGGGAATCAATAAAATCTTTGAAGGCGATTTGGACTGCCCCATCGGAGTTGAATTTTTTCCCTTGCAAGAAGTTATCCAAATTTCGAAAAAAATGGTAATCTGTTGGAGCAAGGTCCGGGGAGTACGGAGGATGTCTTAGACTTTCCAATTGAAGCTCTTCTAATTTAGTAGCCGTCTGTTGCGCAGTGTGTGGTCTAGCGTTGTCGTGAAGCAGCAGTGGCGTGGAGCGATTGACCAGCCTAGGTTGTTTAGCCGCTAGCTTTTCCATCATGGTTTGCAATTGCTGACAATAGACATCAGCCGTAATAGTCTGGCCAGATTTGAGAAAACTGTAATGAACAATACCGGCACCAGTCCACCAAACGCTTACAAGTAACTTTTTTGGGGTTAATTTTCGCTTGGGGCAGGATTTGGCTGGCTGGCCAGGATCCAACCATTGCTCTGAGCGCTTCCGATTATCGTAAAGAACCCATTTTTCATCACAGGTAATGATTCGGTTTAAAATACCTTCATTATTGTGCCGGTTTAGTAATGTAACGCAGCAGTCGACGCGCGTTTGCCGGTTTGCTTCAGTCAATTCGTGAGGTACCCACCTTTCAAGCTTTTTAATCTTCCCAATTTGCTTCAAGTGAATTAAAACAGTTTTATCACTAACATCGCAGCCTGCAGCTAACTCGGACGTGGTTTGCGATGGATCCGCTTCCACAATAGCCTTCAACTCTTCATTATCAACTTGAGTCTCAGGCCGTCCACGGGGCTTGTTCTGCAGGTCAAAATTTCCAGAACGAAAACGTTGGAACCAAAAACGAACTGTGTTTTCTTTTGCAACACGACCGCCATACACATCATTCACCCTTCGAGTTGTTTCCGCAGCACTAGTGCCACGGCGGAACTCGTACTCGTAAATAATGCGATATTTTAAGTTTTCCATTTTGTAAAATGAGTGACGCAAACAGAAAAAAACAGAAGAAAAAAAACAAATGAATGACGATCATCGAAGCACAAATACATGAGTCTATAGCTGTACAAATTTGAATTTGGAATTCCTTACCAAAGAGGAGAAATTTGTGATTAAAGTGGCCAGTACGAAAAACGCCAATTTCATATGTAAGGACCTAATATTTATTATTTATCGGGTATTTATTAATATATTTAATATATGTATGTACCTTGTGTTATTATTTCATCTTCTCTATTTCATTTGCCCCGTGGTCATGATCGCTGTAACGCGATGGAAATAGGGGAAACAATAACACAAGCGATTAATACCCGATAAATAATCAGTAAAACGAAGTATTTTCCCTTTTCAGTTTGCTAGAACGCACTGCTAGGCAAATAACTCATGACCGTAGTAAAGCTATTCGACGCGGTGTAAAAATAGAAAACAAACAATGAAACACATTTAAGTCTCGGCAAGTATCAGCCTGCTAGATCGCTAAGGCAAAGACCTTATGAATGTAAAAGTATGGGGTTTAAATAGGTAATGTTGGCAAATAAATCTGCTACCAATCATATAAAATACGTTTTAATTCGATTCGGTTGGAGTCTACCACTCCTCAAAGTTTATTAGCAACGGTAGTAGGTACAGAACGTGATTTGTGTAACGTCTCGTTATACAAACCATATCCACAGGCAGAGTTTAATAACACTTTTACTGCATGCCTCAACGTAATTCTTATTTAAGAGAAACTATGTAGTGGTGAAAAGGGTCGAATATTGTAGATAAATTGATTTACAAGAAATTTCAGGGAAACCTAGCATGTGACGATTTATTCTGATGGTTGTTTCTGATGGGCCTATGTCGGATTATTCTCATAAATCTTCCATAGATCAATGCTCTTCCCGCTAGTGAAATTGGAAATGATCCAACGTTAGGAATCATAATGGGATGGATGCCATCGCATAATAGATATTAATGGTGTCATTTAAGAATTAGATTCGTTTACATAGCTTTTTCGGCGAAGTTTTAAGTGCCTTTTTTTTTAGCCTTTTACTTTACATGCCTGAAAATACGAGTAGTCTTAGCGCGTGTAAATAAAGTTTTTATATATGTATATATTATTTTAATAAAGTTTTTTTAGATGAGATTAAGGTAGCAGAAATACATAGAATATAAACTCACGTTTCAATCACTGAATTGTATTCCTTCTCGAGACTTTCTTGCAAATTAACTGTTTCTAGTTTCATAAAGCGATTGCAATATGAACGGTGAACAGATCCAACTCTTATTCACCTGTTGGTATAAATCGTTTTAACAGTACAAAAGCTTTATCAAGTAATTTTCTTCGGTTCAACGAAGCGTTTGCAGACTTTTCATGTCTTGGCATTATGATTGCATCGGTTCCGATAAGTTCATGCCTATTTTCCCACAGTTCTGGCGCCCTTATCAATTTCTATTTACATATTTATGAAAATATTATTTAAATCAAACATAATATTTAAGAGGGTAAAAGCACTTAAGGCATACTTCTAGAATGGAGTTCAAGTCGTCCTTGTTTGCATGGACGGATCTATCCGTCTTTTATTCACGTTAAGCTTTGTCCTGAACTTAAGCTCTGTTTTAGAATGAGACCCTTAATTTTAGTACAAACTAAACCAAAGTTGACAGTTTATAAGGGTTTATAATAAAATGCTCACAGAACCTCCAAAGTTTATTAAATTTTCAGTTCAGTCCAGAATATGTACAAATAAAGAGCCTGAGAAAAGGAAGTCAAACGAAATAGACATCAAAAGGGACCATAAATCTAATATTGTGTTAGAAAGTATCTGTGAACACTTACGCGACTGAGCAACGCCGGCGGTCAAGGACATGTCATGTGTGATGATCTGCCCCCACTGCTGAGTGTTCAGGTTCCAGATTGGGTCAATAAGTTGTCGGTCGGGGAACAAACGAAGACTTATCTCCCTGGGGTTGGGCAGTGGGAGGCCTGACCTTGAGCGAGGCATAACGCTGACACCTGTAATAAAAATAAGGGTTTATTTCTAACATCCTATTTTGTTATTTTTGAAATCTTGTTCTGTTATTTTTGTCTAGAAAACTTATTTATCTTAATTGGGTCTAGCCGCACGCACAGCTTTGATCAATGAACTAGGTACCTATAGGCATGTGTTCTATGTTGAAAATATGTACAGAAAGCCCAGAACTATTGTGACAAGCTAGGAAGAAAAATATTCATAGAAACAAAATGGACCAAGGAACCAAAAGGTTCGTTTTTATGTTGACGATATACAGGTTATCCGGTAATTAATGGATAACCCCGCAGGTACATGTGGGGGGCACCGCGGCCACTTAGCAAAAAAAAAAAAAATAAAAATCTATCTGCAACCGTCTATATTTTTTTTTTAAAGTATGAAATATGATACTGTTCACATTATTGGGCACTACGGCAACAAATTGAATGATAACGAATTGATTTTCACTGGGAATAACCGTGAATAATGGGCCTTGCTATCGCGCATTACAAAATATTTCTAGCTGCAACTGTTTGTTTTTTTTTTTTTCAAATACATAAAAATTTGTGTTTTGATTTTTTCATGAGAAATTTTGCACACCTGTGGTATAAAAAAAAACGTATGAACTACACTAAAAAAATATTATCAATTTAACGAGTTATTGCTACCTATGTTTATCTAGCCATATTTTTCTTAAAAAAAAAAATACACTACCACAGATTTCCGAAAAACATTTATTTTTTATTTTTAACTTTTTGGAGTGTTATTATTAATTGAAACGACAATTTGAAGTAGGCAATTTTATGTTTAAATTGTTTTCCCCTACTCTAATTCTAAAATTCATTTATTATGAAATTGCCTATTTGAAATTGTCCTTTTAAATTATTACCTTTTAAATTATTATTCAGTAATTTAAACAAAATAAATTATTACGTATCCTACTAAATATAGAACAAAGACAAAGTTGAAGACCACGTTTTAGGGATCAGAAAATATTGACATAATCTTTACTTTACATACATATACCAAATGGCTGTATATGGTAGCATAAATAGACATTTTTCATCAGACTCGACCACTGGTTACGAACGCACAATCTGACCACTATAAAGGACAAACTAATGTAGTGAAAAGCGTTAAATGCACTGGGATATAGACATATCAGCTCTCAGCTGCTCGTCTATAATTACACTAATAATAATAATCTTTTTAAATCCAAAATTGAAGAAAACTTTAGATATAATAGACGGAACAAAGATAAATTTATAATACCTTATACCAATTTGTGCTAAGCCAGTAAAAAAGCACAAATAATAGATTAGCAAAAATTTATAACAAAATGCCCAGCATAATTAATGACGAAAAAAAATTACATAACTTTCATAAAAAGCTTAAAAACCTGCTTGCAGTAAAATGCTATTACGAATTATGAATTATAAATATATTATTATGAATTATGTTGACGAATTTCTATACTTACTATAAATTTCTGCAGGACATAAACTAAACCCTCAAGAGACGCAAATATGCAGGTCTCGACAGAGCCTACATATTTGCTCCCTTTGGGGTCGAGACCCTAGGTCCGTGGGGTAACGAGGCTCTCCGGGTTTTTAAAAAGTTATCTGAGCGTCTGGTCGACGCGACGCGTGACCCGAGAGCTGGCGGATATCTGGCGCAGCGCATCAGCATTGCCATACAGCGGGGCAATGCAGCCAGTGTCTTGGGGACGCTTCCGACTGGTATTGATATGGATCAGTTGAGCTACCTGTAGATTGTTTGCAACAGTCTGCAGTTAGCTTAATTGTTTCAATTGTAAATACTAGTTATAATTTGATTGTAATTTTCTTTGTTAATAAAGGCCATTAGATGAATGACCTCAATACCTTACCATTGCGATATTGCTAACCCTAGACGCCATAAGAAATTAAATCTGCGTTTTTGACATTCTGTTTTAAATTATAACTTGTGACTATTTAATTTTAATTAAGATTGACATCCATTATTTATATGCCCTTGAAAAAACTATTTGATACCTAAACAATATTCCGGGGACGGACATAAGCTACATGAAAAGCGCTTTTACTTGCATAAATAAATTATCTATCCTCAAAAATGTAAATCTGTTGTGAACTCATCATAAATCCTTGGTTCCAGGAGGTCAAATCATTAGAAAAAGAAAAGCAAATTGAAAACATCCGTAAACTTATGCATGATTTCAGTCAACATTTTATGTCCGTTACATTATGTCCATAACAAACACAATGAAGGATGTGTTCTTGTTTAATTAAAACCTCTTTGATGCATAAAATGTTCCTTCTTTATACCTAAAGCCCTCATTCGCATCTGTTTTGCAGTTTACAATGATATTATTTATCAAATTCAATGAAGTGGAACTCCAGTAATACACGGACTGTACTAGGAAAACGTAATAACTTTGTATATGGTGAAGTAGGTTGACGACGCGACGTCTCGGTTAGTTTTATCCACAGAAATCTGAATAATTATTCAAATTTCTGTGGTATTATCTGAGTGAGGGATAAAACCTGGTCAAAGTAAATATTTTACGTCACATTTCGTAAACAATCCGTGCGAACCAATTTAATTAAAAATTTATTATAAAAACATGACGTACGTTTTTTAAAGTTGAACAAAAATTTAATTTTAAAATTAAATGAAAACTTTCTAAATTGTAATGTCTAACCACTTTTGTTTCAGTTCGAAATTATTCCATTCGTTTCTGATCTCGTGCGGATTACCTATACAAGTTCCTAACTGTTACCTACATTGAATCCGCAAGTTTTCATAGACCTCAAATTCAAACACACGTTTATTTGCCGTAGGAGCACAAAACACACTTGGTAAAGTCAATTTACGTACATTTCACTTAAAAAAATTAAAGCTAACAGGTACTTCAAATAGCCATTTTAACAAGGCTATTTTCAGCTGCTATTTTGCTCCGATGGAAAATAAATGAATACAAAATAGATTCTATAAATAATACAATACAAATAAATGCTAAATGCCTATTGTTTACGCTTAATCTAGCTATTCAATAGCAACCACGAAGGTTACTCGTGAATTTGTATGGTTCTGATTGGTAAAAGTGTATTATATTATATTCATCGTTTTATACCTTATCTTTTTCCTAGCGATACAGGGTATGTACTTATCTGTGCTTATGATAACATACCTTAACAAATAGCTATTTACTGAACCATGCGAGGGTACCAACCCTGGGACTCTGTTAACCCGCCTCACTATGTCAGTGATATCGTCGCAGAATGGCCACCATGGACGCATCCTAAAAGTGGGAACTGACCGGCGGCGTTACGGAGGGGCATGTAGCATGTTACAATGCGAGCGTTCGTGCAGTCAGTACCGGGAAAGAAGCCGCTAGCAACGAGTAACAAGACGGAATTAAGGCTGGTCTATGCCCCAACGGCCTTGAGAACACAAAATAGTTATTTGTAGCCGCTTAAATAAATTGTTTTATTCGTGAAACGTACCATTTGCGAAAAAAAAATTAAAATATATTTGAGCGAAATAAAAATACTCAAACTCAATAGTGTTTAGAAGATATGTATGTCCAAATTTAGATTTTTTTTAAATATTCGATATTCGGATATGTTATCTTCTAAACGCTGTTGATTTTGAGTATTTTTCTTTTACTTAAATATTTGTCAAAGTATTTTTCACAAATGGTAAGGCACACGGCGGCGTAACGTATCATGCTCGCTGCAAATGATGCATTACGCCCCGTGATACATGTCAGTACCCGGCTCAAGAACTCGAGGAACAACTGAATAAATAATTACAATCATAAATAACATTTGAGTATTCTAAGAGACGATTCTACGACGATACCATTGTCATAGTGAAGCGATTGGTTATGAAGAAGCAGAATTGGGCGGCTGCATGGTCACCAAAAAGCAGGGTTTTTGGTGACCATGCAGCCGCAAAATTAATCTACTGCTTAATTTTATCCGTGGTTAATTTTTATAAACAAAGACTTGTCACTTTCGTGGAAAGTCCATTACTTTGACGATTTTAACATCATTTCTCCTCCCTGTGAGAAAATAAATTAAATATAATAGAAAAGATGGAATATTCAGCCACGAATATTCCATCTTTCCCTTTGTGTTAAAGCACTTTTGTGCAACTGTGTCTACAAAGTTATAAAGTGTATACGATACTCTAGATTCTAGAGTGCGGCCCTTACATTAACAATCAAACTCAACTGGAACAAACTAATATTTTACGTGGAACGTTTTTGTTTCTACTCTAGCGAAGACCGTGCTAAACAGTCAATTTGAGATAAATTTCTGTTTACCATGAAAATATCAAAATCCAACTCACCATCAGCATAGTTGTAGGGTGCCAGCCGTCCATACGGGGTTTGGGGCACCCCCCACGTAGGCCTTACGAGGTTATTGCAGGTACCATCAATGGTACGATAGCGAGACTTGGTGCAGAACGGAGGGGCCAGACCGCAAGTCTGGGAGGCCGGGTCTGCGCCCGACCCTAGAGGTGGAGGTGGGTTGCTGAAACTGACAGGTAAAAACATCTAGTCAGTCAAAGACACACATTTCAATGACATGGGTATTAAGAGTACCTATCTAAGCCTTTGAGCAGGAACATCCATGATGTACGTAAGTACGTACCTAATTGAATCGAAGACGACTGCCGAAAAAACTAACTTTGACTTTCTCTTCGTCTCTTCGTCTTTGAGAATAAAGTTTTTTTGATGATAGTAAGAAAACAAATAAATCATGACGAACTGTCGGGTATATGAAGGTCACTTGGAAGTTTGATCATAGTAATTACTTTCAAGGATAGGGCTTTAAGTACCTACTTAAAGTTTGTTATCAGAATACTACTAAATAACTTTCAAAGACAGGCACTAAATAAAGGGACAACGGGCTGCATCGAAGTTTGAAGTGTATCTTGTTTAAATCTCCAAGATAATGTTGACGTTATTACGAAAACTTAGGACCTAGCTGCTCCAGAACGAACTAATTGCTGTCTAACCTATTAAGTAAATTCTGATGACTAATTATAGAGTAATTTAAGATTGTCGCAGATCTGGACCACCACTGCCGTACAGTACTAAAATGGGCAATTAAATGAGGGCTGAAATTGGTTACATTCGGATACATTACAGCATAGGATAGCAGATTGAGCGCGCGCGGGCGATTATGTCACTGTAAAAATATCTGTAATGATAACGAGATTAAGCCCATATTTATATGCTTATTGTTGTGCCGTGCGGTAACGGTGCTAGATGTATGTGTTAAGTCTTTAAATCCAAAGTTCTTAAATACGTGAAATTAATCGTACGTAACCCTAGTAAACTACGAAATAAACCTTCTGCAGATTGCAGGGGTAAAATACTAATGGAAATTTAATAACGCTAGACATACTGTGCATAAATACACAGTAAATACGTCTGCATGGATTGAGCAGGCTTCGTTTTACCTCTAAATTACTCAGCCTATCTTTTCTTAGAGAGCCTTTTGTTTTATTTTTTTCCTCGCTTTACTCGACATTTTGTATCCTTTAGGGAAATCCCTATGCTAAAAGGCACCTTAAGTAATTTATAATGCTGCATAAGATTTTATGTTTCAGCGTTGCAGGATACTTATCCAATAATACTTCTCTACCTACACAAAAATAATATCATACTATATTTTATCGAACAAGCTTTTACAAAACTTTTTATAAAATAGAATAGGAGAATCTACATTAAAAGGTTTCGCTAAATTTGTGCATTTACTCGAACAGAGCCCTGCGTTCGGTTTGACGACAGTAACGTGACGATTTATTTTTCTAAGCGATTTGGTCCAGCGCCTCCATCGTGTGGACATGGAACTACGCACTTCCCATACAAAAATGAGACGTCAAGATGACGTCTCGTTAATATCGTCAAATCAAACTCAGGGTTCAGAACAATGTTATTCACATGTTAATTACAAGGGTAAGCATACTATTAAACACATAAACAACAGTTAACCTTTTGTCTGCTCCGTTGGACCGTGCTCCACCGCCTGAAGGGATGCTGTGGACAGAATCAGTGCAGTTTACAACACATGCATTACACAAAATACGACTATCCACAGGGCCGGGATCGTGCAAGGGGAGAAATACTGCAGAGATATCACAGCAAATGTAGCAGGAATTCCTCGGGGAATGGTTTTCATTGGCTCTTGGCCGAGGTGTTTGGAATAAACTTTGGTTTATTAGTTAAAGATTTGCTATATATTTGCTGTTCTACACACTCTGCGGTATTTACAGTATTTACTACACAACGTTAACGCGTACGATTAACACGTTTTCAGTTGTTTAGTTATGGTATTTCAGTGCATTTTGCACAAGCAATATTTACGCTGTGCAAGTCTTTTATTTTCTGTTTCAAATTATTTGTATTTGTTTTACATCTGTGATACAAATGTGTTTCGATCGTTATGCAAATACATGCGAACAAAATCTAGAGATATATTTTCGTTACAGTGCGTGGGTTTCAGGCAACACTTGAATTAATTTAAATCAGTGTAAAACTTCAACATTGCTCGAACAAAACGGTCAAGATCCTCGTTAGAGCATTAAAAGGGTATTATTTGCAGAGGAATATCCACCTTCCCGTTGGTAAATAGGGGATCCACAACATTCTATTTACTTTGCAGGGTGCTGAGACTAGATTAAAAATGGTCCTGCAAATAAAATGGAATGATGGAGTGGGCTAGGGATGGATATGTGTGAGTAAACAATACCTTACAACCTGTAATCTTGTACCTGTAACCAGTACCTGTAATCTTAAATCATTTACAACGAATCTCGCAAGGGAGTGGAAAGGAAGTTACATTATAATATCCATAATTCCATACACCGATCGATAAAACTCACCTTTTACAGCTTCTGGTTATTACATCGAATTGTGTAACGAACCAGTCTATTTGGCTTACATTGGATTAATGTTGCAAAAGGGCTTTTAAACATCTAAATAATCTGTGCTATAAAACATTGTGTACCGTACAACCAGAGACCATGAAAACAATAAAGTTAGTCTCATTACGTGAAAATTTTATTTTTTCTATGTAGTATTTTCAACTTTTTGAGAGATAAGACTCTCAAGCACAAGCGGCACAAGTTGAGGGTAATTACGAACTCTTTAACATTAACATGACAAGTATAGTTACTAGTGCACAACCACACAACTCCGATAGAGCGGACAATCGCTAACGAAGTTATTCACAAGAGCGTCTATTATTATCTAGTTTGCAATAAAGTTTAAGTATAAAATCTCAAAATCAATTTAAATCAAGAAACACGCCTGCCTAGATACAACAACTCCCTTGATCGTCTCACCCAAATCCATTGACAGGTAGTCTTTGTGCTGGTAGCGCTTCGATTACGATATTAGCCAAGGTAGAGGCAGGACCCGTGAACTGCAGTCCAGAGATGGTGCTCTGTGGCGGTGTGAGGAGGAACACCTGGTTTGGAGTATTCTGGAAGCTCAGGTTTATACCCGACACTGCACACAGTAACGAAATGAGAGCCACCAACTTCAACATTGTGCCTGAAACAATCCAAAGAAGGGTTTATATTTTGAAACACGGCTCTTCACTCTGTTGTCTACCAGACCGTTAGAGACAGGAAAATAAAAAGATGAGGGAACTGAAGGGTCAGGCTTTTAGCGCAAAATAATGGTGCTTAAATATAAAAAGAAATATTGAAGGTCTACTAAATCTAGATTATTAAGTTACGTAGATTTACATAAAGATTATATAAAAGAAAAATATTTTTTTGAATACAGAAAATGTATAATCTTATTTAGCTAGCAACCTACTATATTAAAATTTTGTGTGTACCTATCTAATTAAAGATAATAAAGGCAGATTTAGTTTCTATTATTTTGTTCTCTAAATGGACTGCAACCAATTGAATTTAAAACAATTGATATTTAGAAAGGATGGATAGGCAAATCATCATAATAACCAATAACAGTGTTAGATGTTATTGGTTATCATAATTAGGTACCTATTCGGGTGAAAACGGGATCCTATTACTAAGCCTCCGCTGTCCGTCCATACGTCCGTCCGTCCGTCTGTCCCAGGGCTCTATCTCATGAACTGTAAGAGAAATTTTCAGATAATGTGTATTTCTCTAGCCACTATAACAGCAAATCATGAAAATAAAATAACTATCTATCCAAATAAAAGGGGGCTTCCATACAAAAAACTTGAGTAATTATTTTTTTTATTTAAAAAATAGCCAATTGGCTATTTTTTTTGTCAAGGTCTCTTGAACCACAATTGGTAGACACTAGACACATACAACTTTTTATGAATAAGTAACACTTCAACTGTTATAACTACAAATACTAGGTATATAAATAATAAATTAAAAAATTTAAAGGGTTCTTCGAACAAGTGAAAATTTAAAGTTAGTTGCCTGATTTTTACGGTACGGAAGCCTTCGTGTGCGAGTCGACTTGCACTTGGCGGTTTATTACCTGGTCGAAGCATCGCGTGACCCGAGAGCTGGTGAGGTATCTGGCGCAGCGCATCAGCATTGCTATACAACGGGGCAATGCAGCCAGCGTCTTGGGGACGCCACGAAACTGGTATTGATATGGATCAGTTGAGCTACCTGTAGATTGTATGCAACAGTCTGCAGTTAACTCAATTGTTTCAATTGTAAATACTAGTTCTAATTTGTTTCTATTATTTTATTATTTGTAATACTTTTTAATTTATATAAGGTTGGTAGATTTATAGAACTTATACACTAGAATAAATGGAAAAGTATTTTATATTCGACCAACAACCCGTGAGTTGTTAGTTCCCGCGGTTTTCTCGTTAGTCGCGGATGCTGCAATTTACTAGAGCTTTTTATGCTTTGTTCTTTTGTCATGTTCCAATGCTCCACATTTTTATATGTAAGATTTTTAATGCAGAACTCAACCAAGAAAAATAAACGTTACCATGAATAAAAGTAAACCAAATTATCCATCGAAATTTATAATGGCGATTTAAATCTAGGTTTCAGTCATTTCTTACAAGGATAGAATCAGTAGGTACATAAACAAAATCAGTAATCAGCACATAGTATAAGAAATAAATTACAAAAACTAGAACTAGGGGATAAACAACCATAATAACTAGATACACATTCAGGAGCAACTTATTGAAGTTTTCTCCCACTATTTAAGTACACATACTAAACTAATATTTTCAGACGTTACTTGCAACGGTCAAACTATTAGGAAATGATAAAACCTCGGAAATAAATACATTATATACAGTGCATATAAACGTCACACATGTTATGTGATGATAAGGCGTGATTAAATTGCATCCAAACAAACGTTAAACAGAATCAGTTGCAGGTACCTGCGTCGGTATAAATTCTGAGTGATACCGTCGCTTGATTATTTATTTATGAGTAAAGAAGATATCTAAGTGACATGCATTATTATGTCAGCACTCAGATAAGCTCATGTTAGGTCTCAACTGGTAACCATTGCCCGCGTATATCTATTTCATAGCAGGCCGACATGGCTGTACAGTCATGTCACATTAAATGTAATGATGAAACGTTCATTGACTGCCTCGCATCACTTCTACGATCAATTATGTGAAGAATGCAGTGGCGGCTGGGAGCTTCGCTGGGGCAAATTACGACCTACCTTTTAATGCTGTGGTCTGGGCTATTGGATGGGGAGCCATCAATGTAAGTTTTATTTAAAATTCAGAATAATCTTCCACGCAAAAACGTCTCTTTCTAGCTAGGCAGGTTTTGGTTCAGAAAACGGCGAAAGGATTTGAAATTACATATATATTCAAAAAATTGTCAGCGGATTGCTCTGGTTCCGCTTCGATTACATACACAGTGGCCCCAGAAATTATTATTTAGAAATTATTACAATAATCGTTCTTTAGAGAGGCTTTATTCGAAACGGCTTCGCCCTGAACTAGGTAAGGTAAGGGTGAGGTAGTGGGAGATTGGTCTTTAGTAATTTATTGGGTTCCGGCCAAACGTGTTCTTTTTTACATTTTGAATCAGGCAGGAGAGATTAACAAAAAATTTAAAAATTGACCTGGCATCATCACGAACGTGTTCGTGATGATGTACGGAACCTGCAGGTCACGCAGTGTCAGTGAATTACTAATACCCTGTTTATTTGTTCCAATGTGTATTTCGAGAGTAAATTAGTTCCTTGTGGAACTAATTTATTCTCGAACACAACATCACTTTTAGAATCGTGTTTCAAAGTTTGTCATGCTAATGATGAGCAAATAAGCGCGGATGTGGGATGCCTAAGGATATAGTTTCCATCCTCTTGCATGCCAAACGCGACACCCACCGGGTGCTTACTGTCTACGCCATTTCTTGGTAAATATTTGAAATTCTTGCAGGTTGGTAAAGGTTTTCGCAGACCAGGGGCGCACTGCTACCACACAACCCAAAAATGTGCATCATGAACTTCGTTCCGGCTCTTGTTGGGGGCATCGAGGCTTGGCCTCTTTACCTCGCTTGCAGCTCGAGAGGTGACGAGTCAACCCCTCGGTCCTTGGGATTTGTAGCAAAATGCTTTTATTTTCTTTAATTTTATTTAGGATGCACGTATGGTTTTTTTTTAGCTAGAACTCATGAATCGGGACCGAACGTAGCCCTTTGTCCCGCACTTTGGTCCTCAGACCCACGCTTTGGTTCGTTAGATTAATGTGCGCAGAGCTTTACTGTAGTGAGAGTTAGCTCGATCATCTTTTGTTTTTAGTATGGTTTTTAGGTGCCAATAAAAAACTGAAAATTGTACATATTGATATATCTACTCTGCGTTGCATCTTCTTTATGCGTAAAATATTTTAAATTTATTCTTAACTTCAACAATTTACGCGTTCGTCATTTTCATAGAAATGACGAGGCGCTGACATCAACAACCGGATCAGACTAGAGGCCAAGTACAGGGTTTGTGTTCTAGGATAATTAATTATCCTAGCGTCCTATATCCTATATCGATCGCGTAAATTGTTGAATTTAAGGGTACATAAATGACATCGCATTCGTTATAATGTATGACGTCGATATTTCTATGAAAAAACAAATTTCGATCGCGCCATCTAAAATTAACCAAGCTATACCGAATACTAACTGCCAACGTAATTTCTTGGTAAATTGTCATATTATAAATACGAAAGTTCGTGTGAATGTTTGTTGCCACGTACCGTAACTATTTAGAGTAAATTTAATATGTAGATAGTTTATGTTCTAGAATAACACAAGCTAATATAATTTTCAAAAATTAACCTCTGAGGAGCTAAAAAGGGTGGTAAAGTTTCTATGGAAAATTATTATTCCTTGCTACGATTCACTCAAAACTCGGTATAAATATATACCAATATTATAAATTCGAAAGTAACTCTGTCTGTCTATCTGTATGTCTGTCTGTTACCTTTTCACGACTAAACGGCGGAACAAATCTTAATAAAATTTGGCAGGGAGGTAAACAATATCCCGGGGACGGACATAGGCTACTTAAAAAGCGCGTGCGAAACTGCGAGCAGCAGCAAGTAAACTATAAAGTTAATAATGACAAACGTATTTTTATTTTTACAATACTACCCCCAGGGGGAGTGCAATCAATTTCCACGCGGGCGAAGCCGCGGGGCGCTGCTTGTTATAAATATAAAACCTTATGGCAATCATCGTCCTGGAAAACTTTAAACATATGCAATTTAAAATGTTGTCGTGTCTTTCAAGAAGTGAGATTATTTCTTGAGGAAAGTTTAATCACTGACAAGTTACTTGTAATTGCATGTTGTCTAGACGTTTTTAAATGAAAAGTCTTGTAACAATTAAAATTACGTAAATAAAATGTCTAGTCACTACGTCCTATGGATCAAGATTTAAAATTAATCTGCATAAAACCTCATTCCTAACCAGCTCTACCTTAACCTTCATCGTCAGAAAGTTTATAATTAAGTTTTACCTGTTTACAATTGAATAGTTCTTAGTTTCTTGTAACAACGTAAAGGCAACCTTAGTAACCGAGTCTCTGTTTTGCCTGTGGCGCGATATCAAGACCGTTTCGAAAAGATGGTCTTTATTTTAGTAAAGGATTAAGTAAGATTTAGTAAGTACCTATTGTTACCTAACTTACTAAATAGCTTTTCAAAAAAGTTTGATACAAAATAATAGTACATTGTTCACCGAGGTGAAAAGTGACTGATTCCTATTGAGTGTTTCATTTGAGTACTTCACCTTAAAACACACGAAGTAGGAATCGCACTTTCTCCTGAGTGATACATAGTGATGTATACTACACCTACGAGGAAAATAAAACATTTTCCGAAAAAGAAGTTGCACTCTACTCGTTTTTCCAATACTTGTTGTATTTATTTCTGAATTTCTCGGGTACCTAATAGGTTCTCAATCACTGCTTGAGCAGTTTCTTTTATTACTGGCGGTGTCATAAAATATTCACTATCACTCGACGACATTCTGTAGAATTAACTTTATATTTGAGTTAGGTAATTTTACCTAACTCAAATATAAAGTTCGAAGAAATTTCCGCGAATACCTCAGGCAACCTGGTTCTTTTTTTTAATTGCTGTTCCGAGAGCGGAAGAGGCCGATATCATATGGCGGACTCGGAGTAAAAACTTTTTGTAGTTTAACCTACATTATTCTCTCCCGACAAACGCGTGAGAAATGAAATTCCATAGTTTTTCGACCCGCATTCTAGTACGCCTGCAATGACGTACTTTCTAGCTCAAGTTTTGAAAAGGAATAAGTCACTTTACGTTCGGGTGTAGTATAAAAGTTTAAAACTATCATAGTACAAAAAGATGAAAAAACAGCATTGTAAATGTTACATTTTTATTGTGCAAAAATACAACGATACTTCACCTGACAAAGTTTATTTTTAGGCCGCGAGATACAAACGTTAGGAAAAAGTGGTGCAATGTCATCTTCTTGTAACATGTTATTTTTAATCTGGCCAGGATTTTTAGTTAACTTACACGCGATATTTACTTAACATACTAAATTTCATATAAAATACTATTCATCCAATAAACAGATGGATGTAGGTCGTCCCTTATTCGGATCCTCTATTATTATCCTGTAAACGAAAGTAAAAAGAAATTGAGAATTAAAGTCTCCTAGCCTGTGATCAGGGCAAAACAAATAAAGACATTGCTATTCAATTCAATATTGACTTCTTTTAAATATTTTTTACTTTCCGGCTTTCTTATTGTTAGAATTATTTAACTATTGTTAGAATTTTAGTAATTCTAACAATAACACTAAAATATACTCGTACGGCCCGCTGACAGACGAACAGGCAGACGGACAGCATATGCTTTGTAATAGGGTCCCGTTGGCACCCTTTAGATACAGAACTTTTTATATAAAATTTACAAAGTAAAAAGTAAATATATAGGTATGGTAATAGCCTCATAATTCTGCCCCCGTTAGTTGAAAAGATGCATGTGACAGAAAGACAACCCGGAGAAAAAAATGTTTTGATTAATCAAACGGGAAATCGATTGCTGTCATTGGGCATATTAAAATAATACCATATTAAAAATTGGCCCAGAAATTAGGCTTTGAATTCGATTATTAAAATTATGAATATTTTAACCCTTAACTGTAGTTGTGGGTCCAATGGACCCAGGTTCAATCTTCGAACTCGTGTAAAAATCACAGCGCGTGCCCGAGCGCCTCCCGCGCCTAGGTACCTTCCGACAGTAGGCCGAAGCGCGCGTAAGTGGACGGACGCGTTTCGCTCGCTATTCCTAAGGTGAGTATTGGTGTGCGAGTGGGTCCATGGGACCCACGACTATAGATGCGTAACTTTTTTCATTGATGTTATATATTCCTTTTACCGTTTTTTTCAGATTTTTGAGATGGCAAACCGAAGGAATGTTTCCTCAAACAGAGATGACATA
This sequence comes from Eupithecia inturbata, assembly GCA_963662085.1. Taxonomy (NCBI): domain Eukaryota; kingdom Metazoa; phylum Arthropoda; class Insecta; order Lepidoptera; family Geometridae; genus Eupithecia; species Eupithecia inturbata. The sequence continues at coordinate 7,068,566 of OY759186.1, read as the reverse complement.
TTAGAGCAGTGGTTGAACGCTGAAATGATGTGTGAACCCTATATGAAAGAAAGGTCTTATAACGATAGACTTCCTACACAACTCCGAACAAGCATTGCTACAGCTTTGAAACTTCATTCAGCACAGACAACTTCAACACACGATGAAAACCTGAAATTGGAGAGGAGTAAGAGAAAGAGATGCTCTTTTTGTCCGCCAAACAAAAGGGCGAAGACTGTACATTTATGTCCTAAGTGTAGACTGCCTATTTGCATGACTTGTGCTAAAACAGTGTGTAATTCATGCTTATAACTTGGCTCATCATTTGGTGATGTCAAAATTTTTATAGAAGAAGTATATTTGTTTTTGTTTTAGTTATCTTAAAAATTGTTATCTTATGTGTACGAAAAGAGTTGATTTTAATTTTTTTATCGTGTGTTTCCATTTAATGTGATTTTTTTTCGTAAGCATGTTTTTAGGTTAAGTAAATAACGACTGATTATAAGAAGTGCCATTAAAGATAAGAATAAAAGTTCCTATAGTTGATTTTTTGTAAAACTATGATTGTTAAATATATAAATGAATAATAAAAGAGTGTAAAAATATAATTGGTTTTTGCTTTTTACACAAAAAGTACAATCTAAAATAGGTGGGTCCCATGGACCCACGACTATAGGTAAGTGACTATTTTTGACCACTACAGTTAAGGGTTAAAATTATTTAACAAAAAAATACAAAAAAACAGTTTCATCTTAGTATAAAAATTGGAAAAAAGTACTACGTCCATAACTGAATAGACGTAACTAGCCAGATGCGCCCTTTAAATCTAGAACGCTTATTTAATAAAAATCAACAGAGTTATCATTACATGGCAAATTGTACCAAAACGCCCTTCGGTTCTCTGGCATTAGAGAAAGTAACTGATTAACTATCTCAACTACTTCGCCACAACCTGGTTTAACTCAATACTGGGTATTATTCTTTAAAACTTTCTTCGTTTTTGTACAATTTTTTCGCTACATAAGGTATTAAGACGTATGTGACATATGCGGCTGGGCCAAAACAAACTTTACGAAGTAGAAAGGGCGCAAGTGGGCAGATGTAGACTTTATTTCTTAGTGTGAAATCAATTTCCATTTAGTGCGTTAAGCGCAAATCATTACTTGCGCCTTATTAATTTCCTCTTAGAAATAGGGTCAAATATGCGTGTTTTAAATTACCAAACTCAAATAAAATATGCAAGGAGTAAGGGCATTTCGACATAAAAGCGACTCTTCAACTAAGTTTTAGCTAAATTCGTCTTTTTATGTTCAACAAGGTGTAAAAATGCATGCAGAAGCTGCTTATTTCGTTGTCTAAAATCTCCTTTTTTCCTGATTCCGGCAATATATGTAATTAAAATCCGGAAAAAATTTTAGATGCGCCTTTTCAACTATCGGGGGCAGAATAGCTTTAAATACTTACATTCTATTCTGCCATAAATAAAGACAAAGATTCACTGTGGCAAAGATAAAAACTACATTGTTAGAACGTCCTTTATCGGGGCTAAGATAAACTAGATCGTTTTATAGCCTTATCAACAAGCCCGCTCATAAAATCTATCCCTCAGACGTATCTAAGTGTTTATCCGCAGAATAGTTTCACTATCTTTTCCAATAAGGCATTTAAGGTGGCATTTTCGCGTCCTTTGCCAACGAGCGCAGCGGGCTCAAAGTATATGCTGTCCGGGAGAGATTTATGAGTTTCGTTTTCCTTAGGTAGTGGCAGACATTTTTGCAGCAATTTTTTGCAAATCATGATTTTTGATAGGAATAATTTCCTCAAAAATCATAAAATTCACGCTGCGTTCGCATTTCGCTGTCAGCTTTTAGAATTTAAATAGTGCTACTTCAAATCGTTGAAATTTCTACCCTTGAGTTAAATGACCGCAAGAGGGGAAAACGGTGTAGTCATAACATTGTCTTGATAGAGGCTAGGCCCTAATAGGGTAACAAATTACTTACGACGTGCTTCCGGCCATTACACCCCACTAAATAAAGCAACTCTAGCAATATTTCAAACTAAACCGTTTGAAATATTGCAATTTAGTGTAAATATTAAAGGAAGGCCTGGTGCTTTGAAGGGTTCCGTATCCAAAGGGTGCCAACAGGACCCTATTACAAAGCCTATGCTATTCGTCTGTCTGTTCGTCTGTCAGCGGGCTGTATCTCACGAATCGTAGGTGGATGAAGGTAGACAATTTTGACGAAGTGTGTATTTCTGTTGCCGCTATAACAGCAAACCGGAATGTGGCCATTGCTTTGTGCGTTCGCGCTTAGAGCTGCACAGCCACAACACCAAGAGAGTAACAACCATGTCACAGGCATTACCTAAATCGTATCTATAGATGGACGGAACAAGGCCGATGATGATATCAACAAATAATAAAAATTAAATTAAATCAAAAATTAAAGGGACAGGAAGGGATTTAACTTAAAATAATTACCCCCTGTTCAAGAAGCTCATTCTTCATTCGCTATCAAGCAAGATAGACAAATAACATTTTCGAAATGTGAGCTATACAAAAATGAAGGTAAATAACAAATAATGAAAATTTAATACTGATTTTACAACGAGGTGTAGTTTTTTAGTACGGAACCGTTAATGTGTGACTCGTACTTGGCCGGTATTATTATAATTCAGACAAAAAAGTCCACAAACTTCTCCTGATTCTATGAAATAAAAGTTTTCTTCATTCGCTATCAAGCAAGGTAGACAAATAACATTTTCCAAATGTGAGCTAAACAAAAATGAAGGTAAATAACAAATAATGAAAATTTAATACTGATTTTACAACGAGGTGTAGTTTTTTAGTACGGAACCGTTAATGTGTGACTCGTACTTGGCCGGTATTATTTTAATTCAGACAAAAAAGCCCACAAACTTCTCCTGACTCTATGAAATAAAAGTTATATTGTGTGTAACATCATCATCATCAACCTATCTTAGTACACTGCTGGACATACGCCTCCCCTAATGAGCGCCATAGCGCCCTGTCTTCAGCTTGCCGCATCCATGCGTATTATGTCCAGGCTTTATTGTCACTTTCACACTGTGGTAAAAAGGTCGGAAGCATAATGGTAGAGCCTGCGATATTTTACAAAGTAATATAGCAGACTTGCTTTACCATAAAATAGTAAACATGGAACTCTACACTAGGAAAAAGGCCCAGTGAGTGGATTCTGGTAGGTAGAACATTTTACTTGGTAACGTTTAAATTAAATCTTTCTTTGTGATTGTGATTTGAGCCTCTCTATTCATGAATTTAAGTGGGTGATAATCGTACGAAGTACGTGGTTTTTAAGATCGCGAACTTACTCCGCTCGATGTCGGTGACACACGTGAAGCTTACTCACTCTGTATTAGGATGTCGTCGACAGAAGAAGCTATGTTGAGGTGGGTTACAAACAATTTCAAACTTGTCGGATCGCCAACGAACTTACTCGGCGGTTTTAAAGTACGCGTACTTAGGGTGACACACCAGCGAAAAAGGTCGTCGAGCCACAAGTTCGCGAATTTACTCGCACGTCTATCACCCACTTTAGAACAAATTAAGTCAAAATCGTAACCTAAGCAAACCAAAAGATAATTTTCAAGGTGGATTTCTTGAGGATAGGGCTAATAGCACATTAAAGTGATAAAAAATCCATTAAAACTACTTTAAATAGGAAATCCCATCCTTTTTTGTGTCTTGGATGTGTGATTTTTGCAGTTTTGCAAGACATGCTTCCTGTCCGAGCGCTAAAATGACACTAGTTGAAATGGTAGCCTATCATGTCAAATGGTTTATCCTTTGATACAGACTGTTTCAGGGTGTGCATTGTGAATCTATGGGGGGCCAGCGGATGCCTAGATCGATGTTCTTATACCATAAAATACATCGAGTCTTAAAAATTATGTATATTGTTTCCTCTGATAAGAATCAATCTAAAAACAAGAGTCATACTCTCTGACAAGAAACGCTTGCGGCGAAATATTTAATTTTCTTCTACCGCGTAGGCGTTTACCCTAAAGAGGTTTGAAGATTTTGATCTATTTGGCTTTTTTTCAAAATCGCCGCGCACAATGAAAGTTATATATTTGGATAGAACACTAAAAGAAATAGAAAATGTCTAACAAAATATTGTCCCAAAGCGTTTGGTTTCTGAGCTATTCACAGATGAAAATAACTCTAACATTAACAATGTTCTTATCTGTCTTCGAACATCCATGTTCAATGGTTTGCCTTTGAACTACACAAATCGTTTTAGGTAATTGAACTGGAGGCAAATAAAATAACGCTTATTGGTTTCTATTACAAAATATTTCACAAATGTTTTTGCTGGTTTTTTCAGCAAAACCAGTGTTTTGTCAAGATTTTATAACAAAAAAATTATGTAAAATCCTTTAAAATAACAAAACAATAGTAATAATGTAAGAATGCCGAATAAGAAGTCTATATAATTTATAAAAAAAGAAAAAAAAACTAAATTTATAAATCGTAGAGCAAACGTTGACCCCCTCGATGTCCGGAATCACCCCCTTTCAGCTTAGTACACCCTTTCTGTGGCACCCTATATAGACCTTTCAATTTTGCAAATGGAAAGAAAAATTTTATGAGACCATAAATTTATAAATTCCATAATATTATCGTAAAATTTCGAACTTGTATTTTTTTTACGTTTAGACCCATAATCTTGAGCTTTTTTACATCTAAGTTAAAAGTTTTCGTTTTTCCTCTGGCTTCAACTGTTAGGAATTTTTCACGTTTCCTGTCCCTTAAGAGGGCGCATTGCGCGCCATTTTGTAAAAAGGATAGGCATAGGATTTTACGTTCATAGGAGCGGGACAGAGCATACGTTCTTGGAACGGCGTTAGCGCAAAAATCAAGTTTTTGCTTATTAACAAGAAAACTACACAACTTATGAAGAAACTGGTTCAAGGAACCAAATAATTAGTAATAAGTAATAACCTACGAATCAAAACATAAGTCATTTCAATAGACCGCCGGGTTTCCTGAGATTCGAGCAAATTATGTGCAAAACAGTGCCCTTCATGGTTTTTTTTAATCGTACTATATTTTTTCTCAATCGTGTCTTTACATTCAAGGAACCAAAGAAAACATGGTGTATTTTATGTAATTCGAGTTTTTTACCATGAGTACTGAGATCTAGGCCTAGCCAAACCTGTTAGGTTCGCCCCTTAAGTCGTTAAACAAAGTAAAAAAAATTGATGCTTAAAGGACTTTCGTTTCTCAAACTTAAACTATCTTTGTCTTCATTAAGTAAATACTATGGTGTAGAGAAGTTTTCGAATTAAGGAGATGAAGATGATGAGAGATTTTTTAGATTTTTCTACAAAAAAAAACTACGTAAATAATATAGGAGTCGAATGAATAAATGTATTTTAAATATTTTACGCATTAGGCATGTGTTTTTGCCATTCTACTCTTGACAAATAGCAGGCTGTCTAGTTTAGGGTGAGTGGCGGTTTTGTTTTGGACTGCCAAACATAATATGTAAGGTAAAAAAGTCCCATAACAATAAATGTGGCTAAAAAAAGTTAGTTTTTCTTGTTTTAACTAGTAGACTGTACTTAAGTAGTATTTCTGTGTATTCTACTTATAATCTTCTCTTATATTTATATGTTTTATTGTAAATTAAGCTATAGCTATTGTAACTAACTTTATAATTATGTGTGTACTTTGTATTGTCAAATAAACTATTTCGTTGTTTTTTTAATTTCAATTTAGTTTCATTCATGTAAAATCTATTTTTGTTCGTATAGTATTTGAATGCACAGCTTGCAAAGTAAACCAATAACTCATTACATAACCGGGAAAGTAAAATACAGACACTATAACGCAATTCCAAGTAATTTAACTGTCGTAAATGTAAAGAACGAGAATGGCTCCAATGCTCACTTTGTTGTTCAAACTCAAGACTTGTTAGCAGTAACTTTCCTCGCCGCGCTTATCACAGAATAAATAATAGCAAAATAAAACAATTTGATAAACCTGCGAAAGTATCCAACTTTGTAAGAAAAATAAATAAATAATATTAGTAAAACCCGCGACTGAGAGGAATGGATAAAACAGCAATGATAATTTTTATATAATCAAATATAGCTAACTTATTTTTTTTACCTACCCATTAAGACAAGAAAAGTCCTTAACTGTCTGTTTTTTTTTTTGTTCTATGAACAACCCTTTTGGTGTTTCCTTTGCTAAAAATTTGTGCGAGATTGTTACAATATAAATTATTTAACGACATCAAGTGTAATAAGTGTATAAATAACTTTATAATTAAGTGTGTAAAATCCAAAAAGTATGAAACCTACAAAAAATTCAAAAACTGTTTTGAGATGTACAAACCAGACTACCTTTCATTTGATATCCCATTGGGTGAGGTAGCCGTTAGAATTAGAATATTCCTCCCCATTATGTAAATTTTTCAAAAAGTGTTCTACTTACTATCTTATTATTACTATATTATTATCTATATTTTTTGTGTAAAATATAGATCCATATCTACAAGCGCTACATACATTTCACAGGGATCGCTCTGCAAACTTCGGAGATAGGGGGTAATATGCTTAGAAGGGCATTTCATGTCCAAATATTATGATATTTCCATAATAAACTGAAAAGCTTTTGTTCCTTTATACCTACAATTAAAATTCACGCACGGACGTATACTGTAGTAAGCATGCCTTTTATTTGTAGTGCCAGCCACCTTGTTAAAAAATATTTTTTATATGTATTTTGACTTTCTGGCTTGGCATAGTGACCTAAGGGGTTCGATATCTTCTGGACTAGTTCCTCATCCTCAACAGCCTATATTGGTCCACTGCTGGACGCAGGCCTCCCTCTGATAAGCGCCTTATTGGCCTATATCTCATCCCCATGAGATATGGCGGGGGGCCATGCCGGGGGGCATTACCGGTAATGCCCATAATCCTCACGCTAGGCATGCGGGTTGGGGACCGCACTACTTACATATACGGGAGCTTCAGTGTTTTTCAAATTTTAGGGCCATACTTAAAAAGTTTATTTTAGATCCCCAAAAAACCACTGAAGATCTCAGAAATAAAATTTTAATTTTTTAGTACACATATTTTGTAGTGTGACAATTTTTGTATTATGTGCACCACCTACACAAGCCTCACTCGTCGGAAAACCACTGAAGATTTCTGTAGAGCACATAATATTATGTGCTCTACAGAAATCTTCCTGCTGGCTGCTGATTTTGAGAACCTAGGTACAATTTTTTATTATTGTTTGTTTGTTTTCTTTTTAAGTTTCGTTTTATTGTCTATTATTACACCTTAAAAATATCATTGCTCGTTGTTATAGTGAACATAGATACTATGTAATGTTATCTATTATAGGATATTTAATGATTTATAGCTCCAGTTATTTATCTATAGACTCTACTGGACTTTTCTCTTTTTCTTTATAGTAACTTTTCTTTATACAGTCGCGTACGTGACGTAACGTTATGGTTTCGACTAAAGATCAGCGTTGTAGCTATAACCTATAGGTTATAGCTACAACGCTGATCTTTAGTCACAACATATGCTGAGTCGAACGCCATTTTGTAGTTTTAAGGTATTTTATAAGTGAGTAATATTATTATATAGTTTATATGGTGTTGGTAATTTTAATTAGTTTCTGTACATATTATAGTTCTTAGCTACAAATAAAGTATTTCTTTCTTTCTTACATATTAGGCATTAACTGAATCGTCTTAAAACAGACAGAAAAGGGCGTAATGATGATGAGGTGCATGCTTTTATGTCCAGATATGGCCATCTGAACGTAAAAGTTATGTACCTGTACCTACTGGCTTCGAAGTAGGTCTAGGCCTCCGACAGCAGATATCAGCCAGTTGTCCCAGTCCTTGCTGTTTCAGTCCAGTCGACGACAGCACGAAGCTGTCATTGTTCTGAGTGAAAGTAATTTTTTTTATAAATCATTCCTTTTTACAAACATTTGTAAATTGTCTGTTTTTATCATTGACCGTTTCAACAACTGATTTATAAAGGTTAATAATAATGACAGAACTTTCAAAATTGAATGGACCTTTCCCGCAACCTTAAAAATCTCATGGAAATTGCATTCTCTTCATTCTGAAGTACAATAGTATTGAGACGTGATCGTAACATGACGTCTCCTTTTTTCTATGGGATTTGGTTCAGCGCCTCTATCGTGCTGACAGGGAACTACGCAAATCCCATAGAAAAAAGAGATCACGTCACGTCTCGATACTATCGTCAACCAGACTCAGGGCAGATCAGGGCCCACTTGGTTATTTACAAACTAACAACCAAAAATCTCAGCTCAATCCCGAATCTCAGAGGTCATTTATTCAATAAAAATTCGTTACAATAATTGGTTAGCAATGCCTTAAAGCTTATGTTAGGTTTGTCTAAGCACTGGGTTCTCTTTATTTTAAGTATTTATTATTACCTACACTGTGGTTTAACGCGTCACTTAGTATAATACTATTTATATTATTATCACTTATTATATAAATAATCCTAAATCTTAAACAAAACAATCAAAGATAACAGTCATAATAAACACACACATTGACTCTTGGACGTTTTGGTTTTAACTGTTAGTCCATTTGTAAAATAAAATAAATAAATAAATAAATTGGTAACTATTTTCTATGCATTTACTTATCTACGACTGGAAGGTTGCGAAGTTCATTCATTCAGCGCTTATCGCCGCTTTAAATTACCATCATCTATAGGGTACTCCAATTCAGCATAGAGTTTTTGATATAAAATATTGTATTAAAATAGTAAATGTTTTAATGCTTTTATTATTTATCTTATTTTTAATTTCTATAGGAGTTCTATAATGAGATGGGGAATTCAATTTTGGGAAGTTCTTTGGCCGTATATGTTACTAAATCTGGGTTTTGTTAACATTTTATGCGTGATGCTCCTAGTGGTAGTCAGGTGATTTACTGGAGTATGGATGTCCGTGCGGAAGTACTATTCGATAAGTAGGTTAAGTTTGACCTTTTAATGTATAGGTATAATACCACAATAATCAAAAAGTTGAAAAAAGTATCCCGTTTAGTAAATTATACTTTTTAGACTCGACACAATCGCACAGGAAATCTACCCCCAAGCCCCAAGACTTAGCAAACAAATCATTAGAAATCTGTTGGCAAATATAACATTTTCGTCCTTTATTCGCATAAATACGGAGTAAAAGCGGGTAGTGTGATAAAAATGTGGAAATTTCATTTGTGTAAGCACACATAAACCTTTTGGTTTAGCGTCGGGAGACACGGCCTACGTGCCTGAGTATTAAATTCAGCGGCCTAGCCTAGACACCCGTTTATGCCCTAAACAACTTTTCATCTTTATTACATTTTCCACGCTTATATTCAACAAATGGCACAAAATTTGCAAGACATGACAAAGTTTGCATGACATGAGGTGTGTGAAGATATTAGCCCTATAGGGCTGAGGTCAAACGAGCATAATTTTTGAGTTGTAATTGTATTATGTATTATTAATGTATTAAAAAGTATTTATTTACAAAAATGGTTTTACAGAGTACTTACACTAATAACTCTAAATTTATAAAATTAGATTAATCTTAATGTATAGTAGGTACTCTAACCTAAAACCTTAGTGCCGAAAATGCATCGACTCCTCGCTCTAACTAAGTACAACTTGTGTTTAGACGCGAGGGCTACTCTGCCTCACAGATCTTAAGAGTGCGGCTAAAATACATTACATAAGGTGTTGTTGTAACAAATGGAGATAAATTAATTAACTAAGCATGTCGAAGCCAAATCAAATCGGAGTTCGACATAAAACAAAAGTTAGAAACCTTAACTAAAACTAAAATAATAGTAAAAAAATTGTGAGTCGCGTAAATTGCTTACTTCCAACAAATATTAAGATAAAATCTATACTTTTAATATAACTGTAGCAGGTAAAATTCTGTAGATCCATACTAATGTTATAAATTCGAAAGTAACTGTGTCTGTCTGTATGTTACCTTTTCACGCCTAAACAGCTGAACGGAACTCAATGAAATTTGGCAGGGAGGTAAATGGTATCCTGGGGACGGACATATGCTACTTAAAGAGCGCGTGCTTTCCACGGAGAGATAAATAAAATAGTTTTAAACTTGACACTTGACTTGACGTGTCATTCTGTATTCATAGTAACGCGATTAGTTTAGCAGAATAGGGCCCCAGCTATAAACGGAACCACGAGCGTAGGTATGATCCACGCGAGACAGCATGCTGTCCCGCGTAGATCATACCTATTTGGTATTTATTTTCAATCTGATTCTTTATCTACACGATTTAAACACAATTAAACTACCTAAATATAGGTACTCAAATTAAAAGTGTAACGTATCCAATTCAGCACATTGAAATTTTTTTTGCACATCGTTTCTGAGAGAAACTTTGGTCAAATGACATGTAAATAATTAGTCTGCAGGTATGGCAATCACGAACGAAGTCGCGGGTACATCTAGTTCTAAATAAAATCTCCCAATTACCAATCTGTGTACTACCAAATATAACAGCGTAACCTAACTAAATCTTTGATGTAATTTAATACAGGCAGTCTGATTGAGTGATTGAAAATTCTATCTTCTGAGAATAACTGATAACTTTGTACACCTACCCTTCAAGACTAACAATTTAGCTTGTATTTGTATTTACAAGACTGGATTTCATCCTAGCCTATAGAACCTTAGGCTAGGCTATCTAATCGCCTGTTGAAGGTGAATGATTGCCTCAAATTCTATGCTAGGTATCTAAACGCATATTGAAGATCTCAAATTCTATAGCTATATAAGGCTATAGAATTTGAGGGAATCATTCACCTTCAATAAGCGATTAAGCACCTAGCCTAAGGCTCTATGTTTTTTGAGTTTGAGCTCTGCCAGAGAATGTACAATAATACTAACATACTCAAACAATGGTTTTTGTTGTGTAAACAACATTGTCATAATCAAAATGACGATTGGTCCAACTAGAGGCTGACAGCGAGGTTTCGATTTTATACAATGAATTCTAAAGTTCGTTTCTTTTGGCTCACTAAGCGCGTTCGGTATTGACGTTTTTGCGTTCAGCATAAAACAAAGAAAAATTTAAGCACCAGTAATATATAAGCTAAGCAAAATATACAACCAAATAAATCGACTGTGCGATTACGTAAAAACTCCCATTCAATGGATCGCCATTCGGGGAGACTGGTTATAAACGATTTCGATTTCCATCACATCACATGTTACAAAAACAAATGAAGTATTCCCATGTTGAGCACCGATTTTAAGAGCACCACAGTTTCAGCACCTATTCTATGCCCACTTCGAGCACCCACGATAACGTTATACATACAATTTTCTGGCTTGATGGAGTTGACCGACGACGAAGCTGACAACGTCAATTATCAGTATCAGAAATTTCAATCTTAATTGTAATATTTTATTTATTTATTTGTTAATACTTATGGTACTTATTGTTAAAGTTCATACTTATGATACTCCTCATACTTGAACTTGTTTTACTCGACTACGCTTCATTACTGCAATGGATTTGTTATTTGTAACTTTGAATCAGAAGTGCTGTAATCGAGCAAAAAAGCTCAAGTGTGAGTAATATGACAATTAACTTTAACTTAGGTTATATCTTGGGTTTGTGCTTCGGCAAACAAACACCTTTACCAATTTGAGAGCAATAGCAGCTCCTTATGACGATTCGGTTCGAAGCCACCCAGAGTTCAACGCCGTGATATGGGCTCCACACGAGGCCAAATATAACGGGATGTAGACCGCATTCACAAGTTCACCCGTTACCTGTACCTACAGCTCTACAGCATCTACCCGTTCTACCCGCTGATGTATCCAACCCTGGTTGTTATAGGATGATTGGATACATCAAGCTGGAAGCAAGGCAGAACGCAGCACTGGGTACTTATGTGGTAATGGTTCTTCGCGGGGTCATTTATAATCCGATCATTTTGGAGGTGGTGAAGCTGAATGTGCCGGAGGAATTCGTGCACCGGAGGAGGCGGCCCACCCTATTTGCTCTACCTAAAGCGAGAACTAACCTTTTACACTAACACAAGGTTCCCTTGACGCGATGCATCCGAACGCTCAATTTACTTACAGAGAGTATAGACATGTGTGACTGCTTCCTGGACAAGTTGGCAAAGGCTTTATTATAATTTGTATGTTAAAATATCTTATATCTAAATTATTGAACATAAAATAATGTACAATATTTGGCCTTATTGCTCAAAGCAGTTTCATCCAGTAATCTTATTTTTTAAAGATATAAATAAATTAAGAGTTGGTAGTGCAAAGATTACAGGAGCAAACAGTTGTTTTTTATTTTAATGTTGGATGAACTATGTATTATTGAATTAATTTTATTTCTAGGACAGCGAGAGCGGAGGCTTAGTAATAGGGTTCCATTTTCACCCTTCGGGTACGGAACTCTATTACTAACCGTCCGCTGTCCGTCCGTCCGTCCGTCTGTCACGTGGCTATATCTCACGAACCGTAAGAGGTAGACAGTTGAAATTTTCAGATAATGGGTATTTCTTTTGCCGCTATAACTAAAAATAATAAAAAATAAAATAAATATCCAAATTAAAGGAGGCTCCCACAACAAACGTGTTTTTTTTGGCTTCGTTTGCTCCTAATTTGTCTAGGCTGTATCTCTTGAACTACAATAGGTAGACACATAAAACTTTCTCAAATTAAGTAACATTTCAACTCTAATAAAAACAAATATTAAAAATAAAATAAAATTGAAAATTTAAAGGGGTCTCCAAGCAAGTGAAAGTTTGATGTTCTTTGAAAAAGTAGCCTGATTTTAATGGTGCGGAACCCTTCGTGTGCGAGTTGACTTGCACTTGGCGGTTTATTATTTTATTATTAAATTGAAATTTTTGGTTTTGTGTTAGAATATTTTTTTATACTTAATGTTATGTTAAAATTAGGAATTTAATTAATAATGTTTTATTTAACATATTATTATTATACTCTGGTCATAACCATTATTGACGATTTATAGAGATTATTATGATTGTGACTATAGATAGTACACTATCGCATTAGGTGTGCCTGTAAGGATAGGTAAGGGTAGTTAGGTTGAATATATAAGTAAATAAATTGACGTTGACGTTAAAATCCGTCGTCGATCGGCTCCATCCCGCCAAAACCTTGTGTTTATTTTTTAGCATCATTTGGAAACGCAATACCCTGTCTCCCCGGATGGCCCATTCAATGGGAATGGGATACTTTAGCAGGTGGCAACATTTGCGCCACCACTGAAATACTTGGGATCAAGGTGAATGAAAGTGTGCCACTTTCATTGCATAGTAAACCAATCAAGTAGTTATGGTGTAATAAATATTTTTAAACTTACGCGATCGGAACACATTATTATTAGTACTATTTAAGGTGTGTTAAGGGGGGTTGTTAAGTGTGTATAACGTGTTAAATCATGTTTCGAGTGCCGATTTTCAAACCTAAAATTCCTGAAAAAGCTAACCATTACAAATTCTTTCAGTAATTAACACAGAAAATGATTGACGCGATATTCTTGAAGCGTGCTTATCCGGTTTCCATTTTCAAATCGAAACGAATTTGTAAATGGAATTGCAAAACAAACAGGAAACGATCGGCTCCAGCACATTGCTATTAGTGCTACAAACGAGGGAAGAGACGTACAGACAGCGACAGAGTTAGTATCTACCTAAAGCCTAGAAAAATGCGATAGTGTTTCACTCAAAAAAGTACGTCTATTGGCTAGATATTATGCCACCCCCAAAGATCGCCACAGTGACGCGAACTCATAAGCCTATCATTTTCACAAAATGGCGCGCATTGCGCCCTCTTAGGCTCGAAACGCACTAGCGGTTGGCCGCCCATGCGGTTCACCGAAATTGGACCATTAATCAAACAAAATATACCAACCGCCACCACGGTTAACCGCTAGTGCGTTTGTGACTTTAAAGGCATTTCGCACTTGATCGGTTAAACGAAACTATTGTTATACGTGAGATAAGAAATTCTGTTCACTTTCACGTTAGTTTAATAACGTGAAAGTGAATAGAATTTCTTTACATATAACAAAGATTACAGATTTACTCACCTAATACGTTATTTATGGCACATTCACTAGGTTCTAAAAACTTAGACTAAGTATAATACTAGAATCACAAAATTAAAAGAAATGCAATACATGAAAGTATTCACAAGATATTAGTGAGTAACTAAAAGTCGTTTCTAACACATTTTTCTTATTTTACTTTGTCAAAAAGCGCCAAGAAATAACTCAGATAATGATATTACTATTAGATGGAACATTATTACGGACATGCAAAGTTCAAAACTATTTTAGCGCCAGTCAAGTCAGCGCTCACTATGAAAATGTTAGTATCATTATATATTATAATATCATTGTCACTTTTGTTGGAAACTGTACCGTTTAAGCGCGTTATTGTCCTTTATTTAGCATACAATTTTGTTTTCGAAGCCACTCACAGTCTCGGCTATATTCCATATAGCCAAGACTGTGTACAATGTGTACATATACCTACCTAAATTCGTTCCAGAATAAGAACTTGCTTGCTCTGTTGTACAGCTTACTGGGTATTTCAAAGGATTTCAAAGGCTGAGGGAGTTTTTGGTACTAGGTAGGCAAGTCAATGGAAAGGAAGCGATTTTAAGAGATGGTTTGGTTCGAAAGTTCGTCGAGCTTAACTTCCGTTTCCTTTCTTTGACTTACTAAAAGCCATTATCTTAAATTATTTATTTTATTATGTATCATTTTACTACTTCCTAAATACGCGTGGGGTCCAAGTCCCAACCCTGATAGATGATTAGTTTACGAATGGTAACTTTTTTATGTAATTATAATCACAGTGCGCGGTATCTTGATTTATTTAAACTTGGTTTTGAAATTTTAAATTACCACTACTGAACCGAAAGTTAACCCTTAGTGGCCTACGGTCCCCCTTGGTGGCCTACTAAAATAAACAACAGAAAAAAGTAAAGTCCATATAATTTCCAAAGCCAGCAAATTACTTACTATATTTCAAAAGCCTTGATGTTGATGTAGTTACAAATGTCTACATTCTAATAACCCTGTTGTTGTTACAGTAGGCAATGGTGATAAATGAACATTCCACTAAATCTGACAAGTAATTTATTGATGTTTGTATCAAATATAATCCGCCATTAGGGTACAGGCACCAACGAAAGTTTAAAACCAGTATTATTATAAATCTTTTGAATCCATCACGGTTATTAACACTTTTAATCCATCACGAAATAACTGAAGGCACTTCGAGTGAGTTTTTCCGTTCTCATCGGCCTCACTCGCAGTGCCTTCAGTTATTCCGTGATCATGGTGCATGAACCTGTGCCGAAATATTGGAAAGCTCAAAACTCAAATCATGGTAAATACCCCGTTGTAAATGACTTCAGTATCATTGCTATTACTAACCGCGTAAGTACCTACATAAATGGATCTACTTTTTGCAATTTCATACCATAAGAAATGCCAGTCTGTCATTTAGATTTTGCAACAAACGCGCGCTTGATTAGGGTCAAACTATAAATTTTTTTTGCAGGCGACTGTACACTTATAAGTCGACGGTCAAAGATAATAGAGCAGCAATTTGGTTCTCAAATCTCTTCACATCGAGATCAAGGCTCGATGAAGGCATGTACCCACATCGGTAATTGTCTTGGGAAATTGTTTGATAACCCTCTATTAACAATGAAAACTGGTTTAGGTGATTCTGACAGGAGCCATGTAAAGGTGATGGGTCGGTTATCAGCAGCTGGTCGATTTAGATGTTTTCGGGAGCGTATAAATCTTAACAGTTTTCGCCGCTCATTCGCTGCATTTTGAAAACGAATCAAAAAAAAAATGATGAGCTGCTAAAATACTCAAAACTTGTAGGAAATTATGACAAAACCAAAATCATGAATTGGAAAAGGTAAAACTAAATTTGATTGATGGCTTCCGTTATTTCTATTTAGGGTTTTGAGATCGGTGAGATATTAAAGACGGAAAAAAGGACAGAAAAAGCGAGACTTTATGGGTTTAGCCATAAAATCTCGCTTTTTCTGTCCTTTTTTCCGTCTTTAATATCTCAGCAATTACAGCAGCAATTTGATCAACTTGAAATTTAAAATAATAATATATTATCTCGTATGCCTATACAGACATAAAGAAAAAAAATTTCAGAAGGTACGAATTGTGATCTCGAAATTTTAAAAGAGACCTACAAAGTCAAATGGGGTATGAAATGAAATGTACCGGATTGCACATATCAAATCAGTTTTTAAAATTTCTGTAGCTTTTATACTTATTGAAATATTTTGAAAATAGTTGAAAAATTATCATTCCCAGGGGGGGAATGATAACTTTTTAATCTCCGGAGTTTGCAGAGCGATCCATCTGAAATGTCTCATGTGTATGTGTCTTTATAGATCTATATTTTACAGGAAAAATATAGAGAAGTCTGTAAGCAGAACACTTTTTGCAAAATTTTCCAAGAGGAACATTTCAAAACAGTTTTTGAAATTTCTGTAGGTTTGATACTTTTTGAAATATTTTGAAAAAGTCCTGTATCGGAAGTTTGCAGAGCGATTCATCTAAAATGTAAGTAGCGATTGTAGCTATGAGTCTATATTTTACAGAAAAATATAGAGAAGTCTGAAAAATGGTCAATAAGGGGGGGGAATAATTTTCAAAATGCTACCACACCGAGTGGGGTATCAAATAATAGGTATCGGTTTGTCCATCTCAAAACAGTTTTTTAAAATTCCTGTAGGTTACATACTTTTTGAAATATTTTTAAAAAAGTCTAAAATTTACCGTTACCCGAAATGTACTCCGAAGTTTGCGAACCGCACCGCCTGAAATTTAGGTACCTTAATTTTTTAGGTACATATTGATTAAATATCAAATTTGTATACTTGACAAACGTTCGGAACCCTCAGCGCGACTCACACTCGCACTTGGCGGATCTTGTTTTTTATTTAGTTGCCAAGATCATTATCAAAGAACTTCAATCATAATTTTAAACTTTTATCTTGCTGAAACTTTTATTTTACTATTTGTATGTATTGCCCAGACTTGATGGCATCTAGGCAAGTTAAACTTTACACAAACAAACAGCGCTGGAAATTGAAGTTAACAGAAACCTGCTTTTGATATAAAACGTGCCTTATTGTCAGCAGAAAATTCAATTTGCTGTCTGTGAACCTTTATGGGAACAACACATGCTCGGGTCAAATACCTCTGAGAACCACCGATAATAAGTTTTCTGATTGCATTCTTTACTTGTGAACAATTATTGAGTTATACACTAGCCAAACTCGGTGTTGAATGTTTGTACAAAACTCACTTAAAGAAGAAGAAAAGGATAAGTTGAGAGAAGTAGATTGTTTGCAACAGTCTGCAGTAAGCTTAATTGTTTCAATTGTATATACTAGTTTTAATTTGTTTTTATTATTTGATTGTTATTTTGTTTGTTAATAATGAGTGAGTATTATTCTAATATTATCAAAATAATTATACTTATTGCCTGTGTCAAAATCGCAAAAAAAGCAATTTATTATGATTTTTTTTGGCTACTTTTTTCTATGTTTAACTTGAAATATGACATGCATTTACTCTATCCACGTTGCCATTAATCACAGTAAGTTCTAAGAAACAGAAGTTGTTCAAAAGGTAATTTATCAATTGGCTTAGGACACCCTTTCATCTATCACCCATGCTGCTGAAATTTGATTGAGGTGCACAATGTGTAGCAATTCTCTTTTCATTGATCGAGCGAGTGAAGATTTTCAATTAAACCTTTTTTAAGTGAGTCTCACTGAAGATGAAATCAGAATTAGATAGTTTTTAGGGCAAGCGTTCATTATTATCGGCAAACGTAGTTTACGATGCCCTCCGGCCAGGTGGGGTGACGATCTGCGAAAGACTGCAGGCAGATGCTGGATACGGCAAGCTGGAAGACAGGGCGCTATGGCGCTCATTAGGGGAGGCCTATGTCCAGCAATGAACTAAGATAGGTTGATGATGATGATGTTCATTGTTATCATCAATTAAAAGTGTTGTAAGTATTTAAAAGTCAACAATTTTTTAGGTCGATAAAGCCGCTGTCCTACCGCTGCGCACGTTGTGCACGATCACGCGCCGCATTTTACAACAGTTTTTTGATTGAGGTCTGCGTTTCCACTGCAGCACACATTTTACATGAAAATTTGCACACAACTATGTACAATTGTAGTGCAGCACAGTTTTGTCATGTCCTACTTCCTGCAGTGAAGCTACACACGCGTGTACCGCTTGCATAGCGTTGACAGCATTGAGCTGCGTGGGTGCCATATTCGAGCTAGCCACGCGTGTAGCAATGACGTCATTAATCTCGTATTCGTGCGTAGCGTGTACGTGGGTTGCAGTGGACGTTATCACATAGGTACATTTTCTTGAAAAACGAAGCTAGACACACGTGCGTAGCATTTCCGTGAGCAACGGTGGGGCAGTGGCTTGAATCCAAAAGATGTATGTACACTTGAAAAATGTAATAATCCTATAGTAAAAAAAACATGGATATAGAGTAGTATTTTCAATTTCGGCTTCTTTAATACGCTGTAAAGAATCAACTACCTATTTTAAGTTCTATTGAAATCTAAGTATAAGAGATTGGGTTAAGATCGAGAGTCGTGCGTATGGTATCGTAAGCAAGGAATTTGAATGTTTAATTGTTAGTTTATTCAAACGTGGGAACAAATGTCAGTCTCAGTCGTGATGAATAAAGGTCGCATTAAGAAACTTTCAAAACCGAGACCAACCAACAAACCTTTTATCACAAGTTCCTTACCTTTTATTGTCCTAATCTCTGTGCAACTTCTAACAACTCCCTTGTTTTTAATTAGCAGTACAATCTTACTAATTAAAATGAAAAAGGTATGTATGTAGAGTATTTAAACAAGTGTAATGAAAATCTTATTTGGGCAATACAACAGAATATATAAACGTTTTTATAATTAAAAACTTTATTTCGTTAGCATTTTTATGAAGGGTTGATCTAAGTAGATTAAAAGCCGGCAAGTTCTTTGTTGATTTTTTTTATTTAAGTAAATGCCAGGTACCTAACTTATTTAAGGCCTATTTTTTTATCGACTAAATAAAGACTTAATACTTACTGCCTTTGTATTTTTTAGTATTTTGGAGAAATTAATAGCAAAGAAATTGCTGATAATTTAATATCCTATTACAAAATAACATTTGTATTACCAATGAAATTTTATAAAAGCGTACTAACAAATAACACCAACAATTCAGCTTGTTTCCAGGGTCATGTCTCTGTATCCGGAAAGTTAGGTAATCGATCATAATATGTGATCCCATGAACACGGAACAAGAACAAAAGTGATTGGCGAGTTATAACGTGAGCCAGTCTACAGCATTTGTACTACAGCCACGGTCAGCTTTAAGCTGCGCCACACTTGTGGTTGTGGCCAAATGTGCCATATTGGCCTATGCCAACTTGTCACAGTTGGTTTTTACGTACCATGTTCTGTTGCTTTACCTATGTATACCAAAGAACCTCACAAGAAATTGTTAAAAGTTAACAGTATAGGACAATCTCGGTGAACTCTCTTCGAAATTTTTCAAAATGTTATAGAAAGTCTCTTTCCATGTGTACCTACATAGTGGCATCAAATTAATAGAAGAATTTATTCATTTCAATTATTGATGAGCCATAACTTCTATGAGAACTCTTTAAAAACAACAAAGTCCGTTTTAGAAGCATTTTGAATCTATAACGATTTGTTCTACTGCCAATTTACCTGACGATGCTTGACGTTAGAACTCAGATTGGTGCCAAGGTGACTCCAACGTCAAAAAATGTATATTTGCCAAGTGGCCAAGATGTGTAGAACCAGCTTTAATGTAGGGTCGAGACTGGGTCAGGACCGGAAAATAACTGATTCGGCTTGCCTTTGTATTTATATCACAAAACCTTTACGGAATATTGATTTGAGCCAAAGAGTAAATTATGCTTTTATTTAGAGGTTTGATGTTTCGACAAAGGCCTCTCAACATATCAATAGAAACCTATATCTACCTAAAAAAGTAAAGGTCACTCAAGAGATGGATGGATTTGGCTCTGGACCGCTAGGTGGCGTCGTTCGGGGTAGGCATAGAGGTATGTTCAGCAATAGACGTTTGCGGGGTGATATAGATGATAGATGAGGTCACTTAGCTTCAGGGCTAATAAGGTCTTAATATCATTTTGAGCCTCGTAATTTTTACAGACCTACAAATAATACCGTAACGTAGTACGTAGTAGATTTTTATTGTATTTTAATTACTAGCTGCTGCTCGCGGCTGCGCCCGCTTTTTCTCGAGATAGAAAGTAGCCTATGCACATAGGCTACATTCTACGTGAGAAAGATGGTATCCCGTGTACGGCCCCGGGATATCATCTATCTCCATGCCAAATTTCATTAAGATCTGTTCAGCCGTTTAGGCATGAAAAGGTAACAGACAGATGGACAGACAGAATTTATATATATATCAACGGTAGAAAGGCAAAAGTTACCAAACACCATTGACATAACTTTACAGTAGAGCGATTTAAAGTTTTGAAATTTAGAAAAAAAATCATAGAAAATCCAGTATTAATCAGAAATAGATATGAGTTACTACATTGGAAAGGTATTTAATTTATCTATACAACTGTATAAATATTAAAGCATTTACTCTTTTAATTTAATGTTTAGTGTCGTTTGGTAATAAATTACCAAATATCATGTGCAGGCAAAAATTACTTAACGACAACGAAAATTAATATGGCGTAGGGTAAAAACTACTAAATAGAAATTGTTTTATGTCAGGATATGGGAATAAAGAACTAAAAAATAAAATGTCAGTTTTCAGCGTCGGGCAAATATTACCATGCTCAGCTGTCAATCTAGCAATGGCCCAGGATTTTTGAACATATCCCTAATGTGACCTAACGCTGACCCATATTTCCTCAATACTTTGTTAATTAAAAGTTGTAATAGGTAGTATTTCCTTGATTTTTATTCAGTTTCATGACCTACCTTAGCTACCAGACGGCTTTGATCCCCTACTGTTTTATTGATAAATATTAAAGAATAAATGTTCTTCATTATTGAATATCTGGTTTTATTTAGCACACCATACACAATCATAATGAAATTATACACTTTATAAAATCAATGGTAGGTATTATGTGTTGCATAATCTGTCTTGTAACTCTTTAAAATTATTCTTAATAGGTAATTAGGTAACAATCATATCGCAGTTTATCATTTTAACATAACAAATTCAACTTAAATGCCTTCAAGGCTTATAATGAAACAGCATAATGAGTACATACCTAGATAATTAAAACTTAATCAGTCTTCGTAATTAGGTAACAGCCATATCAAAGAGACATTTTTAAACATAACTAAATTTTCAATCAAAAGATAACAAAAAATAAAGATCTTCTCATATAAATAAAACCGCGTTTTTCACAAATAGTGACTGCTCTTACCCCGGTATTTTGAAACAAAAAAGTTCCTTGAGTAAGTACCTAGATTGTACTGCAGTGTAGTTAGAGTGATTGATTGATTGACCTACAAAAAAAAGGTAAATCTAGTTACTCAAAAAAGATTTCTGTTTTAAAATACCGGGGTTATAATCGCCTGTTATACAAAAACTGTACCTAAATATTTGTAAATAGGTCTCTACTGTAACCTTAGCAAATTAAAACAATTGAGATCCATTTTTACATGACTAAAATAGGTAGGAAAAGTCAGTAAAGGAATCACCTGACCCAAATGCCATACCCACGGAATAGACAATCGTATTATAGAATAGGTCAGATAGTTCCTTTACCGACTGTGTACATGGCTCTATTTACTTGAAACGTACTCAGTTCAAATTGCTACTATAATAAAAGCGTCTGCTTATCAAAAAACATTATTTTAAATTAACTACACACTGCATTCTTCTGCTTACATAAAATAGTATCAAAAGTAAAGGTAAAGAATCAAAAAAAGATAGACAGACACAGACAAAACTGGCCTACCGGTAGGTAGATACAGTTACTTCTTAGTAGTCTGTTTACATACATTAATAAAAATAATCAATTAGTATCAACATCATCAATATTAGTATCAGGCAGCGTGGCTTTTTTAGTTGCTTCTTTGGGTATTTCTTTAAATTCACTATGGAATTGAATGGGTATTACAAGTTCATTGCATAGTTTAACGAGGTCATCGTATTTATCCTTTGCAATCGGAAGACAGGATCGGTAACAAGGCATCAATGGCACTCTAGTTTTTGATTGGACTTCAATATTAGTGGACTTAGCTGATTTGTTCATTGAGTACTTGACAGTGATATATGAAGGTTTGTTTTTTTTAAATGTCACAATACGGAGTTTACTTATTTTGCCAGTAAGATTACCCTTAAAGTACTTGTCAGAAACGGCATCCCATCTGTTGAAATCCTCATAAGTTAGCCTCTCAACTTCGTAGGGAAAGGGATTGTTTCTTGCAGTTTTGAAGACAGTATACCACTGTGATGGTGCATATATTATTGTATTTTTTAAGTTGTTCTCTATGACAGCATGCACACTGTCGACGGGCATGTAAGTGTGACCAGTTAGTAAATAATTTATTTGGATCGTCTCAATATTTTTGCATTCCTGTAAAGTAGAATGGATCATCGCAATAATCACGCGGTTGCGATTCTGGCCTGGACAGCAATCGCAGTAGAGAAGTAAGTTTTTGACGTTACATTTTGATCAACCAATTTTATGTATTTGTGAAGAATACTGCCAATTTCGTTAGCTCCCCTTTTTCCATTACCTTCATCCCAGTAATAACAGTGTACCTTTCTAGTTCCATTTTCATAAAAACATAAATTATACACGGCCAACTTTCTTGAGTAGTACAACAACATTGATTCACCATGGGGGGTATTAAGCACCTTTTCAAGATCAAAACTAACACAAAGAGTATCCGGACTAGAGGTGCAACCGACTTTATGAAGATTTTTATGTGCATAGAATCGGTTGTAGCTCTCCTCTTTCTCTATCTCGTGTTCTTGTTTTTGCTCAGCTAAGTCTGGATTGGTGGCAGTGTCTATTTGGGCTAATTTCAGGCATGGTTAAATGGTTGGACTGAAGTCTCTGACTGAGGATTAGCAATTCCAGCGTTGTTCAACGCTTGACCGATAATATCATCAAGACGCTTTCTTCTATGCATTGTTAACTAAAACAAAAAGCAATATTAACAGAGAAACAGAACCAAATTACTTAACAAAATACGTGATCTAAGTATCAGCCAACACAAAATTAGTGCTTACCTCGCCGTCCCACTCGCCATTCGCGGAATGCGCGTGCGTCCTAAGCGATGACTTTTCGCGCACTGATGCTTTGTTTTTTACCAAGCAACGACGCCGGAGTAATTCTAAGCCCGGACAACCGACAAAAATAAGACAACGCAAGTTATCGAACCGCCAATCAGCACCTAATTATTTTCGTGTAAACTTATCCAAACACCAAAAAAATTTATGATTTGGGCAGGTAAAATGTTACCATCCGCCATTCGGGCATATTTTTTGGTAAGGTAAAAATGTACTTACTGCTATCTTTATGGTATTGCAGGCTGGTAAAAATGTCCAAATAACAACCGTGCAGAAAACGGGTCGGGGAATAAAATACTAAATCAAACTGTTTATAGAATTTAGGCTGGTAAAGGTTACTAAAGAACTTCGAGCAAGTTTTTAGAGGAAAGCAAAAACTACTTAATCCTAATATTGTGAAAAAGTCTGTAAGGTAAAATTTACTTAGTCCGCGGTGCAATTTAAAAGAGCTTCCTAAGTACAAAATTTTCATAAACTACCCAAAATGATGTCGCTAGGTAGAGGAAAAACAGACGAATGGAGGGAATTTTAAATTTACCAAACGACAAAAAAGTTCACCGTAGAAGAACGACAATGAGACCAATCGGCGCAGAAAAAAAAATCGAATCTAATGGTATATATAACTCCATACGGGCCATTTTGGCGTTTGGTAACTTTTGCCTTTCTACCGTTGATATATATCCTTTGTAAAAAGGCTTACTACAAAATATCAGAATATCTAGAGGATAAAAAAGCTTGGGACAAGTTTTGCTCCAACTCGAAACCTAACAAGGTAAAGGTTTCTTGTTCGCTTCTTTAATTTACCTTAAAAAGATTGGAGTGAACCAAAATCAAAGTGATCACTTTATTTCCTAGTTTTACTTATGTAATTTAAATTTTGTGACGTGTCCAAGAGTCCTGTAAGGTCAAAAGGAAATAAAGCACTTTGAATTTGAATATAATATATGTAGTATGGATTTTAGTATGCACATTTAGAAAATTATGAACGACTAAAAAACTTAATAAATCAAGGATATCAGTAAGGTTAAAATAAGTAATTGTAAGTTTCGAACCGCAATCTTCAGCTTCACTTTCTTCACTATTTTATCTTTTTGAGACATCATCATCAGCAACCTATATTAGTCCACTGCTGGACATAGGCCTCCCCTAATGAGTGCCATAGCGCTCTGTCTTCAGCTTGCCGCATCCAGCATCTGCCTTCAGTCTTTCGCAGATTGCCATCCCACCTGGCTAGAGGGCGTCCTACACTACGTTTGTCGTGCCGCAGTCTCCACTCAAGAACACTGTTGGTCCTCACTGCAGGTTGATCTTTTTGAGTAAAGAAGTGTAAAATAATAATCCATTCCATTTCTGATTCGGAACAATTCCATTCACCAGTTATTCAACAAATTTTCCTGTTCCGTACGTTTGTGACTTTGTGAAATTAAATTAGTATATCCTTTGCCACGTTATATGTGCAAATGAATGTTTCTTAGCACATATAACGTCCCTGCAGTCGGAGTTTTTTATAGTTTTTTATAGAGGAGGGAGTTTTTATGGCGCTCATTAGGGGAGGCCTATGTCCACCAGTGGATTAATATAGGTTGATGGTGATGAGACAATTACATTAGACTTTTATTTATTAAAAGCTGATAGTCGTACAGTTTACACCAAAATGCTACTACCTAGCTAAAACAAGATGTCGAAACTAATCCATCGGTGGGTCAGAGTGGACAAAAATGTGGAGACTGATTCATTCGTGGATCTGCAAAGTGGATCAGCGTGAAATAGGCCAACAAAACTAATTAAAACTTAAATAGATGTACAATCTTAGACCCGTATCATGAAAGCTTGCTCAGTCATCGATCTATGCTTAAGTGACGTTTAGCCCATAGAGTAAAATAAATAAATAAATAATAATGCTGGACAATCCACACAGCATCATCTAGCCCCAAGCTAAGCAGAGCTTGTGTTATGGGTACTAGATGACTGATATACTTAATACAATACATTACAGACAGATATTTATTTATTCTACATAGAATATACCCAGAACACCCGGAACAAATATTTGCAGATCGTACAAATATTTTTCCCAAGGCGAGAATCTAACCCGCAACCTCCTGCGTCGCCGCGTCGCAGCCGGACCTTCGCCCGCCGCGCCACATCGGTCGTCGTAGAATAGATCGATGACTAGCAAGCCTTCATAATACGGGTCTTAGATACATTTTTTTTTTATTTGTTTATAAATAACATTATTTACATACTTATGCTACAGCTAACGTAAACTGTTGATCGGTTTGTCCGTCAGCCTCAGTCTCTATGGTAAGTATATTAACTAATGAATGAATACAACAACTCGTACACTTATCATAGGCTACTAAATACAACATGCACCCACCGCAGCGCAGGTCAGAAACTGAATGCAGGTAAATAGTTGTGAATAGCACTGGAAGCCAAGAAAGACAAGCGGGGTACAATGATCGGCTGTCCGGTGTACGAGCGATATTACATAATAAATAGAAGCTTGGCATCATTATGCTTTACAAGCCAAAAGATAAGAAATCCATAAACAACCGACACTTTATCAAGCCCGTCATGAATTGGGGAATGTTAGGTAGGTACTGTGAATAACTATCAGGTATTCACAGATCATCTACCGCAGGTGCATCCATTACCGGTATTCCGTTAATACTCGGTTTATGCAAACGCTGATCATTCATCATTGCTGATTAATAGCCATAGATCACTAGAATAATGTCACAATTCGGACTTATAGAGATCTACTGCCCCGGGCGATAGCCCGGGGCAGTAGATCCGCTAGAGCTGACCGCTTGAGCTGCCTAGTACCGCCCTGGTTGATAAACCAGGGTGGTACTAGGCAGTACTAGCTTACAACCAGAACGACCAGTGACGTCCTCGGAGGTTGCGGGTTCGATTCTCGCCTCGGAACAAATTTTTGTTCGATCTGCAGATTTTTGTTCAGGGTGTTCTGGGTGTTTTCTATTTATCTAAAGAAAATATTTATCTATGTAGTACATATAATGTATTAAGTTTATCAGTTATCTAGTACCCAACACAAGCTCTGCTTAGATTGGGCCTAGATGATGCTGTGTATGGTCCAGCATTAAATTTTTCAACTAATAGGCATGTATAAACCAAGAGACTTTAGTTTCGGACGAGATGTACCAAAACTCAAAAGTCTACTCAAAAGTGAAGTGGACAACTGGACGAGTTTTTTCCTTAACCCGTATCAAGTCCGTGGCGGACGATATCTCTAAGATAGTAGGTACCGAAATATTTTTAATATACTCCTCGTTGTTGTATTTGTTGGTGCCAATAAATGTGTACCTACTCCCGTTGACTCAGTGTAGGTACTTGTCGAGGTCGTAGGAAATAAAATTAACTAGGTAGGTTAATTTTATTTCCTACTTGTGAACCAAAATGGAGGAAATTTTTCATTAGCTAGAGAAAAATTTGAGCAGTGCGACCAATTCCCAAACTCCCGTGCAAATTCTACCTATCTTACCCAGAATAATCTCAGCAAGGTCCTGCCAAAACCTGTCTTGGGTAAGAACACAGACTAAACTTCAAATTCAAATAAACGAAGAATCTTCAAAAACATTAGAGATTCATACAATTGTATTCATTGGAAATCCTTTAGGTAGAGCCCTTTCAGCTATTGTGTACCGTATACCCTGGATATAGACCCGTTTTTTGAACGTTAGCTTTTCACGCAGTGGCTCAGCCGCTCGCATACTACATTGAAAAGAAAGCTGCGCAATGAAAAGTTTATTTTTATTTTTCATTTTCATAGATAATAAAAAATGTATAAGATGGGTGTTGTTCTCATCTTCACCTATTATAATATTTTTGGACCAAATAGAAATAACAAAAAAATATCAATACTAATAGATATTATATAATTTGATGAATATGTGAAAAAAACTTAAAATTTACTTCGAATACCTTCATATATCTTTGTTTTTAAGTTTTGCGGGATAAAGTTCACGGAGAAATCGAAGAACATACAAAAAAACATACATACATCCGAACATTGAACCACGTCCTTTTTTCGAAGTCGGTTAAAACGCGAAAGTAACTCTGTCTACTTAAACACGCTTATACGGCTAAGCGGATCTTAATGAAATTTGACGTTATCCCGGGGACAGACAAAGGCTACTTTTTATCCCCGAAAAGCGCGTGCGAAGCTGCGGTCAGAAACTAGTTTTCTATAAAACAATCCCAGGATAAAATACCCTACGGCCTGCAACCGAAATAGTTACCGTAATAATAATTATTTAGTCAATTCCCATAAGTTGAGATAATATTCGAGACCACACCATTACCACCATTATCGACCATTTCCTTTGCATTTACCTGATTTTATTGCGTGATATCATGAAAATTATCTTGTTTATCTGTTAAGGAAAATTGTTTTGGGAAGGGTAAAACAAGAAGACAATGTGTTGCTAGCTGGCAAAGTAATATCACACTTTGACGATTTTCTAGCTAGGTTTATGTCGTTTGTTAGCGAGAAAGATGACCGAGACGTCACGATTACCTCTCGATACCTACTATCGTCAAACCAAACTCAGAGCCCCGAGTCCCACCTGACGTTAATAACGAGACGTGAGCGTGACGTCTCCTTTTTCTATACAATTTATTACAGCGCCTCTATCGTGTGGATACGGAACTACGCTGTCGATCGCTTTACGATACTAACGTCAAAAGATGTAAAATCCCTCGGAAAATTACAGATTTTGACATGAATTGCGAGTCCGAATGATGCTTAGTTTACTAACGTTAAAATGTTCATATATATAATTAAAATAATATTAAACTGTTTAAAGGTATAATTAATGTCTGAAAATACTTATCCCATTTTTAGTAGCAAGAATTGAGGTAAAAATATTTTTTATGGGAAATAACAAAGTAATATTTGGTAAAATGTTGCATTTTTCATATTAAAAATAAGAAAACAGTTTGTAACGCTTGATTTGAAATGAAGATTTGAGATAATTTAACTAACTTTATTATTTTTGCAAAATTTTGACGCGGCTAGTTTTCTAAAAATTATCTTATGTTGGAATTTGTTGATTACCAATTAAATAATTCGTAGATGGTACAATCTTAAATGGTGTATCCTCCAAACATGATCCAAGCTTACCTAAATTACAGTAGACTGTATTATTGCTTAAATTTTTCTTTTGGTAGAGAAAACAGTAGCAGAAACTTATTTTTTAAGATTTCTTACCCTACTACATTGGTTTATAAAGAAACATCCACACTACCAATCAGTGACCAATGTTAAGTGGTAAATCGATTTGTAGGTAGGTAAATAATATGCAAATAAAAATAATAATCTTGCTTTTGAGTCGTCTGGTTGTGAATATCTATTATGGTTCGTATATGAGCTGGCGCGTTTCAGATATGAAGCATTTTTACATCGCTGCTCTACAGCTACTCGACACGTTCACGATAGCTACCGGACTAGGTACCAACAGTCGAGACGTGATGGGGACGTCGATGTCTCCATCACGCCTTGACAGACTCACGCCTCAGGACTCTGATCCTTCAGTTACTTTTCTCTCTAAGTAGTATTGAGACGCGTTCGACACGTTCTACATTTAAAGGGATTTGGTAGGCCTCAATCTAGCGCGCGGATATAGCTACGTAAATCACATAATGAATGAATTAATTAATAAATGAACACTTTATTGCACTTAAAAAATAACATAATGAAAACCTTATATCTACATTAACACATACTCAGTACAATAGGCGGCCTTATCGCTGAGAGCGACAAAATCTCGATGACTAGTCTCCATACATTCGCCAAACCCAACTCAGGGCTGGAAACAAGTAGCCTAGTTACGTTTTATCCAAAATCTATCATTAGGTAGGTACCTACGATGTTACCTATCGTTGCCAAATTCAATAAAATCTAAAGTTTCTGTAATTAATTAGTATAGTGCGTAAGCCCTCACACTTCGCGTACTTTCTAAGAAATCAAATAATATCCCAAAAATTATATTTGACGGTACAAGTCCCGTCGACTTCAAAAATTTTTGTGATATTATTTGATTTCAATTAAGTCTGTTAATATCTTTTAATTTCAGATCAATGAATTTCGCAATTAGGTCTATAATATTCTATGGATTTCTTAAACGGGTTTGTTATCTACCTTAGCTTAGCACAAAAACTCTTTTTAATGGGATATTGACCATGGTGCATGCCTGTGTCAAAATATATATAAAATAAACCAACACAATCATGGTAAACATTCCGTTTTATCTATTATATAAGTGTTTAAATAATACAGTAGGAAAAATAAAATCACAAAAAAGCAAAAAGAAGACGGCTTTATGTTAGTGTTTATTTAAGAGCCATGATAGTTGCAAAAACTTTACCTACTATCAGTAGCTAACCAACGAAGAAAATGAAGGAAATAATCAACAAACGTTTACTTACTTCTGATAAGGTCGCTTATCCTTTGCATTTAAGATTTACATTTTTATATTCTTAGCATCGCCAACAACTACCATCTTTATAAATAGCATTTCTGTAGAATTGGTATCCGCCAAACAGTAAAACTCTTCCACGTCCAAGTTTTAATATTTCAAAATCGTTGTCAGTCATTTTAAATTTATTTAAATACAATTGAAAAAGCAATAGTCCAAACACACTGAAAGCTTCAATGACATTGTCGTATCACTAAGTTTGAAAATAGAATGAACATAAAATTTCATTCCGACTGGTATTGATTATGGATCAGTTGAGCTACCTGTAGATTGTTTGCAACAGTCTGCAGTTAGCTTAATTGCTTCAATTGTAAATACTAGTTCTAATTTGTTTTTATTATTGAATTGTAATTGTCTTTGTCAATATGGATATTAATTAAAAAAAAAAAAATAATAATTGGCTTGAGAGCAAGGAAGTTGGAAATCTTGAGGAATTGTATTTTATTTCCTTAGGCTCACATTTATTATTTGAAAAAAATAAACTGAAGTACATGCATTTCTTTTTTTGGGAAAGTCGAAATGTGTAAATATCAGACTGTTGAGACTATATAAAAACTCTCATCAGTCCGACATAGGACT
Organism: Eupithecia inturbata; assembly: GCA_963662085.1. NCBI lineage: Eukaryota > Metazoa > Arthropoda > Insecta > Lepidoptera > Geometridae > Eupithecia > Eupithecia inturbata. The sequence goes on along the minus strand of OY759186.1, from coordinate 7,038,007 downwards.
ATATCATCAGACTACTAGGGGATTATTTCGACCTCAGAATTTCAACCACCTTCCCAAAATAATCTCACCAAGGCCACCCGTCAGTTGTTTGTCTTATAAAACATCGTAGAGCTAATTTCAGTTCAGACATTTTCTTTTAATTAAAACATACAAAAAGGGACAATTCATTGTAGAAAAAGAAAACCTGCTACAGAACTAAAAGATAATTAACTCTACAATAAAATTATAACTGTTCTCTTGAAAACCTTTGGCTACAAAAAGATCGTCTACTCTTCCTTATTTTTGCTAATATCAAGGTTTTTTTATTGTCGTTAGACCTTCGTTTGACCGCAATCTCACTTGATGGAAAGTGACAATGTGACGAAGGTCTAGAAGATACCTATTCGCTCTTGTCTTGAAGAAACCCAGATTGTAATTGGCCGGAAAAACAGCGTCAGTAAGATGTAAAGATTTTTAATTAGCATTGTTTAAAAAAAGAATTGGCTACTTAATATAAATCTTTTTCCAGAGTTAGAGAGTATAAACTTTATGGTAGGTACAATAATAAAAACCTAGATACCGTGTGACATTCATCGTTATGTAACCCCCCTGATAAGTATGAAGTCAATTTCTTTGATACAGAAATATTTTCCAACCATTATCTTTCAGTAAAATGAAGCAAGCTGTTCTATTTATCAACAACACATTTCATATTATAAACCAAAACTATAGACGACTAGCTGATGCCCGCCGCTTCCCACGCGTCTTTCAAGTAGCCTATGTCCCCGGGATACAGTCTACGTCCCTGCCGAATTTCATTAAGATCCGTTCAGCAGTTTAGGCATGAAAAGGTCAGACAGACAGATAGACAGAGTTACTTTCGAATTTATGATATTAGTATGGATTACAAGACTAGATAGACTAGACTATAGAGGGTAACCCCCTAACGGCTTATAAGTTACACCTAAATTTATAAGCCGTTAGCGGGTTACCTATCTATGAACGCCACTACAACGCTCCTTTACTGAATTTACGTGTCGCGTAACAATCTTTCGGTATAAATGTGTGCCAGTTTGAATACCTATTGTTTTCGAAGAGGGGTCCATTATCGATTTCTGTATCAGTGCTTCAGACTGTTCTGTTTTATTATGATTTATTTATTGCCCGTCCGATATTCCAGACGTTAAGCCGAAGTATTCACATATTGAGCACCGATTTTTAGAGCACCACAGTTTCAGCACCTATTCTATTCCCAATTTGAGCACCCACGATAACGTTGTTGCTAGTGATGGGGTCTTGATATACCTTTGATATAACTAATAATAATAATTATAATAATAATCCTGGACAATCCACACAGAATCATCTAGCCCCAAGCTAAGCAGAGCTTGTGTTATGGGTACTAGATGATTGTTATACATAATACAATATATTAGAGGTACATAAATAGATATTTTTTATTATACTTAGAAAATACCCAGAACACTAGCTGTAACTTTTGCAATTAGATCAAGATTTAAGATAATTATACATAGTTTTAGACCTGGGTACTAGGTAAAACCTAGGTGTATCTTTATTATGATTAAGCTTTATTAAGAACTAGCTGCGCCCTGGGAGCGGACGCGCGCTCTGAGATCTATCTGTACGTGGTTATTTGTTTGTTTAATAAAGTTATAATACATACGTGTTTCATTAATTACCTAAAGGTTTATTTTTTTAATTTTTTAGTGAATGTGCGACCAAGGAATTTTTTTTTTTTTCATACAAATTTCTGTATTTTATTGCGTGGCCCCATCGAGGTAGAATTCTATAGAGTCCCAATCTTTAACTAACAGCACTCAAAAAATGTCCGAGCGCTGTTCTACATACCTATACATTTGTTATTATAGTTCACAATTATATTTACGCGAATTAAGACGTTATCTTGGTTATATAATGTTCAATGTCGCTTGTACGCAATGTCATAATAATGCACCGAAGACATACCACTATAAATTAAATGATTTCATGACGGACAGACATTTTTTAGATTTATGTAAATGACAAATAGCTAGTTTTTATTTTTTTTGTAATTTAAATTTAAATTTAATATTCCAGTTTTCTTATCAACTAAGTATTAATTTTCAATTTTATATATTAGCTATATATTTAATTAAGTGACATTGTACCCAGATTTTGCACGCCGAAACGGTAGAAATACATTGTGTCTTATTTAAACATACTCCACCTATGTACCTTATTTACATGTATTTGATGCAATAAATTTTATTTTACTTTACTTTACTTTTAACACGCTCTTGACTTTCTTCAAGGTTTTTTCTGAAAATAAATTCCAAGGTGGTGGATATTTATGCGTCCTTACCAGCTTATTTGTGTTGATTGGAGTGTGCAGGGAAGGATGGAAGGAAATTGCGAGACCATTATACCCAGCACTGGGACTGTTTATCCTTATTAGGTTCAAATATTTAAATAACATCCGGCTTCATAGAAATTGGATGATTGAGGTTCATTTTAAATTAGGTCATAATAACAGTTAGTAGTTTTTGTCATTAAAATATGACTAATAGAATATCTAGAACCTCCTTCGCATCCAACACATTTACCTACGTCTACAGCTGAATATACCTCTATCAAATAAGGAGGTTGCAAGGCGAATTAGTTATCGCAATGGAGGTGTTAAAATATGCGACCTAAAACCTAAATGATTTAAGGTCAAGGTAAGGTGGCTGAGGCCAGACCTTAAATCATTTAGGTTTTAGGTCTGGCAGAGGCGGTCGCGGTGTAAGGATCGACCACACCAATTCTGCCCTTGGGGGTTGCAAGAGCCGACTTAGGTAACCTACCAGAGGAGGGGCAGCAGCTTCCTTCTGTGCATTTTAACACCTCTACTGCGATAACCTACTAATGTAATTCGTATAAATTAAATAATAATAATAATTAATAATTAATAATATTAAATGTTATTATTAATCACATTATATAATTAAATTCTCGTTATAGAATAGATTTTTACAATAGAAAACAAAATATTATAAAATTATACTACAGTAAAAAAACATATCAAAACGGTGAATCACCGGCCGCGAAGCTAGCCTCAAGCGACCTTATTATTATTATTTAATTATTAATTTATTTAATAGATAAATCCAAATGTAAGAAAGAACCTTCCCATTGGATCCCACAGCTCTCCCACACCCCAGTCGATCAGTCTGCCTTAATAACCTAGGTCGTTATTTTAGTTTAATTTGGGTAGCAGCATGTTATTTATCGAATGTCATGAGTTCTTATGGGATACATTTACAGGTCATGACCCCAGTCAGTAAACGAAGATAGACTGAGAATTTGAGCCGAAGATTTTGTTGCTGATCCCATCTTCAAAGTAATGCGAGAATATCACATTTCTTTTCCTTATCAAGTTCAGCAAGATAAAAAGAAACATTCAATTGACTTCTGAAAACGGAGATATTTAATATTTATTTAAGTAGTTAAGTTAAGCATATTTGAGAAGAGAAAAAGAGGCCTGACGTTAAGAAGACCTACGGCTGGTATATGGCGCAACGGCCTTGAGAACACAAAATTATTATCTGTAGCCGTATAAATTATTTGTTTTATTCGTGAAATGTTCAATTTGTTTAAAATACTTTGACAAATAATTGATTGAAAGAAACATACTCAAAATCGACAGCGTTTAGAAGAAATATCCAAAATCAGTTTTTTTTTATTCGAAATTCGAATATTTCTTCTAAACGCTATTGAGTTTGAGTATTTTTCTTTCACTCCAATATTTGTTAAAGTATTTTACAGAAATTGAACATTTCACGAATAAAACAAATTATATATACGGTTACAGATAATTATTTTGTCTTCTCAAGGCCGTTGGGCCATACACTAGCCTTATGAGCTCTTTCTTATTTCATGGCATTAGTATGATTTCATAAACATTACCATTCGACCTCTGCATTCCATGACCCCAAAGGTTCTTTTTGCAGTTTATTTATTAATAAAAAATCTAGAATGTCTAGCATAAAAATTCTAGACAAGAATCACTTAATTATTACAACTCCGAATATAGTCTGTCTCTGGTGGCCAACAAATATCAAGCTACCAATACAAACCTCTTTTTTACGAGTATTGAGAGAATATTTCATGTTTATTTGGATTGTATAGCTACATAAAGTGTAACTAGTTTCTGCCCGCGCGGCTTCGCACGCGTTGTTTCTGTTGAAACATTTAAAGGTGATTTTTATGCCTTGGAAACTGATTTATGGGATAAAGTAGCCTTTGTTTGATTACAGGCCTAGAATTAACTGTAAGCAATATTTCAGCCCGATCCGTCAGTAGTTTTACAGTAACCAGACATCCATATATCTAAACATCCAAACTTTCGGTGATGCCTGGGCTACGAAAACTAAGTTATTCTTATTAGTAATAGTATACTTGCCACTTATTTCTACAAAACATTGAAGTTGGGAAACAAATAGTCAATTTAAAAAATACATAAAATCTTAGTTATTCAGTGCTGCAACTTAGGTCTCTTCAAGGCAAGATTGAGTGGGTGAGTGCTGGTGTCTTCTAGACTTCGTGATACATGGTCGGCCACATCGTCATTTATCATAAAATAAATAAAATATGTAAAATAAATAAGCTATTATCTGAGTTAGGTTATGTTCTAAATTTTATGCCAAATTTCATCTTGATCTGTTCAGTAGTATACGCTAAAAAGTCTTTTAAATGTTCGATGCTCGCTTCGCTCATCGTTTTTTGTTCCAAACGTGGCTAAAAAGACTAAATAATTTTAGGCTCGCTCCGCTCGCGCCGTTTTTTTTATTCGATTAGGCGACGAACTTACTTTAAGATTCGTTTAATTATTTCAATTACCAAAAGGGTTCCGTTGCTAAAAAGTTCAAGAACCGCTCTAACCCAAGCTAAGCAGAGCTTGTGGTCAAGCGATGGTCTATTCTCGATCAAAAATCTTTCTTATTTCGATTATAAGACAGGGACAGTGTGCGATATTACCTAAATAATCTTTAGATGATTTACTGGCGGTATATAGTTCTTGTTTTTGGAGAAATTAAATAAAAGTAAACATAATAAATTGGTGAAGGTAGATAGAACTATGAGAATATTCTGCTGATTTTGAGGTTTTGTTGTGGAGTGTGTCCGGAACGAAGCGGAAAGATTTTTGATTTTTGTAATGAGCACAATGTTGGTTTGTTTTATATTGATGTAGTAGGCAATATTTTGGCTACTCCGCTCTCGGAGCCCTTATCATGTTCATATTTGTTAATTTAGAAATTAAGCGTGGATACTAAGCTAATTAAGTACTTATAACTTCTAAGGTGGCATAATCATGTTGTCCTTTATAATTCAACAACGATTGAAAAAAAATTATAACACCACCAACGAACACAATGATTGCAATACAATAAATATGAAATACTACAGGTATTTCACAGGTACTGGCTATTGCAGGCGACACGACCGACAAAAATATAGACTAATCAGATATCTGGGTCCGACTGGATAGTAGGATGTTTGGTAGTCACTAACAACACTATACAGTTACATTGTTGATTTTGATAGAACATAATTATAAAATTTTAATACCGAGAGGAAAAAATGTTTTTACTCAAAGAGCAAAGCCACTCGCTTTGTTTATTGAGTAAAGACGTTTTTGAGTAAGGACGTGTCGATTCCATTCGTAGTTTTCTAGAAGGCTGAGCAATACTAACAACCCTCAAATTATCAGCAGAATCGAACATACAGCATAATTTTTAGTGCTATCAGTTTTAATTTTTCATGCCATCTGAATGTTAAAATAGGTAGGTACCTATTTTGCTATGTGATCTGAATTGACACCAATTCCTAACTAATACTGGAAACTCTGCAGCAAAAGCCAAGGTTGCAAAACCAGCGCTTCGTAAAATCTTTAAAGGCAAGTGTCAACCAACGTCCAACTTTTTAAATCCAACTAACCTTGCTGGTTGCATAAGTTACTTGTCTTCCAAGAAAAACTAGAAAAGTAATACTCTCTCGAGATTATCTTGGCTTTGTTAAAATAAATTACAGAAATAACTTCCTTTACCATCGGCAAATCTTGCCATCGGAAATGTTATGACGTAACATGAAACGCAATGAAGTACTATCACACACGATGCTATTGTTATCGTAGACATGTGTGATACGAGTAATTTAATTCCCACGCAATGAACGTTAATTTATAAACTACCTACAACCCTGATTACATAAAGTTTGTGTATAGACATTATAGATTACAAGGGTTTACAAGCATGATGCTACGGCACACTACTAGGCGAAGATTCGCGTTCGCGTTGTCATAATAAAACTTCGTGTTCGATCTACGACGAAGGGATTGGCCACACTGGAAAAACCTTCGCAACGTCACGGTAATCTCGCGATAAGTAATTCATGTTCATGGAAACAATTGAAGAGGCGGTTGCACTCTACACATGTCGGCAAATAATAACAAATCAGGATAACGATACAACTAAAATACACTTTAAAATACGTGTAATACCGCTCGGCGTCTTACTGTCATGTGCTATAAAGCGCACGAAGGGTAGCCCTCCACCATACATAGCATTTAGGGTCGCCACCCCTAAACCCTCCATTTAAACTAGAAGGTACCTCTACAGTCAAACTTTGAGTGATGGCTTTTGACAGCCTAATTATAGTGAAGTTCGCTAGATCGAACGGAAGTTTCTACGTCGTTCATCATCATGGTTAGGCATCGAAATCGTTTTACGAAGGGTATGAAAAGGCGATAAACTCACAACTGTGTGCGGCAATGCTGCTTGGTAGACAATATTGATATAAGTTAGGGGAAGTGTCCCCGCTGGACCCTGAAATCACAATAGGGCAAAATTGGATCTCTAGTCTTCAGGGTGGACGAAATGCGATTTGTTCCAATTGGCTCATTCACTGTACCTTGAAAACGGATATAGATAGCACTTATGTATCTTGGATACGACCCCTTATTTCCCTTAGACTATCATTTATAGCACGTCCCATGTGCATGACCCACCGGGGTGGTGCATTTAGAGGTTCTCACCGTACGTGCATGAGCCACATATTGGCCATGATCTCTTACAAGTTCATAGGATTTTAAACATGTACCAACACGCGTGAGCTTATCCACTTTTGCATATACATGTGTAGCCAAAAAATAAATTCACAAGACAACCGGAGGACTTTTCATTCAATGTCGCTAGTATCTTACCGTCAAATGTTCAAGAAGGCATGCTTAATTGTATTGTATTGTATTCATTTAATTCAGATAATTAAATCCATAGCCTCACATGAGAATTAAAATTAAAATAAACATTAAAATTAAATTAAAATAAACATTAAAATTAAATTAAAATCAAAATTAAAATTAAAATACAAATGTGATACAAATTAAAATTAAAACTAAAATACTAGCTAAATTTACAAAATTACAAAAGATTATATTAGAAAAAATAGATTACAGTATTGTATTGATGGTGCAATAAAGTGATAATCTATCTATCTATCTATTACAGTAAAATAAAACCGGCTTAGATACATCTTATTTTATGTTTAATGTGCGTATTAGGTAATCGATAGGTAACCAAGGTAAATAAGGTTTAATAATTCATTGGTACTAAAATTTTATTCCTCAATATCTAGACTAGACCTTCGTTTGACCACATCTTACCTGATGGATAATGACGAGGTGCCCGACGACGTATCATAACCACAGAAATCTAAATATTACGACACTATTATTTAGATTTCTTTGATCACAACGGTATAGATTTATTGGTATCTAAGCGAAATAGGCAAGTAGGTACTTTATACATCCAATTTTTAACGTCAGAGATGTCGTAGGCTTAAAAGCTTCACACGTTAAAGAAAAAATGTTACAAAACGGAAGCCGACAAACCGTTGATACAGTTTTTAAGCCATTGCGAAATTTTTTTATGTAACACGCGTTAAAAAATTATTCCAATAAATAAAACTTGTTTGGACCCATATTATTATTACTACAAGTCATACTTTTGGAAATAACCATTACCCAATTGCGTTGACCAAAAATGCAAGGACAGGCTCCAGTCGACTTTCTCATGTGACTTTCAAGGTGATACAAAAGAAAAGACCGGCCCGCGTGCGCTTGCGTCGATGAATGAAAGCAAGTTGCGTCATACTTGTATTACCAGTTATACCGAATTGAACTCAAGTCACATGACATAAACAGAAACTGTACCTACACGGATCTAGAATACAAAATATTTTTTGTAAACAAATAACAAAGGGTGAAACGTTAATAAAACTGCTAACAATAATAACACACGATAACACGAAGGCGAAAGCGTACTAAAAATCTCAAAAACTGTGAAAAAGGTTCACATTCAAATTCGAAAGCAGACGAGACGAGTGAAATGGAATTATGAATGAATGCTGTCAAAGCCAAAAACTTCAAAACATTTTACTACACCAGTGTAGTAAAATTAAAAGGTACCTACCTATTTCTTTGGTTTTGTTTACAAATAATATATTGGTTTCTAGAACCAACTTATATGGCAAATTAACATTCTCTCATTTGTGTAGTGTGCCCTAGATACAACCCATATGACCTACAACCTGCCTTTATAATTTAGGTACTAACTTTCATTATGACAGAGATTTTATTAGTGATATTAGACTGAAGCGAGGTTAGAGTGTATGTTTTATGATTTATTGTACTAAGTAATTGTAAGCGTAGCTGATTATTTAATATCTAGTATCTACCTACTTTTAAGAATTTCATTTTTATTTTACTGGTAATCACAAAATCCACAGGATTCGGGTCACTTAATCCGCTCTAAAGATGATGGATGGACACACAAGACCTCTATCTAAAAAGGAAAGAGCAGAAAAGGAAGGCCACAATAAAGATGGCAAGACGTGATAGTAGAAATATGGGGAAAAACATGGACAAAGAAAGCAGAAGATAGAAAAAAATGGCTGAGACTGGAGGAGGCGGGTATAAAACCCACAAACCTCCTGTTGCAGAGTCCTTAGCAATTAAGTAGGTAATTTTATTTTTAAGCAAATATTATTTTCAAATGTAAATAAATTTTTAATGGAATAATAAAGGCTTCTATTACGGCCAAAAAAAAAATACTAGTAAATTAGAACTAGTATTTTTGAACAATTGAAATAGTTGAGGTAACTAACTGCAGACTGTTGCGAACAATCTGGAGGTACCTAGCCCTTGTCCATATCAATTTAAGCTATAAGCTATATTTACCACTTAAAAATGCGTACGAAGTCGCAGGCCTACGCTAGTTTATAAACAATGTTACGGTAAGTAACTATTTAATCTGTTTATGTACATTACTTATTAGCTATAGCCGGGTACTGAGCGATGTTACGTGGCGTAAATTATATCATTCGCAGCGAGCATGACATTACGCCGCCGTGTGCTAAAATCAGGCTCGTTAGATGTGTTCCCGTTGTCCCCATTGACGCTGTCCCCATTATGGGGACAACGTGAAGACATAAAATTTCCTTCTCGTTGTCTCCATCGACGTTTTCTGTTATGGGGACAACGGGAACTCATAAAATTTCGTTCCTGTTGTCCCCATTGACGCTTTCCCGTTATGGGGACAACGGGAATTACTCGTTGCGAGTGCCTTCTTTCCCCGTACTGACTGCACGAACGCTCGCTGTGTATCACGTTACAATACGCCCCCGTAACGCCGCCGGTCCGTATTTTTCCATAACAGATTGTTCAAAGCTTAAAACTTAAAACAAACTGAAAATTTAGACTTAATCTGTTGGTAATTAATTCAATTCACATAGATAGGTAAAATTATTTTCGTAATGCATACCTATATTATTATTTATTCTAGAAAATAATAAACCACCAAGTGTAAGTCGACTCGCACACGAAGGGTTCCGGGCCGCAAATATCAGGCAACTTTTCCAAAGAACATCAAATTTTTACTTGTTTGGGGACCCTTTTAAATTTTCAACTTTATTTTATTTTAATCATTTGTTGTTATTACAGTTGAAGCGTTACTCATTTATAAAAACTTTCATGTGTCTACCTATTGTGGTTTGCCTTGACAAACGAAGAGCAAAAATAGCCCCCTTTAATTTGGATATTTATTTTATTTTTATTATTAGTTGTTGTGGCGGCAAGAGAAATGCACTCTCTGAAAATTTCAATTGTCTTCCTCTTGCGGTTCATGAGTTTCAGAGAGTCCTCTGACAGACGGACGGACAGACGGACAGCGCAGGCTTAGTCATAGGGTTCCGTTTTCACCCTTCTTGTGCGGAACCCTAAAAAGAGACATACTAATATCATGTGAAAGAGTGATTGACATTTCGACGTAAGAGCTTGCTCTACATTATGTATGAACGAGCGGCGTGAATATCAGAAAAGATAGCTGCAAAGAAATATAAATCAGTCGGTAAACAGAAATTAAAGATTCATGAAACTATCAAAGAAATAAGTAAGTAAATTAACCTCGGCCTTAGGCGAGGCATTGAAACCTCTCTGAATTAATAAGTTCTCGAACCTTTTCTTGCGATTATTATCCTACAGCAATGATAAAGAGGTTGTACCACTTGCACCATTAATTACCTGTAGATTGTTTGCAAAAGTCTGCAGTTAGCTCAATTGTTTCAATTGTAAATACTAGTTCTAATTTTTTTCTATTATTTGATTGTAATTTTCCTTGTACCTACGCATATTTATAGAGAACGAAGGCTCGGCGTCTCCAAAGTTTGCCTGGAAGAGATCGCTTCTAAGCGTTAAGGCAGCTCGTTGTACTTTTGTGGAATAAAATGTCTTCTTCTTTTCAGTACTTAAACGTGGACGTTTGAGTACTGATATGAAGATTAATGAATAAGATACTGAAGTTGCCCCTCGCCAAACGAGTGGGGTTTTGAGATACCAGAGATGTTATTATTTAAAAATAAATAAATTATTTAAAAATAATATAACGTCTACGATGTATCATCATTTTAGTGTAATAAAATAAAAAGAATTTTGAAATGAATTAATTAATTAATCATATATTCGAAATGAGTTCATGTCCCAAACGAAGGTACTAGATTCTAATTCAAAAAGTAACAAATACAAAAACTTAAATCGACCTAAAGTGACACACATCACCACACAGCCACTGCTAAACATGCCTCCCCCAAACAACGGAAGTTTTGCCATAATATTAAAGCCACCCCACACAGCTTACCAGGCAGAGATAAACTTCCTTCGCTAGGTATCATTTTTCCGTCAGGATCTAACCGAAAGCTCGGTAGGCTTCAAAATAGATCGTCTCCCCAAAAACATACTCCCCAAATAAAGGATCGTAAGCGCCGATCGTCATTTGTTACGAGCCTTACTTTAGCCTGACAAAAAAGCCTTCTAAGACTAGGGTTTAAGTTAGCTGTCTAACTCTAAGCTAGATTATTACGTAGTCTGTAAGCAAATACTTGCCCATAAATTTCCATTCCTTCCTTATTCTAAAACATAAAGTTTTTTTATGAATTCTTCCTTAATGAACATTTAATAACTAAAGAATCTTTATTAACAAAGAAAATAACCATCAAATAGTATAAACAAATTAGAACTAGTATTTACAATTGAAACAATTGGGCTCAACTGATCTATATCAATACCAGTCGGAAGCGTCCCCAAGACGCTGGCTGCATTGCCCCGCTGTATGGCAATGCTCATGCGCTGCGCCAGATACCCGCCCGCTCTCACCGCTGCTTCGACCAGACGCGCAGATAACTTTTAAAAAACCCGGAGAGCCTCGGTACCCGACGGAACTAGGGTCTCGACCTCAAAGGGAGCAAATGTGTAGGCTGTCGAGACCTGCATATTTGCGCCTCTTGACATCCTCGGCCAAATCTACCGCCGCACCAGCCCTCACGGATGTCCTCGGAATAAGGGAAGGCGCAACTGTGTCGACGCATGTAGCGACCCACACGATGGGCCTCCACTACTCCCTTGGGATTGGTTATTTTTTAATTCTTCCCTAATAAACATTTGACTAATAACTTATTAGTAAGCATTAAAACGAATAATTAGCTGAATCGGTAGCATGACATTTAATTTGCACCTAGATGAAAATCATCTGAACTTCATCTGTATAATTGTAATATATTAATTTTGTCTTTATTGTTCACTTATCCTAAGCAGATTTATTGATAAAGGAACTCTGTTAGCGCACTAACTATTATGTAGTTTGCGATCCGTGAAATCCAGTTTCTTGTAGAAGTTTAACATTATGCTGCAAATATTTACTATTACGTTGCTTGCATAATCTTGTTCAATTTACATGAGCGCATGTGTAATGAATGAGCTTGTTCATAAGTGAATATTTTTTATTATAACGCTAGACCAATAAAGTTCAATTTCACCCTTTGCTGCCAAAACTAAGTTCAGATTGATCGAGTTCAAATTCGTAATACCAATTGTGTAACATGACAGCTCTTGAACTCGTTTTAGCGCTTGAACCGGATCAACTTTATGCCGGTGAAATGCGCTGAACCCGTTTAAAGCGCTAAACTGAGTTTATCTTTTATGGAACGTGTTCAATTGCAACATGAGCGCGTTCAGTTGCAACGGTGAAATTGCACCTAAGTCTTATTAGGTGTCGATTATTTTATCTGTTCTAATCATTAGATTACATCGGAGCTAATTGGCCGTGAAAGTAATCATGTGCGGTTACGAACGTAATGAGATGATCTCGATTGCAAACTGTAATTCTATAACGCAGCTACCTGGCTTTAATATTTTGACCTATGGCATGATGGAAAATCAGGTATTGCGTGGTATTTGAGAGGGGGCGCCTGTAATGTGCTATCAACACCAATCATAAACATGATTGAGTAGAGTCTGTAGAGCTTATCTAGCGGCTAGAGATAGGCATTTCCAGGTTGCTAATTTATGCAAATCATAAACAAAATTAGCAAGCGTTTGAAGTACTAAGCCTTTAACATGAATATAGGAGAGCATCTGCTTGGATCTTGGCTCACATAGTAGGTACATTGGATAATACGAAGAGCCCATTTCCAGGTTGCCGTTTAATGCAAATCAAAAACAAAGTTAGCAACCGATTGAAGTACTAAGTATTTAACTTGAATATAGGAGAGCATCTGCTTGGATCTTGGCTCACTTATTAGGTACTTGGATAATACGAAGAGCCCATTTCCAGGTTGCCGTTTAATGCAAATCAAAAACAAAGTTAGCAACCGATTGAAGTACTAAGTATTTAACTTGAATATAGGAGAGCATCTGCTTGGGTCTTGGCTCACTTATTAGGTACTTGGATAATACGAAGAGCCCATTTCCAGGTTGCCATTAAAAGCAAAAAAAAAAATTTGCAAGCGATTAAAGCACTAAGTATTTAACTTGAATATAGGAGAGCATCTGCTTGGATCTTGGCTCACTTATTAGGTACTTGGATAATACGAAGAGCCCATTTCCAGGTTGCCGTTTAATGCAAATCAAAAACAAAGTTAGCAACCGATTGAAGTACTAAGTATTTAACTTGAATATAGGAGAGCATCTGCTTGGATCTTGGCTCACTTATTAGGTACTTGGATAATACGAAGAGCCCATTTCCAGGTTGCCGTTTAATGCAAATCAAAAACAAAGTTAGCAAGCGATTGAAGCACTAAGTATTTAACTTGAATATAGGAGAGTACCTAGCATCTACTTGTACCATGGCTCACGTAGGTACATACTTGGATAAAACGTAGAGCCTATTACCTCGGAGAGATCAAACTTACCCAATACCCATTAGTGAAATAATTTTAAGAATCGTACTTGTGGTTTAAAACATCTGCCCTGCCACATTACAAAGATAATAAACCGCCAATTGCGAGTCGACTCGCACACGAAGGGTTCCTTACCGAAAAATCAGGCGACTTTTTTAAAGAACATCAAGTTTTCACTTGTTCGGAGACCCTTTTCAATTATCAATTATATGTATTTTGTTTTTATTACAGTTGAAGTTTTATTTTATATAGAAAGTTTCATGTGTCTACTTTTTGTGCTTCGAGAGATACAGCCTTAACAAACAAAAAGACAATATTTCATTATTGATTATTAATATGGATATTTATTTTTATTATTTGCTGTTATAGCATAAAGCGAAATACACATTCTCTAAGAACTTCAACTGTCTTCCTTTTTACGGTTCATGAGATAAAGCCCTCTGACAGACGGACGGACGGACGTACAGCGCAGGCTTAGTAATAGGGTTCCGTTTTCACCCTTCGGGTACGAAACCCTACTAATTGACAAAATATTACGTCTCTAATTTAGTATAAGTAGAAGTATAAAATAAACAAATAAATCTTGCTGGTGAGACAAGGTCTCTAGTAGTAGTAAAGCAAAGGCATTGCACATTTCGAAACAATCGGCTTTTCCATCGAGCCGTAACAGTGTCGAGGAAAAACGTGCGAGAATGAAAAATAATAAGTCATTGTGGGCTCAAAAAGATTGCTGATTAAGTGTGACTCAACTGCCAAACAAATCTTAATGAGAAACAATAAAGTTCATAATGCAACGACAAATAATTTGTCATACCTAATTCGTGACCCCGTAATACCAAAGTACAAAATGACATTGTTTTACAAACCAAGTAACAGGTGGAAATCATTATCAGCTAGTTTTATTGTTAGAAGTAGCTTTCTGGTCATTGTTAAATTCTACTCAGAGCAATAATGTGCCTACTCATTCACAAATGAAGGGAAATTCCTAAGATTGAGCAATTTAGCGTCGACAAAGGGAAGTGTTTTTATCGGTGTATTTTTTCATAGATCACTAACTAACGAGTAAGCTATGTTTATCGACAAAGAATAGACTATGTTATATCGATTACTTTTTTCGACAAACGTTTATTTGTTGTCTTTGTTCAGATTCTAAGTTAATTTTATTTAAAACTGTTTTAGCGTTCCTTAATTAGATTTATAGTGATAGTCAATTTGTTATAAATTTTACAAAAAGTATATTCTGTATTGCCCGTAAGTTTAGTGAATAAGTTTAACAATTTTAGTTCTTAAGGGCTGTGGATTTTGTTTCATAAATACTTAAATAAATAATACTCAACAAAAATCAGGTTCTGTTTTACCATGAATACGGGTTAACCACGAACCATGTTTGTGCGCGACTCGAACCGCACTCACCCTAAAAAAGTCCCTCGGGATTAAACGTTGAGGTTCTTCCGACACAAACTAGATTCCCGGTTAACCAGCTTACATTGATGGATCCTATTCTGATTGAAATATTCCGCTGAGCCATTGCCTCTTTGACGTACTGCAGCGCACACAGACATTTTCCTTAGATTTTAAGTATATTATTGTTGGTTCTTATTAGTCAACTGTATTTTATTATTGTTTATTTTTCTAGCTTACTGTATAATTGCTGTAGTCTGATCTGTATGTGTGTGTCTGAAGTTGCAAATAAAGACTTTTATCTATCTATCTAATGTTGATCAAGCTCAGAGAATAGAATAGAATTGACTGCTGAATGACCACATTCAGCAGTCAATTCTATTTGACAATTCGATAAGGACGTGGAACCACAGAGGCTAACTTTACACTCAGACGTAAACGTGTAAAGTGCAAAGTTAGAGTTCCCTCGCTCAGTGGTTTTGGATGTGGAGTCCTGGAACCGAAAACCAATTTACTGTAATTGGGACTAAAGTATAGGAATTAATTCTTCTCTTGGGCGTCGTCGTTGGCCGTGGGGCGCCCCGACATTCAATAATGAAGGGCTGAAGGTCGCGATTACGAATCCTGGCGACCTTTATTATATTTGTATTATATTTGCATTAATTTGCAGTAGTACTTTTCATATTTAAATATTTATACTTTTATCTGCTCGGGTGTCCGAATCTGGCATGTACCTAATTCTTAGAGCATATGCTCAAGACCTAATTGCTACAAAAGCCGACTTCAATCAAATCAAATTCCAAGTACCTGATAAAAAAATAATAAACCAATTTGACAGGTAGGTAGGTACATCTATTTCAATAAAAAACTTGATTTTGAAATTATGGGAATAAATGACAGAGTTTAATAAAAGATGTGATATCAGTGTGTAACAGAATTTAAATAATAAATACAGTCGAATTGAGAACCAACGTATTTTAATCGGAATGTTATGTATGTACCCTTTGAAGTTAAAGGGAAAATTATGGACAAAATTTAAATCAAAGCTTGCGTTTCGTAGTGTACCTATTTTGTTTAATGAAACACTCGACACGGGGGGGCATTTAAACGATTTCGCTGGCGTCGAATAAAAAATAATATTATAAATTGGTACTTAATTTAGAAAGTCAGCATTAGTGGCTGAATGTTTATATAAAACATTTCGATACGGAACCCATGAAAAGTAACGAAGATCTTCTCGAGGACGACTTGTCCACTTCACTTTCGGTTATTCGAATTAAAAACCAACCTTTTGATTTGGACGAGTTGCCCTTTACTTTGGTGTAGGGGTACAACTCGTCCGCGGACGAGTTTTTTAGCGGATGAGATGTGCCCTGACCCTACTTAATTACATGAGTAAGAATTATAAGTTAGCAGCAATCAAAATAAATAAAAAGGTTAGCTCGAGAAAGTGCAATTGGTTCTACCCATGTTCGTCCTAATTTTACCTTCACAATGTGGAAATATCATTATTTTGGCTGGAAATGTCTATATGTTCATGCGGTTATAAATTTGGCCAAGCTGGAAGGGGTTAAGGCACAGATACGAACAACAAAATTATGCAACCAAAATAAGCTTCGAACTTGGAACGAACAGGCACTCCACATTCCACTGAAATGACCCCGATTTCTTCATTATTGAAGTTATTCTCATATTCCATAAATTAACTTAGAAATTATTATATTTTTATTTATTAAAAATATATTACTATTAATTTATTACCTTATTTTCCAATCACAGATAGATAACAAATCACATTCACTTGCCACAATGCATCGGAATTTGAATTTCGTTGTGCGCGCGCGCTCACGCCAGTAACAACGGGTAAGGTAAACTAAACCGCTGGAAGAGAACACGAATCACTTTATACGGTCTATAAAACGGGGATAAAGATACGATTTTGATCTTTCGATTGCCAAGGATCATAGGGTCCCATATATCTACGTGAGTGTGACCTTGTTGGTTTCAGACAAAAACATTCTCAAGATATTATCGCGATAACTCTCGGAACCACTTCTTGGCTTCGTCACAACATAGATTACATTTGGACTCATCAGTCCTTCCGTAACTCACCAAATTTTGAAGATTCTGATTTATGGGCAGATATTTATTATGTTTTGGTAGAATGTGTCCGGAGCGTAGCTGAAATTATATTTACAACAATGTTGTGAATATAATTTCGGAAACTAAGGACCCCTCCTGCCTCTTGTCAATGTCACATTTCGTCGAAACGAGTGACGTACGACGGAAGGTCCATGTAACTGCTGTAGGGTTGTGCCATAAATTTGTTCACCTTGGAGGGCGGATAGGTTATTGCACTAAAGAGGATGCTGCCTGCTCATCACCATTACACAAGATTGTTACTTTGCCGATACATTGTTTTGTTTCGTTTGCGTTTCACTTTTGATTGTTACTTATGAGTACACCATTCTAAGCACATTGGCGGATAGGTGGGACTCTCCGTTTATGTGGCACTGGATAAACTTGCACGCAACCCCTTTTAAGGGGCGGTGTCCCGGTCACAGATGGTCCCTCGTGTCCGCATATTTGGCTGTCTATCGGTGTCCTTATATTTTTTTATTGTGTGGAATTTTTTGTCTGATTTCATTTTACCTTACATTTTTAAGGAAATTTTTCATTGTATTTTTTTATTAATGTGTATTTTAAATGTAATTGTATGAGTCATGTACTTGAATTAAACAATTTTTATAAATTTTTTTATTTATGTTTACGTCCTGTATGATTATGAGAGTGAGAGAACAGAGATTGCACCTGTACACCTGTACTTTTACAGCAGCATGCTCACGCATTCTAAGGTTGCCTGGAATAGATCGCTCTTAGCGATAAGACCGCATATTTTACATTATCTATATTTGTTTTTGTTTTCTATGATTATTATGATTATTTGGTGTGCAATAAAGAATATTTGTATTGTATTGTACAGCAAGTAGGTATGGGTATTAAATTCTTTATTTTGTGTTTCTTTAATTATTTATTATTAGATTTTTATATTTTATAAGATAAATGTAAACTGACGTAACTAATTGTGCCTTGTGCGGCGAATAAATGTAAGAGTAGGTACCTATGTACTTACACACGTGCCTAAACACAGGCGCACACTCTATTCCCTCACAGTGTGTACTTGTGCACTATAAAATGTCCTGCACACACAAATGAATAAATGAATGAATGATATAATTATATAATATAACTTATTTAACACGACACATTACAAAACTAAACATTTATGGAGCTTAAACAGATAACTACGAATTTATCCGTAAGATAAGTGAAATGCAAAAACGGTCAGTTAATTAATACAAACAAAATTACCAAATTGTTGGAAACCCTAACAATTAATATAGTAGGTACCATCGATCTAATTAAAAAGGGGAGATGAGGTACGAGCGTCTCGAAAGTGGAAGGCCTAATTAGGTCTAATTAGGTCAACCCACCTCAGTCATAATGGGACCGGGCGGCGACGTACTACGTACGACGAACTTTAAAGTTATTTATTGCCCAAAAGACAATGCCCTCGTGTTGGTTAATTATAATTATTGCACAAAATTGGAAATGTAACTGTGAGCAAGTGTTTGCGTGTAGTTGTAACACAGGCCAGTTGTTCAGTAAGCGCTGGGAGAACGTACTATATCTACAGATTTGACTTAGATCTATGGTAGATACCTGCCTAGTAACTTTTGCAACCCACATGGCTAATCTCCGTTGAGACTGGCAAACTGACTGGATATCGGCCACGAGGGTATCATCACATCAGCATGTTTAGCTAGCTAAGTATAGAGAATAATTTGGTTTTTATAGAAGGTACCTTCTATAGACATTTATAATGTATACAATACAATACAATATATTTATTGACAACACCAATTTATAAGTCAAGTACCAGTGTAGGTACATATTTCATTAAATAACAATAATTTATATTATAATTATAATAAAAACATATTTATTATTGATAAACAATCATTGATTTAACCATAAGCGTTACTATTATTAAAGAATTGGCAGTTCATAAAACTCTTTTATAGAGTAGAACAAATTTTCGAGGAGCCACTTGCTAGCCTCAATCTGAAGGCCGTCGCCGCGTCGTGAAGGTTGCATCCCTCGGATTGTGTCCGGCAGCGGTTATATACAGAGGGAGCCATGACGTACACGGACCTCTCCGATTGGCACAGGTTATGAGTGGGTGCGACTAAGAGGTGGGCTAGTTTAATTTAGGTGTAGTAGGTACCTATAGTACTTTTTACCTTAGATTATTTACTATAAGTTACCTAGATTTAACATCGTCTTAGGGCTAAAAATAACTGTAATGACGTTGGTTGTAAATATATAAAAACCAAATTAATCTACTTTAGGTACTTACTACTTTGCTAGGTAGTGAAAATATACAGCTAATAGCTAGAGACTGAAAAAATATGTTTTATTACGGTAGAGACCGTAAGACCGGTAGGAACAACGTCTTATTAACAAAGAAAATTACATTCAAATAAAAGAAACAAATTAAAACGAATTTACAATTGAGACAGTTGAGCTTACTGCAGACTATTGCAAACAACCTACAGGTAGCTCAGCCGACCCATATCAATACCAGTCGGAAGCGTCCCTAAGACGCTGCTGCAGCGCTGGCTGGAGTTATATTTACTGCCTTTTTAACATAACCACGGAATATTTACACCGAATTAGGATCACTACCACTAGATATATTATTATCACTTCGTCCCCGCTGACGTCTTATTAAGGATGATCGACAAAGGTTGGCGCGAGATTAAAATTTTTTCTTTTGTGGTTATTCATTTATTTCTGCTTTCTACAAGGAATAAAACATCGGAAAAGTAATTTGCCGCAAATCGTTAAACATCTTCTATGAACCCATGATAAAGCCAACTTCGATTCAATTGTATTTTGGGAGCCACTGGGAAAATGTGGATTTTTAGCCCAAAATGGTATACGAT
Organism: Eupithecia inturbata; assembly: GCA_963662085.1. NCBI lineage: Eukaryota > Metazoa > Arthropoda > Insecta > Lepidoptera > Geometridae > Eupithecia > Eupithecia inturbata. The sequence goes on along the minus strand of OY759186.1, from coordinate 7,017,854 downwards.
TTGCAGCAAATTACTTTTCTGGTAGTTTTATTCCTTATAGAAATCAGAAAAAATTAAGGACCACAAAAAAAAATCTATCTCGCGCCAACCCGTGACGATCACCCTTATTGTATGATAAGCAAATGGCTACAAAATAAGAGGAACTACATTTTATCCAGGTACAGTCAGTTGCTCAGATATGTATACAGTCCCAAGTTTTAAATTTTTATTTACGCGGATCTTTTCAAATAAATGTCCACGCATAAATTTTTGGTACAAAGTAGTCATCGTACTTGTCGGAATGCCAATGATTGAATGAATTATCACAATTACTACACTTACTATTCAGTCAAATTGAAAACATGGCAGCGTATACATATTTTCGAAGCTGACTGTACCTACCTACTTCAGATTATAATGAAGCACTACGCAATTTACATAATATTACTTTATACTTACAATAAATATTTTATTTGCCTATCACAAAGATTTTTATTATACAAGATGCAATGCTGGACGTCAAGTTACACAATTTACTCAGTACCAACCAAGCCACTAACCTAGTTCCCAACATAAGATCTTACCGTACCTACTACCTATGCTCGATTCTAGATATCAAGATATTTTATGTGAACAAAGGCGTTTAGGGCTGAAAATTTCACAAAAACTGATACCTAACATTTACAGAACACAAGGTAACAACAAGGTAGGTAATCCCTCAAAACAAAAACACAAACTTCAACGACGCATAGGGCAGCGAAAAGGTTCAAAATCTATGTCACTAACGGACGCCCATAGATATAAAGCAGCACGGTGGGCAGCAGCGCCCCCTGCAGAACAATTCTACCACCGAACTGCGGTCCCCAACACGCATGCCCAGCGTGGGGATTATGGGCATTACCCCCAGTGAGATAAAAGCCAAAAGGCGCTTATCAGGGGGAGGCTTGGGTCCAGCAGTGGACCCAATATAGGCTGTGGAGGTGGTGAAGGATAAATAATAAATTAAAATAAAATTCCACATACAATTTTCGCTGCTTATTTTACTTGATTTTTTTCTTTTTTTTATATGTAATGGTCGTTCTGGAATGAAATTATGTGGAAAACAATGCAACTATATAATATGTAAGTAAACTATTATATGTAGGTAAAATCAAAAGGTACCTACCGATGATGTATACATAGCTTCCTAACCGAACCTACCAATAATAATTACATTTCATTATTATCAATTTTTGGTTGTAGCTTTAATTCGTATGTCGTTCGTATATATGTATATGCTAAGATAGCTTACAAGGGTTTTCACCAATTGGTGTTCACCCGCTGTAAACGCTGTAAACCTTTAAAATCCCGGTATACTATGGGGTTTTTAGTCTGCTTTGGTTATAAGCATCAGATAACACCAGACAACACATTATCATCGAATCTTCGGAATATCGAATATCTGATGCTGATAATAATGTACATTACCAACCGCCTACGCTATAGATCCGCATCTATAGTAATATATACGGACGACATACGAATTAAAGCTAAAACTAAAAATTGTTCGAGCTACTCGAAAAAGGAAAATCGATGTTTCTGATTAGTTTTGTGCAAAACGAACTCTTATGTCGCTTGCATAAGATTAGCGTTCGCACAAAAACGAATCCGAAACATCGATTTCGTTTTTACGAGTACGGGCTCCGGAGTTTCTCCGATATTACCAGTGTCGTTAAATATTTTCCGCTATTACTTCCATAATTTTGTAACGCCTTTATTTACAAAAAATATCTCGGAATTTAGAACCTAGTATAGGTTCCTAAATCCGGATGTAAAGCTTGCGTTCATTAACTCCAGTAAATAACGCATAACTTCTATGATACTCGTACCTCATAATCTAGTGATCCTGATTCGGTGCAAATATTCCGTGGTTATATTAAAAAGGCAGTAAATATGTGTAAAAGAATTCGAAATCTAGTGTTTTAGAAGGAAATGGTGAATATCTGGGAGTACTTTTATGAGTAGGTTGCTGGTATTTCCTTGAGAGCATTTGGATAAAATATTTATTAGTAATGGTAACCCAATGCTACGTAACTATTTGTCCCTTTTTTGCATGTTTCTCATCCATACAAGTATAATAAATTCGAAAGTAACTCTGTATGTCCGTCTGTTACCATTTCAGTCCCTCAATAAAATTTGACAGGGAGGTAAATGGTATCCCGGGGACGGACATAGGCTACTTAAAAAGCGCGTGCGAAGCCGCGGGCAGCAGCTAGTTCGTATATAATTACTTTACAGCGAGTTTACTTCGGATTTACTTCGGAGAGTTGTGAGTAGCCCTCCGGTCAGGTGGGATGACGATCTGCGACAGACTGCAGGCAGATGCTGGATGCTGCGAGCTGAAGACAGGGCGCTATGGCGCTCATTGATCATCATTATCAACCTATATTAATCCACTGCTGGACATAGGCCTTCCCTAATGAGCGCCATAGCGCCCTGTCTTCAACTTGCCGCATCCAGCATATGCCTGCAGTCTTTCGCAGATCGTCACCCACCTGGCCGGAGGGCGTCCTACACTACGTTTGCCGAATCTGACGGTAGTCGGAATGGCGCTCATTAGGGGAGGCATATGTCCAGCAGTGGACTAGTATAGGCTGATGATGATAACTTGCTTATTTTGCTACATGCATACAGATATGTGCATTTTTTCACCGTCACCAAGGACGCAAACAGGTATTTTGCCCGCTTGATGTTAAGCCGTGCCTATAAACGCCTGCAACACCAGGGAACATACGGAAGGTTCAGGAAATTACTGCTTCACTGTTGAAACAACACCAGCATTATCGGTCCGTATCCGTATCCGTTATCATCAGTCGTTTTCATGATAAATATTTATTGTCCCACAGAAAACCAGCTCTGTAGTTGATTCATGTATCTGCATACGCTGAATGACAGCCGTTTTCGTGTCACATTAATCTTTCTAATCCATACTGTACATATACTTAATACATATTCATAATATATTCCATATCACATCACAACAATATTACCGTTATGTGCGAAAGTTTGGATGTTTGCTACCTCATCACGCCAAAGCTTCTGAACGGATCAGGCTCCAATTTTGCATAGCTACAAGTAAATCAAGACCTGGAATCAAACCTAGGCTACTTTTTATTCCTTAAATCAATTTCCAAGGGATAAAAATCAACTTTAAACGTTTTCATAAACACAATGCGTGCGAAGCCGCGGGCTGTAATTAGTATTACATATATTCCATACATACTAGGTTAACAAAGAAAATTACAATCAAATTATAACTAGTATTTACAATTGAAACAATTAAGCTAACTGCAGACTGTTGCAAACAATCTACAGGTAGCTCAACTGATCCATATCAATACCAGTCGGAAGCGTCCCCAAGACGCTGGCTGCATTGCCCCGCTGTATGGCAATGCTGATGCGCTGCGCCAGATATCCGCCAGCTCTCGGGTCACGCGTCGCGTCGACCAGACGCTCAGATAACTTTTTAAAAACCCGGAGAGCCTCGGTACCCCACGGACCTAGGGTCTCGACCCCAAAGGGAGCAAATATGTAGGCTCTGTCGAGACCTGCATATTTGCGTCTCTTGAGATCCTAGATCCTATCCTAATACATACTAGTATTATAAATAATCGAAAGTAACTCTTTCCATCTATTACGCTTAAATGATTGAACGGATCTTATTAAAATTTGGTATAGAGATAGATGGAGATAGATGATATCCCGGGGACGGATATAGATTATTATTTATCCCGAAAAAAAGCGAGCAAAGCCGCGGGAAGAAGCTAGTATCTTATATAAGTAGGTAATTAAATATGTAAGTACTTTGTTTTTATTGTTGTGAGTTAAATTATAAATAATTTTATATCACTCTTGGCTTGGTTTAAAACATTTCCGACTTTATTTTTATAGCAATAAAGTAGAAATTACTTTGATGCTCTGCTGGCTATAATTAATGCGTGCACTAATGCTGGTTGTTGCATTATTGCAAATGTGGTCATGAAAAAACTCAATCTGGCGAATTCAGCTATGTAGGTACATACTTAAATGTTGTTGGCCAACCAAATTACCTTTTTCTTTTTAGCGGATCGGTTTTCATTAAGCAGGAGATTAATATGTTTTACGGTTTTGTATTTTGTCTGCGTTCTGCAAGGAATATAACAAGCGAAAACGTAATTTATCGCAAATAATAAACCATTATACCAATGTAAATCGAACACCCTTAACGCATTCACAGCCCAGCCACGGCGGCGGCGGCGGTGCGGCACGCATTACGCCGCGCCGCGCCGCGTCGCTGCCGGGACCACGAAAGTACCTAAAGGTACCACACTTCCATAGGCCATGAAAGTGTTAACTAAGTTGGCAAATATTAAACTACCGAGCCACACTATACGAAGCCTTTTTTAATTCTAAACATGAATGTAGAAAATCACGATTCATTATGTGAATTTTCAAATTACGCAATTATTTTGGAGAGTACTTTGTAAACCAGGCAAGGCAACAATCTTAAAACCGGAAATGGTAAAAGGTACCTTTGTTATCATAATCAAAACAAATAACATGACATAAACGGATACAGAAACAATAAAACCCAGAAATCTGTGTACGGAACACTTGCTATAAACGAGGGTAATTTATTTAGGCGCCCGTGCCGAAATGAGCCAGAATCAAAAGATCTTCGCGAAAGGATTATTACATTTATTACACATTGAATTCGGTAACGTAGCACCCTGTTGATTTAAACTGGTTAGAACTGTTCGCTAATTAATCTTAACCTACCCTCAAGGTACCGCAAAAAGTGTCTCATCACCACCACCATAAAATTGTTTAAAATTATTGTCTCAAACAATACAAGAAATCTATGGTAACTAAAAGGCACAAAAGGCAGTCGTATCCATCGATCTAAGTAAAAAAGGGGAGATGACGTACTAGCTTCTCGAAAGTGGAAGGCTCTAATTAGGGGCAATTAGGTCCCACCACAGTCATAGTCGGACGCCTACGACGTACTAAAAGACTACAGCAATGCCTTCATGTTTTTTCATTATAAATATTGCACAAGATTGGAAATACAACTGTGAGCGAGTGTTTGCGTGTAGTTGTAACACAGGCCAGTTGTTGAGTAAGCGCTGGGAGAACGTACCATACCTACAGATTTTACTTAGTATTTATGGTCGTATCTCCTTACCTGACTTAATACCTAGTTTCTTAGAACCCTATAAGGACTAACACGACTGAAGTTTCAGAAGATAGGTACCTACAGAAACTTCAGCAACTCAACCTCTGCAAAGGAGTTAGAGTAGCTACATATGTAAATTGTACAAAGCCTTGTCTTGAAGGTATAGTGATATAAATTTATTGCTTTTAGTTCGTGTTGTGGTGTTGAACGTCGTAGTTCATTAATAAGTCACTAATAAATAAATGTTTAAGTTTATTAGTACATGCGCAAGCGGGGAGCATCTCTGGTGCGAAGGGTGCGGTCCAGCTCCAACAGTATTCTGAGCGTGTTCGCTAATAGGTTTGACTGCATCTATATGTATCACAGTTCAAGGATGCATGCTTATACTAATAATAATAATATAAAACACAACTTTGCCAAATAATTATTTTAAATATTCTGTTTCTTTGTTTTGATTATTGTGTTGTTGTGTTAAATTTAATGAATGTTATACTCGTAGGTACATAAATGTGTGTTCTGTAATAAGTGGCGCTACCACAGCTTCGGAATAGTTTTTATATTTCATGTGTGTTAGTTTTAAGGATCTATGGACCGTAGATTAAGTTAATTAAGATCTTTAACTGTTCGAAGTTGTCTGAAATAAATGATTTATTATTATTATTATTAGGAACGTACCTAAACGTTATATTATAAGCTACAAGTATTTTGGTGGGTGGTGTTCATTTCATAGACTTTATTAGTACATTACAACCTCCCGCGGCGCAGGAGGTTGCGGGTTCGATCCCCGCCTTGGGACGAATGTTTGTACGATCTGCAAATATTTGTTCCGAGTGTTCTGGGTATTTTATATGTATAATAAAAAATATCTATCTATGTATGTATTGTATTAAGTATATCAGTCATCTGGTACCCGTAACACAAGCTCTGTTTATCTTGGGGCTAGATGATGCTGTGTGGATTGTCCAGCATTATTATTATTAATATTATGTCCAAGGTCTGTGATGGGTGGGATGCTGGCCGCGGCTGAAGATGGCTGAAAGTGAAGTGTAGCGCAGGTCCAGGCCATCACAGCGCGGTCAGCATTGCAGCCCTTGATGGCCAAGCTGAGCCTCCTCCTTTTCCACCTTTTTTTTTTTTTTTTTTCTCCTTTTTAGAGCGGAGTTTTTTCTTTATTTATTCTAACAAGCCAGTGAAGCTTGTACCTACTGCCCAGTATGCATAAAACCTTTATGCACCTAATTATTACAAACTGTTCTAAAATTCATGAATAATATACACTGGGTTTTTACATTCTTACGCGACAACGAAATCCCCAGGAATAAGACTTTATGGGACCACATCAGAATCATTATCTACAAAAGTGAAAGAATCATCAAAATCGGCGAAAAAAGGTACCTATTTTATCACATCAATAAATACCTACATGCGTACAGCCGAATTTAGAACCTCCTATGATTTAAGTCAATTAAGAATATAAACTTGTTGCGCACTTTGCAATGAATGACATCTGATGGTGTCATCGTAGTGCATGTCTGGACCAACATCCTTTTGCATTGCACTGGATTTATGTAGAGATGCAACGAATATTCCGGAACTATTCGGTATCAGGCCTATTCGGCCATATTTATCAGTATTCGATATTCGGCCGAATTGTAACTACTATTCGACCGAATACTATTTTAAAAATAAAAGCACAATTGAATCAATAACTAATTTATATATCAGAGAATAATTTATTCATTAGTGTTGATATTAATGCAGATTATGGTGAATAAAAACATGTTTTTCGGCATTTGTTGGTAACAGACAATTGCGCTTTTCTTCGTACACAATACATGCTTCGGAGAACAGTGTCTCATTGTATAAGTACCTACCTACGCTACTAAAAAATACCATTCGTCAGCTTACGGTTTTTTTAACAAAATTTATAGGCTAAATATAGATAGATAGATACACACACTTAACTTCGAAATAATTTACAAAAGAATAACTATGGCATAAGCGACAATTGGCGGTCTTATCGCTCAAAAGCGAACTCTCCTAGACAATCTTGTAATAAAAATAAAATTATTATAATACCTAAAATAAAATAAAAAACTTGTTAACTTAATGTTTAAGCAAACTTTATAAATTTAAAACTCTATCTCATTTGCAATCGTACTTTTTTTCTATTCCCGCTGAAATCTTCAAACAGTTCCAGAAACCTGCTCTCGTGAATTGCACTGGATCTCCCGCCGAATATTCAGAGGCCGAATATTCGATATTCGGCTGAGAGCGCCGCCGAATAATCGGTTTTCGCTCAAATCACTATACGTTGTGTTTATGAAATCAAATATCCGAACACAAAGAAATAAAACCAGCTCATTCAATAACCATTCACTCCAGCCTTCACTCAACATTCATTCTTCTCATCTACGCCGTCATCAAGATAAGACAAATCAAGCAAATATAATTCAATTTATTCGAAATAAAAGAATAAATCCCGCAATACAATATAATAAACGGTCTGCATAATATTGTGAGATATTCTCAACAGGTTGCATCTCTAATTTAAAGAAGCAGCAGCACATTTGCAAGATTTCTTTATCAACCAACATCCGGTTAGATAGCGAGATAAGATAGGTACTGGTTTCGCAGTGCACAGAGAAAAGCAAAAATTGTGTAAACCATATCTTTAGTGGTGTACAAGTTTCTGCCCACACGCGTTCTAACACACGACATAATTTCCTAATATTTAGGTAGTTATGAATCAAGTACCTATTGACAAAGAAAATTACAATTCAATAATAAAAACAAATTAGAACTAGTATTTACAATTGAAGTAATGAAGCTAACTGCAGACTGTTGCAAACAATCTACAGGTAGCTCAACTGATCCATATCAATACCAGTCGGAAGCGTCCCCAAGACGCTGGCTGCATTGCCCCGCTGTATGGCAATAAAGCAAAATGAAAAAAAAAAAGTGTTTGGATTGCTAATACAAATCCAACACACTCCACACAGGAAAATGGGAAGTCTTCCAATGCAATCATTTTATTTACTTAGACGATTAAACTGATGATGGCTGTTGATTTAACTGTATTCATGTTGGTGATTATCACCTATTTTAATATTACTCGTACCAATGTCAAATTGAAGGAAAGCAAAAAATGAATAAATAAAAATAAAATTGCTTAGCATCCTTTATTTGCACAACTAATACGTACATATGTGCATAAAGTATATGTTTGATAAATCTCTTAGTATAATTTTCCTATCCAAACTCTCCTCCTTATCCTGTATCGTCTCGTGGTAGGTTTTATACAAGTTAGTTATAAATGTTTCCCACATTTTTTTATAATAAAATATGACATGCAAGAAAACGAAATATTGCAAATGTTAAACAGCGAGTCAAAACAAAAGTAATTAAAACTATGATGGGTATTACTCAAAAAGTAACGTGTAGTTATTTTATAGAGTAATCATAATTGTCATTAAGATAAATAAAAGTTACGAAAGCCTAGTCCTCACGAACATGGTGATTATTGGCAAGCAGAGTCGACTCCACTCCCCATAGAGTAAAAATACGCTGCCTGAGACTCTACCATTAATATTTTGATGACCGTACCGTACCTACCACAATCAGAGCCTAGAAAAAACTTAGGCCTGTATTATGAAAACTTGCTCAGTCTAAGCTCTATGCTTGAGTAACGATTACGCCATAGAAAATCGTTACTCAAGCATAGATCGATGACTGAGCAAGCATTCATACTGGTCCTAGTGTAAAATCCGTGACGTTCCGTCAAACATCCTCTAATTTAGGCGAAAGGCTGTGCCATTGTGCTGTTGTAAAGATATTTGGCCGAAGACAACGCGAAAACGAATGGATCGGGCTGAAATTTTGCACACACAGAGCTGGACCTGGAATATTAATAAAGGTTACCTTTTATCCCCGAAAAACGCACGTGAAGCCGCGGGCAGAAGCTAGTATCAAATAAGTATAGAAATAATGCGTAATTTAGAAATTTTTCCGTATTGGTTACGGGGTAAGAATCGACCCCTATACTCGTAACTCAGCCCGTGGATGTGACGATGGTAGGATGGATAAGTTCCCTTAGACGATGGCGACTAAGGGAACCTACGAGAGGAAGGGTAGCAGTTTCCTTTTGTGTATTTTTAGGGTTCTGTACCCGAAGGGTAAAAACGGAACCCTATTACTAAGCCTCTGCTGTCTGTCCAAAACACAAAAAATCCTAAGTGTGAACTAGGCCTAAGACTTACGAGAATGTATTACAATGATTAATGGGTGACACACATGCTACGCTCTCCACTCATTAGACTAGCTAGAATCTAGACAGCCGCATCGTTACAATGCAAATCTTGCATAGTTGTCTGTCCATTGCGGCTTGCGAACGTGATAAATGCAGCGCGATATGTACCGTCCAACGCTAAAAATATTTCTTGAACGATACAAATTGTGTGAGATTGTGGTCAAGCGAAAGTCTATTGATTATGAAAAAATACTGCTGAAAGGAAGTGGTCTTGCATTGTTTTTGTACAAAAGTAATTAAAAAACTCAATTCACTTGAACATTTCTTATTTTCAAACATTCATTTTTGTACAGTTCACGTTCATGTGGTTGAGTCACATTAGTAACCGAAAAAGTTCAAGTAAGACAACGATAATGTCCTCCTTGAAAAATATAATTTTCGGCCACGGGGCGGCGCGCGTCGGCCAGTCGCAAAATAGAATAGCCATGTGCGCGGGACACTAATATAATTTAATTTTAATAAATAAATAAATAGTGCACAACTGTGTGTCCTTGTAGCGAGTGAAAATGATTTGTGAGAAAGTATTATTAATTCTTTAATCATACAATTTTGTATGATTTCCTAGCTGTGCCCGCGGCTTCGTCCGCGTAAATTTCATGGGTTTATTTCCTTCGCGGAACACTAGTTCGAAAAGTAGCCTAAGTTACCCGCTATATCTATCTGCTAGTGAAAGTCCCGTCAAAATCGGTAAAACCGTTTCGGAGATTAGTCGATACAAACAGACATACAAACAAAATTTTAAAACATATGTTTTTAATATTGTAGATAATTTCATATTTATTTAGTAAATAGCTGCTATTTAGACATTACAAACAGACATTTCAATTTTATTTATTTGTATTGATAGACATTAAAAATCCTGCAAAATCACGCACTGTTTTTAACGTGTGCGTTGCGGATGCAGTTGACAGCAGCTTTATAATACGTCATTACTTCTATATTATTTAGCCAGCAAACAATAAAATCAGTCCGCAACAATAAGACACGTACCAAAATTAAATTAATCGGTGTCTAGAATTGTACAAGGTGGCCAGTGAGTTGATGATTCCCAAAATTTCCCAAAATTTTGTAAATAAATAAATAAATAAATGAAGCTAAGGTTTTTGTTATAGTGCGTAAGCCCTCGCACTCGGGGTAATTTCTAAGAAACCAAATAGTATACCAAACATTTTTCGACTTCAACGGGACTTGAACCCGCATACCTCCCTCAGTACGGGAATGCGCTAACCAATTGCGGCACGAGATCAATCTACGTAGAAGTCGAAAAACTTTAGGACTTCCTTCGGACTCTAGCGCCGTTAGCTCCACCTACAGGGGAAACATTGTAGTTTATCCAATCCTGTTCAAAATAACTAAACACTGTAACTTTAGCAGTTAATTTTACAAAATGTTTGGGATATTGTTTGATTTCTTAGTTGACACCTAATTGTGTAACTAAAAGTGTTCTATAAAATGGTTCTTAAACGATTTTGTTATTTTAAAGGTTCCGTAACCGAAGGGTGCCAACTGACCCTATTACTAAGCCTCTGCTGTCTGTCTATACGTCAAGCCTCTATCCGTCTGTGAAGGGCTGTATCTCACGAACCGTACAAGATTGACAGTTGCAACTTTCACAGAGACCTATGTATTTCTTTTGCCCCTATAATACCTACTATATTTTTTTTATGTAATCTTAAGGCGAATCATGTAATTTTCGGCGTTTTTGCTCGACTTTAACAATTGCTGTATGTATCTCTTGAACCGTAAAAGGTACAGTTGAAATTTTGACAGGGCTTATTTCTGTTGCTGATAAAACCACAAAGGTTTTTATTAATTATTTGGGCCAACGTCCATACCACGTTGATAATATTAATGCTAATCAAGCCACTTTAAGTTACAAAGCCGATCTGATATATCCTAAAAAGGTAAAGTTTGTTTAGAACTTTAGATAGAACCTGAGACTAGATAGGTACTTTCAAGTACCTTTTTAAATAATAATCTCTTCTCTGACACCCTGTCCATTTCAGTGTATAATGTAACAGGCTTATTTCGAACAACAATGTGCCAATGACGACGTGTGAATGAAGCAATAACGTTGCTTCGAGCGTAACTCCTCTGCCGACCTAGCCTTAAAAATACTGTTTCGTACAGTCGTACTCTAATTAATTTCATTTGATTGGACGAGTTCGGCTAGTACGCATAAAATACAATACAGAAATGCGTTATTTTACACCAGAAAAATCACATTACAATGAGACATTACATTACATAAGACAAGTTTAATACAAGGGCGGTCTTATCGCACTTTTACAAATAAAAATAGGTAGGTAGGTATACATGCCGGCTTAAGACCAAAGAATAAATAGAGAATTAGGTACTTCCCGAATAGGTATTTTAGGCAATAAATTAGATTTAACGTTTGTGAATTTTTTTTTATCCTTTAATATCTAGTTAACTTGTAGGTCCCTAAATCATACCTATACCTATGTACATACACCCCGTGAGTCACGTTAGAACCGAGCGACCTACATGTGACATACAACGTGCCATAGGTGTCTATAGTCTGTATACAAAAAAAGTGATTATACCGCGGCTATTACTATTGGAAACTCGGGAAACTACGTCGAGTCTTCTCTTCATCCTTACCGCAATGCTTGAAAACGAAAGTTTTCAACCAGTGCGTCCTAACCGTTATAAATAAATAAATAAAATATAATAAATTAATTAATAATAAATACATTTGTATTTATTTCAAGCAATTTAAGAGCTCATAACATTAGGATTACAAAGGAAAACTAAAAACTAACAAGATTGCTGGGAAGGTGGCGTTCACAGCAGTGCCTGGTGTACGGGCAGTCCAGCCTTCCAGCTATCATTGCCAGCACGGTGTTGGAGCTGGCCCGCAACCTGCGTACCAGAGAGGCGGCGCGCTTGCGCATGGTGGTATGGAAACAGTCAACCCGCGCCGCCACAAACATCCCTGCTGCGCTACAGTAGCGGGGCAGCCCCAACATCGCCCTGAGCGCATTGTTGTACTGGACGCGGATGGCGCTGTACGTCGCGAGCGTATACTTCGCCCACAGGCTGCACGTATACAAAGAGGTGCAGTACGCTCTAAAGAGCGTTAACCTCACCTTTATGACCTACGGAGCTGAGACGTGGAAACTCACGGTAGGGCTGGTCCACCAGTTCAAAGTCGCTCAGCCAGCTATGGAAAGAGCTATGCTCGGAGTTCCTCTGAAGGATAGGATTCGTAACGAATACATCCGACAGATAACCAAAGCTATCGACATAGCTCAGAGAATTAGCAAGCTGAAGTGGCAGTGGGCTGGCCATATCTCGCGAAGAACCGACAACCGCTGGGGTAAATGTGTTCTCGAGTGGAGACCGCGACTCGGCAAACCTAGTGTGGGACGCCCTCCGGCCAGGTGGCATGACGATCTGCGAAAGTCTGCAGGCAGATGCTGGATGCGGCAAGCTGAAGACAGGGCGCTATGGCGCTCATTGGGGGAGGCCTATGTCCAGCAGTGGACTATGATAGGTTGATGATGTGATGTGATGTGATTACTATTGGAACCTTATGTGATAAACTGATAAAATACCTAACGACAAAATCCGCGTGGTTCCAATCGATGACGCCTAATCTGATAACCTTTAAATCACTTAGATAAAGATTGGGATAAAATACGCGATTTATACGACCCCAAAGTAAACAAGATCTGCACGGTTAACGCAAAGAGTGCCGACCACAGAAATGTGTATAGATAGAAGCAAAGAGTTGCCCAATTTGTATTTAAACCGAGCGTGTAATATTTTGTGTAGGTACTTTGACGTCACGAGTGTAATTTAGTGATGTAAGACACCACTAAAACACACTTCGATGCAAATGTACATGTTGGATACAGGGTGGAACAGCAACGCAGCGCGCTCTTGTAAAAGGGTTAATTCACGCGGATTCCCTTTTGTCTGATTTTTTACTGGACAGGCGGTAGAGCTCGACCGATTTTTTGACAGCTCTCGTGCGACGGCAATATGCACATTCCATTCATTGAGTTGCCCTATTCTGCTAAACTAATCGCTTCACTATGACAATGGTATCGTAACAGAATGACCCATTTCGGTATTCTTGCATCGATGAAAGAAACTACAGATGGAGCACGTCAAAAGTGTCAATACACTACAATACAATACATAACTATTTATTGTACACCACAAAATTAAACAAAAAACATAGACATTAACATGAAACACAAAAGTACAATAGGCGGCCTGTTCGCTTAGAAGCGATTCCAAATCAAGAGTTTCCGATTTAAGGTTGAAACCATTCTATCAATCTCTCCATGCAAATAGCACCGCACGCGCTATCTAGAGTTTATTTCATCTAAGGTTTCTACGTGACGATTCTGCGACCATAATACCATTGTCATAGTACAAGATTTGCGATTCTTTAGCAAAATAGGGTCGATATACTCAAACCAGTGGTTCGTTCACAGAAATGTTTTACCTAGGTACCTACATTTCTGTAGTCTGTAGGTTCCATTGAAAATTGGCATAAATCCGCTCCCTCCGCCTGCCTTGATTAATAACAGCTGTGTCGTAATAAATCTACGGTATTTTGCTACTGGCCAGATTCATCATCATAGTCAACCTATATTACTCCACTGCTGGACATAGGCAAGGTAATGATAGGCCTACCCTAATGAGCGCCATAGCGCCCTGTCTTCAGCTTGCCGCATCCAGCATACCAGCAGTCAGCAGGCAAAATTGGTGTCCATCTATTCATCATGATAAGACCTTTTAAGGAACCAGGATGTATACAAATTGTTTACTTTAAATCTCAACCTTGATTTAATTAGTTAACCCTTTCACAGTCTGTGAGTCAAATTAACAATACCTACTCGGTTAATCCAATAAGTCAACATAGCTTTTATATTAATACATTTTTATCGGGCATTTATCGCGTACCTTTTGTAATCTTTTGCGATAAATACCCAATTAATAATCTTTAGGTAAATGTTACCAAATCACCAAAATATGAAAACTTTTAAATCATTTATAAATAAAAACTTTACAAAATCAGAAACAGAAAACAACAATGCAACAGCAAGGTAATCACAAACCGAGCAACGCACAATTGCGCTAGCGCAGAGAAAAATGTTCAAATTCAAGTTCGGAAACGGACTACAGACGAATGAAATGATGAATGAAAACTTTCAAAACCATAAATTGTTAAGAACTTGTGCGATTTGCTCCAATGATGCCAGTGTCGTAAAATATTTTCCATCAATATTTCTATGATTTTGTAATCCCTTTATTTACAAAAAATATCTAGGATTCCGACAACATTTATCTATCCTGACTGTTGTATTTGTCTACTCGACATAGAGAATCCTAGTGTGTAAATCAAGGTAGGTAGCTATTTGGCTTAGCTGTGTGGCGCCGGCTTAGAATTTGCACCATCCCAACTTTTCCCGCGGGTGTCGTAATAGGCAACTAAGGGATACCTATCCACGGGGGGCGGGCAGCAGCGCCCCCTGCGGAACAATTCTACCACCGAACTGCGATCCCCAACCCGCATGCCCAGCGTGGGGATTATGGGCATTACCACCTGTGAGATAAAAGCCAATAAGGCACTTATCACAGGGGGGCCTGAGTCCAGCAGTGGACCAATATAGGCTGTGAAGGTGAAGGAAGGTACCTATGTTAATTATAGGGACATGGTAAGTACCTAGGTACGGCCGCAGGCTGTACCTAAATGTTATTTGGTTAATTGTTACATAATTGTTACATTCTCTTTTGTATACTTTCAAGTACATATTGTCAAAATTTTAATTTTGTGTAGGCATGCAAATATTTAGTTTTTTTATAAGCTTCTAATAAACGTTTAATATTACTATTCTAGAGCCGAGTGTAGGTTAGGTATTTATATTTTATTTTGTATTTTCTTTATTAATCAATACTAAAGTTATTCTATTCTTATTTTTAAGACACTTTAAACCATAGAAGGTTTGTCTAGTGTCGACAGTTAGGTACAGCGTGTTACAGTGTGTGTGGTATATATCGCTCCTAGAAATATAACAAAATTTTGTTCTAATTTGTTACTTAGGTCTAAAGATTTAAAGGTCGGTAGACCCTAAGTACCTGCTTATACACAAACGACCAAAAGAACCTCTTAATTTATTGGCTTTATTGAAGCTTTGCGCTCATTTCACTGGGTATTCTAATGGGTAGAGCCAAAGAGCCCAATGACCAATACCTAAAGATTAAAGCTCTTTGTTAACTGTAATTTCTGCTTCTGATTTTAATAGCTCTACCATTTCATCGAATAGATGCTTAAATACCCTTATTAAAGAAGCTTTGCATTTGATTTTCAAATATTATAACATATTCCCTGCGGCTTCGCACGCGTTGTTAGTTTAGTTATAAGTAGTAACGTTTAGATCATTTCTATCCCACGGGAACTGATTGATTTATAGGATAAAATAGCCTTTGGTCTAGACATCTATGCAAAATTTCAGCCCGTTTCGTTCAACCGACGACAGTTTTGGCGTGAGAAGTAACAAACATACATGCTACATCCAAACTTTGGTATCTAATAGTTTCCTCACTGAGAGACCAGTATATTAATCAGATTGTTGATAATGGATATTAGTGTGATGTGACCAAATTGAGTTTTTTTTTTGTATCTTTTCAGTCAAAAATATGTTCCACTTACTTTCCTGTCACTCGTAACATCCCCTTAATATGAAATTGCCACATACGCATATCGATCTAAGTAAAAAAGGGGAGATGGGGACTAGCGTCTAGAAAGTAGGAGGCTCAAATTAGGTGCAATTAGGTCCACCCAGCTCAGTCCCACCCCGGGGCGTTCGTGTTACGCGTGCTTGCTACGATGCGGCGACGTAGGTACTTTAGTGTGATTTATTTAATGATTAAAAGACTACAGCAATGCCCTCGTGTTTGTTCCTTATAACTGCACAAGATAGGAAATGTAGCGAGATGTGAGCGAGTGTTTGCGTGTAGTAACATTATGCCAGGTTGTTGAGTAAGCGCTGGGAGAACGTACCATATCTTTACATTTTACTTAGATCTATGCACGTATCGGAATTCAATACTGTACACGATAAACGTATAAAATCACTGCCATTCTGCGGATAATGTTGTGTGAATTTCATTAAAATGGTAAGCTGTGGAAAGCTGAACGCTAAAAATATGTAAAGAATATCGAAGAAAGTTTCGCAGCTTTTTAACCGACTTTAAAAAAATGAGGAGGCTCTCAATTCGGCTGTATTTATTGTTACTTGACATCTTCGCCAATCGTTAACCGATTTAGATGATTCTTTCACTTTTACGCAGAGAATGATCCTGACCGAGATGGTCAGGATTATTCTCCTACATAAGGGAGGTTTTAATTCCCGATGGACGACTTATTTATTTGTCTCGTAAAACTTTAAAAAAAACAAGATCCGTCAAGTGCGAGTTAACTCGTGCACCGAGGGTATCGAACGGTTGTCAAGTATACGAAATATGTACAATAGGTAGGGGAGACCGGGTATGGTTAATATAGTAATGGTTATAATTATCTTTTGTGATTAATATTTATAGACAAGAAAACTATAAAAACTAATAAACTAATAAATAAATATAATAACTAGTTCTTAGTTTAATGTAATGGTGAAAATTTAATGCATTTTACAGAACACTAACTCTTAGTCAATCTGCCCCTGGTCCGGGGTAGGTAGACCATATGCCAGGGGTAAGTTGACCTAACTACTAATAAGCGTCAAATCATGAGAAGAGGCAAATAATTAGACGTTTCTTATTGATGTTGAACTCGTTATTCAAACAAAACAACAATTTAAATTAGATACTGACATTTTTTAATGGCGTTTTCATAATCAACTCCTATTGTTATTGGAACTTTTATGTTCATCGTGATAAATTAGGTTTTTTATTATATTAAATAAAAAAACGACAATTTCAATCAGGTTTAGACATTTCTTTATAAGTAGGCAACAAAATTACCAAAATTGACTCTGTAATTAAATCAAATTGTCTATTATTTAACTCTTATATCTTATATAGATAATCAAACTATTATTTAAAAAAAATGTATATATAACTTTACTCATGATTTTGATTAAATGCACAGCTTCATACAACTTCTTTAACAAAAAATGTACTTAACCCTCAAAATTTCCAGGTTGACTAATTATTCGACCAGCCCCCGAAAGAAATTGGTCTACCAGCCCCTGACGCCATTTATTACTTTGAACGCATGGCAAAACTAAACACCGCTACCGATTTAAAAAACAAGATACGAAATAATGTTGAATGTGCACCTTAGACACGCTTGAGATAACCGACCAATTCGTCACATAAAACGTGTATGCATCAGATCAAAATCAAATATTACTTATGTTATAAACAAATGAACAACTTGTCACTGCTTGAAAACTACGCAAGACGGCGGCGATGCGGCGTGCGGCGGTTTGGACCTCTGAGCGGGCCGCGAAGTGTAACACTTGGCTGTGATTGCTTAACGTTATACTCAAACTAATCACGAGTTATCAGCAGTTAGTCTACCTACCCCTATAGTCAACCATCCCCGGTCTCCCCTACTGGTTAAAGACTTTGCTATAATTATGATGAATAGGTACCAAAAAATTACAGGTACCTACAATTCAGTATTTGCAAACTTCTTTGGAGTAGGTACAGTAGTAGTAGTAGTAGAGTTTTTCAAAATATTTCATAAAGGATGTAGCCGACAGGAATTTCAAAAACTGTTTTGAGATGTACAAACCGATACCTTATATGTATTTGATACACCACTCGGTGAAGTAGCTATTGAAAATTAACCAATTTTTGAAAAAGTGTTTTACTTACAGACTTCTCTTTATTTTTCCTGTAAAATATAGATCCCTATCTACAAACGCTACAAACATTTCAGATGTATCGCTGCAAATTTCGGAGATATGGGGGGGGGGGGATTTCTTTTAGTCCGTATAGGCGCAGGAAATGTATTATTCACTTTATTTGCTGCTGTAGTTGCTGAGATATTAAAGACTGAAAAAAGGACAGAAAAAGCGATGCCCTATGGGTTTCGAAACCGATCTCCGAAACCATAAAAATTGTGTAAATAGACCGACAGATCGTGAATTAAGTTATTCCCACAGCATAATCTATCCCCATCACAATCCCCATCGAGTTCGAATCCTTCTTTCTCGATGTCTATCCCCAAATAATATTATGGAATTAGACGTCGGTTTTCAGTTTTTGTATAGGTAAAAGTAATTTTTGGTTAATAATGTCCATCTAGTAGAATTTTCGGGTTATTCCCACTCGTCCCCACGTTTCGTCCCTAGTGGGGACCAACGGGAAGTTTACTTCCCGTTGGTCCCCATAGGGACCAGCGGGAAGTTTTTCAGTAGCGTTCGTCCCCATTAAAATAATATGAGAATAATTTGAATAAAATCATACTATATTGTTTTGTAATCAACTATTCAATTTTATATCTGATTGGTGTGTACTTGGTCAAAGACACCGAACAATCAACAATCTGGAATCATGGCACAATAAACGGAAACACATTATCATCAAAAAGAAACCAAACTTGATGCTACTGGAATCTGGATGCTGGAAACACTGAGAGAAGACTCTGATTTCAATATCATTAAAGATATGTAAAGAAAACAAGGTTCTTTAAAAAAGCGATCACTAAAATATATTTTGAAGGACCAGTTCATAAAAGAATGCCGAAATGGAGACATCAACGTGGGCCATTTCCTAGAAATGGTTAGAAATTAGTTTAAGACTAAGTAGTGCTGTGATTTTGCATGTTAATTATTAATAGTAATGTATACCTGCTGAACTGTGATTTTATACGAATATTATGTGTATGGTATGTGAATAATTAGAGCTAAGCGTGTTTATACTATAATAGACAAAGAATTTCCTTCGAACTGTGATTTTGCATGCAATAATATTTAATAATAATATTATTTTCGTATACTTTAAATGAAAACCTAAGATTGTTTTTGAAATGTGTTTTTGTTTTGGCGTAGCAGCATCATTTATTTAAAATCCATTTTTAATAAAATTCATTTTTATTATAGAAAATAAAATATAATAAAACTATACTACAGTAAAAATATATCAAAACTGTGAATCACCGGCCGCGAAGCTAGCTTATTATTATAATTATTTCTCATTTATAATACATTAAATAGTCAACATTATAAAAATTTAATTTAGTTATAGTAACAAACACGCACTATAGGTGAATATTCAAAAGTAATAATAAATGGCTTAAATAACATAAAATAAGGTATTATTTTATGTTATTTAAGCCATTTTTTGTCAATAATAATAATAATAACCGTCAGAAAGTTCCTCTCTCTGCAGCCCTAGTCACCGGCCGCTTGAAGCTAGCTTCGCGGCCGATGATTTACCGATTTGATATATTTTTTACTGTAGAATAGTTTTATAATATTTTATTCTCTATACTAAAAAATGTATTTTATAACGAGATTTAAATTAAATGATGTCAATAATAATAATAACCGTCAGGAAGTTCCTCTCTCTGCAGCCCTAGTCACCGGCCGCTTGAAGCTAGCTTCGCGGCCGGTGATTCACCGTTTTGATATATTTTTTACTGTAGAATAGTTTAATAATATTTTATTTTCTATAGTAAAAATGTAGTTTATACCGAGATTTGAAATAAATGATGTGAAAAATAGTAATAATTTATTCAAAATAACTTAGGACTAAAAGGATAACCAAGTTCATCTAAAATTCTAATGGAATTAAATAATGCGTATGCCTGAACTAGGTAAAAACCTGTTTTCAGGTAAAAAGAGTTCAAACAACAAATAAAATAATCAAATAGAAATTAATAACTATACAAGCCGAAGGTGAATACTTTAAAATAATTACTACACTAAACTAGTTTTAATAATGCAGATGCTTGCAAACATTTTCCAAGAACATTCCCTTACATGCTCCTACGCAATTATGTAGGTCCTAAAACACTGCCCTGGGGAACACCAAACTCATGTGTTTTTCTGATCATTGCTGAGGACATCGTCTATCCTGACGCACTGTGTGCGTTCTTCGAGATAGCTCGTGAAAAGTTTCAGCTGAGTGTCTCTGATACCGAGTGTTTCAAGCTTGTGCAATAGTATGGGTACGGAAACGGTGTCAAAGGCTTTAGCTAGGTCTAACAATATTCCAAGTGTGTGGTTACCCTGATCCAGTTAAATAATTAGAACTTGATTTCAAATGTACAAATTTAAATTATTATACCTTATGATATGATACTGACTGATATTCTTATAAATCCTATTTATGTTATACCTAGTAATTTAGATGAGCACGTCTTTTATGTTTCTCTAGTATCTGTTTCTATAGTTACTATAATTCTGAAACAAATTTTTTATAACGTTGATTTTATGTTTACAATTTTTTATTAAAATAAAAGTTGATTACAAAACGTAGTATAAATCTTTTAAAACCATCATGGTTATTAACACTAAAGTTATTTACAATGATATTATTTTAATGGGGACGAAAGCTACTGAAAAACTTCCCGCTGGTCCCTATGGGGACCAACGGGAAGTAAACTTCCCATTGGTCCCCACTGGGGACGAAACGTGGGGACGAGCGGGAATAACCCGAATTTTCGATCACGCACGGATGTCAACGAAGACTAGCCATGGTGATCATTGGTTGGTACTTGATAGGTAGGAAAACCTAATAATGAAAACACAGTCTAACCGCGCTGGGGAAAACGTGTTCTTGAGCGGAGACCGCGACACGGCAATCGCAGTGTAGGACCTCCTCCGGCCAGGCAGACAATTTTTTTAGTTTTTATATAAGAGAATTGTCAGATTTGACAGTTCTCTTGATATACTTATAACGAGCGATATATGGCGATAATTGCCTTCCAATAGGCCAACCACGGGGATTGTTCTCTAGGGTAGAATAGACAATAACGACATCGCATCGTCATACATTGCGTACATTATTGAAGTTGAAGGAATGTATTTCAATTATTTTACGCATTCGATGACAAAGTG
This sequence comes from Eupithecia inturbata, assembly GCA_963662085.1. Lineage (NCBI taxonomy): Eukaryota > Metazoa > Arthropoda > Insecta > Lepidoptera > Geometridae > Eupithecia > Eupithecia inturbata. The sequence goes on along the minus strand of OY759186.1, from coordinate 6,996,316 downwards.
GCGCTATGGCGCTCATTAGGGCCTTTGTCCAGCAGTGGACTAATATAGACTCAAAGCTGATGATGATGAACAGTCTAAACATTTCATCATGATCGCACTTTGACCTTAGACTAACTATAGACGGGTTCTATTTGCTGTTATTCATTCATAGCCTTTTTATTGCGATCGGTTATTGTTTCGGCCGCCATAGATTTCCTTACCTTTTTATTAGCCTTGAACGATAGTAAGTAGGTATTGAACTAATTATGCATTTCACCTTGGCACAAGATAAATTGCGTAACGGAATAATAAAAAGGCAAAATGCTTATATGACCATACTGAGAGTATCGATCTAAGTAAAACTTTACCTACTTAGATATCTAGAGAGTCATGTTACCTATGATGTTCGCATAAACATACACTACATACCTACTTACTTACTCCCTCCTCTCGTACGTAGGTAGGTAGGCACTTATTTTAATGTTCTTTTTTCGTACCTTTTAATCACAGCCTTACTAAAACCTTCGGCGTTCCCTACAGATAACAGTCAGCAAAAATAATATTCGCATACCTAGGTACATCAGGGTAGGTAAGTACCTACTAGTATAAGAATACGAATAACAATAAGAATAATTTTATTGTAAAATTGTGTTAATCATAGTTACATGAAGGTCTTAAAATAGTAAGTATCAACAATTTTATCCTATTCGGACATACAATCATAGTCTAGGCAGATAATCATATACCTAATGTCAAAAAATTCCTTGAAATTGTAGTGAACGTTAGTACCTATTAACAAGCCACTTCCTTAACTTAAGTTTAAAAATGTTTCCATCAAGTTGTTTTAGTTCTACTGGTAAATTATTGAATACTTCGATAGCTGTTACATATGTGCTTTTACAGTAAGTAGGTACCTATATATTATAAAACCATGTGATCAGATGATCAACGATTTCTGTTTGTTCCAAAAATGTGTAATGCGTGCGTATAAAACAATACCTACCTACAATCCATAATCCATACCAAGTAAAATTATAATTTCGAAAGTCCTAACCGGCTATGCTAAACGGATCTCGCGAAATTTGACAGTGAGGTAGATGGTAGGTACCTATCCCAGGGACGGACATAGGTACTTTTTGCTACTTTTTATCCCGGATAAAAGCCGTGGCAGAATCTACTCAGTAATATGTATTATAAATTCGAAAGTAGTAGGTAACTCTGTCTGTCTGTTACCTTTTCGCGATTGAACGGATTTTAATGTAATTTGGCAGGGAGGTAAATGGCATCCCGGGGACTGAAAAGCATATGCGAAGCCGCAGGCTGCAGCTAGTAGGTGATAAAGAATCTGCTTGCTTTAATAACAAAGCCAATATATATTCTACGTCGCGAGTTTAGGTACCTACTACCTACTAAACCTACCTACCTACAGTGGAAGGCCATGTTTGCAACCATCAATCTTGGAACTCCGTTTAATTTAACATATTAATGAAGACTGAGTTGACTCAGTCTTCATTAACTTGGTTCGTACACATTAACGGTTAACCGCATTAAAAAACTTCATGCCACCAGAAGGTACTTCTACCTACAAAGTAAGTTGATACGAAGACGCGAAATGGTTGGGCGCCACTGATTTGAACAACTGATTTTCATATCTCGCTCTTGGGTGTCTAAACACCCAAGAGGCATTTTTCAAGAATTGTTCCTTGCACGCCGATTCCTCTAGTAGAGTCGATTCCCGTAACGTCGACTCATGTAAAGTCGACCGCGCTTGAATTCCCCTAACGCAGATCTCACTTTTTTCTCGCGGTATACGTAGGTACATACAGTCGGCAGCGGCGGCGGCGTTGGAAAATTATTAAAAACTCTATAGAGTTTTTAATCATTTTCCAACGCCGCTGCCTTTTTTATCAGCCTTATAAGGCTGATAAAAATCCAATAAGGTACAATAGAAAATCTACCGTGTACCTAACTTTATACCTAGCCCCGGATACCAAGTGGTTATTGCCAAAAAATCTGATCTTCGTAGCTCGTAGAAAGCTCGTAGAATATCTAGTTCAGCTTCTTGTACGCCTGCTGCCACCGGCATCTAGTACCACAGACCAGTTTATAACTGGTCTGTGCTAGTACCAACTCTAATAAACAAGGGATAATACAAGGTTGCTTCAAGCTTGGCTCGCCATCTATTGACGAGACCCTGTAAGCACTAGGGCGTTAAAACATCTCGAAACTTCGCCAAAAGGCACAAGGCCATCCTGGTTCAAGCTTTCACAAAATGGTGTTTCTGTTCTGCATGTTAAATTCTCTTGGTAAGAACTAGATGGCGTGACGAGAGATAGATCAACAACTTGCAAAATTTCGTGCTTCAAAAAATGCTATTCAAAAAACGTGCGTAACCAACGCACGGGAACGTTCAGCAGGATTGCGATGAATAACAGACGTTACGTTGGGGGGTTTGCCTAAACGCGGTACTACACGCGGCCCGCCATCTGCAGGCCAGGATTCTACTCGACTTCGGGGGCATCGTAACCTGCCCGTAAATTCAAACTCGAATGCAATAAGGTTGAATTTACCATTTATTATATATTGTACTATTCGGATCTTAGGAGGTTAGATACGGAGCATAAAGTTGATAGCAATGAAAATTACCCATTTTAAGTTTTATTAATTTATTTCGAATAAAAGAAAATTAATAAATTACCTATCCTTACAGGACAACTTATACAAAACTAAATCTTTACTTGAAAAAATACATTATCCTTTAACTAATAAAATATGATAAGATAAGTGTACAAACTAGAAACAGTACATAGATAAAAATTACATAGCCTGTTCAAGACAAGTATTCGAATTCAACAGTTATATTATAAACCTAGTAGGACATTCTTGGTGTGCCATAGTATTTTATATCTTATGCAGAATGTACTTATGAGTAATTTTATACTGCTGTCGATATTGTTTTCATTTTTATTTGAAACAACGTACAAAAATTACAACTCTTTATTGCTACTTTTCACAACCGGAGAAAATGCAGTGAAGTCTAAGGAAGGTGCTGAAAGAAAACTAATTATAATAAACCTTGTTACCTCTATATGTGAATCCAAGATATAAAAGATAGATACCTAACCTACCTATATAACAGGATCTGGTTTTTAATATCATTGTTTTATTGACACAGAAAATTACAATTCAATAATAAAAACAAATTAGAACTAGTATTTACAATTGAAACAATTGAGCTAACCGCAGACTGTTGCAAACAATCTACAGGTAGGTCAACTGATCCATATCAATACCAGTCGGAAGCGTCCCCAAGACGCTGGCTGCATTGCCCCGCTGTATGGCAATGCTGATGCGCTGCGCCAGATACTCACCAGCTCTCGGGTCACACGTCGCGTCGACCAGACTCTCAGATAACTGTTTAAAAACCCGGAGAGCGTCGGTACCCCACGGAACTAGGGCCTCGACCCCAAAGGGAGCAAATGTGTAGGCTCTGTCGAGACCTGCATATTTGCGTCTCTTGAGATCCTCGGCCAAATCTGCCGCCGCACCAGCCTTGTTTTATTATAAACTAGTTTCTGCGCGCAGATTCGCACGCGTTGTTTCTATGGAAATGTTCAAAAGTTATTTCTATCCCATGGGAACCTTTAATATAAGATGAAAAGCAGTAGGTTTTAAAAAACTGTTTATTCGTGTTACATAAGATAATCTTATGTGCATCACTTTAGTGGACATATCTTATTAATATAAAATAGTAATATTCTTTTGTTGTACTTGCTATATTTCTTTTAAAAACTTCGTAGGAACAAAAAATCGCCACATCAAATCACTAGTAACTATAGTTACGAATTATTATAGATTTGAACTTCGTTACTGTGCGATGCTATGTTGAAAATATCTAACAATTAAATTAATAAAAATAAATTAAAATATGACGTGTTATGTAATTTTGTTATTATTTGTACATAATTATTGGTGAATACTCAGATTCACTAGAATTTATTTATAACAGTTTCATTTTAGGTGATTCTTTATAGCTGAGTAAAGGACACCAAAAACAGTAAACTTGTTCTTACAAATTTCTTGACAATGTACGAAATATCTAATAATAACTACGAGAAAATAAAATCGAATAAAGACTAGGGACTTATAAAATCCAGCGAAACCATACCGATAGATGAATAAATAAAATAAATAATGCTGGACAATTGACATAGCATACAGATATCTAAGATAGGTTTTTTTTGTGGGCAATATCATTAAAAATGTAATGTCTCAGTAATAATTCCGAAAAGCACTGACTAATCTAAAATATAAGGTTATATGGCAGTTGAAGCTGCCTATTATACCATTGTACCTTTTAAACATACGGCGACTTAGTCTTACAAATCGATAATTACTAATTTACAATACCACAGAAGCGTTTCTCATAGATATAATAGAGTCGTCTATACGCTGAAGTGAGATCTACAAGAGACAAAATAAACGATACTTTGTGTAGAGTTTATGTTTTATATTGTTTTTTTTTTAGTTTGTGTTTATGGAGTTTACACTCCATTTAATAACCTGAGTAAGTACTAAACTAAAATTAATTAGGAGGCGACCAGGAAGGCAATTCTCGCCAATATATCACTCGATAAATATTAAAAGAACTGTAAAATTTGACAGATATTTCATATAAAAACTGTCAAATTTGACAGTTCTTATGATTCATTACGGATGTAAGCGGGTTAACTACGAATCTTATTTGTGTTGGAAGAACACCAACGGTTCATCCCTTAACGAGGGATCTCTTCAGGGTGAGTGCGGTTCGCGACGCGCCTGTACCGCTGCCGTGCGCTCACTACGGGCCAGAGCCCGTAACGCACGGGTCGTAGGCGCCGGGGGCGGGGGTGGTTGTTGGGCACGCTGCTTGTCGATTGTCGAAACGTGTTCTTCCAACACAAATAAGGTTCGTAGTTAACCCGCTTACATCCATAAAGTAATGAATTCGTCAAACTACGATAGTTTTTATTTATTTATTTATTTTATTTTACAAATGGACTAACAGTTAAAACATTAAAACCTTATAGTTCTTTTGATATATATCGAGTGATAAATTGGCAAGAATTGCCTTCTAGACGGGCTTTTCAAAATGGTCACGAATTCAAAATTGATGTGTTAAACAGCAACCTATAAGTATTTCTACTCACACACCTAACTGTAACAATTAACTGTAAGAAGACCTTTTGTGAAGAGAAAATGAATGAATTGATTATATCATTATTATCCGTGGAAAAAAAGCAAAGCAACCATCCACAATTCGAATTTGAAACTACTCTGAACATAGAAGAGCCAGCGAGTTTTTCCTCTGATAACTACGATTTACCGCCAATTTGCGCAATAAATAACTTTCAACCCCACCAAAAAAACTTTATTTCATAGACAAAGAATTCTATTGGTGGGTTTGAAAATACCCATTGGTTCTACATAGCCCATCTTTGGCGGCAAGCCCTTCTTTTACGGCCGGTTGTTCGACCGCTGAATATGTAATTGATGATCAAATCTCCTGTCAAATAATAATAATAATAATGCTGGACAATCCACACAGCATCATCTAGCCCCAAGCTAAGCTGAGCTTGTGTTATGGGTACTAGATGACTGATAAACATAATACAATACATAACGTAGATAGATATTTTTTATTATATATAGAAAATACCCAGAACACCCGGAACAAATATTTGCAGATCGTACAAACATTTGTCCCAAGGCGGGAATCGAACCCGCAACCTTCTGCGTCGGAGGCGGACCAAATAGTTCGATCTCTTGCGTAATAAACTTTGAGAGATTTGATCATCGAATATATATAAATTATAGAGATGATCAGCGTACGGAAAACCGGTTTTTAGTATATTTTATCTTTTCACCTGCCATACAGCAATACCGAAGAATACTGTTATTTCTACAAACTAGTATATAATTTTGCTCGGCGGCGCAGCAGAATTAGTACTCATGGCTTGTTCGAGTGTGTCTAGACGCCTGTAGGCGTGGCCCCGGCTGTTTCTACGGCGACCTGACTGACGACCCTCCAGAATTAGTCCGAAGAACTGGAAAGAAAGAAGAAAATTATTTATTAGACACAAACACACAAACAAACTTAAGTACAGAAATAAAAGACTGACTACTTAGTACTAGATAACACACACACACACAGGTGAAAATTAGTTAAGTATACTAACACAAGTAAGCAATGGTTTGGTGGTACCACAGACCAGTTTATATCGAGTAAAAAATCTCGATATAAACTGGTCTGTGGTGGTACTAAGTAGTCCATTCAGCAAGCAGACGAGCGCGTGCGTGCAGGTCTAACAGGTCCTGACTTAGCTTGGTGCTTTAACACAAGAACCTAGGGTCATTTGTGAAAGAGCGCTGGTTTTCAGTCAAAAGTGGTAAAATCAAATTTTGATATAACACACTTTAGGGACAACAATAATGAACTTTTTCTACTTCGACGGGACTTGAACCCGCGTCTTTCGCTCCGTACGGGAACAACTACACAACGAGGTCAAGTGACGTAGGAGACGAAAATCTCTGGGACTTCCATCGGACTATAGCGCCGTTAGCTCCACCTGCACATTGAAGTATTATCCAATCCTGTTCTGTTGTTTTTGGCAATTTATTAATATTATTTGATTTCTTATAAATTAACCTTATTTGAGGCTTACGCACAATAATAATAAAAATAATAATGAACTTGCCCATATCTGCTAGCGCAGGCCTTTTTAATTGCAACTACAGCAAAAGGCAAATTTTGCATGAACAAAATGCGGTCTAACCCGCCGCTACCGAGTGGGTCTATCCAGCAAATATGTAAAATAGGTTCGCCTTATGGCAGATTACAGTGATCTTAATTTTATAAATAAATAAAATAAAAAATGCTGGAAAATTCACACAGCATTATCTAGCCGCAAGCTAAGCAGAGCTTGTGTTATGGGTGCGATAACCGAAATAGATTTTTTTATTATCCATAGAAAGACATCCAGAACACCCGGAACAAATATTTGCATATCGTACAAACATTTGTCCCAAGGCGGGAATTGAACCCGCAACCTCCCGCGTCGCAGCCGGACTTTCGCCCGCCGCGACCGCTGCAACGCGATAGAATCTCAAGGAAATAAAGTCACAAGGTACGCTACAAATACCCGAGTTTTTTTTAAAAGATAGTTACACTTACCACTTTAACCACTTTGTTCTTATTATGATACAGGATGTAAATCACCACGACCATGATGACTGCAGTCAGGAAGAACGAGAAGAAATGATCATCATCGTCATCCGCATACGTTTCATCTCCGAAACTGGGGTAGATGCCTGAAACTGAAATAAATAAATAAAAAATGCTGGACAATTCACACAGCATCATCTAGCCCCAAGATACACTCGTAGACATCAATTAACCGTAACCACTGAAGTATTTAACTGTAGTAACCAAAAAACCAGTCTATCTTAGGTACAAAACGTCAAGCAAACAAAAAAGACAAAACGTAGAATATGGACTATTATCAGCTAACTTCATAGAACGAGGTGGTTCTCAATTTGGCTGTATATTTTTTACTCGATATCTCCGCCAATTGTCATCTGGTTTGATGATTCTTTCGCTTGTGTAAATAGAAGGATCCTGAGCTTCCATCAAGGTTTATTCATAAAGGATTACTTTTTGTACAACCGTAAAACTTTTAAAAGAAACAGTGTTAATATTCAGAATTCCAAAGAATTTGAAGTCGGTTCTTAGTACCTAAGTATTTGTAAAAAACAGCATATTATTACGTACTTTAAGTTTAACTTCTGTAATTATAAATAACAGTTCGCCGAGTGTAGAAATGTTTATTTTCGATTTTTTAGTCCAGGCAACGTTACAACCGACATCGCAGTGTGTAAGTACAATTAAACCCGCTATCCTAACCCTCGGTGACCACCTATCCGAGGGGAGTGGATTCAAAATCAGCGCTGCATGTTCCTCGCTGAATCTACTCCCTTTGCCTAGCATTAGAAACTTTTTTTGTGTTTAATTCTAGTTTAGGTTAAGCAGTTATAGACAATAAATGATTTATTATTATTATTATAAATAAGCATACTTATTCGTCTGCGCGGTATTAAAATCGACATTAAACTTGCAAATGATGGATTTAATGTTATATTCACTAAACTGGATAAATGGGTAGCTTAGCTTCTCACTCACACTTTAATACATTGCAAACTGCCAGTAAAACAAATAGCAGCAATAACATTATTTAAGCTATATATGTAATATCTTCATTCACACCACATTCACTTCACACCACACACGAAGCTATAATCAAGCTGTGGCAAATTTCAGTAAATTTTTCGATATTTACCTAATCATCAGTCACCTGTGTAAACATGGACCTATTCAAGAATTGTATGAGAGTGTAAAACAGATTCGCTCTATAGTGCTGTATGAACAAAGATCACTTTTCTTGTATTCCCTAAATCTATGAATGTGTCTAGGATACCTAAGCGGTTCCATGGTTTTGCTCTTAGAATTTAGGATTGGACGTAAATAAAAGCACTGATCTGAATTTTTTGCCTCAGACTTCAGAGACAGAGGTATTACTGTCATAATAAGACTAGCTAGCAGTGTATATGGGTAATTTTATTTTGAGTGCTATCAGTTTTTTTTTACAAAAACGCTCTTGCTTTTTCACAGCACCAAAAAGCAAATGGCCGATTCTTGTTTTTGTAATCTCAGCCTCCGTAAATCAATTCAGACGCAAAGTATTTTAAAAATATTAGCAAGGACCAATGATTTGGACCGCCTTTTGTCAATACTTTTTATCTAACTCATTAAACATGAGATAAATAAAAAACTATTAATAATAGAGATTTAAAGTTTCGTATTTTATAAGAAAAATAATCAATAATTATGAATTAGTAAAGGACAAGAGGCCCTTCTATTAATCTAACAAAAAAAAGGTGATTATGACTGATAAAAGTTTGAAAAGTGATTTTTCACATGCCACGTTGCGGATATTTAGCCATTGTTTTATTTATATATTATTTGTCCTTGCGATTTTAGTTTCGGATTGTGCTTACCAATATTAAATCCGAGAAGATACACCACCCAGTGGCGGATCATCCCTAAGGCAAATAGGCAACTGTTTAGGGGCGCAGGGTTAAGAGGGGCGCGCGCGCGGAAAATTTTACACTAGGAAATAATTAATTATGACTGCCTATATAAATAGACATATAATATATTATATCCACCACTGTCTAGCTAGATTGTGGGGGATTATCCCTAAGGTAAACATGTTTTTTTAGATTTTTTTCAATTACATAACATAAACTCAGCAAAAATCAGATATCTTGATGGTTGATGAGCGTCAGGGGCGGCTTTAGCGGGCGTGCAGGGTGTGCGTGCGGTGCTCACGGGCGCAGGGTCATGGGGGCGCCAAGCGCCCCAGCTGCGGCTACACGCCTCCTAAGAGTATGCGTCTATTGCGGCGCTCCGAAAGACAAAGCGGCCCTTTTTATGCCCAATGGCGTTAGCGAGGTATCTGTTTTGATTTGTTTTAAAAGACGCCAACAATCATGGGCATCATGACTTTTGAGAGAGACGCGGGCTTCGCAACTGGGCGCAGTAGGCGACGACGGTGCATACACCACCGATCGCAACAAAATCCCAAAAATATACATAACTTTTATTTATCTCGAGCTCGCTTTGCTCGGCGTTACTTCGCTTGTCGTAATTTATTTACCAACCAATGCAATCATTCTCAAACATTTTATGGCTCTCTACGCTCGCCGCCATTGTCTTTTCCTTTTGGTTTTATTGCCCACTGCCGGAAAAATTACAATAAATTCGCGGCACGATCAGCTTGTCGTTATCTGTCCTTTCTTGCCTTTATGGCTGACCCTGCCACTATGGTCAACTCTGACAACCACCTTAACCATGCTAACCAAAAGCATGAATATTTTCGCGGCTACCTCCGCTCGCCGAATTTTTTCTTAAGTCACGGTATTTTGGTTTGTGTCGCTAAATTGTATCTGCGCTCGTCGGGCCGGGTAGAGCGAGTGTAGCGGTCGCTAGGTGCCTGATGTCGAGGAGCGCTAACATGCGAATTTTAGAATCAGGAGAAAACAATTTCGAGCTAAAAACAATTTTGCACACCACTGGAAAGTCTCAAAACTCAGAACAGTCGCTCTAGGCGCTAGGTGGCAAGGGTTGCTAAAAGAAAGTTTGAAGGCGCCTTTTCAACGAGGTTAACTACGCAACGCTAGCTTCTTTGGCTTTGCTATGACTGCCCTGCCTATTTCGATAATAACGGCGGCTCGCTGCGCTCGTTGTTATTTCTTAATAAGCATTCTTAACTTTCATGAATTATCAGAGCTCGCTCGACTCGCCGATATATTTTTTTGATTTAAATTTGTAACGGAACCACCACTGGTTCTTGACTTTTATGTCTAAGGCAGAAAAACCTCAATAATTTTCGCCACTCACCGTTGTCCCAGCTTGCTTGTGTTTGTTTTTATACCCACTTCACCCATCTTGAAAATTATCTGATGTTATTTATTTTGTCCTGCCTGCCTTCATAATTGTTTTACCAATCACTGGAGAAAGTAACAAAAATTTCGCGACTTGCTCCGCTCGCCGTTACTTCTATTGTTTTTACCATGCATAGGTATTTGTCTACCACTGAGAAACTTCCTCTTTGTCTTTGTGACTAACCACCAATATTGAGCTTTGCCGCAGCTCGTTCACAGAAGGGCGCCGATAAGGTGTCTGCCTAGGGCGCCGTCGACACTTAATCCGCCTCTGACACCATCTAAAGGCACGTTCCCACTGTGTCGTGACGTGGCGACAGAAAGTCGTGTCATTTAAAGCATCGTGGCTTGCTGAATGGAGGTGTTCACATATAGGATTAACTGTCGACCATGACTTGTTTTTGTTGTGACGAAAAAAACGTCACGATCTAATCGTCACCGCGCTCACACTCGGCTCGCTTTGTGCGAGTCAGTGATAGATGTAAGTAAACAAGATCCGTCCAGTGCGAGTGTGACTCGCTGATCACCAAAAGAACGTAGAGACGACTGATGTGCAAACGGCAAGGCGACTGTCGTGAACCGTAAAATGTCGTCACGATCCAATGGGAACAACTAGATACGATAGTCGTTCCATGATAAAAAAAATCGCGACGCCATCACCATAAACAGTTGTTATATTGGGAACAGCTAGAGACGATACTCGTCCAACGATACGAACGTTTACGGTCACGACACATTGGGAACGCGCCCTAAATTTTATTTTAGAAACATATCTCACGAAATGATTATATGAGAAAATTCAACATTCAAAATGAAAATTACCCTTATAAATTAGCTTGATCCATACATAAATGTAGATAAAATTATGTATACCTATTTAATTACACATTTGTGATAAAAAAACTTATTAACATAACAAACCTTATCTTTATTACCGATAGAGAGTATGTTTGATACTCACTTCTTTCACCTGTAGTGATATCAGATGATACAGTCTTTACATTTTGTGGCTCACTTATCTCTTCCTTCACCTCAACTTTGGGGATCTTGTTGACATCATCAACATTGGGGTCATCGCTATCATCATCCCCTTGGATGTCACCCAAGCCATCTTTGTCTTCTGAATCTGAAGTAAGAAAAAAATCGTGACATAAAGTACCAAAAAAAAATACTGTATTATTCATCAAAATCATGTTCATGGTCGCATTGCACTTTTACTTTTGTGTAAACATAAACACATATCCTAACAGTAGGTTAATATTAGATCTGCTTTAAAACTATTTTTGTTCGATTCAACATACATATATTTTTTTCAGTAGGTAAATTTAAATAATGCTGGACAATCCACACATCATCATCTAGCTAGCCCCAAGCTAAGCAGAGCTTGTGTTATGGGTAGTAGATGACTGATATACTTAATACAATACTTTACACAGATAGATATTTTTTATTATACATAGAAAATACCCAGAACACCGGGGAACACCCCATCCATGACCCTATCGTACAAAAATTTGTCCCAAGGCGGGAAACGAACCTGCAACCTCCAGCGTCGCAGGCAGACCTTCGCCCACCACGCCGGTTGTCTAGTAAGTCAAAATAAAATAAATAATTACAGTTGTTATTCATTTCATATTGCCTTGAGTGTGGCATTGACAAATCACGCATGGCTTGAGTTAGCGTGTAAGTGAATGTACCCAAACATCCTCATAATTACAAAACCTGTTTTAGGCAAGAACCATACCTAATAGTTTCATACTTACATGAACTTAGTTGACCTTACAAACTGCTAATCTTTTGACTAAATATGAACAGACACAAAAATTTTATGTTTTTTTACAAGTCCATGCTCTTACGAACATGAACTTTATGACTAGGAAATCTATGTTATTTTAATTAGAGTTTGTTTTGTTTAGTTTATATATGATAAAACTTCCTCAATACCCAAAGCCGAAAGTGCCTTCTATACAACAAAGGGTTTTTGCCATAACCACAATGTTTGGCATGCTAATTGGTCATCTCTGTGATGGTGTTAAACACACACAGCAGGTCATCGTCCCATTTGGCTGGAGGGTGTCCTACTCTATGTTTGCCGAGTCGTGGTCTCCACTCAAGAACATGTTTACCCCAGCGGTTGTTATTTCTTCGAGCTATGTTAATTCTTTAAGCTATGTTGATAACTTTGGTTCTCTATCAGATGTAGTCGTTACAAATCAATGGTAAAGCTTATTTAGAGTTTATTATGTTTTGATCAGATGGACATCTGCAATAGTAGAAATGAAAATGTATATTAATATATATATGTACCTTGGTAATCATCATCACTTGGTTCCTTAGCCTTGGGTTGAGCTGGATTCTGACTCTGATCTATTTTGTGCTCAATCTCTTTATTCAACTTTTGAACATCAGTTTCAATGTGAGCTTTCTCTGAATTATCTACAGCTGGTTTGGTAAGAGAAGTGTCAGGTGAGATAGCTTTGTTTTCAGTTTCACTCTTGACTTTAGAGTCTGATGCCAAAGGAGTGTCAGATTGCTCAGCAGCTGGTAGATTTTCGGCTACTGGTTCTTCAATGACAGCTTTAGGAGCTACATTCTCAGCATCAGCATCCACGCTGGAGGGTTCTTTATTGTTTTCAGAGGAAGCTTCCGGTTTTACTGCTTCAGTTTTATCAGTTTGGTCCGTCTTGACTTGTGCAACTACTGAAGGTACACTCAGAGATTTTGATGTTGGAGGGTTCTTGACTTGTACATCTTGTAAATCATTAGAGGCTGGCTTAACAGGATTATCCGCAATATTTGCTGTTTCTTGTACTTGTGGAGAGTTGTTTGGTGGCTCAGTCACTTGTTGTTTCAGTATTTCTGTCCCCCATTTAAAGTATTTACAGATAAACTTCATGTCGTCGCTCATCAAGTCTTCTATACCACACATTTTGCCACATGGCACAGGGTGCTTGAAGACTTTTTTTACTGAATTGATATATAGTGGGAATTCTGTTATATTAGAGAATACCCAGTCTTTTGTGTTTGCGCATACTGAATTGACGTCCTGTTCTTCGTTGATTATGACAGAGTAATCTTCTGAAAGCGCCAGCTTTGAATCGCCAACAGCAGCACAGAGTTGTCTATTTATGTCATAGAACAACAAGCATTCGAGCTGCTTTCCTCCATGTGGCGTCAAGGGAGCCGAACAGTAATCCAACTGGCCTTTGATTTGTTTCGACAAGAACACATTTTCACATGTACTTGCCAATGCAGCCAATAGATTATCCAATGATGCAGCTGTGCTCGGCAGAAGTGGAGCTCCTAGACTACGGTATGATGAATTTAGTAGCAACAACACAAATAAACAACGAAACATTCTAAAAGAGTTTGAATTTGAATTAAAAAAGTCAGTTTAATAAGGCGTTTTACCAATAAAAATTAAATTAAATGCGTTTTTACGTTGATTTCACACCAAACAAACAGTGCAGAGCAGAGGTAAGTGCAGCGTAGCAACTTCAGCTCAACTTCAACTTCTTTTCTATCGGCTTGGCGCCGCTTACTTTTCGTTACGACTCTGCCAGTGTCAGTAAAGAGCAGTGTTTCCACTTAAGATTTTGGTTTTGCCCTTAATTCTTTCCCCTAAAATCGTTAAATATTTTTTTTATACCTTAAGGTATATTAAGCGACCTTTATTATATGAATAACAGAAAAGAAACTTTTTTTGATTATTTTAATACGAAAATTGAACATATCTAATTAATAGCAAGAGTCAGAAGCCGAAGCATCACTTTTACTTTTGCAGTTTTCCCTGGCATTGAACATGGCACTAGTTCAGTTATTGTTTCATAGCTCGCTGTGACTGTTCTGCCCCAAATCTGCTAGTGTCCATGTCAAAAAAGACATAAACTTTAGTAGAAAATTAACACAAAATGAAATTAAACAAAAAAAACTCTTTTTGAATAGTACCAATTAATTTGTATCTGAAAGAAAACACAAAGATAGTAGCATGCAGCAACAACACAAAGGGTTAATAAGGAACTGTACAAATTTGGGAATAAGGTGCTACTATTTACAGTTTGATCTTATTAGAATTTACAAATTTACACAATAATAAAATGGGAGGGGAAAATATATAGGATAGCAAAACATTTGTTGGAAGTAGGACGAGGGATATCAGGGGGGAGTATATCATAAAGGGGAAAAGAACATGGCACTAGAAAGCTTCAATATTGAGCAGTTGTCAGTTTTTTGTTTTTTGTTTATAATTATTCGGGGTAACCAACAATTACACTCTTAGCCTAATTAAATATATATTATTCTAAGTGTTGTTCTTTAAGTGTAATCAACACCGTTACCCTCATTCAGATATAAAAAAAAACAGGGCAAAAGTTATCATAGGTAAGTACTAGGTAGGTAAGGTACACGGAGAAACAAATGTGTTCTTACAATCCCTGCGCGCGGGATCATTGCGTTGAAAACTAAACTAAAGCATATATGTTAACCGCAATTTACTTATGGTTATAAGTGTTATAACGCATCTCTGACATTTAAAGATTTTAATCTTTATGAAGGCGATAAGACCGCGCGCAAGTAGGTAAATAGCGGATTACGTAGGTACCAACTATGTCAGACTCCCACAGCATTACCACGCGAAGTAGCTATGTTTTACCTCGGCACATAATTACGTTTGTGCTTTGGGAATCTGGCATAAAAGATAACAAAATAACACAGTACAGAATATTGTAAATAAACAGCACGATTTTATAAAAGGATAGAACTTAGTTCAAAGATAGGTAGATAGTTATTATAGTTAGATATTACCAAACTTCTTGTAGCGTCGACAAGTGATCGGAATGCTGGCTTCTATTTCGGTCAACGAATTAGCATTGCCATTCAACGTGGCAATGCTGCCAGCATTCTGGGCACTCTGCCTTCTGGTGATGGCTTAGATTTTTAAGAAATAGATATTAAGTGTATATACTGGTTGTAATTGTTTTATTCTGTTATTGTACGTATAACTAATTTGTCATTTATAGTTAAATCTAGCTATAAAATTATGGAGTTGGTAACACTAGCTTCATTTTCAACTTCTTTATTTTTGGCGCCGCTTGCTTTTCGCTACGACTCTGCCAGTGTCAGTAAGGAATGTCATAAACTTCGAAAATAATATGAACGGTTCAAAAATTCGGTGAAGTGAAAGCAGAGAAAAATTTTAATTTTGCATCAAATTGATTTATCTAATTTTAATAGGACAACACAACATGAAAAGCACAGTGATTATAGCAGCAAAGATATTATACAAATTTATACACTAAACTTTTCAACCTATTATTATTGTTTTTTACAAATTTACAGAGAAATATATAATGGGGGAAAAGGTTAAGGATAATAATATTTTGAATGAAGTAGGACGAGGGATTTCAGGGGGAAGGACATCATAAAGAGAGCACTGCAATTTAAACAGTAGATTACAGTGACGTCGTTGCCTGACGCGTGACAAAGACAGTTATAAGATTTTGACATGACAAACGGTAAAGAAAGCTCAAAAGCGGCGCCGAAATAATTTGACAATGAAGTGGCCATCTAAACTTGAGAGCTTCGAAGATTTGCAACAGCGCGACATTCAAAATTATTTCCGGTTTTTTTTTTTTTTATGGATTTTCCCCGCCAGTTTTATTCTTGCTTTATCCACTTTAAAAGAAATGTGGTTCATGGTGGGCTCTATTATATTAATAGGTATCAGCTAAAGCATTAGTTTATGATAAACATTAACCTTATTAATATTATTATTAGTTCTTACTACAGAAATCTGAATAATGCACTATTCAGATTTCTGTGGTTCTTAATAATCTTTGAGTAGGTACTATTTTTACTTATACCTAATTTTTATGTAGGTACCTTCGCATCTACGTATGTCAATGAAAAAAGAAAACTCCTTAAGTTAGGTAGGTATATTCCTAATTTTTTTGCATTCACTGGTTACCCTTAATTTTAACATCAACATAATTGTTTTATAATTTTGCTTCTTTCACAGATTTTAGAAACTAGCGTCTTTGTAAGTAATAATAATTAATAACAATAATTTAATTATTTCCTCTTCACATTAAATTGTACTTAAAATTTATTTTTATAAGCACAATGCAATCTATAATAAACCTATATTCTGAGAGGCTGGAGCTTGCTATAGGTTTTTAAAAACCTGTAACTGCGAAAGTCTCCTCCCACCGATTACATACAATGAGATACAACATTGCCTTATGTGAAGTTAGACCATAATTAAACGAGTCGCTGTATCCGAAGATATGTTCGGATGCAGCGACGACGTACGAGTAGTGTAACTATGAATCATGTATCTTTAATTCGACAAAATAAGTATAATTTTTATTATAAATATAATAAAATTAAAGTAAAGTGTCCATTGTTTTAAACCACTAAACCACTAAAAATCTTTATAACAGAATATTTACCATGAGTGCTTTTGTTTTAAGTTTCCTCTGAATTTGGTGCAGTTGCATGCGCCATGATGTCTAAATAGCGGTTATTTTGCTTTAGTAAAAGAAGATGCCTGTCCCCTCCTCAACATCACCAAACATCCGTCCACTGCCGAAATGCCTCCCCCAAGAGTGATCTACTAAATATTTAGAATAGTTTTAGTATTTAAAACCTAGTATATTATGTTAAATAACTAACCCTATTTATAAGTGCTTATTGGTATAAATTTACTAACAAATTATGGATCATTTGTGTTGTCCTAAATAAAAGATTTTTATTTAATTTAATTTTTTTTATTTTATTTTTATTTTTTAAAGAAAGCCCGAAAATGCTCGGTGTATAGCATTTTGGTATTTACTGTGCGGCAATTAGAGCATCGTACAAAAAAATAGGTGCGTGTGTGAAAACCACCAGTATAAACCAACATTTAAGGTCAAGGTACATACGTGTCAAAGGAATCTTTGGACGATTTTGATAGCTTATTGACCACTATCACCCTGAGATAAAATACACATTTCTATTATGAAAAAAATTGAGTGTTTTGAAAAAACTACTTCGAATCCCATAAACAGTGGCAAATGTCTTAAGTTTGGCTGTGTTGCGCAGTGTGGTGCCGACTTAGAATTTGCACCACCCCGACTCTTCCCGCGGGTGTCGTAAGAGGCGACTAACTGATATCCACCAGTGGCGGGCAGCAGCGCCCCCTGCAGAGCAATTCTACCACCGCCGCATTCACATAGAACCTCCTTCTTTTTTTAATTAATCTTAAAATAATCCTGTCGATTCCCTTAAAATATTGCTTGACCCCTGGTAGTAGGTATTGGTTGGCATAGGGAGTTTAGTGTGAGCGCATCCCCGGGTGAAACTTAATTTTCGCACGTCCGTCGTAACGGAACGCTGCGTGTTTGTGAGTGGACAATAAAAACAACCTTTTATTGCTAGGGAACAAGCCAAATTGCGTTATTGGTCTACCTATTTATTGTTTCGACCGACAGCGCGACGTGGGGTGATACTGCGAACAATAATTATTTTCAGTAAGACGTTACGACTTGCAGCTTTCGCTATCAAATAGAGAAATAAACTCGAATTATGAGATGTGTACAATGATGAAAGAGGAAAAAATTACACAAGTGATAAGTACCTACCTAGGTAGGTACTTATCACTTGTGATATGTTTTCCTCATTCATTAGGAATTTCGAAACCTTCGTGTAATTAGTAGATCTGCCTTGAGCTATATAAATAACTAGCTGCTGCCCGCGGCTTCGCACGCTCATTTCCGGGATAAAAAGTAGTATAATAATTTGTTCGTCCCCGGGATACCATTTACCTACCTGCCAAATTTTATTATGATCCGTTCAGCCGTTTTGGCGTGAAATAGTGACAGACAGACAGACAGATAGACAGACAGGCAGAGAATTTATAATATTAGTATTGATGGATGCCAAAGAACAGATTTTATAATACTATACGCCAAAGTACCTAAGTATTATAAAATGGCTACTCTATTAAGGACACACTAAAAGTGACCAGGTTAAAAGCTGTAGCGTAAGTAAAGTGGCGGATTGAACTCATAATTAGCGCGCTGTAACGTTAATACCTAAAAGTCGATATTCCCGCAGTCCGAGCAGAAGCCGCTACCTCCAAATGAAAGAGGCTTTGATACATGCATTGCTGGAACTGCACTGCGGCAGGAGCCTAAACCAAAAAATCTAACAACGCGGAGCCCACTGTTTTCCATTACCCTAATGGAGTTACTTTTCTGTTACATTTTAGTCGCGATATTTTAGGCAAACAGCTTTTTGATAGAGCACATAGAAAACCCGCAGTCAATACTTTAAAAAATAAATTACGCGGGCACAAAGGGAATTCCGGCAAAAATATTCCAAACAGCTTTATCATCTTTCCACAACATATATCGCATCGCCCCGCGTACTGTCGGAAAACTAAGCGAAACAATGATTTAGATGGAATGATGGCGGAGGTGGGAAGTAAGAGCTATAAATTTGGACCTAATTACTGCCAGGTGTCAGCGGCAAAGCCGCCACGCCACTGCTCGAGAACAACTTTGCGCCATAAGTCAAGCGCGATCGAGAGATGAGCACTCGTAGGTAATTATACCACTCCATAACAGCAAGCAATCTCCCTACCTCAATTATTACGTTTTAATTTCGCTTCTCGAAACAGGAGACATCTTTATCAGCTCAATGATTTCTCGAAGCAAATTCTAAATAACAAATGAATGTCATTACATTGAATTGTCATTAGATTCTAATTGAGTTGAAATTATAGGGGCGGCATTTTCATTGATCGCTACACGATTGCAAAAGGTAACGTAAATCATCCTGTCAGACTTGATTAAATCTGAAATACGAGGCGCGGCGGCATCTATTGAGACAAGCAAATAAATAGCCGGCGTCAAAGTTGTCGCAATGTGCTAACGGGCCAAATATATCTTTAACTGAAACCAAAAGCGAACCCACCTTCGAAACAAAAGAAATACAAACGACCGCCCTGGCGGCGTGAAATTAATTCAAAGCGAGCGATGGGCCGACGAAAATGTATACAAAGGTAAGCGAAAAATAAAACGAAAGAGCTCAACTAATTTCCAAGGTCCTTTTTAGATAAAGCCCGCAATTGGTGCCCTCCAGTAATCCGGTTGGCTGTATCTACAATATCTTCGCTGCACCCTCATTAATACAAACTTTTTCGAAAATTATCAAATATTTTTCTTAATGCTCGAATTATGCTGGGATCGTTTTGACTTTGGCACGGTTCAAAATTTTATGGTTCATAAAATTTGTAAGTTGATAGCTGGAAGATAAAATATTATAGATATTGTGTTCTGACACGTTAAAGTCGACTGCGTTGTGAGGGTCTGCCGATGATATAAATGTTGATAACCGGAGTCAAATAGGGCTATTAGAGAAATGAAAATAAAACGTAATAGGTCATTAGGAGCGGGTATTACCCGATGAAGCGGTAGGATGCCACCCTGTTCGTTCTCACGCACTTTTCTTCAACTTTACGTGTTTGTAGAAGCGTAAGACCTTCCCTTGAACCCTTCACGTGCAAACGAAGAAATAAATGACTATTATTCTGTTTTATTGTGTGATGTGAACTCATGCAGAAGCCTGTTAAACCCCTTTCTTCGATATTTCTGGTCAGGTTCTCTTTGGTCAACTAAAAGTGGCAAGTACTACCTAACTAGGAAGGTAGGTCGTGGAAAAACTTAAGGTTTATGGTTGAGCAACATTTTGCAACAATAGTACCTATACCTATCTACCTAAAAGATAAAAGATAAAAAGACAAAAATACATTTATTTACCCAAAAAAACATAATAGCATAACAAAAGTAAAGTACATTAAAAGGAAGGGTAAAAAGGTGTCCCTAACTCAGCATTTTGCAGTATTAGGCATTTGCCCAATACTGCGCTGGTTTTCAGTAACCTAATCTAATATAGTCATGTTGCAAAATGTTACACAACAATTATCTTTAAAATATCGGTACACCATAAAAGTTACTTATATTCCTATTACTTACGCTACTTATGGGCAATAAGTCCATGCAGCATTAAGTCCAATTTAGAAAAACAAAATATAAGCAGTTATCAAGTCGTTTGTGTATCTGTCGGCGGCCGTAAGCGCGTTAAATGATGTGAAAGGATCGTGCGATGCGTGACGATGTATCGAACGTTCGCGGTATGTTTGGGTCGGCACTATAATAGACATGTTTTGTGTTTTATGCTCTACATTTTTGATTACAACTAGCTGTATCCGCGACTTTGTTCGCGATTGCCATACCTAACTAATTAGGTATTCACATTTGACCACCGTTTCACTCATGAAGAAACGCTGTGCAAAAAAAAAACTTCAATGTGCAGAATTACCAATTCAGTGTATCGAGTCATCTATTCTGAATTGGACTCGTTACACTTTTATTATAAGTACTTGTATTTAGGAACCTAGATTGTATATAAATCGTGTAGGGTCTATGCGGGGTAGCAAGCTTTCGTGCTGTCATCTTCAATCCCATTTTTATCTGCATGACTTTTTGCTAACACTCGGCTTGTGTCAGTGTCAAGAAGTGTCATAAACTGCGAACAGACTTAGCCTACACAACAAAATATTATCGGTTTCGCTTTTTACTCGTGGTTCCTATCGGCTGGGGCCCTATTCTGCTAAACTAATCGCTTCAGTCGTCACAGAATGACACGTTTTGGTATTGTACTTTAGATGAAAGAAATGATGATGAATACAGATGGAGGGACGCGCGCCTAAGTGTCAAGTTAGAAACTATTTATATAATATATATATTAATTTATTTCTCCGTGCAAATAGCACCGCACGCACTTTCTGGAGTTTCATAAATCTAAGGATTCTACGTGACGATTCTGCGACGATACCATTTTCTTATTGAAGCAATTGTGTAGCAGAATTGGGCCCCTCCAGTTGACTGGACCACCGTTTTTTTTTTTCGGTAGAAGGCAGGGATAGTAGATGGTAAACCAAAGTAAAAAAAGCTGAATAAAAAACTTCGGCGCTACAGTTAACGGGAAAAAGAAATTTGTCGGTGGTACAGTCAACTGGAACAGCTGAACGGAACCATCAAATATCATGTTCATGAAGATCGCATGGACCATTTTTACATTTTACTTCGCCTGAAATAGACCGTATTGGGTCGCAGTTAGACCTAGTACACCTAATCTTTTTTTTTTTGCTTTAATTGGTTTCGTGTCACTGCGGCCATGATAGTCCTGTTATGATCGCTACTTTGTGTGTTCAGCCTTAAAGCTGCGGCGTTCATAATTTGCCACTAACCCATGCAGCTGCAAGGAACTGTAGGATTTTCTTCGAGGTGATGTCTCTGAGCTCGTCTGGGCTGAGCGACATGCAAAGTCCATTCCATTCCATTCATACAAACTTACCAAACTATAGAAGTGAAAAAAGCACTTCAGCAGGCATATTTTTAGAATCCATACATTGGTATGGATATTGTTACGTAGAACAATATCCATACCAATATTATAAATTCAAAAGTAACTCTGTCTGTCTGTTACCTTTTCACTCTTAAACGGCTGATCGGATCTTAATGACATTTGGCAGGGAGGTAAACGGTAGCCCCTGAACGGACATAGGCTATTTTAAAAGCGCGTACGAAGCAGCGGGCAGCAGCTAGTCAAAAAAAAAGGAAGGACATGCAACAATTTATTAGAAAAATGCATAGAAGCTGCTTCAAGAGACATCTCTTAAAACCTTTTTTCTGAACGGTCTATTATATCTATCTATGATATCTATCTATGTTGAGATCCTTAGTAGGTTCTATCGTGAAACTATGACATATTAGAAGATAGTTTTTACGCTTCCTTACCCAAAAGGTGCCGACGGGAACCTATTACTAAGCGTCCGCTGTCCATCTGTCTGTCCGTCTGTCAGCGGGCTGTATCTCATGAAATACTAGATCATGATCCGTACTTCATGAGATACTGCCCGCTACAAAAATCGCAACTGTCTAACTATCGTAAAAGGTAGACGATTTCACAGAGTAGGTATGTATGTTTTTGGCCGCTATAACACCATATTCAAGGTTGGCAGTTCAAATTTTGACAGTCTGCTCTAACAACTGTTAATATTATAATTAAAATAAATTCCGTAATTAAGGGGGCCAACGTCCATACCACGTTGAATATCGATCACCGAAGCTATGTAACGTCGGGTGAGTTGCGTACTTGAATGGTCGACCGCGTTAAAATGGCTATTGGCTTTTGTCATCCTTAAAAAAAATAAAAAAAATCGGTTTCCTCTTTTTTCTTTTACGAACATTTCTTTTTTTATCTCTAATAAGTTTTTGATCTTATACCGAGATGCTACGACGAACGATTCCGTCTTGTTTTAAAGAAACACGACTTCTCATGTCCAATTATAAGACCTGTTAAACAAAAATATCAAATAACCTAGAGTAAATAGGACCTACCTACCATCAGACTTTTATTTTTGGTTTGTGCTCGCTGCGAGGGGTTTAGTTTTTTCAGACTTAGTAACTCCTGCCTGTCGGCGAACTACTGCTGGATTTATTCGACAGTAAAAGATTTTAAGTGGATTTTCAGCGGTTACAACACATTTCGGAATATTCACACGACTCTCGTATGCTCGTAGTCTATCCTATTAATCATCTTGCGACTAAATTAAGGTGAGCATAATCCACAAATTCGAATTTGTCTAGCACAGCTGTCAGCCCATAATCCTGAATTACGTAAGTCTCCCTGCAAATTTATTTTTAATGCAAATAAATACAGATTCGTCGCACCTGCCTGTCTAGATGTAGCGAATAATTAAGCTGAACATGAAGCGAAATAATACAAATTACTTTGAGACTTAACTCGAGTTTTACGGGAACGCCTACATTATTTTAATCAGTTTAGGAACTTGACACACTCACGAGTAAATTAATCTCTGCTACGATATTTTCCGCAACCATTGTTTTATGGAGGTTTATTTTTGGCGATGTTGAAACTAGAAATATCCATAATTTTTAAATCCTGAAGATATCCATCATCCCATCTTATGTTCTCCAAATAATTATTATTCAGGGAGCTCCAAATGCCTGGCGTTCCATTAAAGAAAATGTACCTACAACAATAGCTATTTACGTAAGGCAACTGCATTTTAAATGATACTTTCAGAGGAGAAAAGCATAGAGCAGCGTTGGTCATTTCAACGCAATTTTCCCGGGAAATAAAATATCTAAATCTTCGCCGCTGTTGTCTCTTAGAAATATATCGTGATTGCAAACGGCTCGAGGTCGTAATTGCTTCTTCCGCCTCTTGACATCATTATCTTTGCCATTATGCACCGAGCTAAGCTGTACCGCAAGAGAGATGAACGTAGTATGGAAGTGGTATCAGTTATTGGTATAGTTTTGTTGCTCTTCGTTTCCTACCTTGTGACTTTTTTAATGAACTCAGTGATATTCAAACATAGAAAACCAATGTCAGTTTAGGTTAGATTACAATTATAAAGAAGATTAGATTACCATGATCAGAGTTGGTTGCCAAAAGCTAATATTACGAAAATTCGAAAACACTTAGCAAATATTTCACTTTGAGCCATCATCATAACATTTAAACGAAATGTTTCAAACATTCTGGCATACCATGGCCACAGGCCATAAACAAGTCACTTTTAAATAAATAAAAAAAACATCAGCATTGCCATACAGCAGGGCAATGCAGGCAGCGTCTTGGGGACGCTTCAAACTGCTATTGATATGGATCAGTTGAGCTACTTGTAGAAAGTTTGCAACAATCTGCAGTAAGCTTAATTGTTTCAATTGTAGAAACTAGTTCTAATTTGTTTCTATTATTTGATTGTAATTTTCTTTGTTATAAAAAAACTAAATCACATGGTCGAACGATGCCACAGACAGACACAAAAAAACACATATTCCACTTTCACCTCCCCCGTTTTTGCCCGGGTGTTAAAACACAGTATTAAGACTTAGAAAAATCAATCCTCAACATTTACCCCACTATCTGTATAGTGAGGTTTTTGTCTATGTATAAACACTGTGTTTTAACCCCCCACAAAAAAGGGGGCAGTAAAAGTTGAACGCGTGTTTCTGTGTGTCTGTATATGTGTGTCTGGTCAGGTTAGCTATCTACCTCATTTTTATCTCTATTCGCCACTGTCCTGTATAAACTTTTAATGCTCGAGTATCACCTATTTCTACAATTTACTTTGCTTGTTCTTCTCCATCGTCTCTATATCCTGGACGCGTCGTCGACAACGCTATTCCCACAAACATCTCATAATTTATTATTGTACACTTAAACTTACGCCCCGCGGCTGTTCTTGTGTTATTACTAGACTCTGGAATATTGTGGGTAAAATATTGGAGCAGCGGTATCATCGTAAAATGCATCATCATTTGTTATCATTTTCAGTTCATTAGTGATGTTAATTTCAAGGTTGGGGGTGCAAATTTCTTTATAGGAAATGAGAGTCAGGGCGTATGCTCTACCAAATCGATAACAATAACAAATAAGAATAATAAACACTTTATTTAATTTCAGTTGGTTTTAACAAAGTAGGAGTACGATGTATTCGAAACAAATCAACAGAGTTATAAAATAAACAATTTACCTATATCTTATCGTATTTAATATATCGTAGGGATATTACTTATTCTTTGCTTAATCGAATAACAATTATAAACGATGGATAGTTATCGTTTTGCGGAGTGGGTGTTACATACTCCGCAAAACGATAACAATCAATCATTAAAATATGTCAACGCTTTATTTTGACTTTTGTCTATTCAAAAAGCTTTTGGGTCATAAATAATAATAATATTTTAAGTGGTGGTTTGTTAATACAATCCACCTATATTATCCAGTTCCACTGTAGACTAGACCTTTTTGGGGAACCGTTCCACGACCTAATTTTCTATTTCGTTAAAAATATAACAAACCCAAATAAACACGTATCATATATGTTTCGTATAACAATGATTTGAGCCCTACAACTTCGACGAAACCTGAGGCCAATGGTACACAAGAGTCCCATACCAATGGTTAATGGTTTGATTGCGGAACATTGTGGTTTTAGTGATAATACAACACGCCATCATTTATTGTGAGTATCCAAACTTTATACTCAGACGAGCCCCAAAATTAAGCACGACTTTTTCATGACTAGATTATTTTACAACAAACGATCCGCAGCGGCCTCGGACTAACTAGCTAAAATGTTTTATGCAGTTGACTAGCAGTATTTTTTTATAAACAAGAACTATTCATAATAAATTCTAAGTGCAAGTAAAACGAACAATACCGCTAAATTTTTTGTACGGAAATAAAGGCTGACAAAGAGACTTCTTGAATTTTACTATTAAGTAGTTTAAGCTTTTTGGCATATACATACATGTCTTCTCTAAGACAGAATGCAAGATTTGATGCAGTGCTTTTATTGACAAACTTCGATCTCGTGCAAGAGAGATCACCTAAAATATTCCCGATGTCTGAATCCCGGGAATTAGGTACTACATAAAATGTTATCGAACGACTGGAAATTTGGACACCGCACCCACGCTTTAACCTCTAAATCTGGATCCATACCTACTTTATCCTATTTATTCAAACATTTTAATTAGGTAGAGTGCGAACTAAACATAATTCGTAGCTTGTACCACTAGAAGAAACCAAAATTTCAAATGAAGTGAGAAAGAGGTTCTCTTTCACTGAATGGCAACCATCCAGCCGCTTTATTAAACACAATGCGTCGATCGTTTTGGTATAATTTCACCTGTTTTGAGGACCGCTGTTATTCGGGGGACATCTTGTATACCTACATCATCCCAAACTGTTATCGCCGCGCGATCAGAGTGCCTAGTGCTAGTTTTTTACGCGTTCGACCGCGAGGAAGTAAACGTGAATTTGTTTGAAGGAATGGCGATTCTTTAACCCGCCGCTAGGGGGCCTGTCATTTTCTTCATACAAATTCGCGTTAACTTGCTCGCGGTCGAACGCGTCAAAAACTCGCACTTGGCACTCAGAATGTTGTAGAATCATTTCGAACTAAAACAAAAGCGGTCGGATATTTACTTTAACAAGGTTCCATACCAATTTGACAACGCACGTATTTTATAAAAAATGTGGCGCAAAATATTTATTATGATAAGGTTCCGTCCCTTTCTGATTATACCTACCTACACTAACCACACCAAGCTACATGCCATTCCAGTAAGCACTTGGCAGTTATAGTCCAACAAATACATCGTAACAATCAGAATTATTACAGGCAAGGCAATATAAAGGGCTTATCAATAAGGGCGACTATTGTTGTTGCTTTACGAGTTCAATGGCACGGTTGTTGAATACAACCGTACTATTTATCTAGTCGTACCTAATAAAGATATCGTTTTATCATTGGCGAGCCGGAACTGGAAATTTAGAGCGTTTGAATGGCAACATTGGGAGCTTCAGCTGGGTAAAAGATAGTTTAATTAGGCGCGCAAAAGTCTTTGATGTTAGTAACTTTGCTTGCTACAGCGTAGCACTCCAAAAGAAACAAAAAACCTATTGTTTATTTACTCTATCTATCAAGTGATATGATTATTTGATATGAATCAGTTGAGCTACCACTTTATTCTCTCTGTATATTCTGTTCTATATTCTGTCTGCAGTTACCTCAACCAATTTCAATTGTACATATGCACTAGTTCTAATTTATTAATAGGTCACAGAGCATTGCAATTAAAGACATAGGCTGATGATAATGATTTAGCTGTAATTTCTTTGTAACTAAAGTATACACCTTTTATTTTGATCTTAAATTACTTCTTTGTGGTGATTGTAAATAGTCAACATTTACTTCTCCGAACGAGTCCTTTTGAGCTGAAGCTAAACTCTTCTCTACTTTGACGATTCTTGTCTAAATAACCAGGGGGCCAGTCTATTTGACGTTACTAATGAGACGTGATCGTGACGTCTCGTTAGTAGTAGTAAATCCTATAGAAAAAGGTCTCTCGTGCGGACAGGGATGTCTGCACGATAGAGGCGCTGTAGCAAGTTGTATTGAAAAAGGAGACGTCACGATCACGTCTCGTTAATAACGTCAAATAGATTCACCCCTCAGATACCTGGTATGGCTTGTATCCTGTATACCTGGTATTCCTGGTATCAAGTAGTTTATTAGTTTCTAATAAACTACTTGATACCATACCTTAATATACAACAAACTGTTACTCAAAGCTAAATATTATGCTATGTTCTCTTGTTTTCAGAAATACAAGACACATAACCATGATAATCATAACAAAACACAGGTATTCCGCGGCCGGCTTTAAGCAATAAGTTATAAAGGATTTTGAAGTTTACAAGTAGAGTGAGCTGTACATTAATGAACGTTGGAATTTCTCAAGACTGCAGCGGTAAATAGTTGTATAACTTCGCATGTAATCGCAGATAAGTTTTGCTCTACTTCTGTTGACTATGAACGTGGATCATAACGAACAAAAACATGTAGATATCAGTCTGCCTCAATCTCACCTCAAAAGCCTATATTGGGTCACTACTGGACGCAAGCCTCTCCCTGATAAGCTCCTTATTGGCTTTTAACTCATGGGGGGTAATGCCCATAATCCCCACGCTGGGCATGCGGGTTGGGGATCGCAGTTCGGTTGTATAATTGTTCTGCAGGGGGCGCTGCTGCCCGCCCTCGGTGGATATCCCCTTAGTCGCCTGTTACGACACCCCCGGGAAGAGTTGGGGTGGTGCAAATTCTTAGCCGACACCACACAGCTAGCCGACAACACACAGCTAGCCGACAACACACAGCTTTCAGCCTGAAACCATGTTAATTAAGTTTATTTTGAATTTGTATATGTTGGCAATAATTTGTGTAAGCTTCCAATAATAATTTATTGCCACCTTGTCAAATCTCGCTATCAGAACACAAGTCACAGACACAACAGATCAATAAAAATCCTATCGGTAGGTAAATGATAATCATTATTATTATTATTTATGAGAGTGAGGGAATAGAGAGTTTTGTGACAATACCTGATACAAACACTTAGTAAATATTTTATGATATAAGTTCGTATCTATTTTAACCTGTGTTTGCG
The DNA here is from genome assembly GCA_963662085.1 of Eupithecia inturbata. Lineage (NCBI taxonomy): Eukaryota > Metazoa > Arthropoda > Insecta > Lepidoptera > Geometridae > Eupithecia > Eupithecia inturbata. Next base: position 6,967,697 of record OY759186.1, on the reverse strand, counting down.
CTGTCCCGCGCATATGGCTAGTCTCCGTTGAGACTGGCTGCCGTGGCAAAATGGTGGGTGGTATGATGCCATATGAGTAGATAGGTGGACAGATATAACATTTTGTAATGCACACTTACCTAAAACAAATAAGTAATAATCATGATACACGTTGTACGTACGTTGACGTGCGCCAGTTTGTGAAAAGGATAGGCATTGGATTTCCGCGTTCATAGAAGCGGGACAGCGCATATGTTTTTGGAACGGCGCGCGGCGCGGCGTAAGAGCAACGAAATTTTTGCTTATTTGTAAATAAGCAAAAATTTTGTTGCTCTAGAAAACTATACAATTTATGAGGAAACTGGTTCAAGGAACCACATAATTAGTAAATAACCTACGAATCAAAACACAGGTCATTTCAAAAGATCGAATTTAAAAAGTTACTGATATCTAGACCAAATTATGCGCGAAACAGAGCACTTTTATGATTTTTTTTTAAGTAATTTGTTTTTTTTACCATGGGTATTCCCTGAGTACTCAGATCAAGACCTGGTTTGACAACCAAACCCGTTAGGTTCGCCTATGAGGCATATATTATGTTTAAGATCCATAAACCTTGTAATTTCACAGGAAACGCCTGATATTTCACGGAGAATTAAATGCATCGATAAATCATCAATGTTTTGTTTTTGTTGTGTTTTGTCTTTTTTAGAATCAGACAATTTAAATCACTACGTACTTGAAACTCCAATTGTAGAGCTTAGGTTTTTCTATAGTACCTACCTACCATAGACACAGTCGTATTAAATCGATGATTCGAATCATCGATTGAAGTTAAAAAAGATTTATGATTGGAATGGATAGAAACCAATGAGAAGGTACATTTGTCAAGATCCATTTCGCGGAAAAGATTTTAAGTGGATATAAAATCAGACAAGTGCTCTCGGCTCTCCTTTCGAGATCTTATAACTTTCAAGAGAGCCGCTTCGAAGAAAACCAATGTAAAATAAACAGAGGTAGCTACTTAGTACGTTAGTACCAACCATAAAGATTTTTTTTAGTATCTTTAAACATGTTCCAGTAAGAATCAAGGCGTTCTCCAAAATAAAAAAAATCGCTAGGGACGTTTTAGTACTAAACATTATACAGGGTGTTTGGTGTTGTAATCGACATTTAATTTGGGGGACTTAGAGGTTGGCCAATATGAGCAAATTTTTTAATTTTTTTATTGTCCAATTACCGAGTAATGTTTCTGTAGCTTTATTTTTCTTAAAACAAAAAAATTATAACATAATTTTTTTTTCGGAAATCTGTGGAAATATTTTATTGGGTGGTTGGGGTGTTATTAATAATTGAAACGGCAATTTCAAATAGGCCATTTTAAAATAAATCAATTTTACAATTAGAACCAAACAAAGCAAACAATTTAAATATATTTATTGTAACTAGGATTGATCGAAGTAACTAGGTAATTTCTTTTCGGATTTTGAAAAAAAATTGTGTAATACGATTTATGAAACTTCATAAAGTAGGCATGTTTTTTAATCTGTGGGCCACTCAGGTCTTAATGTGTTTTTTTTTACACCACAGGTGCGCAAACTTTGTCATGAAAAAATCGAAAATACTAATTTTTATTTTTAAATATTTGAAAAAAACAAACAGTTGCAGCTAGAAATTTTTTGTAATGGGCAATAGAAAGGCCAATTATTTACTGTTATTCCCAGAGAAAATCAAATCGTTATCATTGAATTTGTAGCCATAGTGCCCAATAATGTGAGCAAAGGTACCAAATTTCGTTAATAAAACAGAAATTAAAAAAAATTCTAGACGGCTACAGATAGATTTTATTTTTATTTTTTCCTGAGTGGTGGCGGCAATCTATGTATGTGTTGTATTAAGTATATCAGTCATCTAGTACCCATAACACAAGCTCTGCTTAGCTTGGGGCTAGATGATGCTTTGTGGATTGTCCAGCATTATTTATTTATTTAGTATAGCTTTATATTTAATTGTAGTTCTAAATAAAAATAACTGAATTAGCCCACAACGGACTCGAAAGCTTTGCGTTGAAAACTAATGTCTATTAGGCTGGTGGACTTAGGCATTGGTTAGTTGAGTATTTCTGACGGTACCTATTGGTTACCAGTTGGTGCTAACGTTTTGGGACAAAATACCCAATAACACACACCCTTACCCAAAGTTATATTCGCGCCCTCTTTTTAGTCTAGTTGAACTATTTTACGCGTCAGTCATCGTTATTGTGATAATACACCTCTATTTATTTATTTCAGAAGCTTCAGTTTACCTGTTTGGTAAACTGAAGCTTCTGTTTCTATTTTTAAATGTGTATTTTTTCTAATATTTAGCTTTGCTGTTTTATTTTTATTGCAATTTTAAGAGTGTTTGTGTGTTTTTTATTGTGTGAATATTATTGTTATATTGTGTCTAGTTTTATATGAATAGTATTGTGCCGTGTAATTTTTATTGTGAAAGTTTTCTTCTATTTGGTTTAGAGTTCTAGAGTGTAATGGCACAAATTTTATAATACTGGTAATGGTTTAGGCTAAGTGGTTCTGTCATGTTATATCTCTATGGTCAAATAAATAATTTGTTTTAAATTGTTTATAAAATTTGTTATGTATGAAAAATCTGCTCTTTCGAACGTAGATAGGTACAAAGTTTTATTATTATGATTTCAAAAGTAGCAAATTGTAATTATTTAATTAACATTTAATTTGGAAAATTATTAGTTTAATTAAAATTCACAATAACAGTCTTTAGAATGTTTTACGGGACCGCAAATAAAATTTTGTTAATTTGACCCTTATGTATAAGGTTCCTGCATGAATACCACACCTTTATGTGACTACTTTCGCAGATGCACTAACTCTATATAAAAGGCTTTTGACTATTATTTTCGTAATATGTTAAGTAGGTAGTATAGGTACCTACGTAGTTATTTTCGTTTGCGGAGCGGTCAACAGGTCAAAAGTCCAAAATGCTCTTAAAAGCTTCTTGCATCTCGCTTCGATCGCTTCGATTGCTTTCTTGCTTCTTGCTTGCAAAATTGGGTATTCCCGTTAAAAAACAATAAAAAATATAAAATACAAAATTTACAAACCCGCGCCTTTTTGAAATAGGTAAACCTAAAAATAACAAAAGCACAAAATGACAAACACGCATCCTGTTTCACAATACCGTGATTTATATCCATGACGCAGGTAAAACTTGAACTTTCATGTGTATCCCCTTCAATTTGTTGGCTAAGGGTTGATTTACAACTACACGGATCATGAACAACCTCCATTATTGCTGTGTAGACCTTTTAAAGTTCAACTGATGACATTTGATGCGAACGACAAACCATTATGGGGGCAATTTGTTGGGATTTTCCTTTTGCAGTAGGTAGGTATAAGTTAATTATTGATGGGGCTTGTCGGCCTGTCGGTCCTGAACGTATAGAAGCAACTTTCAAGATTATGGACTTGGACGGGGCGTCTACAACCATTTATCTTTAGACAACAAGTTGAGTTAACGAAACTGTTGTATAAAATTTTTTTTTTTAACTAAATACCACGTAGTATTTGGCTCATATGTATTTTAATTGAATTAGAATTCGGTCCGTGGGGTACAGAGGCTCTCCGGGTTTTTAAAAAGTTATCTGAGCGTCTGGTCGACGCGACGCGTGACCCGAGAGCTGGAGGGTATCTGGCGCAGCGCATCAGCATTGCCGTACAGCGGGGCAATGCAGCCAGCGTCTTTAGGACGCTTCCGGATCAGTTGAGCTGCCTGTAGATTGTTTGCAACAATCTGCAGTTAGCTTAATTGTTTCAATTGTAAATACTAGTACTAATTTGTTATTCAAATCAGCTGCGGTCTTCAATGCAAAAAAACATGATGAAGTTTTTCATAATACATAAGTACTATTATGAAAAACTTCATCATGTTTTTTTTTTCATATAAGAGTCACCATAAACCGCTTTGTTACGAACAAAAGTTAGCAGGATCAACCTAGAAACCACTTTTGCAAGGATAAAACAGTTAACAATAACTTCAAATTAAAATTAACTCGTTTAACACCAATAAATTAATTTGATCATTGCATTACATTTTTCTCTATTATCCTAGCTAGGTGTAACTTTGTCTAGGCTAGGGTATTCAGTGCAGGAAAGAGTATTATAATATGATTTTCTATTTGGGTAACCCATTCTACCCCACAAACGCAAAAGATAAATTCGCGAGCGCGAATAGAATTATAAAAAGAGCCATAGAATCCATTTCTGTAGAGTTTGCTGATTACTCGCTGTCCATTCCCATTGTGTACCTATCATTAAATTATTAGCTGTTGTAGAATGCGGCAGAACTGCGATGGAGCGTTCGTGATTTCTGACATTTATCTTTGAGCTAATTAAGCACCGCGGGCAGTAGCCCGCGTAGTAACGCTACACAATGGACTGGCACGAGCAACAAGAACAAACGAATGGTGCAACTCAACATTGTTCAGAACCTTTTGTTAGACATTTTTGGATAGGAGTAAATAAATAAATATATAATAAATTATTTTTATTTTTATATGCATATATGTATATTTTTCTCTGGATGTTCTGGCAAAATAAATATCTTTTACTTTACTTTACTTTACTAAATAAGCAAGTAAATAATTTAGAATTTAGAAGAATATTCCAATTTGATGTAACATTTTGTATATCATACTCATACATTTATTCGCTACAAGAGCACAAGGCACACTTGGTTACGTCAGTTTACATTTCACTTATAAATAAAATATTTATTAAGACAAAATAAATAATCAAAGTAATATAAAAATAAATAACAAAGAAATGGATACCTATATCTATCTTATAAATTGGCATCGTCAATAACCAGACTCCAAGCTCTACAGAATAATTATAAGATTAATTACTAGAGCTGCTGTAAAAGGGCATTTTCAAAAATATGATTCTAAATAAAAATAATATGGAAAATACCACAGAGGGGGTACATACCGGGTAGATAATAAGGGAAACATATCATAGCTGTTAAATAACAAAAACTATTGTATTCTCCACAATGGCCCCAGCGATATAGCCCGGCGGTGGTGGGTTGATACGACAGTGTCTGAAGGTAGCCAAACGACAGAATTTTAGCATATTGTGTGACTTTAGTGTGACCCTACCGATCAGATAAAAGTTATCTGATGATTGAGAAATCACATTAAAATAAATATAAAATAACGGTAAAGTCTAGATTTTTAGTCTATATTTATTTACCTCTGTCCTACTGTGTAATGATGTTAAACCATTTGATGTGTTAAATCATGTTTTACGTGATGATTTAATCATCATTATTAGACAAATAAAAAATATTATCTCTATATAAATAGTTTTTTGCCCGCGCGTGTTAATGAAGCCAGCGAGCGGATGTACCGCTCGTAAATACTAGTCCGTTTCGTTTTTCCGTTTCCGGTTGAGTGTTACCATTACTTCACCGTTACATGTCTTATTTAAACTGGATATACGCTTAATTCGAAGATATATTCATATGTGGTTTGGTTTATTTATCGCCTATAAAAATGCCAGCATGAACGCTTATCGCCTTATCAATGTGAAATATGAACGATGTTGCTGTTGAGTTATAAATCTAAGTTTTATTTGATTACCACCCATAAACCTGAAAATATTATATGAGTTGCTATAATAAACTACCTACATCATTTTAAATGAGGACAGTCGGCTTCAGCTGTCCATAAGCGTTCTTTGGCATGACGATGTTCAGTCACCGCCAAAAACAGTTCTGTGTACACACAGGAGGCAATAAATATAAATAAATAAATAATGCTGGACAATTTACACAGCATTATCTAGCCCTAAGAAAAGCTATTTTTTCTAAAACAATCACAATATACATTTTGTACTATAAAAACCTCAAAAAAAAAAAAAAGGTAAAAGGTGTAAAAGGTTTGTCTCGGTACTCACATTCGTTTTGCCTTTTTTTTTGTTTTTATGGTACTACATGTATTATATATTGTGGTTGTTTTTTTAATGAATAAATAAAAAAAACAGAACTAGTGTTATGGGTACTAGATAACTGGTATACTTAATATGATAGATGATAGATATTTTTTATTATACATAGCAAATCGTAAAGACATTTGTCTCGAGGAGGGAGTCGAACCCGCAACCTAAATAAACCATCTGTCTTAATATATTTATTAGCCAGATAATTCAATTAATTTTTAGGGTTTCGAAGATCGGAGATCGGTTTAGAAACCCATATGGTCTCGCTTTTTCTGTCCTTTTTATCGTCTTTAAAATCTCAGTAACAACAGCAGCAAATAACTTGACATTTAAAATAATAATACATCTTGTGCGCCCGTACAGATAAAACGAAAAAAATAAAAAAAAATCATTAAAATTGTATATGAATATTTTCAGTACAAATTGTGAAGTCGAAATTTTAAGAGACCTACAAGGTTAAATGGGGTATCAAATGAAAGGTATCAGTTTGTACATTTCAAAACAGTTTTTTTTTATAGGTTTCAAACCTTAAAAATAATTTGAAAAAGTCGAAAAATTACCCATTCCCCTATCTCCGAAATTTGCAGAGCGATCCATCTGAAATGTATGCAGTGTTTGTAGATATGGATCTATATTTTACAGGAAAAATTTAGAGAAGTCTGTACGTAGACCACTTTTTGAAAAATTGGTATAAAGTTGTTAGGTAATTTATAGTACGAAAGTTCGTCTACGTACCTCTATATTATATAAAAAGAAAATCCCTATTTCCCTTGGTCACGGCATCAAAGCTGAACCGATCTCGCTAATTCTTATTTTGTTGTGTTAGTTATTGTCAGGAGAAAGTTCCTTTAAAAGAAAAAAATAAGTTACTTGCGCGAAAAATAAGAAAATTTAGGAAAACTTAACGATCATAATACCAATTAAATTAAATATTCATAGTTAAGACAGGACAACGTCTGTCGGTTCAGCTAGTAGAACAATAAATATACCTTAGTCTAAATATACACCTAGGTCCTAGGTACTTTATAATTTATTAATAATTAAATAAGCAAATGACAGCTTCAGCGATCTATGTACAAAGAGCTATGATAAAAAGAGAATGGAGAACCAGTTGAAACTTATTGGGAAAAGTTGGTTTTATTACAAAAGCTTAAAAGATTTGGTATATGTGCCTATCTACAACACCCTCTTTAATATCACGGTTGCCTAGTAGCTGAGCCGATTATATGGGGAGTAAAAGGTTATTTTGAACTTAAATAACAACAAAACAAATAAAATAAGAAATATATATATATTTGTCTTGAAAAAATAAGCATTTAAAGATTCTCAAAATACTTTTGGCCCACCCTTGACCCTTGTCATGTCAGCCCTAACTTGTTTCAGTTTGATATGCTCCCATTCTGTAAGTCTAGTATCAGTTTGCAGAATACTAAAATGGGAAAAGTTTTCGAGAAGTGACAGTTTACTATGGCTTACTTGTCAAAGTTGAAAGTCGTACGGCCTTTGGTTGCATTTTTGCTACAAATCACTCAAAATAATACGAAAACGATAATTGAGTTCTAAACTATTAGATCGCCGTCATAGAAAGAAAGAAAGAAAGCAAATAAACTTATTGGTATACTACGCAAAAAGGCAAACACTTAGGCTAAGTTCAGATGACCGCGCGTAGACGCGCGTCGCCGCGCGGTTGGAGCATTCACATGACGGTATATGTACGCGCGCCAGTGTGGCTTCAACATTGATTGACAATGGACGTGGAGGAGGCATTTTACTTATGGATTTTATATAGAAGACTGAGACGTCGCAGAAGAAGACAAAGACGATACTGGGTGCATCCAATTTTAAGTGACATACTTTCTTCCGGCCTGTTTGTCACTTTGTATCCCGACTTGAGGTTACACGAAGATAATTTTTTTAACTATTTCCAGATGTCAGTTGCATCCTTTGATTATTTATACGATTCTATTGAAAATGATTTAAAATCCAGTGAAGATGCTATAAGATATTGCATATCACCAAAGAAAAACTCATTGTAACATTGCGGTAAGTTAACTGTTTATTAATCACAGTAAAAATTTAAAAAATAAGAAATTATGAATAAGTCTTTTTAGCAAATTAACTTTTTGTTTAATTGAATAAATCTAGTTCTTGAGAATCTTCGACGTTATGATTAATCCAGCGCCATTACATAATGTGAATCCAACTAACAGTGGACGAGCAATCCATGAAGCAGATAATATTCGAACTAAATTCACAAATTATTTTATAACTGAAGGTAAATTAAATTGGCAAGAAAACATGGTGTAATATGTACTAATGATTTTATAAAACTTATTTTAAATAAATAAAACTAGTTTAAAAACAACTTACCCAGATTTTTCTTTTTTTCTTCGGAACCATCATTTTTGCAAAAAATTAAAACTAATTGTTCTCAAAACCTTCTTTTTATTATTTTATTTAAATAATCTTTAGAATTGAGATTCCAAATTGCATCTCTTTTCTCGATTTCGTCGATAAGCAAATCGATAGGCACAATTTCATCTTCGGTACTCATTTTGCATCGATCTATGTGTCTTTCCGTCTCAAGCCGCGCGGATCAACCGACAGGTTTGCAAAACATGTGCCGCGCGCGGCCGCGTGGAAGCGCGCGGTTCAAGATCTTGCGCGCGGGTCGGAGCGCGCCGCGCGTTGGCGTGCGGTACCGCGCGGTAATGTAGACGATAATTACCGTTTATATTGATCTTGTACCGCGCGGTTCGTAGTTCCGCGCGGTACCGCGCGGCCATATGAACTAAGCCTAAGGCTTAGTTCATAAAATTAAAATTGGTGCATCCAATTTTAAATTAAAATTAAAATTGGACGCACCCAGTATCGTCTTTGTCTTCTTCTGCGACGTCTCAGTCTTCTATATAAAATCCATAAGTAAAATGCCTCCTCCACGTCCATTGTCAATCAATGTTGAAGCCACACTGGCGCGCGTACATATACCGTCATGTGAATGCTCCAACCGCGCGGCGACGCGCGTCTACGCGCGGTCATCTGAACTTAGCCTAAAAATAACTAAAAATAAATTTAACAGGTGCCTGCCCAGTTAACCAATAGGTCCACCTTAGCTTGATGTTGCTCCACGAAAGTTGAGCAACGCTGGTTTTCTGGAAGGACCTTTGGTGCGTGTCGTAATATGAAAAGTAGTTGCACTCAGTGTCCGCTGCAAGGCGCGGAACTACAAAACCTTATAAACTTTCGTACACTATGCAAAACTCATTCTCAGGCCTTTGATCGCGCTAAAATTATATGCTACTGATAGCTGGCCCGCATAATCAACAATGATAGGTACAGTTCAAATCAAATCAAATCGTTTATTTGCATGAATACAAAATGATTATACTATGATCTTATAACTATTTTAGAATATGTATTCAGCCTGCACGCAGGCGTGCAAATACAAAGCGAGTCATATTATTATAATTATATATTAAATTAAACTTTATTAGTCATTGGTAACAATTAAAATTTCTAGATATTCGTTCAAAGTATAAAAACATTTTTCAAGTAGCCATCCCCTTAACGTTTTCCTAAATAAATTTCCATTTAATTATTTTAGTTCTTCCGGTAATTTATTGTTAATAGATATACACATGTCATAAACATTTCTTTTATAAATATCTCTATGGCACTAGCGTTTATAGAGTAAATTTTTAAACTTAGGCCTATTACATGCATATACGAAACGATTAGATTGAATACGATTGAAAGCCTGAATTGATTGGATCAATAAATATGATGTATTATCTGCAATTAGCGGAACGCACCGCCGCCGCAGCTGCCATTCAAACCTTCTCAATGGCGGTGAGCGATTGGATGCCGTGATAATGGCTTTTGTAGCATTTGCCACACAGTACATTTATACGCCTACATAATATATATTTTTTCTATGTCCTAGGTGCATATAATCTACTAAAATTTACTTTATGTACCTACCTACCTATCCTCTTCACCAGCACACATACGTTCACTGATGAACATTGAACATGTCTCCCTCATCCCCAGGGGGTTTTGTCATAATCACCCCGTTTTGTAGGCGGATTGGTGATCGTTGTTAAGGGGGTAAAAGTACGAATGTTTTCTAGTGATGAGCTTACTAACCAGTATACTAACAATATTTTATTTATGTTGCGACTATCGGCCTAAGCCCAACTCCATCTCTTTAAATACCCTCATTGCCCGTGACAAACATGGGTGTCTTCCACCTGCGCAGCTAAGGCGGCGAGCTCCCGCGGGCCGCACTGCGGGGGTTACGTTACAACCAAGAAGAAGTTACATTAGGAAGAGATCAACATCCAACTGCAACTTCTGTAATCAATTTGCTTGCTGTGAATAATAGTTTGGATATTCTATCGAAAATTAACCATTATTAGTCCGTATCAGATTGCACAACACGGTTACCACCGTATGAATTATCGTGACGAGTTGAATTACATCTGCGGCTGTGTGGGCAAATCATTTTGGATTATAGTCATTTAACTATACATGATACGTACCTCAGTACGTTTACATCAGTAGTTTTGTGAATTGCCATGATTGGCTATTCACAAAACTTGTAAATATTACTATATTGTAAAATGTGTTATAATTAGGTATTATTTTTGCTTTACTATAATTACTTAAACCACCTCCTTCACCTCCACAGCCTATATTGGTTCACTGTTGGACCACCTCCCCCTGATATGCACCTTATTGGCTTTTATCTCACTGGGGGTAATGCATTATCGGCATTACCCACGCTGGGCATGCGGGTTGGGGATCGAAGTTTGGTGGTAGAGTTGTTCTGCAGGGCTGTAGATGGCGCTGCTGTCCGCTCCCGGTGGATATCCCATAGTCGCCTCTTACGACACCCGCGGGAAGAGTTGGGGTGGTGCAAATTCTAAGCCGGCACCACACAGCTTACTTAAACATGATGTTTCATTTCAATACCTAACTAAATATGTACAAAGCGTTGACTAGGTAAGCTTAGATGCTCGGTCTATAGTACAAAGCGACTAACGTTGGCTCTTTAGTAAATTTTTTTTTATTGTATTAAACCACAAATTAAACCAGCCAAGTGCGAGTCGACTCACACACGAAGAGTTTAGTACCATCGTACAAAACTTATTATTAACCTATACTCTTTTTTACTTTCGCAAAATAAAAAAAGCACGATAGCATTAACAAGAGCAACCTTAAAAATAGTTTTTTTTTTTTGATGGATCCAAAAAACATGCAAGAATCTTACATGATGGATGTGGTCACCCATGCAAGTACTGACCGCGCCCAACGAGAAGAAAACCACCTAAATATAAACTTTTTGTGGAACAATTTTGTTCTTAAAAAAAGAACAGTCGGTCCACCTCATCATACCTATCCTTTTCCTTTTTAATCATAGTTAGCAGGATCACACACACAATGTAAGACTGCAACTAATCGTACGTATGCCATTTCGCCGATTTCACCTTCCTCGTTTCTCACTTGTTGGGTAGAAGTATTCATCGCACGTCATCCACGTTAATTTAAAACCCATCTCAATTCCACTGACTGGACCTGAAGGATAGGCGGCAGCAGTAAATCTAAATTCATCCATCAGTGAGTGCATTGCAGCGTGAAGTCTCGTCCGTCAGGTGAACGTGAATGCGACCCTCGGCTCGTGAATCGTTCACACAGTGTCATAATTGCAATGAACGGTTGAATAGGGCAAGTTCGTTAATTCCATTTGCTGCTGGTTTTTCGGACGCAGATCAAATTAATCAATGGTCAAACTTCGTCTTGTCTTTAAATTACAGCGACATCGCCGCGTCGCAGCAGCGCCGCTGCCTGCGTCGCGGACCGTGTCATGGCCGCCCGTAATAAGGTGTTGGTGTACAAGGAAGATGTACACAAGGTACTGGGCTCTTTAATTTTTATTTTTCATGACAATAGGTACATACAAAAATCCGTTGTCTGGTCTAGCGGGCATTTCGTATACTTTTTTTTTATGTTGCCTGTGTTTTATATTCGAATCTGAACCCCGTTTCAAGTTTGATCATTAATTTTTGTTACACCCTGTATAATAGAACATTTTATTTTTCTTTTTTTGCTTTGGTGATCCTTAGCAGTAAATTTTTTTATAAAAAAACAGATAGAGAAAATATACCTACAATCTATATCAATGAACATCTTCATATATAGGTGGCTACCTACCTATAATTATGAAGCTTGCGTGTTGGGACTTTTCCATCAAAACTGCAAATATAAACCTTCCTTCAGGTCCACGCGAGAGGACACTACGTGCTGCCTAGTTTATTATTTTCAGTACAGACTGATTGGATAACTCACATGTATACAAAAACACAACCATCCCCCTCGTCAAAGTAGCGCCGCACCACTTTACTAAACTCAGGTTATCGGCATGCTATTTCTAAATTTTATTTAATCTAAATTAATAACGATTCAAAATGTTTCGAATATTTCAGGAATCTCAACGGAATAGCATTCTGGCAAATAGCAGGCATTTGTTTTTGATACAAGCGTTCGATGGAAACATTTCACAGAAATTAATAAAATTCTTATCTATCCATCTATCTAGAAATAAAAAAAAATAGCAATAAAAACAAATTATTATTATAAATACTGCTGAAGTTTATTAACACTACAGATTAAGTAATGTTTTCCAGGGATTGCGGTGAATTTCCATCAAATAAATAACTTTTTACATGCGTCGACACACTCGCGCCTTCCCATCTTCCGAGGACATCCGTGAGGGCTGGTGCGGCGGCAAATACACATTTGCTCCCTTTGGCGTCGAGACTCTAGGTCCGTGGGGTACCGAGGCTCTCCTGGTTTTTAAAAAGTTATCTGAGCGTCTGGTGAGAGAGCTGGTGGGTATCTGGCGCAGCGCATCAGCATTGCCATACAGCGGAGCAATGCAGCCAGGGTCTTGGGGATGTTTCCAACTAGTATTGATATGGATCAGTTGAGCTATCTGTAGATTGTCTGCAACAGTCTCCAACAATCTACAGCTCAGCTTTAGCTTTTTTAGCTTTTTGTTTATATTATAAATACTAGTTCTAATTTGTTTTTATTATTTGATTGTAATGTGATGTGTTATACTGCTCAGAGCGTTTATACTGCTAACACTTTTGTAATGTTAAAAAACATGGGAATTTGAGGAGTTCACCCACTCCTCACCCTTGCGACGCCTGCACGAAGCAAGACGAGCGAGAATTACGTGACTTTAGCGTTTATGGTAGCTCCAGGCATTGGCCGAGCTCGGGCTAATCTCGCTAATAAAAATATCCGAGTACCCTAGATGGTTTGACTGCCTTTCACATGCTGAGCGTAATATCCCCTACTCGGCTGAATTACTTCTCTGTGAATACTTGTTCAATATTATGTTCGATGCATTGCTTTGCTTTAGTGTATTTTTTAAGTTCTACTTATGGGTATTGTATCTACACATATTTTAGAAGCTTTGTATTTTTTTTTAATTATAGTTAGGAACTGATACTAAAATTTTAGTAAAATTTTAGGGAGTTGGTGCTTGGTCTTCGCAGCACGAATGAGTCGAATCGAATGACTTCAAAATTAAATCTCTAACTTTTGCACAGCAAAATATTCTTGCCGTGATATTTTAAGCTGCGAGGAAAACTAGTAACAACTTTCCGTAGTAATGTGATAATGTAAATTTTATTTTCGTGTTTTAAATGTCCCACTTTTCTAGGGAGTTTCATGCGCAAATAGGGAGTTTGCACGTAGCGGGCGTCTTATCGTGAGGCACGTAGGGAGCTTGATGCCTGCTTTATTGCTGGTGGGGTCCTCGAGGGGCCTGCATCACACTGCACTTCACATTCCGACTTTTAATTATGGATGCCGATGAGCGCGTCTCGACTATTTCTACATTCCCGCTGAATTAAAGTAGCTTACGTTCACAATTTCACTGTTGCGTGCTCTGCCATTACACCTACAATGGCCTCTTCGGTCCGTTACATTATTTTTCACTAACGGAACATACAAGCCCAATGTGTTATGCATGGTGGTGTGCATATTCAAATCAGTCAGTAATGATAGAAACTAAAACCGCCTCAAGGATCTAAGTCGACTTAACCAGTATAATAAGCATTTTCCTTTATCTACTCAGGAAAGTAATAGAGTGGATTTTTACAAAATTACCAAAGTAAACCCTAGTTTAGTTTAAATAAATAATGCTGGATAATTTACACAGCATCATCTAGCCCCAAGTTAAGCTGAGCTTGTGTTATGGGTACTAGATGTTACTCCTCTAGTAGTGTAGATAAAATTTATAACATTAAGTTAGGTACTTAGTTTATTTGGTTCACATCCACAGCGCAAGAGAAGATTAAACATAGCCTTGTGTTATGGGTACCTACTAGATAACTGATATACTTAATACAATACACTGCATATGTAGATAGCAATTGTTTATTATACATAGAAAACATCCAAAACACCCAGAGCAATAACTGCAGTTCGTATAATTTGTTCCGGAGGTAGGAATCGAACCTGCAACCTCCTGCGTCGCAGGCGGACCTTCGCCCGTGGCGCCACAGAGGCCGTCAGTTTATCAAGTAACATATAAAAGTTGTCGTACCTTTACTTTTATTCAAGTCCATGAAAAACGCTACAAAAAGTGAGCTCCAAAGTCCGATTTCACCATTTATTTTTATTAAAAAGGTATACAAAGCTCCCAGGCTTCTGATCGCACGGAATCTTTACGAATGCGTTTCATTTCAAACTACTTACTTCCAAGAACATTGGCAAAATATTGTTTTTAGAAAATTGCTTGGGCTAGAAAAATCTTCTTCAGTTCGTTACACAACATTAATTCTTAAGAGGATTTATTCAAAACATTCGTTTGATAAAGATTTTTCGTAGCAAGGTACAAACTCTCTATACCATAAAAAGTAAATAAATCTCGGAATCAGATAAACGGAGTAATCGAAGGCTTTTCATCGGTTGAATGTATCAATTTGAAATACCTGAGCGTCCGTCAAATATGCGAGGCACGTCTCAAGTCGATCCCCTCAAATTCTCTCATAGATGACGAAGAAAAAAACATCGAGAATATAATTTAACCAAACGCGTGTAACATAATAGGTCCCCTTTACCAGTAATTTTGTTACTGTAACAACACAACAAAGGACAACAAATCTTTTGCAATACCAACATTCATAATAAATCAGAAAAACGCCATTTTGTACGAGCCTTAATAATTTTAATTCAGAAAGATTATTCAAAAAGGCAAAATAAACATTTTTTGCTTCTATCGAGCTTCCCTCCCCCGTTTTTAATTGCGTAAATCTTCCTTAGAGAGGTCTTCCGTGAAATCTTTTTTCTGTCAACGATAGCGGAATAATGTACCCAGAAAAGTAAATATCTGAAAATCAGCTTAACTGACTGTTGGATACATTTGGTATTTTTATTAAAAATCTAAATATGAATGGTTTTTGCAAAGTATTTTGTTTTTACGTAAACACGCCAGTGGCATCATTGAAATAGAGGTCGCAGATTTATATTTGAAAAAGTACTGATTGAATAAAAATATGAAACATCAATTAATTTATTGTTGAACAGTAAAGTTCAAAAAAATATTGGCGCACTGAATGTTTTCTCTTTCTAATACTACCTACATATAGAATAGAAAATTTTTCGACACCACCATGAAGTTACGGCTACTGCAGCTAGCAACTTTTATATTTACAAAACCATACCTATGCTAAACAATATCACTAAACAAGAAAATAAACAACAAAAGCAGGCATTTTTCTTAGATTTTGCACGAATCATATAGAGTTTTAGTACATAATAACTTTAAAATACTGCTTCAGCATCGCAACAGAATCATCGACATCATTTTCTGAAGATAAAAAAAAAGAAATTGCGTATCATGTTGTCCATAAGTCGAGACATATTATGCCAAATTTTAATACTTTTAGCGTGAGGAAACATACATCCAACCTTTCGAATTGATAATATGAGTGTGATACTTTTTTCGGTAGCTTGCTAAGAATTCTAAAGGTACATTATGTGTCATAGAAACTGTTTAGAGCGTCGTGATTTACAGCGCTTGTCTTGAACACCGTACGTTGTTTGTGATAACTTGAGGTTGGATAAGAGGATATACATTACATCCGAGCATCAATGTGCGGAAGTAATAGAATGAAAAATACTGCACCTATCGTTACGGTGACGTTATGGACGTAGTTTGTAATAAACGTATTAGCAAACGAAAATAAGTTATTTTTCATTCATTAGAATGCAGTTTTCCTGGATCAACACAACAAACAAAATATTCTGAATGTCTAACCCACTTTTTTAGTTGCAGAGATCGGTATAAGGAAATTATTTTCTAGACCGTTTGAAACTGTATGTTTATAATTTGTAAACTACCGTTTAATAAGAGTGCACCATGATCTATTATGATCAACCTATCTCAACATTCACCTGCTTGATCATTTTCCTTCATAGGAAGGATGTTCATTTGAACCTCCGTCTAATATTCCCATACCTACCTCTTTGTCTTTAGATGCGGCCGCGTGTGAGTGAGTGACCGTTTAGACGTTTTTTAGGGTAGTGTTCTTTGAAAAATAATCTGATTATATAGCGGTGTAAGTAATGGCAATGGCCTTTATTAACAAAGAAAATTACAATCAAATTATAACTAGTATTTACAATTGAAACAATTAAGCTAACTGCAGACTGTTGCAAACAATCTACAGGTAGCTCAACTGATCCATATCAATACCAGTCGGAAGCGTCCCCGAGACGCTGGCTGCATTGCCCCGCTGTATGGCAATGCTGATGCGCTGCGCCAGATATCCGCTAGCTCTCGGGTCACGCGTCGCGTCGACCAGACGCTCAGATAACTTTTTAAAAACCCGGAGAGCCTCGGTACCCCACGGACCTAGGGTCTCGACCCCAAAGGGAGCAAATATGTAGGCTCTGTCGAGACCTGCGTATTTGCGTCTCTTGAGATCCTCGGCCAAATCTGCCGCCGCACCAGCCCTTACGGATGTCCTCGGAAGATGGGAAGGCGCAAGTGTGTCGACGCATGTAGCGTCCCACACAATGGGCCTCCCCAACTCCCATGGGACTAGTGTCATGCCGTCAGGCCTCTTACCATCGTCACGCAACAGACCATTCGGTTCGAGAATAGCTGGTACGTTAGCGGTGACAAAGGCCCGCCGGATGACGTCGTTAAGGCTGGCATGACGAGATATCCGACCGGCGGCCCTAGTACACGATAATCCGTGATGACCAAGCTGTTCGACAGCAGTACCGCACTGGCATTGATGAGGCGCGCAACACATTGCACCCAACCGAAGACATGTTGCGATACGGAAAGTTACGGGATCCAATAAAGTGCCAGTGTTAAATGAAGGAAATGCTTGCAACCAATGTCCTGACTCCCATTTAGAAACGGCCAGGAGACGGGCACGATCCGCAGAGCTGGAGCACGTTTGTAACAAACTATTCCGTGTCAACTCACACAGAGGCCCGTCCCATTGCCGTTGAGACAAAAGAGATTTTGGGGGAGCAGCATTAGGGCAAGCATTATGCCAAGCCGTTCGAGCTTCGTCTAAAAATGAAATTTTGAATGAAATTCCAGGTGGGACCAAACAAGATGACTTTAAAATTTTTTCAACTAAAGAACTAGTACTACTTATCTATAGCGGTTAATTATTAACTTTGGCGTGTAATGTACTAACTTCGGACCGCGGCTTCGCACGCGCTTTTCAAGTAGCATATGTCCGTTCCCGGGATATTGTTTACCTCCCTGAAAAATGTCATTAAATATGTTCTGCTGTGTAGTTGTGAAAAAGGTAACAGACAGACAGAGTTACTTTCACTTTAATAATATTAATATAAATGAAAACTTGTGTCAAAAAACCCCAATTAAAATGTAATTGTCCGTTTTTCTTTCTGAACAACACATGTCCTGAGCTCTACGCTCATTAATCCGTTACCGCTACCACACAGCACAAAAAAGTGCATTAAAATATGGGCTTAAACTCGTTATCTTTAGATATATTTTACATTGACAAAATGGCTTCCCACAAGCTTCAAGCTTCAAGCTGTCTGTCATCTGATGCCTTTAATTTAAAATTCATATATTTGTTACGAGCCCATATTTGAATGCACATTTTTGTGTTGTGCTGCAGCGGTGCTTCCAGGTTTGCGACTTCTTTAAGCCCATAATTTGTTGATGATCTTCTCAAACCCTTATTCTGATCGTCTTACCTCAACAATAAAAACTTAAGAAAATATAAACTCTAATGAAGATTAAGTTTTCAGTCCGCCGTTACGGACGGTACACAGACACATATTTATGTTGGAACGTGAAGCCTCATTTAGTTCGAAAACAGCACGCGAACGAGCCGTATAAGTAAATAAGTTTTAATTACTTGTTTATTGTTGTTTCTAAGTCAGAAACTGTAGATGTGGTTATCTATTTACGAGGGAAAATGGCTACTGCTAATTAATAGTCTTCCTAACAATATCTTATGGGAGCGGGAAGCGACCATTTACCTTTTTATTTAACCCAGTTCTAAAGACTAATGTTATAAATAAGTGATATTTTTTTATTGATAAAATGCTTTTGCTTCCTTGGTAAACGCATCAATCAATTGATGCGTTTACCAAGGAAGCAAAAGCATACCTACCTTTGGTTTTTTATCAGCCCTTCTCAAGAAGGGATGGACGGATAAAAAACCAAATGTAATGAAATCCGAAACACACTCTAATCGCGATGCACGGAATCTTGACTAATGTTACGGCGACGCACGGAAACTCGTTGATTAAAATAATAGACAATACTAATCCTCTATCTGAGTATTTGAGTGAGTGAATTCTCTATCTATCTGAAAATAATGTTAATATTTAGGGTCATGTAGTTTGATGATATTTATAATTTCAGTGATTCCTTTGAGCTCCTTATTACCTGTTCCAGAGAAATAAAAATTAAATTCTTTTCATCCTTTATTTATGACTGCAAAGAAAGCGTTCAGTAGAATAATAATTAGCGTGGGCATGAACACAGAGTATTAAATTAGAGTGATTCAATCGTAGTTGTCAAAGAAAATTCCAATTCAATAATAAAAACAAATTAAAACTAGTATTTAAAATTGAAACAATTAAGCTAACTGCAGACTGTTGCAAACAATCTACAGGTAGCTCAACTGATCCATATCAATACCAGTCGGAAGCGTCCCCAAGACGCTGGCTGCATTGCCCCGCTGTATGGCAATGCTGATGCGCTGCGCCAGATACCCGCCAGCGTAGTTGTAGCTAGTTTTTGAACAATCTACCTACCTCATTAAGGTCTATGTTATTTGAATTAGTGCGCAATACCGCTGGAGGTTGTTCACCTGCTGCTACAGATAATATTCAATAAACAAAGATAGCCGCAAAATAATTTTAATTTTGCAGATTTTTTTATTTTGTTATTATAAATAATGCCTTATTATTGTACTAAGCCATCCCAAATATCGCGACCACCTCTTTGATGCGTATCGCTTATTCTCGTCTCACTCGACGGCCCACCACTAAGTACCTTCGCGGTCATTAACAATAAGTAAGGTCCTTCTTCTTAATTTAGTCGTCACGAAGTACGAGTTCGAGTTCACGTATCATCGCACGTGTATGTGCGGTCAGCTGTCTGTCACCGCGCACGGTTTATGCCATCCATGTTGTAGGAATCATCTGTTTGGTCGAACGGTATTACGTATTAGCTTGAAAAATAAGTTAGGCGCTGAATTTTTGGATAGGTATTATATTGATCTTGGACCTGTATGTTATATTATTCTGTGGCACCAGCAGAACGTCCTCGCGAAATACCGCGCTATAGCGCACTATTTAAATAACGCCCTATATTTATAACTAGCTATTGCCTGCGGCTACGTAAGTCTTTTTTGAATAAAATGTAGCATATATGTTATTCCAGGTCCAGATATGTATGTGGGCAAAATTTAAACTCAATCCATTTAGTAGGAATAGTGTTGTCTTCGGCCAAACATGTTCGCAACAACGGCACAACCATACAACATGGCACAAGCATATATAAAAAAAATATTATGGAGCTCAGTGACCTGCCTAGAGTAATATCACAGAATAACTATATAGTACTATACTCTGGTAATACTTATACTTAAGACTCAAAATAATTGTCATTTACCTTGCTTTGTGATCTCATGTTGAGTCGCTATCGTTACAATGCCCGTAAGAGTTAAGCTGTTAAAACACTAAATGAACAATAATAATTAATGTTAATAACAATATGATAATAATGATAATGATAATGTTATAATGTTTATATGATAATGATGGTTATATAAAATATTTTATAACGAGATTTAAAATAAATGAAGAGAATAATGATAATAATAATGTTATAATGTTTATATGATAATGATGGTTATATCGATAAATTATGTTCTAACTCTTTCAGCAGAAGCGGGGAAAATGAAATCGAACCCTTAACTGCTGGTTATTTGTCCAAAGGCGGTGTTCATCATTGAGTAAATGATTTTTAAAAACTAAAAAACCGTCAGTTGAAAACAGGAAGTAAGTTCATCAATAGAATGAAGGATTTATTTGTGCAATCAGAACTACACACTCTCAGACACAAAAAAAATTATTGAACAATATTCGGCAATAATATTCTATCATGAGTATGCTTACTCTGAAGTTTCTTAATACACCTTTAATTTCCTTCACCGATCAACAAAGATGATCAGCGAGACTAAATAAAAAAAAACGCTTCTCTTTAATTGGAAATCGAGTTATTATCTGCGTTGAGTGCTGGCTTATTCGTTCTTACAAGAGGAACAAAACTCTTTTCAATTCATATTATTTTGTTATTTCACGGACTTAATTGAATAAAAGTTTATTGGTAGCAGTCGTACGTTTGGAAGCAATTTGTTCGAGTTCCTATGGTTTTATTTTTGGAAGTTGTATTGTTTTGGCAACGAAAACGTAAGTAAATAGCCAGGTCATTGTTATTAAGGCGGGTATATAGATAAGCACTTGCTATCTATTCTTCTGAGTCGGTAGATCTTTCATCCCATTTATGAAGTAGGTATTGGAGATTTGTATGTTTGATGTAGATTTATGAAGAACTTAGTAATTTTTTTTTACTATTCAAATAAGTTTGTATTGTTTTTAGCCTATTTCAGATACACAATCCCAAATCCCATCTGATCCCAAAATCCCAAATATTCTTTATTGCTAACGCATTTGCAAAAGAGGCTTTAAATCCGTCCCATGTCAACAAAACTCCAACAAACTTTGCTTGTTCCAAAACACCATTACGTCAGCACCACCTACTTAGTTTTCAGGGATAATACAACTTTCAGATCACGAACACCGTAATCCAGTGTCTGATTTAAAGTGAATGACTCCGTTTGTGCTCTAGTGAATGCCCGGACCTTTCGGATCGTGACAATCGGCTAGGGAACGTCTACCTGAGTGGGACTGGAAAGGTTTATTAGCTAGCGAACACTACTGCAAAAAGGTCGCGATGTTTGATGAATGTATGACGGCGTCGCCATCACCATCATAGCCTGCAACACATCCTAGGTACAAATTGTGCCAAAATATTGATTTACCATAGGTGATATCGTACCAAGCGAAGTAGATAGATAGATAGATAATTCTTTATTCACAGAAACTTATATATAAAACAGTATGGTACAGAATATTACAGAATTGGCGGCCTTATCGCTTAAAGCGATTTCTTCCAGGCAACCAAAGCTTAAAAGAGACTACAAAGGATGGAGGAGCTAATTACAAATATAAAACTAATACAAACTATAACAAACTAAAATAATCCTAATACACATATAGTTACCTACCAAATAGAAATATAAACTAATACATAACAACAAATACAATAGTGACTTTGAGAGGCATACTAACTACTTAAATAATATGCGAAGTGACTCTCAAATAGACCTAGTAGACAACCCCTATGAACCTACTTTCTTACAATCAAATGATATTATAATAACTCTCTTTTTGTAGCCTACCCGGTTTCCTATAGGCAGGTATCTAGCGATAAACTTCTACCTCTCTATTTACACTTTACACAGAGCCAGTTGCTCGCCAATACGTTACTTTAACATAAAACAGGTTTTACGACATGGAATTATGTTATCAAGTTGCAAGTTGCTGCTGGCGTCCATTGCATAATTCTCTAGAGATTTATGTCCAGTGGTTGTATCGTCCCAGATAGCGCGGTACTCGGACTTATCTACTCGAGTGCCTTGAAATAAAGGACTTCATACTTTACTTACGAAATAAGGATCGATGCGCAGTTTGAGCGAAATGAAAAGATAAATGTTATATCTGCAGTTTCGATCTTCCGGCTGGCTGCTGCACTTTGAACCAACTTTTTGATGTTTAAGTTTGGAGTTCCGCCAGATTTATTTTATACTTTTTTCGTTGAAGTGGATATTTTAATAAGCCACCCAATCAGTAAAGTTACAATCACGGGATTTCAGTATACGTTAGCTTTGGAAAGCTTCCAAAGGGTACCTATACCTACGTTACGACGGAATCTGCTACTAAAATATTAGACAACGGTTGTGTACTTTATGTTTCCAAAAGTTTGGTAAAGTTTTAAACCACAGAGAGGGACAGCCAAAGGGCAACCTCGAGGTGGGCCTTGAAGGGGATTATGAGTAAATACTACCGAACTAGTGAAATTAGTCTAACATTGCGAAGTTACGTAAACAAAGCAGGTAGGTACCGTAGCGATAAGTATACGGTGTGTGTGCCATGAATTCTAATGATGCCTATTTGGAGCGCGCTACTATAAAAGCAACAATTTCACGAGTAGCTTTAGAAAATTGTTCATACAACAGATAACAATCACACGGGAGCGTTACGTGGTCTCCGGTGACAAGTTTTGTATTTGCGTCGTGTGCGGCCCTCTTTTTTAACCGACTTCGAAAAACAGTGGATTCTATGTTTGGCTGTATGCATGTTTTTTTATGTACATACATATGTCCGTCGAGTTCTCCGTCATATAAGGATCTACATATTTGGTTGATTATGATCCGATCCCTTAAAACAGCAAAACAAATCCTACAAATTTTATTTCCGAGGGATTAGTATTTATCCCGCAAAACTTAAAAACAGTTTTACTAAGGGATTCGAAGTAGGTTTTTAGATTTTTCAATACAATCGAATTGTATAACGTAGAATAATGTGGCAGGATACAAATAATGCTAGAAGCTAGCTGAAGATCCTAAGTGTGTCACTTGTTTTCTCTACAAAATGCAATGTAAAAGGCTTCGCCGACTGTCCGGCAAAATTAGCGGCTGAAAATAGGTATGGTAATTCCATAGACTATGCGGGAGCCTAAGGGCCGAGCTATCCCTGAGCTTCTTTTCATTTTATCATTATTACTATAATATTATAAACCTCCCAATCTTTATATTTTATGTTTCTTTTAATTCAGAATTAAGTTAATTTTTATGTATCTAAGTATCGAGCAAAGTAAGTCAATAGGATGACACATGACATTGGGTTTGTTATAGTGGGTTATTCCCGCTCGTCCCCACGTTTCGTCTCCAGTGGGGACCAACGGGAAGTTTACTTCTCGTTGGTAGGCTAATAATTTATCCGTCAATGGAATGCTCTTCCACTGGACATCAGACGTGCGAAATCACTCCCAATCTTCAAAAAACTACTTCATCAGTATTATTTATGAGTGTAAAAAATGAATAATTTTTTTTTAATGTCTATGTAAGGTAGTTTAAGACATGATAGCTATTATAGTACGTAGTGTATGTAGGTATATGTAATTGTTTTAATTTCCTTAAGTTCTTCAAACGTTACTGTCTATATTGTTCTCATAAGTCCAGTCCACCCCAAGGTTGCCTGGAAGAGATCGCTCAAAGCGATAAGGCCGCCCTTTGTACTTCCTTGTTTCTCAGCATTTTCTTCTGTATTGTATTTTGTGTTTGTGTGGTACAATAAAGAGTTATATATCAATCTGTCTATCTATAATTTTTATTACCTATATTACGAATTAATAGTATAGCGTAGTTAGCATACATTAAGTTACTTTACAAATCTGCATCGATGCTTTGTTTTATTGTGACTATTGATTGATATGATTAATATTTTTAGTTTTATGCACATACACATGTTTATTGTGGGATACAGGTTTACCTAACCTAGTTTAGGCACCTGTATACCTTCATACCTTTAAATTATTAGATATATTGATACATTTGTAATCCAAAGTTTAGTCCTAAGTTGTTTGGAATCATTTATTTTATTTTATTGTTGTTTTTAGTGCTCAGGTGCATATTCGAAGAGCAGATAAACAAACAAATAGAAGACTGATTGATAGATAGATATAGTTTATTGTCAAAGAGATTAAATATGTTTTTGGTTAGTAGTGTCTTAAATCCTATGTAAGGTTTATCTAGACACTATCGATGTACTACAAAACACTACGATTGATTTTACTATAAAACACTATCGTGGTTTGACGAATTCATTACGAATGGGAGCTGAGCGGGTTAACTACGAACCTAGTTTGTGATAAAAAAAACACCAACGTTGGTTTGTAAACTGTGATATTTTTTACGTAAGAATTGTTGTTTACTCTGCAATGAGTGAGGCAGTTTTTATAGTTCAAACTCATTTATGGTTCATAGTGAATTTAAATGAGAGTAAAACCGATCGAGAAGATTGTCTACAACACGATAATAAAGATATCAGACATCAATTCAATTCACAATGGCTCGCATCCTCACTTTTAGCATAACACGGGTCTCAGTTGTGGCCATTAAAATCTGGCCATCCGTATAGTGTGGGTACAACTTAACCCATCATTGTAAAAATAGCTACTTATGTATAGGTAATCTCGTTTGTTTATCGTATACTGGAGGCCTGGATTTGTATCGTCGGCGTGGATAATTTTATGAAAAAAATAAAGATAATAGCGCCAGCTTTTAAAAGTTTACCTGTTTATTATTTTTTATGGTCTCTCCGGGTTTTTATAAAGTTATCTGAGCGTCTAGTCAGAACTGGTGGTAGCGGACTGGTGGGTATCTGGCGCAGCGCATCAGCATTGCCATACAGCGGGGCAATGCAGCCAGCGTCTTGGCGACGCTTCCGACTGGTATTCATATGGATTCATATGGAGTTGAGCTACCTTTAGATTGTTTGCAACAGTCTGCAGTTAGCTAAATTGTTTCAATTGTAAATACTAATTCTAATTTGTTTTTATTATTTGACTGTAATTTTCTTTGCTAATAGAGGCCATTGCCATAAAAAATAAATTACCTATACGTACTGATATAGCGTAGGCACACTAATTCATCAGAGCCCTGAGTTCGGTTTGACGATAGCATCAAGACGTAATCGTGACACCTCATTTTTTTTGGAATTAGGTACAGCGCCTCTATTGTGCAGACATGAAACTACGCAAATCGCATACAATAATGAGACATCACGATGACGTCTCGATACTATCGTCAAACAGATTTAAGTGATAAAACATTTTCAAAGTAGATTTTTTTTAAGCTTCATAGCACAGTGGTTTAGTAGCCAAGTAAAATCTTAGGTTCGTAATAAAATGCTACGATGCTATCGTAGAACAGTTCCTTCGTAGTATCTTGTAACGTCATAGTTTTGTAGACCACAAACTTTTTGTTTCGTAGTGAAGTAACGTCGAAGCTCCAGCATTGTGATGTAGTAGGCTCGTAGCACAATAATTTCGTAGCTTCGTAGCACAATTTTTTATAAATAATGCTGTACAATCCACACAACACCATCTCGCCCCAAAGTAATCAGAGCTTGTGTAGTCGGTACTAGATAAAATAATTATGTCTAAGCAGTATTTTTATTATATTTTTATTGTATTTTTATTAGTATATTGTTTGTAGGTTATGTAGGTATCATACTCGTAGTATTTAGTGTAAGTATTATTGTTTTCTTTTATTTTTCGAGTGCCACCGCCTATTTAGTTCTTACATATGCAGTGCGTCCCAAGGTTGTCTGGAAGAGATCGCTCATAGCGATAAGGTCGCCTTTGTACTTCGTCTACTCTTAGCATCTATTTCGGTATTGTTTTCTGTCTTTGTTTGGTACTATATAGTATTATGTTTTACCTAGGTAAAGTACCATGGAAACGTGACGGATGAATGAGGTCGGCGAGTATGTGGAATGGTGGGCTCGCCGGCTATGTATGGGAGGAAGAGGGGACGCCAGTTGGACCGCGGTAGGTGTAAAATGTTGTTCGGCGTGTTGTTCGGGTGGTTCGGCGAGGTTTTACCGGAGAGGTTTTAGTGGGTATTACGTCCTTATCAGAACGTCGAGTCCCACATATTTCTGGTCCCAGACCAGTCTATTCGTAAACGAACTTTCTCGAACGAGAAAAAAACAGAAAAAAGTAAAGTACCATACACTGTGACACCTACTTATTATTAATATAGAATTAAATGACAGACAATACCATTTTACAGCAGCACTATGATGTATAATTATAATTTTTTACATAACTTTAACGATGCCCATTTCTAGATAGATAGAAAATACTTTACTGTACACTTATAACTAAAAACCAATTATAACAAAGTGACCATTGGCGGTGTTATCGCTCAAGAGCGATCTCTGCCAGACAACCTGGTATGGATAGGATCGTCGGAAATACATGGGGTAAGATCTGTGCGCGTCTAATAAATATTGCTAAATAAAGCTGATCTACATATTTAATAGCTTACCTATTTTTATATAATTCAAAGTTCCTTGATTATTTTCCTATCTTGCATGTTTTATGGCTTTAAAATATAATTTAAGCACCATTTATTGTACTTTTTTTTTTTTTTTTTTTTGAGTGGGGGAATCCTCTTGGATACCGTTTTTCCTAAGGGGCGAAAGAACGGTTATGCCGGACTCCTACCGGCTAAACCCACCACTGTGTTTTCTTTCTGCACCTGTTTGCCGGGCCTACGGGTACACTTGCGAATTCTTCCGCTGGACCATTTATTGTACCTAACCTATATTATTGTAAACTGACGTACCCAAGAGTACCTTGTGTTCCAACGGCGAAACAATAAGTATTCATACATATGAGTATAAATGAGTGCATGATAACGTGGTTTCTTAGCACTGCAACGTCTTAGTTGCGTAACACCGCCGTAGCCTGCGGATAGCGTCTATCGCACACAAATACCCCG
Organism: Eupithecia inturbata; assembly: GCA_963662085.1. Taxonomy (NCBI): domain Eukaryota; kingdom Metazoa; phylum Arthropoda; class Insecta; order Lepidoptera; family Geometridae; genus Eupithecia; species Eupithecia inturbata. The sequence continues at coordinate 6,940,474 of OY759186.1, read as the reverse complement.
TTGAGAATACACGTAGGCATCCTACTTGAGACAAATTTGTAGCTTACTGTGAGCTGGCCCTATACTTCCTTGTCTCGCGGCTTCAAGACAACGCTTAATTATACAGTCGGCCACGCGTCTTACACAGCTTTAGTGTTCTTACACAAATCTACAGTGTAAATAGAAATTTATTTGTAGATTTACGTGTAGATACTTGTGAGTTTCGTCGATTGCGTTTGTATTTTGCAAGATAATTGAATATTCTTGTTATATTAACTGGCTACATGAACGCAATTTTTATGACGTTAATGAATTTATTAATTTTAAGCCTTAGACATAATTAACTGCATGCTATAGACTAGCTAAACATGAGCTCATAATTAATTTTAATCACGTTGATATACAATGTTTTATGCAATAAAAATATCATTTCATTTAATCTTGTTAGCCGAGTTACAGACATGTCAAATTGAATGAAAATTTAGTTTTCTTTTAATTCGGCATGTCTGTATCTGTTGATGTGAAATCCCGTGTGTATTTTCACTAGGTATATCCTACTGTAGTCCTGCAGTACTATTATTAATTCTAAAACTAGTGCAAGTTCGACCATCCCTAGTGCATAGTGGAATAAAGTTCTTTTCTATCCTAGTTTATGTGTAGTTGCAACAATGTCGGTTGTCATTGCAGCGCAGAGCCCTATTTGCTACCATCAAAACGTACTTGAATAACGCGTGTACAATCCGTGCGCGATCGGATTAGGATGGAACCATTTCGAACTGAATGGCGCGGTCGGACAAAATGCGGTGAAATTTTGACGATGTTCCACCCCATTTTGATAACGCGTGGATTGTATTATCGTCAAACTTCTTGTGCTCTGGCGAACCAGCAAAAATTGAAATTGCGTTCTGGCTAAGCAGAACACAATTCTTAGGCCAAATTGGGAAACCTTCTGGACGGTCGCGTCGATTATTAACTGTGAGTTTTTATTTTAAGCAGTGAAAGAGCGAAACAGAGCTATAAGAAGCTGTAGCTAACTCTTTCGCCTGCTGCGTTGTCGTACCTGCGCAAACTTCCCACTCTCACTGCCCGTCACCGGTTATTTGGTGGCTACTATACCTTCTTAACACAATGTGATCTATTTAATATGACAAGTTTCCGTCCCATTCTGATCGCGCGTGCGATATTCTAGGTACCTATTACAGATAGGTAGGTACAAAGACAATTACAATCAAATAATAGAAACAAATTAGAATTAGTATTTAAGATTGAAACAATTGAGCTAACTGCAGACTGTTCCAAACAATCTACAGGTACCTATACGGTTAAGGTAAAGAGGCCGGACCTTATGTAAAGAGGTGGAGAGTCCACTTCAGTTTGCAGAGAGCGCTATGACACCGCGCGTTTCGGACATGGAATCAATGCTAATAAGGCCCAGGTGCCGGCCTGGGTACGGACCGACCAGCGATGAAATATACATCCAGGGCAGCAAGTGCATGATATATCACGGCGACATCCACGAACAATGCCACCAGAAGTTCCACACGTATTGTTTTATTCAAAAGTTTGAACTGGAGCTGAGATTTGTTGTTTTATTACGGTATCTAGCCTAGGTCGAGGCACTTTCTATTAAATTTACACTTCAAAGTCTATCCTACGATGATACAGAGAAGCTATTGGATATTATCAAGTAAATTATATTTTAATACATAAAGAAGAATAAAGAATAAAGAATTTATTTATAGCCACACACATGTTAAATAAAAATAAAGAAAATACAAAAAAAATACAGGTACATAATAAACAAAAACATATGGATTTAAATTTAGAACATAATACAACAGCAAGCATGCTGTTCCTTTTTTTACCCTTAGGACTCTACTACATAGAGCCCTAAGGGTTTAAAAAAAGAAAGAATTGGTCTTTCCCAATGTGCGTGGCTAATCAGGTCTAGCCTCAGCTTGTTGTCGTTATCCACAGAGGTCGATAACGACGCTGGTTTTCAGTCAGGACCTACATAAGATTAACCTATTTTACTATAAAAACTATCGTAGCTTGACGATTTCATTACGGGTGTAAGCGGGTTAACTACTACTCACGCTGAAGAAGTCCCTCGTTAAGGGATGAAAAGTTGGTGCTCTTCCTACACAAATAAGGTTCGTAGTTAACCCGCTTACATCCCGTAATGAAAGTTAACCTAGTTAGAATAGTGATTACTCTAGTTTTACTCAATGTAAGTTAATTACCTTCCATATTCTACACAAATTGTTTGTAACATAAACAACATTAATAAACTAACTAATAATTATAAGTACCTATAGAATAGCACTACTGTCGCCTGAAACACAAGATTACCTAGTTCATAGATTTATAATACTATAGTATTATACTGTGCCTTATTAGCATTGATTCCATGTCCAAAACGCGCGGTGTCATATCTCTCTCTGCAAACTGAAGTGGACTCTCCACCTCTCTACGTAAGGTCCGGCCTCTTTACCTTAACCGTATAGGTACCTGTAGATTGTTTGCAACAGTCTGCAGTTAGCTCAATTGTTTCAATCGTAAATACTAGTTCTAATTTGTTTCTATTATTTGAAAGCAATTGTCTTTGTACCTACCTATTTGTAATAGGGACCTAGAATATTGCACGCGCGATCAGAATGGGACGGAAACTTGTCAAATTAAATAGTAAGAAGGTAGCCGCAAAATAACTTGTCCGGTGACGGGCAGTGAGAGTGGGAATTTCGCGCAGGTACGACAACGCAGCAGGCGAAAGAGATAATTTGATTTATAATATTATAAATGTATGGCTAAGTATAACAATTTAGCCTATCTACTATACTAAAAAATACATTTTGTGCCTCCTGTGATATATGATACAAGTGAAAAATCAACACTTTACGAGTAAAGAATAATATCTTTATTGACAAAGAAAATTACAATTCAATAATAAAAACAAAATTAGAACTAGTATTTACAATTTAAACAATTGAAACAATTAAGCTAACTGCAGACTTTACAGGAGAGCGAATACAAGACTTAAAAATGTCTAGTTCGTGAACGAAGTGGGCTAGATTACACTTAAGTACCTTCTATTGTAGATAAAAACATTCACTTTCATTGTGCATTTTAATTTTTATGTTAAATATTATAGTTTTAAAGTAACTCACTAAAAACCTGTAAGTTGTACCATTTTAAGGCTTGAAGAACGGAAATCGGTTTCGAAACCGGATAGTCACGCTTATTGTGTCCTTTTTTCCGTCTTTAGTATCTCAGCAACTACAGCAGCAAATAACTTAAAATTTAAAGTAATATACATTTTGTGCGCCTATACAGATTAAAAGGAAAAAAAATTAAAATGAAAATTTTCAGTACAAATTGTGATGTCGAAATTTTAAAAGAGACCTACAATGTCAAGTGGGGTATCAAATAAAAGGTATCAATTTGTACAATTTAAAACATTTTGAAATTTCTTTAAGTTTCATACTTTTTGAAATATTTTGAAAGAAGTGAAAAAATACCCATTCCCCCCCTATCTGTAAAGTTTGCAGAGCGATCCATCTGAAATGTATGTAGCGTTTGTAGATAGGGTACTTTATGTAACAGGAAAAATATAGAGAAGTCTCTAAGTAGACCACTTATTGAAAAATAATAAAAAGGGGGGGATAATTTTCAAAAGGGGGGGCTACCTCACCAAGTGGTGTATCAAATATAAGGTATCGGTTTGTACATCTCAAAACAGTTTTTGAAATTCCTGTAGTTACATACTGTTTGAAATATTTTGAAAAAACTCGAAAATTTTACTTGCAAACCGATACATCTCAAATGTAGGTACCTTTAATTTTTTGGTATTCATCAAATAGCAAAGTCTCTAACCAGTACCTATAATGCATATTGGTATACTTGACAACCGTTTGAAACCCTCAGCGCGCGAGTCACACTCGCACTTGACGGATCTTGTTTATTTCTAATATGTGTTAAAATTACGTGATAAATGATACGGTATAGTTAAATTATGTTACACCTATAAGTTGTCTTTGTGTAAACTGATATACTAGAACTAAAAAAATCTAATAACTAATAGAATATGTTTCTAACACAATGTTGCTGAAACACACACAACACATATGATAAAAATACTACCCCAAAAATTAGATTATTTTCTATTGAATTTTACCCCAATCAGTATTCAGAGAGATTGGATCAAAGTGATATAAACTGTGATATATACTGAAAAATTAAATGTGAAAATTAATATAATCGCTCTTATACCACGAAGCACGAAAACCAATGTGTAGAGCAATTACATAAAGGGGTTACAACTTGACATGTGTCCTATATTCACGATTTTTTTGCTAATAACCAGGTAGTTACATCCCTTTGCACCAAATTATCTCCGAAACTATAGGAGATAGAAGAACGTGAGTAAGACCCAAAAAATCGTATTTTTTTCTGATAATTTCTATGCACAAATCACTAAAAGGGTACAACTCGATTTAAATCACCCATCACAGGAGGCACATAATATACTCGTACATAATGTATTGTATTACACATGTATATCAGTCATTTAGTACCCACAACACAAGCTCTGCTTAGCTTGGGGCTAAATGATGCTGTGTGGATTGTTCAGCATTATTTATTTATTATTATTATTATTACTATAGGTACTAGAAACTAACCTATATTTATTCGTTTAGTGAACTTATTTATTGTCTCTTGGGGATACTTCCGACTGGTATTGATATGGATCAGTTGAGCTACTGCTGCTGTAGATTGATTGCAACAGTCTGCAGTTAGCCTAATTATTGTTTCAATTGTAAATACTAGTTCTAATTTGTGTTTATCATTTGATTGTAATTTTCTGTATTATCAATTAGGAGTTTCTTTGAGTACTTTTTTACCTTTTTAATTGCGCTGTGGCCAATGTAGTGAGTATATACATAAGATTAAGAGCATACGGAATACCGTCATTCATGTTTCTCGACATGTTGACGTGGCCGAAAGTCTGCCTGCGACTTAAAAGATTGCGGGTTCCATTTCCGCTACGGGGAAATGTTTGTTGTATGATCTGCAGGATGGTATTTGTTCCGGGGTTGAATTTATGTGTAGTTGACGGCCGCAGCTTTGCACGCGTTGTTTATATGGAAACGTGTAAAGGTTATTTCTATCCCATAAATGCTGATTTATAGGCTAAAAAGTAACCTATATTTTATTCCAGGCCTGCACCACACCTAGAACTACATCTGCGTAAAATTTCAGCCGGATCCGTTCAGTAGTTTTGACGTGAAGAAGTAACAAACATCCATCTATTCATCTAAACATCCAAACTTCCGCATTTATAATATTATATATAAGTTTGATTGTGATCAGTCATCATTCATCAACTCATCACCCATAGCAAAAGCTTAAAGGTACTTACATTGGGATGAGCTGATGCTGTGTGAAAAGTGTCCAGTATTTTTATTTAATAAAGTACGAGCGATCAAAAGAAATGACACTAAGTAGGTAATGACCTACTTAGTTTTAGCTAAAGCCACTCTATTTATTTATTAAAGGAAAACCAGCAGCACATACAAAAGTTGGAAAATAGAAAAAAACATAATTTGCCACACATGACAACACAACACACACACAAACACCACATTACATCACAATTCACAACACAACACACATACAATTATCACATTACGAACAATTACCCGATACCTACTATTCGTCGTTGCTTACTGTGACAGCAATTATTTGCAGCTTCTCTCGCCAAGAGCAAAACTCTTAACTTATTATGACTATTTATAACTCCTCAAAGTGGCAAGTCAACTGTGTCCACGTTTTGATGTCCGTGGCGAAAAGCCCACTCGGCAAAAGCGAATTAAATTAAAATACCTGGAAGTTCATAATAAGTTATTAAACGAGGTTGTTTCTGCGGTACTCCCAATACTATTAATATTTGTTAGGGAGCGTCCCAACGGAAATTTAAATAAGCTAAAATAATTCCTCTACGTGGGAAGTCTCTCTGAAATTGCTTGAGTCCGTTTAATAATGTAAGGCCAGTTTCCATCCGGGTTCATGAGTTTCGGACGGAAGATTTCTAATTCCAAGTGACGGAATTACCTACACTCGAAAATGTTTTAATATGAAATGCTTACAGTCCGGGGTTTTTTACCCTCTAGGCTAGTTTTTTGATGGATCATGTTAACAAACTAATAAGCTTTTTCGTAGAATTCAATCAAAACAATAAGGCTGCCATTTTCCTTGCCCCAAGCGATCTAGTCATGAAACGGTACTTATTGATAAATATAAGTTACTTAGTACGTGCCTACGTAATCGAAAATATACGCATATGATAAGATAAACGAAACGATATGAATCAGATAAGTATACATAGTTTTTCAACACACTTGCTCATAAAGTGGCTCTATGGTCACCGCAATTAGGCACAGAATGACACCCATAATCAAACTGTGACTTTTTCGTTGCTATGAATTATAGATTTTTTTTTTAATTTTATTGGTTGAGGTGCTTTGTTCTTAAACAAGTTTTTATTAAAAAAAAAAGATCGATAAATTAATGTTCCTATTGCTTGCTCATTTCATGCAACTTCTTATTTAAATAGATAATTTTAACTCGTACGTGTTTAATAAATAAAATATTCACTCAGATATAACTTTTGTTTTCTCTGTAATAAAAGAAAACTAAATTCCCCATTTTGTACGTGGCAGAATAGGCGCAAACCCTATGCGCGGAATATAAAAAAAAACCTCATCCCTTTAGTCTGTGGCTGATCGCAATGCGCGCGCATAGGAAAACTGACCAATTTTTACCGCCACAGCGAAACATTTTTCACAACTCGTTTTCACTGTTGAAATTATAGTTATTTATTAATTAAAATGTCTACATGTACTAGTTATGAAGAAAATTATTTATGTTGTACACCGCCCGATATAAGATGTGAAGCCCTAAGCGTTATGAAAGATTTACTACCTGAAAACTCCCAAGGAAAAATATCTATTATCTACTAAATAAAATGATTTTTGGTATTATTTTCTTCACAAGTGTGTTGAAAAACGTCGTATGATACACGTGTGTATTGAATAGAATAGAATATGATTACCGTCCTCGGCTCTCTTAAGACCCTCACCTAACGGCTCGGGTCTCAATAGCGCCTCAGCGGTAATCACCAACATTACACACTTGTACCATAATGTACTATTATCAGAATCGTACAGGTAATGTATGGAGCTCGGGGAGTTACGATCTTACGATACTGGTAACACTAGAAAACAGATTCGTCTTCTCAATCGCCGAAGGCGTCGATGACGTAGAGCTTGTGTACCCACGTGACCGTGATGTCTCGGAATACCATGCTTTGTATTATTTATTATACCATGATACAAATAAACAGTGGCTCTGTTTAGCTTGGGGCTAGATGATGGTGTGTGAATTGTCCAGCATTATTTATTATTATTATAAATATAGTGTATGTTTCGTCTATTTTGGTTTTGTACTAATCAATTATTTAATTGTGTTCAACTAAAACTGTTTTGACAGATATAACAAACAAAATTGACGATTGTGATTTTTTATGTATTGTTTATAATAGACTATTCGTTTCCCAACTTCCATGTTTTGTTCAATTTAGTGGCTACTGGACAGTGACGTAAGTACTAAGTGCCACTCCCGGAGTGCCAGACCTTGTTTTCTTGGACCATGATTTGTATGTAAAAAATTTAAAGCTCAACCGTTTACTCTACATAAGTAGCCTTATCAGAATGGGTCTCCACCCATTCTGATAAGGCTACTTAGGTAGGCACACTGTAAAAATTCTTATTGTCCCTAATGCGTCAACCTCGGTGTGCAGGTTAGCTAGCCGGTGTTCCGCAGTTCCCCACATCATGTTAAGTGCTCATTTATTTAATGCTTCATAAACTTGTTTGTAGTTTGAACTTTAATAAAATAGGCTTAAAGGTTTTATCGGAACAGCATTTTTCATGATTCGATGAAAGGTGAGTTGTTGCAGTATACCTTCCTTTTTGAAAAAGTTTTAAATTGACGCAGTGTAAGTATGTAATCGAAATTGATATTGAAGTTGTAAAATTAAAATTCATTTAAATGAAGCAAAATAAAACATACCTACCGTTCCACGACTTCCACGTAAATGTACCAACACAGATATTTAAATAATTTATTTCATGGATAGCCACTGTATGAACAGAACTTCATTGATTAATTTCAGAATTCTGTCATTGTGAAAAGAGATCAATCAATATTACATACTATCCACCCATAGTATAATGTACTCATATACTATACCTAACCCACTGAGCAGTACGTCCAGTACGCTGGAGGTCATATTATCGATGACAGATGAGGCCATTTAATTTTCGCCATTTTAGCGCTGAGCGTTTGCAAGAGCGGCGTCGTCGCGGCGTGACCGTCCGTGGAACGAATATTGTGGTTGTACTGGTACGCCTCAACAAATATTCATTTTTGTACCAGACGGTCGAGAACTCGTACCGCTCGTGGTCGCTTTAAGAACAGTAACTGTCGTTGCGCACAGAATATTTCCTCCAGCGTACTTACATAACGGAGCTCAGTTACCCAGAATTTTACTAATAGATAATGGATATTCGTAGATATAATTGAAATGTCAATGATAGTGACGCGGGTCTGTCTCTTTTACTTGTAGTGAAATCCTTTGTTAGTTAATGTATCATTGAAAATCGTTGATAACGGGTGATGTTTGGTTGCGAAGCATGTTTGCGATCGTTTACTGCTGTAGGTAACCATGCTCACACTCAGAGCTAATACGACAAAGCGTTTGTATTCCTCTAATGCCTTTGTATTATGTTATACTCCAGCTAATTACATATTTTCGGTACACTGTCATTAGCGGGGCATAACCGCAATGATCTCTAAATTGTGAAGGTTTAGTTTAGGTAGATTGTGATTGCCTTTAGTTCTGTTTCTATTGTAGATCCACTGGATGTTTATTTGATTAAAGACATGCAATATTTCTGTGTATAAATGTTGTAGACATCTTGTTATTAGCTGTGTTGGCGACTTTGGTGTGTCCTGTAGAGCGATATTGGCGAGTAGTAAAACATCATTTAATTATCATAACAATATACTTTTTATATACAAATAGGCATTATAATACAATGTATAGCGCTACGCAGAACACGATTGGATGGGTGTGGACCGTGGCGGCGCTTCGCTTCAGGGCTTCCAGCTCCCCCACGTCTGGGGCTTCTTCAAAGTCCCCCACTTCGTTGTACTGCATTTCTTCGAACTTGCCGGATAGCGCTGTAAATACAAACACGGTTACAGCTCTACCAGCTAGTAAAGACGAAAAAAGCTGAGTAAGTGAGGCGGCACACCAACCACCACATTACCACGCCACATGAAGCGACCTAAATGTACAAACTGCACTCGCTACAAATTTGTCCTCTGTGTGTTGCTTGCGCGCAGATACACGTGGCGACAAATGTGTCGCGTTTTAAATGTGGTGCTACAATTGTCGTAATACAAGTACATATGGTGTGCGGCCTCACTAAGACGGAGCAACATGGCGTCGTTTTCTAATATGGCCTGTTCAGACCTACACGGTATTCGCTACCCTAAGCATTTTTTATAGTATAGACTCACACCTAACAATACAAATTTGTACGTTATTTTAGTAACTGATATAACTTATATATAACAGTTACTTATTTTTTATAGTTTTGTTGTCTTCAATCAACATCAATTCTAAGCTCCGAGTTCGATTTGACGATAGTATCGGGACGTAATCGTGACGTCTCATTTTTGTATAGGATCTGCGTATTTCCATGTCCGCATGATAGAGGCGCTGCGCTGTTCCAAATCCTACAAAAAATTGAGGTGATACGATGACGTCTCGATACGATCGTCAAACTGAACTCAGGGCTCTATTCAGTTCCGACCTACGAGGTATTCGCTACCTAGAGCGCCAGCGGTAAATTTTCTCGTTCGCTCGGATTGTAGCGCTGCGCGACATTACGCCAGGTATTTAGTGAACAGTAGGATAACCGCACACCCACTCGGCTTTCACTGCCGACTATAGGTAGCGAATACTCATACAGCGAAATGTCGCCATAAGTCGTAGGACGGTCGATGACATGGTTCCCTAAAATAATGCCACCGACGTGAAGGCGCTGCCGGACTGTGTCGGCGGGTTCAGTCTGGAGTCTTTTATGTTACATCGTGCTTAAAAACAATTGAACACACCAAATAGCTATACTTTCGGACAAAATTTTACTACAAATTGCAAAAATATTACATTGAATTCCTATTCAGTGGCCCTAAAATACTAAAATGAACAAAGTAAAGTTATAACAAAGGTACACTTATAAAACCCAGGGGGACGTCATCCCTGAAACTGTTCACGAGCGCGTTAGAAGATATTTTTAAGACCCTGGACTGGAAAAGTAGGGGCATTAACATAAACGGCGATTACATCACGCACCCGCGATTCGCTGATAACATAGTCTTAATGGCGGAGTCGCCAGAGGAGCTGAACGGGATGCTGCCTAGCCAAAGCCTCGCGATGCGTCGGTCTTGGCATGAATTTGGATAAAACCAATGTCATGATCAATGGTCACGTTGATCCAGGACCGGTCGCCGAACATAGCCTACCTCTCGAAATTGTTTCCGAGTACACTTACCTCGGGCAGATTCTGCAGTTAGGTAAAAACAATTTCGAGAAGGAGCCCAAGAGGAGGATTCAGCTAGGCTGGGCAGCGTTCGGGAATCTACGTCGAGTCTTCTCGTCATCCATACCGCAATGCTTGAAAACGAATGTTTTTAACCAATGCGTCCCACCTGTTATGTATGACCTACGGAGCTGAGACGTGGACACTCACGGTAGGGGTGGTCCACCAGTTCAAAGTCGCTCAGCCAGCTATGGAAAAAGCTATGCTCGGAGTTTCTCTGAAGGATAGGATTCATAACGAATACATCCGACAGAGAACCAAAGCTATCGACATAGCTCAGAGAATTAGCAGGCTGAAGTGGCAGTGGGTCGACCATATCACGCGAAGAACCGACAACCGCTGGGGTAAACGTTTTCTCGAGTGGAGACCGCGACTCGGCAAACGTAGTGTAGGGCGCCCTCCGGCCAGGTGGAATAACGATCTGCGAAAGACTGCAGGCAGATGCTGGATGCGGCAAGCTGAAGACAGGGCGCTATGGCGCTCATTAGAGAAGGCCTATGTCCAGCAGTGGACTATGATAGGTTGATGATGAATAAATCCCTGATTTATAAGTGATTTTGCGATTTATTTAATTGTGATTGAGCCCTGATTGCGTCATCTACACGTAGTCGCCGTAATCACAAATAACATATACCTAGGTATATTAGTTAAGTATTATATTTTATATATATGCTAGTTTTAAGGTATATATTACTATAGACCGTAGAATAAGTTAAATAAGATCTGTAACTTTTCTATAGTCTGAAATATATGAATTATTGTTATTATAACTATAGATTCTTAGTAGAAAATTATATCAGTTTCTTAGTTCTTATAGTAATGGTTTTATTTATTTACTTATTGTACCATCATCTGTCATTACATTATCGTGAGTTATAACAATGACATTTAGTAAAGCTAGCTGCTAGTCTAATGTATTGCTGTACCGGTGCGCTGAATTATTGCTCTCTCATATATCCATTGAGGAATCAAGGGTAGGTTAATGCCTAAATGGACGGTGGATGCTGAAACCAGAAACTGGGTGGCAATATAGACTATATAGTTTTAGTATAGAGCCGTGAGCTTCGAAATATCGTGTAACACGACGTGCCCATTAACGCCTTCCATTCCTTAATGCTCGCGCGAGAAACTCAAGTTTCAACTTCAATTAAATTACGCAAGTGTAACACGCTCCTGTTACAGATAATTTTGCTTGTGGTTGGGATATTTCAAAATAGATTTTGTACGATACAATTATTAGATTAATAAAGTCTGTATCTTGTATGGTTTTAGTTTTCCTTCGAAACTTTTATTACACAAAATTTCTAAGTAAAACGGTTGAGAATTTTTTGACAGAATTTTACTGATAACGTTGAAAAAATCTGTTCTCAATTTCAGATTTTTTTAGAGCTCAGGAATACGAGTTTTAGTACCTATAAATGAATAGGTTCGTTTTATATAAGCGCTTAGAACTGAGAATTTAATAAAACTTCTTTGAAGGTAGCAATTTCAGAATTTTATATTATGTACATATTTTTTAACGCTGTGAGAATATTTTATTAAATATCTGTATGGTTTTTTCATTGGATAGAGAGAAGTGGAGGAAATCGCATCATTGCACCGATAAGAGCTAGGCTCTTTAATTTATAATAATAAAACAAGAGTGAGTGGGTACAGTAAAAATACTAATTTTCTAATCGTTTTAATGTAATAATTTGTTATACTTACAATACAACTTAATAGTGCCATCCGTGTCTCCAAGCGAATTTTTGGATATGCAACTGTATGTTCCAAATGTGGATCTACCCACTTTTTTTATTTTCAGCCTCATGTCTACTTCGTACCCTCTCTCTATGGCGCTTATTTCAAACCTCTTATCCGCTGAAAAGAAAACTTCGTTAATCTACACTTTAGTAATTTCTACTTTAATATATTTTTAAACTTAAGTTTTTTTTAAGTATGTAAAGCAGTGTTTCAGGATCTAAAACCCGGCCGTTCACTGACCGACTTCTCTTGTTAGCCACGTGATTTATTTTTAGGCCACTTCAGGTCATACAATATTCCAATGGAAAAATATCGAAACATCAATTCCTCTTGCAAATAAATTAATCTGTTTCATCAGAAATTTGTATTATGTGCTGAATTTATTTTATTTTTCCTTAGTTGCCATGGACTAATTGGCATTCTTTGAATTCTCATTGACTTATTATTTTATTTTCGGTGCCTTAAGATTGGTGTTGGGTGTTGGGAGACAGGGTGCTATAGCGCTCATTAGGGGAGTCATATGTCCAGCAGTGGACTAAAATAGACTGATGATGATGATGATGAAGATTGGGTTGGCTTATAATGGGGCACAGTTTATTTCACATAAATCATGCTGGACAATCCACACAACATCATCTAGGCCCAAGCTAAGCAGAGCTTGTTATATGGGTACTAGAGTAAGTATAAGATTTATAACATTAAGTTAGATAGTTTATATGGTTCACATCCACAGCGCAAGAGAAGATCAAAAAAAAACCAATAAAGTGGTTATAGGTTTAGGAGGAACTTATATTAGGGAGAAGTATTATACAAATAATATAAAAATAAATCTACAAATAAATAAATAAAGTATTATGTACATCAGTTATCTAGTACCCATAACACAAGCTCTACTTAGCTTGGGGGTAGAGGATCCTGAGGTATTGGTCCACCAATATTTATTTTATTATATGTATGTACAGGGTGTCCGGTAATCAATGGATAACCCCGCAGGTACTTGTGGGGGGCACCGCTACCACTCAGGAAAGATAAAAATTAAAATCTATCTATCTCTATTTTTTAAATTTTTGTTTTATTAACGAAATTTGATACCTTTGCTCACGTTATTGGGCACTACGGCTACAAATTAAATGATAACAATTTGATTTTCTCTGGGAATAACCGTGAATACTTGGCCTTGCTATCGCACATTACAAAATGTTTCTAGCTGCAACTTATATCTAGGATTTTACTTACAATTTGATATGATTTGATCATTTATCGTCCAATAATTGATTGATCTAGGGAATGCTTCGGAGTGACAGTCTAGGTGTATTGTGTCGCCTTCCTTTGCTCCTACTAATTGGTTTTGTATTGTCATTATAGGTGGAACTGTAAAAAATAAACGTTTTATATTTTATGCTTGTGATATATATAGGGTGTGCGGCATTACGTTTGTATATGACAACTGGGGGTAGGTGCAATAGCTTAGCTTTTTTAAATCTGAAAAGCCTCTCGGCTATTTTAAAGATTTTTCGATGTTTTTTCGAAGTTTTAACTATCTGTAACTTTATTTGTTTGAAATAACATGACTTATTTTTAATTACATTTGGCATGTTAGCGTTTCCATATGACAAACTTTCTGCCAAACACCCCGTATAATAATAATTCATAAACAAACTTTCACGTTTGCTATGGTATAAGCTATGAAAAGTTTCTTTGATATTTACTTGTGAGTATATGAATACAGAAAAAAAGACTGTAGTAGAACTAGATCCATACCCTTTGCATCCGTTCAGTCAATAATTAAGGCATCCGTCACATAAACCACGGTGACCAAAATACCGGCTAATATATCCACATTGAATGGCGTTTCTTAATTATAGACTGAAATAAAATGTTAGAATTGTGATCACCCGTGAGCCATAAAGTTTTGGCTACTGTAAGCACTGGTTAATATTAATCTGAAAATTCTTACTGTGTAACAATTATTTGCATTTTAGCAAAGGCATGAAGATAAACTTCCTGGACGGAGAAGGTTACTAATGAGGAGGTGTTTAAAAGAGTTGGAAGAGAAAATGTTTTTGATGAACACTATTCAAAACAGAAGAGGGAAAATGATTGGACATCATAAATGACATGACAACTTCATAAGTAACATCATACAGGGCGTCATAATCGCATGTGCGACAAAGTCCTTAAAAAGAAAAAAAAATAACATCATAGAAGGAAAAGTAGCAGAAAGACGAGTAAGGGGAAGATAAGTATTAGCTGTATGAGTCAGATCAAGGAGAAACTCGCTGTCATTTCGCGTAAATAAGTAAAAGACAAGAAGAGAAGAGAGAAAATTGGAGGAAATCATTACACCGACAAGAGCTAGGCTCTTTTATTCATAATAAAGAAGATGGAAAAAGGAATAAAGAGAAACCATCCGTTTCTCAAATGGGCTAATCCAAAACACTGTACCTACACGATCAGTTACGTACCTACTCTCATGAAGTTATAGGTGTGTAGGTGTATATAATAAAAGGAATCAAAAGGCATTCCTATTGCAGTGCTGCAATTTCAAAGCTAAATCCCAAGCAGTAAATCAAATCAGCGGGTTGGAACTAAGCTTTCTGAAACTAAGTGCATTAGTTTAGCTATCATATTCACATGCTCACACAAACTACGGATGAGCAAAGAGATTTTAATCTTAGTATTTACTGCTTTAGATAGGTACAGGTAACATTTGGAAATATTACGTTCCCGCGAAATAAAAATTACAGTGTTTAAAGATAATCTAGCAGAGTAGATTATCTTAAAACAGGGTGTGTCGATAAGCTGGTATACTGAAAACGGGGAGTGTTTAGGAAAATATGGTAGTTAATCGAATACTGCCTGCTAAAACTTGGAACGCATTAATATGTTCCGATATTTTGACAGGCTTTTTTCAGCTGTTACGCAAAAGTCAAATGAACTATTTATGCTCTATTTGTTTTAGTTGTTGAAAAAAATACAGTTGCAAAGAAAGTCTAATAATAATAATAATAATAATGCTGGACAATCCACACAGCATCATCTAGCCCCAAAGTAAGCAGAGCTTGTGTTATGGGTACTAGATTACTGATAAACTTAATACAATACATAACATAGATAGATATTGATAATGATGATTAATGATTAATGATGATGATGGATGATTGATGATTCTAAGCTAAAAGTAAGAAGGTAATTGACGAACGATAGACGACTTTGATATCATCCAGAATGACTGGTGAAGGCAGCTGATGTCCGCAAGAAGTGAATTCCATATTTAGAGGTGAAAAAAACAAGAAACTCCGTGAAAAAGCGTGCATTTTACACTTAATCAATCAAGCCACAATTTTAACACCAAATACCAATTCAACCATTCTTCTCTCAAAACCTAGTAAAATAGCGAAGAGGAGACCTTTTATAGGTCAAAAACCAAGAAACGCCAAGCAAAAGCCACACTTGACCACAGTTTTAACAGCTAAATTCAATGATGCAGGTCTTAAAGCCTCGTAAAACAGCAGAGAGGGGTAGGTACTTACAATGTACAACAAGCATGACTCGCTTGCTCACTGAGGGTGGAACACCGTTGCTCGCGATGCAAAGATAAGCCCCCATGTGTAGCCGTGAAACCTTCACTAACTGGAGTACGGAGCCGCTCACTGAATTGTCTGGATGTAAAACAGAATATTTAAATAAGTACTCAGAGCTGCAAGAAGTTAAACATTTTTGTTAGAACGGCAGTTGTTAGTCACAGTAGGAGAATGTGAGGCGCGTTTAATTTCTAACTTCTGGTATAATATAGTTAATGGCCTGGATATGGCTTAATATACCTAAAGTTTTTTAAAGTTACGCGTACAGAACCGAACGCGAGAAATACCGGTGAAAAGTAAAATTGGAGGTATAACATGAACATAGGTAAAATCTGCACGGAGTCGATAGCAGTCTATTGAATTGAACATCTAAATAAAGGATGTCCAAATAATTATGTTGGAAAGACACAACTTTTTACCAATTCATTTGTCAACATAATAACAAATTATAAAACACGTACCTAGGTAGCTCTTTCTATTTCCATAACTACATTCACACACCAATAAGATTTGTTAATTATTATAATATAATCATTTTGTACAAATAATACAATATCTCTATTGACAACACCAAGTTATAGGTCGCTCCCTAAATTACTATAGAATGCGCAGAATGGCTGCACATTATTATTAAAATTGAATAAAGTTTCGTCCATTGATCATTTCATTGTGAATATCCTGTATTGATTGATGCTATTAAAATTCCAATGATATGTGGAATTTCCGCAATGTGACTGTTTTGAGCTAGGTGTTGGAGTCTCTGACATAAACTTTAAGCTCGAATTGATTTATGGTTTGCATGGAATATTTGCCTTCAAAATACATAAACGGACGTATGTTACGTATAATAATATCATTCCAGACCTAACCATGTAAATACTAGTTCTAATTTCTTTCTATTATTTGATTATTATTTTCTTTCCTCTATTTAGATCTCTTAAGCTAGAATAAGAATCCGTAACATTTATTTCTTTAGGTTAATAGAATATTTTAGAATGTCTATTTTAAACTAAATATTGACGATTACTAAGGAAATAAAGTGTTTACTTCTTTTTCCACCAGCACTGCAGCGGTAGAGATGAAAAAGAAACCAAATGAATTGTAATAAGTAGGTAACAACTCTTAAGTACAAATCCATAACAAACCTATCTAAATATACCTATTACCAGAAAACTATATCTAAATATAAAACCTACATCACCGCTCTCCAAACTGAAATGAGCTCCTTTTAACTTGCTTCAAAGTTGAAACATGTGGAATTCATGTTTCTCAAAACAGCGGATTTCTGGGCCATTATCTACACTTGGCTCCACATTAGCAACTAACTGAAAAATATGTGGTTGTACAGTAATGCAGTCGTAAACAAAAAGAGCTTAACACTTCATCTTGTGAGTAGGATGGGTAAGTTAATAATTTAAATAACAATTCTATATAATGCAAGAATTCAACGTGGAAATGCAGCACGCATTCTGGGCAATTTGCCTATCGGGGGCGGCTTTTATTTTGTACTTAGTAATTAAATTAGCTCTAACAATAATCCACACTCTTATTTACCTATCAACTTAGATGTTACCGAATTTTCTCTCATCGGGGCGGCAAATACTCCGATCCATAAGTAGTCTCCAGAAGTAGTATCAGAAGTACTTAAGTACGTAGAAAAATAAAATAGGAATATAAAATAAATTACTTATAACTGATCTGTTTACTTTTCTTAAAGTATTCGCTTACTCAGATAATCTTAAACTAAAAGTTTACTAAAATAGTGTTAACAATTCTTAATTAAACTTAACAATAAAATGCCGTTGTAAATGTAAGAATAATATGCGTTGTTCAGCTACTTCTGACGCTCCATGGTATGCAAGCCAAAAGGAGGTCACTTCCGATAAGGAACGTCATAACTATGAGACAATTTAGTTCATCAGCTATTATGCAACTCTACGTTGAGTTTTATGAAAAGATTTCTGATTTTACTTTCGAAAAGGTTTTTGTACCGTTTTGATATTTATATGAAAGTACTAGTTGCTGCCCGCGGCTTTGCGCTGGTTCATTGGGAACTGAGTTTATGGGATAAAAAGTACCTTATATGTTATTTCAGGTCTCGACCTACATTTGTACAAAATTTCAGCTCAATCCTTTCAGTAGTTTTGGTGTAAAGAAGTAACAAACGTACATCCATCCAACTTTCGCATTCATAATATATTATTAGTGAGATTTGTATGTATTCGATACAAATGCATGTACCTAATAAAAACCGGGTAGTAGGGTGCTAAGTGATTTTATTTCAATATTTTCGAACATACAAAAATTCTGTCCGAAACGTGATGCCATAATACCAAATGCGGGTAGCGAACCGTGTCCTCCACAACACAATGTGGGGGCATATACCCCCGCGCTACGAACCGCAACGTGAATTAGTGTTAGCGTTATCTACCTGTGGCTGGGGCTTGAACGAAACGCGTGAAACTCGCGCATTTTGATATTTCACATTCTGTTTTGACACGAAGTGGTTCGATAGTTCTTTCCAAATGTAAAAAAAGGCTTTTCATCAGTATTGTGTTTGTTTGTAGGTATTTACGTAATGTTCCATCACTGTAACGCCTAGACTGCTCATCCGATTTTGATGAATGAGGTGTCATTCGATTCGTTGTAGGTCCGGGCGGCATACGCATATATCCATTTTCTAGGAATTATATCAATATTACGGATATTACGACCAAACAAATGGAGATTTGATTTTCAATAAAAGTGAGGTTTTAGTTTATGCCTACACTTTTAAAATTATTACTTGTATGTAAATGCAGTTCACTGCCAGTTCACGGGTACTTATTGCGATTATTTGCCTACCGATTTTATTTTGCCGAAATTCGTGTTCTAATCGCGTAAGTTTAAAAAAAAACTAGGTATTTCACTGTGTTGGATCTTACTCATTGCATCGCTGAAGTTAGCAGCGGGCAGCAAGTCCCCTGCTTCTTTCCGCCACACCACCGTGGGGGTTGGAACCCCGTGGGCCGCACACCGCAACGTGACGTTTGCACCCTCGCGCGCTACTTGATCGCTGCTCGTCGGGTAGTCTAGGATGTCGGGGGGCACTGGAAGGTGTTTTAAAGGTTAAACAATAAAATGGTAGGGTAAACGTTTTAGGGCCTTTTCAGACCTTTGCGGTGTTTGATACCAAGAGCGGTAGCGAAATCCAAGTGGATATGCGTGGTAATCCTACTGTCACTGAAATACTCGATGGAATACCGCGGTCCACGCGAAGCCGAGCGTGAAATCCGAGCGAAATTTACCGCTACCGCTCTGGGCAGCGAATACCGCTTAGATCTGAATGAACGGGCCTAAAGACAACCATGTCTAGCTATTCTGCCACCAAGTACGATTTGATTAGTTGATAAGCTATTTATGATATGACAAACACCGAGTACTATATTTTATAAAGCAGGGACGGTACTACCGTACGTTTGGTTTTTTTAATGTACCTACCTTATTGTGTCATTTGCCCTTTAACAAACTGAAATAAAATCCTACTAGACAAGACAATACCTACTCGTTGATATTTACCTAAAATATCAAAAACATGGGTTGGAACAAAAAGCAGAATATATCATGAATATTACCCACCAACTCATTCCTTAAAATGAGGTTATCAGGATCTATTCAGACTTTGTTGAAAAAACCTGACCTGCGGTAATCTGGCTGACCCAAAACCTAGAGTATCCATCGAAATTGCCTGTAGCCCGTTATATTTTCAAAGCTGGACATGATTTTATTTGAAAACGGGAGTAAAAATCTTCTGAATAGTGAGGCTGAGGTGACCTAAATCGAAAGATAGCCCGTAATGTTAACTTTCCTTTTGCTAGATTATTATTTTCATCACTAAATGCTTATGGAATTCCAGGGGTTGAAAATAGCCTAATTACATTTTGAATTGCAATATTAACTCGTTTATACGAATGTAGTTAGAAATTACCTACCCACCTACCCGAACATCCAGCGTGAATTTCAATTAGCTGTTTACATATGTGTGGTTCCGTACACTTAGCAACATTTAAATAGTAGGTACGCAGTTTGACTTTTTATAGACACTGTGGTGACAAGATAAGTAAATTAAAAAAAAATTAAGCTCTCATAAAAGAAAAGTAACGAGACTGTGACCACAGTTTATCAGTAAGCGATCCATATATTTAGATCCATATGACTGACATTCAACGTCTATAATCGTAATCACAGTTGAAACGCGAAGGTGAAACGTGGGCAGACCCCCACAAGGTGGACCGCAGACCTGGTGAAGGTCGCGGAAAAACATTGGATGCGAGTAGCGCAGTACCGGTCATTGCAGCGATGTTAAAGGGAGGCCTTTGTCCAGCAGTGGCTGACTTTGTGTTGATGTGATGAGATGATGACGGCGATGCGAAGGTACAACTTGGACGGACCCCCTACAAGTTTGACCGATCGGTGAAGGTCGCGGTAAGTCGCTCATAACCGCTGGATGTGGGAAACTACTTGATGCTTATAGCGCTGAACCGCTCACTGCAGCGATCTTTAAGGGTTGCATTTGTATAGCAAAGGACGACTTTGGACTGATATGATGAGATGATGATGGAGATGCGACGCAACAACTTGGACAAACCGCCTACAAGTTGGACCGAACACCTGGTGCGTGAAAACGCTCATAACCGCTGGATTCGAGAAACTATATTCTTCTACATCTTTTGGCTGAGATGATTAGATGATAAACGCAATGTGAAGGTCCTTGATAACATGGAGAGTTTACCTCGATGCGATGTTATATAACATACCAACAACATCTAAATAAGCAGTTTGGCTCTTCATAGGGTCTGTGTTAAGCTGGCACATGTACCAGCCGCGGTCGGACTGCCTGACGTCATGGATGTGGAGGAACCAGACCCTGCGGTCGCTGTGGTTCACCGCGATGCGATGGTTCTTGGTGATCACGTGCGTGGCTATCGTCAAGATCGTCTGCGTGTCCACGCGTAGCCACGCCACCTGAGGAATGAAACTCATGTTGAGTACAATGAAAAATAATTTTATTTGGACATCAAGCTCAACAGAATTGCAATAAAACTAGAAGTATTATGTTTCAGTCACGAAAAGAGGCCTGTCTCAGCATGTGTTTATTGTGTTGGTAGAGTTCCGTGTTATCCTTCTCAATGCCTTTTATAAACATGTTTAATTTAGCAACAAGGCGACTCGACGCTCATGCACTTTTGAGACATTACTAGAGGACTTATTTACAACACTGAAAGGTACGTTTCAATGCGAGCGCGAACGAACGACATCGTTGTTGAGATGGTCGGAGCGCGAGGCCAGTGAAGTGTACCTTGAGTTTATGATATTGTTTCGCTTTCTTTAAATTAGTCATCGTTGCTTCTCAGGACACCATTAATTAGTATTCTTTTCTACTGCTTTTCGTTATGGGTAAAATGGGTTTAGCAAATGCTGATCTTTGTGTGTCAGATTTAGTCGGGGGCTTTCCTAACAATGTTTTTCTTTCGCTTTGTGTATCGTTTTCTCCTTACAAAACTTTTAAAAACAGAACTTATAAATTACTAACGAGAAATGAAAACAATTTCAGATTTCGCTCCATAAAACGAAATTAATTTAAAACCTCAGCATTCTACTTCGTAAATCCAGCTCATTTATCAGTACTAAAAGTTAGCTATTTTTTCATAGCTTTATCTGAAGCGGCAAAAGATTTTTTACATCAAAAGAAATGATAAGCAGCCGGCAATGCACCTGGTTCATAAAACAACTTTACATATAAAACATTTTATAGAGGGAACAGCTGAACTGAACGTAAGCTTTTCTATTATAAAAAAAACATTTTATATAAATACTGGTTTAAACGAGCGAATCAACGTCGCGTTCGTAACCATTCAAATTAATTCAGTTCAATTATTATGCATGGTTTTAATTTTACAGTAGTATTTTACTATCAAAGTATTTTTAAGCTACTCAAACAATACTCAGCGTCGAATTCGAGGTCGAAGCTTAAATAGGATGCCGTGGGAAACGAACAACTCGTTTCACTAAGTTTCAATCTAGTACTTGATTAGGTAGCCGATTGGATTTCGTATACGCACCCTGAACGAGCCGAGGTCATTGACGACGCAAGTGAAAACCGCCTCTCTGCCCAGCGAAACTGTCAGATTGTTTAGGCTATCTTCGAACCGAGGAATTTCTGTAACAACCATACCATACGTTACTTATAATTATTCAAAAACAAAACTTTGTAAACACTACCACAATAACTCCTCAAAGAAATTTAAAAATAAATCACAGTGCAAAGAAAATTCGCATTATAAAGCACCAACAAATCTTATTGAATGTCGTAGAGATATAAGAGAGGTTTATACAGCCCACTCTGAAGCGGCTTCATTGCTAATTACCCACTACCTATTGAAATGTTTACATTTCGAATAATTTAACGGTGTAATTGATCTGCTTTTCTAAGTAGCAGCACATTGGGTTGCTGAAGGTTTTCTTCTAGGAACGGCGCGGGGCGTGCGGCGGCGACGTACAGGTATGATTTTTAGTTTAAATTATATTACTATAAAAAAGGTTAAAAAGGTGAGGTCAAGTTCAAAAGAACAAAATAATCGTGGGATTGCCAGGTAGCAAAATATAAATATTTAAAAGTTTTATAATTTGAGTTTTTATTGTTGGCAGCAAACGTTAAAGTCATAAGGTTGATAGTAGGTACCTATCAACGTTTTATTCAATTAAGCTTGTTTAAAGAATTGTTGTCACGGAGTATAGGAATACCTATTTGTCTACATGCACGAGCGGTCCTAAGAATTTATTGTGCCTAAAGCAAATTTGCTTGCGGGTCGCAATATCCAAGAGAACGGCCCCGGGGGTGCTATCTTGTTTTATTTGCGCTCCGTAGCCGATAATGAACGTTTTTTCTTTGTATCTTTCCAGAACATTCAATATTGCTAAGCTTAAGGTGCAATAAAAGCAGTATTGAGTAACCTACTTTACCTTCGGGCGTCTACTTACACTGCCACAATATAATTATCATTTTACGGCTCGAATGTTTTTTTTAAAAAACGTACCTAAATAATTTAATGCATCAGGCTTAGCATTAGCACTCAACTTCTAGATAGACATTCACATATGGTGGAATCAACTTCAACTTCTTTCATAATGGCGCCGCTTGCTTTTCGCTACGACTCTGCCACAGTAAGGAGTGTCATAAACTTCAAAAAAACATTATATTAGAATTTTATAGAACTTAAAGTTTTTAGTTCATTGTTCAAATCAAAGTTGTAAATATAAAAATAAATGTCGTTTTCTTAGTCTCTCTAAAACTTAAAAAACTCTTGATTGATTTGAATATTTTTTTGTTTTTTTTTTTTAATACAGAACCCTGTATTAGAAAAATCCTATTTTTTGTTAGGTTCATGGGGTCATCTAGTTAAATAATAATTAGCGCAGTGTATGACATTTTACTCTATCCTAGCCTAGACAAAACAAAACCTTTCTAAAGTGTTTATGCTGCCGGTGCCTGGTGTACCAATACCTCAAAACTGAGATAAATGGCATTTCTGTATCCCCACTTAAAAACAAAGCTAAAGCCAACAAATACAAACAAACAATGCATTGATAGCCAATAAAATGTTTGCAAACTTTTACGGCCAGAACGTTTGGAGTTTAACCATAGACATAAAAGGCAGAATAATAATGAGCTTACACACTGAGGAAAGCTAATAATTAAAAACGAACACAATAATGAGATTTACTCGTAATTATTTCAATAATTTCAATATCCACAATTAGTTACAGAGATCATTACAGAAAATAATTTGCTTTGTTTAGTCTTCCTAAACAGCTGTTAAACTATCAGTTAACATAAAGATTCATCTCGTTCATTTGTTAAATTCAATAGCTGAATTATAAGAAAGTAAAACTGAAAGGGTTTTCTAAAGCTGCAAAAGATGATCCTTATCCTTTTATGGGTTCAAGGAGTTGGGTAAGCCTCCGGGGTAATATTTATGTTGGAATATTACCCTTCTTTAGAGGCTTTAAAAGAAAGTTTTAAATGCTTTATGTACGCTTGTATGGCCGATGTTTGTGGTTGTTTTATATTGCAGACTGTCAACCGACGACGCCGAGAAGGCATTTTATTGTGCAGGATTATGAGATATCCATTGCTCTGTTGGCTCGCTCGCCGGCAAACGGGTCAGCTATTGTTTTTTTATTGGTCGGCAATTTGCTTTGCTCCCTAGTTTAGATATCTTTCGCTCTTAGGATGGTGAGAATATTGCATTTTCGGTGCTAATACTTAGTTTACTCGTAGATACATAGTTTGTAAATACCTTTTCTAAACTTAAATCTTGTTAAGACGTACTTTTACTAAAATTTATGTACAAAAGGAAATGTATTGTTGATACCTACATATCTAAAATTATTACATTCCTATAATTTAAAGCTCTTTCTCGCTCCAAAACTTTGGGTAGGATATTTAAATAAAGCCAAGAAATTAGCGAAAAAATAGAGCTACTGTCCATTCCAATTCGTTCATTATGCACAGGTTTGATCCCATCTCATCCAATTATTGCTATTAAACGTAGTCAGAAATAGGACCGTTTTGTCAAAGTTCACTGAAATATTTAAATAAAGCCGAGCTTCTGATAAAACTTATTATAACACGAATTCAGTACGATAATAGAAGTCCAGCCCAAGTTTTTAAATATTAATCGCAGCTTCTGTTATTGTTACAATAATATTCTACAGAAATAATTTTCATTTGTTTACCTATGATAATTACGATTTCAATTGTTTGTCAACAAATCCAGGTGTTTTATTTGTTTTAAGATTTTCCTGTAGAAGTTCCTAATATTTGTTTTCATAACATATTTAACACACAGGGGTCTAGCTTTTAAGAAACCAGAGCAAATCTTAAAAACTTTTCATTTAGCTGCACCGTTAAGGTTTTTATTTTGAAAACATTTTATGCAGATCATTCCGCATTTCAAGTAGATAGAGGAGGGAATTAATTCTTAATTATTTAAAGCTAACTTAAAATTCTTGTTTGAAGCGTTCCGTTTGGTAATTTATGTAATTATAAACCATTCCATCTATAATGCAAACACGTCGCGTATTCCGTGTGGTTCCGACGGACGGAAGCCATCCATTTGATTTGAAATAACAATAAACAAAGGTTTCGGTTAAGATATAAATGAAATAAGGGCAACGTGTACAGCCGTGTTGGCGTTTATGGCGCTGCGTCGCGCTGCCCTAATTGATTTTATATGAGCTTTTAGCATTCTGTTGTAGAAAAATGCATTATATAAACAAAGAAATACGATAAAGCGCCTAGTTTTACATTAATAAATCCAGTGGTAAGTACCATGATTCTCTAAAGTTTTAAAAAAGGCACTGACGCATAAATCCTGTAAACAAATTCAAATATTTGTCCAAAATCAGTAATTTACACTGCTTTGTTGAATGGGATCGCTACTCACGAACAATAAAAACGTATCGCCGATGTATCACCACTGAACAAAGGCCCGCTCAATCTTTATTTAGGGCCTCCCTCGGATGCACTGCCGGCTCAGCACTGCGCGATATTTATTCGCAGCGTGATTTTTGTAATAAATTACTTTGACAGCCGATATTTTGGGGCGTAAAGAGCAGGGGGTGCGGGGAGTACAAGACAACGCTTTCAGGCGATGACTTGTGCCCGGTGATATAAATATTTGCGTATCGCACGGGCGCCCGCCGGCTGCCGCCGCCCGCCTCCTTCAAACGCTACTCGGCACGCGACCATCCGCCTCTACGTTACGAGTTTATTCCACTTTAAATATCCTATGCGATTCACAAACTCTACTCTAAAACGATGGCTTTATTCTAAAGTAGATTTAGATTCAAGCGTTCTAAGAATGTTGTTAGATCTAATATTTAATAGAATTAAATGACAGAGGCAGCATGCCAAAGTTGTTAATGAATCATTTATCTTTTAAGATTAAACATAAATAATTCTCGGTTAAAAAAAAAAGAAAATATCGAAATTAAAAAACGGTAGAGTCATCGATCATCGGGACATTATCACGCCATTAGGAGCAATAAGCTAACTTTAGTGAAAACTTTTCAGATAAGGAGCGAGCGAAGGAGATTATTTAAAATATTGGGCAAGTAACAAATTTTCTAACGATCGGCGCAATTCGATAAACTTCAGGCAAGTTAGCAGAGAGTTGTTCAAGTTCGCGAGCGTGTTTCTGTACCTTATCGGCCGTCGAAGTAACAAGCTGAGATAAATGAAGTTTGGTTGCTGTTCATTTAATGGCAGGACGGAAGTTCGGCGACGTGACCGGAGCGAGGCGCCCTCCCAGCGATAATTGTCCAATTATTAATAAGAAACAAGGACGATAAGGTGTTGTGTACAACGCACGCTTCCTTTAGTAAACCCGATCTCCATCTTTGATCTTTCATTATTCAAAGTTATGCTCCGGTATTGCTTTCAGCTAGATAAAATAACGACTCTATTGTAAAGGCGTGATTGTTGCCTTTATCCGGGCGAAAAATTCTCGAGAGACCGTACATTTATTACCTTACCTTGTTAAGTAAATAAAACAAATTGTAAAGCCAGTTAAAGCTTCTTTATAGAGTTTCTAGTTTTAACATCCGAACAAAGGGTAAAGGAAATACACGAGGAAACAAAAGCCTACTAACGAATTCGAACCAATACCGTGACAGATTTATGGAGGTAGGTACAAATTGTAACGAGATCACGGCGAAAACGTTAAGCTCTAATTAGTTGTGAATTTTCGATGAGTTGCGTTGTTTTACTTGTGGCCAATCGAGTAATATACTTACTAAAGTAATCTTGTGGCATTTTTCATGAAACTAAAATAAATTTTAACAAGATCTTACCATAGTAAATAGTAGTATAGTTGATATATTAGTATTGAAAATACATTTATGAATGTAAGCGGGTTAAAAACGAACCTAGTTTGAGTTTGAAGTATACCAACGTTTCGTGAATGCGGTTATAGACGCATAATGAATGCATTCATAATGAATTCGTCAAACTATAGTTTTTATAGTGAAATAGTGTACATAATATTCATAACATACATCTCCTGTTTCATAAGGTGGCATAGCGGATCTACGCCGTAGCTGTCTACGTCAGATGTCTACGCCGAGCCAAAGCAGCTATTGAATAATAAATTAGATTGAACTCCAGCGACACTCTTGACCTCCTTGCAGGTCAGATTTGTTCCCATCGTGTGGACTGAGGTGCCTCGTGTAGGACCCTTTATGTTAAGCCGACTTAAGCGGCAGGCTTTAGCAGTAATAATAACGATCCTGTGGGACTAGAGCTCAAAGGTCTACACGCAGTGATAGCATTATAAATCTTATAACATATAACGGCTTAGGAGACATTATTGATAGCCACTGCGTAAAATTACAACGCTATTATAAATAAATAAATAATGCTGCACAATCCACACAGCATCATCAAGCCCCATGCTAAGCAGAGCTTGTGATATTTGTACTAGATTAGTGATATACTTAATACAATACTTACATATATAGATATTTTTTATTATACATAGAACACCCGTAACAAATATTTGCAGATCGTATAAACATTTGTCCCAAGGCAGGACTCAAACCACCAACCTCCTGCGTCGCAGGCGGACCTTCGCCCGCCGCGCCACATCGGTCGTCAAATTATACTCAACATTTGGGGTATGTAATTTTCAGTTGCAATTTGGTGAATGTTTGGTGCCTGATTATGCGTAGATTGCCAATCAAAATGGCATTATCAAACCAACCGCGTATGTAATGCGGCTGGCTTAATTGATTATGGCTGATAGATAACTAGTGATTATACCTACTCCACTTGCCAACTTTGCAATGATTACATCAGGCGTTAATAGCATTTAGTTTATATGTATACAGGGTGTCCCCCGAATATCTGCACACCCCCAAGTGAGCAAACATCATAAAAATGTTTGTCAAATATTTTTTTTTAAATTGGCCAGAACTCTTGCTCACCGAATGGCAAATATTAGGTCCTTACATATGAAATTGGCGTTTTGTATGGGAGGAACAAAAAGTCGAATATTTTTTAATATAATATATTTAATTAATCAAAGTATGAACCATTATTTTCTATGCACTTTTGCCATCTTATAGGTAGTTCATTGATCCCTTTACTAAAAAAACCAGTCGGACGGGAATCAATAAAATCTTTGAAGGCGATTTGGACTGCCCCATCGGAGTTGAATTTTTTCCCTTGCAAGAAGTTATCCAAATTTCGAAAAAAATGGTAATCTGTTGGAGCAAGGTCCGGGGAGTACGGAGGATGTCTTAGACTTTCCAATTGAAGCTCTTCTAATTTAGTAGCCGTCTGTTGCGCAGTGTGTGGTCTAGCGTTGTCGTGAAGCAGCAGTGGCGTGGAGCGATTGACCAGCCTAGGTTGTTTAGCCGCTAGCTTTTCCATCATGGTTTGCAATTGCTGACAATAGACATCAGCCGTAATAGTCTGGCCAGATTTGAGAAAACTGTAATGAACAATACCGGCACTAGTCCACCAAACGCTTACAAGTAACTTTTTTGGGGTTAATTTTCGCTTGGGGCAGGATTTGGCTGGCTGGCCAGGATCCAACCATTGCGCTGAGCGCTTCCGATTATCGTAAAGAACCCATTTTTCATCACAGGTAATGATTCGGTTTAAAATACCTTCATTGTTGTGCCGGTTTAGTAATGTAACGCAGCAGTCGACGCGCGTTTGCCGGTTTGCTTCAGTCAATTCGTGAGGTACCCACCTTTCAAGCTTTTTAATCTTCCCAATTTGCTTCAAGTGAATTAAAACAGTTTTATCACTAACATCGCAGCCTGCAGCTAACTCGGACGTGGTTTGCGATGGATCCGCTTCCACAATAGCCTTCAACTCTTCATTATCAACTTGAGTCTCAGGCCGTCCACGGGGCTTGTTCTGCAGGTCAAAATTTCCAGAACGAAAACGTTGGAACCAAAAACGAACTGTGTTTTCTTTTGCAACACGACCGCCATACACATCATTCACCCTTCGAGTTGTTTCCGCAGCACTAGTGCCACGGCGGAACTCGTACTCGTAAATAATGCGATATTTTAAGTTTTCCATTTTGTAAAATGAGTGACGCAAACAGAAAAAAACAGAAGAAAAAAAACAAATGAATGACGATCATCGAAGCACAAATACATGAGTCTATAGCTGTACAAATTTGAATTTGGAATTCCTTACCAAAGAGGAGAAATTTGTGATTAAAGTGGCCAGTACGAAAAACGCCAATTTCATATGTAAGGACCTAATATTTGAAATATTGCTTTCCGCGAGTGGGAATGACTTACTTAATTCGTCATATTTTATATTTAAGTATAAGTCTCAATGTTACGCAAATTACCTTAATTCACTCTTGGAAATTATTATCTATCGATTATCAACAACCAACAGTTAAATTAATTTGTAAAAATATATAAAAATACACAGAAACCCGAAAATATGTGAAGAAGTTCCAGAATTTTTCTGGTTATCGAGCATGGCTATTCTGGCCACTTTTTCCAACATATTCGTCGATCATTTTTGATCTAGTTTTACCCACTTATGTGTGCAGATATTTGGGGCTGATAAGTTGATAATCCTGCAGGTACTTGTGCGAGTAGGTATGGCTGATCAGAATCAAAAACAAAAAGCAAATAGTTAAACGGTTTGGGAGTTATATAATTTTTTCAAAACTTGTAAAATACTTATTTCTGTTTATATTTTTGGGTATCATGCGGTTTTTATGGAATACATAGAATAATAATATTGTTCTTAAACAAAAATATTCATATTGCGAAGGAGGTGGTTTGAACTTCGTCCGAACGATAAAAACGAAAATTTCGTTCGTCCATGGTTTGAACGATAGCTATGTCAAAGTCAAAGTCAAAGTCAAAAACTCTTTATTTCCATAAATACAATAAATGTATACTTAGAAAAGGTCAAATTCTTAATAATTAAACACTGACACGGAAATAAAGTGAAATTTTTGATTTCAGTCGCTTCGGTACGTAGACTAAAGTAAAGAAGCGACGAAGAAACCTTTAGCCTGTTAGTTGTTATTTTTCGAGTTGGAGCAAATTCCGTCCCACGCTTTTTTATCCTCTAGATAATCTGATATTTTATAGAAGGCCATTTTACACAGGAAGGTTTTGACAATTTGTTTGAATTTATTTACTGATAATTTTTGCAACTCACTAGGAGTTTTGTTGTAGAAGCGTATACATTGCCCTTTAAAAGATACTTTAATTTTGTGTAGTCTAGTTGTGGGCACAGCGAGTTTATGTTTATTCCTTGTATTCAAATTATGTACATCGCTATTCTTAGGGAACCGATTGATATTTCTATGAGTGTACAATAGGTTTTTATAAATATATTGACATGGTACTGTCATTATGTTTATTTCTTTGAATTTATCACGCAGGGATTCTCTGGGACCCATACTATAGATAGCACGAACAGCCCTCTTCTGCAACACAAATACGGTGTTAATATCTGCAGCGTTCCCCCACAGTAGAATACCATAAGACATAATACTATGGAAGTAGCTGAAATAAACAAGTCTAGATGTATCCACGTCTGTAAGATGACGGATTTTTTTGACAGCATATGCTGCAGAACTAAGTCTCTTCGATAGCTTATCTATGTGTGCGCCCCATTGAAGTTTATTATCTAAGGTGATTCCTAAGATAAAGATAAAGATAAAGATATTTTATTTGCTTGAACACAATGTAATTTACACAGATGTTAATAATTTTAAGTTTCAATTATGTTCTACTAAGATTAGCATGCAAATGTTACAGTAAGTTAATAATGAAACTATGCTATTTTAGACAATGTCAAATAATTAAAGAGTTATAATAGGAACAGGCGTACAGATGATGTCAAAATTTATCTGTCATAAAATCTTTAATATTGTAATAGCATTTGTTAATTAATAATTGTTTCAATTTAGTCCTGAATATATTGTCGTCAAGATCTTTCAATGATTTAGGTATTTTATCATAGATTTTACGTGACATACATACTACACTTTTTTGTAGGAAAGCTGTTTTAATGTTAGGCATTTGGAGTTTACTGCTATCACGTCTATTTCGCACTACGAAGTCAGACTTACGTGGGAAAAGATGGGGATGTTTTCTAACAAATAATGCCATTTCAAATATATATAACGACGGAAGCGTTAGAATCTTTTGCTCAATGAACAAAGGTCTACAACTGTCGGTAACGTGCAGGTTAAACATTGATCTAATACACCTTTTTTGTCTTTTAAATATGAAGTCTGTATTGGTAGAGTTAGCCCAAAAAATTATTCCAAACCTTAGGATAGACTCTACTGTTCCATAGTATGCTGTAAGTAGTGTTTCTGTATTAACAGTTGAGGATAGTTTGTAGAGTGCATAGGTAGAGCTACTTGCTTACTTAAGAGTTCAATATGGATTTTCCAATTTAATTTAGAGTCAATTTGAATACCTAGAAATCTGGTTGATTCTACCACGTTTACTTTATTACCATTAAACTGTAAGTCTATTTGAGGATAATTTTTAATTCTTTGACTAAAATGCATAATGTTTGTTTTATTTATATTTATTTTCAGATTATTATTGTCAAGCCATTTAATTATTGAATTTATTGAATTATTAAAGTCAGAATTATATGTATTAATGCATCACATTTTATAGTTATTGTACCATCGTCAGCGAATAAGGTCATTGGTTGATTGACTGATCTAGGCAGGTCGTTTATATAAATAATAAACAGTAAAGGTCTTAGGACACTTCCCTGGGGAACGCCAAACTGGACTGGACGCTCTAAAGAACGATATGACTTTTCACATTTTGTCTTGATATCCATTTTTGTAATCTCAGTAATTTGTCTACGGTTTTTAAGATATGAGCAGAGTAGTTGAGATACTTTTCCTCTGAGTCCATACGCTTCTAATTTATTAATCAAGATGTCGTGATCTACGCAGTCAAACGCCTGGGTCATATCACAGAACACAGCAGATACAGGTGTTCTGTTGTCTACTGACAGGACAATATGTTCAATGAATTCATAAATTGCTAAGTTTATCGATTTGTTACGTCGAAACCCTTTTTGTTCATTGCATAGTAATTTATGCTTTTCCAAATAAGAATATATAAGAAAACGGTACTTTCTACAATTTTTAACGTTTCTCCTTTTACATTTACATCAGCCTGAACTTGTTTAACATTAGGTAGAATAAATCTAATGCATTTCGTTTTGGTTTCGTTAAGCAAAAGATTATTGACATTAAACCAATGGACTACTTTTGAGATTGCATTATTCACATCATCGAAATTCGTGTCTTGTCGTTTCATTTTAAAAATTAATGAAGTGTCATCAGCAAACAATACAATCTCGTGATTATTCTTAACAAGATGAGGCAGGTCGTTAATATAAATTAAAAATAGGAAAGGGCCGAGGATAGATCCCTGCGGTACACCCATTGTAACTACAGACCCCGAAGACCGTTTCCCATTAATGTCAACTCTTTGTATCCTATTACTCAAATAAGATGTAAGAAGACCCAAAGAGCTGTTCCTTATTCCATAGTGATTTAGTTTCCTGATTAATGTTTCATGGTGTACGCAATCGAATGCTTTTGACAAGTCGCAAATATGGTGTTCGTTACTTCCTTGGATAGGACAAAATGTGTTTCTTACTATTCGAACTTAGCTATTAGTGAAAAGTAATACGTAAGTATGTAATACTTACGTATACAGGGTGCCACCAAACATGTGTACTTAGCCGAAAGGAGGTGATACTATACCCCCAGGTGATGAACTTTTGTTCGACGATGTTTTGACAATGATTTTTTTTAAAAGTATTTTGATAAATAAATACTTTTTATTCATATTCATGTTATTTTACGTGTATTCTGGCATTATTATTATTGTTATGAAATTTCAATGGATTTACATAATTTTTGTACTTATTTTATTATAAAACTGCCTTTGCTGAAAAAACAAGCCAAAAACATTTGTGAAATATATCACAAATGTTTTTTGGCTTGTTAAATAATGCAAAAGTGTGTATAAAATAATTAAAAAAATCTTTATTATCAAGTTGATCCTCTCGGGGTCCTTAATAATAAGGTAATCACCCCTTTTCGGCTTAGTACACATGTTACGTGGCACCCTGTATTTGCGGGCAAATATAAACTTGTTCTACAACATCATAAATTAGTATAGCCCCGCCATTGTCAGAATTTCGTATATTCCAAACGTAGGTATATTCTGATTATTCCAAATTAATTAATTCAAAGTTGTTATTGGTATAACAGTAGGTACTGCAAGTCTAATTGTGGCTTAGGGCAAAGGGAATGCTTTGGTGTACTTATGACTTGCGAGTAGGTAATGTACGTATGTATTAGAGGTATATTGGTGTTATAGAAAATTATAGTTGGCTGTTCCCTCGTTAAATTAATTTAACACTTCTATCTTTCATTTTCATTTTTGCTAGGAACAAACTAAAAAAAATTATGGGTTCAGGAACAAACTAAAAAAAGATGATAAGTTTATGTTATTGTTAAATTGTTGTTCGTAAACATTAGTAATATAAGCAGTTAATAATGTAAGTAGTATAAATTATAAACTAATGTTTTTGTACTTAGTCTTGATCCGGAGATCAAGTCTACCCAAATCTTTTGTATCAAGTCTCCCCAATCACAACAAGTATAAGTATTATTTCATATAAATTAAACCAATAACAAATAGAAATTTGGGATAAAGGAAAATAAAAGCATACAATATTTGTGTTTCTTTTCTTTTATCAACAATTATACAGTGATTAAATTTGCCACTACCAATCCACATCCATAATATTGTCAATATTATTCGTTAGCATTCATAATACTGAGAGCATACAGGCAGTAGTAGTAGAAATATAAGAAACATTACAACATTCAAAACTTTGATGCAATCCAAACACCTCTTGTCGGAGAGAATATTTTTAAGTAATAACGAAATGTGATACAAATTTATTTATTTATTATTTATTAAAAACAACATCATTACAGGATTTTTTTAGCCCTGAGGCGATGCTAAATCTAGGTAACTTATGTTAATTAATCTAATTTTAAAAATACTATAGCAACTACACATCTATACAAAATATATATAAATATTTTAAAACCATCATGGTTATTAATACTAAATTAATTTACAACGGGATATTTACCATGATTTGAGTTTTGAGTTTTCCAATATTTCGGCATGTTTCATACCACGAAACAGAAAGAACAGTGGAAGTGCTATGCAACAAAATTACTATAGGCAACGTTGTCGCCAATATCACACAAATAAACCGATAATCATAGTCTCTACTACTAGACTCGGCAAACGTAGTGTAGGATGCCATCCGGCTTGGTGGGATGTGGACCAGCGAAAGACTACAGGCAGATGCAGCAAGCGTCAAGCTGAAGACAGGGAGCTATGGCACTCATTAGGGGAGGCCTATGTATAAAGGCCGAGGATAGCTCGGCCTTTTCCTATTTTTAATTTATATTAACGGTCTGCCTCATCTTGTTAAGAACAATCACGAGATTGTATTGTTTGCTGATGATACTTCATTAATTTTTAAAAAGAAACTATAAGACACGAATTTCGACGATGTGAATAATGCAATCTCAAAAGTAGTCCATTGGTTTAGTGTCAATAATATTTTGCTTTACGAAACCTTAACGAAATGTATTAGATTTATTCTACCTAATGTTAAACAAGTTAAGGCTGATGTAAATGTAAAAGGAAACGTTAAAAATTGTAGAAAGTACCGTTTTCTTAGGAATCACCTTGGATCATAAACTTCAATGGGGGCCCCATTGAAGTTTATGATCCATCCATTATGACACACAATAAGCTATCAAAGAGACTTAGTTCTGCAGCATATGCTGTCAAAAAATCCGTCATCTTACAGACATGGATACATCTAGACTTGTTTATTTCAGCTACTTCCATAGTATTATGTCTTATGGTATACTACTGTGGGGGAACGCTGCAGATATTAATACCGTATTTGTGTTGCAGAAGAGGGCTGTTCGTGCTATCTATAGTATGGGTTCCAGAGAATCCCTGCGTGATAAATTCAAAGAAATAAACATAATGACAGTACCATGTCAATATATTTATGAAAACTTATTGTACACTCATAGAACTATCAATCGGTTCCCTAAAAATAGCGATGTACATAATTTGAATACAAGAAATAAACATAAACTCGCTGTGCCCACAACTAGACTACACAAAATTAATGTATCTTTTAAAGGGCAATGTATAAGCTTCTACAACAAAACTCCTAGTAAGTTGCAAAAATAATCAGTAAATAAATTCAAACAAATTGTCAAAACCTTCTTGTGTAAAAAGGCCTACTATAAAATATCAGATTATCTAGAGGATAAAAAAACTTGGGAAGGGGTTTGCTCCAACTCGAAAAATAACAACTAACTAACAGGCTTCTTCGTCGCTTCTTTACTTTAGTCTACATACCGAAGCGACAGAAATCAAAAATATCACTTTATTTCCGTGTCAGTGTTTAATTATTAGAATTTAACATTTCTAAGTGTACATTAATTGTATTTATGGAAATAAAGAGTTTTTGACTTTGACTTTGACCTGCCAAGTAGACGGCCGCCGTACTTCTTTACCAACCCAATTGCAATATGACATGAAATGAAATGATAATATTTAATCGAAAAAGCAATAGGTACACAATAACAATGGTGAACTCTATGTTAAGCTAAATATAGGTGTTATCAGTTTCTCGTCAAGTATAATTAAGTATAAATTACATAATATAATTAAGTCTAAATAACATAAATTAGTTCGACTTAGGCATGTAGAGATCAGGAAAGGTTCGTCTTTGAGGAATTACAAATTGCTTATAGTCATTGTCTAAGAACTATCTAGCAAAAGAAGTTTGACATTATTTAAAAATGATTGCATTCCAAAATTTTGCTCAGTTTAATACAAGTCGAGTACAATCTAAAAGTAAGTTTTTGTAATCTCTTAGAACGTTCTTAATTGTCTTAAGAGGGTCCAAACGGATCCGGTAGTTTCTGTGACTTAAGGGGAAGTAATATCTTAAGTACCTACCTACTTGATAATCGTTTCTGCCAAACTTCGCCTATTGTTCCTAAGCCATTACCCACTATTATAGTGTTATTACATGGACCATTACGGTCAATGGAAGGAAAATCAATAAAGGAATAATAAGTATTTTGAAAAAGTACCTACTTGCCAGTGAATCTTTTTTAACCCGCGACAAAAGAAAGAGTTATAATGAGTCGTTATTGTAATTCCAAAAACTTGTTCGAACAGAATGAAAACATGGTTTTTTTTCGTTTGAAATGATATGGAGTGTGAGTCGACCATGTCAACCTAGACAGGGTCTATGACCCTGCCTAGGTTGACATGACACTCTACCAAAACCATTTTTCTTCCGTGAAAGATCCTTGCCATCATAGTTCTAAGGTCAATAGGGTATTTTTTATCTTTTTTGAAAAACGCCACATTTTTTTTGCCTTTGACATTTTTTGTGTATCCACCTGACAGATAATATGTTTCCCGTCTGTGGGATGAAGTATTATAGCCAATGAGTGTTTTCACGAAAGAAGTCCCGCGGCAATTATTGGAACAATAATTATTTCAATGTTATGTATATTCGCTAAATTCATTCGGTTGCACTTCCTATAGCGCTGCGTCTAGGGGACATCTTCCGTGAAAAGCACTCTAGCTACTTAATCGTAGGGAGCTACCAAAATATAAATTGGTTTTGCCGTTCAAATGTTATGATGGCTTAAAGTAAAATCGTCGTCAGGGATTTATTTATGTTTTGTAGAATTAGATTGTTTGTATTGTGTACATGGACTGGACGAACTTTTCATGACAATTTCTTTCGTCTAACAATAAAATAACGGTTATCCCCTTGGATCCAAGTGGCACAACCAGCAGCGCCATAGGTTTTATCGCCTGTGGATCAATAAGAATAGTGCCTCGGGCCATTTATCTTATAAGATAATTGGATAAATCCAGTGGAAATAGTGCCTGGGCCTGCTGTTGTCATTGAAAATTAAATTTCCGGTAACTCTTCTCATACGTACCCTGGTTTGACTCATGTTCCTTACATTTGCCCTTTTAAGGGACTTAATAATATTTAAATACCTAGTACCCAAATAAAAAAAATTTAATTTGATAAATCCAGTGGAAATAGTACCTGGACCTGTTATTGTCATTGAAAATTAAATTTCCGGTAATAGTTCTCATGAGTAGGTACCAAGGTTTGACTCATGTTCCATACATTTACCCTTGTCAAGGGACTTAATAATTAAATTAATGAAAATAGTAATTAAATAACTAGTATCCAAATAAAAAAACAAAAGTCAAGTGATAATCGAACTCACGCACCGAGAGGGTTCCGTATTATAAGACCTTGTTTTTTTGTGAAATATCATGATTCTAGATCAACGGGAAGTAGGTAGGTTTTGGTCCCTTGCGAGAATCAATTTTTTTTTTTGTGAATTAACTACAAATGTAAACATTTCGGATTTTTCCCTTTACTTGTGCTACAAAAGCTTTACTTGCCAAATTTTATGATTCTAGGTCAACGAGAAGTACTCCATAGGTTTTGTGTGCAAGTGATTCCCTTGGAAATTTCAAAATATGCGGGCATAAACGGCTGTAACTTTTGATTGCGTTGACTTAGAAGTTTAATTTATATCACGGCTCCAAAAGGGTTACTTTCATTAGAGCCGTGATGATGAAGTTGAACTAAATATCAAATACTCAAGTCCGTAAGAACGAAGAAGTATTTGATGTTAAGTTCAACTTGATACCTCCACGCGTTCCTGAGAAAAGAGTGTTGACAGACGGACAACAAAGTGATCCTGTAAGGGTTCCTTTTGAGGTACGGAACCCTAAAAACCATAGAATAAAAACACCGGCAGTAAACTAAATATTGCGTAGATTAGGAAATATTTAGTACTGTTTTCTAAAAATATTACTTTACTAGTATATCACCGTGCAAATGCTTGATGACGCTGTAAATAACATTGTAGCTTCCGGAAACTTGTAAAATTGCTTACAGTACATTTTAGGTTACTATGTATTTATACCTAGTTCGAGCTTTGATGGAAAATGAAAACGATATAGAAATACCATTTAAATTAAAAGTGTTAATATGTCTAATGTTTATTGATCTCTCTATTGGGATACCAAACTAACAATTTCTAAGAAATATCTTTAGAGAGTAAATTGCAGCGAACTTTAATAGGTAAATCATATTATGACTGTTTTTTTTTTTACTTAGACGAATAAGAAAGAAACGAAACGTTACGAAAACGCTCGTAGTAAATATTAGCCATTCAACCATTTAATGCTGGAGCATGCTTCATAATTATATTTATTCCACGAATATTATGACGATAAGCAATAAAGATACGTTTATTGCAATTGCTTACTAATTTTACACCGTTGTAGGGTCGCAGCCAACTGCTCTTATAACACATAGTTACATAAAGTTTTCTAAATGTTACTTAGGATTGTTATTGTTTTAACTTTTTAAGTTTAAGTTATGTGTTACTTACCAACGGTATCTTTAAAACAAATCACAACATGGAAGACAAGTCCAAAGTGTATATAGAACAAAAGTTTTCCCAACAACATCATTCAAAACACATTTCAACTCAGAAAAAAGAAGTTTTTCGGAGCATAATATCGCGGCTAAGTTAAGGTTGGTTTTCGCGGCATAGTACTTTCGCGGGTGGAAGTTTCGTAGCGCGTAGCAGCGTAGAGGCGCTACGTACCGCCCGTGCCGCCGATAGCCGACTGCGGCAAGCCTTGGAGGCTTCACGGGCCGGAGAGGTACGCCGCCGCCCTCATAGTGCACACTTTCACAATGTGCACATGCGCTCGCTGCTAGCTTTTCCACACGAGCGGAACCAAACTTAATAATAATTTTGCCTTTCCACTTCAATGCTCAATCAAATAACTGTCACCAGAGATACGTTTTAAATTTTTTCAACTACAATATCTCTCCATTTCTGTCGGATTGCTTTTAAATATTGGATCAATG
This sequence comes from Eupithecia inturbata, assembly GCA_963662085.1. Classification (NCBI taxonomy): domain Eukaryota; kingdom Metazoa; phylum Arthropoda; class Insecta; order Lepidoptera; family Geometridae; genus Eupithecia; species Eupithecia inturbata. Next base: position 6,901,295 of record OY759186.1, on the reverse strand, counting down.
GATTTTTTGTTTGACGCAATATTTGAATTAATTTATTTTCTTTTCCATATGCCATAAGACGGGCGTGTAGACTCCATCACTATGAAAGTAAAATCCAAGAACAAAATTATTGTGAAAATATTGGCATTCGTACACGTTTCCTCCCAATAAATGTAAATTAAATTTCAAACCCCGGATATTTAATATCTGGGACGGAGAACGCAAAATATTTTACTTTCACTGTCTTTATGATTTTCTGTAGCTACGGAAGGTACCTACTCACATTTTTTGTGCATTATGATTTGTTCAAACAAGTCAACATTGATAATTTGATTCCATCCTTTTTCCTAACTATATATTCCTAAATATAACAGAACGGTTTTACCTCGATCTTTTTTACTTAATATAGGATCACCGGAAGTTTATTGTTACATTTTCTTATTTTAATGTACTAACACAATACATTTCCGTGTTCTGGGGATAATACTGTATTAAAAATATTGGGCACAAAGTGCAAACGCAAACATTACATATATTTTTTCATATTGCTACACCCTGTAAAGATACCTCTAGCTCGTCTATTTACTCGTCAAAATAAAAGTACCTTTCTTTAACCTTATGTAAAATGGAAATGCAGTTGGCGTATTCAAGAAGAAAATGCATTCTGCAGATACCGAGTTGAGCATTTTGAGATTGCGACGTGGGGCTTTGGTCTCGCAGACCTCTTTGACACTCGATTGTTTGCAAAGACACAAAACCGTCAGCTGGCGCATTCGCAACTTGCTCTGCTATGAAATGTGGTTTAGATAGTTTAAGTTACCTACAGATTATCTTCCTTACTTGTACAAAAGGATATATTGCGATCCTTCCGAAAGTGGATACTAAAATGAAATAAAGAGAATCAATTAATATTTATTTCCTACTAGCTGCGCCCCCCGCCCGCCCCGCGGCTTCGCCTGCGTGGAAATTGATTGCACACCCCCTAGGGGTAGTTTTGTAAAAATAAAAAATACGTGTAATCATTATTTACTTTATAGTTTATTTAAACCGAGTTTTGAGTGAATCGAACGACCCTTTTTATCCCACTCAGAGGTTAATTTTTGAAAATTAGATTAGTCTATGAGTTATTCTAGAAAAGAAACTATCTACATACCAAATTTCATCTAAATAGATTAAGTATTACGGAGACACGTGGTAACAAACATTCACACGAACTTTCTCATTTATAATATATGTAACTATGATTAGATAGTACCTATAAATTACAGATATGTTATCCTCCTTACTTGTAAACAAGATCCGTCAAGTGCGAGTGTGACTCGCGTGCCGAGGGTTTCGAACGTTTGTCAAGTATACCAATATTTACTATAGGTACCGGATAGAGAGTTTACTATTTAATGAATAGGTACCTAAAAATTAATTAAAAAACTAATAAATTAGGTGTAGGTAACACCTACTTTAGATGTATCGGTTTGCAAAATTCGTAGTATAGAGGGTAATAGTAAATTTTCAAGTTTTATCATAATATTTCGGAAAGTATGTAAATCACAGAAATTTCAAAAACTGATTTGAGATGTACAAACCGATACCTTTCATTTGATACCCCCCTCTGTGAGGTAGCCCCCCCTTTTGAACAAAAATCCCCACCTTTTTGACAATTTTTCAAATAGTGTTCCACAGACTTCTCTATATTTTTCCTGTAAAATACAAGGTGCCACGTTATCGGTGTGCTAAGCCGAAAGGGGGTTGTTGTGCACCCAACTGATCCGCATGGTCGGTTTTCAGATATACGTTTTTTTTAAGTTTTCATAGTAAAATGTAACTTTACTCAAACGCTAAATAAAGTGACAACCCTATCACTCACGCTAACACCTATCACCACATTCACCATAAGTCATCGGTTGCGCGCCATTAATAGAAAAGTTGAAGTTGACATCGGTTTGCGCCAAGTGGGGAGGTCAGACGAGTCCATGTTGCCGATATTATTTTTTAACCTTTTGAAATAAGAATAATTTCTAACATGATCACTTATAATAATAACTTAATTTTTCAATAAAAAGCATCTTGACAGACTTCCAAACCGTCCTAAGAATTTTAACTAATGTTTTGACATTAGTTAAAATTCTGTCAAGATGCTTTTTATTGAAAAATTAAGTTATTTTTAGCACACGTAGAGGTCTGTTGGACGAGTCCGTGTGTTGCAGGGCACCGGCGGTGTACAGTCGTTTCTCATTGGCTGTCGGCTAAGTATGGGCGGTGACAATTGAAGGTCAGGAATCCTACTGATAAATAGCTGATGTAGGGTTGACACTAACATAAAACTTGGCTATTTGGGATAAAACTCTCAAGGTCTTTTTTTCAGTAAAAAAACCTTGAAACCTGGAAAGTGCTAGAATAAAAAATGTTCGTGGGAGGGAGGTGGACCACCTCCTTTCCGCTTAGTACACCAATAACGTATAGATATATACGTTATTGGTTTACCTTATTGGCACCTTGTATAGATCCATATCCACAAACGCTACATACATTTTATAAGGATCGCTCTGCAAACTTCGGAGATAGGGGGGGGGTCCCCCTCCGAATATGAAACCTACAGAAATTATGAATACTTACTGTTTTGAAATATACAAATTGATACCTTTCATTTGATACCCCTCTTGGCCTTGTTTTTAAGGTCTCTTTTAAGATTTCGACATATTAATTTGTACTTAGAAATTTTGTTTTAATTTTTTTTCCTTTTAATCTGTATAGCCGCAAAAAATGTATTATTTTAAATTTCAAGTTATTTGCTGCTTTAGTTGCTGAGAAAAAGACGGAACAAAGGACAGAAAAAGCGAGACTATAAGGGTTTCGAACCGATCTCCATTCTTCGAAACTCTAAAAAGGATATACTGTGATCCTTCCGCAAGTGGATAACAAAATGAAGTGAAGAGAATCAATTAATACTTTTCATATCATCTATTCGAAAAGAGGCAAAGGGTTCCTCGATAAGTGCGAACAAAGAGGGTCATCCCAGCGCACTTAATAACAGTGACGAAATGACCTTTGAATTTGGAATACTAAAAGTTTGAACGCAATTCGCTTCAATAAAGTCCTGGCCGGTAATAAAAAAAACAATCGCGTGGCATGGCGCGAATATATATTCGTATAAAATAGTATCTCTTATATATATTTTTCTCGTATGATGAATTATTCTCATAGTTTAGGATAAAAAGAAGAGTGTGCCTCACGGGACTAAAATTATTTAACCTCGAGCGACGTACTCTGAGTCCCTCGCTACGCTTAGGATTCAAAAAATCGCTCTCGCCTTTAATACACTATTTTGTTCCCTTGTGATACAATCAACTATTATTTCCTATTTGTATTTCGTTTACAATTTTACCAGCCTATGTGCTCATTTTGTAAGCCTAAGGAAATACACGCTATTCTGATTTTCAGATCATCATTTGCCATGTACTCATTACTCAGTTAGGCGTATGTAGTAGGTACAGGTAGATTGGAGATAAATAATTTGTTTATAGAAAACACAAAGTTTATGCATAAAATGAGATAAAATATTCAACACTTAATTTATTTTTCTAGAACATGGTTTGAATTTCCCGGTTAAGTTGAAACAGGAGATAAATTGGAAATCTTCAAAGTAATTCGTACGAAACATGTTTGTTTGTGCTTACTTAGGGTCCTCTTTTGTGTTTGGTGGAAAACAAACTAAGTCCTTTGTCTGCTTGCTCTAAAGGCCTACGGCGGTCTCCTTATCATGGGGTCGTCCCATTTATACTCAGATCCTTCGTAGCTTGTGGCGAGGACGGTAACTCAAATAATTATATATAATTTTCTATGAAACTACGATTGCTAGACTAAGAGGCTGCGGAAAAGGCTTTTATTTTATAGAATTTTCCATTCTCGCTGCTCGCAGCATCTTTTCTGAGGCACTTTTTTCAAATATTACTCGCGGAAACAGCGTTCTGTTTACACAACGCTCGCCTTTCTGCTCATATCCAATGTAGTTTTCAGTTTAAAATTCATAGCGTAGCTTTTAAACTCTGTTAGATTCTGAATATTCCCACAGAAAAGCTGTTTTGTAGATTAATGTTCAGTCATTTTAATATTGAATTCGTTATAAATACTTGCGTAATGCAAGAATAATGAAGTAAAATGCGCAATCCAAAAAATTTACTTGTCGCACTAACGCAGAGTTTATATGCATAGAGTAGGTAATTCGTGTTATGTCCTTTATATTATAGTTTTATACAAAGCCTACCTACAATTGTTTACCATTATATTATATTGTACCAACCTACATAGTTAAATCTTTTGATTAATATAAGATAAAAATAAATGTTTTTGTTTATGTAACATTTAAAATGTCGCGTTTTAGACTAAGACTTCAGAACAGGTAGGAATATTTAATTCAACTGAAGAGTGTTTTGAGCTATTATTTACAAACTAATTAAAAACTATGCAAATGGGAACTTTTGCGTAGGCCACTTTCTCCCTCAGCTTTCATGTCGGAAATGTTTTTATTAAACATTAAAAATAAAAATGATATCAATTATTCATACTACCTTTCTCAAATAACACTTTCCATGAATTGGGTTTCATTCACTTTATGGAGGTTGTCCATTTCACCTGCACATATCTTATACATGTTTTAATGGTCGGCCGGTACCAAAATAAACCCAACTAGCCCTGTCGTCCGCAGACAGCGAATTGTTTGCCTTTAATTATTCTATGTGATGAAACTGCGATCGAATTCAACTTTATATCAATATTGTACTAGATATCTGCAATTTCGATGTTTCATGCTTCGATATTTGTTCGGTATGTAAAATACTCAGTCTGGAATTGGTTTTCAATTTAGTAGGTATGTACATAGGTCACCTACACACACACACGCAACCCCCCCCCCCCCCTATGTACATATGTACATGTATGAACATAGGGACCTATAGTCCCATCTCATTGTTATAATCTACCTATACATTTTATATGTAGGTACCGTATTGTTTTTATGAGAATACTACTAAATCTTAAAAATCCTGCGACAACACCTACCAACGCATAATACATTTTATATAGGTAGATAATTATTATTAGATATATCATAATTCCTATAACATTATTGTAAGGTCTAATGCAAAAAAGTTATCCACAACACCATATTTCCAAACGACTTATACGCAAAACGTTCTATGTGGGGATGACATACAAAACAATCTTAAAGTAAAAAGTACCCGATTCTTTGTAACCGTAACAGTTTGTTCAGCTGGGTTGGAATTAGGAGAGAAGGTTATTCCCCTGACCGGCATTCGGAGCCGGCCCGGCCGGTCATTCGGTTGCCCGGCCAGTTCAATATCTCGGGTCCACCGGCCTCAGGGGCATATTATATCCCATTTTGTACATACTATGTTAAAAATGACTTGCTCAGTGACGATAACAGAAAAGACACTCCTTTTTCTCAAAGGAAATGAATTTTTGCTTAGCTCAGAGTTAGTTACAAATGCGCAAACAGGCGAACGTTTTAGGGAAATTGCTCTTACTTTTCCGTACCTATTTATATTGTGGTCTACGGTAGACCTTTCTGAAAAAAATGGTCTGCGAATATTATATTATTTCGGCACGGATAATGATCTCTCAGTGGAGGTACTAGTACCTCCACTGAGTAGATCATTATCCGTGTCCGCAACTCTAGAGTTGCGTAATCTTTTGTAACGACCAGTAAGAGGTTACGTACATGTACTACCTAAGACCTATCTAGCCACGATAAAATAAAAAGATACTTTTTACAGATTTTCAATATAAGATAAATTTATCCACCGATCAAGAAAAGAAAAGGTATAAACACCATGCTAGATTAAAAGCCAGCGCCAACAAATTAAGTTTAAGAGTGACAGAGATAAAAAGTAAAGTTGCTGGAACTAAGGTACTTAAGGGACGAAATTAAATCCATAGATTACAGCCAGTGTGTAACTTGTACCCACTAGTCTCCGTGTTAAATTGACCTGTGTAAATTTGCCCTGTGACCAAATGAGCTGATCCTGCCTGACTGCTGATAATGCCCAGCTCATATAAATGTGCCTATAACAACGCTTCATCTGGTCGCTTGTTAATAATTCAATTATTGGAGACTGGTCCGAAACGGATAAGGTTAGATATGCGTATACCTCTATTAGAGGATGTTTGAAAGTTGTGCCAGTGACGGCTAAGATGAGGAGCAATACATAGGTAAGCATGATATGGCCAAGACTAGAGGAAGGAAGAAAGTCTTGTTACAAGGAGTGTTAGATAATCATGTGGGTTTTGTGAATGGATTTAGTAGTAAAGGTAGTCCAAAGAAAATATGGATGGATTGTGTGAAAAATTACATGAGTAAATAAATAAATAATGCTGGACAATCCACACAGCACCATGTAGCCCCAAGCTAAGCAGAGCTTGTGTTATGGGTACTAGATTAGATTACTGATATACTTAATACAATACATTACATAGATAGATATTTTTTATTATACAGAGAAAATACCCAGAACACCCGGAACAAATATTTGTCCTGAGGCGGGAATCGAACCCGCAACCTCCTGCGTCGCAGGCAGACCTTCGCCCACCGCGCCACAGAGGTCGTCGTCAGAATGATGATTATGATGGAGACATAGATCAACCAGCTTACTTTAGGTTTAGATGATGCTTTGTGGGCAGTTTAGCTTTCATTATTTTATTCTTTAAAAATTACAGTTTTAAAGAATAAAAGTTTACCAACAAAGATGGGTGACGAAAGGGATGACTATCGTCGAGGAATGTTTTCGCCATTGTTCATTTTAATATTTTTATTTACAAGAGAAGACACTGTGATAATAAATTTGGTCTGCAGTAGACGAGAGATTTCTTAATAAAGGAATATAATTTTTCGTATAGATACATATTCTGTAGGTTCAACATAATACTTCGTTTATTCATGGGTAACTTACGGACAAACATTTATGTCTGATTATACAAACTGTTTATTATGTTTTGGCTGTATTTATTTATTGGCTTTTTGACAAGATCAACGTAAATTAAACTAAACACCATACGATTAACTATTTATTCAGTTAAATACAAGTATCATATCAGTTATAAATAATAGATTGATGGATCAAGTCTGTTAACATTTGAATGACAAAAAATATCGAGTGACATTAGCAATTAATACCTGTTATGCAAATTACAGGTTATATTTTTAAAAGTATTTTTCGATAGTGCCAGTGGCATATGACGTGCAACTAAGTGGTGTCAATAAATCGTTCACGTGGCATGTTCTGTCTGGAGTGTCGTGTCCGTGCTGCATGTCGCTTCACGCACCATTGAACACGCTTTATACTTTGATAATATTAATCAACTGCAAAAAATATTCAGAATTTCATATTGATGTATGTGCATATTGGGACGAAATACCTGCAGAGAACAAATAATCAGCGTAGGTCAAACAAAATATATATATAATACCAGACAGCATATCTGATAAAAGGAAAAATAATAATAAATTCAATCTTTATTTAACTTTAAGCTATACTAAGTTTAAAAATATAAACTAATGCATGTACATATATCTAAGAGACGTGTAAGTGACTTGTTAGACCTTCTACATAATAATTGCAGAACTTGCAAGTCGTAAGAAAAGACTTGTACTGAAGGTTTAGAACTATACACTAGTAATTTGAATATTTTTTGATAACCTAAAGCTAATTCATTGATCGATTATACAATCAAAATTAAAAATTAATTACAGTTGACGGATCATGTTCTACATTTATTAGTAATTGATTTATGTCAATACATAAATCAGTTACTAATAAATTAAGTATATGTATAAATTAAAAGCCGAATTGAAACTAAAACAGAGTTTTGGGTTTTAGGTAGTTACATATACCTAAGGGTTTTCTACAAATTCCTTCCAAAACTTATAACTAAGTTTAATTAAGTTTCGTAACAATATTTTAATTATAGTATTCAAATTAATATAAATATGTAATTGAAATTCAAACTGTAAATTGCAAAAATATTTTAATTAATTTTAGATGTAGTTAAAAATTATTGTTTATATAAAAGTTGATTGGTTATATTATCATTGCAAGAAAAACATTTTCCAATAGGATTCAATAAATTAGTTCTTTGTAATTAAAATCTAATATCATGTGATTTGAGTTTGTGTAAAACGGAATGATAAAATAATATACTAATTAGTAATAGAGATTAATACTAATTACCTACAAATAGTTATAATAATAAAAATGCTAAGCAGAGTTTGTGTAAAAATAAAAATTATGGGTACTAGGTAACATATACAAAATGTGTGGCAACATTCATAATAATGCAAACTTTTTTAGATCTTCCATCTGCAATTAGGCGTTTTCTTATCAACAAATAGTTCGAACATATTTTTTATTATTAAACATTTGACGACCGATGTGGCGCGGCGGGCGAAGGTCCGCCTGCGACGCAGGAGGTTGCGGGTTTAATTCCCACCTTGGGACAAATGTTTGTACGATCAGCTAATATTTGTTCCGGGTATTTTGAGTATTTTCTACGTATAATAAAAAATATATATCTATGTAACGTGTATAGTATTAGGTATATCAAAGTCAAAAGTCAAAGTCAAAAACTCTTTATCCATAAATACAATAAATGTACACTTAAAAAAGGTCAAATTCTTAATAATTAAACTCTGACACGGATATAAAGTGATATTTTTGATTTCAGTCGCTTCGGTATGTAGACTTTTCACACATACATTCTAAGGAAGTTTTCATACATCAAATGCACGTCTATTAATATCTGAGATTGAACGAAGGGCGTTGACCGGAAGGGCCAATAAGTTGGTGCGTAGGTTTTGTCGATGTTCTGAAGATGCAAACACCACGCTGTAGTAGAACGTCTGACAGTAAGGTTTAATACTGTCAGACGTTCTACTCTACACGAGTAGCATATGGACCACATATTCTCAAAAAGCTATTAACACCCTTCGCGTCCAGTATGCTGGACGCGCTTATGATATGGACCTAAATTTAATTACTTTAATTTGATCGTTGTCCGAAATATATGAATTTTATTTATATAGCTTGCCAAAACTTTGTTGCTATTTTCGGAAGTTGGGTTTTTTGGCTGTGGGGCAAGAATCCTTCTTGGAACATCCACCCGGACTTAACCTACGATGAGTGATATTTGACAGTGGTCTTGTCTAACGAACGTTACATGCTTGCAAATTAATATCTCATTGTCATCGCTATCAGCAAAATATCGAATATCCACAAAACGCTACGCTTCACGCATACGAAAACACAGTTAAATCGTATTATGATAGCTTTTAAACTACAATGGAGAGTTTGGCTGTAAATTATTGATTGGCAATCTACATACATAGATAGCTGGATTAAACAAGGGATTATCAGCGTGGTAATCCCGAAATTATTATATTTTACTTATGAAATTACTGATACAATAAAAATGTAATATTCTTCCCATAATGTTTTCGCATTGTATAAATTGCACATTTTAAAATACTATCTGAAAAAGTTTGGATATGATATATTGAAATATATTATATTATACATAAGATATTTTTTTAAGTATTTAATTACCACCAATTGTCGCTTATTCTTAATTATTATTTTGTAAATTATTTCTATAAGTTAAGTGTGCAATAAAGTATTATCTATCTATCTAAATACTTCGATCTAAAATTGTGAATTACCTACTATTCAACAATGAAATAGCTAACTTTACTTAGCATTCGATGTTTAGAAGTAGATCCCTTAATTTATATATATGTACCTATTCTACTCTTATATTTTTGCAACTAGTGTCACTACGCAATGCCTAATTATCTATAACGTGTCCTGACTAATTAACTCACTAATTGAATTGATTGAATTGTGGTATGTCAGTGTTTGTCTTTTTAACTTGAACTCACTGTTAATTTATATTTATTACACAATCATAACATATGTACATAAATATAAATTTGAAGCTAGTTCTACCATACTCTACTGTATAAGATTTTTTTTTACCTATGCCACAGTGATAGACATAACAGGCTATATCCAATAACACGGATTTTTAGGGTTTCGAAAATCAGATACGGTTTCGAAACCCTTATGACATCGCTTTTTCGGTTCTTTTTTCAGTCTTTAATATCTCAGCAATACAACAGCAGCAAATAACGTGAAATTTAAAATAATAATATATTTCGAGCGCATGTACAAATTAAAAGGAAAGAAAATTTAAATTGAAATTTTGAGTACAAATTGAGATGTCGAAATTTTAAAAAAGATCAATTTGTACCTACATCTAAAAAAAATTTTTGAAACTTCTGTAGGTTTAATACTTTGTGAAATATTTTGAAATAACTTCAAAATACCCATTCCCCCCCCCCCCCCTACCTCCGAAGTCTGCAGAGCGATCTATCTGTAATGTATGTAGCGTTTGCAGATATGGATGTATATTTTACAGGAAAAATTTAGAGAAGTCTGTAAGTAGACCACTTTTTGAAAAATGCTCAAAAGGGGGGACTACCTCGCGTGCGGTATCAAATGAAAGGTATCGGTTTGTACATCTCAAAAAAGGTTTTAAATTGCTGTAGGTTACATACTTTCTGAAATATTTAAAAAAAACTCGAAAATTTTACTATTACCCTCGGTACTCCGAAGTTTGCAAACCGATACATCTGAAAGGTTAATTTTTTGGTATTCATCAAATAGCAAAGTCTCTAACGGTTGTCAAGTATACCAATAAGTACATATTGGTATACTTGACAACCGTTCGAAACCCTCGGTACGCGAGTCAAACTCGCACTTGACGGATCTTGTTTGAATTGTTATAGAAATGAATTCAATTTCCAATAGAATCACAAAGAAAGCTTCAAAACACGTGCGTCGGACATAGAGGAAGAATAGTTGGCACTGATACACAGGCTGATCTGATCACCTTAGACAGCCATTTGTCTAGGATAGATTATACAGAAATAAAATCAAATTGTATGCAAATTCCCTCTATTCTAGACTTAATAAGTCTTTGTCTAGGGTGTTTGTACCAATGGGGTGCTCGCAAAATGCCCCTACAAACCCATTGCGTTGTTCATGACTGGGGCTGGAAAAATAGCGTGCTTCGTCCCTCAGTGGCCGCAGGCCGGCAGGTCTGCGATCAATCTTGCAGCGGACGGCAAACCGCGCAACATGATAATTATGTTTTCACGAACCAGACTAATTAATGATCATTCGGTATAGCTGCTGCTCATTAATAATTGAGCTTTCTAACTCTGATCAAATAATATTATACTACGGCAGAATTGTGCGGTCACCTGGGCTTCATTAGAGACTGCATTTGCTTGTTTAAACCTGGTCAGCAAGGTAAGTATGAACCTTGAACTCGTTTGTTTATTTAAGGTTCTGTTCAGATAAAGGTAGGTTATCTTATTTTATGTGGCATTTAAAAATACCCTAAAACCGAGCATAGTTTACTGAAGTGAAATGTTCCTATACGTAGGTACTTAAGTATAAGTTTTGTTGAGTGAATATGATGGCAACTTAAATAATTGTTTATGGCCCTTCGTCTGGTTTGACACAATTCAACAGCAGTTATAGGACGAGGGTTGAACGTACTTTTGCTGTACGTTTAACTCTAAACGAGTATACTTATAAGGTTTACCGTACTTTTCTAGTACGTTTAACCCCAACTAAACCACGTACTAAACACAACTAAACAAAGTAAATCTGTATCTCTTTGATAAGAAATGTTGTTGTGTAAGAATAGTTTGAAATTATCATTCTTATCTCTATGTTATTTACAATGTTCAACAAATACTCAGGATACTTTTACAGAAGCTGTCCACATCAACTGATATTTATTTCTTTAAAGACCGACAGCAAATAGACGTGTGGGCTGTTGATGCAGGAGAAATAAACCCCTAGAACGGCTACAAGTAAAACATCGCTTTTGATCTTTTTTCTTTTGATATTTTATTTACAATGATATCACACTTCTTCATATTCACAATCACATCTTTCAATATATAAATGATGATATATTAATATCATCATCATTAAATATTAATATGGTTGTTGCCTCTTAGGTAAAAGGCAACATAATAATTATAATTTTGACTGAAAGCCTGACTTGCTGTGATATTGAGATTGGAGAGAAAATAAAAAATGCGTACTTTTTCCAATATGGCGTGTAATTTCATCTAGTACAAAACGTCAAGGTGAGGTAAGGAGAGAGGGGTGTTCAGGTACAATATAAAATAAGGCGCGAACATGCCCCCGGTCTTGGAAGCAACAGCTTTCAAAAGGTGTAAAGTTCCTCGTCCCTATGGTCTTCTGGAAGGAGTGGACGTGGGCGGTTCGTACATATATCTGCTACTCTTGAAACTCCATCCTTGCCTGGAATCGTAGCGAGCACACCACCCATATGCCATATTAGCGGTGGCGAGTTTGTCTTTGATAAGGACAAGCGGTCTGGTTGTAGGTCAGTTGGCTGCTGCTTGTACCATTTTTTTCGTTTCTGCAACTTAGATATATATTCTTTGGCCCAGGGGGTCCAAAAGTGCAGCCGTGTCTGTTCCTCTGTTCCACCCTCTCGTAGCGCTGGATTCGGTGTACTGGAACGTCGATGACGTCATCGCTGGCTGGCGCAGTTAGCGGTCGACCAACCAGGAAATGAGCTGGAGTCTCCCGATCCTACAGACTTCGCTCCTCTAAGTCTGTAGGATCGGGAGAGAGAGGAGAAAGAGGTCTGGAATTCAGGATAGCTTCCACCTGTGCTAACACGAGTGAGGTGCGCGTTTCCTGTCACACGTCGCAAATGATGTTAACAAGATTTTATTCCTGCCTTCCGCAGACCACCAAAATGCGGAGAATAAGGGGGAATTAATTTATATTGTATTGCTTGATTTGTTGCGAATTCAACAATGTTAGAAGAACAGTTGACTAAAAAGTTTGAAAAATCATTCATTAACCCTACAAGTAAATTCCAAAAGGTTTACCGTGCCTAGAGATAAATCTTTTTAAAGCTAAAAGATAAGCTTCAATAGAGAGGTCACTGACCAGCTCTAAATGCACTGCTCGTGTCACAAAGCACACAAACAAACAAACGTATGCCTTAGAGGTTTTAGCGCCCCTACCATTGCGATTAAGTATGAGATAACATTAGTCAACCCCGCATCGATTGAACGGATTAGTGGGTGTTATTCTTTGTTTGGGATAATTACCCATAATAGTGGTAAGTACCTTTCCTTTCATGCGCGTGCACTTTACACAAGCATTAACTACAGACCGAGCTAGGTTCCTACCACCTACAGGCCACCATATATCACGTAAATGGCACAACAATGCCTGGCTACCAGCGTGAAGTTGTAGCTGATGATGTTCATAGCGAAACAAAAGCTTATTAAAGTGAAGTTTGTTTGGTAATAAAATAAGATGTCTCTTATCGTAAGAGAACTCATCGGAGTAGCTTAGATGCCCACCCACTCTTGTTATTTTTTTTATCAATAAATAAGTTTAATTTATTTTAGTGATTATTTTTTATGATGGCGTTTTTATTTATTAATTTATATTAATTAGCGTAACTTTCGAATTGAGACCATCGTACAAGCGTTCTTTCCGATTTTCTTAACTCATCTACACTGAGCATACCTGTTAACTTATTATTTTTATTACGAATATTAGAGGTATGTAAGAATGGTAACATAAATGCTACCGCGCGCTTCATACGTTGAAATTGAGAGAAAAGTTCAAACTGAAACAAAGACCTGGCTTCCTGTGTCACTAGCGATGTAACAGCTGACGATTCCAGCTCAGGAAGGTCGTCACATGTTTCTTCAACCCTAAAACCATCTAGCGTGTAACTCGGGCTTCGCAAAAAGTCCGGACCGTGCCACCACAAGGAAGAAGAAGAAAGTTCATGAATACTTGCACCTCGCGACGCAAGATCCGCGGGGTTATCTTTACCCGACACATGACGCAAAATAACGTCTTTTGGCAATTCGTGAATTTTTGAAGTTCGATTTTGAACGAAGGGTTTTAATTTATTTGGTGGCATGCGTAACCAACCTAGTACTATGTCGAGTCCGTCCAAAAAACGATATTTCGAAAGCTACAATTTTACAACAAGCTACGTGTTTTATCTAATATTTTAGCACCTAGCAACAAACCGGTAAGTTCAAGTCTTGGTATGCTTAAAACCTTTAGGGGAGCGACATGGCCTTAGAAAAAAGTAACCTTATTGCTATTGTTTCATTTTGAATTACCGTGCGCACGTAAACACAGGTGGCTAGGGCTTAACAAGCCCAGAGTATCAAATATTTGACAAAATTGATCGTTTTGTGACTGGCCTATCATCAGATTGGAATTCAGTTTTGAAATAGAATTCATCATTTGAATTATTCCAGCCTAAGCCTAACGTTTTCGAAATTATTTTCTTTGCTTTTAATTTCGTCAGAAATGGTATGATCATCATCGCACGGAAAATTGTATATCCACTTGCAAAGGGAAAATCAGCCTAATTGAAGCGCGTTTTTTATGCGCACACACAACTTTAATAGGCTTTCTTTGTTGTTAAGACCGGTCAAGAGATCGTCCACGTAAAAATCATTCCTAACCCTTGCCTTTTCCTTTTTTGTCTGGGTTTAACGATTCAGTACCCAACTGTTTCAAACACCTAACAGCTAAAAACGGCGCGGAAGCTGTTCCCTGGGTTACAGTATTAATAGAGTACTTGCGTAACGGTAACGCTGCATCCTGTCTCCATACAATCAGCTGTAGCTGACGCTGGCTAAAGTCAGCGCAGGCTACGAATTTATGCTGTTTAAAGCGGAGGAGAATCGAAATCAAATCACCTTGTACCGGCGCGCCCACTAACTGCAGGTCGCGCAGCGACTTTCCGGAAGTGCTGGCCGCGCTGGCGTCGAACACCACGCGCAGCTTAGTGGTACTACTGGCCTCGCGGTAAACGCCGTGCTGCGGGATGTAGTAACATGGACTTTAACAGTAAACAGTTTTTACAAAGTTTATTATCACGAATTAATTTTAACTTTGATTCTAAATCACAATCACTTTATATGAATTTTAAGCACGAATACAAAGGATGAGCTGCGTTGCACTTCAAGCATGGATTCTAAAGGTAAAGGTAAAGTAATCAGTGATTGCGCTAAGGACAAAGTACTGTAATAATTATTTTTAAAGATTCCCTACAGCTTAATTGATCTGGAATCACACTATCATAAACACTGTCTTCAATTTGCGATTGAATGTTATTAAATTCTGTAAAAAGGTTAGTAGCTCATTTTATGCGTAGTTGTAGGTCTAAACGATTTCTATGAGAAAGAATAGGATCATCGCTTTCTACTAACGGTTGGACATATTTAGTAAACCTAGTCAAACGCCCTTTAACTATTCCACGTTTTCTGAGGAACTCGCGAATTAGCGTGGGTTATCATCACCTATCTGACTAGTAGGAGACTTATCTCGAGACCTAGGCTTCTCTTGAGATTCTACGTTTAGGGTGTCATTAGACATTTTGGTGGTGTATGGATGGAAGGGATACTCACGAGTTTAAAGAGAACAGCATCCTGTTCCCATCGGCAGTGATAGCAGCGTCACAAGCCTTCATCCTTTTGGAGAGAATTCCTTCACCATAATGTCATTTACACGCCTGAGTATGTCTGTAAAGTAATACAATACATATGTTGAGCGAAAATACTAAAATCGATTACAACTTCTTCATAAAAAAAAATCGAATTGGTAAAGCATTAGGACATTACTATTTGAGTGTCAGTCGAACTACTAAAAAAAAAATAAGTGCGTGGATGGAGTATAGCTATAATAGTTTAACTTGGTTCTCAGCTTAAAACTGATACAGGTTCTACCTCTATGATAAAGATAAGGTGAGGCAAATTCCCAATCTACGTTTAATTACAAGTTCATCGATACCTGAATATAAATTTTAATTAGAGATACGTGCGAAGGTGTGTATTGCTCAGATTGTTCAACGGGGTCGTAAAATCAATAAGGTTTAGGTATTAATTAATTATTAATTTTAATTATTAATTCTAGATAAATTGTTTCGTAGAATGGCATAGAATATACTGTTTTGTAAAAGTAGGTAACTAAAAGAAGGTCAAAAAATAAACAGAATACAATAAATAAAACACACTATATCATAAATGCGAAAGTTAGGATGGATAGACGACGTTGACGTTGAAGACCTCTGTGGCGCGGCGGGCGAAGGTCAAGGATTCGATTCCCGCCTCGGGACAAATGTTTGTACGATCTGCATATTTTTTCTGGGTGTTCTGGACGCTTTCTATATATAATTAAAAAATAGCTATGTAGTATTTAGTATCAGTTATCTAGTACCGACAACACAAGCTCTGCTTATTTTGGGGCTACAGCATTATTTATTTTATTTATTATGATGGACAATATGATAATATGATGGATGTTTGTTACTTCTTTATGCAACAACAACCGAACGGATCCGGCTAAATTTTGCATACTTACATTTAGATTTAGACCTAGAATAAAACATATGATTTTATCTCATAGATCAGTTCCCACGGGATAGAAATAGCCTTTGAACGTTTCCATGGAAACAACGCGTACGAAGCCGTGGGCTGAAACTAGTGGGTAATAAATAGTCCAGAACATGAAGGAACTGCTTTGTGGCATAAAAATTTGCATTTGTGTTATTCCAGGGCTAGACCTACATATGTACGTCAATACAAAAAAGTGAACCCGATCCGTTTAGTAATTTTGGCGTGAAGAAGTTACAAACCATCCATCCAAACTTTTGCATTTATAAGGTTAGTAACAATTTTGAGCAGGCTTCAGAATTTTGTAACGAAACAATATATACTAACACCCGAGCAATTTGAGTTTCGGAAAAACAGCTCTACTTCTCTGGCATGTTTCAACGTCATCAAGCTAATAACGGACGTTATAAATGGCAATGTTCCTGTGATTGCTGTGCTACTAGATATGTCTAAAGCCTTTGATTTTGTCGATCATAAGCTGTTTCTCTACAAACTGAATAATTATGGCATCAGAGGTAGAGCCAATAAATGTCTTCAAAGCTACTTATGCGATCGTCAGCAATGTGTTCAAGTAGCGAAAGTTTACAAGGGACAAAAAGATACTGTGCGGTCGAGCTTTAAATACAATAGATTTGGAGTACCACAGGACCGTTCTTATTTCTTATATATAATATTAATGACATTCCTAATATAACTCGACATAATACAATTTTATTTGCTGACGATACCTCATTTATTATAAGGGGAGAAAATAATATGACATTAGGAATAATATAATTGAAAGGCTGAATAAAAATAATTTGAAAATCAATTTGACTAAGACTAACATTATACAGTTTGAAACATACAGAAGGGAAAAGATAAATGAATGTTGCTATTAAATATAACAATTCTGAGATTGCTGAAAAATATTCAGCAAATTTTTTAGGTATTTGGCTCAATCAGCATTGCAACTGGAAAGCACACGTCAAACATGTATGTGACAAACTGGATAGATTCGTTTACGCCATAAAAAGTCTTAGACTACGTGTCTCTATAGATGCCGCGCTCAAAGCGTACCACGGTTACTTTTCGTCAACCTTGGCGTACGGACTGATCTTGTGGGGAAATTCAAAGGAGTTGTACAAAAGGCGTTCATAGCATACAATATAGCATACTTCCATTGCCCTGCATGTACATAGGAGATATTTTCTTGTTTGTCAAAAAATTTTCTCACTATTATGAGAGTCATGCAGATATGATGGAGAGACACACGAAACATAAAGACAGGCTCCATGTCCCGAAACTTGCCAAAAAACATGCATATCATCAGGCAATATGCATTTATAATAAGTTACCCTGTGAATTTAAAGCAATGTCATCCAATTTATTTAAAATTAAACTGAAAATGTGGTTAATGGATAATTGTTTTTATGACATGAAGGAATATTTTAATTACAAGACGTTTAAAAGTTTCAAAATATTGTAACAATATTTTGAAATTTTTTGATTTTATTTTATCTGTTTTAGTTTTTATTATTAAATTTTTGACATTACTTTTAAGCCTAACATTATAATAATTTGTACTAATTTAGCACGCCTTGACGAGGCAGAATGTATTGGAGCTATTACCTTTCTATTAAGACCTATTGCACCGATATTCCTGCAAATAAATGATTTATTACTATTGATTACAATTTAAATTTTATTTGACAATAACATAAAGTTACTTGTAGATATTTTTAGTAGAATTAGCTGGTGAATTTGTAATAACTTCCTGATTAAGTTACTTTTGATAATGTCGAAATTACCCCAACAATTAGCAATATATCTATTGGTAAGGCAAGATTATTTGCATAAAGCCATTATATTAAGCATAATAGCTATTTAATTGCAGAAGGATAAGTAAATTCTAATTGTAAGTGAACTTGTTTGTTATTTTTGAGTATAAAATAAAGAACCGAAATCTCAACTGCGACTGCTTACTGTTTGTATAATCCTTCAATTGCATAAAGTGAATTATTTTACAAGTTGTCTAAT
Organism: Eupithecia inturbata; assembly: GCA_963662085.1. NCBI lineage: Eukaryota > Metazoa > Arthropoda > Insecta > Lepidoptera > Geometridae > Eupithecia > Eupithecia inturbata. Next base: position 6,882,736 of record OY759186.1, on the reverse strand, counting down.
TCAGGTATAATTCATGATCATCATCAACCTATCATAGTCCACTGCTGGACATAGGCTTCCCCCAATGAGCGCCGTAGCGCCCTGTCTTCAGCTTGCCGCATCCGGCATCTGCCTGCAGTATTTTGCAGATCGTCATCCCACCTGGCCGGAGGGCGTCCTGCACTACGTTTGCCAAGTCACTGCCTCCACTCGAGAACACGTTTACCCCTGCGGTTGTCGGTTCTTCACGAGATTTGGCCGGCCCACTGCCACTTCAGCTTGCTAATTCTTTGAGCTATGTCGATAACTATGGTTCTCTGTCGGATGTATTCGTTACGAATCGGTAGGTACGAATTCAAGTATAATTAATATCTACAAATTCAGTAGGATATTTCGGAAAACAAATAACACATAGACAAAACAACAATAAAAAACTATAAATATGATTTTAGAAACTATTAGGTACCACTAAAATAGCAGGATACTCATTTGTTTATTTTCAGTTGAGGTCGGGGTTTAAATATCACGTTCAAAGTGTTTTTAGGATATTTAGCAACATGCTTTTAAAATCTGAATACAAAAAAAAACTTTTCTAATTTTTTTAAATAATAGTAAACCGTAAATTCTCTTTTGTTTATTATTCTGTGTTATCTATTCCGTTATGGTAATGAGCGGGCGCGATCCGTGACTACTGGCTATTGCACTGGGATATACTTAATGAAGGGCGAATGTGCATAAATTATATAAGCATTATTTCCGCATAAGTTTCCCGCCCTCACTTATCATAAATAACACTCTACCAACAAACCTCTCACTGTATGTTATTCAAAACATAACTTGACGTGCTAATGGCTAAATTTTTTTAAACGTCCTTCAACCTTATGACTTAGACATTTAAGTCGCTTTATTTAATAAAAGGAATAAATAAAACAAAATAAAAAGAAAAAATAGAAAGAAGGAATAAATTACTAACAAATCCTAAAAACATTACCAAAAGGCCTGGGACCAAGCGCTACAACAGCGTAATTTGTCAACGGAAAAAGTAAAGTAATTAATAACAGTTTTAAATGTAAAAACTTGCATCATTTACACCTCGGCGGGAAATTATTCAAATTTATTCATGAGCTGCGGGAGTAGGTAATCGTCTTTAGAACTGCATGTATAAATAGGAAGCGGTGTACAAATCACCGAGACGGCCGGCTGGCACTGGTAGTGCTTGAGGGCTCTATTACGTCCAGCTACGCCAGAAGGGTTGTTACAACGCTAGGTTGTATATGACGATGATAATTATTATCTTTTTCGATGCCTGTAAAAGTTTATATGTCGATGGCTTAACGCTAACACATCAGCGTTAAGCCTTGGCCTCTTGATCACTCAACGCACAACGCTGCGGTATGCGGTGCTGGACACATAATCGTATGAAAAAGTCTAGTGTGGCCTTTTGTTCCGTCGCAAATCGCGTCAGCGGTGAGGGGCAAGGGCGATGAAGCAGGGAGGGGGTATTCCGTACAACGCGGCGTCGTGCTCTTCACAACGCTGCGGTGTGCGTCACGGCGTCACGGCGTCGACAATGGATTCGTTTGTGCCGCATACCGGTGCGGCAAAATCAAATGACCGCTTCTCAGCAAAGACAGTTAAAGTTTTTCATACGATTATGTCTGGCACCGCATAACGCAGCATTGTGCTTTGTGATCAAGAGGCCAAGGCTTTAGACAGCTTGCACTACGTGACATGTTCAAATACTTGATGAACTAGAATTATCGGTAGAGCTTCAATAATGCTCTCTAGGTTCGGCTCTTTTATAAACTGATACTTAATTGGGATTCAACATTGAATATTTAAAATTTTATCAACTAACATTAAAACTTCAGCTTTTGAATACCTAACAAATACAAAAGTAGCTAAATAAAAAGGTTCACGAATTTGAAAAAGTTTTTACAGTAATGTACCGAACATTCAGCGTAAAATAAACAATTATTTAGAAACTAAAGTTCAAAGACGCTTCGTTTCAAATGAAAGTTTAATGGCTGAAGTCAAGCTTATTAGCAATGTTATTTAAACCGGATTGAGTTTCATTTTCTATCAAAGTTTTGTTTTGATTTGATTTAAGTAACCAAAGACAATAAATGCCATTCCATCTCTTACCATTAGGTAGTGCGAGTTCCAAAGAAAGTTGTTATTATTTTGTTCCAGCCCTAATATTCTTTAATAACGGCAATTAAAACGAAAACGGTAATGGAAAAATAAAATTATGCCTTGAGGTAACCAAACAAAATAAAATAATATTAAGGCAATGCTTATTAATGCAACCTTTTATGGTTAATTTAAATGTTAACACGTATACAAAATGGGAATTATTGTTTACATAATAAAAGCTCTCTTTCAGGAAAAAAGGCACGTAGGTTTAAAAATGTTCTGCAATTCTCAATCATGTACATTATAAGAAAGACCTTCTCGTACATCAACAAGGAACTATTCCTGAAGCTTTACAAGACCTACCTGAGGCCCTTACTGGAGTATGCATTCCAGATATGAAATCCGTACTTCAATAATTTGGCGCGTTTTAAATAACGATAAACCGACATCAAATTCCGGTTTGTAGATAATATTCATCTATGTCTCGAACGAACGAAATCACCCCTCCTTACTTTCCCTGACCAACCGAAGGTGCAAAAAATTTTGTTTACACTGACGACATCTAGTTATAATTCAATTCAAATGTAGTTTGATGACACACGGATGAAGCTGATGACGCGCGTTGCCATGGAAACCATTAATTAGGTGATAATGATATTATCATATTCTGTAGAAACCTATGTTTTGCGGCGCAATTCCTCAGGGATCAAACTTATAAGAGACCACCCCAAAATCAATTTTTATACAACAACGAAAGAATCATCAAAATCTATTAGGTAACAATTGGTGCAGATATCACCAAAACTGTTGTAACTAGTCGTGATTCTCCAAAAATATTAAATTGCTTTTTAAGTTTAACGGGATAAATACTAATCCCTCGGGGAAAAATATTAATGGAACCACCTCGGGATCATTCTCTAAACAATAGTGGAAGAATCAGTAAAATCGGTTACCCATAAGCGGAGATATCAAGTAACATACATTCATAAAAAAACATACAGACGAACTGAGAACCTCCTTTTTGAAGTCGATTAAAAAGTATCCAAGCTTGTTAATTTAATTAAGAAAACAAGTAGCCATAAAACGACCGGTAAGACAATTGACCGACAGCAAAAATTATTTTAATAACCGTTTTATTTTCCTTCGGCCTTGGGTAAAATAGCGGTCAGATCGACTAACAAAACGGCCTGCCAGAACACATTAACCCTTTCTGTATCCCATGTGGATAGAAAGACCCATATGACATGTACAAGCACCTCTGTGTTGACACGAGACACGTTTCCAGATGTTTGTCGCAAAATAATAGACAATAAATTGTTTGTTTTGTATCCTTGTATCGAATATCGTATAACCCTCAGGTTATACGATATTCGTAAGTACCTACGACTCATCGTACTTAGTATTTTCTGTACCATTGACGTGTTAGATTACGTTAGTCAAAAGCTTTTTCGTGAGAATTCGCAAAACGTCGAACCCTGCCGTTCGTCAAAGAGTAAGTTCATTATGAACTGGCAATAAAAACCTAAGATAGAAAGTGACAGCGAGCTCTCGTCAAAGGCCTAAAAGACCAAAACGATGAGTCTCATTTTTCGGCTGAAGGTAGTGGCCGCTCAACAGATTTTTATTTCCGTTGCAAAATATCAAGTTTCAAATACTTTCTTGGAATACCCGGAGCGAAGTTGTTGAGTCGGCAACCAAATAAAATTGTCTAATTTAGCCCTTCTTTCTTATTCGCTTGGCGCTCGGTGTGCTGTTGTAGGCAAATTTTAATAATGCTTACAGTTTCGACGTCGCAGCTATTTCACGCCATTGAATCCTTGTGTACATTTCACCCTCCTATAGAAGTTGCGGTCCAAACGTTTCTTCTATTTTGCCTTTATCTGCAAACAAACCTTTGTTTTTTTTTACTAATATTTACTTTCAAAACCTTGCTTAGGGTAAGTGTAGTAGATTTTTTCACAAAAGAGTATAACCACGCTCTCTAGGAAAAATGATTGTTAATTCTAGTCTTACTATTCTTATCAAAAAAACATAGGAACAATTTCTTAAAAATTAAAAAGCTTTGTAGATTTTGTAAGGTAGGTACCGTTTATTTGATGATACGACAAAATTAAAATCTCATTCAAAGCTTTTAATTCAAACGCAAAATCACTGGGGGAATTGAGATTTTGAATATAAATTGGCGTGATTAATGATTTCAACTCATTCTCTCTGAAAGCTTACTGTGCCAATAAGTGTCTTGAGACTGGATCTTACAATGGGATATTTTCATTCAGCCTAATCTAAAACTTTTAGCTGATTAAGACGTGAGTAATGTCCCTAAACCCCCTTTTCTTCAACAAATGTGGCGTACAAAAAAAATATATAATGAAATGAAAATATTGTATACCGCGTACCTAACCACATAGGTCCTTAGTTACCAGAGGCTTGGACAGATGATGCTTTTAGTGATGATTTTGATACCAGTTGGTGATCTCTGGTTATGCAAGGATAATCATGTTAAAAGTAGTGTATCCAACATTTACATGTGGGCCCTGTGGCAAGAAGGAATACCGTAAAATCTGCAAGTTATTTCTGCTTTGTTTGTGAGCATAGTGCACTCTCCATACACCTACATAGTATAATTTAATAGGTCATGTTATTTCATGAAAAGTTTCTAAGCTAAAAGCCAAGAGAGCGAGTAAGACGTTTTCCTTGTTCGCACTCTGAATTGGCTTTGATTTTACTTTAGCTGGCATAGATATTTGAAAGCTAATATTGAACGATTCTTGCGACAACTTCGGGATAGGAGACAAAGAAACGTTCAGGGATAACGTGACTCCCTGGGTAAGCTTCGTAATACTTTTCTGTAGTTCCGTCCTTTGCCTACAGACCGTATCATTTCTATTACTCAACGGTGCTTGCTGCTTGGAATTCAAATGTTGATTTTTCATAACTCAAGATTTTTCATAACTCTGCGCTGCACTATTCCCATTCTATCTGTATAAACAGCTCAAGAATAATAAACTTAGAAACTTTTCAACAAGTTCAACTTCATATTATAAACCGTACAAAACACAAAGATTCCTTACCTAAATATAAAGAAGAGTCTGAAGAAGTTCGACGATTACCTATAACAATTCGAAACACAAGTTCTGTAGTAGCTCATGCAACGAACCAACGGTGACCTACAATCGTGTCACCAAACAAAAGAACAGTCGGCAATGTAACCACTGTACTTTATGAAGCAAGCCTCAGTAAATTTGCCCTGAACGATCTAAGAGGTCTGATAACGCGACGCAAAAGCGTCACGCGAAACAAGGCCGCGAAATAATCAGCGTTCATAACTTATGATAGGTCCTCGTGGAGGCGTACCAACTGGCTCTGTCTATATACTCTTATGAATTTCATACTACTTAAAGTATGAAAATAATTAAGAGATCATCTGTGCTTGCTGTATAGGTATCGTTCATTATTACTTCTATCTGATGGAAACCCACTGTTTTTCTTACAAGGGTATAAAAACTTTGTGTATTTCATAGAGAAGGTATCATCAAGAAAAATCTTTTGGATAAAAGCATTTTCAGTTTTTATTTAGCTGACTGTGTGTTGACTATATCAGTTTCTTGCGCCTGGAAAATTCCAATAATGCCAACAGCACTCCTAACTTTGAATGAAACGACCGTATAGCTTAATACTGCTCCTTCTACATTTAAATAAAAAATATTGAAACCTTTTTCATTGTTTGTTTTGTTTATATTTGGTACAGGTACCAACGAGTCTAAAACGTAAAAAAATATATACACCTTGTAGATTATATTAAGAAACTGTTCATCAGTTTTATGGACCCTAAATTTGTGGTGGTAGTAAACTGCCCGGGAGCATGCGACAATAAACTGGCTGGCTGGTGACACCGCGACAATGAGAACTACCTTGATTGCCGCACTCCTAATGGAAATCAAATAATATTAAATGCCTATTATTACTTGCTCCTTAGCTTGAACAAACAATTATAAGCCACTGAAACATTCAGAATGCTGAATGTTTCGAAACAGAAACAGCGCGCAAAAAAATTATTTAAAAACTTTTACAAAATTCCTTCCACTTGCGAATGCTTACAAAACTGTATCGGATGTGGACTTTTTCTTTGTGTAATTCTTAAGAAAACTTAAGCCGCTTTGGGCCTCAGGTTGGAATCTTAACAAAACGTTCACCTCGTTGGGCCATTCTTATGGTAATTCAACCTCACTGTCACGCGACCTTCTGTCCACACCCCGATAATATGCAAATTGGACCCGTCTATAAGGTGACCTGAAAATACTTCCTCATTAGTCACGTTTTGTCTCTAAATCTATTAAAGGTTGCCATTGCTTGTCCTTTGTTTCGGCAGTAAAATAATTTAGTAAGCATAGATAGGTATTTCAACGTTGTGCCACAGAAACAACACTTCCGTGTGCTTTCAGTTTTGTCAACAAAAAGGCTTGTTTACTTGTCTAAAACTTCAGGAGCTATTAGTGTATAGGCCTCATTATCTCAGTACATGAAGCATTTTACTGCAATAAAGTTTCTGACAAACCATTTGTGGCCGGAAAGTGTTCGCTGAAATTAATGACATGACCCACAGCAGGCTCGCTCCGTCCATAGCCCACCGCCGCCGTGCCACTCCATGCCTGATAACTTCTTTATTTTGCTTCGCAATGAATGCCCTTGCTTTCTCTTGACGTAACAAATTGAAATAATGCCACCAACTGAAAGATATCTTTATAGTTTTGTAACTCGTCTTGAAGGCAATTTAAACGTACTAATTAAGATTCACAAATTGAAGTTTTCTTTGTTCTTTGTAGCAGAATCTCACAGTTTATTCAGCGAGACGTAAAATTGTTCAAATCAAAGCTACTCGTGTCAGGGACAAAGCGATTTAGTAGCGCGTCTGATTGAAACTAACTTATAATTGTTAATTTTGCTTTAGATAATAGAATGCATCTGAAGAGTCACGTATTTAATTCAACTCCAGCTCAGCTGAAATAGAAAATAAAGCTATTGATGTTAACGCTGAAGTTCATTTCGTTTGCACATTTCATCAAAGTAACAGCGAGAAAAGGTTTTATCAATTTCAATTTCATGCCGACGCTTTCGCCGCTGCTCTCGGGCGTTATATCAAAAAAGTCGCATTGTCCGGGCATGAAATTATTACAAAATGTCCCTGAGCTTTCACATTTGACATTATTCTTACAAATTGATAAAGAAGGCTGAAGTCAGGAACCCAAATCAAATAAACCGGATTAGGTCATCGCTTTACGGCGAGTGGAAGTGGCGGGTCACTCGGAGGAAGCAATTCTCGTGGTCGTAGATTGAATGCAAAATTGGATGAGATCCCAGTGTTTTACTGTATGGACCCCGAGGTTGTTAGGTACAACATCTCCGCGTTTTATTTCGCCGAGGGCGCACGCTCTTTGAATGGTTTGATTGAATGTGACAATAGTTATCGTTACTGACGCCCCAACAGCTTTGGGGTTTCTTATTCGTACGATTTCTCGGAATTTTATTTTGTCCATATTGGTTGTGTGACCCCTGATTTTGCTGAGAAGTTAATACTATTTTGAAACAGCGATAACGGTATTTGTGTTGTTCTTTTCACAATCCACGCCGTTTAGTTTTGATTTTATTTGTTGCAAACTTTTAAAATTGGCATTCGTATTAACGAATTTCAAAATGTAAAATCAACAGTTTCTGTTACGAGTACCCAGTGCGCAGGATGTAATTGGCTTGCCTTGGTCTATAGAGGGGTCAAGTGGCAACCTGTATAGGCCATCGCTGCAATGTTTCCCCGTTATCCCCGTATTCATTTCGAGATCAGCTCTACTGGGGTTTGATTACTTTAACTGGATTTGTGAAAGTACCGTGGTTTGCTGGGTTTAAGAGAAGTTAATTTATGAAATGCAAAGGATAACCTTTACTTACATCAAAAATGTAGGAATGGTGCTAACAAAACGAATACATTTTGGTTTTATAGAAATCTCAAAAGCTAGTCGTATTTGTGTATCACAAAATAAAGAAATCTGGACCAACAGTGCTGTTTACGGATTTATTGGAAACTCTTTCTAAGTCGACAAATTCCTCACACGCGAGACTTACAAAAGGGGAACGGGCTCAAAGGCGTGCGTTATTCTTTGGATCGCAACTACTTCTACAGAACAAACTCGCGACTAGATACTTACCCACTTTTATTTCAACTGGTTATCAATAAAAATGTGCGATCATTTCGAGCAAATTTAATATAATATTTTAATATTATTTTATATTTAATATTTTTTTTGGATTAGAAACGAAGGTTAAGATAAAGATAATTTAATTTTCTCGGTAGTATTATTTAGGCTCCTGAAAATCAGGTAATTCACCAAACAAAAACTAAAAAGATGCGTAGTGATTATGGTAAAACGTCCACATTTAGGGATGCATGTTCAGCAGTGGACGTATGTAAGCTAATTTAGAAACTTACAAACAGCCCTATCATTACTTGTTTTAAAAAAAATCATAGGCAAATTATCAACACAATTTATCAGATACCTACCTACCAAATAAGACTTAGCCGTCTATTCAAAATTATTGCTTATTCAGTTAATGATAATTTATATACTTGGGAACAATAAATTGCCTAAGTTTCGTACATACTTCTTAATAATGTTGCTAAGTTTTGTCAGTACCATGAATTCTGACGCGGTTGAATTTTTTAGATATTATTTTGGGGTTACATAAGAACTTACATTTAATATGACGTCTAATGTCCCTGCTTGGCTTAATTGTGGTAATTATTTATTAAGTAGGTATATTTAAAGATGTATAGGTCCACATTCAGAAAAGCCACCCTAAAAGCCCGCCCAGCTGCTCAACATCAATCAAAAGCAGCTTTGTGAATGTCTATATTAATTTCTGCAGAGCTTTATTTGGAAAATTTGCACTCGAAATAAATTTCCGCTACGAGTTGACGGTTAGTATTTGCTCAGTTTATTTTTCTCCGTAGAAGGGCCCTACACAGTTGAACACACAGGCTGTACTCTGTAGTGGAGAGAGCCGCTTCGTTGCGCAGGCCCGCACGCCAAAGCTAATATAAAACTGTATGTGACGTACTATGCTACTGTAGTCTTTTGACTATAAATCCCAGAAATCCTTTTAAGAGGATGGGGTAAGGGTAAGTGGTTACTTGAATTTCACAAACGACCGCTCCTTAATGGTAAGTATGATATATTCTAATGTTAGGCTTTTTTCTGTTTTAAAGCTGGCAGTTGCCTATCCTACCACCGCTAATGTCAAATTGTTAAATAATCATCACTTAATTAGATATTATAGCGTCAAATAAAACTTACATTTAAGGTCATTTTCTGCATATAAGTACTTGCCTAGTTTCAAAACAATCCGACTGATTGCTTTTCGTTGAAACAAACATGCCATTTTTTACGTACAAGTCATTTAATTTTCATAATTTCCGTCGTCGGCTGAGAAGAGAACGATTAACAAGAACCCGTATGCCATTACCCAATTTCCCTGAGCAAGTTACCGCCATAATTCTTGCAGGTCTTTTGGGATGCGCTGCTATTTTTTCATAAAAAACATTTTATGACGCATGGCCGCCATAAGTCTACAAGAAAGAGCCCAGACCTGGATCCTTGTAATTAGACGCTGTGAAGATTTATGCCCCGAAAATTCCGAATTCTTTTAATTTTTCGGCCGCGACACGTGCTCCTTTCCACAAGTTATTCTTTTAATTTCGTGCTCTCAGGGGACTTTTAGTTGGACGTAAGGAGAATCGGTGTCAGAATTGTATATGTAGCGTTGATGACTGCAATTAGGGAACTATTTCCTTTGAGGCGGAAAAAGGCAAGCAAGTGGATACCTACATGTTAGCATCGTGTTTATTTGGGTCCGCTTTATTTGGTCAGTTCCCCGGGGCCCGCTCCATGTATCACTGCAGACGTCAGCCCAGGGTTAATTGTCTACGTGCGTTTTTAGCTGAATTCGTCACGTTCACCAGTCGCTACCCCCGCGCCCCCCGCCGCAACTCTAACAAACGTGATTCGCCAAATCGAACTCCAATACGTACTGCCTTATTAAACAGTTCGCTTTATCGTACCTCTTGTAGATTCTTTATACTCTTATTGATCCATAAAATATGAAAGTAATAAGTGTCATAACTCGTATGGAAATATCGTATTTACCCGCGGGTAACAAATGATAAATGTTGTTGGTAGAGTACCGTTTGCGCGGATATTAAATTCTTCTTTATTTGTTCTGAGACATTAATTAGTCCATTCTACTGGGAGAAGTTTGCTCGAGTGACGAAACTTTTCGATGCAATCGTAATGTCCTTTTAATATGATTCCTTTGGAGGCCGTCATTTCTGGTTTTAGAGCGTTGTGGTACCTAAGTACGTTACCTATCCAAATTTAGCAATGAAAGATAACCAGGATAAAAATTCAGACCAGCCACTCGAAATCCTTTAAATTCATGCATATTTAATACAGATATGAAAGAACTGACCTTACACCTAAAGCTTTTTAACATACATATTAAAAACCTTACGGGCTCGCCATAAAAGCACCTGGCCGTGTTACAAATATTTCACTCAGAACACTCGTTTGAATTTACGGGCTGTGAATCTATAATAGAGAGTATTTTTAACTAGAGACCAGGCTCGTTTGTGTGAGTAAACCAATCTCGTTGATATATCCATTAGCCAAATAGAGAGCCGACTCCGTCCTTCACAAAACAAATGTGGGTACCTACCGCGTATGAAGGAGCAAAAATTGTTTCACTCTCACTTCTGTGACATGAATCGTTTCGTAATGTACTTTTAGTACCCTTTTCAAATCAAATGGTGGATGAAAGCGTAATGAAGGTTCTTTATGCAATTAACCGGATGTATATTGAAACATCACAAATTGATGACTGAAATACGTGGATGTATTTTTTGTGCAAATCGAATATCACAAGGGCTGACATACCCGAAGAAATGGAACGATTTCTGTTAGTTTTTGACAGAATCATATGTAAACCATAGGTACTAAAGTAGGTTATAGATAGTTATCAAAATAAATAATAACTGTACTACTTAATTAGCTGCTACCACTTCGCTTAGCTTAACTAGCTGCTGCCCGCGGCTTCGCAAGCTCTTCTTCGATAGAAAGTAGCTTTTGTCCGTCCCCGGGATACCATCTAATCTTCATGCCAAATTTCATTAAGATCCGTTTATCCGTTTAGGCTTGAAAAGGTAACAGACAGACAGAGTTTTTTCGAATTTATAACATTAGTATGGATGGTAAAATCAAAGAACAAGTGTTGAATTCAACCGTGTTTATGGCTGACCAAATTAAATTATAATGCTGTACTTAATAAATGGTATAATTAACAGTTTTTTTCTGTGCACGCGACTAGTCATTTTCTTTTACAAACAATTGCAACAAAAAATAGCTGAAGGATATCGCGGTGTTATAGTCGCTGCCTGCTTAACGACTACTTTACGCTGGCACAGATTTTATAATACTATGCTGGTAATGAAAGGGTGAATAAGATTAATATTGAAATATAATTGCATGCAGCACTCCGCAGCCGCGGTTTTAGTGGGCGCAACGTATTATTATGGAAATAGTTTTCAAACTTGACCAGGTCAGTGTTCTTTGTTTCAATGCAAGTGTTACTTAATAGGTATACAAAGGAGAGCCATTTATAAACACCAGTTCTGCTTTCGACTGAGAGCTACTGCTGCTGCGTTTTATTATTACAGTTGCATTCTTCCGCGAGCCAGTTTACTATCGATGAAAAATTGAAATTGCGAATCGTAAATGTACTTTTGATCCCCTGAGGCGAATGGAAGTTTGGAAACGTTCGCAAATCAAAATATTGTTTCAGCGTATTAGAAAAAGGAAGCAAACACCGGTGAATAGCGCGCGACGTTCTGTTCTTGAAAATATAAAGAGGTTCAATAGAATGTTGCTGGGAGCAATACAGCTATCGCTCAGTGGAGCGGCTATCTGCACTTTATACTGAAGCCATCAACGCCCGACACTTTATTCCTTTACTTTGTATGTACGGGTACAGATCTGATATAGGTAGAACGAGGTTTCACATTGTTTATTTATCGGATCGTGCGCGATGAACGATTGTACTGAATTTTATATGCATTGGAGCTTGCATTATTCCGATGTTTTAGTAGTGATCCTATAAATCCTTTTAATATTATGGCACCGATTGTTTGGATAGCGGGATTATTTTTGAATATTTGTAACTCAATCACAAACGATACATCCAAAATTTATATCAATTTGGGGAATCAGGTTTAGCTTTTAAGTATTACGTCTGACGAATCAGATATGTTACCAACAAAGAAAATTACAATTAAAAATACAAACAAATTAGAACTACTATTTACAATTGAAACAGTTGAACTAACAGCAGACTGTTGCGAACAATCTAAAGGCCAGTCGAACCTAGTGTTTAAGTTACTAGATTCATCCTCGGAGCATACTGTAAACTATTAATGTTGACAGCAAATCTCAACATTACTGCAATAATAAAAAAGCCTTTACAATTTGCATTCTGTAAACAAATGATTAAATATGCTGTTTGATTTGTTCACAGTGTGTGTTGTTCGGCGGAACAGAACGTGACAGAAACTTGGAGCAATCTATCGGGGACAACAGTCGGTAGAGCGGCCACAGCCCTGCGTAATTTAAAGAACAAACAAGCCCACAAACTGATTTACGTCGAATGCAACAAACTTAGTCCGTTGCTCTAACTCATTTGCCGCTGACAGTACCGTAGCGTCCGTAACCAAACATCTAAGTTTGACGACCTCAGTGGCGCAGCGGGTGAAGGTCCGCGCCTTGGACGCAGAAGGACGATTCCCGCCTCGGGATAAATATTTGTACGATCTGTCTGGAGATATAAGATCCGGGAGTTCTGGGTATTTTATATTTATAATAAAAAATGTATGATTATCTACATACATATATATATAAGGCCGACGATTGTGCCACATTAAATATAATTAGTATTAAGTTCTTGTTTTATACGAGCATTGATGGTGCAATAAAGTTATAATCTATCTATCTATCTATGTGTAAGGTTCGCTATGAAGTTATTTGAAATAACCTCTATAGACACAATTAGAGTATACTAGATTTGGAAGTGCAAGATCAACAAAAAAATATCTCCATTTGCTCGTGAATCATGTTACAAGATACGATATTAAAAAAAGAAAGATAATATATTAAAACTTGGAAGACTCAGACTGCAAGTGAATTTATTGAACAGGTTACAAATATAACAGAAACCGAAGACATAGTTATGATACTCATTGACCAACACTCTGGAATCAATTCTAAGGAATTCAAGAAATTTTTGCAAGCCAATATACCAATGATTTTCACAGCAGTAAATGCACCATTCTCAAATGGTTTAATTGAAATACTGAATCAAACTTTAGTGAACAAGATCCGATGCAAAATAAACGAGGAAGAAAAACCAAGAGCATCGACAACAATAGCTCAGGAATGTGTAAGTAAATATAATGAGACTACCTATTCATTCAGTGACGGGCTTTGCACCAAATTACCTTTTATATGGAACAGACATAACAATTAAACCGAATTAATTAAAGCAACGAACAGCATCTTAATCAGAGACAGAAAAACAGTGTTGGAGAATACAATAAAATCTTATAACTATATCAAAAGATTATTTGATAAACACCCAAAACAATTTGAATTCCATGTAGGAGACTTGGTATTTGTAGAAAATGGAATGAAGCTTAATCTAACTAGCTTCCGCGGCTTAGTTTAGATAAAAATACAGGCTACCTGTATGTTAATTCAGGTCTAAAACTACGTCTATGCAAAATTTTTGCCGGATCCTTTCAGTAGTTTTGGCGTGAAGAGGTAACAAACATGTAAACATCGAAACTTTCGTATTTACAATATTAGTGTGATACCTAATCCCACTTTGAAGGATATAAATGAAAACGTGCCAGATTCAAAATTCCAACACAACAATGAAAAGTAATGTATTAGAGCCCGCTTTTGGTTTGTATAACAAAGGCTCAAAAAACCTCAGCCAGATGAGTTTGGCTCAAGTAAAGCGTTATCAATCCCAGTTAATCCTGTCTTGTATTATTGAATAAATTCACTCCCCTGGTACTTTTATCATTTCCCATTGGCTCAATGTATTGGAAAAACCCCAGATGATTCGCAATGTTTTGTTCGACCCGCTTAATATTCAATAAGGGTTGTATTATGCGTAGTGTTGTATGTATAACGAACGTTTGATAATTGTTAATAGGGATTATTTTGGGCATGATACCTACGTGTAATACTTATTATTAGGGTGTCGGAGCAAAGGTCAACTGGAACTGTGATTGTTATTGTTATAGCGGTAGCGACCAGCGTGCTACCGATGCATAGCACACTGGTCGTTGCTGCTAAAACCAGGTCCTGGAAAAATCATCTTCCGGACGCAAATTTGACATCTCTAAATAAGTTTTATGAATCGTGCTTATCGTATTTTGAGGTTTACCTATGACTATATCAAACGAACAAGAGATAAATAAGTGATATATTAATGATATCGCATAAGGTATATTCGTGGTGAGGTACTAAGATCTATCACTCACTGTACAACTAGCAACAATTATATCTATGTACCTATAATATGTCTTATATACCTACCTAATAATAATATTTAATTTACATGCGCGTTGATTCTGTTAAGAAAGTATGAGCAGCCTTAAAATTATATACATACCTACCTACCAGTTTGCAGAAGTTTTTCAGTGAAGTTTTATTCTGTTTTGACTATAATTATCTTTTCTATCCAAACGCAATGTTATATATACATAAATATAATTACAAAACGAGTGTGAGCACCAATACAAACCAACGCTGGTTTAATGGTGCAATACCAGCTAAAATATGTATACTTTTATAAATAAATATACATAGTATATTTTATTCTATATTCTATTCTATCAAGTTTCAAAACTATTAAGAGAGAAAAACATCTGCAAATACATTTTCAGTAGTTAGGTCAACTGCAAGTTTTTTCCTAGCTAGTTAGTACTTAAAAAGCGACATTATAAAAATGCAAAAAAGTAGATTACAGACTTTCAAACTTTATGCGATTTCCTAGAGTCCCGTGGTTGAATAACTCTCTAGTCGCCATGTATCTAGTTCTCGCAGGTGGCGCTAACTGTCGGCGAGGTACGGAAACTGTCGACGAGACACCGGAGTGCCAACAAACCATACAATGTAGCTTTCACGGCTTGCTGATGCGCATATTGGGAGCTTTTACCCGCGAAAACAGGAAACTACACCGGGAATTGTATTTTTCTGAATGTGTTTTTGTTATGGAATTCAGTATTGTATAGATGTGTTTTGTACAATGCAATGAATACATTCATAAAACAATTTTATAAACCTAGTATTACTAGGTCAAATAACACTATCCTAGTGTTATTTGAAGAAAAATGGTGGTAGAAAAGATTCACATACCCCAAATATATTTGTACAGAGTTTATACTGACTGAACTTACTGGATGGATTGGGACAAAAAATGGTACGTTGGCTAACATGGTTTGAGGTTAGTTATTCTGTCTCCGACGTCATATATACTTTGACCATGATCAAGCCAAAGAAGTCATGATCCTCAGAGCACTTTATCTCGACAACATTATAAAGGTCGGCGGGGACAACCAGCTGTAAAAAGCACTGGACAGAGGTTGCTGATAAGTTTCATACTTATCAGCAAGGCTTCTCTACACAGCAGTGGGTGGGTTTAGCCTGTGATGTTGATAATAATAAACATGTTTTAGTATGTGTCCGTTTTTTGTAACACATTGCGCTTTGCAAATGAGATTCTAAAATCGGGTCTTAGCTAAAGCAGCAATAACTCGGTACAAACCGCAGCTCCGGCTAACGGTAATACCCCTAAGCCAACATCCACCCCACGCTCGGTTACACCTGCCGCTTTCCGTACACTCCAAATACTTAATTTGCAAAGCAGGTGACCTAGTTTTTTTGTGAAAACTACATCTGATCCAGACTAGTAGGAAATCATGGAAGTTCGTGTCCGACCAGCGTCGGTTGAGACTAATGCAAGGAAAATCTCAACGGAACGATGGATTTGAACGGAAATTATAGGAGGCTGTATTTTTTTATAGGCACTTACCACTTAATAAATACGGAAGAGGTAACTATCGTCATCGGCGTTACCTTTAGCAAAGCATCATTTGCTAGACCTTATTATGCACATCATAAAGCACCTTATACATTTGCGATGTTAGGTCGTGTAAAATGAATTTAAGCACCAACTTTAAAATTAAATACAAGAACAAAAAAAAAACAGGAATAGAAAGATGCTTCTAAAGTTGCACAATGGGCGGCCTTGCGCTAAGAGCGATCTCCGCCAGACAAGGTACAGTTACAGCCCTTAAGTCATCAACTGCTGGGTATATGCCTCCTTCAATTCATGCCAGTCTCCTCTATCCTGTGCATTTTGCATGTGTGCCCAGCTAATTTGACTTTGTCGTTAACTCGATCCGCTTTTGTAAGCTCACACACCTACTACAAGTCTAGAGTGTCTGCTACGAGAAAGACATTACAAATTACGGTAGTAAGATCGTATGAAACGAAAATAAGGCAAGACTTTTGAATTGAATAAAAGTAAGATTACATGCTATAAGTATAAAGTATAATTTTGTATGTTAAATGAACGGCAGGTGGTGCAAACCGCCGTACGGAAATTGCCGCCGCCCGCGCCCGCCCGCCCGGTCGGTCTCGCGAGAACTTGGCACTCTCTCGTACCGCCCATACGGGCACCCTTGTGCTGTCAGGGAAACACAGCCATGATAGAATGAGCAGATATGTCTTAACCAGTACGAGAACTTTAAAATGATGTTAGTTATCTTGAAATACTCGTATTTATACTTTGCTCGCAGAGACACTTTTACATGATGAACATTATCGAGGTCCTAACAAGTCAGACTGTTGAACGCAACAAATCACGTACTACTTATAAAATAGCTTAAATCTAAGGGGGCTAGTAAGCCGCGAGCAACTATTGCGAGTGTCGTGAGAACATCTTTCTACCTTCAGCATTGTCCGCGGTGTAACCCATGCTCTGTTTAAATGTTGCCTAGCACAGAAACAATTAGGTAGCAACCTGTGCGCTCAGGTGAGATTAGTGCTTAGAACGCGAGAATAGAATGTAATTAAAGTAAAGGATTATGGCAACATGAATAAGACTCCCCGCACACTGTAGTGGAGAGTTTAATCGGCTGACATTTAGTTTGGTAATACTGTAAAGGTAATGGAGGTCAAATTGATTATTCATTTGAATTATGCTGATAGGCATAAAGAAAACTAGGTTCTGCCTATTACACATCAAAAATGCTATATATCCGTAAGTACAATACACTTGACTCCAACTTGACCCTAGACTCTACTGTGCACACAATAAAACAAATATACATAGTCTTATTTATAGTAGGTATCATATGTTATCGTTTTGTGTAGTAGTTTTTATGGTTAGTAGTTAAATGAAAATATTGGCCATTTTTCATTTCATTTTTCACTCATGAAAGTAAAATTTTTTAAGTGAAGAAAACAATGAAACGTGATATAGGATAGTCTTGGTTGCGGTCACCTCGGTTAGTTAAAGTAGTAGCGTAGTAGAAGTAGAAAGTAGAAGTGATCAAAACACCTTTAGCTGGTTAGTTGTTAATTTTCAAGTAAGTAAACCGAGTAAGTACAACCCGTGCCGTGTTTTTTTATCCTCTTAGATAATCTGATATTTTGTGGCAAGCCTGGTCACAAAGTACCTATCTAAAGCTCAGTGCTTATAACACGAAATTTTCACATTTTTATATAAACATTAACTAGGTTTCCTCTCGAACTAAAGCTAAGCTGTATTATAGCATTTGAAACGAAATAAAATCACATCCAGTTATCTCTTACATCTCTGAAAAACAACGTAATGAAACCAACCTATAGTCAAACGAACGCGAAATAATACAAACAACCAAAATCTTTGTGGTGTCAAAGAACAGTATAAAAGCTTTGATAATAGAACGTTGGTTCTGAAATAAACAAGCACAAATGAAAAGGGCGTCAACCCTTACGGCGTAAGGGAATTATTCATATTGGTCGATAAATAATAAAACCTAAAAGAATACAGTGAACTCTAATTTTATTATAAATTATTTTATAAGGAATGTTTTTATCCCATGGGAACTGATTTATATGATAATAAAAAGTAGGTTGTATGTTTTTGCAGGTACATAGCAAGATGTCAAACTCACTTTACTATGTTCCAAACATTACATTTGTATCTTCTCCTCAACTCCTATATTGGTTACTGCTGGACGCAGGGCTCCCCCTGAAAAGTGCCTTATTAGTTTTTCATCTCATGGGGGGTAATGCCCCCCACGCTGGGCATGCGGATTGGGGATCGCAGTTCGGTGGTGGAATTGTTCTGCAGGGAGCGCTGCTGCCCGCCCCCGGTGGATGTCCCTTAGTCGCCTCTTACGACACCCCCGGGAAGAGTTGGGGTGGTGCAAATTCTAAGCCAGCACCACACAGCACAAATTAGTATCATCTATGTCAACTCTAAACTAGAATATTACTCCTTTTTGGTCTCTACATCACAGGATATCCTAATCATGTGAGATCAAGATCCGTCTTAATATATTAAGCAATAAAAATAACAATTTTAAGTTAATGTAATCATTCTATAGGTCTATGTATGTATTTGTAATGAATAAACTTTACTTAGTTTACTTTATCTATGCAAAGTCTCAGCCCGATCTGCTCAGAAGTTTTGGCGTAAAGAAGTAACAAACATAATATACAACTATCCATCTTACTAAAATTTCGTATTTATAAAATTATAATATTATCTTGATCAATGAAGTATTAAAGTTACTAAGCGTGATGTTCGTGATTCAAAATATTTATGGTATTGTACGATTTTGTTTTTCCTTTATTAATCAAAACTTATTCTATTCTTATTTTTATAACACTTTAAACCATAGAAGGTTTGTCTAGTGTCGACAGTTACAGCGTGTTGCCACACATTTGGCATGAAGTTATAGATAAATAATTATTAACATAAACATACTAAGTCATAGTATCTACCACAACATTACCAAGACATTTTTCACAGAAATCTTTTATCTAGTCCTTTATTAACCTTTATTGA
The DNA here is from genome assembly GCA_963662085.1 of Eupithecia inturbata. Lineage (NCBI taxonomy): Eukaryota > Metazoa > Arthropoda > Insecta > Lepidoptera > Geometridae > Eupithecia > Eupithecia inturbata. Next base: position 6,863,398 of record OY759186.1, on the reverse strand, counting down.
CAAAGAAAATTACTATTCAATAATAAAAACAAATTAGAACTAGTATTTACAAATGAAACAAATAAGCTAACTGCAGACTGTTGCAAACAATCTACAGGTAGCTCAACTGATCCATATCTGATCCACCTTTATTTGACATAGAAATCACGTTTTTCCCAGAGCTTTACCTCTGTGTACATAATCTTGTCTTACCATCAATTTAGCGCTACTACATCGGTTGACATGTCTTTTCTTCAAGCCAGCTTACTTGGTGTGAAAGGCCCCAAGAAATGTTTAATGACCTCAAGGTAGTGTTTGACGTTGCATTAGCGGAACAATGGACATTAAAACTAAAGCTAGGGCGCTTTATCTTCGTGATTGTTATAAAACAGAAAGCGCTTAACTAGCTAAAAGCTTTTGGCGTCGCTTTTACAACGCACTGCTTTGTGCTTTTGTCTATTACGGATCGGTTTTGTGGTACGTCCCAGTTTTGGTTGTGAGTTCACAGGTAAGCCTGTGGATTTTACAGAAATTAAAAATAATGTTGAAAACCTGCCTGATTCTTATTTAACCAAGGCAAAAATTTGAAAATAGTCTAATTGATTTTTTAAAATAACTAGATCTAATAACATATTAATTTAACTTAGGTATTTCATTTTCATTAAACAGCAAAATCCAGAGACTTTTAATCTACATATTGCAATGCCTTGACAGTTTAAGATAAGATCAGTTCAAGGTTTACATTTTATACAAGGAACTATTCAGGACTACAGTATAATTTAGGTGCAACTAAAACATTAGACTCGATACTTACCTACCAGGTACAATTTATGCAATTCCCTGAAATTTGAATTGTTCAAACAAGCCAAGATATTTCGTACCTTTACCTCCTAGGTACTTCGAAAGCCGTTCTTGAGAATAGAGTAATTGCTCACCAGCTAAACTTCGAAATCAAGTGCATACCTACCAGACCTAAGTTTGGAGTCAATGATAATTTAATTGTCTAGATACGGCATAGTATAAAATTATATTGGTGTTAATTCATTATAGCCTGATAAAATTGTCATACATTGGTCCGTAGGTTGATAAATTGCCTCAAAATATCCCTAAAAAATAGATAGTTACCTAACTAAAAGTATATACTAAATGTAGGTAATTTGAGGTATATTTTTTAACCTCGAAATCATGTCAAAATTCAAGTCAAAATCAAGTCAAAATTCAAAATCAATCCAATAATGAATGCAAATTATGTATAGTAACGGGGTAGCATAGAATTTTATAGAATCTAAAAATTTATTAAATAAAAAGGAGTTTATTCATCAAAACACTATGTCTAAGATTCTGGCTCCTGAAACACAGTTTTGAACTACATAGTTCAGGAGCCTACTCATTACCGTCTATAAAACTATAATAATTATGTCAATAGAACAAGCAAATCTGAAGATGAGAAGTTAAGTTATAAATAAGACTTATCAGAATCTAGAGTTTCATAATTATTTGAAGCTAGTTACCATTTTCTTAGATCTGTGGTATATCTTGAAGTGAGTAATCTGTATAGTGCAGGAAATCCTCAGAGTCATCTGTCAGTCTTGAGCTGTGTTCAGCGTTCGTTCGGAGCGAGGCGTGTGGTAATGCTGTTACCACTCTACTCCACATAATTGAATAGGTACCTACGTCCGTGAAACGCTAAGGCTCGAACTCGATTGGTGTAATACTCGTTACTAACAAAGTTTCTTGTGTGAAATAGACGCGTAACTTGTTAATGAATGTAATTTGTTTATAGATTTGGAGTTTAAATTATTTGGTAAGTTTATTTGGAAATAAAGATATTGTTTTTTGGTAATTGGATTAAGTTTTCAAGAAATTTCATGAGAGATCACTACATTTCTGTGTGTGAGAGCTTTATGATTATTTCGGCTGGAATGTCGTGAGATGAGAGCGTAAAATTTGTGAGAATAAAGTTGAATAATACTTATGATAAATTAAACGACAGATTTACTTTCGAAACGTATGCTAAAAATAAAACTCCTGCCTGCGGCTTAAAATGTTCTCCAAGCTTCTAGGATAAACCAATTTGAAAATCCTAAGTGTCAAAATTAATTTTAGTGTAGCTATTTCAATTTTGGTGGCACTTTGCCATCTACGGGGAAGTAAGGCAGCTCCATAGAGAATGTTGAAGGTAAATGGTTAAATCTTATAAATCGAGATGCTCATGCTGGCGGTTGCTACTAACTAGTAACAGAATGGAAGCTAGTGGTGTGTCAGTCAGGTAATTTGGAGGCGGCACTTTATAAGCCATTTAAGGCATGAACGGGGCGAGATTAACTGTACCTCTATTCCTTTTTATTTAAGTTTTTTATTGGAAGTTTTCCGATTTATTGTACTTTTTTATGAAATCAAAACCAATTATCTCTTTGTGCTTTTAGGAACCCAAGTGTCTCGATCAAATATGCCTTTTTTCAAGCGCCAAAAAAGCTCTAGCTCCAGTGTTAAAATCAAGTGGCTTTTAGGATGTGTGGCAAAAGATCCATAAATCGCTGATATTTCCATCAATATGCCGATATTGACGCAGCTAACCCTTATAAACCTTTCTTGCAAAATAAATTAAAAGCAGCTACAAAATTAAACAGAAAGTATTTTACGTTACTACTTTGCGCGTACTTTCTAAAAATTATTTTGTCTTACTCTGGACTAAGTAAGTTAGGATTCCGTTCGAAGCTCCCTCGGAATCTTGTTCTGCCGTCGTTGCCGCTTATCGCATAGATCGTGTGCAATTCTCGGAGCCCTAAGTGCTGTGGGTGCAGGAAGCCGCAGGCGCTCCGGCACGCCGCTGTATGGCGTGTTACAAGCTCGCACACCTCCTCGCTAATTGAATCCGTGTCTACTTCCAACTACGAGGTCGCACGATAAAACTAACAGGCTGAGATTGTAGCTGATTTCAATGGCTTTAGTTTTGTCTACTTCTGACCTTTTTATATCTTCTTTAACTAGTGACTTTGATTTACGAAGATCTGCCGCGCAGCGAGAACGATAATTTTCAAGTCTAACATTTTTGTATCCTCAACATTTGGTTGGTGTTTGGTACCTTACCTACTTACCTATAAGTCTAAGACTAATCAATTCGACCCGTAAAACTATTCGACAGTTTACATATTTTTCAGAATATTTAGTTTTAACGACATGGGCTAAGCTTAAAAGGTACCTATGAACCTAGGTATTCTTATATCTATGGCACGCGGTTTCAGAACGCGTTGGCAGTTGATGCCGGTTTAAGTTTTAATTAGTTCTTGTAAACATGCCACAAGCACGTAATACCTAAACCATAATTTCCTGGATCACCAAACCATAACTTCAATATACTGGATGGATATTATCGCTCATTATTTGTTACAGTAATTTAATTATGCAGTAGTGAGCCACAAAAAGCTTTACGTTAAATTTTATATATTACACGTATAAAAACAGCAATAGTGAGGCAAATTCAGATTATACGTGACTGGGGGCGCGGAGTCTTACGGGTATTAACGCAATAACATAGCGCTAATGACCCCGCATTCACAAGGGAGAATTCTCAGCTAACTGCGACATTAAGACCTTCTTATTTGGCTGTTTCACTTCGTTATGGGACCTTTGTGGGAGTTTGAGGAAAAATTGCCAGTTTACAATTCCAAACGCTTAGGGGTATGAGTGGCTTTGTACGATTTTAGCATTTCATCGTGGCCACTGTAAAAATGTTCAGTACCATTCAGCGTACAGAGTTCAAAGCTGAATGATCCGGTACTTCATTATCATTAGGACCTTCTGTAATGTTTTCTTTCTCGAAATACAAGCATGTTTTCATGTTTTGCCCCTTCGACTCTGTTTTCCTTATGCTTTGGGTTTCCTTGTGTATAAAAGCCAGCCATTACGAGATGAAGCGAATATTGAATCCGTTGAATGTGGCAGAGAACGTTGTGATTACATAGCGACTGGCAAACAGTGGCGCCGTGCAGGTAAATAATTGACTGTACAGGAATCGGGAATGCTCTCTCGTTCCGCTCTGATTTCCATCATCCTGATTTAACAACCGCAAACTGACAAAATAAATAACTAATAAATAGAATCGGGGCTTTGTACTCGTTAGCAAGGTGATTTATTTAACTGTTATCCGGTACAATATTTCGAACCCCTTCTCAGAATCCCACCACCCCGCTTACACTCTTAGGCCCGTATTATAAAAGCTTGCTCAGTCATCGATCTATGCTTGAGTAACGATTTTCTAAGGCAGTAACGTTACTCAAGCATAGATCGATGACTGAGCATAGTTTCATCGCGGTGATTTACAAACGCGTTCATATCAAAATCTTATAAGATTACATTCTAATATATTTTAGCGTAGGGTTCATCAAATACCCACAAGTAAGGTCGAATGTAATCTTACAAGTTGGACGTCGTCGGTATTTCTCTGATTTAACCACTAACTTACCCAATCTACCCAATTCAGTCCAATTGTGTACCCACTGCTGGGTATAAAATAAACCTCTATCGTCTGGCCCAAATGCCAGACCTTACCTTACCTTATAATCTTTCTTTTAAAGGAGTTAAATGAATAATCTTGGACATTCACACAGCATCATCTAGCCCCAAAAGTCTACAACTGGGACTGATATACAACTTCACCAAACCTACATTTATTTTTGTGAACACATAAATGGTAATTCCTCAAGATATATAAATTTTAAGTCCTTAATCTTTTTAAAAAACATGTTTTATTTTGATAAGTACTTAAATAGAAAACACCCACACCCTGAACAAATATTTGCAGATCATACAAACACTTGTCTCGCAGCAGAACTAAATCAATTTGATTAAAATATTTACAGAAACTATCCAATAAATTCTAACAAATCACCTGCACTGGATGCTCGAGCCTGCTTATGTTTGCGTAATCGTCGTCCAATCGGTTGGAGCACCGCAATTATTACAATTGATTGCACATGACTTTCCAGCAACTGTGATTGTACTCCAATTGTCGAAATTCAAAGCGAATTGTGCTTTAAGAGTTTTACTTTTGTTTAGGTACTAATCGGTTCGGTGGAATAAACGAGCATGAATTTACTCAGCTTTTGTAGTTTCTGAGATCGAATTAGCAATAGTTAAGCGACCACGCCACATTTAATATTGAAAAGGTATAGATTTTCTCTTAAATTAATCAGGTAACTAATAAGATCAGCTTACTTACAATACAAAGATCAGGGTTTTAACATTTTATGTTTACATTTTGTCGGCGAAAGTTTCTGAACTTGAAAAAGCAAACAAGTTATAACTAACTACATGAAATAGAAGTCTGAAAACCTACCGACATGTACAAATTTTAAACAGATAAGTACATTACCTACTTTATTCAAAAATTCTCTCGCTCCATTCAACAAAGACAGCTTTCTCACCGAATCAATTTCAGATCCCAGCTGATTATTGAAAAAGCGGATAGATTAGTGATTAGAGACGAGACATTCATTAGCAGCAATCAGTCAAGTGAACTAAGCAGGGTTCTTCCGACGTTCCACTTATCTAAATAAGATCGGTGTCGTGCGTGATGGATTTTAAGACCGTCCTTCTTTCAAGGTTTAAATTAAAATGTTCCGTGTTCTGTCCACTACTGGTTTTAATTTGCGTTTTTAATCGAGATTTATTTCGAAGCTAAAAAAAAAAAAAAAAGAAATATATTAGCGCTTTACTTTCCTAATTTTTACTATTTGGATTGCGTAACCGGGTCCTACGAGTTTGTAGAAGTTGCGTAGCAATTGCTACGATTTCGTAGACGTAACGTAGCAATGTGGTAGAAGTGCTACGAATTCGTAGAGGCGATGTAGCAATGTTGTATCAATGCTACAAACTCGTAGAGGCTACGTAGCAATGTTACAGCAATGCCACGAAATCGTAGAGGTTACGTAGCAATATGTGGTAGACTTGCTACGAATTCATAGAGGCGATGTAGCAATATGGTATCAATAATGATACGAATTCGTAGAGGCAAACTAGCAATTTGATAGCAATTAATGAATTCGCAGAGGTGACTTAAAAATGTGGTTCTAATTGCAAAAATATGGTAAAGGCTACGCTACGTATCGTATTCGGTGGAGTTTGTAGATTACGTTGCAATGATCTCAATTTTAGACAGCATCCTAACAAGGAGTAAATCCTAATAGACTACTTGACTCATATAAAATTTGGCGCAATAAATAAAAATTTTCGACAATTTGACTTAAGACACCAATATTTACCGATTTGAGATATTAAAAGTGTAATATCATTACATATATTTAATTTATAAAATAGTTTTTAAAAATTTTAACCATGAAAAATCTGTCGGCTATTTTGTGACGTTATAGGACTCTAAGCTTTGATGTCGGATCTTATACAAGTGAAATTCGCTATGTAGTCTGTCTGTATTTTACAATGATGAACGTTTGCTAATGTCAATTGATTGTTTCGACCCGTATAGATAGATATATAAAACATTGAGTTGCAACTGCAACACACAATACAAGGGTATATAAAATACATACTCGTAAAAACGAAATCGAAGTTTCTGATTCGTTTTCGTGCAAACGCTAATCTTATGCAAGCGACATAAGAGTTGGTTTTGCACGAAAACTAAAAAGAAACTTCGATTTTCCTTTTCCGAGTAGGCCCCCTGAACATAAAAAAAGACCCGTATGACGTCACAACACAGATAAATATGGCTGATAGTATTCTCTGTTTACGAACAGAAAACTATTAAAAGTTAAAAGATTTGCGGTGTTCTAGGTCCTAAAAAAATATGGAAATATCTATGTATAATATGTGAATATGGAGTCCACTAGCCTACACTAAATAAACTGTAGATTTAGCATTGTTAAAATCGATTTAGTGCCGTATGCAGTGGTTCCACGCATCGCCTATTAGCGGTGTGATACGATTCACTGATCACAAAATTACCTCAGGTGTATAAGTAGGTACAAATAATGTATTTGATCTGACTTATTATTTATAGTACTTACCTATGTGTACACAAATGTAAAAATCGATATTAAGTCAACATGAAGTCACCTACTTCAACTAAAACTTTCAAACTTTCGCGATTTGTTAACATCTAAACGAAGGTGGAATAAAAACACAAGGTACGCGATAAATACTCAATAAATAATTTAAGACATAGATAGTACTTTAACAATTTTTAGATTTTATTTATCGGGGGATTTTATGGACATGGAAAAGAAATACTTAACCGTTCTACCTCTTGTCTAAACGTCCAATTGTATTGAGTACTTACCAGTACCCACATCACCTTGTGAAAAAGATATTCCGAGAAAATTTATGTTCTTAGTTCTAGCAGTCCTCTGCAGTCCTTTTTATTTTTTCTTTTTGGTCCGTTTCGTGATACTATAAGGACGGTCTCAATAAGCAAACACGGTATTTTAAGTGGGATTTACATTATAATTATTATTAGGTAGGTACCTAAAAATAACAACTTTGAACATTTTTATCGCACATGATTACTCCGTGCTGTATACTTTTTTCAGTCATATGAAGTTACTCGGCTTATCTGAAAATTGAGTACAATAAAACGCTAACAGTGAAATTATTAACTTTTAGCGCGTACTTTTCTGAAGTTAAAAATAGGTTTTGCCGCTGCGATGTTTTATCTCAGTTCCGTTTATTTGCTCTGCGTGAAGTGTTATTTTTCACTATTCTGAAAAATAACAACTGTAGCCTGTGTCACGTGAACGGCCCCAATGTTTTTACTGCCTTTTGTTTTAGCTTTCGAACATAAAAATGTAACGACAGTTTTAGTGCAATTTTTGAATGTTTTATTTAGTTCTTTAATCATTGGAAGCCTGTTGGGGCCAAAAACTAAAAGTGCTATTAGTACTATTAGGTAGGTGCCTTTTTTGAGATTTAGCGCCTGTATTATTTGTGATTAGAATAACTTAAACCTAAGTGTATTTCTACCAAAATTACAGGAGATGTTACATCCGAATAGATTTAAGAATATCACGTAGTGCTTTAAACAGAACTTCGCACTGTTTAAAGCACTATTTTTTAGGCTTATTAGGATGATCTGAAAAATGTTATTCAAAAAACTCACATAGGTACCGCGTCTCACCGTTCCGTTTCACCTACCGGCCGCGCCGCGGCGCTGGTGTCATTCTTTTCAGAGCACGTTCAGCAAGAGCAGCATTCTGCAACTGGTGGGTCTGGCACAACGCACGCAGGATCGTTGTGTCCAAGGGCGGGCGGGGGTTAAATCTATTGGGATGAAACATCTCGTGTAATTTTAGTAGAAATTTATATAAGTAAATACACTTAGGTAAGTTATTTTAACCACAAATAACACTGCGATGTTACAACCTCTAGATTTAAGAGTACCACGTAGATGTTTAGCGTCTGTTGCAGAATGAAAATAAATTAATAGATTTATGAGGGTAACCTTCTTAACGTCATATAACTAGGTAGTATCCTTAGTAGCATAGTTAATTCAAATGAAAAATAATTCAATAACCTGTAACTTTTTGTAGTTTTATGGTAATTATAGACGCTAAAGATTATTTGTCGGGTATTTATCGCGTACCTTTTGTTTTATTTTCCCATACGTTTCCATAGAGGGAGTCGCCCCGTGACCACGATCGCGGCAACGCGATTGAAACATACATATGGGAAAATAAAACAAAAGGTACGCGATAAATACCCGACAAATAATCTTTAATATTAGGTCCTTACATAATATGAAATTGGCGTTTTTCGTACTGGCCACTTTAATCACAAATTTCTCCTCTTTGGTAAGGAATTCCAAATTCAAATTTGTACAGCTATAGACTCATGTATTTGTGCTTCGATGATCGTCATTCATTTGTTTTTTTTCTTCTGTTTTTTTCTGTTTGCGTCACTCATTTTACAAAATGGAAAACTTAAAATATCGCATTATTTACGAGTACGAGTTCCGCCGTGGCACTAGTGCTGCGGAAACAACTCGAAGGGTGAATGATGTGTATGGCGGTCGTGTTGCAAAAGAAAACACAGTTCGTTTTTGGTTCCAACGTTTTCGTTCTGGAAATTTTGACCTGCAGAACAAGCCCCGTGGACGGCCTGAGACTCAAGTTGATAATGAAGAGTTGAAGGCTATTGTGGAAGCGGATCCATCGCAAACCACGTCCGAGTTAGCTGCAGGCTGCGATGTTAGTGATAAAACTGTTTTAATTCACTTGAAGCAAATTGGGAAGATTAAAAAGCTTGAAAGGTGGGTACCTCACGAATTGACTGAAGCAAACCGGCAAACGCGCGTCGACTGCTGCGTTACATTACTAAACCGGCACAATAATGAAGGTATTTTAAACCGAATCATTACCTGTGATGAAAAATGGGTTCTTTACGATAATTGGAAGCGCTCAGCGCAATGGTTGGATCCTGCCCAGCCAGCCAAATCCTGCCCCAAGCGAAAATTAACCCCAAAAAAGTTACTTGTAAGCGTTTGGTGGACTAGTGCCGGTATTGTTCATTACAGTTTTCTCAAATCTGGCCAGACTATTACGGCTGATGTCTATTGTCAGCAATTGCAAACCATGATGGAAAAGCTAGCGGCTAAACAACCTAGGCTGGTCAATCGCTCCACGCCACTGCTGCTTCACGACAACGCTAGACCACACACTGCGCAACAGACGGCTACTAAATTAGAAGAGCTTCAATTGGAAAGTCTAAGACATCCTCCGTACTCCCCGGACCTTGCTCCAACAGATTACCATTTTTTTCGAAATTTGGATAACTTCTTGCAAGGGAAAAAATTCAACTCCGATGGGGCAGTCCAAATCGCCTTCAAAGATTTTATTGATTCCCGTCCGACTGGTTTTTTTAGTAAAGGGATCAATGAACTACCTATAAGATGGCAAAAGTGCATAGAAAATAATGGTTCATACTTTGATTAATTAAATATATTATATTAAAAAATATTCGACTTTTTGTTCCTCCCATACAAAACGCCAATTTCATATGTAAGGACCTAATATAATAAATTATAGATGCATCAGCAAAGGACGTGTTTTCAAGGCGTGTAAAGGTTCATTGTAAATATTAGAAAAAAGACAGAGTTTCCTCCTGTTCTTTTAATTATGTCGATGGTGGAAGCGTGATGCGTGCTGTGCGCCGTGAACACGGATACGTCCATTACACTTTTATCCAATCTTTGTTTGATCTATCGACTGATTGCTTTAGAAGTCGCCTTGTGTACAGGATTTAGCGCGCTGATGACAATTTAATATTACGAAAATTACTAGTTAGGTAGTTCTTTCAATGTATAAAAATATTGACGATATCACAAATTCTTTCGTTTTTAATTTTGGTAAAATAAAAAGGAAATAATGAAAATATTTTCGGTGGTTAGTTTTATGTATATTGTTTAAATAACGATACGATTGAGTTCAACTGTCTTGCACAAAGAAGAGTTACCTACCAATCGTTTCGACACAGGTAACGTAGGGGAAAAGATTCGTTATGTATCTTTGATAATAATTCCAATACAATGTTTAGGTCTCAACTCGAATGATATTTCGGAAAGTTTGGTTCTATTTTAAAAATCTACTACTATAGAATCACTGTTACAAGCAAAGAACTTGTAGGTACGGCTTATGGCCGTTGTATGTAAGTACCTACTTAAACTAACCATGTCCCTGGTTACAAGTGGTAGGTACCTCAACGCTGGCGATATGAATTTATAACTAGCCTCCTTTCGAACTATTCTGTCAAAAAGCTTAGTATTTCTCTTACTCTCTTACTAACCCTAACCATCAAAATTATTCAGTTGACAAAAAATCTACCACTGCTTTGATGCTACATTTTGTTGATTAATTCTGTTTTTAGGTAATAAATTGTAATTACGTATGTCAACGGTAGCATAGGTGATGTTATTCTCAAGTTACAAGATAACATTATAGCGCACACCATGGTAATACTGCAATATAGCGGTGTGTGTACCCTGGGAGTTAACATGAGAAGATTTTTATTCGGGTTCAAATAAATGTTTTCTGACCTGAATACTAACATCGAAACGAACACACACTACAAACACCTTAGTGGATGTAAAGGCCATTGATGATGATGAACAGCATAAATAAGAGTTACCGCGGCTGACTAACCCAATAAAAAACAATGAATACAACATGAGCTTTATCTTCTTTAATTTTTCTAAGACATTTTAATTCCAATGGGAAGGAACGAAATGTGTACAAAATAAACTCAAGTTTATCTCTACGTGGTAACACGTCTATATCATATATGCATTGAGATCCCTTTTCCAAGAAACATAATTGGTTACATATAAAGTTAAGTCTAAACGCAAACAAATTGATATTTGGTTAGCCAAACTCACGAACAATGTTCCCATAACTAATCTGATGTAGGTTCCATTCCGTATCGATGTTGGAATGCCTAGAAGCTGGGCTGTATCAATATTATCACGATGTTGTGTATGAAGCGAAAATAAAAATATTCCTAAATTCACATCACCGCCGTATTTGTCTGGAATTTTGATTAAGGTGTGGAAATAGTATTCCACATAATATCCTATTAATGTATGAGTTTGCAGTGTAGTCAGTTAATTTTAGTAACGCTGCGGTAGTTCTTATAAAATGAGCTTAAACATAATAATGCAGCTAGAAGCACAGAGTAATCAATATGTTGAGTCATTTTAGTTACAGATCGATATAGAGATTTACCTCTACAGAGATATACTTCTACAGTCATCCAACCAGTCATTAAAGAGTCAGTAAAAATTTCGAACAAGTAGGTAGTTGTCTTTGTAATTGATTTGGTTTTTTGAGCAATAGTTAGAAACAAGCTAAAATTAAAGACATCTTCGGTAGTGATACTCGTCGTTTGATTGTGAAGCGTACAAGCCTACTTTTTGCGTTGAAAATTTTAAGTACTTAATTGTAAATAATAATGCCATAATGCTAATGCTGCAGTTGGTCTACGAATTAATTTAGCAAAGTCGCGAATGGAAATAGAATGTAGTAATTGCGCCTTATCTTATTTACTTGTTACCAAATCAATTTTAAATTTTATTGACTTTCTCTTTAGGTTATTGCATTGCTATGGCATAGTGCATGCATTAATTTTTCTAAAAGTAGAAATGTACATGACTGTATAGGAATCAAGATGCTTTTCTCGTCATTTATATTAATTAAACCCTGAGCGTTTGTCAGTACAGTATTTACTGTGTTTTCTTATGATTTGTAGCATGATCCAATACAAAAGATAAGCTACGGTAAGCTGGGGTAAAAACAGCATGTGTTTAGCCCAGCTCAAGGATCATAGACGTTCAACGCAAGAATTATCTTATCTACCTTAGGTATTTGTATGTGACTGGGAACTACTGACTGGCTGGTCTCTGTTGAGACTGGCGGCCCCGCGCCGTGACAAAAAACGTCATAGGCACTAAAAATATGAGTCTTTAAGGTCAGAGCCATGTATGTATGTCCCACTATTTACAAGGGCAAGTTAGCGTGTACAAAATTTTTGGTGAAGTTGAATATACCTGTTATTCTCCATCCCAGCTGCTTTTGAGAATATTCCAATCTTTTATTAGGGGCTCAGACAAAACGGCGCTTCTCTCAGAATTCAGTTTAGTGGGTATTAGCAGAAACTTCTCGGAAACAGCATTTTTCCTATAAGAGCCTCCTTTTGCTCCGTGGTGAGTCCGCACAGTAATATCTTCCCCAACGTTGAGATATTTGTGCTAGCGTTTTTTACCCACTTTTCGGCTGTACTAGAATTACCAAGATTTCATCTGGAACTAATAACGTACACCGACGTCGATGATGTACCTAAGTATACCTGGTAATATGATGGTACGTACATACTAGGTATGGGTATTTGTCATAAGATTATTGATATGAATGCATTAAACTTTGTAGATGTACGAAGTAAGGGTAGTTATGCATATCTTACCTTTATCACGGTCCAATTTCCTTTCTAATCGTCGGATTTATCAACGAATATCATATCACTGTTATTCTTATGCTTATTTTTCCTCATAAATCACTTCGATATTGCGGGAGAAATTAGCTATTTCTGATGTTAAACTTGTTCACTCAATGTTGACGATGCGTAACACGAAAAACGAATGACACCAGCGCCGCGGCGCGGCCGGTAAGTCGGAACGGAATGGGGAGACGCGATACCTATGTGAGTTTTTTGAATAATATTTTTCAGATCTTCCTAATAAGCCTAAAAAATAGTGCTTTAAACAGTGGGACGATGTATTACGATGGAAAACGGACTACGTGGTATTTTTAAATCTAGAGGATGTAACATCGCAGTGTAATTGGCCTTTTTTGTAACAACATAAACTAAATCAACGCAATATTTCTGGGACCTGATAAGTAAATCAAGTAAGCATATAAAATCAATTAAAAGCAAAAAAAAAACACGTTGCAAATATGGGACATATGTCCCACATACATATATAAAATACACACAGATACACTACACGGGCCTATACGTTATATAAGCCTGTGTATATATTATGTATAACCCGAATTTCGTTTCTTGAATGAATGTTCTCACAGCAAAATGCTGTGTTCTTATCAATAGAACCACTGAAGCTCCCATTCCGGCGGTTGTTAATTTGGGTACCAAATGAAAGGCAATGGTTTAGTTTTCGATGTGGGTACATTTGATCTCTTGGGAGTCGCATGTGTTGTTAATTACAGACACGGAGCATTGGTAGTGTGACCGAAATTGCAGCGCAAACATAAGGCCGGGACAATGGTTTGGGATTTCTCTACAGTTGTATGTAGGTAAAGTCACAAGAGAATTAGAATGCTACGTAAATTGAACCGAAACATTTATCCACCCCTCGTTGCTTGGACGAAGTTTTTCGCAGTTTTAGTATCACTCATGAAATAATAGTTTTTCTTTTAATTTAAGAAAAGTATTTCAACTTTTCTGTTTATAGGTACCATTTGCTACCCTTATTTAAATAATTTATACTGCTTAATATCTTACGTAAAGTCTTTTAAAAACTTCGCTCGAGACAAGGGAACGCCAACGGTGCTCCACTTAAAATTTCCCTAAAGAAATATGTAGAAAGTGGTTCCGTCTCCAGCGGATTCGTCGTCGGAATCTCGTCGTCTGGTTTAATTAGTCGTTTTAATGAATGTCGAGGCACGTACGCTGTAAATGCGGCCCATTACCTGCGTAATTCACGCAATGATAACAAAGCCGCGCTCAGGAGCCCTCCCTCCTCTCAGACAACATGACAATAAGTACCTAAGAATACTCGATCTTCTTATTCCACTCAAGCAGCCTTCAAATATAGCACAAAACCTTTATCCACGTACCTACCTAATCTGCGCCGGCAACGGCAAGGTTGAACTTATGCAAGTACCAATGCCTTAACTACCCGGTACTTCATCTACATCTAGGTCTGTTTCAGGTTTGAATATAAAGTACTGGGTGAAACGAACGGTCTAGAACACGAGCTTGTGCCGGCCACGACATCATGCTATCAGAGGACTTTCTTCATGAAAAATAGTTCAAAAAAGGCTTTAAACATTTCTTCAGCTTTGCCAAAGCACAATAAACAACAGTTGTAGCAAACAACTTAACTGATCCTAAATGAAAACTGTTGCGAAAACGCTCCGAGCAATTACAATTCCATTTTATAAATTGACTTTCTACGAGTAGGTTCAGAGTCGAGTATCTTCCATTCCGGAGCGTTTTCAGTGTTTATAATAGCAATTTTTCGTTTATGTTAATGTGTTTTACAGTAAAGGTACGTGTTCGTTACTTATGCAGCTTTTAGGGTAACGTTTGCCGATGTTGGTTTGTATAATATTTAATTTGCAAGGCTATTCAACAATCGTAAAATTCTGAATAAGCTATTATAATAAAGTTTACTTTATTCACGCATTTCTCATTATGAACAGATATGAAGATTATCAGAGTTACGTAATGTGTTTTAAAAAGCTTTTTATACTTTTCGCGTGTTTATGCTAATCTAAAGTCGAGAGCAATAATGTGCGGAAAATATGAGCGCCACAGTCATGGCTCTCCGGAAAATGGCATAAGTGGAGGAAACTTGAAACATTATTTAGTCGTTTTCTGTTTGTTTTGGAACTGTGTTTGCACTCTTCGCATAAAAATGTTATATTATGCAATGTTTATAGATACGAATGTTATGAGTGTTATGAGTGTCATATATACTATAGGTGTCTATTGGTTCGAAACCTATGAAGATAAGAAATCTACCTATTATTATTATTTAACACACCCTCAACAAAATCAACTCTTAGAGTTAAGCTTCGAGTTAAGCTTGCCTTTTAAAATACCTCTCTAGTTTTAAGTTTCCTTTATGTTAGTAGGTATGCCTTTTTTTATGAGTTTCGAAGATCGGAGACCGGTTTCGAAACCCTTTTGATCTCGCTTTTTCTGACATTTTTTCCGTCTTTAATATCTCAGCAACTACAACAGCAAATCATTTGAAATTTAAAATAATAATACATTTCGTGGTCCTGTATAGATTAAAAGAAAAAAAGAAGTACAAATTATGATGTCGAAATTTTTAATCTTATTTTTATGTGCAATTAATTTATATTCTACGTACCTAAGTGAACGTCTAACCTAACTATTCAACCTTTATCGACCACCACCGTCGTCGTGCCCAAAGGAAATTTTTACCAGATATCAAATAATATCTCAAAAATGTTTCTACTTCGACGGGACTTGAACCCGCATCTTTCCCACAGTACCGGAATGCGCTACCCAATTACACCACGAAATCAAGTGACGTAGGAGTCGAAAAACTTCGGGACTTACTTCAGGCTTTAGCGCCGTTATAGGTACATTATTTTTGGCTTGCTTGCTTAATCGCGCAAGTACTATTCTTTTATAATAGAATATATTAAGTAAAATGCCTTAATATCAGGCTTAAGCGAGTCATAAATGCTAATCCATATCGTCTCTGCCAAAACTAGGACATAGGCAAAGATCGCCGATCAAACTTATCTTAACATTCGGAGAACAAAATCTAAATCAAAATCAGTTCATCCGATGGGAGTTACGATGCTATAAGTAGACACACTATACACAGGCACTCTAATAACAACAGTTTTTGGAAGGTTAATGTATATTATCTGATTTAGAAATTACCTTCTATTACCTAATTTCTAAGTAACCAAATAATATAAAATGGCGGCGCTAGAGTCCGAAGACACTTAACTTCTTACGCACTATAAATAACAAAAATATTACTATATTTTTGTTATTTAGATACTTTACTTCCACTAATAGAAGCGGTGAGTGGCCAGGCTAGTCTTCTAAATACACAAAAATACAAAGTCACTTAGCACTTTAAAGCCCAGTTTCGTAAAAGCAAGTTATCACGTCTTGAAAAGCATCTTTTTACGAGATGTTCGCAAATTACAGTTAAGAACAAGGCTCGTAAGAAATAAGTGAGCAATAACACATACTAAGGAGTGCTCGGTACGGGCTAGACGTGACAAACGACGGTGTTTCTAAAGCTGAGAACCCTCTAAGCCTCTCGTCATCCTGCCTATTGCTACCTACCTATTAGCTGTTGTTTCATTCATATTATTTCTAACATTGTACTTACGCTAGTAGTAGAAAATTTGTAACAAAGTACCTTGTTTTCTACGTTTTATCTATATTAAATTATAATTATTATAAATAATTAAAATAATATTTAAATAATATATAGGGTATATATCGCGTACTTTGTATTATTAATTATATTAACAAATCACGAAAGTTTAAAAAGTTTCATCTAGAACTTCACTCACTAGAAGGTAGCCAGCTCTCTACCTATGGACACTTCATAAATACCTACCCGTAATGTCCATGTATTTGGATTAATGTCCAAGTTTGCATTTTACTAGCTGTAAGTTTTTCTAAAATTCCAAAATAAATAAATAAACTAGAAGACTTACAATGGCAATAGGTAGCTAGAATATTAACCCCTTTGAGCTTTCAATAAAGCTCTTCCAACTTGCCTCCTCTGGGTTTTGTATTCGATGATATTTTAAGGAGAGGGAGCGGGTTCTATTTGCAATTTAGGTATCTGGTTAAACCCTATCCTAGTATTATGTTAAGTATCTCCGATGCAGCAGTCCACTGTGAATTCTTCGGTTAGGTCACCTATTATAATAATGACAGGCATCGCCATTAACTAGGGCATGCCCAGATTGCATTGAGACCATAGATAAGGTACTTGTAATACTTGGTATTCGGCGCTATTCAGAGATCGTAGCGCGTAGATTGTAAACCATTGAAGAAGTTACCTAATTGTAGTCCGTTGACCTCGTAGCACGCAGATTCTCGTAGACCCACAGAATAGCTATACAGTACATAGACCTTGTACAACGGAGAAGAGTGGTGGCTCCTTATGTAAGGGCTCGTTTTCTGGTCGTCACTCTTCACACTATCACACTGATAACACCTATAAATGCGATTGTTTTAATGTTTTTTACTTTTTCACGCCGATACTACAGAACGGATTGGGCTGAAATCGAAGATCTTTACGTAGTTTTAAGCTACAGGGAGGTAGGTACCTATTAGTAAAGGAAAAGCTCCTCTAAAATTCCAATGCATTGTTGGTTGAGTGACTACAAGTCATCATTATTATACCCCGTCCATGAAATAATTTGCTGTTTGGTATATGTATGCACGACTTTGAAGTGCCCTGATTGTTGACAGATGAGTGAATGAAGACTGAATCACAGAATGAAGTATTTCATAGACACAGTTACATTTGACGGATAGAGATGCGAATCTGTCGACTCGAAAAATATGGGGACTTACGAAAGTTTAGATTTTTATCGAACACATTATGTCGTGTATGTGTTCGATAACACGACATAGTATGTAACGAAGATTATTCTAGAAGATTTTTCCAAGAAAAGGTATTGAAAATAGTATACAAATTAAGTTTACCGCAGTAACACAATCTGTCTTACTTTTTATCACGGAAAAACGCGTGTACTACCGCGTGTAGAAGTAGAAAATAAAACAACAAAAATAATACTATTTTATTCTATTGAATATTTTGATTCCAAAAATTAGTAACTTAGACGCCTGGATGGGTATGTCTGTAAATAATACAAAATGTTGTTCAAAAATAACAAAATAGATTACATCTTCATAAACAAAATCGATGTCATAAAAAATTTAATCGGTAGAGCATTGGACATGACTATTTTTTTTTCTACCGAGTTGGCAATCAAGCATGCGGTCCACCTGATGGAAAGCAGTTACCGCAGCCTATGGACCCTGCAACATCAGAGACGCATTGCCGACCCTTTAAAAAACTTAAAAGACCCTTTTTGAAGAACCCCATGTTGTAGTCCTGAGGGGAAACCTCGACAGCGAGATCATTCCACAACCTGAGTGTTCGCGGGAGTCAATTTCTCATGAATCTTACACATTGACTTGATTGTCAGTCAAACTACCAAACAGCAAATTATTTCATGGAATGAGTATAGTACAGTCGGCTGCAAAAATATGTAAAGAACCTCATGTTGTAGTCCTGAGGGAAAACCTCGACAGGGATATCATTCCACAACCTGAGTGTTCGCGGGAGTCTTTACCTCATGAACCTTACAGATTGACTTGATTGGCAGTCGAACTACCAAACAGCAAATTATTTCATGGAATGAGTATAGTACAGTCAAATTAAGGTTTCACCTCGGAATCCCGAGATAACCAGCTGGAAACGAGGTTGACCCTATTTTTACATAACTAATACTGGATCCATGACCATGACTGGACTATACGACGATTTGACGACCGATGTGGCGCGGCGGGCGAAGGTCCGCCTGCGACGCAGAAGGTTGCGGGTTCGATTCCCGCCTTGGGACAAATGTTTGTACGATCTGCAAATATTTGTTCCGGGTGTTCTGGGTATTTTCTATATATAATAAAAAATATCTATCTATGTTATATATTGTAATATGTTTATCAGTCATCTAGTACCCATAACACAAGCTCTGCTTACTTTGGGGCTAGATGATGCTGTGTGGATTGTCCAGCATTATTTATTTATTTATTTATACAGGGTTATTAGTAAATCACTGACACTGCGTGAACGTGTTTTGTTTTGTTTCAGAGGAAATTTACAAAAAAAAATAAGAATTAAGACCTGGCTTCTTCACAAACGTGTTCGTGATGACGGGCAGAACCTCCAGTGGGCAGTCAGTTTATTCTAGGATATGGTGAGACGCGAGAAAATAAGTGAAATCAGTTCGGTCAAGTTACAGTCCATTTGCTAACCAAACGTAACATTCTGATCAGTGAGCCAAACCATCAGTCACAGGGTTTTGCCGGATGCGAATAGGAATTAAACGTGAATCTACGCTGCTATTTGCATACCCCTAAATAACGACTGTCGGTACACACTAAGCCAGTTATTCATAGTTTACTGAAAACTTGTTAGCACCCCTCTACGAATTTACAAAGAGTTAGAACTTTTCTACTCTAGGCTTTATTAAAAGTGAAACTTCAGAAGACAGATCGCATAGATCACATATTTATTGACGACATCAGTGGCGCAGCGGGCGAAGTTGTCGTCTGCGACGCAGGAGATTGCGGGTCCAATTCCCGCCTCAGTCATTTGTTCGATTTTCAGATATTTGTTCCGAGTGTTCTGGGTGTTTTCTATGTATAATAAAAAATATTTATCAATATAATGTATGAAATTGAACAGTTATCTAGCACACAAAACACAAGCTCTGCATACTTTGGGGCTAGACATTGCTGTGTGGATTGTCCAGCCAGAAGTATATATTTACAAGCTGCTGCCCGCGGCTTCGCACGCGCTTTTTAACTAGCCTATGTCCGTCCCCAAGATACCATTTACCTCCCTGCCAAATTTCATTGAGATCCGTTCAGCCGTTTAGGCGTGAAAAGGTAACAGACAGATAGATATAAAGCAGACAGACAGACAGAGTTACTTTCGAATTTATAATATTAGTATGGATTTATTCTAAATAGGTACCTACCTACCTTTAAGTTCGTTGCCGCGGCGGTAGCAGCGCCTCGAACTCAACCCGTGGATGTCGTAAGAGCGGACTAAAGAACTTACCAGAGGATGGGAAACAGCTTGCCCCTGTGTAGGTATTTTTAGCACCCCCACTGCTAAAACCAATCCGCCTGCTATGCGTTGTGATTATGGCAAAACTCCCCTTCTTTAAGGGGTATCCAGAACGCCTTGCAAACATTGCCGACATTGCCATCCTTAAGATTTCTCGAAAGCGCATCTAATTTAAGTGATGAAAAATATCACATTATTTAAAAAATACCTGTTTTTCACCAGTTATTCTTCCTTCTTTTTAAAATATTTTGCGTAGTTTTATAATAAATCACTGGAGAAAAACAATTTAAAAAAGCACGGCATGTTAACCCGCACAGAAAATATAATAACTCCAAAAGAATTAAAACAACTACTTCATAATTTATTTCCGTAATTCAATTGTATTTTTTATAGGATTCAATACAATAATAATAAATTCCAATAAACACATTTTAGTAAGGCGTTTTGCGAAGTAATTGCAACAACGGTAATATTTTGTCAAAAGAATTTTAACCTTATTATTCATCCTTTACATATTATGTATACCTCATACACATCCTTTTCATATATGCTCAAAATCGTTTCCACTAACTTCAGTCACAGGCTAGATGCCTTCTCGGACGGACGTGAGGTGTGGTGACATCATACGAATTACGATGTTTGACAACTTTTATTTTCCATTTCCTATGGTCTCTATATCATTGGAATAGAGTTACTATGCACGAGCGCCAAACTGTATTTGTTTTACAAATGTTCTAAACGTAGAGTTACACATAAAAGTTTATTGATCAGAAGTAACCTACCTATAGCAGAGCTTAAAGTTAGCTGCAAAAAAAAATCACGTGTCGAATAATTAATATTTATTGACGAAAGGATCTCAAATCGAGAAATTCTTGCCAATAAGACAGGACCAAACTGAAAACCAGCGTTGATCCGCACCCGTGCGGTTCAACACATAGCTGAGTTTGACCCTTTTCGGGCCACGCAGGGGAGCAGGGATGTTCTTGAATATGGGATTGGTTTTGTACCCAAATTTAATGTTTTACTTTATTGTATTTAGAATGTTGTAGGTATCCATTTTTGTGTTTGCTTATGTAATGGATATAATATGTAGGTATGTACACATATTATAAAGTAGGTAGATACATAACTATTTATTCTGAATAACGTTATTAGTAATACTTACTTACCTACGTAATAGGTGGCGGATTGTTTTTATTATGTACTCGCATTCTTGTTATCACTGTGCTGTACCTATCTAGAATGTTTAGTTTTAGTTCTATGTTAATTAAGAATGCATGTTAATTTCAAATGTCTGTTCTGTATACGCTTTAATTTATTAGTTATAAATGTTTACATCTTCTTCTCTTGCTTTACTTACATCATTTCTTACACTTGCTGCATCTGTCATCTATTTAATTAATCCTCATATGTAACTCTATCTTCACCTATTCAATTACTTGTACTTACTTATGTTTATCTAATTATACTTATGTATGTGCTGTTCGTGTGAAGCCAAATAAATGTATTTATCTTTTAACTGTGTTTCAAATCAACAACAAGGTAGTTCTAATTTTCGTTTAAGTACTTAATTAATAATACATACATAATTGTTAATACTATTAATAATCTACATTAAAAAAATCGCTTAATGCTGCTAAACGCAAAGCTCGTGAACGGCCTGGCTCAAATATAGCTAGTGTTTTTTTTAATATTTTTTGAAGCCTGGGGAAGGTTTTTATAAAGACAAAAATTTCATAAATTACCATGATAAACGTAAAAATCACAACTAGGGTAACTCGGGTAGATGCGGTGCGCAGCTAGTATATGTATAATAATAATGATGGTGGACTATTCACACTGCATCATCTAGCTAATAATGAAAGAACGTAACAAATTAAGATTATGAACTGCTATGAAACTTGGCACCTATCTACATAATATATTATCTCAGCTCTTTTATCGGTGAAACCACTATCTGAACAAACTTGGCTAGTTTACACATTTATGTTTTTGATCAGATTATTTTTACCCAACTGCAGCATCTGCCCAAGGTAAGTGAACCTACTCGGAAACAGTTTCGAGAAGGTACGACCCGGTACACTAATTAATTATACATACTAATATTATACGTTCGAATGTAACTCTGTTTGTCAAAAACATCTGAAAAAAAACTTACTTCTTCCCAAATTTCATGATTCTAGGTCAACGGAAAGTACCTTAAAGGTTTTGGTCCATGGCGAGAATAAAAATGATTTTTTTTTCTGTAAATTAACTACATATTGACGGATTTCGGATTTTTTTATTTACTTGTGTTATAAAACTTTGCTTCTTGCCAAATTTCATAGATCTAGGTTAAATTAGTACCCTATAGGTTTGGTGCATGTGATTTTCTTGGTAATTTCAAAATATTCGAGCATAAGCAGCTGTTACTTTCGATTGCCTTAGACTGTTGACTTAGAAGTTTTATTTATATCATGGTTCCAATAGGTTACGGATTTGATTATTTAATGTTAATTTCAATTCTATATCTCCACGCGTCCCCGAGAAAGGAGGTTGACAGACACACGGACAACAAAATAATCCTAATAGGGTTACTTTTTTCTTTTAGAGGTACCTACGGAACTCTATAACGGAACCATAAATAGGTATGTACTGAGAAAATACGTGTGTGACAGACAGTCGGACAGGAACAGGCATTTTTTTTGTTTTATCATTCTGTCGTGATTTTTAAACGCCGATTGACTATTATATTTTTTTTACTAACAACCTTTGTTTATATGTATTTTTGAAATCGTATATAAATAATAAAAGTGATATTTGTAAGAAGACTCAAATACTCCTGAATATAAGATAATATTAATGAACGTAGCCGCTTCTAAAAGTAGTAATGTTGCATAGGTCTATCGAGAATTTTTCTTTTGTAAAAATTTGCATGCCATCTGAGCGCACCATGGTAGGCTCATAAGAGGGTACACTGCGCGCCATTTTGTGTAAAAAATTGTCATAGGATTTCGCGTTCATAGGAGCGGGACAGAGCATACGTTTTTAGAACGGCGTAAGAGCTCAAATCTAGTTTTTGCTTATTTACAAGAAAAGCACAACTTATGAAGAAACTGGTTCAAAGAACCAAATAATTAGTAATATTAACCTAAAAATCAAAACATAAATCATTCCAATAGACCGCTGCAGGGTTCAGATCTCGACCAAATTAAATAAATAAATAAATAATGCTGGACAATCCACACAGCATCATCTAGCCCCAAAGTAAGCAGAGCTTGTGTTATGGGTACTAGGTGACTGATAAACTTAATACAATATATAACATAGATAGATATTTTTTATTATATATAGAAAATACCCAGAACACCCGGAACAAATATTTGCAGATCGTACAAACATTTGTCCCAAGGCGGGAATCGAACCCGCAACCTTCTGCGTCGCAGGCGGACCTTCGCCCGCCGCGCCACATCGGTCGTCTAAGTTCAATGTGTCATTTGACAATTGTTATATGCAAAACAGTGCACTTTCATGTTCTTTTATCGTAATTTTTTTCTCAATCGTGTTTTCACTTTCAAGAAATCAAAGAAAAATGTTGAATTTTATGATTCGAGTTTTTTACCACGAGGATCCCATGTGCACTGAGACACAACAAACCCGTTAGGTTCGTTTCTTAAGGGAGTTACGTTCAGCAGTTGATGTGTGCTGATGAGCAGGTAGTTCTTCTACATTAATAGACTGAATAAATAATCAAACAATAAATAGTACAACAAACATAGCCTTGATATTCATACACATGAAGCGCCTGTCACGACAATGATAAACATAAAGTTCTTATCTTAGCCCAGTCGTGAACAATAGCAAACCTACATGCATCCACACTTACCTGTGGTAAAATTTACAGTGAAATCAGTAGGCACCTTGGAATTGTGGCATTGTGATCATGAAATATATAGCGTAGTTACCTACTCGATTACGAATAGGGTGCGTAAACGAATTGCGGTTGGTTATAATTGGAACTGTGACTGGAATTACTCAGGCTTTCACTGAGTTCGTGCGTTCTGCAGAGCTTGAGGATTCATGCATCTCACGGTTAGGAGAAAATATAGGTATACAGGATGCCACGAAACGTACTAAGCTGAAAGGGGGTGGTTCTGGACCTTGAGAGGATCAGCATTTGTTTTACGATTTTCAGAAAGTAAATTTTTTAACGTTTTTGAAAAAAAATATAGACATTTTCTTTATATTCGAGTTCCTTGACGTGTATTCCTTACATTATTGTTATTTTTTTGGATTTTCAAAGGATTTACATATTTTTTTTGTAATAATTCCAAGAAAAACACTGGTTTTGCGGAAATAAAGAAAAAAATGTTGGGAAATTTTTATAATGTTAAATATTGCAAGAGTGCGTGTAAAAGAACACGAAAAGAAAGAAAAATATATTTTTTCACATATCGTTATTCAAAAAATCTTTATTCACAAGTTGATCCCTTCGGGGTCCAGAATCACTCCCTTTCGGCTTAGTACACTGTTACGTGGCACCCTGTATAATGATAGATGTAGGTAGACTTCAAGTAATAAACCATTAGTTTTTTTTATTTATATGGGTTACCTAATAGGTAAAACACCATAAATGTTTAAGTAAATTAATTATTTCCTTTTAATCACACGTCCATTTTTATTAAAGTTTGCTCGATTGTTTGCTTTTCCTCTCGACTCGACCTATAAAGAGAGAATTGAGAGTGATTGTACAATTTTCCATGATCGAGATTTTAAATTTGTTAAAGCCTTCACTATAAATCGGTTTTATTTTCAAAGAATACAAAAGCGTGTGCGTGTGGTGTTCATCACAAAATGTTTATTATTTCTTTGAGGTTTAAAATTTGATATTGCAGCACCATGAAATTCCTGCGCTGATAAAATTATGAGCACAAAATTAAAACGCAGAAATTGAGCACAAAGGATTATGATAGGATATTCCGAAATCTGCATAATACAACCATATCGTCAATAAAAGTTAAGTATTTTACGTATAGATAAAAAACCAAACAAAAAAATCGTTTAACGAATTTATTATTAAGTGCCGTCATGTCGTCGGCGAGAAGAGGTGAAATACATACTCAATCACATAATTGTATTAGGTTTGCAACAATAACACTAGCTTATTTGCTCCTCACCATTCTACAATTAAATTAAATAATGAACAGATTTTGATGACATTTCCTTATCCGTAAACAAGAGTTTTTGCAAATTATCTGCGATATCATTCCAAACTCATCAATAAATCACACAGTCTGAAACTGAAGCTGCATTTTATCTGTCACTTATCTCCAAACGACAAATTGATAAACGATTCTCTTATGTTCAGCGAGAATTTTCTTAAATACACAAGTATCACTGCTAGTAGGTTATTTTTAAGAAGTGTGTCAAAGAGTAGGTCACAGAGTATTTTAACTAAATTTAAGAATTACCATTAAATTTTCATGAGATTTAACATACATTTTTAACGTTTTCGATACACATTTTAATTGATACATAGGTCTGTATTATGTTTATTTTTACATTACAAAACCGCGAAGCGAATGACATCCACGATAAAATTGTAAATAATAATCATCCTTACATTTGTTTAAACAAAATGGACAAAGCCAACTACCAACTATTGTGTAACAAAGCAATACTATCAGGTCAATTATTGGAAAGCATTTATATCTGAGAAAGAAAAAATTAAAAAAACCGGTCTGACTAGAACTTAGCTGGTATCTTCGCCGAAATTAGTAGACCTGCAACCCAAATTAAATTCCATTATTATATATAGATCTATTTGTAAGCAATCTCTCTTTAACATCTCACGTTTCATTCAATTAACTGTTTCCCAACTTTAGCCGGCTTTGGTTGTTTGTTGAAATATTCCTCAATCTCCTGTAATGTTTTATCTTTTGTTTCCGGCAAATACTTGTACAAAATAATAGAAAATACTGTCGCTGACGAAGCGTAGAATAAAAATGCACCGGGTAATGTGAACACGTTAAAAATATGCGGTGACATTTTCAGAACAGTGGCCATCAGTAACTCTGAGTATAAACAGAGAATAAGCAGAGAGGCACTTTTATAACGTAAGAAAATAATTTCCCCGAACAAAGACGAGGGAACAATCATCGGCCCTATACTAATACTCACAGAAAACACAATTAGCAAAGTAATCGACAGATATTTTTCTTCACTTATAACACCTGCTCTAATCAAAAACAAATATAAGGATATTATGTAAAGAAATGCAATACCAATTGCAGAAAACAACAGTAACAAAGTCCTTCGTTTAAGGTACTTTGACAAAATACATCCTGCTTGCATGCCTAAAATGGTGAAACCCTCTAAAACTAGCATTCCCATGTACGCAGTGCGCTCATCGTTAGTTATTTGTCGAAGCAACTCCACGGCGTACATCGTGCAAACTAGCTTCCCGGAGAAGTTATATAAGGACATCACGGCAAGTCCCAGAAGAAGAGGCTGATAAAAACCTGTTGTTGTCATCACCTCAAAGACTCCTCTTAATTTGTCTTTATAGTTTGTAGCCTTGCGTAGTTCATAGGCTTTTATATATTCCTTCTGAGATTTTATCAGACTTTTGAGTTCTTTCTCTGATTCTGAATCATATCCTTTAAGCCAGTGGTGTGATGCAGCGCATTCCTCGAAGCGACCTTTCAGAGCTAGCCAAGAAGGTGATTCTGGCCAGTAAAATGCTGACATACAATATGCACAGCACACGAACGCTATCAATCCGATGTTCTTCCAATGGGACCAGGTTCCAACAGCATTAGCGACCCATACACCGTAGAAAAAGATGCTCGATTCTATAGTGGTAAAGACTCCTCTGTACCGGGGAGAGGTGTACTCCGTGACGATCACAATCAGGAGGGTCATGTTGCTCGCGAGCAGCATGCCTTGCAGGATCTCACTGATCAGCAGTTGAGTGGTCGTCCGACTCCAGTAAAAGACAATGAACGCTATTATTGTGTTCGCGTTCACTATTAAGAATGGTATTCTTCTTCCCACGCATTGTGTGAATATCGGAATCATAACCACGAACGGCAGCGCACTGTATCCGTGGACCGACGCTGAAACGTGAGAGTTCATAAATAATGTATCTTGTCAGTTTAATGTCTTGTGGCCTGATCTGTTATTTCTTGCCATCGTTGGATATTGATAAACATTTGGTAAGTGCACAGAGTGGATACTTACTGAGCCAAGATTCCATGTTGATACTGATCGTTTCGGTGGAATTCGTCTCGTTGAGCTCTTTCCTGATTTGTGGTACAAAGACCGTAGGAGCGCCGAAACAAAGTCCCAGGACAAAATAAATTACCCACGCTCCGCTGCAGACGAACAACTGAAAAGTTATGAAAAATTATACGACAAGTCCTAGAAATTCGAATGGCACAAGGTTGTAAATAAGTCTAGAGTTTTACCACTTGGCAGTAATAAATGACTGACAAAATAATAATGGTACGAGTAAATCCATTAACTATAAAAGTTGCAATGTAAAATATTGGTTGCACTACGGAATATACTATAAATTTATATAACTAAACTAGCCCGATAATTACCTCTATATACATCCCAAATCAATTTAAAAACATCACATAATGGTATAAGAAAACTTTATTCTATGTGCATGTGCATCAGACCTTAAAAATTACCCACCTGTAGGTACAATTAAACATGTAGCGACTAGGGCTTCTGCTCGAGAATTCTCGAGAAATTTGTCGTTAGTAGAAAAAAAACTCAATGACTCTAAACTCGAGAAATCAATTCCGTGCGCTAGGTTACTAAAAAACACGCATATGACGCGATAATCTAGCTACACGTGACGACTAGCTAGATTATCGCGTCGCTGTCATCCAAAAACATTTTAACCACAGGGCACGTTACTCGGCCAATCTCGCCCTATACCCCGCTGTCACTCTAGTAGCCTTTTAGCCTACTAAACCAAAATTGTCTTGTCAGTGCGTCTTTGGTTCTCGAGGACATGAAATTAAATCAAAAACTCTTTATTTCCATAAATTCAATAAATGTACACGTAGAAAAGGCCATGTTATAAAATTAAACACTGACATAGAAATAAAGTGATAATGTAGACTAAAGTAAAGAAGCGACGAAGAAACCTTTAGCCTGTTAGTTGTTATTTGTTGAGAAAAAAATTGCAAAGCACTCGGTTTTGTTTTGTAAAAATTACAGTGACTGATTCGTCAATATTTATTTTCATAAGTAAGTATAACTTTTGTCACTATTAAAATGTATAATAGGGACTAAAAATACTAGTAATAATTAAAGATATTCCTATCGATAACATCCATATGAATGAAAGAACGAATTCACGCTCTGTCAGATTTCCAATTGATCCGTTACGGAAGAGAGCGTGTGGGTAAAATTAGCCCGCAGAGAAAAGGCAGCAGCATACATTATTAGTGTGTGTGTATTTTGAATTACAGTGAAAAAATCTAAATAATATAAAACTACGCAAATTGTAGAAGTCCGCTGTTTGAAATACAGCATGAGGTTTAGAATAGTGGGAGGGATCGTAATACCAAGTTGTTGAGTTTGTTGAGTTATTTTGCTGTTTACTGGTTTTGTTATAGTTGGCATACTATGCTCAAATTACAAAAATTGTAGGTATTGAAAGTATAATTTTAATTGTTACGATTTGTTGAATCAAAGACTATGGCGTTATTAACATAACAGTTTATATATTTATTACTTATATTACATTTATTAAATTCTTATAAAATGTATTTTTAGTTTAAGTTGGTAACAACATTTTAGTTTTGTTTTACGTGTTTTTATAGTTAAAATTTAATCAATAAAATTACAAAATTTTATTGATTATATTTTATATTTATTTAAAGTTTGTTGTACATTTGGGAACTAGTAAGAAAGGGATTCAATAATTATAAAAAAGTTAAGTATGTATGTACTACCCTACTCTTTACTTTTTATACAGACCAGCCGAGTCTAGTTTGTTTAATTTATTGTTTGTTGTTGATTTGTTAATTAATAAGTGAAATTAATGGTAGATAACAAAAAAATATCCTTTTGATTTAAATGATCTCATCTATCATTCTTATTTGTAATAAGTACAGCAAAAAATTGTAAATAACATCAAGTTTTATTAAAAAAAAACTCGTGATACTCGAGGAATCCGGGTCGAGAATTCTTGTACCTAGAGAAATAAAAAAGGTCGAGAAACCAGAAACCCCAGTAGCGACCTAATTTTTTGGAAATAAGGTACCATACCTGTCTGAAAAACGGCGTCCAAGACTTGTTTGCACAGGTCCTCTGGTCCATTTTATCATCCATCTCGATATCACTATAATTACACAGCGCAAACTCCATTATCAGTAAAAAAGACCTTTATGATTAAATACTTATTCACTAAATTAACCAATGGATTAGTTGTGAGGTATTTTGCTACGAGAAGTCATTACACTGATAAAATAATAAGTAAGTTATTATTTATTTATTTTGCAATCCTAATACAACTATATTAATTAACTGAATGACCGGTGTGTTCTTCCCTCAATACAAAATCACTGACAATTAAATAGACACAACTTTGTGATAAATAAGATGTATCAATCATTGAATATAATCTTCCTCGATTAATAAATTGTATTGACAAGTGAACGACTGTTATAGGCAACGTCAATAGCACAGTTCAAGATTGCTTTTATTTTCTGTTAGAGCCATAGCTGTAGAATATATGTATGAACTGCTGAAGTTGCGAACTGTTAGTAAGTATGAACCACGGCAAACAAATCACCTTTGACCTGAGAAATGATGTTATAATTATAAACATATAAAATTGGTAGGTACCTAGGTATTTAGGTATCAATATAAACTGTTATGAGGCGTTCCTATGGTTCGTACCGAATTTTCATATAACGTAGGTACATTATTTTGCTAAGTTCTGTATTACGGCTCTTTGTTGCTTTA
The DNA here is from genome assembly GCA_963662085.1 of Eupithecia inturbata. Taxonomy (NCBI): domain Eukaryota; kingdom Metazoa; phylum Arthropoda; class Insecta; order Lepidoptera; family Geometridae; genus Eupithecia; species Eupithecia inturbata. The sequence goes on along the minus strand of OY759186.1, from coordinate 6,833,328 downwards.
TCAGTAAAATTAAAACAAACCTACCTACGTAGGTATCCATAACAAATTTATGTAAAGCAAACAAGAAACTACTAAACTGAACACACAGTTTTTTAACAGATTTAAATTTAGTTATTTTTGTATTTCTTTTTAATATTTTCTGTAACTAACGAACGAACATGATAAGGAAGAACGGGGTACTCTAACACAAGCATACTCGTATTATGCTTAAAAGAGAACCCCAACCCATGTTACTGTAACTTACCAATGTACAGAAATAAACATTTTTAATTTTTCAACTATTAATTGGTAATTATTAGTGATTACAGGGATATTTTTTATTGCATTGTAATGTTGTGGACTTTATTTAAAACCTTAGTATTTTTTAAGTAGCGTTTACACTGATGTTTCTGATATTATATTATTGGCACAAGCAAAATCTATAAGAATAGTTTAATACATAACACTTTTCATATAGTCTCTTCTTAACGGAAAGATGACGAAGTAAATAGACACGTTCACTGACCTTTAAATATACGGAAACACATCCAAAAATTCGCTCCTTCACTGTTTACTACGGATAGCCTATCGGATTTAACAAAACGTTGTAAAATTAGTACATAGTCCAATGCTCAATCGCAATTAATACTTGACTTGAACAAAAATTACTCTTTATAAACATCTGATCGACAAAAGTTCGACACTTTGTAAAATCACTAGCGCATAGGCCTCACAAACAGAAGTGATCGCGCGAAGAACTCCCATGTTTTGATTGGCCACATATATTCCGGATGTTTTGTTATTTGTGGCGGAGGGTGACGCAACGAGTTCGTTAGTCGCTGCGGCGAGACGGCACAGATAGTTTGGAAAGTATTTCTAATTTTATACGCGCTATCTTATTATGGGCCGTACGACACTTAAACTAAATAACACATTTTGTTGTACAGCTTCTTAAACTCTTAAATTCTTGATTGCACACACAAGTTAAATCATACATAAAAGTTAACAAATAATGGACATGTACAAAGGCGAGCTTAACCCTAAAAGAGATTTCTTACAGCAAACCTATGGATATACAGAGAATTTATGAACCGAGTGTGGATAGATAATGTGTACATACAAGACAGGAAAAAAAAGAGAGCTAAAAAAAACAGTTTGTTTGTTGTTGTATTGACAATAGGACACCTTGTAATCGGATGAGATTCTAATTGGACCATAGGTCTCAAAAACAGAAGTGACTTTGATTGAACCTCTTTAACATAAAATACAAACGTTGTAAAAATACTAGTAATAATTAAAGAGTTCTATCTACTACTACTATCGAGTTTTTTCGCGTATATATTTTTTTTCCTGACGTTTTAAAAGTGTTTTAGCAATAGAAAGTGCTCGGCTGAGTCCCTGCCAGACCGATGCTACTTAAATCATCTTTCATAGATGAAAAAAACCAAATATGATCAGGAATCAAAAAATTACGCGATAAATACCTACTCGAGGTTTGAAGCTGTATGATCTTGATCACACACATCTATTCGTCGTCGACTAAACCAATTCTGTAATTATTTATTGTACACAATAATACATAAGCATGATTTAATTTAATAGGATATGTACATAGGCGAGCTTAACCCTGAAAAGAGTAACCCAACAATGACCAATAATAGCTAAAGTAGGTAGGGGGATAGTTATATGTTGTAGAAGTGTGTCAAAGACAGTCAATACAAAAATTCATGATCAACAACTCACGGCTAATGTCAGACAACTGAGTCAACTATTTCAATACAATAGGATATTTGAGCGGAGTTAGAAATTCAATAAAATAAGCAGTATTCATGATTCAACTGATAAGACAGATACGTAGGTATCTGAAATATAGTATAGTAGCTGCTGCCCGCGGCTTCGCACGCTTTTTCCGGGATAAAAAATAGCCTATGCCCGTCTCCGAGATACCATCTAATTCCATCCCTGCTAGACAGACAGAATTACTTTCACAACGATCGAATTTATAATATTAGTGTGGATAAGTATCTGCCTGCCTGTATGACTTACTTACTATTAGAATTTTTTGCTACAGTGGAATAGAAATTAACTATTTACCACTGAATTATTATTACTAGCGTAGGGAACCGACATCCCGAACTAAATATTTGCGCCATGAGTTGTTGCCGATCGGCAGCAACTAATTTAGTCACTATATACGCCCATCGCGACCGCATGCGACTAAACAAAAAATAAAACATGCCGTCTTGCGTGTTAAAATCTTGTAAAAATCAATCAACAGCAAAGAAAAAAACAGTGGCGTGACTTATTATCGCTGAGTAAACAGAACATCAACTAAAATCAACCAAAATTATTTTTATACTATATTTTCTATTGCACCTGACATTTTGCTTGAAAATCATAGATTTTGTAAAATCGCTTTGTAAAGCGAACCGTACAAATAGGATACGTACTAGAAGGGTTGGTGACTAAGGTTTAACTGATATTATTTTAACTCATATTACTCGGCCTATGCCTCATGTCTACCAGTAACAGCACTGTAGGTAGGTATCATTATAATCGTCAAATAAAGCGTGTCGGACACGCACATCGAGTTTCCGTAGCCATTATAATGATACAATGAGAAATCCACTACATAGGTACGCAACAGTGAATATTTTTTTAGCTCTCCTCGTCCTGCTCATGCTTTACTTAAAGATTTTATTATTATAGTGCGTAAGCCCTGACACTCGGGGTAATTTATAAGAAATCAAATAATATCCCAAAAAGGTTTCGACTTCGACGGGACTTGAACCCGCATCCTTCCCTCAGTACGGGAAAGTGCTAACCAACGAGTCGAGGTCAAGTGACGTAAGAGTCGAAAAACCTTGGGACTTCCTTCAGGACTCTAGCGCCGTTAGCTCCACCTACAGGTGGAAACATTGAAGTTTATTCAATCCTGTTCAACTCATGCTCACTCATGCTTTACTTGTTTAATTCAGCATGCATTTGATCAACCTTCCACACTTAACCACAGTATTATTCTAATTCGAGCCATAATAAATAAATACTATTCGATTATATCATGAAGCAAAAGTTACTAATAATTATTTGTCTGAGCGTCAGAAACTTACTAAACTAATATTGTATAAAGGTAAATAAAGTTTATTTACTTATATCAAATGGCAATAATGAATTTTTATTTAACTTCGTTTATTTCTTTAACGCTATGGCAGAGTGAGATAAAGTGTCGGGTCTAAATAGTGCAAGCATGTAGGTACTGTTGTATAAAATACCAATATTTTAAATCCAATGATTTTAAACGCATAACAATTCATTTTTATTTGTTATTCTATTTTACCATTTTTCTCTTCTGCGGTGTAAAATCTTTAAGAGCGACATGTTTTTCACTATGTTGAACGAAACGCGTAAGCGCCATACATGACTTGGCGCTTACGACGTTTTGGTCGCGAGTAAACTATAATCTGTAAGCGATCTAGCGCGGTTATTTGTCAGTCGACACGCTTGCTCCGCGCAGTTCTTTGAAAAAGTTGCCTAATTTTTGCGGTACGGAATCCTTCGTGTGCGAGTCGACTCGCACTTGGTGGTTTATTTTGTTTGGTATAGCTTCTCTATACGCAGTATTAGTAACTCAATGCTATTTACCTATTTTTGTTTCTGTTGAAGCTTTCAATGAACTAACACATATGTAAAGATACATAATATTTGAACAAGAACGGCACAGACATAAACAGGTACATACAGGTTTGACAGCAGAATTAATATCTAATTAGTGGTAAGTAGGTACATTTACATAGGTACTAATTAATAGAAGACACAAGTAGAGAGTAGGTACCTACCTAATTTTTGTATTAATCTACGGTATGAGCACCTAAGTATCTACAAACAAGAAGAGCAAGATATATTCTGTAAATTATAAGAAAATTACGAAAAGAAAAGGCTTATAAGTTAATTATAAAAAGACCAAAGCAGCAAATTTATAAATTTTACAATAAATATGAACTGTAAGAAAAAAAGGGTGCCTCTCTTCAAGCATTTTTTAATTTATTCCAAAGCTTTATGGACTTTAGCATTTGATAAGGAAGGGCTGTAATGACCCAAACCAACCCGCCAGCTACCCTCCCCTCTTATGTACTAGTATCCTATCTAATGGGAGTATTAACTTAAGCATGCAGAATAGAAATTTAATGTAGCCAATGATCGTCTAGTTAGCGGTAGGACTCTTACGTTGTGGTAGTAACTCAGTTTCTTTTAGAAGCTTTAGACAAACGAACTAACTCTATAAACTAACTATTCCTTTAAATATTACTATGTTAACTACATCCTAAAATTATTATACTTTGTTTCCGAAAGAAAGTAAATAGTAGTAAATAGATAGATAATTCTTTATTCACAGAAACTTAAATATAAAACAGTATGGTACAGAAGAGAAAAAATGGTAAATGTGATGCTCCTAAACATAAATCCTATTCCTTTTATTCTAATTCTATAATAAGTCCTAAATAGATATAGTAAGAGGTTAATATTCCTAAAACTTAAGTTACCCAATTACAATTTAATTCCTTAGGTCATTGTAGCAAATTATAATACATAACTCTCCTTTTCACAGTCGGGTTATCTAGCATTTTATCTCTACCACACTGAATCTAATACGGCATAGGTACGAGCCCTAACCGCGCTCAATACAGTAGCTTCCAAAATGGTTTTATTGAGCAGCCTCATCCGAAAAGAGTATGCTGACTAACCATACCATCTTCTTCATCATAAAAAAACTTGAAAAATCGCATACAGACATGTACCTGAAGACATGTCTAGTATGACGGGGTATGAGAGGACATAATCTTGAAGGCAAACCTAATGTTTCTCAGTATGTAAGTTAAAATCCTCTATAGCCTCAATCGTCAGTCATATTTTAATAACACTCAGAAGGAAATTATTGCGTGATATTTAAATCAAAACATTCACTCCATCAACTTCCTCACAAAATTAGTCAGTGGTTTACTAGTTCCCTGCCTACCTATCTGTATCCATCAGTGAGGCATTGAATGATCCAATTTTATCTGCGGAGTCAAACTCTACCATCAGCTGATTGACAGAGCCTGACCCCTATTCCGTTCTTTACGGCTAAAGTTCGTGATAAAAGGACCTCCACTTATGGGAGTTTAAGTCCAAGAAGACGACAGCTTCAAATAGTAATATATTTCCGAATTTCAGGATATTTTGAAGATAAAACTCTAAATATAATATAATTAAAATATTTATTTATCTGACTGGGATACTCGTCTCCCGTAGCTTAGGAACGCCTTCTCACTATTGAAGGCATTTCCTCGGAGACTACCGCTCCAAGCTACTGTCAGACTAATCAAAACATAGAGGGATCTATCTCTCACGGTGATAAAATATAATTGGTATAATAATCCGGAAAACAGAATACATCACTAAATTTTGTAATATTACGGCTTACCAAGGCAGTATTTCTAGAATTACATTTTAGATGATAATTACAGGTTTATCGAATAAGTATAAAAGTCAGTAAACATTATAAGATTGTTATTTAGAATTTAGTTAAATAGAATAAGTTTTTATCCGTTATTAGTTCAATTTTGTTTGTTTCGTAACCTAAGTTAATATAATATATACGAGTATACAACTTTTATTATAAATAGATAATACTTTTAAGATTATTTGCGTGTTTTTTATTCCTAATAAATCCTAACCTTAAATTATTCCTTATCCCTAGCAGATATTTGTATTTAGAAGATTTTTAAATATGCTTCCATACCTATCTTGATACATTGTCTAACATGCTACAGAGTACTAACCTACTCTAGTTAAATTTTGAATAGCAAAACTAGAAGTCTGAGCGTCACATTTACATTTAAACGTGTGGTGTGTTATGTAGACTGGCGGAGTGCAATGCCTTGTCTTCTAACTAACACTCGCTGGGAATACAAGATTGTAAGGCCCGATTTTGTCCTAAACTATAACACTGCCCTTTCCTCTGATACTGGCTCGCGAGCCTAGGGTGCATCAGAGCGACCTAATTGAGAATAAAGTAGTGTATATCATAACATAAATATATAGACAATACCGACACAACTGATGAAGCCCCTCTACGAGGCCTTGGGGTCAGATCGTCGGGGAGCTTTTTGAGCCCAATTCAAGGGGAAACACAAACCTGAGCCTACCCCACAGGATACCTCAGTCCTACTTAGTCTCCCTACAAAGATGGATATGCATTAACGGCTACTTAATAAGCCGCAACACACAACCAAACTGAAACTTTGGATTTCCTATGCACAGGGGGATTATCTAGCAAAATGTTGGTAAAACTACAACCTTCACAGATTTTATTAAACCCAAGATTTTAAGCTATGATTTTACAAGCCTTGTACTTCCCACAAGAACATTGCACAAGTTGATTTCCAACAAACACAGCGTCACAGTTCTCAAGAAAAGAACTGCAAGAAACCACTTCGTCGAAAATCCCTTTACACGTGATTGAATCCCAGCAGCTAGGTTATCACTATAATGAAAGTCTTCCGGGACTCAAAAATTCAAAATCAATTCTATGTAAAATCGGGCAGCGGTTCGACCTACTTATACAACTTATTCAAAATTTTCGAAAAACTGTCCCAGAATTTTCTTGTGCATTTCTATTTAAATCAGTCCATCGATCGTCCGACACTATGATTTCTAAAGCTGTTTTGAGATTATCGATGTTTTTCTGATTTTATCGACTACTATAGCAAAATATTAACCGACTGATGTGGCGCGGCGGGCGAAGGTCCGCCTGCGACGCAGGAGGTTGTGGGTTCGATTCCCGCCTTGGGACAAATGTTTGTACGACCTGCAAATATTTGTTCCGGGTGTTATGGGTATTTTCTATGTATAATAAAAATATCTATCTATGTAATTTATTGTATTAAGTATATCAGTCATTTAGTACCCATAACACAAGCTCTGCTTAGTTTGGGGCCATAATATGATGCTGTGTGTATTGTCCAGCATATTTATTTATTTATTAAACAAATTTCATATTGGATTTCAGCTCATCCTCTTCTTCCATTTCTTCCGAATGGTTGAATACAGAAATTTTTAATTAATACGTGCAGTACCGAATTTGTATTGACTTCAACTAACAATACAAACCTTTCCTTTAATGATGATAACACAGCAGTTAGATAATAATAAACGAGACTTAAGGAACTATTTTTGTAAAATTATAATGGTATCGAAAATCTATTTCAATTTGAAATCATCGATACAATGCTTTTCGTAGATTCAATTTTCGGCATCTCTATCAAAACGTTCATTATTCAAAATAATGTGTTATTTATTTTTCTATTCCGTCTAAAAGCTCACTTCAAATAAGGTTTTGTTCATTTGAGTAGTTTGCTTCGTTATTCAAAATAATGTTTTATTTATTTTTAATTCCCTCAGAAAGCTAATTTTAAATAAGGTTTGATGATTTAATTTGTTTATACGTCTACCTCTCTCAGCGTTGCCAAAAGTATTAGATAATGGCTAATTGTTTTTATATTCGCAAGCTACGAGGCAGGCAGCATTCTGGCCCGTTACAGGGCCAATTTTGTTTAGTAAGGATACCCTTCTTCTCTCGAAAAATATCAAAACTCTACCTTACAACTTTATCCAGGATTATTTTCGTCTTCGAGAATGAGTAACAGACGTCTATCCAAACTTTTGTATTTATTATGAGTGTCATTGTCAAATTATTAAGAACTCTACGCAAACATCTTTCTCGCGTGTTCAAAGATAAAGTTTCAGAAATAATTTGCCAAATAACGTCGAAACACGAAATTTAAACTTGCCACCAAACTTCGCTTGTTATATATTAATTGTTATCAAAAGATTTATTTATTAATTTATTAACATTATCTGCTATCGGTTTATTGATCGGGGGTTTTGTCTATCTATACCTGTGACCTAAGCCACTGAACTTAGTAAGCACAAAGATTTTCTATTTAAGGTGCATTTTTAAAAATCTTTAAAATTTTTCTTTTAAAACAAGCATTACAATTTTACAGTTACAAATACCTACTTATATAAAAAGTGTTGTAGTTTCCTCAAAATATAAGCAGCGTGGTATAAAAACTTTTTTCTCGTGGTACCTATGAGATTCTTCTTTTAAAAAATGTGCAACATTCGATTATCGACTTACAGTTGTTTTTTTTATTCAGCTTAGACAAGAAAGATGGATACTTCGAAAGTTCAAGTGATTTTTGAATACGAGTTCCGACGCGGAACTAACGCGGCAGAAACAGCGCGCAATATCAATGTTGCGTTTGGAGAGGGGACTGCTTATGATCACACTGTGTGATTTTGGTTTAACGCTTTCGTGATGGTAACTTTGATTTGAAGAACGAACCACTTGGAAGACCGCCCACTAAGGTGAATAACAACGAATTGAAAGAGATGATGGAAGCCGATCCGAGCCAAACTACCCAGGAATTAGCGGTATGGTTTAACGTTACCTTACCAACATTACGGACTCATTTGCGTCAAATCAATAAAATAAAAAAATATGAAAAATGGGTGCCTCATGATTTGCCTGATCTGCAGAAAGAAATGCGTGTTGAAACTTGTGTTGCCTTGTTGAATCGATACAGAAATGAAGGAATATTGGATCGAATTGTGACATGTGATGAAAAGTAGATTCTTTACGATAACCGTAAGCGAAAAATGCAATGGCTGACCCCAGGTCAAACGCCGCAACAGTGTCTTAAAGCAAAGCTTACCAATAAAAAGGTAATGGTAACTGTTTGGTGGTCTCAGCATGGTGTTATTCACTATAGCTTTCTCCGATCTGGTCAAGCAATAACGGCAGATGTCTACTGTGCCGAACTCCGAACAATAATAGCAAAACTAGCAGTGAAACAGCCCCGACTCATGAATCGATCTTCACCATTATTGCTCCATGATAACGCGAGACCTCATACAGCACGAGAAACCGTTTTAACTCTACGGGAACTGCAATTAGAAACCGTTCGTCACCCTTCGTATTCGCCAGACCTTGTTTCAACGGACTACCATTTTTTTCGTGATTTGGACAATTTTCTACGTGATAAAAACATTCTTCCCTGGAGGCAGTATAAAATGCTTTCACACAGTTTGTTGAGTCTAGATCACCAGAGTTCTATGGCAAAGGCATAAATGACTTTCCTATTAGATGGCAGCAATGTATAGATAATAATGGTAATTATTTTGATTAAATAAATATGTTAAATTAACAAAAAACGAATCTAAATTTTTCAGTACAAATCGGCAATTTCATACTTTATTATATTATAAGTGTGGATCTACGACATCAGCGTCAATAAATTTGTCAATAAAGAACTCTTCTAAACTATAGTATACCCTGTCCACTAGGATTCTCTTCAGTTTTATCGTAAATATTGCAGTCGACGTGGTACTAGTTATAGAGTCAGGCAGTTTATTGTAGATTTTCACTCCTATGTAGTCTATTTTGAATTTTGATATCGCTAATCTTATTTTAGGTAGCTTTAGTCCGCCGCACAGGATTCTGATCACGAAACGGTCTTAGACGTAAAGAAATAAAAGTTATTGATTTCTGATTATTTTCTTTGGAACTTATGATTATAATCTGCAATAGGCATTGGCCTATGGCCTAAATGTACTTTACTTAATAACCAATACAAAACAGAATTAAAAAAAAGCTAAAAATATTTTATGTCGTATATTCGAGCAGTTGAATCTTCTGTAAAATATACCTTAATTTAATTTGTAAATCGATTTATACGTTTGAGTTTTATGGGTGTTTATATGAAAATGCGAAGTTACGCTACCTACGACAGAGGAATTCCCACGAGTAAACGTATGTATCTAAGTGAGCGTAGAAAGTAGAAAAAGCAAAATATAGGATTTACGTGCAGTCCCGCAAATACGCGGGATTGATGATCCCACAGGCTTGTGGGATTGAGATTTTGATGCGGGATTGGATTCCCTAGTTAAAACATATTCTTTAAAAATTACCTATGTAAGTTTTATACTTTAACAATTTTATACCTAATTATTTAATATTCGTAACCGAAACCATCCGAAACTACCGGATAATCAGAAATGATTTAATATCCGTATCCGAAACCAATATAATAATTATTCCAACTACCCTGTTAGACAGCACAAAAAATTGTGTCATTATTTATTTTTCTCGATTTTTAGAGCTGGTCAAATTAGTTTAGTTAAGTTTTGGCCACTACTGAATTGACTCCAATAAGTAATACTTATAAATGTCTAGATAAGGTCAATTCCATTTTGAAACGGATCCATGAGGTCGCGTTACTTATAGCAGGAAATGGAATGTCGCCGATTTATTTTAACCGACGGCTTCTTCCACGACATTAACTTTTTAATCCGAGGATTCAACTCAAGTGCCTATGATAGAACGTTATTGTCGCCCCTATAAACCTACGGCAGTAAATTGATGTTTCCGAAACGGTTTACTTATAACTGCACAATTTGTGACGAGTTGAACTCGTCACGAATGTAGCAAGTACCTTAAAAATTACTTAACGAAACAACTAAGACCGAAAAACAATGGAAACATTTGGAAGCAGCTTGTAAACAGTGTGAAGCTTGATTAATGTCGTAATTTCTTTCACCGAATAGAAGTAAATAACATATAGAATACCTTTAGGTTCTACCTCTGCAGTATCCGTAATAAATACCTGTCGGCGCCTTCAAAAGGCGTAGACTCATACGTACAGTTTCAATGTACAGGAGCGTATGTGAAAACAGTTTAAGTAGAAAGGATAAGTGTTCGTAGCATGTGTGGAGAAATTCGACACTCACTCCGGCTATTTACGGGCGATGGCGCGATAAGCATTTTCTCTTTCAATACCATCAAAGAGACTGGCCGCCTATTCATGGCTACACCCGACAAAATGTAACCCATAAAGGGTATAGAAGGCGTTTCTAACTCGCCTTACAAAAACAGCCTCAAACCTTATTTCAATAGTAGGCACCTTACACATACATATCGGATCGTCGTTTTAATTGATTTTTTTTAATTAGAACAAAACTAAACATTACTTGATCCTTCTCGATTACTGATGAAACCCATCAAATCATTTGTTGGCATGGCGACGCAAAACTTCAGCTATTATTCCGCTCGGTTTACTAAAACAAAAGTGCTCTTAATTCTTGATCTGGGATTTCATGTGATCATTACTTTGCACGGTCGGTCGCGCCAGCACTCGGCGTGGCCCCAGTGAGTACAAGTTCTTTGTCACAAATTAAATTTTAGTGAGCTACAACAACGACCCTTAGATATTATGAGCCATAATCTCTCAAGCGGGGGAAGCCTAAATATCTGAAAGGCAAATTGGGCGATCTCTCTGAAAGCCTTGTCATAAACTTAAGCCACACGCAATTTTGTTTGGGGCGCCCGTGGAGCAGATTCTCTTGTAATGTAGATTAAACTTACTGTATAATTGTTTTGATTACAATCCCTCAATCTCTCAAGGCTTTTGAAAAGCCGTGTATTGTACAAAACAAGTGTTTTCCAATGTTTGAAATAAGGCGCAAATTGCTGTGTACGGCCTGAAGATAAATTGAATGCAATTTATTGCAAGATTGTTTTCTTAAACGTGTTGTGTACAAAAATCGCTGCAGTTCCATAGGTACATACTTGGAATGTGGAAGTTTTTGCTCGTCTGCGCCTCCCGCGCCCGTGATTTAATTCTCCGACATTAGCGCATTCGCATAAGATAATGTATTCAATCGACTTCTTCACTCTCTATTCGATTCGTTGATTTATTCATCGGTAGCCTTTATCTTAAAGATTGCTTCGCCGGTATTGATCGATTGTCCTAGCTCCAGGAAGGTTTGCTAATCAATCAAATTCCCTACTTCGTATCTTAAACAGTGAAGGGTTAACCATTTTTCTCTGAAACTAAAAGTGAGGCAGTATGTCTTGGAAAATTATCAGCTTTTAGTCGTTGACGTAAGACAACAAAAGACCAAGGGCCGAATTCTGCTAACCAATCGCTTTACTATGACAATGGTATCGTCGCAGAATCGTCCATAGAGATAACACAGTCTCTAGATAGTGCGTGCGATGCTTTTTGCATGGAGATAGATAGATTGGTTTCAACCACAGAAATCTAAATAATATATTTAGATTTCTGTGGTTGCAACCTTGATATTTTTGCCACGCGTGCCTCCATCGTTCTTTCATCAAGTGTTAAAATGTGTAATTCTGAGACGATCTCCTTGTATGGTAAAGCGATTGATTTAGTGGAATTCGGCCCCAGAATATTTGCCGAGCGAGAGAACAGCGCAGCGTGACATGTTAATATGTGACTTGCATATTTTGAGCCGAATCGCTGCCACCGCAAATCACAGTAAATCAGATTTGGGCATCCATTTGTGGACGCAATCAAAATGTCGATCGTGACCTTATGGCGTCGAATGACAATTAACTTGCGATTCCTCCGGCTCCGGCTTCCATAGAACGATCAGAAATGGTCAGGGGTAATCTGAGCCTAGCTTCCGAAGCAAATTCAATTATATCCTATCTAGTTCTAGGCTAGGAAGTACTGCGTAAATCCCTGCATTCAAAGCTTTTGACCATTTTCGGGTAGGTTTCATAAATTGCGTCATAATTATATTTGTAACGATATCACTTACCAAACAGGAAGCAATAAATAGCCCTGAAAAGTTTTAAAGTTACAAAGGTACGTTGTAAGCAAACTTTTCGATTCCTAAACTTAGGAAATAAGATTGGGCCTCGCCCGGTAATGGCTTTGTTGTGTACCGGCTCTGTTTGACGGGTAACTCGAATTTCCTCCAGGATATTCCCGGGACACTCGCTGAAGCACTACACGTGTCCCACTTCCTTCACTTTAAAACTACCCACTTTATGGGGTTTTACGGGATTTAAAGCTATCACGGTAAAATTTAAGACGGACGCATTTGACTTAAATTATATTGAACTGTCCTAAATGTCCTATTCTGACTGCTTTTCATCAATATGTCAAAGAGAATAGTGTTTTCAAGTTGTTCAGGTAAATTTAAGAAAACTATAGCAAACGAACTCGCTAGACGTAACTTTCAAGGAAATGCGATTTGTTATTATGAGCCAAACAAAGAAACTTTTGCTCAATAACCAATTTAACGTAGAATCATTTGAAAGTTGACCGTTGTTTCGCTTTCTTTTCCTACATCTACGGCTAGAATAATACGCCTTTTATGTTCATAGAAGTAGTTAACTTGACTTTATACTTCTTGCTAGCATTTAGCCAATCAGATTTGTGAAATGCACTTCCACAATCCGTTAGAAAAATACTATCCTTGCCAGTTTTCAAAGCTCGTGTCAAGTTTTCTTTCAGAAAAGTGAATATTGGTACTTTACTTACTATTTATTTATGTATCTAAGTAGTATATTTTTGTACGTTTAATTAGGTACCTATTGATTATATTTATCTATCCATTGTGTTTAGGTATTTATAATGTTATGTTAATATTTATTTTAACACATATTTAGGGGTGTACTACCTGTCTTTCTTAAATTCACAATTCTTTCCATCCAAAGGTTGCCTGGTATAGATTGCTTCTAATCGATAAGGTCGCCCATTGTACCATTATCTTATGTAATGTCTTTTTGTAATGTTGTATTTTTGGTGTACGATAAAGCATTTTTGTATTTGTACATTTGTTTTTGCAAAGACAACTGAATGGGGCTGAATCTGATCTTTCAGTTTAGTACTGATGCAATCTCAAAAGGGACCTTGTTCGTGTCAGGATCAGAAGTACTATCAGGTTCGTTAAAACACCTGTCAAACTGGGACTTTGGGCTACTTGTGAATGAAACAGGTTCGACAGTTTGCAAACCTTCCCAACCTTACATCAAAACTGATAAAGCAAATATTGTCTTATCGAATACGTGCATTTCTTTGTAACCTTTTGGTTCGCTGCGTAGAGACACTTGTTGCTACTAATTAGAGCTAAGTCATTTTTATTTATAATTATAAGTATAGATGTTCTCATTTATGTTGTAATACATAGTTGCAAGCTGTTATTGCTTCATAGTAAACCATTAAATAAATTTTCTTTCTTCTTTCTTAATCTGCAAGCTGTCTTATCTAAATCATTGTTTTTTGTTTATAATATAAAACCAAGCACAATGAACAATGACTCTACCTCTACTATACATTCATTCATATCATACTAGAAAAATTACTACATTCCTTCCTTCTTTCGCTAGCTCGAAAGAAAAGAAACCGATTGTCACTGACTGCTCGCCAATAACTTTTTTTTATGCCACCGATAATGTGGCAAACTAGCATGTGGCCTGATCAGAAGCGGTTACCGCAGCTTACGGACGCCTGCAACATCAGGGACGTTACACGCGCGTTGCTGACACTTTAATTGACATTTATATGAATTTTAATAACATTTGACATCAGAATTTACATTTTACCTTTTTACTCTTGCGTGCCCAAATTACTAGACAAGCGATTTTCTGGTAACAACGCCCAGCCCAAACCGCTGAAGCTAGAGAGCTGAAATTTGAAAATCAAGTACCTGTTACTACACAACCTCCCGCTAAGTAGGGATTTTTGGAAATTTCACTTTGGGGCTGAAAAGGGGGGTTGAAATTTTTTTGGTGTTCTTTGTAACTCTTAAGCCAGTGGCCTAATTAGCTTGAAACTTACAGGGAATACTAAAAATATAAAATCATTGAATACATAATTCAGGACTTTTCAAAAATTTTCCTGTAAGTCGGGTTATTAAAGTTTGTGATTCGTAATAAAATATAAAGTAAATAATGATACACGTATTTTTTATTTTACAAAACTACCCCTAGGGGGAGTGCAAACAACTTCCACGCGGACGAAGCCGCGGGGCGCAGCTAGTGAAAATATAAGGTAAACGGTAAGTTAAGTGAAGACAGTTTGGGATCCAATGGTGTAAAGAAAGTAATTTTATGATCATCGTAGGCATACATATGTACATCAATCAAACTAACATTTTACTTTTAATTATATGTATTGCTAAGTCTAAAATCATACGACATTGTAAAATATTCCGTACGTAACGATCCTATTCAGCTCTACAATAGTACGATTATCATAATCCAGATAGCATTGATGCATTGCCGTTTGGATTTAAAAACGCATCCATCCAAAGATAAAAGAGCAAGACAAAAAACACAAAACTGCAAGTCACACTGATTTATGTGGACATAGGCCCGTGCCACCTACGAGTTAGAGTAGGTAAGTGTATGTAGAGTTGTTCTACTCTGATTTTACTCACGTGTTTGGCACTTTGACAGCTTTACGAAGAAAATAAACAAGTTAACTACTAACATAACTTTTAAACAACATTACTAGTTTTATTTGTTTTAATAGTGCTTAACCACGCTTAAAACATAACACTGTTGCATATTTAAATTCTTAGAACATTACCAGTGTTACACGCTTAAACTAAGCCTATACTATAAGATTTATAGCTATGTATTGATAAAAGACTTCAAAATCGTACCAGCAGTTCCACAGATTACTAAGCCGTTTTCTAATACAGTTGTAAAATTTGCAAGTGGTTAGAAAACGGCTTGACCTAATGCAGAAGATTATGTACATATCTATAGTATTACAATTCAATAATAAAAACAAATTAGCACTAGTATTTACAATTGAAACAATTAAGCTAACTGCAGACTGTTGCAAACAATCTACAGCTGATCCATATCAATACCAGTTGGAAGCGTCTCCAAGACGCTGGCTGCTTTGCCCCGCTGTATGGCAATGCTGATGCTCTGCGCCAGATACCCACCAGCTCTCGGGTCACGCGTCGCGTCGACCAGACGCTCAGGTAACTTTTTAAAATAATCATAATAATTTTAATAACTTTTTTTTGTAGAATTTAATTAACCACTCCATCTTCTTACTATTTTGTTATAAAATACTTTTACTATTCGAAGATTTTAGTACGGTCGTATTAAATTAATGTAGATACTTTCTATAATTGTCCCGGGTGGTGTTCTGAATGGTATATTATGCATAATTAAAATATCTATCTATGTATGTTATATGTATTAAGTATATCAGTTATCTAGTACCCATAACACAAGCTCTGATTAGCTTGGGGCTAGATGGTGTCTAGCATTATTTATTATTTATTTATACTTTCTTTATCTTGAATGTACTATACGTCTAAATGTGATATTGTGCGTAAACGCCATGAAGCCGCGCGCAAGTTTAGAGTCGAGCCACTCTACATATGTATGACTCGTGCAGCCGCACCTGACCACAAATCAGCGGTAAATCAGATTTTGAGCGTACACGTCCGTGATTGCTGAAACGAATTTGCGTTGTTGTGTTGCGTCGGGCCGCTAACAACGTAAACGGCCCCAAATACAGCGCGTGCTTGCTCAACAATTACTAACTAAATAACTACACAATTTCTACTCATTAAGGTCTAATATATAGTATTATTATCTGTTTTTTTGGGTAACGCTTTTAGGAAAAGGAACGTACGTATTGTCGAAACTGGTAAGAGATGGAAACTCAATATTGTCGGTAAGTAACATATGTAACAAGAATGAATGAAATGTTTATTTTTATTTTAAAATTGTTAATTTATATTGTGTGTGTATAAAATGTAAGTATAAGAAAATTTTACAAAAAAAAAATTGCTGAACAATTCATCCGTTTCGGAGATAAATGGGAACATTGATTTGCAAAAACACTCAAACAACCTCTAACCCTAAACGCATAGGTATATAAGAACATATACATTATATGTACCTACTTTATACCTTCTCTGTAGACTGAAAAGTCGTTTTTGAACATCAATTTTTAGCCAGCAGTGAACCCTTTGTATAAGCAGATACTCTATAGTCGAAGCCAGGGGCCGAATTCCGCTAAATTAATCGCTTCAAAATAACAATGGTATCATCTCAGAATGACACATTATGGCATTTTACCTTTGATGAAAGAAACTACAGATGGAGGTACGCCTGTCAAAAGTTTCAAGGTTGAAACCAATCTATCAATCTCTCTGTGCACATAGCATCGCACTCACTATCTAATTTCTTTCATCTACGGACGATTCTGCGACGATATCATTGTCATAGTAAGGCTTTAGGATTGAACGATATACACATGTAAAAAATTATGAGTAAAAGAGGAAGGTAATGTGGACCGGGGTGGTCCTGTATGGCCATTTTGGCACAACTCTGTGCAGTATTTGTACTCGATGGAATAACCGTTGGGTGACTTGTAAATGGTTAGCAGCAGAATTTACTCGCGAATTGTTTGCATTTCATTAACTCCAGCCAACAAGGGACCTAATTTTATTTCTCTGGCACAGGCATTAGTTGACTAGCTCGATCAATTTGGTATTTAGACGAAAACCACTGTGGCAGTAGAAATCTGAATCTACAACGTGCTTATTTAGCAGCTAAAGGAATACCTAGCTACTTTTCTGCTGAATTCACGAAAAAATCTGCACCTGCTCAGCAAGATGGCAACACATTTACACACTAAACAATAATGAATGTATATTTGGTTGCTGTACAAGCCCGAATTACGGTAAATCCACACTGTATTAAGTGTGTAAATTAGCCGCTAAATTCAGATAATTTCATGTTTAGCTTTATTTTGTTCCGATAAATTTTGACGTTGATTGCGCTTTGGTGTACCTAGCTGTCTTGATATAACCTGTCGTGCTTTTATACCCTATTCAGATTTGTGCCAGAGTTCCTTACTATAGGTACCTGAGTTATAAGCATTAGGTATTAGAACATTTCATTATATTGCGAATATAAAATTAATTTTGGAATCCCAATGGTTTTCCTTTTCAAATGAAACAATGCCAACGAGTTTTATGTTTATGCTGACGAAATACGATAGGTTTTTGTTTTTATTTATTATAACTTTATTAGAAATAAAATCATATTCCAAAAATTTATTAATTTAATTTCTTTGATATACCTACGATAATGTGAAATGGATCGGTAGGTAGAGTAGGCAAGAGTCCAATTAAAATGCGCCTAGGAACAGTAAATAGTAGTAGTTTATTTGCACATAATTTCGAAATCAGGAAATCACGAAATCCGTATTATAGGAAGATCAACGTAACCAGCTAAAGCAAATTACTACTTCCACATAATTAGTTTAACTTAGGAAGTGTCAACTTAACATGCAAATACAGGGTTAATAATCTCTAAAGACACTGTATTGGTCTAACAAAATATGGCAAGTACGTAGCAACTTATAAAATTTACTACCACGATTTAGTTACTAAGGCAGAAAATATTTAATAATACTAACGTATAGAATAGACACTCTTCGCCTACCATCTGACAGAGCTTCCAAACCCCGTCGGCCCCTAGGCGAGTTTTATTGCGGCCCAAATGCAAGGGACATACGCCGCACGCACGGGACGCAGATGGCATGGGTAATGATTTTGACGGACGACGCCGATGGTGTTCGATGTTTTGTTTGTTTGATCATGGACATGCGAAATTTCTTCTGTTTTGAGGTTTGATTACACCTTTTGAGATTAGAAAAAAAAAACCTTTGAGTTATTTCGCAACTGTCTTACTCGCACAATATTTCATGAAGTTACCCTAGACGTCATACATACAAAGTTGCACGTGTAGCGCAACACAATTGCTCATGTACATACATATGTGCCGAGACGCAACTGTTGTATGGAGAAATGGTCGAGTGTCCGGGGTGTGATTAAGGTCTCCATCAACAGCGATCTAAAAATGCCGTAAAAGTTTAAAATAGAAAAACTCTACGCCCGAAATCAAAGTCATGCAATTTTCTAAAGAGAATCACTCTATATATTTATACGTGTAACACATTACCCTCTTAGAATCGACTAACGAGTGCTATAAAGCTATGTAAAGCAGTCAGATTACACGGGGATCCTATCGCTAGCAACGAGAGCTCTCCTGAGCTGCGTTTGCAGCTCTTACGTGCTCCGAATGCAAAAACTCATGGACTGTGCAATTTGTGCAAAGGTGTTAGAGTGCCTGCCTTGCCCCCATGTAGACAAATCAGCTTACCTAGGCAATTTGCCCTTAGACACTAGCCTTCTTACAAATACCTCCTGCTTTAAAATACTACGCTACTATTGTTCAGGAAAAGTACAAAAGAAACGAATTCTATTATTACAAAAGGCTATCAAGACCGACGTCAAAAAGAAAATGGACTTCGTATAAACAATCACAATTACAATAAGCAGGAAAATAAGAATCCTCTACATAATGGTGATTGAAAATGAAAGAAAAGTGGAGTGTTTGAGCGGGACGGAGGCTGGAGTAATCTAACCAGCTTCACTCATCTTCTGATATAGATGTACTTGGCAGTTTTGCTCCCAGTTAATAATCAGTCAGCCTCTTTTTTACCCATGAATTTTATTGTACGAAAAGCTCTGAAGTAAACGGCGCATAAAGTTAGCTCCCAGCTAATCGTCTCACACAAACGGTAATCTAGTAAATTAACTGCACTTATGCTCGAATAAGAAGGGTAATTTCACCGTGCTGCTCGTACTCGAAATTAAAAGCGTTTCACGGTTTGTTTTACAAATCCCGTATCAGCAGCTATTTTAATGATAGCGGTTATGTCTGCATGATTTTCAGGTCTAATACACCAAAAAGCTTACACAGATTTCATATGGTATTAGATAAGGATACATTTAATATTGACTCACAGTTGAACGTTGCCATTACGAGCATAGTTGAGGGATTACCAGCAAAGTGCCTTTATCAATGAGTTTGAGTTAAGATGTAAGTTTTCGCCTGTGGGAAAACCCTTCGAGTAGTCTTGGCTCCTGGCATTTCCCCAAGAGGATCATACATACGTCCACTTCACTTCATTACATATAGGTATAGGTGTGTTTAACGTCTTTCTGCGATTAATTCCCAACTGAACGTTATAAGTAGAAATATCTACGTTTTTACGCACGATCTATTTTACTGTCACATGTTTAAAACTAAGCGTATATTTACCTCACGCACGCACGACCCATTTAAATTATAACATTATTTTATTTTCGCCGAATTTTAACCGCAAACATGAAATACCTTTCTAAAAGTAGGAATTAACGTTAAATTCATTGCATTTTATAAATTTTACAACTGCAGTTATAATTTCTTTAACATTGAGATAAAAATGGTGTAGTTATACCATTTCTGCGCCAAAGCAGTTCCTTCTCTTTCCTTCTTAGAAACTATGTATCTGTGTCGCAACGTTCTGACTTGAATGTCGGGAACATTCTCTCTAGGTAGGGATATATAATCCCGTTTATAATCAAGTTTCCAGTTTATCTACATTTTTTGAGATGGGAAGATTGGCTTGTAACCTGACCACCAGGTACAAAAATTCTCAAAATTTTAAAAGTCTTAAATTTGTTATTTCGCTAATTCTATCAGTTTCATGGAGATACGATTCGAAACTTCTTCTTAATTCAATGCGAGAATTCAATACCTTTACCTACTGACTCAGCTATGAACTCAGGTTACCTACTTGACATTCTGTTGCCAAACAATCCCAAAGCTCAGTTCTGCAAGAGTAACTTGGCCTATTCACGTTGTGTTACGCTAAACTCTACCCCACCGGGCAATTTAATGTCATAATCCCTTAAATAATTCAATTGTATGCAGGCGGGGGCAGAGTTGCCAATGAAACCGTCGGATTTTGCACAGAAACATAATGTAATTTTCTAGCAAAGTTCGTACCTAGAAGTTTCATATTGCAACCTTCCATTTACAGAAATATACGTAAAGCGGAAATGTTGAATTTTAATAAGATTTCTACTTGCTGATAGTTAATTACCACGTTATTGCAGCTATTTTCTGACAACATTCACTAGATACATGAAAATATTTAACATTCAGTTCTAATATTTGAGTAGGTTTTCCAAAGCTATTTACAGTCGTAAATTCAGGTAGATTACAAGTAAACCGTTCTTAGGGTTTCTTTACCAAAAAATAGCCAATAACAGTCTTAAAAGATATCTCGAGAAATAATCTCTTAAACGGATTGCCTCTCTTGTAAACGGTTACTTTGAACAGTCGCGTCGCCGGCGGACGGTCCTGTAAGGGAAGACCCCTTTGCGATATTGACCAATAGGTTGTTATTTAGGGGTAAACTATGTATAAGAGAATTATTTAACAGGTCTTGTGTAAACCCAATGCTAATGACCAGTAACGCTTTGCTGAGCACCAAAATGTGTACTTTGATATCTGAGCTTTTATGCTCAGGGTCTTAAAATTATAGAATATAAAAACTCATAAAAGCTAAGTGGATGTTAGGTATATACAATCTTCTACAGGTAACAAACACTTAACTAAAAATAGTAGAGGTTAATACTAAACCTGGTGGTGAAGTTCGCATACGAACACAGTGTTGAATAGGTACTTCATAGTGAAAACTCTTTGAATTAAAAGATCGTTTCGAGAAAGGGGTACGAATTGCAGCGATTTGTCACCAGTAACTAAGTTGCCGTAAGCTCAAGAGATCCCGACAAAAGACAGCTGTCTTCATTGTACAAAAGTATTTGCTTTTGTTCCTGAGGTGTCTATTCAAGCAGCGAAAGATAAAAATTACGAACTCCGAGGTGTTTTTATCAAAGACGAAAACAAAGGGTTGTTTAATGAGGGTATTAGTGGAAAGTTCACGATAAATTCGGGGTCGTTAGGCGTTCTTTGTCGCCCCTGTATTGTGCTGTAAGTCAAATGCTTATGAACCATTTCATCAGAAACCTTTTCACTTGAAGTAATTCCATCAAAACTCAGTTTTTCATGCTCTCGATTAATTGACGTATTTTGTAGAAATTTTGCGTTAATGTTGTTTGGAATAGTATTCAGGTATGAATGTTAAGCCTCTACAGTTCTACATTACATGAAAAGCATGTACCTATAGGTATAAAAGGTACATAAACATGATACTAAACTCATTAGCTCGGTAATTATCACTGTAATTGTCAATTTGGGTTGGAAATGGGTTAATTACACCTGAACCTCCCTAAAAATATCTACTCATAAAATGGAAGGTACCTACTACATACCTACCAGCACATAAAGCGGTAAAAACATAATCAACATTTTTATTTAAACTTTTAACGTTAAGTTTTATTATTTCATATTTCTAGATTTAGCCACATAGATAAAAGCTTCATAGTAGTTTTATCAAGTTAGCCAAATCTGGTTACTGGCCATCCAGTTTCATAAAATTAAAGTTTTAAAAGGCAACAAAGCAATTAAAATTGTTCGACAAAAGGCCGAAGTAGGTGCCTCATACATAAACATGGATTAAAACGAAACATTGCGAGTAGATATATATTATCACACGGTGGTCGTATGGTATTGCGCGAATTTAACCTTTGTAGAGTGGTCCCACGAGTACTCGACTTTCAAAAAGGATATTATGCTCATCTGGCTACCTTATTATCTTTTCGCCGACTCGGCACAGATGTTTACCTTACAAACATTTACATAGGCTTACTCGTTTCTTATTTCGTAATTTCTGGGTCAAATATCAATGGCAAAGAATGAAACGAAAATGGTCAGTGAGTATCTAAGGGCTGAACTGATCCAAATTCTTTGTACGCATTTCGGTACCTACTTATTTTTACGAGGTTGGGCATTTTACAATACCGTGTTGAAAATGGGATCGAATTGGATTTCTTTATGTAGATTATGACCTACAGATCACTCGATATTAGATACCTGCGAACACGAATGTTCTTTCCTCGAAAACATTATTTCTATCCCGTCATCGTGTCAGTAAAAAATAAACCGCGCAACCAGAAATATGTGCGATGCGAACGCAGGGTATCCATCCAATTTTAATTTCAGTGGAGAACCGGGAAAAAGTTCTCATGAACGTATAGGTGGTACCTACAGTTCAATCCATTAGCTAGCTGGTTATTACTTTGCCTTCCCGGGTCCAACACACTACCGCCGTTTGAACCCCGCGCTTTGCCACAATCGTACAGCTGGCAGAGCATTCCAGGGCCGGCCTTTCTTATTCCATATTTGCTCTTTTCATTAACCTGCAGCGCGTAAAAAGTTAGCAGAAAAATTTTATACTATAAAGAAAAGTTTATTCAAAAGTCGTTCTAGATTGCATTACATCTTATATGGCTTTTGATAAAAAAAATATAACATACAATTTACCCTTAAATTAAATAAATAAATAAATAATGCTAGACAATCCACACAGCATCATCTAGCCCCAAAGTAAGCAGAGCTTGTGTTATGGGTACTAGATGACTGATAAACTTAATATAATACATAACATAGATAGATATATTTTATTATATATAGAAAATACCCAGAACACCCGGAACAAATATTTGCAGATCGTACAAACATTTGTCCCAAGGCGGGAATCGAACCTTCTGCGTAGCAGGCGGACCTTCGCACATTATTGCGCGCAATAGCTAATTAGCTGGTAGCCAGCATTATTCATAATAATAAAGTCCTTATTACTTATGCAAGAGTTTGAGCGTTCCGACAGCACTGATGCTAGATTATTAATTACGTGGTGGGTGTAACCAAACAAGCCCGATAGCAACCATTCAATTAACGCTGCATCCACAATGTACCGAGATTGCATTTCACACCTCGACAGAGAAACCGATAGGCCCCATAGAGTTCAAAGGAACTCAAGTGACAATCAAGTCCTATGGTATGCTGATCATGGTAAACACCACAGCGCCAGCAGCTACGACTAAGCTATAACTTAATAAACCGCAAAGTGCGAGTCAACTCGCACACGAAGGGTTCCGTACCGTAAAAATCAGGCAGCTTTTTCAAAGAACATCAAATTTTGTTTTTTGATTTGTTCGGAGACCCCTTTAAATTTTCAACTTTTTTTTATTATTAGTATTTGTTCTTATTACAGTTGAAGTGTTACTTAATTATAGAAAGTTTCATGTGTACCTATTGCACTTCAAGAGTTAATTTGTCAAGGCTGTATGCCTTGACAAATTAAGAGCAAAAATAGCCAAAAAAATCACGTTTGTTGTATGGGAGCCCGCTTGAATTTTGTATTTATTTTATTTTTATTATTTGTTGTTATAGCGGCAAGAGATATACAAATTATCTGAAAATTGTAACTGTCTACCTCTTACGGTTCATGAGATATAGCCACGTAACTGACGGACGGACGGACGGACAGACAGCGGAGGCTTAGTAATAAGGTTCCGTTTTCACCCTTCGGTTACGGAACCCTAAAAAGGCGATCAGGCATCACTCTTATAATAAAACTACAATGTTCTTTTGCCGACTAATAAAACTACATTACCTTCACTTTATACATCAGAGTAGGTCAAAGCAACCATCTGACTAATAAAGGTAGTACATACAAAGATACGTAGCTAATAGTAGAAAGCTATTTGGAGCTTAAGGTAAACTTGAATGTTTTGTTGACAGCCTTTAGCCGCAGACATCGGATTGTTTTATTTAACCAAAGAAGAAAGATAAGTTTTTTATTGAATTATGAAACCTTAAGTGGGCACCATGCGCACCATTTTGTGAAAAGGAAAGGCATAGGATTTCGCTTTCATAGGAGCATACGTTTTTAGAACGGCGTAAGAGAAAAAATCAAGTTTTTGCTTATTTACAAGAAAACTACGCAACTTATGAAGAAACTGGTTCAAGGAACTAAATAATTAGTAATAACTTACGAATCCAAACATATGTGATTTCAATAGACGAAAGGTTCCTGAGATCTCAACCAAATTATGTGCGAAATAGTTCACTTTTAAGTATTTTATTGTATTTTTTTTCTATATCGTGTTTTCACCTTCAAGGAATCAAATAAAAAATTAAAATTTTATGTTATTCGAGTTTTTTACAACTGGGATCCCGTGAGTACTGAGATCTAGGCCTAGTTTGACAACTAAACCCGTTAGATTCACCCCTAAGTCCCATCACATCATGGATGGTGCTGGGGAACATCAACAGAAATATTAAGAATAATCATATCTGCTTCATACTATTCTACGACTCTCGTTTGAAAATATACCAGATATATTTTCCAACGAGCGAGATACAATTCACTTGCGAGCTTTCGAGACCTCACTCTCATTATCTCCAAACACCAAAGGCAGCCCTAGTATCTAAGACAAAGGCAGCGACGTGCTATGTCAGTGCTCAGTCGATAGTCATAGGCACCCATAACGTGTGTCTCTTCATTCATACAATTTTATTGTTGTGTTATCATAAAATTAGCACATGTAAATGAGACTGATATTTCCGAAGCGCACCGCTCTCCGACCCACAAGCTTCACTACCTACATGGAGGAAAATAATAGCAAATAATTTCCTCGCTCATGTAGCTATTTTTAACTTTTTATGCACTCTAATTTTATAGCTGTTGGTACTTGAACGATCACATTGCCTTTGAACGTCCGCAAATATTTTGAAAGTTTCGATAGACGAGGGAGGAAAAGGCAGTATTTATAGAGAGAGCTGAATTTCATCTGGCAAGTGATTCATTTTTATCAAAGGCGTACACCTTTTTGGTAACCCTTATCAAAATATAACAACCTAATAAAAATAATTGAGTTGTATATCTACGTATGTTGTTAAAGCCACTCGGAAGAGGTAAATATATAAAGACACACCTACGTTTTTAGTGCGTATATAAAGCGGTTGATGCCTAACAGTACCTGTTCAATAAAGGTAGCAAAAACGACGACTCCTTGTTGGTTGCAAATCAAATTACAACTTTTACATTACGTTGTTTCCTAGATTCATTCAACACATAAACTTGTGAGGCCTTTTGCACTTAAAACTTCCCCCGGGGGAAAATTGTGCGGTCACATTATATCGCTGAACGAATTGTTATTGTTTCTGAAGGGAACTTTAACCGCTGTGGATTACATTCAACCGAAGTGGCTCGCTTCTGTCATGAACTGCGAGCCTGTCTTGTTTACAGCAGATGGTTTGACCTATCGGGGTTAAATTTAGATATCTAACTAGTTGCTCTAAAATACGGTCTCAAAGCTAAAGTTGCATGATCGGGCGGCAGATAGGCGTCTGGGGTTTTCGTTTTCTAGTTACGAATTTAAGCCATGTTACGTGGGCCCACGTTTCTTGTACGTTACATAATTACCTTTGTAAATATGTGAATGTCATGAGATACCTACAGTTCCAAACAAAATTCCCTATTTTGAGTTCCACGCACAGTTTTAATTAAGTGACGTGACGTGATTTGTGATTTTTGACGTGATTTTGGTGTTGCATTTATTGATACATCCTTTATGTTTAGCTTCGACATGCCATACATGTGCATCGATATTGTGTTTTTCAGAGATATATGTATCAGTTTAATGAATGTCAAAATATGTAATTGGCACTCATGAAAAACGTGCATACAATAAGAGCGCAGTGATGAAAACCGATGCAAACGACCGATGTGGCGCGGCGGGCAAAGGTCCGTCTGCGACGCAGAAGGTTGCGGGTTCGATTCCCGCCTTGGGACAAATGTTTGTACGATCTGCAAATATTTGTTCCGGGTGTTCTGGGTATTTTCTATAAATAATAAAAAATATCTATCTATGTTATGTATTGTATTAAGTTTATCAGTCATCTAGTACCCATAACACAAGCTCTGCTTACTTTGGGGCTAGATGATGCTGTGTGGATTGTCTAGCATTATTTATTTATTATATATTGTTTGCCTTTTTGAATTTCAGGTAGATGTTTTCTTAATTTACGTCGAAAGGAATAAATGCTTTTTAACGCTCTAAGTGGAGGAGGCAAATAATTCCAACATTTAGAGGATGCGAATCGGAATGATCCTCTAAATGTAACAGTCCTGTGTTGGGGTGTTTCAAAAACATTTGTGCACTCACGTCTTGGGTAGCGGGAGTTAATTTTGGTCCAGGTAAGCTTAGAGTATAAGTAATGGGGTATCATATTTTTGGTTAGACCAAAGAGGAGTATAACAAGATGAAGTGTCCTGCGAGCTTTCATTTATAGAATGTCAACTGAGTTGAAGTAAGGAGTGACATGAGCACGTGGTGGGATATGAAAGCAGAAGCGTGCACAGGCATTCTGCAACCGCTGAACTAGCTTTTCACTTCCATATGTGTTTCAAAATATAGCAAATCCAACATTTAAATTATTCATCGTACGCCCTATTTCAAAGATAAAATTAATATGTACATGAACTGCTGCATGATGTTTCTTTTCACATGAGAAAATTCAAAACATTCAAAATCTGCTACGGGTATCATGAATATTCTATCGGAAACCCTTTTAAGAGATAACGCCCTATGAAACGCTTTCAAAAAATATTCCTAAATAATTAATGCGACTTTCAAATATTTCGCAGGGTCATTTTAAGAATAATCGTGAACAGTTCAAGGAATTCTTTTCAAACGTTTTCATTTTTAAATAGATAAGCTTCATAAGATTAACATCCCTTTCTTATGATCGTTTTTACGGAAAACAAAAGAAAACCAGCCAAAAATAGAAAATAAAACGTGAACCGTTAAAGAAGTTGTGAAAACGTAAAGTTTTCCAATTGATAATAATTTCCATTGTGGTGCAACACAAAGGGAACAGGAAAGTATGAAAATCTGAAATAAATTCTTAATTTAAGAGCTGACTGAACGCTATCTGAAAGGAAAGTCGGGATTAGAAGAACAAAGAGTACGGCCCTCTGACTGTGGAGCTTAATTTTTTGTTGACTTCTGTTTGGCTCTTTGCCGTTCACATAAATTGAGCTTTCGAAGTTTAACGCCGAAGCGATATCGATTTATTTTAAAACCACTGAACACATTTGCACTAAAATAATCAGTCACTTCAGTCTCAAACTACTTTACATGTAAAATCTAATTAGGTAGAGCTTGGCCAGTAATCTCGTACATCCATAGCCGGTACGAACCAGCTATAAATTAAACCATAATTGCCCTAATTAGGAACAAAGAAAACTAGAATTCCACTAGCATTTCGCAACAAACGATTATGAAACTTATCCGGCCAGCGTAACAAGTATAGGAAACTCCAATCTACATTTTCAGGGAAGGCACTGCATAAAAACGCCAGAGAAAGTTAGCATCCGCAGCGAATGCGAATATTCTGTCATAAAAAGGTAATGTAAGTGCGAAGTAAGTTTGTATGTTGCTTTGAGTTTTGAGTGCATTGTACGGAAGCGGCAGCAGTAATAAATCCTTGTTTCGTGTTAGCCGGCCGGCCGACACCCGGCGCCCGATTACATTCCGATTCTGAATGTACGATACGGCTACTTCGGGATTGGCCGGCAATAAATACACGCAATTACCGCCCCCATAACTAATGTCCATGCTAATATTCGCAATGAATGTACCGTTTTCGCAATTGCTGCTTCTACAGCATTGAAGACAGTATAATTACTTTTTTTTTATAGACGGAGTTAGTTTATCGCTTTTTACAGTATTGAGGACAACGTCGTCGTAGGTAGGTGTCTACGCTTTTGGTCTACGAAGCATCTAAGGCGCCGTAGAGGTCTACGAAACATCTTCAATTTCACTGAGGGTCTACGTAGTTGGTCTACGAAGTTATTACTTTTTCGAAGAGGGTCTAACAAACAGAAGCTGTAGAGGACCTGTGATCAGCTGGCAGTATCTACCTGCCAGCTGATCACAGGTCCTCTACAGCTTTTGTATTAACGCTGTTTATGGCAGGAATTCCAAGAAAATTTTCAAAGTACGTTACTTAGAGTCCCGTACAATACAGAGCCATAACTCAATTACACGTCTAACACATAAGGCCAGGCACCCGTGTATGGTTCCTGTATTCAATTAATCCGACAGTCAGACTCGCACCTAATTTGTACACAAACGGAAGGCTTGGCCAGCCTTCCGTTCGGTCATCTTCATAATTTACTACCATGCAAATTACACTTCCGTTCTGCGCACTAGGTCGTACCTACATACCTTACCTATATCAGTGTCTTTCAGTTAAGCTTTCACGGTATGATGCCTTTCTGGGAAGGACTAACTGCGAGAACAGCAAATCCGGTTGAATATTATAATATATGTACTTAAAATACTTAAAGCTTTCAAAGAAGCTTTATGTTTTGCTACATACGTGAAGATACCGCTTTTAGAGATAACTAGCAAACCACACAATTCTTTATGTACTTTATGCGTACATATTCGTGGGGAACGGTGTCAATACAAATTGTATCGATCTAGATTAGAATCTAGATTCTAGAACTACATTGTGTAGATCTCAAAGTGTTTCCTTCGGTAAAACTATTCAGCTCCAACTATACACTACACTATCAAAAATAACAGCCTAATAAAAATGTTGTTTACAAAACCTAGACATTCCTTTACCTTGTACTACCACAGCCACTAAAACGAGTGTAATACGTCACCACCTAGCTCTTGAACGGATAAAATAGATGTGTAAGTATTTTATTCGACATGCAAGCACTGGAAACATCAAATCGCTTGAATGTGAACTGTATAACAGGGTTAGAAGTTTCAAATTCCCTAAACTGTTGGGTAGTATGTAGTTATTCGACCTCAAGAGGGACTTTATTTTATGAAGACCGCAGAAAGTGGTCAGAATTATCTCGCAGACCAGCACCGACGGTAGAATAGCCCACTCAATGTCTGTACTACAATTTCACTATAGCGACCTACAAAGTTATTCTTAGCAAGTAGGTATTTTATCCTTTTTTCTCCTCTATTTTATTTGAGCCAACTCTGATAGCCGAGTTTCTATGCTCACTTGAGCGCTTGCAACATAACTCTACACTACACGCTTATATAGCATGAGACGACATTTTATAACATAACTGACAGGTTTATTAAACATTTTTGTAAACTATGCTCGGTTAAAACACGACGTTCACCCAACCAAATCATGAATGATCAGTCATGTATGAGTTGGTTGTATTATCAACAAACTAATATTATAAAGGCGAAAGTTTGTGACGATGTGAACATTGCAAACATGATGTTTGTTTGTTCCCTACATAAGACCTCTAAACAAAACTACTGAACAGATCAAGATAAATGTGTTCGTTACGTGTAGAACAACTTACAGTTGACTTACAGTTTAGGTAACTTTTTAACCGACGACGCCGCAGGCAAAACCTGGTACTTAATACTTACTCTACATCTATCAATATTTATATTAAATCGACGGATAGCGTATTTCTCTTTGCAATTAACAAAAGAAATTGCTGACGGTGTCATTTCTGTATAGAAGCAATTTTCACGAATTGTAATTTAATCTGCAAACATTTGTAAAAAGAAACGGGGTTTCGTTTTTGTTGAGCAAGGATATTTTATACTAATCGTTTCGGGTTCCGCTGCTAAGAGTTTTTATAAATTGGATAAGTTACAAAAGTTGATCAATTTTTTAAGCCTTTATCATTTTTAAGAGTCGGTTTAGCGGAGTTACTTTGATTTCTTCTCTAATTAAGAAGACTTAGAGATCAAGTGTATCGTAGAATTGTAAAGGTTTTTATGAAGCGCATTAGTAAATTCATTATTCATTCATTTATCTACAGCCTATGCTAGTCCACAGCTATAGGCATGATATAATACATTCGCTATAGTAATTAATCTATATTAATTTCTTAGCGCTCTTTAAGTGGAGCAGATATAAAATTTCCACACTAAATAAAACCCCTGCATACAAAAAAATTTTTTTTTGGTTTGAAATCTTGCCTTTTACCAATTTAATACGCTATATGTTCCAACTTACTAAACTTCGATTGATAGTTAGCGGTCTACGTCTATAGCAAGCTTAGTGAAATCACCGCTCGAATATGATCGCATTTCCATATAATCACTATTGGACGATCAAAGCCCGATGGTACCAGCTGTTACGTTTTCTCATTTCCTATAGAGTACCTAGTATCTTCACGGTTTTCGTAGAGTGCACTACATAGGAACTATATTTTTTTAACTCGCTATTTCAGTTATACTTAGTACAAAAGTTACTTCGATATAAACATTACCTAAATCCTTACAATATCTTATGTTACAGACGTAGAGTGTTAGACGTAGTCTTATCGATCCAGCATAGTCCAAAAAGAGCAAAATGAAGAGAAAGACACATAAAAGCCGGTGTTTATCATTTAATTTATGTAAGCAGTGCCGTAGAGTGCAGTTTTATTTCAGTTGTAAGTATAATTGCTAATTTTCTGCTTTGGTTAATAGAGGTATATATTTTGCTTTTTGACCAAACAAACACGTTTGAAAGCAAGGACTAACATAAACTGGTCCATGATAGAATGTAAATATCGGCCAAGTCAAATATCATAAATAGCACATTAAATAGAACAGCACGGGTCATGCATCCACCGCACCTTAAGAAGTAAATGCTATAACCGTGTTCGAGTTCAGTGCAGCAAGTGTGTATCAGAGGAGACAGATCCTCGATGGCTATAGTAAGCTCTCCCTGTGTTTGCTTTTAATTAACCATCGGTCAACTGTGGGCTTTGGCCCATACACTTTTCATCTACTGCCTGGAGTGCTGTTTGGTTAGCGAACCATATTTGGAATTGATAGAATTTTATCGTGTAATTTGTAATTGTAATAAGTTTTTTTTAAATACCAATGTCTGATGAATAACTTGAGTGCAGAAGAAAATAAATGCATAAAAAGTACGCTCCCATCGACGTAGATTTATTTTAGGGTATAAAACTTATAAATAGATTTTCAGACAGACGAAATTGCCCTCGATAAATGGCCAAGAATAGATTTCCTTTGTTCATACTAAAAACTATTAAAGCTTTTCCTATGAAAGCAATATTTCTTACATTACGTTGAGCGTTACCTCATTTTAATATCGAACTTAATGCCCTATGGACAGCCAACCGCGAAGTGGTCGCGATCTCTCCGCATTAAAAGCGGCGAAGTTCCAGCGAAAATGTTAAATGGTCCAGAATGAAGCATCGGTAATAGAAAATGGACGACAATCCTCATTTCCTTGTTCGTTATTCAGATCTGATATGGTCTGATGTCTTTGTGCAAGTTTTTGCCTAATGACTCGGTGGAAATTGAAATTCAGTAAGATAGGTTTTTGATATGAATCACCAATCCTATATCCAGGACGAGATGATAAGCTGCTGTACCTGGTTAGTGTCGCGCGAAGCATATTTCTTCTTAGGAGAGATGTGCTCTAGAATGGTAAATCTAAAGATTTTCCTCCGATTCGTTATTTGACTAGAAATAAGCTGGAAACGTCGCGGAGCGCAAAGGTAATGCGCAGCGGAAATTAACATTTTCCAAAGCGTTTGCAAATGAAAGCAGGCATACATCGAAATTACTTTCTAAATGCCTTCTTACCTACATCCCTCATTAAATACACCGGCAAATCCACTCCCATCCAAAAAATGATACACATTAATGAAACGTTTCTCTTTCACGTTATTTGCTTAGCTCTCGATCGTTTCAATAAGGGAATCTCTAAGGAATTTGATAGATACCTTTTAATGCAAAGAGGGAAGCACAATCAGATTTTCATTGGAGACCCGCCGACTGCCGGGGGAGAAATGAATACTTATTGCGAAAATGAAGCGACCATTAATGAACGACGGTTCTGGTGAACCAGGCGCTTCGATTTAAGGTTGGGGCAGATGTAGCAGCACGGCTAGATCGGAAACCGAATTAAAATAATGGTATGCGCAATCTATTTTATATGTTTTGGTTTCCTGGTTTGTTATATTTTTGATTAGGTACCTACTATAATACCGACTAGGCCACACATGCATGCGAGATATACCTAATCCATGATCACGGCAAACTTATGATAGGTAAAAAGTGTAGAACCAAAGGTGTAGAGAAATTTATCAGCTTTCATTATGTAGTATAACAAAATTTCCTATGACGCATCGTTTACGAGATGGAGGCAAAAAAAAACGGGACCTTCTCTATGCCCTCCTAGAACTTACCTCACAGGGGTGGAGACTTTTAATATGTTGTCTCCTAACTTGCCCAAATAAAGTTCCGAAGTCAACCTTTCTGCTTTCGACCTTTCCACCCACCCGCTCTCTCTTCAGCATTCTTTGACTCGACTATAGTTAGAACGTATCGTAATGATTTAGCAAAGTTGCTTACAATAACCAATAAACCTTTTACCAATCCTTTTCTTACTTTATAGGATTTCATTGAAAATTTACCTTTGGATCCTTATTTCGTAACAATGGTAGGTTTACACACGAGTGAATTCGTGCCTCGTCCATATGTCTGCGTTAACCTTTGATTCTCATCGAAAAATATATTCAATAAGCGCGGCGTAGCTGCGGCAACGGCAAACAAGCGAAATCAAATGGAGAATAAAAATTGCATCGACTGGAAAAATATGAATTTATCAAAGAGATAGTCGCGGTTCATTTGCATTTAGGTACTAACTTCACGCCACGCGATCTGTCCCCGGACGAGTGATGACCGTACATTTTGCAGCGCTTTTTATATCCTTCTGCGGATAATGATCATCTATCCTTTTATAGTTTGAGCTCACTGTGGCGTTGGATTTAATCAGAACGAATAAGTTTAGCAACCTTTACCGTGACAAATTAGGGAGATTTAAATTATTTTAAAACCGATTCTGTAAACGGCGTTACGGCGTTTTTTTTCGGAATAAAACGTAGTATGTAGGTATATAAAAACGTATCCTATATTTTATTCCAGGTGCAGAACTTTATATGTGCAAAATTTCAGCTTGATCCATTTCGTAGTTTTGGCGTTATCTACGGCTAACATTTCACAACGGCACAAACTTTCGCCTTTATAATAATAATTAGTAGGATTCCTATCCTAGCTGCAGATTTTATATTAAAACGAAACCTAATACCTAAGGGTGGATTAGAGTCAATTAATCACCACAATCACACTGCTGGCGTGCAGTGCATTTGCGTAGTGACATACAAAGAACTGTATAGTCTAGCCAAATTCGATGTGAAGTGTTTGTAAACCAGCCAAAGAAAAAACATGCTTGGCGTTGAGTTTCAGGCATAATTGTTAGCAATAATTATTGAAGGAAAGATCTCAAATCGACAAATTATGTATGTTGCGTTTGAAAACACACGGCAACGTTGTAAATTTTAGTTAGGTATTGGCGATTTGTTTACAATCATTTCACATCGAATTCGGCTGGAGCATTGGTAGGTACTACTGTTATTCTCAGAGGAACCCTCTAAACATCTAGTCTAACTACAGTGAAAAATCACGCGATTATTCGCTTCAACTTATAAAAACCCACTTCTCAGCGTGTACAATAAGGGATCATCTATTATGTTCCATTGTTATGCTTCTTGTGCGAACGTGCGCTTTCTTTATGCTGATAGAATTTTGCGTAAAACTACTCACGTACATTCTTAGGCAGTATTAACGAGCTAACGATCTTTGTAACAAAGTGGGAGCTTTTAGCGTCATCTTTTCTGTTCTATACTAAGTCTACGTCCATTGTGACAAAGAAAATTACAATCAAATAATAAAAACAAATTAGAACTAGTATTTGTTAATTTACTTTACGCATTGTTATCCTATCTCAATGAGTGCTTCGAATTCCTTTCAAACCCTCTTTGAGCTCCGCTGAATTACTCATCTTAAAAGTCCCTGCTGACACTACCACTTTCTATGACAAATCTTGTACTGTACCAGCTACGCGTCTATAAAATGCTATCCCCCCTGACATCAGACAAGCAAAATCACTCCCCCACATTCAAAAACCTGCTTCATCAGCATTATCTATCATCGTAAAAGTTAGATAACCCTATTTTATTTGTTTAATTTATGTAAGATAATAAATAATACTAGCTGTTGCCCGCAGCTTCGCACGCGCTTTTTAAGTAGCCTATGTCCGTCCTAGGGATATTGTTTACCTTCCTGCCAAATTTCATTGAGATCCTTTCAGCCGTTTAGGTGTAAAAAGGCAACAGACAGACAGACAGACAGACAGAGTTTCTTTCGAATATATAATATTAGATTTGTAGGCTATGAAGGTATTGTAATACACTTGAGAGCAAAAAAATCGCACATTCATGATTTTTTGACATAACTAAAAAAAAAAACAAAAAATATTATGTTTCTGTAATGCAGATTCATAGTCTATTTTAATACCTATCCAGTGGTATCTGATTTGTCTTTCAATCATTACATAAAAATGCTTTTGTGGATCAATAACAAAAATGCATGTTTAGTAAAAAATTCTTTATTCAAGTATTGGTGTCAAAGTTATGAAATTAAAAGATAAAATTAATTTAAAGTTTGTTATTAATACCGAGTGTTCCCTCCCCTAGCCTGAATCACTGACTCCATCCGTGTTTTCATTGATGTTACTAGACTTTTGATAAAGTCTTGAGGAATAGCACCCATTCCTCTGCGATCGCCTGTTGCAGCTCCTGTAGAGTCGATGGAGGAGCATCTCGGCCTCGAACTCTTCTTTTCAGCTCGTCCCATAGATGTTCGATGGGATTGAGGTCTGGGCTTCGAGCTGGCCACTCCATAACGGTCACATCCACCTCTTGAAGGTACTCGATCACTATGCCAGCAGTATGCGGTCTTGCATTATCTTGCATAAACAGAAAGTTTTCGCCGATAAACCCAGCAAAAGGTACGACGTGGCTCTCGAGTACTTCCTCAATGGATACATTGAGGAAGTACTTGTTGCCTTCCATACGAT
The DNA here is from genome assembly GCA_963662085.1 of Eupithecia inturbata. NCBI lineage: Eukaryota > Metazoa > Arthropoda > Insecta > Lepidoptera > Geometridae > Eupithecia > Eupithecia inturbata. The sequence goes on along the minus strand of OY759186.1, from coordinate 6,797,699 downwards.
AGTATGGAAGTCAATCCTCTTGATTGGCGACCAGTATTCGGTCCGGTGATGAAGGCAAGCTCGGTTTTTGCTTCCATAGACATGCCTCCCCAAAACATGATTGATCCACCGCCATAGGCGACACGTTCTGTTATGCAGCATTGGGCAAATCGTTCTCCCGATCTTCTATACACCTTCCCCCGTCCGTCGTTGCCATGCAAGCACATCCTGCACTCATCAGAGAACAGGACTGCACTCCACTGCTCTTCGGTCCAATTCAAATGGTCTCGAGCGAACTGAAGGCGGGCTTCTCGGTGGGCTGGGGTCAATTTCGGCCCGTTTGCTGGCCTGTGTCAGTCAGGCCACCTTCTCTCAATCGTCTTCTGACTGTCCACCGGCTAACTTCTACTTCACGAACTTCTTGAAGTCGTTGGCCCAGTTGAACTGCGTTCAAACGACGATTTCTTAAAGATGTCGTTATAAGAAAGCGGTTATCACGCTCTGTTGTAGCACGGGGACGGCCCGATCCTTGTCGCCGTTGGTAGCCACCAGTCTCTTGATACCTCTGGTATACACGCCGAACGGTAAATCGGCTAAAACTCAATTGTCGAGCCACTTGACTTTGCTTAAGCCCCGATTCAACAAGGGCAACCACTTGAGCGGCTACTTCTGGTGTAGTATCCATTTTCGTGTTCCGTTTGAAGCCAATATCAATAGAGAACCTTTCACACTGTACGTTGGTATGCAAATGATGACCATTCCCTCAATATGCACTCTTTTATACCTGCGATAAATCCCGCCGCCGGCCTTACCTGGATCGAGCGACATAAGGGGGTCTATTGTTTTGTTGCTAATGAGTTGTTTTTAAAGGTAAATGTCAACCCTTTATCAGTTCTGCGAATGCCTAGATTATGCACTTTAATTTAATTTGATTTTAATTTGCTGTAAGCTCCAAATAAAAAAAAATTGAACTTTTAAGTAAAAATGTGCGGATGTGCGATTTTATTGCTCTCAAGTGTATTTAGTGTATTTGTTTTCATTTTCTTTATCCTAATAGATTTATTCAAGTGCCACTGTCTATATTGTTATTTTATGTCCAGAGCGCCGAGCCCCATCCGACGTTAGTAACGAGACGTGAGCGTGGCGTCTCCTTTTCCCATACAATTTGGTACAGCGCCTCTTATCGTGCGGACGTGGAACTACGCTCTCGATCGCTTTACGTTACTAACGTAAGGAGATCTTCTTTCAAGGGAGAGAATCAAAATAAGAAAATTGTGGTGAACGTTGAGCAAAATAAAATTATCCAAACAAGGGGTGTTTAGCCATAATCACCACGCTTGGCAGGCGGATTGGGGCAGTTGTGGTGTTAAAATACACAGAAGGAAGCTACTGCCCTTCTCTGGTAGGGTCCTTTGGTCGATTCTTACGACATCCACGGACTAAGTTATAGGGGTCAATTCTTACGATATCCACGGACAGTGTTATAGGGGTCGACTCTTAGGACATCCACGAGTTGAGTTTTAGGGGTCAACTCTTACGACATCCACGGTCTGAGTTATAGGGGTGGGGGAAGCTACTGCCCGTTCTCTGGTAGGGTCCTTTGGTCGATTCTTACGATATCCACGGACTGTGTTATAGGGGTCGACTCTTACGACATCCACGAGTTAAGTTTTAGGGGTCGACTCTTACGACATCCACGGGCTGAGTTATAGGGGTCGATTCTTACGACATCCACGAGCTGAGTTATAGGGGTCGATTATCACGAAACGACTCGCTGTCTTGTTCCATCTTAAAAAAAACGCGTACTTTTGACATTAGACCAAATAAACCGTGAACTTTTGACAACTCCAACAGTGACATGAGTGAGTTTGACAGTTTGAAGAAACAAAACTTGCGTTTCGATACTACCTTTGTAGTAAACATACTAACAAAATACGTGATTAAATTGCAATTATTGACAAAAATAATGCACAGGCCGTGTTTTTACAGCATAATAAATATAATTACCGTTTTTGCAACTAGTAAAACCGCTAAATACCAGTGGTACTACTAGTAGTCCTACTTGCATTAACGAAACGCATGAAACATCGAAAACATGAGAAATTGGATTCACATGCATCATTCATTCCGAAACCGAAGACCAGTTGAATACCGACGACATTCTGACTGGGTCGACCACTGGTAATCGACTTGAAGTTCACTGGTAATGGATTTCAAGTTAGACACTATGGCTGCCGATACCCAATAGACGCCTAATACCTACCTACTTATTTGCTATGCAAACAAGTCTGTCAACCAACTGAGGTATGCGGGCGCGGGGAAACGAGTGCTAATTGGTCTGCTCAAGGTTACGACAAATCATTAACATTTGTATTAGGGATGGGGTAGGTACTTCTATGAAAACATCGATACTCTTACCAAGGTATATTTACTAATAATATTATTTGCTTTCCTCTTTCTACCTCTTCCTGTACCTTAAATCTCCGTATCGCCACAACTTTAAAATTTCGTCAGTAAACGCGGCACCCATCGCACGGAGTGCTTCTTCATAACTAAATGTTATTGTAAGATATTGCGTACACGTTCGTCTGAGATGCCTACTATCTCGACTATCTCCTTTACTTTTACTCTTCGGTCATTCAACACTATGTCATGGATTTTAGCGATCATCTCTATAGACCTCAACTGGGCGTCCTGGACGTTCAGCATCACTTGTGCTTGTACGACCACACAGAAAATCAGTAAACCACTTATGAATCATTTTAATCGACGGAGCAGTCCCCATAACATTTATCAAGCCTTTGTTTCGTTTCCATAATAGTTTTTTTTCGCAAAAACTACTGGCTGGCACTGGCTGCCACTGTACTGGCTGAATATTTAAATTTAGACCTTCAAAAGAGTTTTGAACAAGGTTTCATGCAATTTGCGATACTTTTTTTCCTAAATAGATTTTTACCAGACTTATCACTCCGCCCTCCTATGTATTTCTGCATCACACTTATTGACAGATCAACAACATGATTAGTTTCTTGTGAGTGAAATTGGAGCATTTTTTACATCCTTGAACAATCACGACCCGGCCCGGAACGAAGAAAGGCATGCACAGTTGGTGACGTCGACCGGCCAACCATAATAGGTTGAATTCCGTCAAAATTAAAATGAATTAGCAAATTTTATTCTGTTAAGAAAGAAATCAGCTTACCTGTGAAATGTTATTCCATCTGTTTTAAAATTTGAGGTCTTGCTCTCTTTTCCACACCATTTTATGCTACAAGGAGCCATTGCACCAAGGATATGTATTATGTAGTAAACGAGCGCAGAGACATTCACGGGTCACTGATCTAGTCGTTACTGGCCGAACGTTAGGGAGCGTGGATTTATATAAGATCTATTTGCCTAATGTGTTACCTGAAAGCGTTCGCCCTATATTAGGCGTCTATTGGGTATCAGGTCGATGGAGGTGATGAACTGCAATCCCAAGGTTCGCTCGTAGATCGAAAAGGCGGCCCCTTTAAATTTCCTCTATTCTAAGCATGTCTGTTTGTTTTGTTTTATTTCTTGTTGTGGTAGAATAAAGTACCTATATTCTATCTATTATTGTAAAATATTAGAGAAAGAGTCAGAACGAACCGTAAACAAACGTAAAGGAGAGTAGGTGCCTAAAAATTAATAAAACAGCGGGTCTAATACATATCTTTTAATGCTTTAACAACACAAATATTATACAACAAACTGCTCTGTAACTTCGACCACGCTTGAGCCGCCGTTTCTTCGACCGTTCTCAAGATATTTCTAAGCTTTTCATTTTGGGCTATAACTTTCGTATGGGTCTTCAAAAATATGCTTAAATAGGACTGTGCTAGTTCGAAATCTCTATTACTTTTGAGCATAACGTTTACCATGAGTAGGAATTGTCTCATGACTTTTTCTGAGCCTCCTACTTCGGGTGCCATGCTGGAAACCTCTGCTTCTATTGTGGCAGGGGATAAATTCTTCAGCTTTTGCACACAATCCTCAAAACTCTCATCAGATTCACATTCTACGAGGTTCTTAGCGAATAGCGTGAGCGTTGACAGCTCATCAGGAATCAGCATCTTTGTTTCGCCTCCGACTTTGTCCTTATTCAAATCGAACTCTAATTCTAAGCTAGGTATTGTTGGCAGGAAGAATGGAGCAGATTTAGGCACTGTCGCGGGAGTTTTAGGTTTATTCCTTTTCTTGACGATATCTAGGTTGAGGAGGTTGAGCCATCGGGAAGTTGGTTGGTTAGATAACGTGATGAGTTCCCGGCTGATTTGTACCGGTGATATGTATTCTGGGTCTTCGCCTAAGTCCACTGTCGCAAGATCCTCGATATCAGGTTTTTCGGGTTTGGTGCTTGGAAGCGCTGAAAATATTTCAATATGAAATCCAATTCTTTTCTTCTCTTTATTATAAAATCCAAGCTGACGGGTAATGTGTCTGCTTGCAAGTTAAACACCCAATCAAATAAGCGGTTATCATAAGCCATGACTCTGTATAAAAGTATGGGTGCTTTTATATGGAGTCGTATCACATAATAATAGGTTATTGTGTAAAATGAACGACGCAATTATTTTGATGTGTTAGAAAATATATATATATAAATATTTTCTAAGAAAACAAATCAAGATCACTATTATTTTTAGTTTAGTGAGAGGATTAAAGAAAATATCTAAATGAACCACTCTGGAAAGAACGTTAAAACATCTGAATGCTCTTATCATAAATGTGTTCTGCCTGTTGTTGGTTTTACACGTTGGAAAATGAAAAGTCTTAGGGTACCTGTGAGTTCTAAAGTTGTAGTTAATCTATTTTATTATTGTTGCTTATTATTTTACAGACTCTTTTTACTCAGTCCAAATGACTTTACTTTCGGAATCAGAATTTTCAATAGATTAATATAGTACCTATTATTTTTGTTGTGTTATTTGCTACTTGCTTCTGCATCTGCTTCACCCGCGGCATTAGTACACGCGTTTTCCCGTATAAAAAGTAAGACAGATTGAGTTACTGTGGTAAACTACAATTTTATGCTATTTTCAATACTATTTTCATGGAAAAATTATCTAGAATAATCGTCGTTACATACTTTGTCGGCTCGATAAAAATCGAAACAATAAAGTCTCGATATTTTTCGAGTCAACCGATTCGCATCTCTAACTGTCAAAAGTAAAGGTATGAAATACTTCAGTCTGTCATTCTGTCTACATTCACGCAACTGTCAACAATCAGGGAACTTCATAGATGTGCAAATACCTAACAGAAAATAAATTCGTGGACGAGGTTGGTATAGGTATTCAATATCTATTTCCAAAGATGAATGAACAAAACAGGCAAGGCTACCATTAGTAAGTTAAGAGCACCCCATGCAGCAAATACCAATTAAAAAATTGTAACCGAATCAAAACCTCTACTGTAACAAACCTTACCAAATAAAGGCGTAACGTGAAAATTTGTTCTGTTGTAATAGCACAACGCATGATTGAAATTGTTGTTGACAGCATTTTCTGGCATTTTGGATTGTTTACAACTTTATTACTGGTCAAGAAAATACAAAAGCTCGGCTCAAGCTCTTTGTATGAACTGAACATGTCTTAATAGTCAACTTTTATGTGAAGTCAAAGACAAAAATTGCTGAACAGGGGCAAATCATCCAAAAATGTTTTGAATCCCCACAAAAATGAGCGGTATTATAAGTTTGACGTACACTGCCGGCCAAAAGTTTGAGACCACTGTAAAAATCTTTGTCACCAACAAAATATTTCAAAGTACACATATGATAATGAGCTAATTTGAACACCTGCGTATTCTATTATTATTAAAGAATTTCTAAGAGTCATTATTTATGTTGTTGTTTAAGTTATCATCCTAAAAAGGTCTATTATTTCAAAACATCAATGAGCGCCGCGCAAGGACCAGGTGGTAGAGTCATTGTAATATTTTTATGATCTGCTCATTACTTATTGTTTTGGGTTTGTTTCGCGTTAACCGATATCAGGGATTATGTTAGCTTCCTAAAACATATTTAGTACCTGAGTTTTTATGGAGTAAATTATTTTCTACCTTATTAGTCTGAGCTCGTCGTTGTTACAGTGAAGACATCTTAAAATGGGAAAAGTTCGCGAAATTAGCAGTGAAACTCGCTCTGCCATAGTTGTTTTATACGGCGAAGGCAAATCTGAACGTGCGATTGCCTCTCAACTTAAGTTGTCGAAGACTTGTGTTCATGACACAATAACCCGATACAAGGAGACTGGCAGTAATCAAGATCGTTCGCGTTCGGGAAGGCCGAGAACTACCACTTCTCGCGAGGATCACTTCATCGTCACTACCAGCAAGCGGAATAGACGCCTAACAGCACCAGAAATCCGCGTAGAAGTGAACAAATCCCGATCAGAACCTGTATCATTGACTACAGTAAAAAGACGTTTGAGAGATGCTAAGTTATTTGGTCGCGTCGCCGTTCGAAAACCACTACTAAGGCCACAAAACAAAAAGAAACGGATGCAGTGGGCCCTTACCCATCGAGACTGGACTGAAGAAGACTTTAAACAAGTTCTTTGGTCAGATGAATCCAAATTTGAAATATTTGGTTCAAAACGACGAATTTTTGTTCGACGTAACGTCGAGGAAAAGATGATGCCAGACTGTGTGGTGCCAACAGTCAAGCATGGCGGTGGTTCCATTATGGTCTGGGGATGCTTCTCGGGCCATGGAACCGGAGATTTGGTACGAGTCGAAGGAATCATGAAAAAGGAGCAATATAAACGAATACTACAGCAAAATGCCATTCCGTCTGGTTCAAGAATAATTGGAGATGGATTTTTTTTCCAACAAGATAATGACCCAAAACATAGTTCAAAATTATGCAGGGGTTATTTAGAACACAAAGAAACAGAAAGGGTTTTAAAAAACGTGGTGTGGCCCCCTCAGAGTCCGGATCTCAACCCGATTGAGCTTTTGTGGGAAGAGCTTGATAGAAATGTGCGCAGTTGTTGTCCCACTTCGCAAGAAGACATGTGGAAGGCTTTACAAGAAAGCTGGAACAATATATCACAAGATACAATCGACAAATTGATTGCTCGTATGCCAAGAATAGTGAAAGTAGTAATAAAATGCAAGGGAGGGTTTTTCGACGAAAAATCTGTATAAAATATGAGCGACATTTTTAAAGTAAATGGTTGATTTTTCTTGATTTTTTTGTTTTCTTCATAATGTATGTGTATTAGGAAATAAGTATTTTAATTCATAATTAAACCTCTTGCTTTGTATTTTGAGTTTTATTTCATTTTCCTACTTTGATGTAGGTGGTCTCAAACTTTTGGCCGGCAGTGTATGTGATTGTCTGTTTGTGGCATTGTTGCTCCCAAAATGACGATCCGATTTGTATTTTTTTTTTTGTTAAACGTTACTTGATTGAGTGTTATTAACGTTATTATAAGTATTAGCGATGTTTGAAGAAAATCGCTGTAGCCATTCAAAGTTTTACTTTGAACATATAATGTGCAGGAGTTTTTGGCGTTAACCGTAGTTATATGGTGATTTAACGTTGTGTAAAATAAATAAATAAACTCACCCATCGTAGGTACATCAAGCGAGCTCCTATCGATAGGCTTGAGGAATATCCTCTCGTACAGCAGCCGGTTTGCCCAAAGGAATACTCCAAGCTCCCCGACGTGGGTCGTCGCTAAGTAGTCACCAGTCGGAGACATCGTTAGGGATGTGCATGGTTCTTCTACCTGGTGGAAGCAAATCATATTCGTAAGGTAAGTTTCTAACCACCAAATCAAAACGAATTGAACGATGACATTAAAAACACCCAAATAATTTGTTCGTGCTTAAAACTGAGTTGCGTTTTAGTATTCAGGCCTCTGTGTCTTAAAGATAAGACACACAAATGTTTTTTTGGTCGCTTTTTTGAACAATATGTATAAGAGCCCTTCACTCAGCGGGGGATATTATCGGCTAAAGCTACTTTCAACCTTATTGTTGCAAAGGGACTTCGTACACGATCATGTACGATCTCCCACCAAACTGGAATAGCCGAGGAAGGCATTGAGATCGAATCATAACAATATATGAGGTGAGCAGTTTAATCTTATGAATGCGTATGTTTGGATGTTTGCTAGATTACCCGCTGTGCAATTACGCAAAAATTACCCATACTATAAATGACATTTAAAAGCCCTATGAATGGCTTTGAACGCCATTTCGATGGTCATATCCGTACAAAAGCAAATTACGGAGGCCGTTCAAAAAGCTTTCAAATGTCAATATAGGATGGGTGGTTTTGCGTAATCGCACAGCTGTTCACGAACTACTGAACAGATCGAGCTGAAATTTAACATTTATGTGGAAGCAGTTTTAAAGCTGGAATATCACATAGGCTTTCATACAGAAAAAACACGTGTCGACAGTAGCTAGAAATAAATAACACGCCAAGATATTCAACTTGAAACTCGTGGTTTTAATTCAACTTACCGAGAAAATATCTACAAGCTGTGCGGTAGGTATGTCCCATGTGCATATCGTGCAGTCCATTGATGAACTGATCAACCATCTTTGAACAAAAACAACTTGAAATTAGAGCTGGAAAGGGAATAACTCAGCCAAAAGAGGACAGTGAGAATCATAATCAGTAGAGTAAATAAGATTGGCCCACAAATCATTTACACACACACATCCTATCTCTGTGATAGAGAGCAAGTTACAGAAGTAAATGGATGTAGGTCTAATGTAAATAATATATCACTAGGGGTACCTCAAGGTTCTACGCTGGGTCCTCTATTATTTTTATTGTATGTAAATGATGTTTCTATAGCTTGTAAGGATATTGACATAGTCTTATTTGCTGACGACACTAGTTTAATAATTAAGGACAAATGTAATGTAAATCTTGGTAATAAGTTAAAAGAAGTCATAGTTAATTTAAAAGAATGGTTTTCCGTAAATAACTTACTGCTTAACGTTCACAAAACACATGTTGTAAAATTTGGGTTAGGAGCAAAGGGGAGTATTTCTAGCTCTATGGCTGACAGAGCACTAGAGGAAATGGATGTGCCCAGGAAAGACAAAATTAAATTTTTAGGTATATGGTTAGATTCAAAATTAACGTGGGCAACTCATATAGACGAACTATCAAAAAAATTGAGCTCCGCAACGTATGCAATCAAAAAAATTAAAGAAATAGGAGAGAAAGCAGCAAGGGATGTTTATTTTGCTTACTTTCATTCTCTTATGAGTTATGGACTAATGTTTTGGGGTACTGCAGCTGATAGCAATCGAATATTTGTACTGCAAAAGCGATGCATTCGATACATTCTAGGGCTAAAATATAGAGAATCTTGTAGAGAAAAATTCAAAGAACTAAATATTATGACCATGGCTAGTCTGTTCGTATATCAAAATATTGAATATGTGCTAGAAAATATTGGAGATATGGTGACAAATGCAGAGGTTCATTGTCATAACACTAGGAATAAGGAAAATGTAGTAGCTCCACGGACCAGACTTAGTAAAATTTTGAAAAGTTATGAATGTATATCCTTAAAATTTTATAATAAAATACCAATCGACCTAAGAAAAAGACCTGACATTGAATTACTACATTATGTCAAAAACTATTTAATGAAAAAATGTTATTATACAATTGACGAAGCTTTGGCGGACACATCTTTATTTTGTGAAGATAATTATGATATTGAGTAAGTGCGATCTAGGTACATTTGTACACATTTTTATGACATGTCTAAGTGCTTTGTATAAGTTTAAAGATGAAATAAATGACTTTAATGACTTTAATGACATCAACAGTCATTACCATTTACCAGTCCACTGCTGGCCTCCCTTGATAAACTTTCTATTGGCTATTTCGGCTCATGGCAGAGAAAGAGTACTACTAATTGTAGAGAAATAGGTATAAAGTGGTATACACAACCTCTTTAACACCATCCTTCACAGTGGGAGAACTCCTAAGGCGTGGAGAGGGAGTTTGGTGGTGCTCTTTTTTAAGAAGGAAGATAAAACCCTGCTTAATTACAACAGACCCATCACACTCCTGAGCCACGTCTATAAGCTGTTCTCACGAGTGGTCACGAATCGTCTCGCCAGGAGACTTGACTTGACTTGAACTAAAATCTGTTCCAGCCACCGGAACAGATTTTAGTTTTCAAAACAATTTCGAGAAGGAGGCCAAGAGAAGGATTTGGCTAGGCTGGGCAGCGTTCGGGAAACTACGTCGAGTCTTATCGTCATCCATACCGCAATGCTTGAAAAGGAAATTTTTCAACCAGTGCGTCCTACCCGTTATGATGACCTACGGAGCCGATACGTGGACAGTCACGGTAGGGCTGGTCCACCAGTTCAAAGTCGCTCAGCGATCTATACTCGGCGTTTCTCTGAAGGATAGGATTCGTAATGAATACATTCGGCCTATATACAGCAGTAGACTAAGATAGATTGATGATGATGATGATGATACAATGGTATTCGATGTTTTTTACCTGCTCTGTGAATCAAAGTCAAAATCGTTTATCTTTCCATTGTGCCCATCGAACTTCCTCACGACTTTCATGGTGTCAATGTCCACGAGTGTGATTGTAAAGTCTTCGTTTGCTATCGCCAGCAGGCCGCTTTCCCGGTGGCATTTCGTCATTGAAACCGCTTCTGACAGCCTTAAAACGTTGTATGGGGTGCTTACTAGAACAAATAAGAACTGCTTTGACTGGTTGTTAATAAAAGCTGTCAATATTTTATTAACAACAAGTCAAAATTATAAAACTAAATTTAATTTCTTCTTTTATACATTATTTTTGTGATTTCAATTTTAATTTATTCAGGAAAAGCTAATGGCTACAAAATATATAGATATATACATAGATTAGATAGGTATACATAATAATATGATAATCTTAAATAATAATGCAGCCCATGACACAATTCACAGATTGCATTATGAGCTATTTACTAAAAGTTCCACTTATGTTTATAAACAACCAGAACAAACGTTGGAATATTTAGATGTTAGTTAACACGCTGAAAAGTCAATTACTTAGTTGGAAACAAAAATAAAAGTACTAATAATTAAGACAAATTTAAAATGAAACTGCTACAATATATAAAGTTTGTGTAAGATATGCTTCTTAAATTGACTCTCACTGCACAAAAATATATCAATGTCTAGGAAATATTTGTTACATGACTCTACCATTCCTCTAATTAATGTATGCAATCCTGAGTTCGCAATCGCGACCGGCACGCCCCTTTCTGGTATGTAATGTTCTTTCTAGTATGTGATGGATGACAAATGAATCTTTGTTAGCAAAAAATGGCGAAAAAACTAAATAGATTTCATTTCCAAAGTATGCTAATCCATGGAGGGGGTAAAGAAGTATTGCGCATTCGCGGGCATCCCAACGAAGGCGTGCGACTTTTCATCATGATAGAAATGTGTACCTTCCATTGTAGAGATAGGGCTCAATTTGCAATTAAAATATAAGCAAAATCCCTTTGATTTGCTTACAGTTGACTTGAACCTATAGATAGGTTTTAAAGCACTAAAGATACTCACTTTCATCTTTAAAGTGCCAGAACTTGAGCATCTCGTCAGCACCGGCTGTGATGACCCTCTGGTTACACAGATCTGTCTCGACGCCCCTCACAGCTCCTTTGTGGGCCGGCGCGAGTTTGGTACCATAGGATCCTCTGTGTAATCCTGATTGCATGTTGAATCTCTGAACTTGTCCGTTTGTGTAACCTGTAGCAATGTGGTAAGTTGTTTATTTGTACAGCAGTCTTGGTTTTTCATGATGAAGATGGTAAAGGGAAATGCGAATTAACCAGTAAGTAAGGATGTTGACTTACTGCATGTCTTTGGGCAATTAGAAAGCTGAATAAGGAGGCGCACAAAATAAATACTCAAAACGTTTAAACAAATATAAGGTGAGCTGGTGTGCACTTAGGATAGCCAATCGCATAGTCCTACGCTCCGCAATCCGCATCTGCTGTCACTCAGACTTACACTTTCGTGAGCTTCATTTACAAATGCCATAGTACTGTGTAGGCATTCATTTGTTCTCTAATTTGTCCACCCATGGGCTGAATGGCATACTACCAGCCATGCCAAATTATTTGCATGGGTCCTATGGACCATGATGACTGTGAATTTCTTTCTTGGGCTCTGACAACAAAAAACATCAAAAGGAAGAACTCACCCATAATGACAAAATTGCCACAATGTGTTACAGTCAATGATGATGCTATTACTGTCTTGTCTAATTCACATTCTGGTGTCAGTTTGTGTTCACCCATACACATTCTGTTGTATGACCAAGTACTGGTCACATAAAGGTCCTTGTGTAGTGCAGCTATACTGGCCCATTGTTTGTCTCTTTGCATGCAAGAGCTTAGTTGTGTTATAGGTGGTAGGATGAGTTTGTCATACTGTAATCTTCCTGGAACAAGAAATAAAATTTCTATATGACACATAATTCTTAGGTAAAAACATAGTACAGATTATGTAAGAATACAGTAATGTTCACATATATTTTGACTGCCTGAAAGCTATAAAGCCATAACACTTGCTGACTCTCCTTTTTGGTACAAATAGTTTGACATTTAATACCTTTTCTTTTTGATTTCTTTCTATCATATGAAGCTTTTCCTAAGTTTTTGTTGAAAGTTTCAGAAATTGTGTTCATAATGTGCATCCTGCTATCAGCTCCAGCTGTCAACAGGTTTGTGCCACTCGGTTCACAGTAACGCACCAAGCTGGGAGGCAAGGAATGGCCTTCTCTGAAATTGATACAATAGATTTTAGACTTCGAGACAAGCTAGATAAGTATCTAGTTAAATTGCAGATCAAAAATATTTTTATGGGTTATGAATAATAGGCATACCTTTTCCGCAGCAACCTAGCACCACCATCAGGCAAATCAAATATCCACATTTTCAATGAATTATCTTCGGAGTTGGTCACCATAACAGGCTCTGACATAAGGCACTGCATACCTGTGATGGCCGCAGAGTGGGCTTGCTGAACCTGAGACATCACCCTCTGTTCCTCCAAGTTCCACATGACAATGTTGCCAGTATGACTACCTGTAACCATTATTGGAGCTCCATCCATTCTGAATGACAGACTTGTGCAAATACCCCAGTCATGAATCAGCTCCATGACATTCTGATCAAACTTCAAGTTGTGTAGGATTATCTTGCCGTTGCTCAGAGCTATTGCGACCACGTCCACAGCAGGTGCAGGTTCTAGCAGCAACACAGAGCTTTTCCAACCCTTGAACGTGAACACCAACTTTGACGTTCGCAGATTCCATATTTGCAAAGGACCCTGCTGGCTTCCAATCAAAACCTTGTTCAAGTAAGTCGGTGGGTGGCATAGCGCACTGACCGTGAAGTTTGTATCAAACTTTAGCTCCAAGAACTCGGTCTCTTCTTTGATATCGAATATCTTCAAAATGTTTGCTTCGTCTATTGATATAAGATGGGGACCGAAGGGGAATAAGAAACGGATAGGTGCAGTGTGACCTTTGTAGACGTGCTTCAGTTCACAGCCTCTTCTCCAGGCGTATATGTTGTTAGCACTGGCAGAGTAGACGTGATATGTATCACCACTCATACAAGTTATCGGGCCGGGGTGTTCGCCGCTGACACTAAGCAAACGGAACTTGTCGCATCCATAGGTGTGGAACCACTTTCCAACGCTAGTACATAGCAAAGTTTCGCCTCGTCTTTTGATAAATCTTGCTACAAAAGGCACATGTGTACTAACATAACCTAAAACTCTAGCGCCGGAAAATATGCGACTGCCCTTGTTCTCCGTCATTTTTCTTGTTTAAGTACAGTATTTTAATCGTTTCAAATCTTATTATTTGCTTAGGTTTATAATTTACATCCTTTTTCTCAAAGAAAATCACACAACACAATATTTTTTCGTCAACAACAACAAATCAAACCACTTGATAGTGTTGCCAACTATGGAAATAAATTAGGTAGGAGTGTGATAAGTAATAGTTATCCATACGACTTAAACGCGAGAAGCGCGGAGGATCCTAGGTACATTCCTGGATCATGTTCATCAGTCAACTGGTTCGACCGAGGCTGTAGCGGAATTAGGTAAGTACCTCTACATACCTACAACCTATTTTATTTGGAATTTGCACTTACGTGTACATTCATCCTATCTTAGTCCACTGCTGGACATAGGCCTCCCACAATGAACGCCATAGCGCCTTGTCTTCAGCTTGCCGCATCCAGCATCTGCCTGCAATCTTTCGCAGATCGTCATCCCATCTGGCCGGTCCTAAACTACGTTTGCCGAGTCGCGGTCTCCACTCGAGAACACGTTTACCCCAGCGGTTGTCGGTTCTTCGCGAGATATGGCCAGCCCACTGCCACTTCAGCTTGCTAATTCTCTGAGCTATGTCGATAACTTTGGTTCTCGTGTACATTGCGCTAGCAAAACAAACAAAAATCTTAAAAAATTAATATCTTTGCCTACAAATTTTTTTTCGGACCACAGTTTTTTTTATTGGGTTTGTTTTGGGAGGGCGCATGTTTTCAGTAGTCGTCTTAACACGCCCTGTATATGTACCTATCCTATAAGTGTGTCTGGTATTTTAACTGTTTATATTGTTGTTATAAATAACTGTCTTTCTATTCTATTCTAAGCGTAAGACTATGCGACTTATGTATCTAGCCGTGCAGGTGCAGGGCTAGTTTAACCGGAATTACACGAAGACCTTGATTACATAAGAAGAAGGTTAAAGGAACGTAAAAAATTATGTAACGTTTCAAATAAAAGCTCATTTACGATCGCAACATAAATAATATTTGCCTAAAAATATTGTCAATAACTACAAATAATTATTCGAATCATCCGGTTTTCAATGATTAAATCCAACAACATTGCCGAATTATTCGGATAATTCGGGTTTCGGATAATCCAGATAATTCAGATTTCAGATATCTGGATTGCAATCTCTACTCGGGAACGAAGAGTCTGAATAGCCCTGCTGAATATCACTTCAGGATTGTCTTAAAACACAAAATGCTAAATTACGCATTATTGTAACATTGGTAGTAACACTAAACTACTGTCATTGCCAAAAATGTGAATGTCAAATAATTTTTATATCTATAAATTTATGAAAAATTCTACCCACACGGGAGCGGAACTCAAAGGTGAAACCGAGCTGATTACACACTTTAACGCACGCACGTTGCCGTGTCATTTGCGCTATCTAAGCGTAGATAACGCCTTGTTTTCGCTACATTAGCGCAGCACCGGCTGAGGGCGCTAATTTATTTTGGCCATTTTTTTTTACTTTACTTCTACTTCTTTATTTTTGGGGCCGCTTGCTTTTCCCTACGACTCTGCCAGTGTCAGTAAGGAGTGTCATAAACTTCAAAAATAATATGATCGGTTTATTGAAAGCAGAGAAAAATTTAAATTATTCTTCAAATCGATTTATCTAATTTTAATAGGACAACATCTAGTGGTCATTTTCATATTCGTTCGGTATAGTGAATAAATGTATGAAAGGTCAAAATATCAATTGTCAAATTATTATACTGTCAATGTACAGCATGAATTATCAACTTTATTGAAATGATATCGTCTTAAAGTGACAAAAAGAGGGACAAACCAGTCACATAATGCCAAATACAAAGAAGTCAAGTCAAGTCATGTGTGGAAGATCACCGGAGAGGAACAGGGGGCAAATTCTCGCCAATTTATCACTCGATAAATATAAAAAAAACTGTCAAACTTGACAGTTTTAATATGAAAGATCTGTCAAGTTTGTTAGTTCTTTTGTTATTTATCACTCGTTAATTATCAAAATAACTGTCAAATTTGACAGTTTTTATATGTATGAAAGATCTGCCATATATGACAGTTTTTATGATATTTTGCGAGAATTTGCCCCCAGAAATCACCTCCCGATTTCCTTTGTCCGAGGTGAGAATAAACTAGCAAATGTCTGCTTGATAAAAATGAGTAGAAAATAATGGGGGCGCCACTGTAGGTTCATGTGGCAGCCCGTACAGCGCACCTAGCTTGGTTCGCTTTAGCTTGATACTTCTGTTTCTTATATGAATGAGAACGAATGAGACTATTTTATTTGTAACTCAATTAACAAAAACAAATACCTATTAATAAAAAATTAAATAAAGACAAAGCTTAGGTACTAGTTTTTGCATTGAGTCACAAAGCAGTCTCTGTCTCAGCATGAGCAAGTTGTAAAAACATTACAAACAACGCTGGTCTTCCGACAGAGACAAATATTATTAAAAAATTAAATAAATACAAAGCATAAGTACTTACTAGTTTTTTCATTGAGTCACAAAGCGGTCTCTGTCTCAGCATGAGCTAGTTGTAAAAACATTACAATCAACGCTGGTCTTCCGACAGAGCCGTTTTCTGTTATACTTTCATTTATGTCCACACTTAATTTATTAAAATCAGTAAACTTTGTTTAATTGAGCAAGGACCTCGTAATCTCGTTGTGCAAGTATATTAAGTAATAAAAATAAATAGTAAGTAGGTACCTACAACAATGTTTCCTATGTTTGTCACCCTAATTCTAAGTCTTAGATGGGGGAACTGAGGTCTGCACTGACATCTCGCATGAGAGTGTATTGTGCATTGCCCCCTGCCTAAACAGGTCCTAACCAGCCCAGCTCCTTGAAGTACCGGAGCAGGACCTTTGGTGACTGACAGCTGAGCTCAGCTTCTCTGTGAGTGGGTTTGATACCTCAATGAACTCTTCAGCCCCGCGGATAGGCTCGAGGTCATTTTTAAGCTGCTCGGTTATATACAATACCATCACTTTATTGGCTCTAAAGAGCGAAACAAATTCAGCCTCTGGGAGCTCAAAAAAGTTGCTTAGATCTCGTAGAGCTCTACGCTCCAAACGCCTTCGGTTGCTTCTAAGCCGCCGTCGTCGCCACATGTCAACGAGGACGTAATCCATACTCTGAAACGAACAATAATGATAATCTTGACGAATATAGATAACATTATGTGAGTCTCTAATGTACCTAATTTCTAAAGGATTCACCTTTAGAATAATGTAATACGGAGTTTGTATGGACATCATGTCCACTCCAACAAAAGTAAATAACGATAACTAACAACTTGTTTATTTGATTTGACAAATAAATAAGTATCTTACCTTCTAGAATACACGACAAGATGACGGAAATAGGCACTGAATCAATAATTTAAATGAAACAAGGAAAAATATTACTTCGAAAACACATAATTAATTACGTGTTTATTGCTAGCCCATGCGGCCATATTTGTTTGTATAAAAGTTATTTTATCCACTTACAAGTCAACCCCAATAAGTTTTAGCACTGAATTTCCATATCGGAGTATTTTTTCCACACAGTTAACGCCACGCGGTAACTACACGCGTGAAAACGTTACCTAACTACACGCGTTAGGAGCTTATTAGCACCTTTTTCAGTAATTTTTTACAATTTTTTTTACAGTAATCTCACGCGAATTGACATTAGACTATGGGTTCATTCAGATAATTTGCTTCATTGCTCAAACAAAAACCCGCCCTAACGCGTTATTCACGCTTATATAGAGCAAATAACGCGTTATCTACGCTTAGATAGCGTAAATAACGCACGCACATGCTTGCGTTATAGTATGTCATCAGCCCCCAGCTGACCTAAACTTATTCTCATTTTCTGTGCCGAAACCAACAAAACTATTGTTTATTTCAATCTTTAGGAATTTAGGTCGGTACCTACCTAAATATTTTCTTTCTACCTATAACTTCTCTTCATGAAGGAGGGGTTTGCCAGTATCACCACACAGGCAGATTGGTGATCGAAATGGAGGTGTTAAATAATACACAGAATCAAGCAACGGCCCTTCCTCTGGTAGGTCCAAGTACAACATACATACGCATATTAATTTATAAACGTTTATTCAGGCACGCTTACTAAAATACAATATGTATTAGTGATTAATTACATAGATACTTAATTATAATATTAGTGAAACTAATTTACAAAAGTCCTTGTCGTTTCAAATCTTCAAACGTTTTTCTATTTACAACATTACCAAGGGAGTCTTCAAACTCTTCATCATTTTCAGCCACAAATCGTTCCGTTTCTTTCTGGTGCTTAATTTTCTCCCACACTGAAAGAAACAAAATAATATTATGAAATCAATTAATAGAATTTCAAATAATCGGTCAAATCTAAAGTTGGAATGTACTATAGGTGCCTATAGCTGACCAAACAATACCTGACCATAGAGCGTTCTAAAATACGATCACACTTGGTTTAGGCGTTTGTTACATCTTCACGTCAAAACTACTGAACAAACCAGGCTGATATTTTGCATAAATGTATATCTAGACCTGGAGTAACATTCATAATAACATAGCATATACTTTTTTACAGCTTTTAAATATAAAATACTCACGCGCTAGTGCGTCTTCGATCTGGGTGACGTTAGCAAAATGTGCAGTATTGGGTATCCCCAGACACCTCATGCCGTGGGCGTGCCTCCATTCTGCAAAGTGCCGCTGGAAGGCTTTCGGTCCTTTGTATGTGTAGTTACCGCAAATCTCACAGGTGTAGCTGATGTTCAGACCGTGCAGTTTGTATAGCCAGTAGGGGATGGGCTGTGGATGAGAAAATTGAGCATGAAATTCATATTACAAGCAAATTTTGATATAAGAGGCGGATTAATGCTGGTTATCAGTCATCTTGACTCGCCGTAGCCTTAAACTTTTGTATTTGAACTTATGGACGGTTGCTAAATAAGTAACAGCAGTTACCTTTCCATCCCACCCCAAAGGCAAGTTCTTCGGGTTATACGGCACTTCGTCGTCATCGGAGTCGATGTCAGGCGCAGCGGACGCATCGCTCTCATCACCGCTGTCGTCTCTGCGTTCGCCGGCCGCTCGAGCCGCTCGGCGCGTTACATTCTCGATGGTAGCAGCGCGTGTGCTGCTAACTGTACTTGCGAATCTGTTGGAGAATTTAATAATAATGTTAAAATATATTCTTCTTCTTCTTTTATGTTTGGCTCTGCATCATGGTTTGACACAATTCTGCCAATGTCAATAAAATATATTGTGTCATTTTAAAGCAAGGTTTAATATATTAGTGAGATAAAGTTGTAATTAGTAGTAGGTAGTAGTAGCTCCTTTGTGTTTATTTATTGTAAATTTAATTATTCTGCAGTTTTGAGTTATTGTAGCAGTGCTTCCTTGTGTTCTGTTTTGTAGTTTTGAGGTGTTTTTGTTTTTGTTTGGAATGAATGTTTTTCTTTTGTAAATACTATTAAGTACATAATATTATGTTTAATAATGCGCAATCCATAAAGCTTGTGATGCTGTCATGAGACGGACATTGGCGAAATTGCGACAACCCAGTCGCAGAAGCCATCTGACAAGAAGAAGAAGAAGAGCTACATTTTGACAACCATGCGTGTCAAGTGCGCTGGCTGCGCCGGACATTTTGGAATCGATTAAGGTGTACTCCGCAAATCGATGTTGATAAATTATTGAATAATATTATATTTCATTCATTGTACCAATACCGACTCAAAATAACTTATAACAGTTTATTTATAGATTTTACGCAAGGAATTGAGATTCAAAGAAAACGTCATAAGTTGGCAGAGAAATGTAAATTTTATGAATGCAATCGTTTGTATTCGTAAAATTTACTAGTGGTATAAGAATTTGATAACTCGACTGCTCTGTCGTTCGTTTGTTCGAAATTACCCATGTAGCGCCGTATTCGACAGATTGTAAGCAACTTTGCATATAAACCCATAACTACTGGTCACCTTATTTTGAAATGATTTCTCTTACATAGTACAGCTTTATTGTATAGTTTTACGCCAAATTGTCGAACCAGAATCACAATTTTCCATCGCCATCATCCCTATGATAGTCAACTGCTAATGCTTATGTCACTTCCATTTTCCATGAAGATGATAAAATATCAAAATTACCTGTAAACTTGTGCCTCAATAGCAGCAATGTCTTTGTGCCTCTGTTGGGTGGAAGCCTTGGCTTTGTTCCCGCCTTTTTTCGCAACAAGGGACTTGTCCAATGCAGTCTGTCCTTTGGTGCTGAACAGTCTGAAATAAGTTTATTTTACGTTTTAACATAATAGTCTTGAATCTCTTATGTGCTGTTCCGTCGGCAATACAATCGATCGAACGTCGATCAAAACTTGGGTTTATGAATAGTGCCCTAAATTATTATTGTGAAAAACAAACTATTGTAAGGCCTTCAATTATGTTCGGAAGACTATGATCAACCACCACCCCATTTTAGCCACTTCGCATTGCTATCAAGTAAATAAGAAGTCGAAAGAGCGCACAAAAGGTAACCCTTTTGTGCGCTCTACAACAGTGTCTAACTTGGAGTTAAATTCACCTGACCCGAAGTTAAGTAAAGTAAAAGAAATCGGCTAGGACATCATCATTTCACCATTCAACAAGTTACAATACTGTTACCTTTGAGCCCTCTCCTCCAGAGTGCCTCCACACTTGAGCCCAAGGGCCATAAGGGCAGACTTCAATCTGTCCAGACCAAGTGATGCTAATTCCTCCCAGGATGAGAATGCTGATAGGTCCAGATGAGCTCCTACGTTTGTCAGTGCACCACCGGTTTCTTTCTGAAATATCACATTGCAAAATAAAAACAAAAATATATCCTCTTTTCTAGAATCCAAGATTTTTTTGTAACCGAACACTTTTATAGGTACATTGTGGTTGATTGTGTTTTTTTTAGGTACATTGTGTTAGCCTCGTATCGACTTTAAATTATAAAATTTAAATAGATCAAGCATTTGAAAGATTGATAAATCACTTATACTATCAATGTTAGGCCACGGCTGCTCTGCAGGCGCCTAGCTTAGCTAGTCGCCTGCGTTTAGCGAGACGATGTCTGTTTTTAGGGTTTCGAAGATCAGAGATCGATTTTGAAACCCTTATGGTCTCGCTTTTTCTGACGAGAATCAATTTTTTCCGTCATTAATATCTCAGCAACTACAGCAGCAAATAACTTGAACTTTAATTCTGTGCGCCTGTACAGGCGCACAGAATGTTTTATTATTTTAAACTGTACAGATTAAAAGAAAAAAAAATTAAATTAAAATTTTCAGTACAAATTATAATGTCGAAATTTTAAAAGAGACCTACTAGGTCACAAGGTCAAGTGGGGTATCAAATAAAAGGTAGCATTTTGTACATTTCAAAACAGTTTAAAATTTCTGTAAGTTTAATACTTTGAAAAAACACGAAATAATACCCATTCCCCCCTCCTATCTCCGAAATTTGCAGAGCAACCCATGTGAAATGTATGTAGCGTTTATGGTGTGTGGATAAAAATTTTACACGAAAAATATAGAGAAGTCTGTAACTAGAACACTTTTTGAAAAATTGTCATAAGGGGGAATTTTTTTCAAAGGCACCTAACTGTGTTGGATATCAAATGAAAGGTATTTGATTTGCTTTTTCATCTCAAAAGTATACTCCGAAGGTTGCAAACCGATACATCTAAACCTTTAATTTTTAGGTATTTAATAAATAGCAAAGTCACATATATACTTGAATAACGTACATATATACTACATATATACTTGAAAAACGTTCGAAACCTTCGGCGCGCAAGTCACACACGCACTTGACGGATCTTGTTTTATAGTCAATAGAACTTTGTTTGACCACAATCTCACCGGATGTGAAAGTGAAAGTGACGATGTGGCCGACAGTGTATCATGACTTCACGAGGGTCTAGAAGACCGGTCATTTCCCTCGATAGATTGTTTACGGATTTATTTTCATACATTTGTTTTCACTTATCATGTCGAACACGAAACGTTAAGCAACGCACCAACCTAGGCGCTTGCAGTGCGGTTATGGTCTTAGGGTTATTGTCAACTATAATCGATACAGAAACTTTTACGACACAGTATCCGGTTTTAAAACAAGATGCCACATATAACCATTAACAAAAATAATTTCCTACAGGTTTCTAGTTACTTACTGGCCATCCAGGGAAAGTCCCCAATTCCCATTGCTTTACAAACTCCTGATGAGCCGCTGCCAACTCCTGCGCCTGATCTAGCAATGGCTTTGTCCTGTTGACAAAATCTTTCAAATATGTCAACAGTGCCCTTATGTAGTTCCTATATTCATTGTTCTTTCGCTCCCGGGGAATGTCAAAGAGGTGATCGACAACGCTTAGGTAGGTTATGTAGTCCACTTTCTGAAATGAAGATGAGGTGTGCTGATTAATAACATAATAAGTGTTGTTTTACCGAATTATATTAATTAAGGTGATGATTTGTAATACTTATACTGAGAAGAAAGAATAAATTAAAAGGTAAAAAAAAATAGATTAACCTTCATCATCATCAACCTATCTTAGTCCACTGCTGGACATAGGCCTCCCCTAATGAGCGCCATAGCGCTCAGCCTTCAGTTTGCCACATCTAGCATCTGCCTGCAGTCCTTCGCAGATCGTCATCCCACCTGGCCGGAGGGCGTCCTACACTATATTTGTAAGGTTAACCTTATTTATACATAATTATTATTATACATAAGTATTTGTGAAAATTACCTCAATGCCCTTCAAGTTAATGTATTTTTCATAGCATTCATGCAAATCCAAATACTTTCCATATCCTTCCTCATCAGTAAACTCCACAGGGGCTGAAATGTAGAATTTACCAGATAAAACTTATTTACATAAATCACATGCAAATGCAATGCAACATAATTTGTTTGTATATTTATCATCATCATCATCACCTTAGTCCATTGCTGGACATAGGCCTCCCCTAATGAGCGCCATAACGCCCTGTCTTCAGCTTGCCGTATCCAACATCTGCCTACAGTCTTTTGCAGATTGTCATCCCACCTGGCCGGAGGGCGCCCTACACTACGTTTGCCAAGTCGCGATCTCCAATCGAGAACATGTTTACCCCAGCGGTTGTCGGTTCTTCGTGTGATATGGCCGGCCCATTGCCACTTCAGCTTGCTATTTCTCTAAGCTATGTCGATAGCTTTGGTTCTTTGTCGGATATATTCGTTACGAATCTTATCCTTCAGAGAAACTCCGAGCATAGCTCTTTCCATAGCTCACTGAGCGACTTTGAACTGGTGGACCAGCCCTACAGTGAGTGGCCACGGCCACGTCTCAGCTCCGTAGGTCATAACAGGTAGGACGCACTGGTTGAAAACTTTAGTTTTTAAGCATTGCGGTATGGATGACGAGAAGACTCGACGTAGTTTCCCGAACGCTGCCCAACCTAACTGAATCTTGGCCTCCTTCTCGAAATTGTTTTTACCTAACAGCAGAATCTGCCCGAGGTAAGTGTACTCGGAAACAATTTCGAGCAGGTGGCCATGTATGACGACCAATCCTGGATCAATGTGACCATTGATCATGACTTTGATTTTATCCAAATTCGACCGACGCATCGCGAGGCTGTGGCTAGGCCATCCAGCATCCGGTACAGCTCCTCTAGCGACTCCGCTATTACGACTATGTCATCAGCGAATCGCAGGTGCGAGATGTAATCGCCGTTTATGTTAATGCCCTTACTTTTCCAGTCCAGCGTCTTAAAAATATCTTCCAACGCGCTCGTGAATATTTTCGGGGATATGTTTGACGTCCCCCTGTCTCACTCCTCTGCGCAATTGGATGGGTTTAGGCTGCTGGCCTTGTACTTGAACACTCATGGTGGCGGCCTCGTAGAGACATCTCAGCACCTCGATATAACTATAGTCTACTTGGTAACGCTGTAAGGATTCCAGAACAGCCCAGGAGTCAAAGGCCTTCTCAGGGGCTCTTCGGACTTCTGTATAAACTAAGGCAGATTATACAGAAGTCCGAAGAGCCCCTGGACTGTGTGAATGTGGTCTATGGTGCCATATCCTCCTCGGAACCCGGCCCGTTCCGGTGGCAGGAACTCGACAAGTCTCCTAGCGAGACGATTCGTGACTACTCGTGAGAACAGCTTATAGACGTGGCTCAGGAGTGTAATGGGTCTGTTATTAAGGAGGGTTTTATCTCCCTTCTTAAAAAAGAGCACCACCAAACTCCCACTGTGAAGGACGGTGTTGAAGAGGTTCTGTAGCTCCTGCATTACAGGGGCTCCTCCGGCTTTCAAAAGCTCTGATGTAATTCCGTCCTCATCAGGGGCTTTTCCATTTTTAAGCTGCCTCAGAGCTAACACGATCTTGTCTTGACTGATATCTGGCAGTTCGTCGGTATAGTGGCGTGTCAGGGTGGCTCTGAAGTCGTGGTCGTCTCGTCGGGAACGAGGGGCATGTGCAGCGTATAAACGGCCATAAAAATCCTCTATCTCGGCGGATATCTCTGACTTCAATACGGTCCTCCCGTGGTGCGTTTTAAGTTTCGTCAGGTGGCTCCTGCAAAGCTGCTGAGTGAATACTTTGGATCCTCGGTTTCGCTCTATCGCCTTTTGAGGCGTGTATTGGAGCTCCGAAGGTCTATCTTCGCAATTCGCTTGTTCAGGTTTGACCTCTCTGACGAAGTCGCTTGGGTGGTTTCCCGTTTTTGTCATCAGCCCAAGAGTCTCATCCGCGAGTTTGGACTTCTTGCCAGTACGCTACTTTTTGCAAAACTTAATGCCCTCGTCACTCAACGTTTCGACCAGATTGTGTAGTCTCGTCAGCGTCATCAGTGGGTTCCAAGGCAACAAATCTATCCCCGAAATGCTGCTGAAACTTCTCGGTGCTTACCATGATTTGGATTTGGTTAGGTCGGAGCGTGGACTTCATCAGACGGTTTCTTTCAAGCTTCAAGTTGACATTCAGAGAGCCTCGGAGTGGTTGGTGATTAGATCCGATAGATGAAGTCGATCTCATTTTTTATCATAGTGTCGGGCTTTGCCATGTCCACTTCCTTTGAGGCCGTTTCTTAAAGAAGGAGTTTATTAAGAACAGCCCTTCATTCTCAAGGAAGTTGACTAGCATTTGCCCCCTGTGATTCCTGATTCCTAGCTTCATAACCATGCGGGCCTATTCGGGATTCGTTGCCCGTCTGGATTCCTACCTTGCCGTTAAAATCCCCCATAACAACGTTGAAGTGAGCCTTAGTGGTGTTGTGTAAGGCTTTGGATATGTCTTCATACATATTATCCTCGACTTCATCATCCGAGTGTGCCGAGGTGGGAGGTGGGAGGCATAGACCTGAACGAACTTCATGCTATACCGCTTGGATATCCGAAGGATCAGGTACGCTACCCTGGTCGACACACTGGAGATTTCTTGAACGTTGTTAGAGAGGGCCTTATTGAAGGGAAAACCTACACCTCCCTCGGATGTTTTATCACACTTGCGAAAGTAAAGATGGCCCGAGTCTAGGGTTACAGTGTCCTCCCCCTCTCTACGGACTTCACATAACCCCAAAACATGCCTTTTAATGTTCTCTAACTCCACATCCAACTGCGCTAGATGATGGTCAAGCCTCAGAGTATGTTAATCATTGCCAGGGTCAGTTCTTTATGGTAGCCTGAGGTAGCCCGGTGATTCCTAGCACCCCCTGCCTCGCCGTTACCGTGGCCGCTACCATGGGTTATCATGTAGCGAACTGTTTGTATTAATATACAATTATTATATAAATTAGTTGTATGATTTTAAACCTGACCAGATAAGGTTAGTGACACAATAAAATTAAATATATTTAGTTTGCTTTTCAATTATCTATCAATAGCATCATCTCAGATAAGTTAAAATAATTTCGACCGGCAATTAATCTTAAAAGATCAATGGGAAAATCTTACTTGTATAATCTTCAGCTGGGTTTTCCCTCAATTTTGCTAGCTCTTCAAACTCCACAGACATTGGCACACAGATCTAAAACAAATAATCACCATTAATCCCCAAAGCATTCTGAAAAATGTAAAAGAAGCCTCTACCCAGCAGTGGTGGTTAGCAGGCTACCTAATGATTATTTAAAAAACATAATTTATAATCAACATAACATTTATACTTATTAATGAGTAGCCGTGGCGGTCGCGGTGTAAGAATAAACCCTTCCAACTCAACCCAATGTCGTAAGAGTCGACTAAGGGAACCTACCAGAGGAAGGGTAGCAGCTTTCTTCTGTGTATCTTTAACAACTCAACTGTGATCTCCAATCCGCGTACCAAGTGTGGTGATTAAGGCAAAGCCCCCCTTTTTTGGGGAGGCATGGTCAGCCGATGACATATATGTGCTCAGGTGTATTTAATTTACCTCATTAGGATGTTTTCTGTGGAACTCCTTGATTTGTTTGAGCCTAGCATAGAACTCCTGGAACTCATTGGGACCAGACAGTGCAGCTATTTCTTCTTTTCTCAGTCCATCTTTGTCTTCATAAAGGTCCTTGAGTCTCATAGTGCCTTCAATGTATCTCTAAAATGGAAAATGTGAATAAGTATTGTGTTTTTTTCAGGTGAGTGATAGAGAAGCTTGGTTGGTTGTCTTTGGACTTACATCATGTAAAGTTTTCAAACGATGATCACCATTGATGGTTTCGCGATGCTGAAAAACAGAAAAGTAAATGTAAGCAGGGTACCCTGATCATATTCCGGTTGACAGGTTCTAAGCATTGTCTACCTACACCAAAGATTTACCAACAAACTGCAAGCCCAAATTGCATGCCCAACTTGGGGATTATGGCATTACCCCCTTATGATAAGGTGCTTATCAGGGGAGGCTCATGTCCAGCAGTGGGCATGGGCCTCCCAGTGCAGCACAGGCTGTAGATACTCAAGCATAATCTGAAGTGAGAATGTTTTGCTATTAATTAAAGATAATGTATTTACCCCCGTTTTTTTGTGCAGAATCTCTTTAACCATAGCATCCATGGTCCTCTCTCTTTCTTCATGGTAACTTCTTTGCTGTTCCAATATAGTTTCCATTTTTGCAGGTTAGTTTTTAAATGTACACAGAATTATGTACTTCTTTTTACGTACCGTCCTTTAATTACGAACTGTAAATAAACAATCCATACAAGATAAAATTGGGCTTTTTTAGCCGAATTCAATTTACCCAGACAAAAGCCAAAATCAACATTAAAGCAACCAAACCAATTTGGTTTGCTTTGATTTGCTATTTGCTTGTTTTTAGTTTTTTGGTTTGCTTGCTTGCTTGTTTGCTTGCTTCATCTTGCTTGTTTGATTGAATAGTGATGCACAGTAGGCTAATTGTCTATGGATTACGTGTACCACTCACTCACTCCATTGTCCAAGGAACTTTTATATAATCTATAATGACTTACTTCTTTGACGTCAGCGGTCAAAATGTCATGTCATGCATGACAGCCGGCTTGTCTATCAGTGCTGCCAGGTCTACTGATTTAGCAGTAGTTCTAACTGATTTTTAAACGATCCACGGATCTGCTGATTTACTTCTCAATCGATTTAAAACTGTGGGAAAGTCCATAAATTCAAAGTTCAAGCTTTTTTATTTTATTGCGATCATGTTGTACCTACAATAAATGTCTTGAATAAATTGGGTTGACACTTCAACCGGTTGCCCCACTGCAATTTATAATTTATCATAAATTCCAGATCACAAATGCTTTTCTTCTATGAAATATATTATAAATTGATCATATAATCCGGCATAGCTTATAAAATAAAGATAAAACATAGATAAATACCTGCGAGAGTGTGCAAATGGGTGGTTTGACTTATGTACCTACCGTTATTTTTTGAAACCATGATGTTACTTGCAAACAATTAATTAACAAACCTGAGAAAGCAGCGAGTTTTTACTCTACCTATGTGTCAAACTTAGCAAATTAAATAAATATTATTTTTTATTTCAGATAGGTCCAGTCCACGAGGCATTGAATAATCAATGCCTCGTTGTGCTAGTTTGTTGTGATGAATTATTGAATTACTTACCTTTCGTTAATGTTTTTTACGCCTTTAATAACTATCACACACACAATCTTATCCAACTAAAGACACTTATTAATTACTGTAACTAACCTCAAAACTACTCAAAATATGCTCAAAAGAAACGAGCGTAGTAACTATTGCATGAACATATTAATCCTTATTACTATTAGCCTTAATACGCTAGGAGCGAGCGTGTTTATTTGACAGTTCAAATCGTGCCCCAATCGTACCGTGTCGCAGTTGGGAATGACAAAAATGACTTATGGAATACGGTTTTGTCCGATTCCACGCCGTTGTCTTGTCGTATCTGTGTAACGCGTTTCGATTGTCCATAGTGTATAACGCCCCAGAATAACAGAATAGAATGGTCATAAGTCTAGTTTTTCTAAATAAAGGGTGCCACAGACTTATTGAATGTGCGCAGACCGCTCAGCGGGCAAGCGACCTTTACGGGTCGATTGTCATTTTACCTCAAAATTATCAGTCTAATAAAAATCAACCGGTTTTTTTTTTAAATGGATTTTTAACAGATTTTCACAAATTCGATCTGGCAACACTACGTTGCGTTATCATTTTGTTACACGTTCTATGTTTTTACGATACGAATTTTACGCTTGCATTTAGAGCTTTTAGAAGCCGGCCTTCCATTGATAGCGTGATATTGTTGGTCAACCATGATTACAAACACATGGATGACGCGCTTTAATTCAGTGTTCATTTTACTATGTACGTTTATCGTTTACGCGCAATCAGATGTGCCGAGGCCTCGCGGAGTTTCTCTAGCGAAAGCTTCACTGTACGCTCCGAATAAAGATTTCACATGTTTTGATGGAACTGTAACGATACCATTTCATTACGTGAACGACGACTATTGTGATTGCTTCGATGGTAGCGACGAGCCCGGAACTTCGGCATGTTTGAACGGTGTTTTCCACTGCACAAACGCTGGTCATCGACCGCACAACATACCGAGTTCGAGAATCAACGATGGAGTTTGTGACTGCTGTGATGGCACAGACGAGTATGCTACCCCTGATTTGTGCCCCAATATATGCGAAGACCTAGGTAAAGAAGCCAAAGCTGAAGCACAAAGGATTGTGGAGCTTTACAAAGCAGGTAGTCACTTGAGACAAGAATTTGTAGAAAATGGATTTAGAAAACGCAATGAAATGGGAGAACAACTTCAGCAACTAGAAAAAGATAAAGTGGAAGCAGAATCTATCAAAACTGAGATACAAGCTCGAGTAACTGAACTTGAAACACAAGAAAATGAAGCTCTCAAAGTTTACAGAGAGGCTGAGCTTTTAGAAAAGCAGAAAAAAGATGAAGAAGAGAATGCTAAGTTATTGAAAGAAGCCACTGAACAGTTTACTAAATATGATTCAAATGCTGATGGAGAACTTAGCACAGATGAAATCAAAGTTGCTAATATATTTGATAAGAACAAAGATGGTGAAGTAGATGATGATGAATACCAATTTTTCTTTGGTGAAAAGGAAACTGTAGATTTGGATACTTTTGCAACCTCTGTTTGGCCATTATTAAAACCATTGCTTATGGTGGAGCAAGGCATGTTCCCTCCTAACGATAATGCTGAGCAAGCTGACAATGAGCCTGAGTTAGAGGCTGATGACCAGGGTGACTTGGATGAGTATACAGGAAATGAGGATGATGAGAATGCTGACCTAGAGGTCCCTCAAGATGATGCTGAGGAACATGAACCAGAACCAGACAAAACAACCATCTATGATGAGGAAACACAGAAATTAGTTGATGCAGCCACTGAGGCAAGACAACAACTAGTTGAGGCTGATCGCTCTGTTAGAGAAATAGATTCCAACATAAGAAATATCCAGCAAAACTTAGAGAAAGACTATGGCCCTCATCAAGAGTTTGCAACTTTAGATGGAGAATGTTTTGAATATGAAGATAAAGAGTACATTTACAGACTGTGCATGTTCCAAAAGGTGACGCAGAAATCAAAGAATGGTGGTGCAGAGGTTGCCCTTGGTAATTGGGGAGAATGGGCTGGCGGGGAGCACAGGGACCATAACAGATACTCAGCAATGAAGTACACTGGTGGCATGTCTTGCTGGAATGGCCCACAGAGAACTACTCTGGTTAATATTAGCTGTGGGTTGCAAACTAAGCTCTTATCGGTCACAGAGCCATATCGCTGTGAATACCAGATAGAGATTATTACACCAGCAGCCTGTGATGAATCCAAAATGGCTGAACACCACTCAACATCACATGATGAACTTTAATAAATTTTAGTGTCTTCACACCCAGTGTTGTGTTTAACACCTAAGTTAATAAATAATAAATCAGTCATTTTCTTGAAGGTTTTAATAAGTTTAATGTGTCAACAGTTGTAGGAATGAAATTGTCTATTTTTATTTATGTATACTTTGATTATTGGGTGCCACACATTTTTAGTTATGGTAGCATTTCATAGATAAATTTTGTATAATAAGAGAGGTAGTATTAATTGTAACTTTGATGTTTTGTAGTTTTTAGCACCATAAACAGCAGTTTTCTATCAAGACTGAAAACATCACTTTTTGTGTACGTAATTAAGTTTCACACATTCCTAAAACTCAAGGCTGTTTAGTTCAAATAGAAAAAAACCCAAATGATGTGAACAAAATACTATATGTGATCAATAAACATTTGTTATGTATGTAATAATTAGTTTTATTCTGAGATCCTGTGTTGGATAACAATCTGTTGTTCCTAGAGTAGTTACTGTGGCACAACACAACTGTAATAGTGCTTATTTGATTAGCTACAAGAAGTAGGTAGGTAGTTGGTAAGACTTATCTAATTTGTGTGTGCCCTATTTAGAATGGCCATTGCAACCAGTTAGTTTCTATTGTTAGTTTCACTTCAATTCTTATCATAATTGGGGATTTTATGATTTCCTTCAACATTTCCATGCCACCTGGTTTTTTTTTTTTTTTTTTTTCGAAAGGACTACAATGCTGTTGACCGCAGATGGCTATGACAGCGTTACCGGACTTTTGGCGGGCGCAGAAGGCGCCTCGCCGGTAAAGTTATGATGGAGCAACACGCACAAGGGCCACCACTTAGGTGCGAGCCTCGGCTTGGGCTGTCGCCAGATGCTACAAGAGGGAATGGAGGTTTCGCCAAGGTGCACGAATGCACCTATGGGCGGAAGCGGGGAATTCTTCGGCCCCGCATCCGGCGGGGTCGGTTTTTGGTCGGGTGTGTAGTGTGCGGAAGCGAATCGGTATCTGTTGCCGTCACCTCCGGGTTAGCGGCGGTGATTGGGTCAACGGGGTCACCGAGAACGTGTCTCGGTCTACGGAGGAGAGAACTCGTGGGAGGATCGTCAATGGAATAATCCGGTATCGTGGAGATCAAGGGATTATAATGATCTGAGGCCGTTTCATAATGACGCTGGGAAGCGGTCTTTATGAAGTGGGCTACGGACTCGAGATTAAGATCTCGATGGAGATCTTTGTTGCGCATGTACCACGGACAGCCCGTGGCTTGGCGCAGAATTCTATTTTGGACAACCTGAAGGGGGCGGAGGTTGACCGAGTGGCCAAATACTACCGACGAGTAAGTCATGACTGGGCGTATGACCGATTTGTAAAGTGTCACCTTATTTCTAAGGGACATTTTACTCTTCGCTCGAAGGAGACCGTTCAACCGGCTAAGTATGAACTTTGCGCGGTTGGTTACAGTGCGAATATGGGGTTTAAAACTAAGGCGGCGATCTAGTATCACCCCTAGGTATTTGGCTGACTTCACCCAGGGAATGGGTTTGCCAAAGAGGGAGAGGGTTCTGGGCTTAGAGTAATTCCGCGAGAAGTACACTGCTGCACTTTTCGTCGGATTCACTTCTATGCGCCATTGTCTGAACCAGGCACCTAAGGTGTCGAGTGCGGCTTGCAGTCTTATACTTACCCGACTTGCGTACAAAGCTGTGTCGTCCGCGAAGAGGGCAAGTTCGACTTGCGGGTGGCGGGGGATGTCGCTGGTGTACAGCGTAAAAAGGAGCGGAGCAAGGACAGATCCTTGGGGGACACCTGCTCGGACGGGTCGGGGGTCGAAGAGAGTGCCCTCCACGCGGTAGCGAAAGCTGCGATTCGACAAGTAGTCTCGTAGGATGAGTACGAGTCTGTCTGGCACACCTAGGGTGGAAAGCTTGTAAATCAAGCCATTGTGCCAGACTTTGTCGAAGGCTTTCGCTACGTCGAGGAAGACAGCTCCCGTACTGGCTGGCCAAGTGTGATGCCACATGGTCAGTATGTGCTCCGTGATGCGGAGCACCTGTTGGGGACAAGAGTGATGAGCTCGAAAACCGAACTGCTCATCGGGTAAGAGCTTGTGCTCATTGATATGCCACCTGGTACTTGATAGGTACCTACCTACCCTATCCGTTATGTATATTTAATAATGGGTGTTAATCTCACCAGACCAAGTAAGTTAAGGTGGAAAATACTGGGCAGATCACACTCGGTGGGAAAAACAGAAACATCAACAGGTGATCTGTGCTTTTGATTTTATTAAAGGCAAGAATAGAAAAATAAACGATTATTGAATCTTAAGTGTTTTAGTGAGTGAGTGAAATTTACAGAAACACGTAATACTTAGTACCTACTAAGTATTATGTATAATAAACACTGTAAAATTTCATCTATCTCCCTTTTACTTACGGTGTAAGAGCCTTGACAAACGTAGAGCAAAAGACGCCAAAACAAAGACGTATTTTGAATGGCAGTTCTTTTATTTTATTTATTTTTTGTTATAGCGGCAAGAGAACTAGGTAAAATCCTACCTACCTACTGCAAATTTAACTGTCTACCTTTTACGAATCATGCTTCGATCAAATAAAACGTCGATAAAATTGATCGAAGGGTTCATGAGATGCACGCTGACAGACAGACAGCGGAGCCGGAGTCGTAGTACCTAGGACTCTCGTTTTCACTCCTCGCGGGTACGGAACCGCTTGCAGCTTGGAAAAATACCTCCAGCAAAAGCTCAATGTCAAGTGGTTATTATGTCATACTCAAAGTCATAGTTACTTTTGTTTTGAAAGAATCCTGTTTTTCTGAGAGTATTTTGGCTTATTTAACTATCTTGGAAACTATAAATGTCCTAGGATCAGTGTATAAACGAGCAAACAAACTCCTGGCAGAGTACATAATTTATCTTTGTTTACCTACCTACCCACTTGTATCTTTATGTGAGTTTGTAGGTTAAGATCAGTGAACGGAAGGTACATTTTCACATAAAACCTGACTGTAGGGAACCTCCAGTGAACTCCAGTCAGTATTAAAAGTTACTGTTGTAGGGTCTAATTGTTATTTTTCAGATGACTTCTTTCTTACATGGGGGTTGCCGCTTCAGTAGAATAACTAAGTCGTACTTGGTTTTGTAAAAAACCCAAAATGAATGTTGACGATATAATCGCTCAGTCGACCTTCTCAATGTTGGAAGGGAAAATAGATGAGCGAATTCTCAAGGCTCTAAAAGTCATGGGGTTCGAGAAACCAACAAGAGTACAAGCTGAATCTCTACCTTATTTGCTTCAACATAAAGATTTGATTGGAGCAGCAAAGACAGGAAGTGGGAAAACATTGGCTTTTCTTATCCCTGTTATAAATCATCTTATTAAATTGGGTTATAAAAGAGAAAACGGTAAGTTTAATTTTTTATATATGTATACAAATAGACCTTTCATTTAGTGATTCAAAAGTCTTAATTCTCCCTCCGTGTAGGAACTGGTGCAATAATACTTTCTCCGACTAGAGAATTAGCTCTGCAGACATTTGAGGTTCTGAAGAAATTGCTAGCAGACATCAATTTATCACATTGTTTGATAGTTGGAGGTGAAAAGAAATTCAAAGATGTGATGAAATTACAGAAAGGTAAGAAAGAGCTGTAAGTTGCAGCAATCACTAACCTTTATTTCTCAGTCAATTAAATAAATAAACACAGCATCATCTAGCCCCAAGCTAACTAGATGACTGATATACAATGTATTACCTACATAGATAGATATTTTTTATTATACATAGATAATACCCAGAACACCTGGAACAAATATTTGCACATCGTAAAACATTTGTCCCAAGGGGGAATCAAACCCGCAACCTTCTGCATCGCAGGTCTTAAGTCTTAGCGGAATTAATAACCAAATGATAAATTAGTGCTAGCTGAATACAGAATAATGTTCCAGGGGTCAACGTAGTTGTAAGCACACCAGGCAGATTATTGGATCACTTGCAGAGCACAGAGAGGTTCGACTGTAGTAATTTACAGTGTCTTGTTGTGGATGAAGCGGATAAGCTTCTGGAAGTGGGCTTTCAGAAGCATATCACTGGAATCATCAAATTACTACCAAGTTAGTATCCTGAAATATATAGGTACCTACATATGTTTTTAGATATTTTATTTTTTGATTGTACAATTGAGCAATGATATTTAAATATAAGTACCTAATGGGTAATCTCAAGAACGAATGGTCTGATTCAAAGGTTATTTCACTAAAACCAATATTATTATTAGTTTTAGGGGGATAAGAAAGATTATTCTTTCTTATCCCCCCATCATCCCATTATGCAAAAATAACTCCTGCTCACTCATTAGATAACCCACGGTAACCTAGGTATAATATGTTTATCCAGGTTGTGAACTGAATTTATGCAAAATTTCAGCCTGATCTGTTTCTTCTTCAGGCGTGAAGTGCTAACAATTATCCAATCCAAACATTCGATTTTATAACATTAGTGTAATCATATCCAGATACCCTTATACCCTCTTAATTATAATTAGTTCACTGCGTTTTTGAGAGATTCACAATGGGCTTGAAGCACTAGAAGCTCGCCGTTCCGCGCATTTTGCAATGACTATAAACTTATGTACCTTTGCAGAAAACAGACAAACAGTCTTATTCAGTGCCACAATAGACAGCCAGGTTGAGAATCTGGCAAGGCTAGCGTTGAGATCAGATCCTGTTCATGTGATAGTGACGGATGAGAAGCAGTCCACTGTGTCCGGGCTCCAACAAGGGTATGTTACTTCATCATCATCATCATAAACTTGTCTACGACTTAATTACCCCCTAATGACCGCAAGCGCATAATCACGAAGGTCTTAAGCATTTTAAATTGTCCATTAATTTACTATTCAATGTATAATTTCTTAAAAAACCTGGTGATGAAAATATCACTTAGCAATTAACATGTAAGGTTTATAATTGTCAAAGTGGATTTTTGATGCCAAAACCCCGAAACGAATGTCATATTCGCGTGTTGGCTGATGGACCAATAGGCTCCTAGATTCCTACATTGATGACATGTCTACTGAAAAGACAATCAATGAAAGGCGAGAAATATGCGAACCAAAGTGTTAAGACTTAATCAGACCTACGCGGTATTCGCTACAATATAGAAGTTCTACTTTTTCACGCAAGTATCTAGGTATGGTATGAAGTGCCAACATATTTTGAACTAGAACTACTAAAAAGTAGCATATGTCCGTACCTGGGATACCGTCTACCTCCCTGCCAAACTTCATTAAGATCCGTCCAGCCGTTTAGGCGTGAGAAGGTAACAGAAATACAGATATTGAAGAGATTGAAGACCAGAGTTACTTTCGAATTTATAATATTAGTATGGATATGTACCTTTGGTACATATCCACCTTAGGGACGTGAGTAGGTACCTAAGTAATTTTTGCAAACCCATCCGTGTTAATAAGTATGCGAAGATCTCTAAGATATAGCTGAAAATACTCCTGGCATTTTCTGAACGAACAACTTAAATTAATATAATATTTGTCTTCTAGATACTGCATCTGCCCTGTAGACCAACGAATGCAATGGCTAGTCACGGTTCTCAAGAGAAGTAAAAATAAAAAAGTCATGGTTTTCTTCTCATCATGCAAATCTGTCGACTTCCATTACGAGATCTTCAGAAAGTGGAAAGCTTCCGTAATAAGCATACATGTAAGTTTTGAGTACTTATGCATAACCCTGTTTTGTGTTTAAAAAAAATAGACGATGTGGCGCATGGCGGGGGGCGTAGCGTGGGTGTGGTCTCATTTAACCCCCCAAAAAAAAAAAACTGATCCGCCTTGGGGGTTGACGATCCCCAACCTACAAACAATAGTAAGTATAAGTAACGACGAGCAAAGTGTTTTTTTTTATTGTTTAGGGCAAAAGCTAAGCGAGCCCTGAAAATTTTAAATACTTTGCGGTTGTTTTAAAAAGCTATGAATATAAATAACGGTGAGCGGAGCTAGCCGCGGTACTTTTAGAGTTTGGTAAGGTCGGGTTCGCAACAAAGACAAGGAAGCTAAGACGACGCGGCGACTACGAGCGGAGATAGCCGTAGCAATTAAGCGTTTTTTTTCGGCGACTATTTTAGGAAAAAGTTAAGGAATTAAAGAAAAATATACTCATCGAAAAAAACATAAGGGCGAGCGAAGCGAGCCTGCATTTTTTATACTTTTTCGGGTGGTACAAACTTGTTAAACAGGGTATGAAATAATAAATAACAGCAAGCGGAGCGAGCCCTTCAAATTGTAGAGAGGCAACGTCTGAGAAAATTGTTAAGAATCTAAAACAAATTAAATATCGTCAGATAGAGTGAGCAGCCTTGATGCCTTTTATGAAATTGGTGAGACATTCTTAGCAAGACAAGGAAGCTAAGATAATGAACTAAAAACCAATATACCTTAGATTTTTTACGTACGAGCACAACAGACTACACCCTATACTACAGAATCCACGGCGAGCGAAGCGAGCCGCAAAAATGTTTATGATCTGGCTGTGCTTGTGAGTTGTCGTCGTTTTACCAAGTTGCTATACCTCGGAGCTTGTAAGCGAAGGCGACCCCCCTCCCCGTACGCCGTTAGTGAATCTACGTTTAATTCGTAGGGACGGTCGTCAGTGTTGTATAGGATCACTGTGATAGCTTGTCTACGACGCCGGCGGGCGGCGCTACGGCACGGTGCCGCTGCCGTATCCGCTGTGTCTGCCCCTTTCGGCGCGCCGCGTCTACGCACGCCGTGATTTTCATCAGTGTTGTATCGTAGTTATGGTCATTAGAAGACAATCTAGCTAGGTACTAGCTACGTATTGTAATGTAACATTCATTATCTTCTAGGGTCGACTCAGCCAGGCCCAAAGAAAACTGGCATATCTCAAGTTCGTGCAAGCTCAAAAAGGTTTGTTGTTTTGCACGGACGTAGCCGCGAGAGGATTAGATATACCTGCCGTAGATTGGATAGTTCAATACGACCCTCCTACAGATCCAAAGGTAATCTTATTTTGAGTGTATCATGCTTTAGCACTCATGCGTCCACTGCGGAACATGCATCCCCGAATGAGGGGTTGCCATAATCACCAAGCTTGGTCAGCGCGTTTGTGATCGCAGTAGAGGTGTTGAATGATACACAGGAAGCTGCTAGCCTTCTTCTGGTTCCCTTAGTCGGCTCTTATGACATCCACGGGATGAGTTGGAGAACTCTATTTTTTAAGCCGCAACCGCTCGACTAATGTACCTAGTACTTATTTATCTTAGGTTCTTAGTGAGATGTTGGTGTTAATTCAGAT
Organism: Eupithecia inturbata; assembly: GCA_963662085.1. Lineage (NCBI taxonomy): Eukaryota > Metazoa > Arthropoda > Insecta > Lepidoptera > Geometridae > Eupithecia > Eupithecia inturbata. The sequence continues at coordinate 6,760,174 of OY759186.1, read as the reverse complement.
ATCGCCAAAACTAAACTAAACTAATTTGACAGGACTTAAAATGATGCCATCCTTTTTATTTCGATCGTTAAGAAAGGAACGGCAAGATTTTGAATCCTGTCAAATTATTTTAGTTTAGTTTTATTGATATCTGAATTGACACTATTTTTTACGAATTTATCGGGATTTTCCTTATTTTATTACATAATTGACCAAGGGATCTTAGCAGTAACTGACATCTTGGGTGATTTTGCTACATAAAAAGTACCCAAGTTTTTTTTATACGCCTACGCTAATCGAAGATTATTAAAAACTAAGTATCAGATACCATAACGGAGGCGGAGGAGAACAAAAAATTTATTCTTAGGGATATAAAAAATTTAATCTTCCAATTCAAGTTTAAATACCTACTCTTTATTCATAAATCAACCAAAACCTACATACATACATTTTTTTTTTCTTTAACAACCATTCGTATGTTTTGTTTGAATATTAAAATCTTATGTTTATAGGAGTACATCCACAGAGTTGGGCGTACAGCCAGGGGTTTGAATAAAACTGGAAACGCAGTGATTTTACTGAGGCCTGAGGAAGAAGAATTTATAAAATTCCTGAAGAAAGAAAAAGTCTATTTGGACAAATATAACTTTGGAGAACCTTCTTCAGACTTACAAGTGCAGGTATGTCTTTGTTTAGTGGAGGCGTGGAGTAATAATGAGTTACTATTCGTTCTAATTATGAACCTACCTAGTGTAGATTTATTCAGGCAAACAAATAAGCAAGCACTCCTTTCAAATGAACTTTGTTGCTAGGTTCTTTCCTTACTGCACATTACTTATGTACGTTTTATGATTAACTAATCTCTATAAATTAAATTTTAAGATTCTTTAAAAAACTTAGAGCTAAATGTGCTTAAATGTTGTTGAGGTAGAATTAGATGCATACCTACAAAAAGCATGTAATGTTGCTGAAGACGGTGAAGGTACAAGCAGCGCTCACAGGATTCTAATACTAAATAGGTAATAGGTAGGTATACCTAGTTTGAAGTTCCTAGGTTATTTATTATTCAATTATCCATTATTCAAACTCATACCTTTTACTTATTAATGCGAAAGTTTGGATGTTTAGATGTTTGTTACCTCTTCGCGCCAAAACTACTAAATGGATTGATCTACCTAAAATGTTTTATTATCTACAGGTAGTTATTCTTAGGCCTGGAATAAAACAGGCTACCTACTGCAACAGATTTTTACCCCATAAATCAGTTCTCATCCCATCCCACGGGATAGAATAACATTTATTCGTTTCCATAGAAATAACGCGTGGGAAGCCGCGGAAAAACTTACATACATACATAAATAAAAATCAATAGACGCAAAGCAACATAACGCAAGGCAAAACAATTCATAATTATAATTCATTTATTAACTAATAAATGAATTATGAATTATTATGAATTAATTATGAATTAAAACAATAGTTAAATGAAGATATTATTATACCTATCTCACAGAGAAAACTGTCTTTTAATGGTACCTACATACAAGTAACAACTGCGAAATATACTTTTATCTTTTACAGTTTGAAGATTTGATAGACAATAATGGAGTTATGAAGATATCGGCCAGGAAAGCGTTCTTGGCATTTCTGCGATGCTACCAAAAACATCCGATGAAGGACATTTTCAACATCCAAACTTTAGACTTGAAGGCTGCCGCACGAGCGTTTGGATTTAGGAAACAACCTGACGTCGATTTCTGTATCCTTTTAGAACGAGTTAAAAACATTAGGCCTTCTAAGGCCCGTTGTTACATGTGTAGGAACTTTTAAAGTTTGAGTCAAAGTTCCCTTGATTTTACTGCAAATGTCAGCTCGATGTTTTAAGTTTATACGCGTACGTAGATCGCATTTGCAGAGATATATATTTATTCAAATTAGTGCACAATACTGAAGGAGGTTGTTATTATTCTGCTCAAGCTTTTTTTCTGACGTTTTAATTTTATTTCCAATAAATTGCTATAATGTGGCGGCGCGGCGCGGTCATTGATTGTATAGATACCTAGATGACAACGCGCCTAGGATATAATATAAATGAGTACTTGTAAAAATATAGAAGTAACATATTTTTACGTATGCTATACGATATTCGAATGCAGCTACTTACCGACATGTTTAGATGTAATAAATCGCCTTTTATACTGCCGATTGATAAATTAGGTGTAGGAACACAAAACCTTAACTAAAACAATCCAACGGAAATTAGATAAAGATCAGATAAACGTCAACAACTCTCATCTAAATCGCAAACTTAACACAGCTTATCTCGACATCCAGATAGAGATAGAAGAGTAGTAAAGCCAGATTTGCCATTGTCGGACAGACGTTTTACTTTAAGATTAATGTTGCATATGCATTTCCTTATCTAAACATCCAGTGTGATAAACCTGTGAAGATAACATTATCTGAGTCAGCTTCTAACATTGGACCTCAGTGGCGCAGCGGGCGAACGTCCGCCTGCGACGCAGGAGGTTGCGGGTTTGCCTCGGAACAACAGTTTGTACGATCTGCAGATATTTGACCTGGGTGGTTTTTATGTACTTATACCTAATAAAAAAATATCTAGCGCTGCTCAGCTTGGGGCTAGATGAGGGTGTGAATTGTCCAGCGTTATTCATTTAATACTAGCTGCTGTCCGCGGCTTCGCACGCTCTTTTCCGGGATAAAAGTAGCCTATGTCCATACCCGGTATATCATATACCTACATGCCAAATTTCATCAGCTTAATCTATCAAATTTATTGCATGAAATACATGTTATAAAAGTTGTTATAATTTATTGGAATGTCACAATGTATAGGGCGTGCCTTGTCTTAAAATGTATAATAATAAATAATATAATTCTAAAGAAAATAATTCATCATATTCACAGACACAAAGAAATAATAATACACAATCATTAAACAAAAAGTCAATGTTACCTAGCTCGTGAACAGACAATCAGTTTCGTGATTTATATGGATTGTTGTACCAATAATAAATACATAATGGTTATCAATGATTGAAATGTAATAAGCACCTCAACCTTTCTCAATAGTAAATCAACATTAGAGCATGAATATTTTATCAACAACTGTTCAATGCACTCTGCATAATATTACTCGATAAGGCTATCAATCAAATGCGCCGGACTAAATAATGTTACATTATAATATAACTGTGATAGATAAGATATAAATAAAACAGTGTATAATATTTATCATGTTTTTATTTGCTGAATTCAACTCCTGCTTTTGTTGTTGTTACCTTTTTGTCTGTAAATCTTAGTTTTCTCTGCCTTGTTTTTATGGCTTTGTGGTGCGTTGAGGGATTTGAAATAGCCGAAGCCACCACCTCCTTTCCTCTTCTGAGTCGGTCCTTTACTCGCCACCTTGAGTTCTACAGCAGGTGGAACAGTAAATCCAAAGGATTTAGATACTTTGGCCATATCAATAGTGTCAATATCAAATATCGTCTTCAAGTGATGAGAATCGTACGCTCTCAAGTAGCTCTTGAAAGCTTCCTTCGCAGATGTATTAAGAAAATAGTTTCGTGATATGAGTTTTTCTAGTTGTAGTTGGATATCGGCGACTTTGTTCCACGAGAATTCGAATTCGTTGAGGGATACTCTGGATTGCTTCAGGAATCTCAGGAATCCTAGTTCTTCGGGACGCAGGAATAACAACGCGTGTCCGCTGGTGCCCAGGCCTCTAGCGGTTCTACCCACTCGGTGGATGTATTCCTGAAATTTAATAATGTCAATAGATTTTTCACTGAATGTTGTTAATCAATAATATTCTCCCGAATTCTTCATTCCGAAACTTGTATTCTTTATTCTTTTAGAGAATGATCCCGAGGAAATACTATTTGACCTTTACATAAAAACAATGCCGATATTATGGTATATTAATGTCTGCTATAAGTTCTTAAAAAAAAAAAACATGTAATTATTTTCTACCATTTGTTCATCTAGCAAACTATCTGGATAAAACATTTGTTTTTATCGTAACTATTTGAGCGTTATCTACGAGCTAGGGGCGCGAATACCTTGACGAGGCTCTATAAAGCTGGCCAGCCTTATAATATAATATAAGGTAAAGATGTACAATATTTACCTTAGGATCATCCGGCGGGTCATACTGAACGATCCAGTCAACAGCAGGTATGTCCAATCCTCTGGCCGCGACGTCTGTGCAGAGAAGAATGCCGGTCTCAGCATTGCAGAACTGGAAGAATGTTGTCGTGCGCTTCGTTTGCTGCTGCTTACCCTGAAAAGGACATTTGAATTCATTACTTTCTCTGTCTAAAAATGCCGTAGTACAGTATTGCCATTGTGATAGATGGTGTTATTCTAGACTTGGCTATGCCAGGTTGTATTAGGCTAATTGTTACTAGCCTGGTGAGTCGTCCTTGCTTAGATAGCGGCAAGAAAATTATGATGACAGGCTAATTTTCATTCGGGAATAGAACGTAAGAAAGAAGGCCCGACATATCTAGTAAAAAAAAATAACGAGTGACCGCGCAATCGCTTTGAAAACATCTAGAACCTGCAATTAAATTATATGGCTTGGTTACTTTCCAAGACAACACACTTCATTTACCTAAGTACATATAAATTTGGAAATACTTACATGAATAGACATAACAGGAAGATCAATATAGTTGAACAGTTCATGATGGTACTTGACAGACATGCAGGTTGAGAAGAAAACCATGACCTTTTTCTTCCTATTCTTCTTCAAAAATGTGAAAAGAACCATCATTCGCTTCTCTGATGGACATATTATGTATCTGAAATAGAAATAAACAGTTTCAGAATTTGCAACAATAGAATGTTTTCTTATTTTTTTTAATGGTGTAAAGTGCAAATAAACGCTTGTCTTGGATCCCCAGCTTTAACTAAAACTCACCCTTGTTCCAAAGAGTCTACAGTAGCCTGTTCCCTGTGATCGTCGACGCCAACGTAGATTGGCTCGTGTTTCACGGCGAGCGCTGTGAGGGCCTCCGTCTTCTGCGTTTGTGTTGCACTGAACAACATTGTTTGACGGCGTTCTGTAAAATACCATGGGTATTATTTTTAGCGGTCTAAAATAACAGTAAAAATATGTAGAATCAGATTGTATTAGTAATCTAAACGTCAGCTACAACTAAGATGTCAGAAACTGGGTTTTGACGAAATTTTTTATGGTGTCTACTTAGCAAAGTCGGCGTCCCGTCGACAATGACAAAACACTGTCGGCTGTCTACAATATTCCACACACTAACCCGCTGAGCTGGGTCGCCAAAGTTGGTGTGTGCTGTGTAGAAGACAGCAAAACGGTAATAAAGAGAAATTTCAACCAAATAGTGTAAGTAGTATTGATTCTCTAACCATGCAGAAAAATACCAAAAAACGTTGTTTCATCTGTCATATCATTAAATTTAAGGACATTATATTTCTTTCGAAGGCAACTTACTAGGCAGCAGCTTGATAATCTGTTTAACTTCTTCTTCAAACCCAATCTCCAGGATACGATCGGCTTCATCAATGACAAGGCATTGCAGGTTCTTGTACAGGAAATCTGGCGTATTCTGAAGGTGATCCAGCAGGCGACCTGGTGTTGCCACTAGTATGTTTATGCCTGCGAAGTTATTAAAACCAAATTATTAGACTCAGATATATTGTGTGCATGAGAAGTGAGGCCTTGGCGGTTGCGGCGTAAAAATCGACCCCTCCTACTCACCTGAGGGTGTTGTAAGAACTAAAGGGATACTTCTACAGCAATCACCAATCCCACTGTCAAGGTTAGTGATTATGGCGTTGTTTGGGGGAGGCACATTTAATAGTGGATGTATGTGTCTAACAAGGATTATTGTACACTGATAAAATATTGAATATTGCAAAAAGGACTAGTGAGTCTTATATAGCGCATATTTAATATCATGGTATGCATGAAAGCATAGAAAGTTTTTTATATCAAAGATTGTGGTGGATATAAAATTATTTTTAAACAAACCTTTTGAAAGCTTCTGTGCTTCAGTACTCCTGTTAGCACCACCCATGACAAGACCATAGGTATGATGGTGGTACTTCATAAGCTCCATTAGAACTCCAAATGTCTGCATTGACAACTCTCTTGTAGGTGACAGAATGATGACTCCAGTACCTATGACAAACTAGTGTTAGCTATTTCCAAGTAGAAGACAATTGCTAGATCTAGGTTCAAAGTCAGATATCCATTCTGTGTTCATAATACACCATCTACATTCAACTTATTAGTCAGAACAGGGAATGTGCCTCGACAGTTTTCACTGGATACTCTATTCTCTGTCTGTCTATAATTTGTTGACATGGAGGTAATTCATATTCGCCTTTTTGTCATCATTTGTTTATGGTTAGCCTATTATGCCACTGCTAGGGCATTTCTCACTTGCCAATGTAATAATATTCCTCATAATAAACTTTCATTATGGCTAGCTAATGTTGTGTGAAATGTCGACCATTATTTATTTTGTTTTTGTTTATGTGTAGCTAGCTGCGCCCCGCAGCTTTGCCCGCGTGGAAAATAATTGCACACCCCCAAGTACTTTTGTAAAAATATAAAATATATGTATCATTATTTACTTTATAGTTTGTTACGAATCACAAACTTGAATAACCCGATTTACCCCATTTTGAGGAATATTTTTAAAAATCCTGAAAGGCATATTCAATAGTTTTGTATTTCTAGTACTCTCTGTAAGTTTCAAGCTAACCTGTTAAGGGTTGTTTTGAAAATTCCTGAAAACGTGTTTTAATTTATTATCAGTTTGGTATACACAGAAAATTTCAGATCAATAGAACGATTACAGTTGGTATGTAAAGTAGGTTTGGCTTTTTCGACTTGCAAAAAAGCATAGCATTAAAAAAATTAGGTTCATTGTTTGGTTGAATTAAAACCTGTATTTTTTCAGGCTAATGAAAACGTAAACGTTTCTAAAGGAAATAAAGCACTTTGATATTTGATATTATATGATTGTATTGTAAAAAGTAACAAAAAAAAAATATAATAAAAAACATTGTACATTATTATTGTTATATTATTGACTTGGTCCGATCTACTTATTGAATACATCGTCCACACCGCTATGACTCAGCTGTCATGGCAGACATTACACCACGCGCGCGAATTAATCTTTCGTTCAGCAAGCGCCAACCAATCCCTGCATTTGTTCTGAATTTTAACCTATCACGAAGAATAACTTTTTGTAACTTTGAAAGTATTTCATGTTTTAAATCATACGTCGTTTTGGTTTGAAGTAGGACTTTTTGTTAGGGATTTGTTCTAAATTATGCTTCCTGATATTACTTATTTGTAGGTGTCAAATAGGGAGGGAGACCTTTAATCTGCACATCATGAATAAGCATTAAATATATTCTTACCATTCCTAGGCTTGAATTGCAGCTTGTAAATCAGGTCAATAGCAGGTATGAGGAAGGCTAAAGTTTTTCCAGAACCAGTCCTAGCAGCACCAACTAGATCTCTGCCTTCCAGCAAAGGTGGTATGGCCTTAGCCTGAATTTCAGTCATAGTTGTGAAGCCCATTTCTTTTATACCCATGAGGGTTGGTTCACACACTTTTCCTTCAAGGGCGGTGAATTTCTGGTCTGACAGGATGCCAAGACACAAGCTTGACCCCGGTACTGTAACAAAAATTTTGAAGTTACTTTTGTTTACACAATTGACTCTCACACCAAATTTGCTCATAGTCAGAAGACTGATCGCAGATCAGAATGGGCCATTAAACGAGTTTGGTCATTTCTAATTCTTTACTCCAAAAAGTGATACAAAGAAAGACTTACATTGACTTTCCTCGGTGGAGTTTTCCACTTCTTTTGTCTCATCTTCCGAGTCATTATCTTCTGATTTTACTTCAACCTCATCTTTCACTACAATAGGCTCATTTTTAACTTGTTTGTTTTTCTTTTTTCTTTCTGGAATATATACATTCAACTTATAAGTTTATTATTATATTATAACATTTTGAAAGGATAAATAACAATGGTGCATTTTGGGAAAATAGAATTGGTATCTTAGAAGAATTAGATTCTTACTTTTGGATTTACTCGGAGCATCGCCATTAGCTTCTGCGTTTTCCAAGGCCCTTTTCTGTACAGGTTCTGAAATAAGCAAAAACAAGAAATTTAACATGAACTTCGCACCGAACGTGTTGTAGGTACATTACCTATCTCAAAACTTGTTATAAGAACAGAAATATGAATAAAGAATATGTACAATAGTAAAAACTACCACAAGCTAAATTGCATAAAAGTTCATAAATAGTGGATTTCACGAAATGTTACTTATTTGGAGGTTATTTATTTACCTGCGGGTTTCTGTGTCTCGTTTTTTTCCGTAGACTTTTGACCTAGCTTTATTTTATTCTTCTCACGTTTCTTTATTTTTCGCATAAGGATTTTGTCCGGAGTAGGCATTTTAGTTTTTATTTCACGTGGAAAACATAACTTCGTTTACTTTGCACGCACATGTGTTTGAGTGAATGATAATTTCCCGCAGGGTTGCCATTAAAAAAGAAATTACTGCCGGCCTTGTTTTGGATATCGAATTGCCGCGTTTAGAGGCAAAATTTGAGAAATTGCCGTGTCTCATAAATTTTCATAAAACATAGGCACACTTTGTAGCTTTGCTGTCCTTATTTAAAGGTAAGAAACAAAGTAAAGAAAGTTAGGAAATTACATTAAATACAAATGTTTATGTTTGGTTGCATTTATTAGAACCATCTTAATATAAATAGGTATCTAATTTAACACATTTTTTTTTCTTCCTCTTTCTTTAATTTGTATTTTCAACTGTCTAATTGAGCTGTGTAATTTAGCATTTCTTTAGTTGGCTGAAAACCTGTGCAATTTTCTTAAGACTTGTTTGGCGAACAATGTATTGTTGAAAGTGGATGTGATCATTTTGTTACCTGATTTAGTTTTTATAATATTTACGCTACTAATAACTATCTTGCAATAAGCATGGCTAGGTTTTCACAACTATCATTCAGCTGTGTCAATATTTCTGTCCAAAATCATCAGCTTTTATTATATCCGAATCTTTTAAATTCATTTGCCCAATCATAGTTGGACATAGTAAATAGCAAAACAACAATGTCAATGTCAAAATAACTTAGGTGTGTAGCTACAAGTTGATTTTTTATTGATGCGTTTTGATTATCCCATTGACTGTTGAGAAGAATGAGGATTGCGCTGATTGCTGTGTTTTATGATACGGCAATGTTCTGCCGTGTATCGTGTTTCTTTTGCCAAGCAGCCCCAATTGCCTTATAACACGGCAATTGTCGTATAACACGGCAATTGTCGTAGCAATGGCATCACTGATTTCCCGTTAGACAAAAGTATGTAGGTACTTTTTGGTGAATGAGTGTCCCTGTGAGCGGATTGGTTGATATGCCTGAATTATGAATAGAATATGGTTAGCAATCGCTCATCGCTCGATTGATTGTTTGGCAAACCGTAGCTGCGTAGTAGACAAAATGTTTATCTAAAAATGTCGACTATTCCACTTTTTTTGAGAACAGGCTTTTGTATCTGTGGTTACAACTTATGCTTTGCAATCGCAAGTCGTGTCTAGTCTATAATAATAGTGTGGTTCCAAATCGTAAAATGCAATGATTTTATTTCTCTAATCAAAGCAAATCAAACGAAATTACATGTCCTAATTGATGTTTGATGCTAAGATTCTCACTATCTAATAATAATAAATAATGCTGGACAATCCACACAGCAATGTTTTATAACATTAGAATCGTTATGTTCGGAGCGAGTTAGTAATATTAAAATAAATGAAGTATGATGATCCAAAACAACTAGGTCTGGCTTTCCGGGAGTGACACTTGCTTACGTCCACTCGCCACTTTATTGCAAAAAAACATGGAAGTAGAGAAACAAATGTGTTATGGTCATAGTCAATAAAAAAAACTGTCAATCGTCAATTTTGTTTGTTACAGCAGTCTAAACACAGCTATTGCTATACACTAGTTAACGGGATAAATAATTGCTTAGTACAAAACCACATAAAATCAAAAACTCATTATTTACATAAATACAATAAATATACACTTAGAAAAGGTCAAATTCTTAATAATTAAACACTGACACGGAAATAAAGTGATATTTTATAGTTCTATTCTATCAGATTCCTAAAGGTAGGTACGTAATATTAGGAGCTCGGGGACTTACGATTTTACGCTGCTGGTAACACCAGAAAACATATTCCTCCCATTGGCCGATGGCGTCGATGTCGTAGGCTTGTGTCACCAGTGTCACTTGTATGGTGGTTGTATGTCTCTCTCTGACACATGGCGAAGTCTATTCTACGAAGTTGGCGTTCGTTTTTAATTATAAGGAACCCTACGAAATGTAAATATAAACACGAGGCAACTTGAACTTGTATGAAATAACTTTATTTTACTCATAGAAAATATTTTGTACTCGTTCGTTTTGTGTGTGGTTGCGTCTTGCGTGCATATTTATGTAAGGTAATTTCACGAACACTACTTTAAAAAATATATTTCGTGTTGATAAACATTTATTTAAACGCATTTATAATCGTTTAGAACCATGGAGGAAATAAAGTTTAGAATTCTAAAAGAAAAGGTGTCTCAAAACACCCTGGAATCCATAAAAAAGATGGGTTTCAAGCACATGACAGAGATACAGAAGGTAGTCGTGCCTGTTGCATTGGATGGAGCTGACCTAGTGGCCACTGCGAAGACAGGTTCAGGCAAAACATTGGCATTCCTCATACCTATTGTTGAAGTGGTTTTGAAGAAATTAGCAAACGAAATACAAGGTAAATTTATCTGTATAGCTATCTATATAGATAAACCTGTTCACATAAACTTATGCAGGTTTCACCTTTACTATTTTTTTTTAAATACAAGGTCGTCCCGCCGCCTTTCATTTAAAATGGTAAATACCACCCGAGGCTGGGCAGTGCATGTGGCCTCGCACCCCGTAGTGTCCATCTCCGCAGTTACAACAGTAGAGAACATGTAGAGCATGCACATGATAGGTAATGATAGTGCTAAACAAGAACCAAACTGAACTGTATTTATGAAGTAACTTTCTATATTGATTTATCCTACTCCTACACCTCTTACAACCTTCACGAGGTCAGCAAACTTTAAATCATGCCTTTTTACTCTTTTTTTATTTTAATTTCAGGGACTATAGCCATTGTCATCTCTCCCACAAGAGAGCTTGCAATTCAAACATACACTGTTCTTCAAGAGCTTGTGTCATGCCATGGCAATATAACATCAGCCTTAATTATTGGAGGTGAAAATAGGTGGAAGCAAAGTGAAGAATTATCAAGAGGTACAAATATTTCCCTATATATTTTAAAAACTACTAGTGGATAAGTATCCACTGGTGGGCAGTTCCTGGTAAAGGCTGGTCATGTGATGTGTAATGGGTTGGGTAATATGGAACTACTGGTCCAATTCTCAAAACTCTTTCATTATTATATAAATCTGTAACCATTTCATTCTATTTCAGGTGTTCATATTGTAGTCTCAACACCTGGACGCCTCTTCGATCATATGAGAACAAAAGAGTTTGACTACAGCCATGTCAGTTGTCTGGTATTAGATGAAGCAGACAAAATATTCCAGTATGGGTTTGAAGAAGACTTAAAACAAATTGTCAGTAGGCTTCCAAGTGAGTACCTATGGAAACCAGAAAAAAACTAATAACTATTTTATTTTTATTTTTAACTTGATGTTAAAAATTCATCTTTGTCTCGTTCAGACGTAAATTCTTATCTTTAGAAAGCTGATTATTTCATGAAAGAAAGTACGATTCACAGGGGTCATAATTTTAACAAAAACAAAAACAACGGTTAGAACTGTTTTATAATTTTAATTTATGTAAAATATTGTATCCACAAAAATTAAAATTATAAAACAGTTTTAACCATTCCACCGGAAAATTCTCAAACAAAACATAAAAAAATCATAACACGAAAAGTACGAAAAATCGGGGAACCCTCGGGGGTGAGACATTAATTTTTAGGGTTTCGAAGATCAGAGATCAGTTTCGAAACCCTTACGGTCTGGCTTTTTCTGTCCATTTTTCAGTCTTTAATATCTCAGCAACTACAGCAGCAAATAACGTGAAATTTAAAATTATAATATATTTCGTGCGCCTGTACAGATAACAAGAAAAAAAATAAACAAAAATGAAAATGAAAATTTTCAGTAGGTACAAATTGTGGTCGAAATTTTAAAACAGACCTACAATGTCAAGTGGGTTATCAAATGTATCAATTTGTACATTTCAAAACAGTTTTTGTTTTTTCTGTATGTTTCATACTATTAGAAATATTTTGAAAAAACTAATAAATACCCAAAAATACCCCCCCCCCCCCCCCCCACTAACTCCGAAGTTTGCAGAGCGATCCATCTGAAATGTATATCTATATGTAGTATCTATATGTTACAGGAAAAATATAGAGAAGTCTGTAAGTAGTTGGTCTACTTCAGAGAGTGGGGTAACAAATTAAAAGTATCGGTTTGCACATCTCAACTCGAAACTGTTATTATTACCCACTATACTCCGAAGTTTGCAAACGGATACATCTGGTAACAATTAAAATATTTCTAATTCTCATTCCTAAACATTTCAGCTCAAAGACAAACAATGTTGTTTAGTGCCACACAATCAGAAAGAACAGATGCATTGATAAAGTCTGCTATGAAAGAAAACTTGCGGAATATCAACACAGATGAGGACAATCTCAGGGCTACTGTGGATGGACTTAAACAAGGGTTAGTACTGTAGGTCCTTTGAGGCTGCCATTGAGCACATGGGGAAAAATTACTAGTTATTCTTAATGGGCGAGGCACGAGACCCGCATGCATCAAGAAAGGTGGGCTCGGATGTGCCTCGGATCGTCACACAGTGTGGCTGCCTGAGGACAGGTGACGACGGCGAGGCAGGCCTAGGAGACGCCGGAAGACCATTTCGACGTAGATTGGTGGGCCCTAGCCAATGAACGCGATTCCATGAAGAGTTTGGGGGAGACCTCTGTCCAGCTGCAAGTCTCACCTGTGTAGTTTGGGTGTCCTTTAGATAGGTATAAATATTATTGTGTATATAAATATTGTGATTATATTTCAGATATTCTATTTGTGAGACTGAATTCAGATTATGGTGGCTTCACAAAATGCTGAAGAAAACGAAAAACTCCAAAGTTATGGTGTTCTTCTCAAGTTGTAAATCTGTGATATTCCATCATGAGTTCTTTAGGAACTACTGTGAGGCGCCTGTCCTTTGCATCCATGTAAGTTTATATAAACTAGTTTCTGCCCGCGGATGCGCACGCGTTGTTTCTATGGAAACGTTCAAAGGTTGTTTCTATCCTATGGGAACTGATTTATAGTATGAAAAGCCTAAGTGTTGTTCCAAGTCTAGTACAGTAGTCTGAAATTTTAAATTTTGCATACTTAGAGGTAGCTCTAAGTATGCAAAATTTCAGACCGATCCGTTCAGTCGTTTTAACATGAAGAGGTAACAAACATGCAAACTTTCGCAATAAGGGAACCCCTTATTGCGAATATAAAAGCAAAATTAGCGCCACCATTTATGCCTGCGGCAGTAAGTACCTACATTCTCAGCGAGACGTCTAGCGATTTGTTAAATGTCTTGAGCGCTCGTCTCAGCAAAAGGCACTATGTGTTGACACACTCCTTGTCTCACTTAAGGTGTGGCCGAAACGAAACGAGAGCATACGAGGGAGCTTAAGGTGAGACCAGCGCACCATGCATAAACTCTGTGCTCGGCCTGTCTCGGCGAGTATAGGTACTGCCCCATTATTATTACGTTATGAGTTTTTTTCAATCACCTAGTTGGCAGAAAATAACAGAATTAAATATTTTTGTTATTTATTGTAGTAAGTAAGCCCTCACACTCATGGTTATTTCATTTCTTAGAATTAAATATATCTCACCTTTTTTTTCCGACGTTTAAACATCGGGAAAATAGGTAAATTAACGCGACATAAATACCCGTGACGTGCTCACATCGCGTAAGCTTAAATATATTTATAATCACGTCACTAAAAGGCGTTAATTATTTAATTTTTTAGGGGAAGATGAATCAAGCGGACAGATCAGCCACAATAGCAGAGTTCTACGACGCAGAGCAAGTGGCACTATTCTGCACGGATCTTGCGGCCAGAGGGTTGGATATACCAGCAGTGGATTGGATTATACAGTTCGATCCACCAGCAGATGCCAATGTAAATAGAACCGTTTAATCTAGAAAGTATATAGACTTATTTCAACAGAGATGATATGCCGTAACTCATTTGTTTCTTTGTTTTTTTTTCCAGGAATATATTCATAGAGTAGGCAGAACGGCGCGAGGCGTTGGCGCAGCCGGTAATGCGGTTTTACTCTTGCGTCCCGAAGAAACGGCTTTTGTGAACGAACTGCAGGAATCTAAAATATATCTAGATAAATATGAATCATGGGATAAATTTTATAATTTAAAACCTAAAGTGAGTACCTATCTACCCTATAGCTTATACATATAATATAAGATCTAGGTAATCAGTTTTTATCTTATCATTATCCGGGCTTAGTTTCCTGGCTAAAATCCGAGCTTGCTACATTCTTTTTATTATTTCAGCTAGATGCAGCCATGGAGAATGAACATTTCGAAAAACTAGCTACGGGAGCGTTTGAGGGGTACATGAGGGCGATGGAAGTCAGAAAACAGAAGCAAATATTCAATCTGTTAACAATGGATGTAGAAGCGGTGGCGCGATCTTTCGGCCTTAAAGAGAAACCTGATGTGGACGTTCGTAAGTGATCTTTATTAAACCAGCTAACGGGCTTTCTGTGAACTTGTGAACAGCGGATTTTCCGTTTTACAAATGATTTCTTTAATTTTTCTTTCAGGAATAGGATTTAGCAAAAAGCACAGGCCGCGAAAAAGAATAGCAGCGTTACTTGCTGCAGATAGTGGAGTCAAACTCATGAAAACATAATCTACCAATACCTACCTATGCATAATTTATAGAAAGTTTAAATAAAATCATGTTTTAAAAGTAATTTTGTTTAATAGCCTTAATATATGTAGTTAAATGTCTAGCTTTACATAAAGTTTACATACAGTTTTAATAAAAATATAGAACATAAAATTATTCACATCTGACTAGACGTCGGTATACGAAAACGAATGCTCTGGCACACTGATAGTAGGTACAGTCTGATGTTATTGGACCCCCAACACAAAATAATAATGACAGAAATTTAAAGAAATAGTGGTTACAGTTGATATTACATCAACATGTATGCAACGTGTATTTAGTAACATTGAGCACAAGTGGTGCCCTTAACTATTCAGTGGGACCTTTCTCTTTTAAACAAGTATTTATTGCTTTGATACAATAAAAGAGGCGCCACTTTTTGCGAACACCCTAGAGTGCCAGAGCTTTAACGTGTATCCAGACAACAGATTGGCAGACAAAGTCCAGTAGGAACTAGGTTTTCTTAAGATCAATGAGGTACCATGTACTGTTCACTATTTTGGCGAGGCGTTCATTTCATAAATGCTATTTCTGGCCAACTTCTCGAGACAATCTTCGTGGTTATGTTGGTGATTGACGGCGTATATCATAGCGTCTATTGTCTCAACTGTGGCTGGGCACCGGTTGAGAGAAAAGTATTGAACACACCTCCAAGAGGTTTTGCCGTGTGTAGTCGAATGTTTTGTGTAGACGAAATTTCTGTGCACCAATTGTTTGTGTCCTTTTCTGCTGTAGATGTATTTGTAGCGAGTGGGGAGCTGCGTGTCGTTGCTTTCTTTCACCACTAATGAAAGGGCACCTGCAAAATTACTCATGTTACAAAAAATTGTAGTTATTTATAAGCACGTTCACGAATAATCGATTATTATATCAACCTACCATTAGATTTCTATCCTGACTGTATAGAAATCTAATGGTTACAACTTTATCATTTTTATTCTATCCTGACTGTATAGAAATCTAATGGCTACAACTTTATCATCATCTTATCAGCCGAACGACGTCCACAGCTGGACATAGACCTCCCTACAGTCAATCGCCACAATGACCGATTCTGCGCTGCCAGCATCCAGCGGTTAACACCACAAGAACTTTATACTAACAAGGAAATAACCATCAGTTTTGTAGAAATATCATTTATTTTAGAAATAATATGGATACAAAAATACAATGCATCAATGCTCAAAAATGTCTCACACATAATCTTAACTTAGACCGCCTAATAAATGAACGCTTTCAAAACACATGCAAAAAATATCAGGAATGTAAATCTCATTTTGGTTCAACCAAATAATCTAAAATAATTAGAGATCATAAAAATTAAGAATTCTAACCAAAATGCAACTTGTCACATGATTCAAGTATTGGCCGTTGTAAATCTAGTGCCTACGATTTAAACAGTGGTTGGTCCATGCCTTAACTCAGCACTATGTTCAACAATGGTACAATACATTACAATTTCGCCATCAGTTCATTGGACACATCAAAGACTAGAATATGAGCATTAGCATAGTCTTTTGTTTATGGCTGGACAAATTATGGCACATTCCAAAGTAAATATGAGAAAGTGGCACTTAATAATCCCTATCACAGTAGATTACCTATTTAATTGTGCTTATTTTCATAAATTTAATGGCTAAATAAATGTATATTCATAAAAGCATTAAGTATCTGGAATCAGCCTTAGTCTAACTAAACTAGAAGTATTTATCTGTTTATTTTTTGTTACTTTTGTGAATTAATTCTAACTTGGTCCAACATGAATCTAAGATTCGAAATGTTATGTTTGCTGCATTTATTTTACATCTAATGATATATTTTAAAACTCTCAGTGACAGATCAAAAATAGTTTCTTCAATAAAATGTCTATAAAAATATATGCTTAAGATTCTCTATAGAGAATTTCTAAACTGATTTCAAAGTTAATAAAATATTGTGTTCCTTTTAACCAATTTTTGGCAAGAACACGTTTATGTAGCATAATTTATGGGAACTTTATGGGCATCATTGTAATGGATCCCAAAACAAGGAGCCTTGCAGAATGGTTGTTCGCATGCACTGCACATGAACCTTGTATCCCTCCTTCTACCAATTTTCCAACAGAGCCTGCAAGACCTCTGTGGATATTTCTTTTTGCCATCCTCCTTTTGTGGGATGGTAACAAGACAGTCTACAGGGTGTCTTGGGTACTCTTCATTTCTTGGGTGTGTAACCTTCCCGTTAACTAAGTTTTTGAGATCGACGAACAAAGAGCTGAGACATGCTGTACCTGAAAACAGGATGGCCATTTTATAAAATGCAAGATATAATAAACATTGCAGAATTCAGTTAATGTTGAAAATGCCATCATGTTTTCAATGTGAGGAAGCAAAAGAAAAGGAAACAATGAAAACTAATGTGATTGCATTTTCAACACAATCTCTATGTAAAATGCTACTATTTAAAGCGTTAGTGAGAAAAAGCACATTAGCAATGATGATTTTTAGACCTTGTCTCCAAAAATCTGTATGCATTGTGCAGACAGTTTAGAAAAGACTAAATCCATCATTTCTATAAAATAAAACCAGTTTAAAAAGGGAAACTTACTATCTTGAGGCGAAGGGTAGTCCAAGGGTGCAGGTAAGGTGAAATCTTTCTTTCCATCCCTGTCATAGCCCTTCAATGGGGTAACAGCTAGTGGATCCGTAATTATAATATCACTATCATCACACTCAGTTTTCAATTCCACAGAATCATCGGGTGGAGACTCCTTACTATCATTTGAGTCATGAAAACTGTTTGCTCTTGGCAAGTGAGAGTTATAACTAGATGTTATATCAAGAGGGTTCTCATCATAGACAGATTTAGAATGTTCATAGTTGGTTTTCTGAGATGTTTTATGCTGTTTCTCATTTACTTTTACCCTCTTCTCATTCATAAGCTCTGTGAAATAAGAATTGTACTCTTCCGATTTCCTTTTCAAATTGCTTATCCTTTGTAGTTTTTCAATGAAATGTTTTTGTTTGAGCAAATCCAGGTCGATTTTCTGAGCAGTGTCATTTAAGCTTGAGTTGTAAGGATCTGAACACATTTCTGGCTCAGGTGTAACAATTTGATTGTCAACTGAGCGTTTGGGCAGTTCTTGTTCACTTTCATTGTCTTCATCAGCCTAGAAACAAGCAAAAAAGATAGTAAAAACATAACCCACAAGCATTTAATAATAATAATAATTCATACTATAGAATAGTTACAGGTCTTATTTAACTTATTCTATGGTCCATAGTAACATATGTATACCATACCATAAAACTAGCATAAATATAAATATCTAAGTAATATAGGTACACATTATTTGTGATTATGGCGACGTGTTGATGACGCAATCAGGGTGTCAGCCGACGATGATGCACTGAGGTGTCCTCTTGCAGGAGGCCAGTGAACCTTCGAAACTTGACACCCTTTAGCCAAAACTCTGTGCTTAAGTAGGTTGAGAGATGTTGAGTTGGAACTCTCACAGTAAATAAACTGAAGCTCACATAGCGAGAGTCCAGCTTCTCTTCTCGATTTAGGAGGATTTAGTCAACATCCGAAAGGATCTTCATAAAAAATCCTTTCTTTAGGTTATAAATGAAACAAACCTCTTGATTGAATCCTTGATTAGTTAATCCCTTGATCTGTAACACTTCAGCAGTCCCAATAAAATTAGTGAGATCTTCACGCTTTACACTCACTTCTCCATGATACATAAACTGTAGTAAATCCCTCATTGATTTGTGAGACACATCTCTGATTACAACTGAAATCAAAATTCAACATATGAGAATGCAAGGTAAATGATAAAGATACCTACAGGCATTGTAGCCAATAATTTTTCATAGACGGTTGTAATAAATTAGATTCAATTGGTTGGGCAGGAGACAACTCACTTATTGGATGCTGACATGGATTCATTTGGAACATTTTCTTGAAATAGGGCGAGCATATTGATAGTATAACTTTGTGTGCCTGCAGTAAATGACCTTCAACAGCAATAGTTACGTCGACGAATTCGCCATTTCCCAATAAACCGGCGAATCCTTTCGAGAGGTTCCCGTGAAAATTGTTCCAGGACAATGAGAATTGTTGGTCCATTTCTAGTAGCTACAGCATCGCTCCTGAAATTGAAATTGTACAAAACAACAGTAAAGTTTTATGAGAACACAATTTGACAATGAGCTTAAGATATTTCTCACAATTTACAGAAAAAAACTCTTGTAAATATTTTTACTTCGCCTTGCTTTGCTTTGATTGTTTGATTGATTCTCTGAGGATTGATTTGATTTGATGTGTATGATGAATGAATGAAAGCCATAGACAAAAATGTTTTGTTTTTATGGTTTGTCGGAATCTCACTAAGGGTGTCCACTATTATTTTTAGTCGATTCTTTCGATTTGAAAAAGGGCTTTGTGATTGCTTGCTTTCTAGCTTGACGCCAATTTTAAAATGGTTCTGATTTCCTTCGTCCGAGGTTCTACCTCTGTCTGTCTTTGCTTGAGCCAAAGTGAAAAATTGTACCTTTAATCTTGATATAGGTAATCACTTGTATCAGATTCAACCGTTAATAGCTTTTCGGCCTTGGTTCGCATGAATGCGAATTGGTCATTGCTCTTCACCTGTTCATTTACGCAAAATAAGAGTGAGGGACTCATCCATCTGTGAATGTGGTTTGGATGAAGGAACTATTGCCCATCTTATGTTCTGCTGTCCTTTATTCCTAAATCCTTCTTTGTATGATCTCCTAGTTCATTACAAAGCTCCTCTTCCTTCTAATTTATCTTCTCTCCTTTCCCTTACTATTAAAGAAAATACTAGAGCATTGATTAAATATTTGAATGTCCATGATATTAAGCTGTAGCGTGTAATGTAGTACCTAGTATTATTTAATTAAACAATATTGTATAATATGTCTTTGTTTAGTACATTTGTGTATATAATGTAGTTGTCTTAGTCTTGTACATTTGTAAATTCCTGTCTACTGATAAAACCCTGATGAGTCAGTCTTATATTATATTTTATTATAACTTGATCCGTGAACTCTGCCCTCCTAATTTAGACAACCGTAACTACTAAAAGTATTGTTTCGAGATATTCGCGCCTAAAGATTTTTTTCTTAAAAAAGTGACCAGTGTCGCAGTTTTAAGAAATATTTGATTTTGATTAGTGTAGTGTGTAGACGCGATGATTCCCTACATAATGATTGGTTTAATGTCGTGATAGCGTTATTACTTTAAAATTAATTTAGCAAATAATATTTATGTTTAGCACAATACAAATATTTAATGTGCTTATCCTGAGCATGAGCACCGTATGTCACGTAGTTACGTTTCTTATGCCTAGGAATTGATTTTACTTTGCTTATCAAACATAACTAACTTATTTTTACGGATATCATATACGTTTATATGATAGAATAAGTAAAAATTGCTAAGTAAAACAACTAGTTATCAAACTCAGCACTGTGACTTATATATATATATATATTTCAGAGTAAAATATCCACTTTCTACATTCACTGCTATCTTTTAAATAAGTTCGCTGTTTATTTTCACGGGGCTTGTATTGTGATGGATGAGTGATTTTTATAATTATTTGTTGTTCTCTCACGTTGTTCTTTTTTGAATTAGCCATTTGGACACAATTCACAAAGTCTTGAAAGTCATAGAGTTTAGATTTCGCTTTCATAGCAAGTTCCACCTGGTGGTGAAATGAATCTGACGACATAAAATGTGGCCCGGCTCAAAGTACTTGATTGTTATCGAGTCTGTCCGAATAAAATCACTGTTGATAATGTTTACAAGGAATGACATGAATGCCCAGTTTTTGTTCTGTGCAATATCTAGTTAACTAGTGTGCTAATATCTGCCTGGAATAAAAATCTGGCCATTGTCTAAACGAAAATCATGTTACTTTAAAATGTCGTCTTGAATATCATAAATATTCAATAATATTATCGCGATAAAATAAAATTAAATTAATCATCCATAGCAAAGTAGAGTATCGGAAATTAGACTTTCATAAACACACGATAACTTTGAAGTTTTAATTGATGTCTACTGTATAAACGACAGAGGTCGGGTGATATAAAATTTAATTACTGGTTGTAAGTCATATTTACTCAAGCCTTGTTTTTGGCGTGTTTATTTAAGTGGGTATGCATAGTAATCAAACGAATAATGTTTATACTTATTTAAGTAGGTAGGTACTTACATTTACCCGGAAAATCTTACGCGTATAAAGCCGCGCATTCGCGCAATGCGCCACACACGATGACCCACTACCCACTAGAGCTCAAGCGAGTGACTGAAGGTGACGGATGATGTGAGTCATTTGCTTACGTTGAGTTACTCCCGCTACGCCTCCCCTGCGTCGGCATATGTGATGCTACGTATAAAAACCGTAAGTTGGTAACCTACGGTGGTCTTGTCAAGGAAAACTCTCGTACAAAACCGTATTTATTAAATAAGATGAAGGTAGGTTGTGATACCCTTGAATTCAATAGTAACTAGGAACACCGAGGATTATCAACACGTGTCCTAAGCACCGTAACTAACGTTACTGTTATTATGTGTAGGTTAGGTTAGATAAAAAAAAAAATACTTCAAATATTCACCGTATATAACTATACGGTACTATTCATAAGGTTACAAATATGGAGTCATGGCCAAATTCATATAATCGCAATAACATAAAGAACCGTAAGGGCTCATACGGTATTCATGTCTAGGAAAGCCTTGAAAAAATTCGCAGTTACGGTGCTCATGACTAAAATAACTTCGTAAATATAGGTTTTATCAAAAATACGTCAAAGAGAACATTATAGATCTCACCACGCTAATTCCGAATATATCGATAACTCATTTTCGATAAAAACCCTACTTACGGTTGTCTAAATTAGGAGGGCAGAACTAGTACGTGATGATGGCAAAAGTTTCCTCAGAAACCAAAAAGAGGAAAAAAATTGCCATAAAAAAAAAGAAAAAAAATATCGGTAATTAATTTTATTATTAACTTTATTTTATTTATTATTTTAATTTTATTATTTTAATTTTTAGACGAAGCTCGAACGGCTTGGCATAATGCTTGCCCCAATGCTGCTCCCCCAAAATCTCTTTTGTCTCAACGGCAATGGGACGGGCCTCTGTGTCAGTTGACACGGAATAGTTTGCTACAAACGTGCTCCAGCTCTGCGGATCGTGCCCGTCTCCTGGCTGTTTCTAAATGGGAGTCAGGACATTGGTTGCAAGCATTTCCTTCATTAAACACTGGCACTTTATTGGATCCCGGAACTTTCCGTATCGCACATGTCTTCGGTTGGGTGCAATGTGTTGCGCGCCTCATCAATGCCAGTGCGGTACTGCTGTCGAACAGCTTGGTCATCACGGACTATCGTGTACTAGGGGCGCCGGTCGGATATCTCGTCATGCCAGCCTTAACGACGTCATCCGGCGGGCCTTTGTCACCGCTAACTTACCAGCTATTCTCGAACCGAATGGTCTGTTGCGTGACGATGGTAAGAGGCCTTACGGCATGACACTAGTCCTATGGGAGTTGGGGAGGCCCATTGTGTGGGACGCTACACACTTGCGCCTTCCCATCTTCCGAGGACATCCGTAAGGGCTGGTGCGGCGGCAGATTTGGCCGAGGATCTCAAGAGACGCAAATATGCAGGTCTCGACAGAGCCTACACATTTGCTCCCTTTGGGGTCGATACCCTAGGTCCGTAGGGTACCGAGGCTCACCGGGTTTTTAAAAAGTTATCTGAGCGTCTGGTCGACGCGACGCGTGACCCGAGAGCTGGCGGATATCTGGCGCAGCGCATCAGCATTGCCATACAGCGGGGCAATGCAGCCAGCGTCTTGGGGATGCTTCCGACTGGTATTGATATGGATCAGTTGAGCTACCTGTAAATTGTTTGCAACAGTCTGCAGTTAGCTTAATTGTTTCAATTGTAAATACTAGTTCTAATTTGTTTTTATTATTGAATTGTAATTTTCGTTGTCAATAAAGATTTTATTAGGTGTGAGTGGTAGCTACCTACCTAATGTTATGGGTCGGAGCAATATTAGAAGCACAAAGTACTGTTAACGTAAGAAAATTAGAAGCAAAGATGCACTAGGGCGGCACGGCAGGTCTAGTTACTCGAAAAGGTAAATGTTCTTTTGAGACTATAATTATTATCTGTCGACGTATAAAAACGTACATAAGTAAGAATACCTGCTTTAGGTACTGTGTCTTTGGGGTCCTTTTGAGGCTGCAGACTAGGTATATATTTTGGTCGCATGGTCTGGTTATAATCAATCATGGAATTCCGTATCAAAGCTTCCTGCTGCAGGAGTGGTAGGATGTAATAAAATATGAAGCTAATAGGAATAGGATAATAAAATATAAACTGGTTGAGCAGCTCAACCAGTTTATAGCATCCCTAGGAGCTGGAATTATTTGCAAGTCTCAAGTCGTAGTAAGTTGTAGGGTCTTCTACTAAGTAATACCTACTTTTCCAGGCAGAACGCCAATAAGAGTTTTAGACTTTGATAAAGCGATTCGTAATTGATTGCTTAACTGACTTGTCCACCGTAAGACCACGCTTATACGTCAATTAATTAAGTAAAAGGCAAGTCACCCTATTCGTTAGATATCCCGGGCATGACCAGCGCTTTTAATTTTCTGGTGTCACGGGTTACGGCGATAAAGGCGTTCCCCTTTATCCTACTTAAGCTGAAAAGAAAAGTATGCGATTAATGGTTTTCTTATTAAAAGTGGAAAGTTCTTATGATAAAGTTTTTGTATTTTGCTCTCTTCCATCGCAAAATACTAAGACAAAGCGAAGAAGGTAGGAACCGAAACATAGGTCAACCTTGGAGCGTAAGTGAACTGTTCTACTCAAGAATCTTTATAGTAAATCTACCTATTTGAGTAGCTTCATACATAGCCTTCTCCATATTATAAAGACATACCTACTTATTCGAAACCTATACAAGAAGGTAAAATAGATGAGTATTTACTTACACTATTAGATTACCTTCGTAGAGTTACCTAACTGTGAAGAGTTCATAATTGAAAAGGGATATGGTATGGGGTACCTACCTACTATTGCCTTTAGTATAAAGCTGCTCAAAGCATTGAATAAAATAACCTTGGTTTGATTGATTGATTGCCATCAATAAAGTAATAATGTACCTTTACCTCGGTAATAAACTTGTTTTTTTCAGAGCCCTAAATCGCTTCCGCTTATGCGGCCTAAAGCCATCTGCGGGGTCCAGTGAGTCGCGCGCCGTCAATAAAAGGTAAGATAGGTGTTTATCGATGTGGTTAGTTTTTAAACCGCAGAGAACTGTATCTGCGGTAAACTCTGTCATTAGATATAATTTTATATCTACGAGATAAAAAAAATCATAACCGGTTTCCCACAACGTTTAATACAGGGGAGCGACAGTCTGCGGGGTTGGTAGAGAACGGACGGGCAAGAAGGATATTGTTTTGGATAAAAAAAACTTTGGATAAAAAGGAAAACGACTTTATCATAATTTATATATATATATATATATATATCAATTATTTATTATATAATCTTTGGACAATTAAGTTTGTTATTTGAGATCGAACATAAGAAAAAATTAAGCCTTCTCCAATTCAAAGCATTTTATAAATCTTTCAGTCATTGTTCGTTTTGGCCGACCACGTCGGACAAATTGGTTACATAGGTTCTTCGCGCAAAACGAAGAGTACACTTTAAACACTTTACGAACCGCTGTTCATATGTCTGTGTAGAGTAGCTACGGCAATAGTCAGTCCATTGATGCGGAGCTCCCTGCTTTTATATGAATTCCGCTCTGCTTTCTAATGGGAACACACTAGTTGCGAAGGAAGCACCATTCCACTCCTCGCTCCACTTCCCGGCTTTATATGAATACGAATTACAAATTGCATTCCCGCTTCCGTTTCTGACTTAAAGCAGAAGCAGACTACGAGGCCCATTGCAGGGGTGCAGGTTTTCGGCTACCTTTGCCAGGTAAGTAATATTCCCATAGACTGGTACAGGGTAAAACATCGCACCAGTAAAAATCTTCTTGCATTCCCGCTTCCGCTTGTAGCTTAAAGGAGGGAGATAGGCTGCGGGGTCCGGTGGTGCAGTCACTTGGCCCTAGGCTGCTATTTACAAGTAACAGATGCGGTTTGCTTGTTTATTTGTATATACTGGGGAAATACAGTACCCGATAGACTGCCTTGGGGTTAATGCACCAAAAAATATCTGTATAATTATACCCGCTTCCGCTTGTCGCTTAAAGCGGGGAGAGACACACTGCGTTCTATAGCAACGATGCGGTTACTTCACCCTTGGCTGCTAGTAACAGGTAGGTAATCGACAGGGTGATTAAATAAGTTTTAAAATGGGGCCGCAGACAACCCATAAGATTGGTACGGGATCAAAAAAAAACCCGCACCAGTCGAAATCGCCTTGCATTCCCGCATCCGCTTGTAGCTTAAAGGAGGGAGACAGACTGTGGGGTCCGGCGGCGCGGTCACTCGGCCCTCGGCTGCCATTGACAGGTAATCGATGCGGTTTGCTAGTTTATTTGGCTATCGGTTCCGCTCACTACGGTACGTGTGGTCACGCTATAATCGAATGGACCTCGGCTTGATATGGTCATGAATCGGAGCGTAAGGATTTGATTAGACTGATCGCTTTTGATATGAGTGCAACGTTCGCACTACCAGCTACCAAAGTTTTATTTTCTTAACTTAAACATACCTACTTTAATCTAGGTTCTTACAAAGTAACTTATGTGCTAAGGTAGGTAGAGAACCTACTAAGTATTCCATTAATATTAGTAGGTATCTTAACCCGTCCTTGGGCAACAACATCCAAATCCGTTTGAGATGAGAGCTTTCGTTACCTACTTACCTACCTACTATTTCAGCACTTAACTGGATCAGCGATTAAAGATAGAAGTAGGCGAAGTAGGCACGAAATTAAAATAGCATAGGTACCTACCTAAGAAGATAAATATTCATTTAAATTAATTACAATAAAATAAAACCCGAGAGCTGGTGGGTATCAGACGCAGCGCATCAGCATTGCCATAGCATTGTTGCGGGGCAATGCAGCCAGCAGCGTCTTGGCGACGCTTCCGACTGGTATTGATATGGATCAGTTGCGCTACCTGTAGATTGTTTGCAACAGTCTGCAGTTAGCTTAATTGTTTCAATTGTAAATACTAGTTCTAATTTGTTTTTATTATTTGATTGTAATTTACTTTGATAATAAAGGCCATTACCATTATAAAATAAAATAAATTAAATGTAAAATGTCTCATGGAGTGAAATTAAAAGAGATATATCAAAATGCTCATAAGTAAGTTTTTGGGTAAGTACCGTTCATAGTGTCGGCACAAAATAAGTACCTATATAGTAGTACTATAGTATAGTACATTGTTGCGGATGTTCTAGGAATCAACAAGCAGCCAACTTTCAAGTATGGCGAATACCTAGCGAATTCGATTGGCTACCTTACCTATTCAAACTAACATTTCTAGATTTTTTTAGCATTTTACAAAACACTTCAATGTTTCTTAGATAACTTTCAAATTTCACACGCTCACACCCCTTATAGTAGGTACCTACATAATTATATTACGCGTCTACGATGAAAGTGAATGTAGTTTGGTGAATAAATCACCAAAACGTAGATATACATCTCTCAAATACCACGTAGTACCTACCATAAAGCGTCAGTTCTTTAAGTACCAACTGGGGAACTGGTTCTAAAATGAAATATCTACTAGTCTGTGCTCAGCATCTGTAAGTTCGTTCGACACGCGCTAGGAGCAACTTCCCACCGACCTATTTACTGCACAGTGCAGCGGATTGTGTTGTTTGCCGCCGTGCTACCTGGGTACTCCTAACTTTGCCGAGAACTCGCTATCTGATGGATTTAGTCGATACAGATGCTCAAGATTGTCAGGATAAGTTGCTTATAGAAATGAACTTTTAGTTGAACTGGATTGGGTTGGGTGGTTGCTTGATTCTATTTGCATGTAGATGCACGTACATGCGCAGGGTTAAGACTAGGGATTGCAAAATCCGGATAATTGTCTTATCCGGATAATAAAGTTTTCATGATTCACATATCCGGATAATTCAAATAACTGTAGATATAAAAAAAATATTTTTAACTAACTTTTGCCAGCGGTTATCCCGCAATTTCCCGAAATTAAACGTAGGCTTTATGTTATTCCTGGTCTAGAACTACATTTATGCTAAATTTCGCCCTACTTTGATTAGAGTTTTTGGCGTGATAAGGTAACGAACATCCATCTGTTATCAGTTTGTGCAAATTTTCTTATCAGACTAATACTATAAATGTCAAAGTTTGGACGTCACCCCGCTTCACAACAAAACAACAGAATAGATTGGGTGAAAATTTTGCATAGATGATTAGTTATACTCTTCTATGCTGACGATGTAGCCTGGAAAAACGCAGGTGAAGTTGCGAGCTAGTTTCTAAGAGAGCTAGCCAGTTTATAATATAAGTGTGATGTTGTTTCAATTATTTTTATGATCTGCCTTATATCTACTTACCTTTTCCATTGTTCGCTATGAACTGACTAAATGAAATAAAATATGAATTAAACAGCAAAATTTTTAATGAATTATTATTTATTCAGCTTTAAAAAGCTTAGTACATATGTTTCTAGGTTTTAAATAAGAAAATTAAAAAAAAAAACAAAATGACAAATTACAAGGAGTTATTCAATTACACTTAATAATATAAATTTCCTAAAAGTCTAAGCCATCACCAGATTGCACGGAGGAGTGCCTAGAGTGCTGGCAGTACTGTCACGTTGAATGGCAATGCTATCGTTGACCGAAATAGAGCCAGCATTCCGATCACCTGTCTACTCTGAGAAGTTTTGTAAGATCTGTATAAATTGCGTGTGCGCCAGGGCTCCAAGGACCAAGGGTTTCCACGGTTCAAACAGGTACCCTCGGTTAAGATTAGCATAATTGCGACGTTTGAGGGACTCCGCTGATGTTGCTGTGGAGCCAGCCCTTACTGATGTCCCTGCAAAATGTGAAGGCGCTAGGGTATCACACTCGTGACATCGCAAACTACAGGCCGACACACCTTCCAGGGAATCAGGGTCATATCGTCAGGTATTTTACCATCATCTCGCATAAGGCCACGTGGTTCGAGGGTAGCTGCCACACTGACGCTGGTAAAAAAGCCCGACTAATGATGTCATAAATTAAAATACGACGGGGCACACGTCCTAAGCTAGAGACACGTGCCAGTGAATGGTGACCAAACTAATTAATTATTAACGGTATCA
The DNA here is from genome assembly GCA_963662085.1 of Eupithecia inturbata. Lineage (NCBI taxonomy): Eukaryota > Metazoa > Arthropoda > Insecta > Lepidoptera > Geometridae > Eupithecia > Eupithecia inturbata. Next base: position 6,731,727 of record OY759186.1, on the reverse strand, counting down.
CCACACCGGCAACGATGTGCAACTAGGCAAGAAGAACCCAAATGCAAAGAGGTGGCCACCCGAAAAGAGTTTTTGTCTAAAAGGTACCTAGATTTTTGGAAGGCAGAACATGTAACCAAAGTCCTAATTGCCACTCGAAAACGGCGAGTAGACGAGCACGTTCTGATGAGCTGGTAGACGTATTAATAAAATTGTTGTCTGAGAAGAAAGGATTTTGGGCAGCGTCATCGTAACATGTAATTCCAAAATTTTGTGGACTTTTAGTAAACAATAGGGTATATTATATAATCTAGAGGCCCTCTAATACTGTACATAATCTACTACACAGGCAAAATAGCTAGTTCATTACAACCAAGTTTGCTTATCTATTTCGTATGGAGCGCACATCGGCCACTCCATGCACTGACACGGACATCACAACACAACCACTATCAAAAAACTCCGGAACTATTCAGGTATTAGGTAGGTACCTCACTCTCCTGTTCAGGTGAACAGGAGAGTGAGCGGTAGGTGCGGCGTGTGGTGTGGCACGGGGTTAGGCAGGTATAAATCATAAGGCAATGCAACGTATGTACCTAGCCGTGCAGGTTCAGGGCTAGAGTAACCGGAATTACATGAAAAAATATGCCGAAGGTATGCTACGTTTCAAATAAAAGCTCATTTACGATCGCGAGATAAATAATATTTGCCTAGAAATATTGTCTAATAACTTTTTTATTCGAATTATCCGGATTTTAATGCTTAAATACTGATAAAAAATTCATAATTATCCGGATAATCCGGAATTCGGATAAACCGGATGGCAATCTCTAGTTCAGACATTTGTCAAGAGTGATCTTAGGGTAGCTCAAAGCGGGTACCTACCTATCTTTGAATATGCTGAAGCTGAAGGTTTATTTATTTATTTGTTTATGTGTTACTAAAGACTGTACTGATAACTTGCCAAATAGAACAGTTTCTAACTCTACCTAAAATTAGCGAAGGACCAAAAAAGTTACAAAAAGCCCATACCCTAACTAAATCATTGAAAAACTTCCAGCGATTGAGTTGAATAAATTATGTTATCCGATAGCATTAACATCGGCATCATTGGACTGATTGGGGATTTCTTTCTGATTCCGGGAGAAGTATCCGCAAGTCGGAAGTGTGAAGACGTGCCTAGAGAGGTCTTGGAACTTGGAAGCGGCTGATTGGCTCCATTGTGAACCTTCAATGTTCTGCGAGGCCGCAAATCGAGCTCTTTTAGAAAGCTTTGGGCTCAAAGATAAAGTTCATGACTAATGTTAAAATTTATATTAGAAGAATCTTCCAACATGATATCATAATTAGACATCTTATGTGCCTACTTAATCCAGTGTTAATTGTCGAGAAAATTACAAAAGTCCAAAGAAAATAGAATACAAAATACTGTAATTACGTCTACAATACCAGAAATAAAGTTCAATCAAGAGCCAGACGCCGCTGACCGTTTACCAATATCTCAGTTGAATGGGTCTCAATTTAAGCCTTGCGTGCTAACCTAGAATAAGCCCCTCAATTTAAAATTCCATCTCAGCCTAACTTGAATGATAATGGAAAATGCGATAATTTACAACGTTCTATAAGTACTATCCCCTGAATTATTATTTTTAAAATATTGTCTCTGCTTGATTACAAATTTAATTCGCCTCTGATCTAATTTAAGTGGTACGTGGCTTTATCTCTGCTCAAAATATCCGTGTAAGAAGACTGGAGATAAGCATCTACCTAGACTCGATGCACGGCACGATAGATAGATATGTGAAACATCCATCTATATTGTGGATTTTCATTCAAAATCTTTGTTCATCTGTTGTTTTAAAAACAAAACATGCTTTCTGCAGGCTAGTTTATTTACACTGACCATCAATATCTAGTGGCTTTTTGTCTTCATTGGTCGTTTCGGACGATATTTGGGAAATATTCAAAGAGACAATGGCCAGCTTTTACTAAAATGACTGCGAAACCAGAACCAGCCGTTTCGTGTACCTACTGCCTATTGTTAGTAAGCCCAGTGCAAAAATATGAAGTGGTGTTTCTTACCGTTAATGCGAGGTGGTCTTGTTTTGTGTCATCGTTTTTATAACAAAGACCCGTCAGTTGCATAAGAAGGCGTCAAAACACAAACATTCAACACAATGCAGGTCCTTATCCGTCTGAGGCTGGTACGTAAAACCTCTTGAGGGATTATATATGCTTGGAACGTTTATCTTACTACCTGCAGAGCTACGGTGTAGGCACTGCTACGGCGTAGGTACTGCTACGGCGTAGGCACTGCTACGGCGTAGGCACTGCTACGGCTTAGGCACTGCTAAGGCGTAGCATTATTAATATGTATTAATTAAGAAATATTGTTAGCAAAAACAAGTTTATTTTCATACCTACAAATAATAAAAAAATATATATATTTAAAAGAAATGTACCGAAAATATACAAATTAGTCAGGAGCAAGCAACCACGCATCGTCGCGCGTCGTAGGCGTTGCTACCGCGTAGTATTAAACTAAAATGTAATATTTATCAGCAAAAGAGTGACTCTTCCAAGAAAGGTCATTGGGGTGTTTCATCTATTGAAAGTAAAATATCAAAACACCGCCTATGCGAATAATCGGATCTATGTTCACACTTTGAAGTTTAGCTGTTTGAATATTATCTGGTACGCCTCCACCTTATACGAGCTTGACAGTCGACAATGCAGTGATGCCACGAGAAGCGGGCGGGGTGGGATTCGCTAATGCCTCTCCGAGTGCGGATTACTTCATGGAATGGTCGCGCTTAGCGCCACTTCAGCGTAAAAGCTGCAGGCGATCTGTTTGCTGCCAGCCACTCGCCGGCACAATCAAGTGTCAGTTGAAAAGATGTCTATCTAGGCTGCCGGGGAATTTCTTCTTTGAAGATTTCACCTTTGTACATAGGTACTTACAAAAAAATTAAGTAAGAGAAGATCAATATCTACTTATTTCACTTTATTTCTTATTGATAGTAATTTATAGTTCAAAATTTGATTTGTGTGCTTATTTTGTAAGCCTAAAGAAATAAAGTTTTTGATTTCTGATTACTTACTTAATGTATAGATAGGTATGCATGGTTGGTTAGCTTAGCTAATTTGTGTATTATTGCAGGAATGGTGTAAAAAATCAAATCATCACAGTAAAGCTAAAAAGTTCAAAGCGGTTCATAAATTATTATAAAAGTTACTAAAAATACACAGAGCCCTGGGTCCCCGTGGGGGATCCCGCAGGTACGGTACATAGGTACATGAAACGACCACTTAATAGCGTAATTTTTTTGCAACTCGCTCTATAGATAACGTTACGTACTAATTCATTTATTAATAATCATATATTAATTTATACATCAAGTAGGTACAACCAGTTAAGTACCTGCCGGTTAAGTGAAATGTTGTAGTCGTGTCTTTTGCATATGCCAGTGTGACAAGGGTTTTCAAATATCAAAAGCCTATATAACTTCTAATTTTTGATAAACCTCTAATTGTTTTTAGTTAAAAGATCGCTATCCACTATTTTTCTCGTTGTGCAAACGAATGTTAAACTTTATTTGACAGTCCAGACAAAGTTCGAAGACTACTTTTTATTTTCTTTCTAAATTAGCTTTCCCCGCTGAAACTTCGAATGGTGCAATGAAAACTGAAAACAATGAAGACTGAAAACATTGATTTTAAACAGATGATATCGCTAACTTCTTAGTAGAGTTTACGAGAAAAACAGACCATGGTTTCTACCTACGTAAATTTTCAGTATTTTGGTTTAACATATTAAACAAGATTTGTGGGTGTAATTGAAAGTTATAGCTAGCTCACACATATCTACTGACTTCAGTTGAATATTGGTTTAATCAATTTGAAATAAAAAGCCAGTGCCTCGTGTCGGCTCAACATAAAGGCCAAATCCCACAACCTACCAATATTTCATGCGGTTTTTGTTCATTTGATTTTATTGGGTAAAAATTGGCTTAGATGAATAACGGTTCTGACTTTAGGACTTTTGTTTGATTAAAACTTGCCCCGAGAAGTTAATTTTGAACAAAGTAAAAGACATTTACATTTGTTATTTTATTATACTTGAAACACAACAAGCGCTTTGCAAAATCCATTGAGCAGAAAAGTTATTCCTGTTTGGTTTGTTCGCAGTAACGTGCATCCATTCGGAAAATTTTACGTAGAAATCAAGCGTCAAGCGAAGCGTCACTGGTTTAGATAGGTTTATAGCAAGCTAACTCAACAGCATACTTTTTATAAAAGGTTGTCAAAGCTACTGAAAATTGCTCTTCAGATTGCCAATCCTTTTCAAATAACATATTGTATGTAGCAAATGGAAAACGTTATGACGGCAGAGGCAACGTGTCTTGTGATCTTTCGTAAGCCCAGATTAGGTTGGATTCTGTCGAACCGTGCTATCGAACCGGTTATATTGAAGACATATGTACGGCGTCTGAAAACAACCTCAGTCGTCTCCTATTAACTTGTCAGATTCATTAGCTAACTTCCGAGGATTTTGCTTTGCGATTAAGCTCTATCTTCATCTCTGAATCTTCAAACCGTACTCGAGTGAGCTCAACATACTTAAAAATAATACGAGTATGGTATTTGCCTAGTTTTAATTGACTTTGTGGGCGTAAAATCGTTCAGTAAGTAAATAAAAAAAAATTGCAAAGATACCTAAATTTAGCCGAAAGCGGGTTTGGTTGAGAAATTAGGCCTAGATCTCAGTACTCACGGGAGGTACAAAACTCAATTTACATAAAATTTAACATTATTTCTTTGGTTTCTCAAATGTGAAAACACGATTGAGAAAAAAAGAAACGATAAAAAAAACTGATTCACACTTAATTTGGTTGAAATCTCAGGAACCCTGTGGTCTATTGAAATTACTTATGTTTTGATTCGTAGGTTTTTACTAATAATTTGGTTCCTCTAAGCCAGTTTCTTAATTAGTTGCGTATTATTCTTGTAAATAAACAATTACTTGATTTTTGCGCATAAGCCTTTCAAAAAACTTATGCTCTGTCCCGCTGCTATGAACGCGTAATCCTATGCCTATTCTTTTCACAAAATGGCGAACAATGTGCCCTCTTAAGTAGGTAGGCGTTATTTTACTATAAAAACTATCGTAGTTTGACGAATTCTAATGAATTCGTCAAACTACCCGCATGCATCCGTAATGGATGTATGCGGGTTAACTGCGAACCTTATTTGTGTTGGAATAACACCAACGCTTCATCCCTTAACGAGGGACTTCTTCAGGGTACGTGTAGTTCGTGACGCGCCTGTACCGCTGCCGTGCGCTCACTACGGGCCAGAGCCCGTAACGCGCGGGTCGTAGGCGCAGGGGCGGGGCCGGGGGCGGTTTTTTGTTCCCCGCAAGATACGTGAGGCGATAGAGATTGGACGACGGCCTAACTTCAATAGAGATAGAGGTTGGGACCTACCACTCGCTTGGAAGCCGTGTCTCCATGGGAAGTCAGATAGCAGTATAGAGCCGGGTGTAGACACTGTTAGTTCCGCTTGCACACAGAGTATACCTACACTACCCGATGGGATCTCCGCGAGATGATGACTCTCCTACTCTCCAGCATCGACAAGCAGCGTGCCCCCCACCACCACCCCTGCCCCTGGCGCCTACGACCCGCGCGTTACAGGCTCTGTCTGGCCCGTAGTGAGCGTACAGGAGCGTTACAGGCGCGTCGCGAACCGCACTCGCCCTGAAGAAGTCCCTCGTTAAGGGATGAAACGTGGGTGTTCTTCCAACACAAACAAGGTTCGTAGTTAACCCGCTTACATCCGTAGGTAGGCGTTAATAAAAAATTCTAGTTTGGCATTATTACGTGTAAATAACCTAAGGTAAGCACATCAAATAGAGATAAGATAACACCTATTTATTTTGAAAAGGCTTGCACGGTTCGCTCGCGGCTCTAGGCGGAATATAATAATAGTCGCCGGGGCACCGCGGAATATCATCTCAGTACATTGTGAGAGGCAGGATGCTCATTAGATGAACGCCCCGGGCCAACCGAGCCGCATGCCACCCTACCTTATACATTGCCATTGCCACAGTTTCTGCACAAATCCGCTATCCTTCACGAGAACTATAATCTAAAATGTTGTTGGCCCTGTCAACAGAAGTTAAATTTACATAGTCATACAACCAAACTAAGCTGTACGTACGTGGGTAGGTACTTTAATATCGCTAGTTCTATGTGTCAGTTTTCTTCGAAGTGTGTAGATAGAATTCTTATAAAAAGTTAAACAACCTCACTTCGAAAAGATATAAGTTCAATGAGCTGTTCTGATGAAGAAGAATATAGGTAACTCAACGCTAAAGTTTATGAAGCACTGAAGTTATATTATGACTTTAGGATTTATTGTACAGAACAATCTGAACTTACACACTCGTAGGTCTAAGCATTAACCTCGTTACGTTATCGTCGGAGTTGGGAATTGTGTTAACATTATGATTGTAACGAGTACAGTAACTCAGCTCCAGGAATAATATCAGAGTTTGTGAAGTCAGCGTAATATTTTAATCTTATCATTCGAGTCAAGTTTCATGTCTCCCGAGGAAACTTTGATCTGCGGTTCGAGTTTCGAGACGAGCTTACACTGTGACTCACGGGCGTTGTTTAGCTCGCTTTTTAGTTAGTAGGTCACTTTAATCGAACCTTTGGAATAATTAACAAATAATTAATCATGAGTGTAAAAATGCCTAATTAAACTCTTAAATCTTTTTCATTATTCCGAACTCTATCCCGATAATAGAACCTAGAGGTTGATGGTTTAATTAAAGTCAACTAGAACTTTGAAGGTTAGTCAGTGCTCGCGAACGTAAATGCTGTTGGAACTGCGAAACACCCTCGTATTTCCTATCTAGAGTCTTCCCAGCAAGGCTATTAATTTTACCTATCTATTTGCAGCTTACTGTGTGCTGGTGTATTTCGGGAAATAATCTGTATTGTTCAAGCTGAGGCTGACTAAGCATTTTCAAAGTTAAGAAGCCTTGTTTGGCCGCTCCCGATATTTGTTAAGCCCGTGTCGGTTTAGAAGATGCCAGCGAGATAATTAATGTGTAGAGCTTCTTCAAACTCGTCTTAGGAATTTAACTAACTTATAATTTAATGGGACGCCGTGCACAAAATAAGCGTCGCAGCGCAACGTATATTCTTATTTCTATTAGTATATAAGTAAATATTGAAATACTTACCAAAGAAATTGTTATTTTCAATGGGATTACAAGGCGTATTTTCTCTTTTATTAAACATCTAATCAACTTCACCTGTTTTTTTCTTCTAAAAGTTTTCATAGGCACAAAAACAAACAGAGTCAAAACAAAGTTAAGCTTGGATGTAGCGCATTGTTTCGGGCTTGGCGGAAGGTCGGTTAATAAAGCAACACGGAAACTATTTATCTTAGAGTCGCGTTATCAGTGCACCGTGGTGCACCGCTGAGACTGGGCACATTCCTTAGGAACAATTAATTGTTCCGGCGCCCTCCATTCATTACGTCATCTCGATGTAAGGAGCTAGTGCACTGCATCCATTAGCGTGTTTCTCCCATCTCAAATATTATTATGACACTAATACATTTCTGTCATAACCAAACAACGTTTATCTTCAACCCTTTATATTATTTTCAGACAATCATCCACCAGGAATAAGCTTCAAACACAAGAGTCCTAATCCCTGTCTGAGTTCATCCCAGCCAGTTCGAATCTCTGAATAAGAAATCTCCTCCACCGCAATTAAAAAGGGATTTGAAGGTAATCACAGCTCTAGACATTATCAGAACATTGTAATGGGCAAATCAATGTAGCTCCGACGCGTTACTACAGACTGTGATCTCACAACGCCACTTGAGTCGTAGTCATTCGAGGTAACGAGACCATAACTCCGCCTTGTCTGGATACACATAATCCCTGCGTTCACGAAACTCCACGGATCCAGATAGAGGATAGAAATACGATTAGTAGGGTTTGTTTAGTTTGATTGGAGTCGGTTAAGCCTTAGTTGTTGGGAGATAGCACGAATTCTTCGCGTCCGTGGTCGATAAATCAGATACTGTGTAACCGTGGGATCAGTGGCGGTTAATCGCAGAGCCGGTGGGTTCACACGATACGGATCTAAGTCAGATGTTGTCTGTCTTGCTTAGGACGGGCACGAGTGGGTTAATGACTCGGAAATCATTCGGGTTAACTTACTCCGGGAGCGGATTGAAAGATAAAGGCCAGCAGATTTGTTGGTGTCATGTAGCGGTCGTTCTATTGGGACTCGACTTACTTGAGAGTTCACGACACCGGCCTTCGGAGATAACTCTATTAGCCAAGCCTAATAAAGTTTATCTTGCACTAAATAACTCAATCAAGCTTCCATTTTAAACTGGTAGAGGTTGTAGATGTAACCGTTTAATAGTTCATAAAACTATTATTCATTTTCATTTTAGTTAGTATCATTTAGTTAGGCGTTTCTAAATGCTTTTAAAGAAACAAAAACCAAATTGTTGAAACTTAATTAAACTTCATCAATTGCACAGAATTCTGCCTTCCCATTGTCTAGCCTTTCATCGCAAAATGCTAGATTAATGAGGTTAGTTGTTTCGACTGAAAACAATATTGTTATCAATGTTTGAACTAGGTACCTTCAAACATTGTGCTCTTTATAAAATATTCCTCGCAGTAAACAGTGTACAAGTAAGTTGGTAAGAGCCAGATTTCCGGTCCATTTATCTGGTGTCTCATCATAGTTCCGGTGCAGCCGGATGCACCCGGTCAACGGTTAATTGATTATCCGGTAGTTGACCGAGGAGCCGGGACACGGCTTTGACCGTAAATAAATCTTTGCCTATTAATTCAACGTTAATAATTTAATATTCAGGCCCGGTGTTTCCTGTGTTGGATGCGTGTTTTAACCATCGGCGTAAAATAACTGAAAATTGCTAGTGCAGCGACCACCGGCTATTGTTTTTGTAGTAATAAATTCTTTGGCAAATTAATGATTATGGGAAACGCTCCAACATTATTTTGTATTTAGGAATTGTACATAATTAATTGTCCTAATTATTTTTAAGTTTACATACTGTTCTCTATTATGTAAAGGTACGTACATAATTGATCGAATATTTATAACATGACTATTATCAACCAAGTTCTCAGAATTCTGAAGTGCATTATGCTTCGTTGACGGGCTTTATAATAAGGTGTTATCAAGTGTCTTGACAGTAGGCTCTCGACCGCGAACGCTCCTTGATAATTGACGCCGGGAAATTACATGTCGACCCGTAGACAGTTGTTGATGACGTCACGACACTTGATTATAAACGATTTATTTTAGAAACGACGCGGTGTCTAAAGGAGTGTGCCATCTGTCGGGAAAACTTCGATTAGAACAGGCTTTGCTTGGGTGGTGTACGATACTGAGCTGGATTTATGGGTGTTTCTTTTTATTCGACGTAAGGCAGCATGTAAGTGAAATAAATGTTTCAGGACTCTTGCATATCTTGATTAGAAAGTAAACAGTACATAAGTAAAATTAAAAGGCTATTTTTTTAAAACCATTTGTGCTACGGCGTAGCGTTGACCATAGCGGCGTAGTACATGTCATAGAGCCGCAGAACATTGTCAAATCAGCGTTGCGTTGTGTCCTCTATTAGAATAGAAATACATAGTTTATTTTATTAATAGCTTATATTAAAAAAAAAGTTAAAGTAAATAATGTACTATGAAACATTTTAATAATTCTGTGCAATGCAGTGAGTCTTCTTCCGGGCCAGAGTGTCCGGGTAATTAATGTTTGGCAACACCGCCGGAAGCCCGGCGAGCTATGGTAAAATACCGAGTCGCATTCCGGATATCAAACTATCAACGTTGTTCAATTTTAAACTTGCCAATATTTATGCTTATATTCAACGTACACTCTCAACTACCTATCTACATACACCCTACATGTTTTCGACAATTTTTTTATTTCGTATGTTTCGGCTTGAGGTGGGTATTAAGCTTAAAGAACGAGTCCTCTACTCCTCACGTACGATCTTAACACAGAAACTTGAAAACATAACGGTACAGCGAATACATTAGTCTCCGTCGAGTAATCTCGCTTCGGTGAACTAAAGCAATGAATATGTGGCTGTATTAAGCGATCGGATCCAGCGCAATTGTTTACTAAACTCGTCCGTTATTGAAGTTATCGCTCAAACGAACATAATTGAAAGGGCGGCAAATCAGCTGCAGGCTTCCAGGTCGACTCGGCTCGAATACGGAAACGGAACAGCGAAATTCAATAGTGGGTATTAAAACGTGGCTTGTTGACACCGAACCGTTTGCACCATAGTTGAGACTTCATTCCAGTTGGTAAATTTGTCGAGCGTCCATCCGAAATTGCGGGCTTATTGCGTCCACTGCTTGTTTGTCCGCACGGACAAAGCATTGTAAGCTGCAAGGTGCGCACAATCGAATGAATGTCACGAAATAATGTGTTGTCAAGTTAGCCCTTTGCGGCCGACTCAGTGACGGAACACGCATTCTGCCATTATTCATTGGCATTATATTATATGTCATTTTTATTATGAATCTAACCTATTCCACTCAACTACCACAAATAAGTATTTACAGATTCGTCTTGAGGCTCAGTTTTACAAAACAACAAAAATAAAACTGGACCTCCCTTAAAGCTTGCCTAATATTTTCTAAGTTGCCTGATAAAGTTATACACTATATGATGACACTAGCCACACTAGATGTATAATGTTTGTATACAAACCACCCATACTTAACCTAAAATTTACTCTGTTGCCGTTGCCGCGTCGTTGTACCTATACGCAATTTACATTACTTGTCGATTTGTAATCCCTCAAAGTCAAAGTCAAAAACTCTTTATTTCCATCAATACAATAAATGTACACTTAGAAAAGGTCCAGTTCTTAATAATTAAACACTGACACGGAAATAAAGTGATATTTTTGATTTCAGTCGCTTTGGTATGTAAGACTAAAGTAAAGAAGCGACGAAGAAACCTTTAGCCTGTTAGTTAGTTGTTATTTTTCGAGTTGGAGCAAATCCTATCCCAAGCTTTTTTATCCTCTAAATAATCTGATATTTTATAGTAAGCCTTTTTACACAAGAAGGTCTTGACAATTTTTTTTGTATTTGTTTACTGATAATTTTTGCAACTCACTAGGAGTTTTGTTGTAGAAGCGTATACTTTTACCCTTTAAAAGATACATTAATTTTGTGTAGTCTAGTTGTGGGCACAGCGAGTTTATGTTTATTTCTTGTATTCAAATTATGTACATCGCTATTTTTAGGGAACCGGTTGATATTTCTATGAGTGTACAATAGGTTTTCATAAATATATTGACATGGTACTGTCACTATATTTATTTCTTTGAATTTATCACGTAGGGATTCTCTGGGACCCATACTATAGATAGCACGAAATACCTACGGTGTTAATATCTGCAGTTTCTTATTTATTGCAGCTTCCTTCAATAAAGAAGAAAGAAAGAAAGAAAGAAAGGAAATAAATTTATTTGGACCCACGATAGATAACACGACACGACACATTACAATAATATACAGGTACAAGAAACACATAGGATTATAGTTAAAAAAAAAAAAAAACAAAAAAAAAAATGTTGTTTTTATCTGAAACTCGACGCCAAGCAAGTAAGTTTTAGTTATTTGTTCTTGGCTCGTTTACAAACATTGTACATAGAGTTTGGCTAGTGTATAGTAGATCAAATTAATCTACTAACTTTGTTTGTGTACTTAAAATACACAAACAAAGTTAGTCAACCAAATTTGTTGAATCGGAACACGGTTAGTATACTCATGTGAGCCCAAATCGGAATCATAGAGTAATCTAAGCATAACTAATATTCCACTTTGGAAGAAGTCGCAGTCGGCTTTGCACTCGGCAGGCCCGATCCCAGCATCCAGGCACTTGGCACAAGTTAAATGTAGTGTAAACAGAGGGTAGTTATCGCAACACAGCGCGCTACTAAATCTTCACTACCGTTCGTGCGCGCCACCGTTTGTCATGTCGCCTACCATCGCTCATGCCCTGTGTACTGCACTGCTTATGTCGTGCGTGTCTCATGACCATGATGATTTATCAAAACTATATGGTTCACAAAATATTCCAGACAAATGAAAGGAAAACATCGCGTTTTACATCCAAAATTAACTCTTAACACAACGAAACCATTAAAAAACTTTTCTAATTAAATCAGCTGCTCGACTCTGCCATAGCCCAAAAAACTACTGCAATAGTAAAGTGAACTTTTTGTCATTCATTCACGCCGCACAACAAAGGCCTGCTTTTAGCTAAACAAAGTTTGTCCTAAAGTAACAGTCGCTTGATCCCGCTTTTGCAGCTTTCAAAAATAGCTTCAAACTACTCTGAGCTTAGCCGACGTTATATTTTAATATGCATAAAATACACTCAGCGCTTTAGCGTTTCTCCATTACTAAACTCACTAATTTGATACCAAACGGCTTTATTTGGTTGATTTCTTTAGATTGTGTTTAGCGAACTGTTCAATGCAGCTTTGTGAAGCTGAAAATTTCGCAATCATAGCCTTGATGATGTGGTGCGCAGTGCTTTGATAGTTCCTGAGGCATATCCTAAATTCCTATCTACTGCCTACGTTACGTAGTTGCGTGGGGAATGCGTTTGTAGATGATTGATATGTGGGATTGTAAGCTGCTCTCAGTTTAAAGTTTGCATCGATCCGCTCGGGTTTACGTTGTGCAATATGTTATAGCTAAATATACTTATTTCCGACAGTCGGTACGGTTGTAGCGTTCCCGGCTGTTGGAAAAGGCTGGAGATTGGTACATAATATTGCAATCTCCGTCGGCAAACAGTCGGTGTATGCGTCGGGAAGCAATACTTGGTACCTACCCACGTCGGGCGCCCGCGGTTAAACTTCCCAGCGTACAGCAATACGCTCTTTCGTATTTAACCACAACGGGTTAGAAGCTCTCTTACTTACCGTATAAGTACCTAAACTTCGTCACGATCGAGTTAATTTAATAATTGCAGTGCTCTTAAACACAAACAAAAGAAGACGAAGAAAACTCGGCGTAATCCTGTTTCCCAGCTTCTATTTTAAATCAATCAATCATTACCTACAAGTCTTAAATTAATTAATTGTTTTGAAAAAAACTAAAGACTGACTTCGAATCCCTTAGTTCTAAACGGTTTTTTAAGTTTGGCTGGATAATTACTAATTAAATGTTTATAGGACCACCTCGGGATCATCCTGTTCTTTTGAAGTTATGTTCAAAAGAATCATCCATACTTATCCGTCCATAAATGACGGAGAACACAGTTTTAATAAGTTTGTTTGTCAAATACATAGGTACATACAACTTCCTCCTTTTTTCGAAGTCGGTTAGATATGGTTTTAATACAAAAACTTTACCTACGGGTTAAGTATCCGCGAGTGTATATCTCTAATGCACTGAACCTTAACCATTTAATGTTCAAAGCATTTCCCCACGATTACGGAATGGAAAATACAGAAATTAAGGCGAAGTTTCGGCGGGTGCCTCTTTTATGACGTGTTCTTATCTCTTGGGAACGCCACGTATGAGTGTGGAGTAAACCACGGTAACTTTGCCTTTCCAAACTTCTGTGTGGGATGTTATTTTCATTATTGCGTGTACATAGAGTACAAAATTGCGTGATCTTTGTGTGGTACATGTGAATGTATCGTGGCAATTGTAGTACAAGTGGTACCTATTGTGGCAGTGCTGCTTTGTTTGCCAGTGTCGCCGATATATCTCGAAACTTTCGCGGTGCAACAACACATCTCTCTGCCTCTGCAATGCATACGATTAAAATGCCTCGTTGTTTTGCTCTTTTTTACAACCTCTCCATGTATATGAGCCAAACAATATTATTTTCATCTGACGTAGAGCATTATATGTGTTCGACTCTTTTTAAGCCTTAACCTTTTTCCCGGGATTAGCTAATTAAGCATTACGATAGTTTTGTTCCCGTTCAAATCCAGTGCAATAGTGATTGGGTACAAAATAATGTATTTAGGGCGAGAATTATTTTTTCATCCTAAGCGTAGCGAGGGATTCAAAGTACGTCGCTCGAGGTTAAATAATATTGGTACCGTGTGGCAAACTCTGCTTTTCATCCTAAAATATGAGAAAAAGTCATCATATGATAAAAATAAATATGAGATGCTTTTAATAGTGACATATTTTATATTTAGGAGCATAATCAAATTACAAATTTATTTCTGGTGTTAATATTTCACTTTCACGGCTAGGACTCTTCTATTATTCAATATGTGTGAATCAAATTAAAATTGTCTGTAATGTTAAGATAAAAAGTAATAACAAAACGAATAAAAAGTTACCACGTTTTCTTTTTAGGGTTTCAAAGATCGGAGATCGGGTTCGAAACCCTTATGGTCTCGCTTTTTCCGTCCTTTTTCCCGTCTTTAATATCTCAGCAACTACAACAGCATACAACGTGAAATTCTAAATAATAATACGTTTCGTGCGCCTGTACAGACTTAAAAAAAAAATAAAAGAAATTAGAAATTAACATGAAATTTTCAGTACAAATTGTGATGTCAAAATTTTACAAGAGACAGTGTCAATCAAATAAAAGGTATCAATTTGTACATTTCAAAACAGTTTCTGAAATTTATGTAGGATTCATACTTTTAGTAATATTTTGAAAACGTCGAAAAATTACCCATTTCCATATCTCCGAAACTTGCAGAGCGATCCACCTGAAATGCTGAAATGCGGAAGCTTTTCTAGATATGGATCTATATTTTACAGGAAAAATATAGAGAAGTCTGTAAGTAGACCACTTTTTGAAAAATGGTCAAAAAGGGGGAAGATTATTTCAAAAGGGGGGGGGGGGCTACCTCACCGAGTTGAGTATCAAATGAAAGGTATCGGTTTGTTCATCTCAAAACAGTTTTTAAAATTTCTGTAGATTTCATACTTCTTGAAATATTCTTGATCTATACTCCGAGGTTTACATACCGATACATCTGAAATGTGACCCCTTTTAAAAAAAAACCTTTAATTTTATGGCACGCGAGTCACACTCGCACTTGACGGATCTTGTTTTAAATTTCGATAGCCAATGCCGCGTCGGCATGCGCGCTTTTTTTACTACCGGCCAGGATTTTATTGATGCGAATTGCGTACAAACCTTTTAATTCAATAGTGTTCTAACTTTAAAAGTCATTTCGTCACAGTTATTAATTGCGCTGGAATGACTCACTTTGTTCGCACTTATCGAGGAACCCCTTTGCCTCTTTTCGAATAGATGGGATGAAAAAGCTAAAGCTACCGATGATTTCATGAAAACCGTCCGTGTACAGATTTCCGAATATCTTTTAATGTGTACACATGGAGCGCTCGATCGGAGGGATTGCAATGTTTGTTTCAATTTCCTGCGCTGTGAGAGCAGCCGCGCCTTCTATTCCACGGATTCGCATTCGGCTATTGTGTTTTTCCTTACAAATCTCACTGCTGAATTTTTGTATACCCTTTTTGAATTTTCTTGTTACTGTTACTTATTTCGTTTGTTTGTTACCCTAATTATTCAGCGAAATTTACGCGAATAGCTTTTTAATTACTTGGTTTTCATCAAACGCGATGAAGATGAGGCTTGGCATTGGCAGATCAAAATTTTAAGAGAGTAAAGTTTACATCCCACATTTTATTGTATATGTACTAAAGACAAATATTTTCAATTCAAAATAAATAATAGATTCAGGCGTTACTTTACAGAAATCCATTGTAAAATATTAGGTTTAAAAATATTTAGGTTATGCGGTAACTCTGATATAAATCAAAATACATTCGCGTGCACCGCCCTTCCACAAATTGGCATACCATGCAATCAGAGAAGGTAAAAAACAGACTTGCCCAATATTAATTAATTGCAGATTTGTTACTAAATATTTTTAATCCTAATATATCCAATTCAGGTTATGAGATAGATGATCTACAATCTGACAGATGATCTAAAATGTGAACGAAAATGAAAGCCTTTACAGTAAAAACATGATTAGGTTTCGGTACTTCCTTTATGTACAATTTGGTGGCCTCTCTCCTCCATTGACCCGTAAAGTTAACATACACGCTAACCTTATTTTACGATATGAAAGAAATATAACCAATCAAAAACTTAGTTTACTCCCTTTAGCTTGCGATGAAATATAATTCTATGTTTAGAACACAAAATGTTGTTGTTTCGTACGACCAACATTGCTTGTGTTTCTCTGCGCCCCAAAACCAGTGTTGTGGACAAATGGAAATTAGAATCGTGAGAGTATGTACAAAATTGACTCGTACAATGTTCACGTGGCGGTTTTCCTATTCTAGTGTGCAATGTCCTTTGCGTGCGGCTGACTCTGCAACTATTTTCATTAGTGTCCGTCACCACACCACTTGTTAGAGCTGCTGCATGTACAGTGTTATTTAGTGGTGAAGTGTTATTGCTGTTACTCGGCCCGTTACTAGTACCTAGCAAAATTTCAAACGTTTGTTTAGATTGACATAAGGCTCGTTCGTGCTTTGTAGTTTTACACACTATGTTGGAGCTCAATGTCTATAACTATAAACAACGGTGGTATAGACTGGAATCCCCTATTTCAACGAAATAACTCTACATTTAAAATCAATGGCTTGAAATATTATTTCTCAGTGAACTTGCTTCGACCGGAGCTATAAAAATATCCATAAAACATTTCCACCCTGAAATATCGGAAGGGTTTGCAAGAGCATAGCTCTGTAATGGGCTGTTAACTTCCTCATTAGTAGAGTAAGTTGACAATGAAAGTGTTTCATTGAGCTGTCCATTTTTGGGAGTGAGTGAGCCGTGTCTGACGCGGTGCGGATTGCGGTAATGGCTGCGCGTGCTACCTGTCAGATGACTGTCGAGTGTCGTCTGCTCCGCTGCTCCCGGGTTTACGCCAAATGCGTAGAGTGCCCCTCCAAGTGCCCACTGCAGAGCTCTGGAAGCTAAGATTTTGCGGACACCGACATTACCTCATTCGACCGCCGCTAAAAATTACAAATTATGGATGAAATGCTTTATTAAAAAAGAACGGCATTTTACAAACATAATTACTTACCCGGTAAAATGCAATCCATTTCTTGTCAAAAATTTTGATATAGATAAGAGATAATAAATACACATAAATGCCACATAAATAATTATAGTTAAAGTCCCATTAATAAATACCTATATCTAAAAGTTGAAATTTAAAGGACATGCTGCAAGCATGGACTGGACATGTATTATTACTTATCGATGAAATGGCTATAGTCGTTATTGAAAAAATCATAACATAATAAATGTTTTTTCCATTAGTCTTTACTACTAAAAGTCACGGGTACAGCTGGTATTTAAATAAAGTATAGGCTCTTCTTTTTAGCTAAATAACATCTTTAATGACAAAGAAAATTACAATTCAATAATAAAAACAAACTAGAACTAGTATTTACAATTGAAACAATTAAGCTAACTGCAGACTGTTGCAATCAATCTACAGGTAGCTCAACTAATCCATATCAATACCAGTCGGAAGTGTCCCCAAGACGCTGGCTGCATTGCCCCGCTGTATGGCAATGCCTAGCTGAATTGGTCGGAAATAGTCGCCTAAATAGTAGGCTTTTTTCCGACAGCAGACTTTAGCCGCAACGAGGCGGTATGTGGTGCCCACGGCTATGTGCCTTATACCGCCATCCTTCTTTTACTCTTCTTTACTTTATTTAAATACTAGATGTATCTGCGACTTTGTTTGCGATTGCCATACCTGCCGACTGATTAGATATTCACATTTGACCACAGTTTCTCTCATACGTACCAAACGCAGTGCATGAAAAACTTTAATGATGAACGATGTGGCGCGGTGGGCGAAGGTCCGCCTGCGACGCAGGAGGTTGCGGGTTCGATTCCCGCCTCGGGAGAAATGTTTGTACGATCTGCAAATGTTTGTTCCGGGTGTTCTGAGTATTTTATATGTAGTATAATAAAAATACCTATCTATGTAATGTGTTGTATAAGTATATCGGTCATCTGGTGCCCATAACACAAGCTCTGCTTAGCTTGGGGCTAGATGATGATGTGTGCATTGTCCAGCATTATTTATTTAATCAATTATTTAGTTTATTTTACCTTATATGAAAGAAATTATTATGAATACGGATGGAGGGACGCGCGTCAAGTTTCAAGTTTGAAACTATTAATTTATCTCTCCGTGCAAAAAGCACCGCACGCACTTTCTGGAGTTTCATAAATCTAAGTGCGCTACGTGACGATTCTGCGATGATACCATTGTCATAATGAAGCGATTGTATAGCAGAATTGGGGAATCCTGTTACCAAAAAAAAAAAACAATTGCGGTGGTCCAGTCAACTGGCCAGTTGACTGTAAACCAAAGTAAAACAAATTCTGATCGAAAAAACTTCAGTGGTACAGTTAACGGGAAAAAGAAATTTGTCGGTGGTACAATCAACTGGACCAGCTGAACAGAAACACCAAACATCATGTACATGAAGATCGCATGGACCATTTGTACATTTTATTCTGCCTGAAATAGGTAGTGAGTCGCAGGTAGTTAGATATACCAATTTTTTTTTGCTCTGGGTGGCATTCGTTTCACTCCGGCCATGATATGCCTATTGTGATCGCCAATTTGTGTTCAGCCTTGAAGCTGCGGCGTTCATAATTCGCTACGTCAGCAGATGGAGAGTCGTTTCCTCCTTCTTCTTGCAGAATCTGCAGGATTGTGTGTCGCTCAGCCCCAGTTTAAACATGTGCTTGTTAAGGCGACAGTGTCCCGTTAGGGCTCTTGTCATGATGCTAAGGTTGCTTCTGCTTAGCGCTAGGATTCGGTTGGTGTACCATTTGTCGAAGGAATTCTTCCAGAGCTTGGACGATACCTCGTAGCAGGAATCTAAGAGGGTTCTGTGAGCTAAAGTTTTAGGTATGCCAAAGAACGGCTCGGGGCCCAGCTGAGCTTCCTTGGCCCCGGACACGCGAGCTCGTCGCACACTTATTGCCGTTAATTCCCGCGTGTCTGGGTAATTATCTTTGGACGACTCTGTTGTTTGAGCCCAGCACGTTTAGGCGTGCCAGACAGTCCTCGACTAACCTGGACGTGATAACCTTCGAATCCAGTACCTAACCAATGTGTGCGTCTTGGAAGTAAACAATTTGGCGTCTTTAAAATAGCTATAAACTGACTTCAAATTCCGGTAAATTGGATTCATCTATGTTCACGTGCAAAAAATTGGGTTTACACTTCGATAGCGCGATCTAATTTCCCTAGTGGCGACATCTAGTTATAATTCAAGTCTAATTTAGTTTGATGACACATAGATGGAGCTGTTGATGCTGTTGCCATGGAATACATTGGTGATGATTCTTCAATAAAAAAATTATGGGACCACCTCGGGATCGTTGTCTATATAATAGTGACAGAATCAGTAAAATCGGTTAACCATAGGCGGAGATATTAAGTAACATACGAGTACATACATAAAAAAAACATACAGACGAACTGTGAACCTTCTCCTTTTTGAAGTCGGTTAAAATAGATCATAGATCAAGAAAGACAGCTTTCTTCAAAATCTACTGATTTTCTGCTCGACTTTCTACTGATTTAGTCAAACTCGATCTTGCTACATTGTTTCTAACAAAAAAAGAATTAATGAAATCGGACGATGTTGAATTACAACATTTACAACTAAGCATTTTGACATTCTCCAAAGGGAACCGTAACTATTGAATTACGGAACAAAAAGTATTCTATGTCCTTTCTCGTAGTATGAACTTAAATCATGCCAAGTTCATAATAAATCATTTAGTAGTTTCGGCGTGATGCGCGGCCAAAGAATTTGAATTTCATCCCCTATACCAGGGGAACCTCACTGAATTCCAGGATGAAAAGTATTTTATTTTTTCCTCGTAATATGAACTCAAATCGTGCTAAGTTTCTTTTGAATTAATTTAGTAGTTTCGGCGTGATGCGCGGCCAAAGAATTCTACATTCATCGCTTCTCGCGTACTGAATTGCGGGATAAAAAGTATCCAACGTCCTTCCTCGTAGTATGAACTCAAATCACGCCAAGTTTCATTTGAATTCATTCAGGTGTTTTAGCGTGATGTGCTGTCAAGATACAGACAGACAAACATGAAAAAATTGCAGTTTTGGCTTCAGTATCGGTAATAGAGAGACCACCAAAAATTTGTTTCAATAATATTTTCAATGTTCAGAGTTGGACCTCTTATAGTTTCATAAAATATAAATATGTATAGATAATCTATATTTTTTATCTCCAATATAGATCTCTAATATGATAGATAGATGAATGACTATTTTCCGTCAATCTAGTGCAAAGGGGCAATTAGTTAAATAATTTGTGGCCAATAATATGTAGTTAGAAGTTTTTTAGCCTGTGATTATTAGGTTTTAAGTTAATTTGATGTCGATTTTCATTTCCTCTTAATTTGAACTGGTTCATATTATGGCTTAAATATATAAGGACCTAATTAAGGTATACAGTAGCTGTTCAAAAATACTCTTGTAAAGCAAGCAATAAGCATTGCTTTAAAACATTTAGTTAATTTTTTAATAAAAACTTCGACAGTTCGATAGAGTTCTATTCGTTACAGTAATAGTGAATTCTCTGAATGAAAACTCAATAAACTTTCGGGATAGTTTAAAATTAAACGTCAGAGTTGAATGTTCAAGAGCCGGTCAGAGCGGGTGTCGCTCCAAACTGTAGGCACCACGATCACATGTCGTACTCATCAAACATCCATTCTACTCTCAATATACTTACGTGCCGAAACTTGGGGCGCCCGTGGGGTTCATCTCAGTTTCCGCAATAGGGTACAACTTGCGAACTACTCTCGGACAAACTTACCGACCGCTTGTTTACAGCTCTAAAGAAGGTCAATCTTGATATTTAACGAAACTGTTACAGATTATTTACAATTCAAGTTGAAATCTGATAAATCTAGCTATTCCACCAAAACACGTAATTCATTTAGTATTCATTATGATCGCAAATCAGTTACTATCTTTAGGTACGGTGTCTTATGTGGTATACTCAGTGGAAAATCCTATAAAAACCAAGAGAAAAAACGTAACAATGGTTAGTTATACGTGGAATAAGTATGAACTGCGAAGCAATTTCACCCAATATTTGGATTTTTATGGAACGCAGGTGTATTTTATATGGAATTGTGGTTTGATGATTGCTATAACACTTCATATTGTTTCTTTTTCTTTTCAATAATAACGTGATTTTGTGGATGTAAGGCAGAAAGAAGAAATAAGATTTCTTCTAGGATTTTTAAGCTTTTTAGTTTATATATTTATTGATCACCAACGTAGTGTACACTAAAACAAGCTTTGAGTTACCGTATTAAAAATTATGTCAAGTGTCAGTATAATTATAGGCGAGACAGCAAGCATAAAATAATCATGGGCGAGTAACATAATATGGATAAAACTTGAATAGAATAAATTTTTGGATGAGTTATGAAGTAAAATCTGAAATAATTTTCATTTTACAATATATAATCCCATTTTCTTACTTTGTTTCATCTTGCTGCCGGTGTGTATCGAATGACCATTATATCCAACGAACCGACCTTACAATTTTTGCGGGCAAGTAATTCGGCCCCGAGCCATTCGTGGCATTTCCACTGGCTAGAATAAAACATTTCATTTCCGATGTAGAGATTGCGGAAGAGACAATTATTTAAGTTTTGATTACTTTTGATGTAAAAGTAAACGTTAATTTTGTAGCCATTCGTAGTAGGTGCTACGCGATTCGTAGCCGTGTGTTTTTCCGTAGGCCGTAGACCGTTACAAGTCTGTCCTCTTCCCAATACATGTAAAACCACGTTTATAAGATATTTTTTTTATCGATCGTCACATGCCATAAATCGAAACGTACCAGTAGGTAGACTTCTCTAAATTTTAATTCTTTTGTTAGTGGTTCCTTCAACGCCATAACAATATAAACAACAATTGAACTAGAATCAGTACGTAAGCCCTCACACTCAGGGTAATTTTCGCATTCCCGTACTGAATGAAAGGACGCGGGTTCAAGTCCCGTCGAAGTCGAATTTTTTGGTATAATATTTGATTTCCTAGAATCAGTATCTTTAAATCGCTAGTTAATTAAATTGTCGCATCCAGACTAAAGTGCCGCCGTCGCAATGTGATTCCGGGCAGGCGGTCGGTCACGTTCTGAAGTGCGGAGCGATGTACCCCGCAACCGCCACTTCGCAGTAAAAAGACCCGCACCAGAATGGATTTGAATAATATATAGCAACTCTTTAATTCACTGCAGTATATCACGCTCAGCTCCGCTACTCGATTGTTTCAATGAGACTGGCTTCATTTTGAAGCTTTTTATTTCTATAGAATTTTCGCTGCTTTTGAAGCAGTATCGTACTGAGATTATGAGTTTGATTAAAAGTCCTAATGGAATGTATGGATGGTACGGGTGAATTAATTGAAAATTCAATAATACACGATCCCTCCCTCAGGACAATAAAACGAAGTCGAAGATGTGAAAGGGAATCATAAATAAAAGGCTTGAGTATAAAAGTGTTCTTTATGAAGTGTCGCCACAGAGGCCGCCCTCCGCCCGTTGGCGTTGATACTTATTTGAAAGTCCTGTAATATTGGACTGAGCTGTCCAACTGCCGCATGCACTAACAGTGTCGATATTTTATTGGATATCTACGTACTTTTCTTATGAGAAGCATAGTTGTATTCTGAATCGACTTTACGGCCAATTTTGACCCGAACCGAGTTAAATTGCTACCGCGCCGAGATTTTGTTTCTGTAGTTTTATTGCTAGTGTCTGAAAGTAAAACCAAATAAAATCAAGAAACTAAATTGTAATGACTTTTATAATGTCCCAAAAACAAAAGGTATAATTTAAACCAAATTATCGATAAAATTCCCTCAAGAAAATATCCACATCACTACGAAAGAACCATCCCGACCGACAGAGGGTCGGAGTTGGCGAGAGAAACTCTAATAAAATATGTAGATTTGATGACTTGTCACATTTTTTGCTACAAATCCTGGATTCAAAGTTTCTTAGTCACTTTACCATGCCACTGGTTCTTTTCATTAAGATTTCCATAATGTTCTAACATGTTAACATTGTGAGCACTGGATTCATGACAGGAAGGTTACCTATTGTGTTTATTTCTACTAAATCTTGTGCTGAACCAACACAGTTTTTGAAGAGCGATTTTGAATACCTACCTAATTTATGCCAGTGAACGGCAGTAACGTCAACAAGGCACATCTATTGAATTCTGGAACTGGCTCGATGAGACTGGGAATGCAATGTAAATGCGGGTACTCAAGCTCGGCTGCATTCGAAGGGCAGCCACAGACGTCATAAATCGGGCGAGACGCGTGCCGTTGTTCGCTCCATCAGCGATTACTCCAAGCCAATGGCATGATGATGGTTCACCGACCTCGGCAATATTGCTCCAACGATGACGAATATTCATGCTGGCGTTTGTGTATACTGCATTGTGGCATTTCATTCGGCATTTGAAGCAACATGTCTACAGCCAGGTTCCGAAAGAATATTTTGTGGGCAATGGGCATTATTCAATATTTGAGATGAAATTATTTGTAGTACTAGCACAAGGGCTATTCACTTCGTATGCTGTAACAGAAGGCGAGCGGCTAGTGAGGGAAGAAGTTAAAAAAAGGCAACTTCGCAGCCTAACAAAAAAAACACGCTCGATTTAGTTTTTCATAGAGAGCTTTATGTAGCTAAGAAAGCTACATAAAGCTCTCTATGAAAGTATTAGTTCATTAATAGTAAAGATATTGAAATCCATATTATATTTTGTATGTCGAGAGCTTAGTTGCGAATCAATAGTCCAATCGTTGGCAAGCGCGTACCACTCTATCAGCGATTAGTTTTGGTCTACTGGACACCCGCTTTCCTTGCCGTTAGAGCAGAAAGCTTGTTCATGGATAAATTACTGCTTAAATCAGATAGATTTCTAACTTTTCTTGACGTTCTGCTCGCAACAGGCTATCGCAAATTGGTTCTTTCAGACTCGTTCCATAGGAGCTCGGAATTAAAAAAAGAAAATACGTAAGCTTGGTAATTGGCAATGTAGGTAAAAGGAAAAACAAATGAAAGGTGCTAGAGATATCCCCGATGAAAAATGTGAGACGCGAATCCATCCTAGGCTCACCAACAAAGAGTCGGCCGAGGTCCATTATGTTAATGAAAGTGACTCCCGTTTGTCTTAAAGTCGTAGCTCAATTTGCAAGGCGAGAGATAAACGCTGTTAAACTGTCGAAGTTCGTGACAAAGCCTGAATAATGCAGATTACACCGAGAAAAATACGGCCGCAGTCAAATCTGCATATTTTATTGGTCCCTTTTCAATGTCCTTTGCGACCCGGAATAAAATGATATCTACTCCCTTACATTTATAGTTATTGCATTTTATCTAAGGCAACGTTACATTTGAATTGAGTGCAAATAAAAACCCTTTTTTTATGAAAGAGCACAGGTGGAAGGCTCATACTAAATTCAGCTTTCTGAGATCTGAAGGTAAGCTAGATAAGCTTATATATGTATTTTCCAGAGAGCCAAAGATCTGTGTCGTAACAACGAAACTACGAGAAGTGTTTTAGCATTCAATAAAAACAAATATCTGCAGATCACTCAGAAATGGTCTCCCAGAAAGAATCGAACGAAATCCATAAGCTTACACCCCTTCTACGCCACAGAGGTTGTCATTGTTTTACTCAAAAGGTTTTAGTGCTTAACTATTTGCAGAGGAATCCAAGGCACAAATTATCTCACGTAGAGGTGAAACGCTTCACTGAGTGAGTGTGGCGCTGGCTTTCTGTCTAGATGGAGTTGAGCTGAGCTATATGCGGAGGCCTATAGTGCTCCAAGTTAAAGCGTTCAGGCGCTTTGAAACGAATTTACGTTTACGAGTTCCGGCCCCGTATTTCCCAAATTGTGTACTTATTGTGGGTTTTATCGTACGTTTTTCTAATGGAAAGTACTTACAGTCGAATAGTCAGTTAAGAAAGTGGGACACAGTATAAAAACAAAAGCACAGGTCATTATGACCAAAGCAATACTTTTAACAACGTTGATGGTACGGTATGATACATGGTAGAGTTTGTCAGTAGTCTAATCGGGAACGTAAAACAGCTCTTAACCTTGTTTGATTAGACTGGTAGTTAATACTGGATTCCAATGGATTGATATAAAGTTTGACCCCTATAAAATGAGTAGTTTAGAAATCTTTATGCATTTATAAGGATTGAAGGTCCATAAAGTTAAATAATATAACCGGTACCCTATCTTTTTATTTTGTGCTCTCTAAGCATCGAGGATTAGGTAAATGTGTTTCGGTTCTATAGTTATTTACGTGCTTAAACTTGATTTTACACCTGTGCCGACCCTTTTAATGTTGTTAGTTCGGTTCATTTGCCTAACACCTAAAGTACCAATCCACCTACCAACTTATTTGTTACCTATTAAATAATATAATTCGAAAAAAAATGTATTAAGTACCTATAAATACAAAATATTTTTTTATACTCTAAACCAGCTACTCTTAGTCAAAGCTCCTCCATAAAAAAATCTACTATTATTTTTAATAGCCCCATTATTGGAGAGAAGTTTCTTCCAGTTCTTATCGGGATCATAAAAACCCTAGTTGTTAAGGTTCTTCTTTTATACCTAAGGTGTAACTTCTACTATTAAGCTTACTTAATTATTAATAATAACGTTAATAACTTACTAATTTAATACCGTTACTAACTGAATACTATTAACTTTAACTTCGACAAATTATTATCATTCATGATCTTGTACAAAACCAATGCTGCTGCCGTTTTATAAAAACATTAAAGATCTTTGTTTAAAAATAATTCACAAAGAATTCTTTTGATTCATTTTGTTTTGTGGCATCTCTCACTTTTAGCGAGCTCATTTTTAGGGTTCCGGACCCGACTGGTGAAAACGGAACCCTATTGAAATGAAATAGTATTTATTTGCTTATAATAGGCAGGTGGTATTACTAAGCCTCCGCTGTCCGTCAGTCCGTCAGTCCGTCCATCTGTCTAGTGTCTATATCTCATAAACCGTAAGAAGTAGACAGTTGAAATTTTCAGATAATATGTATTTATCTTGCCGCTATGACATCAAATAATAAAAATAAAATAAATATCTTAATTAAAGGAGGCTCCCATACAACAAACGTGATTTTTTGTGGCTATTTTTGCTCTTAATTTGACAAGTCTGTTGAACTACAATAGGTAGACACATGAAACTTTCTATAATTAAGTAACACTTCAACTGTAGTAATAAAAAATACTAAAAAGAAAGCAAAGTTGAAAATTTAAAGGGGTCTCCGAACAAGTGAAAATTTGATGTTGTTTGAAAAAGTTACCTGATTTTTACGGTACGAAACCCTTCGTGTGTGAGTCGACTCGCACTTGGTGGTTTATTTCTCTTAGAAATCTTATTCAAAGGAAAAGTCTGAACAGGTAATTCGTTTAATTAGATTTTTGTAATTTCAGAGATTCTATTTCTTTATGTACTTACGTATAATTTAAAAGATCAGCGGCTATTTTGTTGGATTATTTTAATGTTTGTTACGTGAGCTTGCAGTCTTAACTGCTGCTATTAGCCCTCCATAAATATCTGGGTGGAGTATTAAGGGATTTAGATTTAGCTGGTTCGGCCCTGACATAGGTTCAGTGGGTAAGAGTTACGGTTACGGACAAAGAAGGTTTCATGTTTTAAAGTACAGTGGAGATAGATGGTACAACCATGGAATTATTGGTTGATAAAAAAATCCTAAGTCTATGGGTACGAACGATGGGGCATTTTCGAAATTTAAAAATCTGTTTTTAAATTTTGAGTAAAGCAGTTTCACCAATCCATCCACCATCAAATAACGTGTAATATTTGGAACGTATGATTTTAAATTTTTTAGTAAAGCATTTTATGACATCACAAATCATAGCACCCACATTGTATTCCTCGTATCTGAGAGTCTTGATCTATGGGGTATACCGACGATAAAGCGTGGTATCAGTCCACGACAGTGCGTAGACCCTGGTGTACAGGAGAATCAAACATCAACTTCTACAGTCTGTCGATTTCAAAGTCTATTTTATGCGCCATAAAGAACGAGCAGCTATGAAAACTTGGCATGAAAACATGGCATACCCAGCTATGGCTATTTTACATATAAAAGTAACTGGGTAGGTACTTTACTTCAGCAAACTTAAAATACTCAAAATATCTCAAGTAGTTCTTAGGTTTAATTTTTAATAACGTGAAACGTAAAATGCTTTGATCATTTTACGCTTTGAGCGTTTTAAATTTCACGTTATTAAAAATTCTGACAATGTTTTAATGAAATCAAACAAAAGAGTCTCGAGACGAGACGTCTCGTGCAGTCGAGCAGATCCCCAGCGCAAACAATGCATTGTCGGCCTCGCAAAAGTTGCGCTAATCTTAACGTAGATGATCGAGATTGTCGGAAGATTCAGCGGCGATTAAACGTATTTATAACGTATTCGTTTGACGTTGCGTGGCCGTCAGAGCCGTCAGAAGCAACAGGGCTGCGATTGGAGGGCGGGCGGGCGCATGCGCGCTGCAGGCCGGGGGAGCGCGCGCGCGGGGCAGGCCGACGCAGCTACCACGCTCGTTCTTAATGAAACGCCGGTACCCGCGGATCGCGTTGCGCTCGCTGTTTCGAGCTCTTCCTTCAAAACTTCAGCATTTTGCCGTCTCTCTCGCGCCCTCTTGTGTTGCAAATAAGATCCGCGGCTGATGGGCTTTACGATTCAAAAGGTAAGGATAATCACACTAAATAAAGTTTTTCGTCTATGAATCTTTTGCATCAGCACGAAACACCATTAGAAGTTATTGTTTTTAAATTATTTGGTTTTAATTTCGAAATTTATGGCGAGTAAATACTTTTTAAATTTTATTTTCAGTTGCTTTCACAACTGATTTTACTTATGCTGTTCAATTTATAATTTATTTTACAATACGCTTTTCTAATAAGATTCGCTGATATTTGTTTTTTACCAACTCACGTTATGAGGTTTTGTTGATATTTTTATATCGTATGATTTTTCAACTGCTTACAATGCAGCTATTGCAAAGGTCTGCTTAATGTAGGTACTTTCATAAAAAATTTACTATATTATGGTGCCTGCTTACATACTCTAACCACGTGGCTTTGTTTATTTTAATAATACATGCCATGTTTTTTTTGCTAGACTCACGTCATTGTGAACTTACTATAATTAGTTGATACCAAATAATTTTCGTGAGCCTTATTGAATAGATGTGTTATCTAAACTTCAGGAATAATATTTTAAAGTGTTGAATTAAAGGGTTCTGGTTGTTATTTTTACTAAATTTTGTTGATTTGCCGGGCTACAGGAAAAGTACCTAGTACCTTAGGCAGGCTGATCACAAAATTGTATTTTCTAAATGAAAATATCCTTGCATTTTCTAAATTATTCGTTAATTTTGGAAAAAAACACAATTTATACCAACCCTACATAAGATAAAAATGATTTTCGACGCATGATATAAAGGCATTGTTCGAACTCACAATGGATCTGTCAATATTTCACTCGAGATGAACGACAGCCGGAAATATAACAAAATGTCAACGTTTCCGGCATGTTTCCAGTGCGGTCCGCGAAAAAATCGTAAGAAAGTTATACGTTTTGTTTGACACATTTGGGTTTTTCAATATTTAAATAATACAAGGTCATCCACCCTGTATCATAGGCATCGCGCACTATACAACCTTTAAAAATTCACAGCACTAAATTGATATCTGTTTCTTCGAAAACACTTATAATTTGGTTACTAGGAAAACAAGTTTCCTTTTAAAATATTAAAACAAGCAATTAACTTTCTAATAAATTAACTTTCTTTCGCAAAATCAGGGGACAAAGGCCTGCGATATGTAGTTAAGAACCATTAAGGAGTCTAGACGAGTATTTTGATACCTCATTTATCAAAAACGCTACAGCCGTTTGGATGCTTCCATGTAATAAAGAGTATCAGATAACCACATAGAAACACTTACAAAACATAACCTTCGCGTGTAACAATAAGAACAGAATCGGCTCTACATATAAAAAAAAAATCCCTGCACCCCCACTTCGTTAAGACGTCGTTGCATATACAATGTCAAAGGGTCTACATATTCGTTATTAAACTTGATACCTTGCCAAACAAAGGCTTGATACAGTCAAATCATTAGAGTAACATTTCTCGCGACTCTTGGAAACGTACAATGAAATGATATTTCCATGTTAAATTTCAAACCAAATTCAAAGACAGACGCCCAAACTTTTTGGAAGTTGAGGAACTCTGACAGTGGATGATTCCAGGCTTTTAAATAAATTGGTACGCTCATAAAGATAAGATTTGATGGCTTTTCCAAGTAAAGAAAGTAAATTGATTATTTTAACAGTTCACTGATTGATTTTATGTGGCTTTGTTCCTCAGATACTTATGAAGGCGAAATAGGCGAATAGCGTATATAATAGAATAGAGGGAGAAAATTTACTTTCATGCAGGTACTAATATCCTATAAATAATACAATTATATACAATTGTTGTACTTGGCTTTTTCAAAATTTGTACAGACGCGAAAATTCTTTGGGTCGGGCGTTACCACCTGATATAAAAGCCATGCTCTGCACAAAATGATACCAGTATCGTTACATTTTCACAACGACGTGAATTTTCTACGTGGTAGGGATGTTGGCTAAAGTTTTCCCCCTTAGGAGGGATTTCAGGGGGGGAAAACTGGAATAACCCGCTAAATCCTATCTGCCTAGTTTTGTACAAGTTGGGTTATACGTGTAACCTACTTCTTATATTTTAATTCAATCTCAGGTACAATATTACACTATTGTATTTTATAGTAGGTTATCTTTTAGACTAGTAAGGTAAAGATACTACGGCATTATTTTATTAGCTAACTAAGATAAGAAATTCAACAACAGGTACCTAATTAGGCGGTCTAGCCTAGCTTTGTACTTAAGTTCAACCACTTTGTAATACGTTAATCTCATGAGATACATAAAATGCTTAAATATCAATCAACATAATTGCGACTGTCTCACGTTAGAATCATGCAAGACTGTAAAGTGTTTAGGTGTTACAATTGACGTTAATATGACGTATACACCTCATATCCATCTTCTAAACAGTAGAGTAAGGAAATTAATTGCTATTTTAAAAAATATTAGATATGTTGCTAGAAAAACTCAACTCAAGATCACATATACGGCTCTTATTGAATCTCTACTAAGATATTGTGTTGCTTCATGGGGCGGGGCAGCTACTACCCACAGGCTCCCATTAGAGAGAGCACAAAGAGCAGTGCTCAAAGTCGCGCACTCTCTACTTTTCAGGTATCCCACAACACAATTGTATAGTGATTGTAAAGTTCTCTCAGTGTGGAAGCTTTTTATACAAAATATAATTATAAATTAACATAAAGTAGCGCCTGACTATCAGTCGATGAACAAAAGAAGAACAAAGAAAATTTATCAATCAGTCCAATGAAAAACTGCGTTTGATCATAGACATTCATACTTCCTTGCCCCTTATTTATATAACAAAATCAATGAGCAATTATTCATAACTAAATCACCTTTATTACAATGTAAAATAATGTTAAATGATTACCTATGTCAAAAAAACTACGGTGAAACGGAAGCTCTTCTAAAAGTACTGTCATATCAACACACACAATTAGGTACTTTATTTACCAAAACAACACACATTTACACTACTCTACAGCTACACTCTACACACGCTACTACACCACACACCACTCTACTTTACTACGCTACTGTACAACTCTACATTTGTGCCGTTTTTCTGTTGCCCAGACTCCCATGAGACTGGTGACCTCAGGAGAATAAAGCAGACACCTACATTATAATATATTATTTACATACAAACACAACAGGGTTTCTTTTCAGCTGATATTAAGGTATTAATAATATTTTTTTTTGTTCTAATTCATGAAGGATAAAAACTAATAACTAGAGATTAATCGAAGCTGGGATCCCTCGCATCTTCTTACAAGATTCTCTTAGTTAGAGCGAGGATTCAAACTTACGTTTATAACAGGGTTCATTGGTTTGTATAACTATTTATATATAACATGACGTTAGAATGTAAGTTTACTGTGTCTTTTTACAAATAATAAATCCTTTTAATTTCTTTTTTCTTATTTATATTATTATAAAAACAAAATAAAAACGTCCAGTGTCCTATGCCAGAGTACGTTGTCCTCAAAGCCTGGTAGATATATTAGATTAGACGTGAGATGTGAGCCTTGGAAGATTAATGACAAAAATATATATATATTCATATGCAGTGTGTAGGAGCAAAATATTCGAATATCCTCAGGCATATCCAATCATGGTTGGTTGGTCATACCCCGATAAAGATCAAATGCAAACAAAATACAATATACCATGCAGCGTAGCGGTTGCGGCGACACAGATGCAAACATGGTATCTGTGCTGCTGCTGCATTTTGATAAAACGCTCACAATTTCCGATTGCGGTGGCGATGGACGTTTTAGCTGGAATTGCAGAAGCAAATATGATAGGAAAAAAATCTGCAATCATCAATCAGTTGATTAAGTTTTTATGAAGCAAATGAGGTCGCAGTAGATAACTGAAACTCGTTGAGAAAAAGGTAAAAGCGCTAAACATGATCTAAATTTTTAAAATTGTTTAATAACAAATAAAATTACAATTAAATAATAAAAACAAATTAGAACTAGTAGGTATTTATAATTGAAACAATTAGGCTAACTGCAGATTGTTGCAAACAATCTACAGGTAGCTCAACTGTTCTAAAATACTTTAATAAACGTTATGTTGTTGTTACGATGTTCAGAATAAAATATTTTGTTGATGTAATTTAATTCGAATGTTAAAAGTTGGGGCATGCAAACAAAAATTGACGTCCTAAATTTGTCATAAAGACTATTCTTACATTAGGTTATTTTTACTGAATTAAAACATAACAATAACAAGAGCAACACATATTTGAACAGAAAATAAGTGAAAAGACAAAAATAAAGAGTAGAAGAGGAGATAAGCTAGGTTCTATAAGAAATTATAATAATAAATGATGAATTGACGTTTTCGATAAGAATCCTTTTTAACGACAACAACAAAAACGAGATCACTGATCGGACATCTGACAACAATCTTTCACAACTCTGTCCTAAGCATGTATGATATTACCAGACTACGGGTATTAGTGCGACAAAATTGCACAACGCGATAACAATGATTTTCCAATACTTAGATTGTTTCCAATAAGAGTCCTGCCGAGACTTGGGTCGCCCATATGGGGTCGGTGCTCGCCTGCGGGTTTTTTCACTCCTGTAATAAAGTACATTTTAGAAATTAATATGTGCTCTATTTATAAACGCTGAAGTTAAGCTTTTTTCTCTTTTACCTATTAAAAGAGATAAAATTGCTTCAATGAACTTATAGTTCATTGAAGTTAATAAATTAATTAATTATTCGGGCCTTTGGACAAGGGAAAATAGAATTGATATTTTTTTATTGAATGCAAATTCATTAGAGAAATTTCATATTTAGTTTTTTTCATCCATAATTGTAGGTAGGTACATGAATATTTTACTATTCTGACACATAAGATTATAATTATGTACCCGGTCAACCCGGCCGGTGTAGCAAATGGATAAGACAGGTTCTAAATATGTTCGTGATGGTTGATTACAAAAAATTCAATTAAAAAATGCGGATAACATAATCAGGCCTTAAAACTGAGATTTTGACAAACGGAAAGAACAATAAATTTAGTCAGTTGTGTCGGAGAACAAATACAGTGTCAACGGATAATAAAAGAAGAGCTAGCCGATACCCGCCTGCGAACCCAATAACGTAGATCCTCTAAATGTATAGGGATCTTTATAAATCGGCCCTGTATGTGTACACAACCAATGCTACTACAGATATTGTCGAAGAATACGGGTCAACCAGATTTGAGACAGTCAATTATTATAAAAATGACTTACTAAAAATGCCTAGTTCAACGTGAAACAAAATTTACCAATTTAATCATGAATATTCCTACTTTTATATATTACGTTTTCGTATAATATTATAGTAAGTTGGAAAACTACCATCAGAGGATTTAACTTAAAGTAAATACCGTGTGATCTTAGGAAGTTGTTTCTCATCTGGTGTTGGTATACGGAACATTTGACGGAATTTGTCTTAGATCCCGCTAGTGAGCGGCTGGGTAGGTAGGTACTTGATCCTTTTAAGGAATTCCGCAAATTCCTCTTTAACCCCACTCAAATTAACTCATTATTTCCCTTAAACATAGTTTAGCTTTGCTTCGTTATTTGCACTTATCCCACCTGAGATTATTTATCTGCGAAATTGTTCAAAATGTTTATTAAATAGATAATTCAGAGCAGAGAAGACGCCAAGCTAAATAACAAAACTTTTATGTAACTCTAGGAAGTTTGGAAAGTCTCATTGTTTCTGTCCCCATGGAAATCGGTGACACTCCTGCCATCGTGAAACATAAACAGATACCGAAGAATTCCTGCTATGCCCTCCATTTGGGCCGAATACTGAGGAATTTACCGAAAATACTTTGATTATTGTAATAAGCCTACATATTTCCCGCGACCCAGTAAGGAATTAATAGGTTACTTTCTAATATTATTTATCAATTTGTTTAGCTAGGCCTACCCAGTTTACCTACCTACTACAATATTTTACGTTTTGGTAGGTATGTAGCTAGGAACTAGTAGAAAAACCAGCAGGTTATTTCATACCCATTTTTAGTTAGCTCTTTTAACAGAAAGTACCTATCTATAAGTGCGAAGCCATTACTGCACGCCGCTTTTTAACGACATGTGCTATAAAATGGACACTGTCGACAATATACGAGTAGTTTGACGCTTGAATATGCACTAAAACTGACCAGGCATTATTTCTCTCCACAAAATAAAATGACACCATTTTGCACGACCCGCTGTACCGACGAACAAAAAGATATTGATAGATGGGGTATCTGAACGGCTAAGGACAGATAATTTCTGCACAAGCGTGAATAGAGCTGTGAATAATGTTGAGCTCCGTAATAGGTTGTGTGAGAATAAACAAGTTAACCTAAAATTGGTGTGGACAGAAGCACGGTACCGCTCCTAAAGTTTCAATCTGTAATCGATACAATGTACTAAACCTTTATCCAATAAGACGCTGACTTTGTAGTCTCTGAAAATAAATATTTGTAAAATGGTCAGTGTTTATTGAAAAATTGTCCCGCATTATAATGTGATCGTAGCGTCTTGTTCCTGTCTACACTATACTAGGTACGCAGTAGTCTACACGAACCGACCGGGTTATTGGGGTCATACGCTACATTTCCCCGGTAGACCCAATGTCCAAAGTTTTTTGTGAAAATCACCTGATAATCCTTTAGATCTCGTCTTATATCTTTTTTGTTTGTGGTAGTCATTGACACGAAATAAGTTGTGCTTGATTTTGCAATAAATACTTATTTTAAATAATTATCTACTAGAACTTTTCACAAAAAAAAAATCTTAAAAGCATTGTAAAATTTGTGTAAAATTTATAAATAGTGACAAGTTTTAAATTCATGCAAAGAAACTAAAAGTCATTTGGAATTTAACTTCTTTGAAAAGTTTTTTATTTATTACCCTTTCCAACGTCTTAACAAAAGAAATCATTCATTAGGTGATCAAATTAAAACATACTTGTCTGCTAGGGTCATGATTCATACAAACACTTTTCTACGTTTTGTTAGTTTTGAATGAAATTAATATTACAAAATTGGCCGCCTCACCAAAAAATCCATTCGGTCCATGTACCAAACATCCTGTACAGGTATTCTGTAACTATATTTAATAACCTGCGAATATTTAATAATCTGGCGCAGCGCATCAGCATTGCCATACAGCGGGGCAATGCAGCCAGCGTCTTGGGGACGCTTCCGACTGGTATTGATATGGATCAGTTGAGCTACCTGTAGATTGTTTGCAACAGTCTGCAGTTAGCTTAATTGTTTCAATTGTAAATACTAGTTATAATTTGATTGTAATTTTCTTTGTTAATAAAGGCCATTGCCATTTAAAAAAAAATAACCTGCGTACAATAATTTGAGTTGACAAATGATACGTCTTACAGAAAAAAATCATATGCATAAACAAACATGCATTTTTCTAACATTCCTAAAACGCTTTGCTCGATTCCGGGCACTTGAAAAAAATCATCGTTATGCAACGAGTTAAACCTATAGGTACATTATTTATCATGGTTTTGAAACATATTCGGGATGAAGCGATACTGCACTACTTGGCACTGGATTTCAATGACTACAACCACCATTTTTCAAAATGTCTACCCATCTATTTTTATGCAATTGTAGCTCTTATTCTTCAAAATTAATTGTGGTCTTGTCTGTGACAGATAAATAGGTAAAAGTGTTTCTTTTGAAAAACTTTGAAAAGGGATTTGCTACTTAATTAAACATGAATTTAAGAGAACCGTTGATAACGAGCAAAGTTTTCAGCCACAATGAATATAATTAATCAACAACTTTTAAGCATTGTTTCAGTTTCGATAGTAGATATATAAAGAAAAGAGTTTGAACTGCCAGCTTTTTTATTGGAGTCGCACGCTTTTTTGATTTATGTTGGTGAGTACTTATCTATAAAGCAGACAACTTTACTGAGTCACCCAGTCAGTCACAAAATTTGCGTCGCGTGATATATATTATATTTAATCCCAGTTCTTTACATTCGTTTATGAAGAGCCGAGATTAATGCTGCTAGCTTAACGTAAGACGCGAACCCTCGCCTCTGCCAGCTCGGCCCAGCCATCACAACTGGCGCTCGCGCGTGACGCCGACAGATAAGCTAATTACTTATTGTGATTTACCAACCGGTTCTTAGCTGATTTTTCATAAAATTTTCCGAGAGCAATTTCAGAATAATAAGTAGACGTCGTCCACCACAATGGTAGCAATTAACCGGACAATTTAACTTTTTAATTGCGAATTAAGAAACTGGGGAGTGCAAAGGTTGAACAAGGCCTGTGAAATTAATTGTGAAGACGACATTCTGTTGCTGTAGATGGAGGCAGTTTTAAAATTGCATAAAATGGTATCTGTGGAAAGAATTAAACGTGTTGGCTTAAAAGATTACACGATGCCCCTGAGTTAACATATACAACTTGTAGGTTCTTATATCAACCAAGATACAAGTAACTTTAGTTAGATTGATTCTAAGAACAAGTAATCTGGAATGTGGCCCCCATACAATGTAATTACACAAGTGATTTTAGCTTTGCGTTAATCGGAATTCAGGAATGAGCATAGACAATGTAAACATGACAATAGAAGTACGAGGAAGGGGCTGGTTGGAACTCATATCGGTGGCGTGCCACTCGTGAGATAACACTACGCCGCGTCTTTGAAGACGGATGTAAAATTATTAGGCAGCGGAATGCTGCTGAATGGAACTCTGCCTTTGCGATATCGAGGGTCGAGATGAGACACCCTACGTGAGCTCCGATACGATTAACTCTATCTAATTCCAGGCCGCTTACAAAAGTCTAATTATGTTTAATTTTATCAGAATTATCCCTACATTTAAGAGGAGGTTCTATTATAGATCACTCACCGAAAAAAACAATCACGTAATTTCAGAATAAACACGATGATTGGCTGTTCTTCCTGAATTTTTTCGTAAATATTCGGTGGTTTAAAATGTTTGAAACTTTGTCGCTTCTGAATGCAAATCTTGGGTCGATTGTCATTCCAATGATGGCAACTTTATGAGAGTTCAACATTATTGGATCTCTGAAGTGCGAGGTTTCTTAGTCAACCGGCCGAAAAGTAAACACCATTCAATTTTATTACGAAAACAGTCTCTTTGACAATCTCCCAGCGGCGGACCAGTAAATCTCTATTTGTCGCAACTAAAGCAGGTCACGGTGGGAGGCTATTACGTTTCCTAAATGCTACCGAACTCCCTGTAGAGCGCTCTAATCCACTCCGAACGGGCTGGTGTCAAACGCAGGCCAGGGTTGTTTGTATTGTTTATTGTCGTTACGCTCGTTCGTTCGGCAAAGACGACGCGCCAGCGCCATCGCCGAGAGCATGTTTCAATTGATGGAGTCGAACGGTCCCCAGTGCCTGAGGGCACAAGTATACCTATATACTTGTACCCTCGAATGATGCCAATATTGTTATTTCTACAAAATTCCTTAACGAAGATGCTTATGCAATAAGTAAAAGACTGACAAAAGTTTGGCACATGTACTCAGCAAGATAGTATAACCGCGAGAATTCTAAATATTTTATTGGAATGGAACGCTTAGTCAGTCCGTTGGGTTTTACGCGGCAGTTCGTCGTTCGGGTGTGGATGAATAAAAAACGGCACAGAGCCAGCAGAATGGAACAAAACACTTGAAACAATATCGCGACAGAGCGGCAATCATTTCTGTTTTATCTCAGTTTGCGCACGCCGCGTCGGAAACAGCTCTAATAAAAAACTACCATGTTTTCGTACTGTGCGCGTTACGTACTAGGCTATACGGACCTGTTAATGATACTGCAGTAGCACCTGCCTCTATGTTAACGTACCTGGAGAGCAAAAACTAAATTCCTCATCATCCAACAAAGTTACAATTGCCTAGTTGGTTTCAAGTTCTCGTTGTCAGAAACAATCGTTGGTATACCTAAATTAATATACGTACTGTAACGGACCACATTCTTTATTTGTTGATCATTTATACAATTGTGCATGAGTCACCCTATATACAAAGTCTAATTTAGATTTCACGCGGTCCAAAGTTCCAGTCTTGAGCTGGTTCTTAGCTTGTAGTTGACTCATGGCTTTCTATTTGTAGAAAGTCGGTAGGACATGTCTATAATTTAAAGTTATAACGTCAATTAAAATGTTTACCTATATGTTTAATCTATTATTGAATGTTACTTTGTTGCAGATTTCATTGAAGAACGTCTAAAAGAACATGACAATGTTCGCAATCAATCAACCGAGACAATAAACTACTGCAACTCACGAAGATGGAGTTAAATGTTATTGTACAAATGTTTTGAGAGCGACGACTATACAATTTGTCAAACTTAAAAGATAATTGTTATTGATAAAGCGATGTGAGCCTTTTACCTACATATGATATATTTTATATAAAACCAAGTATGTTTGTGGAATCATCTCGACCTTCGAGATCCATCTCAATGGAGACCGGCGGGCTACCGTTGGTGTCTACTTTTGCACTGCTCACCATTGTTGCAGGTAAGTGTAATAGAATTTTGTTTGACAAATCAAATAGAAATCTCATAAAAAAAATATTTGTAACTAGCTTCTGACTGCGACTTCTCTCACGTGGACCTGCATAAAACATAGCCTATGACACTCAGAGTAAAAATTACTTCTTTATAATATTAGTGTAAAAAGATGATATCAATGTCAATGTAATGTGTTTGTATAAAACACATTGGATTTACATTCAAACAACACAGTGCACTTTTTCCATTAATTGTGTGCAAAAGTGCACCATGACTGACCAATTTGTTCCCCAAAACTTCGTAAGCACTAAATTCATAGTGTAAATAGAAACCAGGATTTACATAAATTTGCAAATTAATGCTTTTGCTAGTAGAAAATACGTGCTACGGCCATGTAGGTATGTTAATTCAAATGCACAGCTTAAACCATAAAGTAGACAAATTAGGCTTAGAGAGAACGAACTATTGGAGAGCGGACTAAACTAAATACGTTCCGTTTCGCCCGTAATGGTGCCTGATGAAAAGCTTAATATCCTGTCGGACATCTCCTTGCTGGCTCTTTGAAAGCATTAATTTTCTCTTCCTGCCTCTGAATAAACTAATGGGAGCACGAAAATGTTACTCAGATAGATTTGCTCGATAAACATTTACGTAATTTCGCAAAATTAGTTTTAGAGACTGTTTTAGAATTTCTATTTTAGAAAACGATGAAATGGATATGACTTTATATTATTAACTTATACGTTCAGAACCACATTTGGTTTCGACTTGAGTAAAAACACGAGATCTAGTAAATTGTTTCACTTTAACGAGTGTCGGCCGCGAACTGAAAAGTGCAGCTCAGACGCAATACCCTAGATACTTTCACAGACGCAATCCAGACCGAACCATACCTTACTGGATTCCAAGTTTAATTGAAAACGCTTTATATAACCTTTTCTATTAATTGTTTAAAACCTTATCCTCCCCCGACCGCGTGCCGTGAAATGTTTCATTACGGTTGCGGATGGAAACTCGACAACCATTTAAATAAACAAAGATATTTGTGTTTGACCTAACTGAGTTCAACCTCACAACGCATAGCGGCTAATCATTGGATTGATTGTATTGAAATTAGTGATCGTACGTGTGGTGAATTTAACGCAATTCTACCAGAATGTAATTATAGACGTCGATGAGCGTGAAATACAGAATAATTGGAACACGTATACGTCGATACGGAAGCCTCAACCGATGAAATGCGATACAGATGTAATATGTTTATATATATTTTTATTTATTTAAACACACCATCAAATATTTTTATAGAAACACTAGCTGCTGCCCGCGGCTTCGCTCGCTTTATTCCGGAATAAAAGATAGCCTATGTCCGGCCCCGTGATACCATCAACCTCGCTGCCAAATTTCCCCGAGATCAGTTTAGCCGTTCTTGAGTTATAAATAGTGTAACTAACACGACTTTCTTTTATATATATAGATAGTGCAAAGATTGTACTATAAAA
Source organism: Eupithecia inturbata (assembly GCA_963662085.1). Taxonomy (NCBI): domain Eukaryota; kingdom Metazoa; phylum Arthropoda; class Insecta; order Lepidoptera; family Geometridae; genus Eupithecia; species Eupithecia inturbata. The sequence continues at coordinate 6,691,759 of OY759186.1, read as the reverse complement.
CGTGTATGCGCACACAGGCTACCACAACATTTGCATTAAGTGCACAAACAACATCTAAAATAAAGAAATACCTACAGTGAAAAAAGAAATAAAATAGAATAAGTAACAAGAAACAAATAGGTTAGAAGCTTTAAGACTACATCTTGATTTGACTAGATAGCAGATATGACTAAATCGCTTTCTGACTGAATCTCGATATGACCACATCGCGTTAGGACTAAATAGCTATCCGACTATATTATAGAGGTACATACGACCTGTTATCAGATTGACTTGATATCGATAAGATGTACCAATGGTATCTAAAAGTAGTACTTAGTTCATAAACACACTTCAGCATAGGTACTTTTTAAATAACTATATTTAAATATCAAACCACTTACTATGGAGTTCCGGAATCTATAAAATGAATTGAAAATACAAATATGTAGGTAAGCTAAAGCTAAAATTGTACAATATAACTATGTATATTATACACAATGTCCACACACCCACAGTTGTCTGTGGTACATGCGAAATACCAGAAAAATGTGAGTTAGGTTTATTTTCATACATAGACACTGAGTCTTTAAAAGCGTCAAGTTCAGGTACGAGTAATTTCTGAGATATAAAACTGTACTCATTACTGATTCTAATAAAAGGGACGTTAAGACCAACATGTTATTGAAGTTATAGGACTATAATCGACGTGATATCGATTATAAATACAGTTATAGTATTTTTTCAGATTACTTTTCTGTAGAGTCAGAATAATGTAACTAAAGCAACCAAGATACTTCCCACCTTTAAGCTAACTATTTACAGGTGAGCAAATGTTATTAATCTGTACCTAACGAACAAAGCGCATCGAACATTACTTGCCCAAGTATGTTGCAATTCTCGGTGTTCGAAGCTCACGGTACACGGCAAAGGTTTAACTCTATTATCGTGAAATACCGAAAGTGAGTCGGGTTCAAACGTGTGGTGAACTCCGTTCCCAGCTCTCTTTTGCCTTTTTTATTTTCTCCAGTACGGCTTAAATACTACATATAACTTTCTTTCATACTCATTCCGTTGTGAGGCACTTTGTATACTGGATACAATGGCGAGCAAGTGAGTTAGATTCTCTATAAATGTATTGAGTAGTCAAAGTAATCTAAACAGCAATATCCTATCGTACTGGTATGAGTTTTCCACCATCCCTCATTATACTAAACATAAAAGGAAACAGGCGAGTTCGTTTAACTAAATGCCGTTTTAAGTAAATGAGTTTCAATTCGTAGATTAGAGCCCTGTGTTCACTGGACTCGGGCTTAAAGTTAGTGTAGGTAAACTTGCTGGCTCAACTCCATAATCTGGATTTTTATGTTTCTAACATTCTAGGTAAATATTTCCCTTGAGTGTAAGTGTAGTTCTGACCATAAATGCTCCGTGCGGCGACCACACAGTGACTGGAGTCAAAAAGTAAGGGTATTAGGTACCTACTGCATTGTTTTCATTTTATTCTTTTTATAGTTTCATGAGTGCTCTGCTCATATGCGTCTCTCGTGTAATATGGATCTAGCCGGAGGGGTCAACGGTTGGTTAAGTTCGTGGCGTCTTGCCTAGTCTGAACTAATTAATTTTTTTGCTTCATAATAAGCAAACATCAGTAAGATTCTCGGGTACAATTTTTCCGCGCCTAAATTTCTACGAACCTTCTAAATATCTAGCCCTGTGAAATAATAAAAGTATTAGTATCTACTGCAACATTATTCTTGTTGTGTCGATACGAAAATCATTTGTTTTCATTTGACACAGTCGGCTTGAAACGCAGTGCTCCGTGCCGTCGTGACAATGACATGTATGCAAGACATATCAAGCCTACGTAGGCCTTCGTGCGTTTTATTTATAGACCTACACTGACATTGATCAGTTACCTAAAATAGAAAACGTTTCCTTTGAAGCTATCTCGCGTTGATAAAAATATTTATTCATGCAACAAATCATTTTATAATTGATACAGTGTAATATTTGGTAACTATTAAACACGGTTAGCCACAAAACAGCCGATCAGTCAGTTTATGATGGTATTTACATAGCAATTCATCCTATAAAGGATATTTTATAATTCACGGGTCGCAGAAAAGTAAAAAGCCAACATGACGCGGTTTCACATCCAAGTACTAACCGCGCCCAACAACGTTGCTTAACTTCGGTGATCGTTGTTCAACTTGGTAACGTCCATACTAGGTACCTTAATTGTTCAATTTATTTTATTTTTTTATTTGTTGTTATAGTGCCAAAAGTAATGCACACTCTGTAACAAAATTATTTCTATACCTATTACAGTTCAAGAGATAGCCTTAAGAAAGGTCGAGAAAAAATCACGGATTTTGTATGGTAGCCCCTTTACTTTAAATATTTATTTTATTTTTGTTATTTGTTCTTATAGCGGCCAGAAAAATACACATTCTGTGAAAATTTCTTACGGTTCATAAGATACAGCCCTCTAACAGACGGACGGACAGAAAGACAACAAAGGCTTAGTAATACGGTCCCGTTTTCACCCTTCGTGTACGGAACCTTGAAAAGGAATTTAAATTGCAATATTTTTAAGGGGTCACTTCAGTATTGCGTAGGGTAGATGCCCAGGAGACCTTCGTGTCCCACTGCCAAAAATCCCTACTTCCGAAACTTGTGTAGCCTTCAAACTAAACTAAATTTTAAACCGAAAAATGCTTGATTGCGATTTTCAGAAGTTACGATTTGGCTAGACATGTGTAAGTAATGCGTGTGATATCACAAACGTAATATTAAGCGTCGACGACGTACTGTAACCTCACGTGTCACCCAAAATCATCTAAGACGTCGAAGCATTACCCATCACATTTTAGGCACACATTACGCGAAGTTAGGTTTGGAGATTAAAATGCGAGCGAAGTGATGCATTACTTATTAACTAAGCAGGACTTTCGTCCATCCCTATAATATTCGCGCGGGCTCGGCTTCGTTCGTAATACTTCTTAGTTTGTATGGCATTTTGTTGCGTGCGAATGAGACCGCAATAGATAGAATGATCGAGTAGATGACACATTATGCGCCACAGTACAGCCAAGAAGAAAAATTAGTTAGGCATTCTAAAAATATGTATGTAGGTAATTATATTATCTAGTTCAACAATAATGTACATGTATGTTTGATTTTATTTGTATTAATGACATTGTTGGACTGAAGAATGTAAAAATGGGAATTAGGTACTTTTATTCAAAAAATGTACGTAGGTTCCTACTTAGGTACTTACCTATTTTATGACGACCGATGTGGCGCGGTGGGCGAAGGTCCACCTGCGACGCTGGAGGTTGCGGGTTCGATTCCTGCCTTGGAACAAATGTTTTGACGATCTGCAAATATTTGTTCCGGGTGTTCTGGGTATTTTCTATGCATAATAAAAAATACCTATCTAAGTAATATATTGTATTAAGTATATCAGTCATCTAGTACCCATAACACAAGCTCTGCTTAGCTTGGGGCTATATGATGCTGTGAGGATTGTCCAGCATTATTATTATTATTAGCCAGCAAAGTAAACATAGCTACTTGTACCTAGGTACTTTTAGTTTTGATAAGTTATTGTGATATCAGTTATAACAATAACCAAAAATCAGCATTACCTGTATTACCTACCACATGAATTACTAAACCAATCCGTACTCGAAAGCATATCGTTTCTATGGGAAGAAGCTAGATGTAGAAAGTAATAAAAAAAGAAAGCATTGTTTTTGGTAATTCTAATAATTATTACCTACTTATTACAACCATTCATAGCCGTGTCCGACATCACCGTGAACGGGTAATGTTTCGAGTAATGGTAATTTCACAAAGTGATATCACCTTGTCCTAATGCAATAGTAATATGGCATAGCGTTCTACTGTACTGTTTTGCGCATGTCTAGTTTCGGCATTGGGGCACGTATCACCACTGAGGGACTATTCGATCTTCACCCTGGATCTCGTTAATAGCGCAACATAACTTTTCTAAATATATTTAGTCACAGTTTTGGTGACTCACACAGCTATTGAAATCATGACTAAAGCCATTCACAATAAAGGAAGATACTAACCAGATAGTACGACTGTCACATAAAGTTTCGGGCGAGAACTAGTCGCGCTAAAGAGTACCGAACTTTATAGATTGAAATCTGTGCCTGCATTGTAGTCACAGACACCTAGCAACTTAAATGTTAAAGATTAACCAAACACTAGGATTATCAACAAGCATTAGTTTACAATCGTCCTTTAAACTAAAGTTTTGGTAGAGAATTGTATAAGAGCTGTATACTTATAGGTATTCTAGCTCGCCGATGTCCGTTTTTATTAACAACGATAACTAATTGACTACTGACCCGGAAATTCATTACAGAATGCGCGATTATCTAACGCATCGATACCTTCGTACGACTGTATAACAGCCAATAAAAATACGGAATAGTCTGTATAGACTGTGCTGGGCAGCAAAAGCCTCACCTGAGAATAATTCAGGACAATACATTTGGTAGCTTTCATGAAACATTTTACAAAGCCAAAATGTGTATGAAATATTTACTGATGATATTTTAATTACATTAATATGCCCACAAAATCTACCTATGAGTACCTGAAAAGCAATTTGCCGGTAACTATGCCTGGCAGTGAAGTATTCACATAAATCAATTTAGCGAATCGTTGCTGTACCTACCTATTCGGTGCTGAACTTTGGAACTTATTATGAGGTTGTTTTGGCAATAGCATAATCACTTGCTTTTGTTTCTAAAAGTTATGGCTTGTAAAATGGTTAATCATAAACTAGACGATCGGAGAAATGCAAACAATATTATTATAATTCCTTCGACCTTCCACTCGATGGACCGACGACATTGTAGCGGACGCAGGGAGTCGATGGATGGTTGCTCATTTGTGGCGTCGTTTGGGGTAGGCCTATGTCAAGCAGTGGACGTATACGGGCTGATGATGATGATGCTGATTTGTGGCGTCGTTTGGGGTAGGCCTATGTACAGCAGTGGACGTATACGGGCTGATGATGATGATGCTGATTTGTGGCGTCGTTTGGGGTAGGCCTATGTACAGCAGTGGACGTATACGGGCTGATGATGATGATGCTGATTTGTGGCGTCGTTTGGGGTAGGCCTATGTACAGCAGTGGACGTATACGGGCTGATGATGATGATGCTGATTTGTGGCGTCGTTTGGGGTAGGCCTATGTACAGCAGTGGACGTATACGGGCTGATGATGATGATGCTGATTTGTGGCGTCGTTTGGGGTAGGCCTATGTACAGCAGTGGACGTATACGGGCTGATGATGATGATGCTGATTTGTGGCGTCGTTTGGGGTAGGCCTATGTACAGCAGTGGACGTATACGGGCTGATGATGATGATGCTGATTTGTGGCGTCGTTTGGGGTAGGCCTATGTCAAGCAGTGGACGTATACGGGCTGATGATGATGATGCTGATTTGTGGCGTCGTTTGGGGTAGGCCTATGTCAAGCAGTGGACGTATACGGGCTGATGATGATGATGCTGATTTGTGGCGTCGTTTGGGGTAGGCCTATGTACAGCAGTGGACGTATACGGGCTGATGATGATGATGCTGATTTGTGGCGTCGTTTGGGGTAGGCCTATGTACAGCAGTGGACGTATACGGGCTGATGATGATGATGCTGATTTGTGGCGTCGTTTGGGGTAGGCCTATGTCAAGCAGTGGACGTATACGGGCTGATGATGATGATGCTGATTTGTGGCGTCGTTTGGGGTAGGCCTATGTCAAGCAGTGGACGTATACGGGCTGATGATGATGATGCTGATTTGTGGCGTCGTTTGGGGTAGGCCTATGTACAGCAGTGGACGTATACGGGCTGATGATGATGATGATGATTATTGTTTCGAATCGTTGCACTTTATTTTATAGCTCAATGCTAGATTGTTATTTTACTATTCTATTTTAAACATAACATGATTCGTTTCGATAGGCTAAATCCTATTTCAATAGGAAAATTCCCGATGCAAAATGAAATTAAAAATGATGCGTAATTTAATGCCCATACGTTTCACTTTCAGGCCGGTAGCGTAAGAGAGTGTAAAATTTATTTAATTCCAGTATACGGCGTAAGTCGAATTGAATGAAAATATCTGGCGTTCCGAAATCCCGCGAGGTTCCATTAATCGTTTTGATGTCACAGTATGGGACATTTAGTGTGACCCTTTTTATGTGCCGACCATCCCCGGATTCATGTCCTTAATCGCCGAATACCGAACGTCGAATAGCGAAAGCCAAAAGAGCCAAACTGCGTATCATCCAGAGCATTCAAATGACAGATATAGGTCGTTCCGACCTCACATTTTGCTATGGTTGTTGTATCAATAAATAAGTAAGCTGAAAACGCTTATGAATATGAAGTGGGGTTGTATATCGTAATCTATCTTATGACGAGTAATAACGACCCTACCTAATACAGTAAATGGAATTTATCTCGCAATCAAACTTACGCCAGAATAATTTTTCCAATCTACGTCTTTTGTTCTTGCCAACGTGAATTACGGGCCATATTAATTTTAAATCTAGCAAGTATGACTTTCCGGACTTTCAGGTCAAATGATATAAAAGGTTTTGAAAGTTTTAATCGATTGAATTCTTTATAATACTGTCTTCTTTTTCAATGCTTCAATGCATAGGTAGATTTATCATTGGAATATTATACCTACACTGAATTGTGTGCTTACTCAATTCCAGAGTCTTCAAAGCGCATTCGACTATTGCAAAAGAGATTTAATACGCCATTTCTGCATTCAGTGGGACAAAAATAAACTTAGCTATACAATTTCCTCGCAAAATCATTGTTTGGCAGAATAAACTGTTTACTTAGGACCTAGAAGATACATACGGTTTATAAAGTTTTATTTTTACGCTCTGGTCTGAATTTAAACTTACCATCCTTTTCGCATAGATTTACATAGACTTTGGAATGAATGTTAAAGTTTTAGTTACATTCATTCAGAATTAGGTGTAAGTCAAAATATTGGTGTTTAATGGTATCTAGCGTATAAAAATCCATTAACGGGATCAATAGCCTAGAGATTGGCCGCATCGCCAATTTCCCACTTCTGTTTGTGCAAGGCTGACCCAATTTAAACCAATTTGAAAGGTCAATTCAACCTGTACCTACTCCTCTGATTGTGTTTGGCTACAATTTAAAATAAAGCTGATTCAACTGATAAGGGTATTGTTAATCGAACCACCCTATCATGCAATTCAGGTATTGATTTCTCAGAATTATTATTAGCCTACTCATTTTATAAACCAACACAGTTTTTGTAAAAACCGTTTACCCACGTCAATTTGTTAAAACAACAAAGATAAAAGCTCTATCGGTCAATAATAAATCATTGTTTTAAACAACAATAGTTAGGTTACCTTACTAATCTTGTAAACAAATACACATATAATGCGAAAAAGTTGGACTACCTTCTGAATTATTAGTATTACGGGTTTCATCCTTTGGGTAGTTACTATAAGGTTAAGTCTTTTGCTGTTTATAAGTGTCCTAAGGTAAGGGTTGTTTTAAATACGCAGTATGTTTGACAGGTCAGCTGCAAGGGTCGGGCTACAGTGAGCCGGAGCCAGAGTTTCTCTCTCCTTTGGAGAATGTTACCTTGGCTTTAGGCCGGGATGTGCATTTCACATGCACTGTGAACCATCTTGGAGGTTATAAGGTGAGATTAGATGCAGTACCTAAGATATACATATTTAAAAATAACATAACTCTAACTCTTAAAGACATTTTAACAATGTCGATAAAGCTGAAATTGTTTCAGTTACCGCTCAAGTTGATTGACGATTTGAGGACCTAAGTTTAGAATCGTCAAGATTTAGCCCACAGCTATGGATTTTGGTAAAATACATATAAATATTGAGTAAAATTTGCAGGTTGCCTGGATAAAGTCGGATACAAAGACGATCCTGGCCATTCACACCCATATGGTGACCCTAAACCAGCGGTTGTCAGTCACACACAACGGACACAACACTTGGAAACTTTATATCAACAACGTGGAGCCGAAAGATTCTGGGACCTACATGTGCCAAATCAACACGGACCCTATGATGAGCCAGGTAAGTGCTATTTTCAAACGCATCGTTTGCTAACCTATCAAAGTGCCTTCACAAAAACATGGCTTCACTATTTGGCTCATAAAATTTAGTAACTAATATCGGTGGGTTGGATGTAGGAGTGGACTTGATGAAAATTGTCTTAAAGGTAGAGCATAGGTGTACCTAACGTATTACAAACTCATGTATGAAGTTAAGAAAGGAATTATATTAGTATTAGCCTGTACACTCCCACTGCTGGGCAAAGGCCTCCCTTTCCTCTATTGACTGCCGGCAGGATGAATAACCATCAAATATAAAACTTCAGAAAATATATTTTTTTCATTATTGCACACCGATATAAATTTGTCTGTAAAAAGCCGTGAGGCGAATAAATCCTGCGGATGCAGCTTTTCGCGGCGTTCTTTTATTACGGCACCAATAAAATCAATTATCATGACCAGCAGGACATATCAATTACCCGAAATGAGATCATAAAGGCCCGATATACCGGCGCAATCACGGCGTCATGTGATAGCGGTATATCACGTAACGTTTACACAATTCAGTAGCCATAACAGTTAATCATTTACACTATATCTCCATTTAATTATGGGTCTGGTGCTTATCAATAATGGTCGGTAATTACAATCAGTTTCCGTCTGGGGCGGGGGCGGGCGCGGAAGCTTTGGCTAATATTAAAATTTATGCAATCGATCCGATCGCCAGCTTGCATCCCTGTATCTGCACGGAGCCACGTCACGTGCCAAACGTTTTGCCAGGAGAGATGATATCGCAGCTCCCTTGTCTGGGATTTCCACTTTTATCTGATTCTTGCGAAGCGAAAAAAACTATTCGTAATACGAAATCTAAGTGAACTTGGCTCGGAGATTCGTCTGTATCATTTTAAATTGGTGACTGTATTTCGCGTCGGGAATATCTTTACAATTAACCAAAAGCTAGGTAGGCTACTTGATTTCACGTGAGTTCAGCAGGTAGGTGTCGGAATGGGAAATTGGAAATTGTTTCACAAACTACCAGCAAACTCAACCTCGTCATTTAGTGTCAAGGAAGAAAATTGTGAAGGGAGAGTTCGCTCACACGTCAGCCATACCACCCTGATCGAGATACAATACGGAGCTTCAAGGCTTTGTGTATTTTGAAGCCATGCGAATCCGAGTTTCTATTTCACGTATTGATTTGGTCTGTACCCTCTTATCAATGATCAGTTGTTATCTAACACATTATCCTATTGTGACGAAATTATAGAAACAGCCTAGAAGCCAATGTACTTATTTGTAGGTTATCCCTCGTAATTGGCTGTTCTGGGTAATTTCTATGTATAATAAAAAATATCTATCTATGTATGTATGTATTAAGCATAACAGTTATCTAGTACGCATAACACAATCTCTGCTTAGCTTGACGTTAGATGATGTTGTGTGGATTGCCCAGCAATAATTAGATATTTATTTAATACACAGATCTTGTACTTGACTGTATATTATTTGGGACTTCGGTCCAGTTAAAGGTCTATAAGATTTTTAGTGATTAATTAAATTGGAAAACCTGGAACATGTATAGTTTTTTGATGCTAATAATACTTACAAAATACTTCCACTATACCAAATCATCTCGATGAACTCCTTATACATCCACTCGTATTGTACTATATTAATTATGTAGTCAGGAGAAACAATTAATCAATAGCTGCGCCCCGCGGCTGCGCTCGCGTGGAAATTGATTGCACACGCCCTAAGGGTAGTTTTGTAAAAATAAAATACGTGTATCATTATTTACTTTATAGCTTATACCGAATTTTACTACCCTTTTTAACCCCTCAAAGGTTAATATTTTAAAATTAGTTTAGATTAGATAGACACACCAAATTTCATCTAAATAGGTTAGTAGTAGTAGGTAGTTCATCTAATAGGTTAATAGGATTTACGGAGATAAGTGGTAACAAACATTTACACGAACTTTCGCATTAAATATTAGTATGATTCTGCTCGCTAGCACAACATTTATAAGGTAATTAAGCATCGTGCGAAGTTTTCCGTCTTCCAGTTGGTTTCAAATTACATGTGGTTGGTCGAAAGCTTCTAAAACTATTGTTTTAATTCTGTAAAAGCTCAAAGCAGAACAAACTTGTCTCGCTTTTGCCATTCAGATATTTTGGAGCGCATTCCTAAAGTGGAGTTCAGTTAGGTAGATATATCAAAATAGGTGGGTATTTCAGTAATTTAACTAACTAAGCTTAATTCTCAAAACATTTACCAGCACACCTTTGTGCAGGCCGGATTCAGCGTTCTGTATGGAATTTCGTCAAGTCGTGGAATTCGCACGCTTGGCAAAGAGCGGTGGTTGCGGAATGCCACCGCGACATCTTCATGCGGCATAGACAACTTTACAAATGCTCAACGGACACTGCTTACATTATTATTGTAACTAGGATTTGTAATTGGAGGAGGCAAATCCTTATGGTATTTTAGATCGGTAATCTCCATACCTATCTCCATCCGATCCATAACCAGCAGCAACCTACTATACAGAACAGTTTTAACAAGGTGTGAAAGCTTCACAGGTCAACTGTACAAATTGAACAAAACTAGATTTTTACACTGGACACCAGGCAATGTCAGCGCTGGTTTTTTTAAGTATGTTTTCATATAAAACAAAACTTAACAAAATGTAATATAAAATGTTGTATTACTTATACTGCTTCAAAATAAGTCAGAAAGTTATAGTAAACAAAATATGCATTTTGCACAGAAACCAGCGCAGCTATAAACCCTCATAATCATAGTTTCAAAAACACGTTTCTACAACAACAGCTCTACACGGATTGTAGCAGTTATACTCTTAGTTCTTTGTAGAAGTTGTCTCAAATTAAATTGTTAAAACTTCCTTCTTGCAATATTTAAAACTGTCTAGGGTCAGATAACTCGCTCTTTTTAATTTTAAAATGTAAACTTGTGATTACGTATTCAGGTTCTGCTCGCCTGTTCTTATGTAAATTAAAAGTTTAACTTGCGAATAACTCTGAACTTATTCTGTCTTTTTTTGACTTTAGCTAGGTGCCCTAATTTATTTGCTATTAATGCATGATCCGTTGAAGTTCTAGGAGTATTTTTCCAAAAGTTTCTTATCTTATTTGTTTTATTGAAAAGCACAGTTTATTCCATTAAGACAAAGTTACCTAAAATGAGACTCAACTTATTTCCCGAGCATTATTTGCTTAGGAGCCGGTTCACTGTTGCGGCAAATTTGTATTGTCAGGATTTGTTTATCTTTGAATCCGCTTTCATCGAGAGATTTTGGTAATTATGCTGTCGATAGGGCAAGTCAGAATTTAATCTGGCAAAAGTGTACGTTTTAATACCACAGATTGTAATAACCATGAAATAACGATACAGCCGATCATCATTAATGGCTCGGGTTCTGGAAATCAAATAAATATTGACCTACTAATTGTTTTTGCGGCATTGATGGCGTATTTCGTTGACAGAAGCGTTGATGGACGATCACGTTTTTGTAACCCTAACCCTTTTCCCGCCATTCACCAAGATCATATTTCGATACAGTGAAGATCGTCGGAAAAACGTTTTATTTTCAGAAATTTATGGCTCAACTCACAAACTCTCTGAATTTCAAGTAATTCCAAGTCCACATTTAAATCCGCTTTAATAGCAAATACTTTGCATAACTTAAACAAAGCAATCTCATAATTGCAAATCAATACGGGAACAATTCGTAAGCCTCTAGAACTGTATTAAATTAAAGTATTAATGGTTCCAAAGGCTTTAAATGTAACTCTCTTTAGGCGCATTTTTACGTGCCTACAGCGGGGTAAGTCTACATAATGCACGGTATAAATAAGCCTTCAACCGGCTGTTAGCGCCGAAGGGTATTTTCAATATGGGTAATTTCGCTTGGAACACAAATACTTTAGCGCTTTATTGCATACTCCAGGATTAACTCGGCATATGAGCGTTGAAAAACGACTGAGCAGCTACTAGCTCCAGTTACATACAAAAACTCGCCGGCATTTTATCTTAATTACTTAGAAATCTTTGTGAGAGAAAATCCTTACCCTTACGCTGTCCATCGTCGCGTAACTTTATGAGCGGATTACTTTTATGGCCCGGATTAAAGTCCCATTTGTGAAATGTTTACGGCCTGCAATGGACGGTTATGCCTTAGATATTCTAATATATGGACTATGTACCCATGTCATTTCACATATTCGTACACAAGTTAGTTATATAACTAGTAGGTATCTAATAGGTATGCCAGAATTGGGTTGAGACTAATATTATTAAAGATATTTCCTAAATTCGGGCCCAGTTCTAAAGTTTATGATAAGTAATTTCGACATCTTATGCAATAATATTTGAGGAATTTTCATAACGAAAGCTCTGCAATTTAGCAGGTAGGCAAAAGGCTTTCACGTATTTGTAAAGGTCAGCGGTGAAATAGCGTCCAAATCAGAGAGCGGAACCGGAAATATTACATCGCCGGTTAATAATGAAATTGTGGGCTACGTGATATTGAAAAATCTATCCAGAAAAAGCACATTATTAAAAAACAAATTTTTGCTTGGGGCTTCGCATTGTTTCTATAGAAACGTTTATAGGTTATTTCAATCTCATGAGATCTGGTTTACGGGATAAAAGAAGCCTATGAATTATTCAAGGTCAAGACCTAAACCTATGCAAAATTTCAGCCAAAGCAGTTCAGTTGTTTTATAATATTAGCGTGATGTGATAACACAAAAAGCTTTTTAATAAACATGCAGTAGCATGGCAAACAATATTGAGCTGTTAGGTCCACAAGCATTTACAAGGCGTTGGGCTGAATCCCCCGGCTAAGGAGCTTCATTCTTGGCACCATAAACACATTCTTCGACACATAGTTCCCCGTGATGTCGCAACTAAGGCCGCCGTTATAAACACTTAACACGCTTCTGAAGGAATTTGTTACACTGCTACGCCGCCGTGTACCTGCGTACCATTCCACGCTGTAACATAATTATTCCTCCTACATTTAATATATTCAAAGCCAAAGCTTAGTAGCAGACACCTAAAACCCAGGCGCGTCTAAATATTGTGGCGAGGCTTAACTTCCTATACTGGATTTACGATGCTCATAGGATTTAGAAACAAGCTAGCTAGAATATTACGCGTATCTTAATTAATTATCGCTATAACAATATTAAGCTACACGTTGGTTGACTAACTCTTGAAGACTATTTTTTTAATAGACGTAAGGACTCGTGTGTGCTTGTATGTTGATGACTTACCTATATTAGGTATCTGGATTAAATATTGATAAGCAGGAAGCAGGTTGGGTAAGGGAGGCACTTGATCGTCCATATGAGATAAGATGCGGTATTAAGTAAACAATTGGAAAGGATAATGCCCGAAATGCGGAGCGCTCCTTCCAACCAGATTCTTGCGTAAATCGGATAACGTGCCAAATCTTGTAGGTCTGAAGTGAAATAAATAATAAATAACGTTAGTATGGGGGCAATAAAGGAATCAACAAGTGAATTATTTCTTCAAACATTGCCAACGTTACTCAGCATTTCTTTGTTGAACCGGGCTACAGGTGCGTGCTGGGGGTATAGTATTTACCTTTTTCATAAGAGCTCAGTAAAAATACATTAATTATGTCATGCAAAAACAAGCCAAACAACCTTTTTCCATTCCAGTTTTACATTCATATTTTCAGTGATAATTTTTGGATTTTGTTCAGCTTACTTATAGTAACAAATTCATTGCTCAGAGATCTTAGGCCCAAAGCTTGCTCGGTCATCGATCTATGCATAGATCTATGACTGATATGATCTATGATGGTATATACCTCAACCTGTCCTTATAAGCTAGTGCAATAAACAAGGCATTAATTAGAATCATTAATTTTGAAACCAGCCCGATAAGATGAATTTTAAAAATAATATTTGTTTATTCGAGCTAAACATTCGGGGTGAAATTATCAGCAAGATTATAAAGGCGGCAATATTTCTCATAACAGCGTCAGATGGAGTGTCCTAGCTCAAAAAAAATTGGTCGTACTAGGTACACGAAACTAATCGTAAAAACAAAAAAAAAAACAGGGAAAAGAGCCAACATTTCAACTGTCTGTCCAAATCGCTTATCTACTTAGCTATGTTTAACTTTCCTGGCCCTTACTTTGTTAGCATGGGTTTATGACGTAACGTATGTAGGTAATATGTTAGAAGAGTTTTCGAGTTTGTTCTTAGAAGGTATGTGTTCAACCATTGTTTGAAGATACTTTATAACAGAGAATTAACTAAGAGTCAACACTTTTCTGGCTTCGTTTTTAGGGTTTCGAGATCGGTTTCGAAATCCTTACGGTCTGTCCTTTTTTAGCTTTGTCCTTTTTTCCCCCTCTTTAATATTTCAGAAACTACCCCAGTTATTAACTAAAAATTTAAAACGAATTTAAATAATATATTTCGTGAGCCTGTACAAATTAAAAAAAACAGATTTAAAGAAAAGAAATGAAAAATTAAAATGAATATTTTCAGTACAAATTGTGATGTCGAAATTTTAAGAGATCTACAAGGTAAAGTCAAATGAAAGGTATCGATTTGTAAATTTCAAATACTTGAAATTTCTATATTTTTTATTCTATATGTATATTGAAATATTTTGAAAAAAGTCGAAATATTACCCATTCTCCGAAGTTTGCAGAGCGGTACATCCTAAATGTATGTAGCGTTTGTAGATATGGATCAATATTTTATAGGAAAAACATAGAAAAAGTAGAACACTTTCTGAAAAGTGGTCAAAGAGGGGAATAATTTTCAAAAGTTCGAAATATATATTATTATACTATTACCCCCTAATCTCCAAAGTTTGCAAAGCGATCCATCTGAAATGTTTGTTGGTACCTAATATTTTTAGGTATTCATTAAATAGCGAAGTATCTAACCGATACTTTTAGTACATCCATACTCATATTATAAATTCTAAAGTAACTCTGTCTGTCTGTTATTACCAGTTCTCGCCTAAATGGCTGTACGGATCTTTATGAAATTTGGCAGGGAGGTAAATGGTATCCCGAGGACGGACATAGGCTACTTTTTATCTTGGAAAAAAGCGTGTGAAGTCGCGGGCAGCAGCTAGTATTTGTATAATTGACAAACGATCGAAATCCTCGGCGCGCGAGTTACACTCGCACTTATAATTCTAATTCTAAGTGAGATCTGCACGGACATCACGCATGGGAGTGTATTATACATTGTCCCCTTGCCTAAACAGGCCCTAACCAGCCCAGCTCCTTGAAGTTCCGGGGCAGGACTTTTGGTGACTGAGAGCTTCGTTTCAGATTTTCTGTGGGTGAGGATAGGGTTGATGCCTCAATGAGACTCGCATCCTCTGAGATCTGAGTCTAGCATCCTCTGTGGCCGTGCAGTGTAGCACAACGTGTTCTACAGTCTTTTCTTCTTGGAAACTGATACGACACATGCTGCTGTCTGTAGCTCCAGTCTTGAAAAGATGATGGTTCAGTTCGCAGTGACCTGTGATGATACCCACCATCGTTTTTAGGTCCTCGCGGCTCATCTTGAACATAGTGTTTGTGGTTTTCCTATATTTGGAGGGGAATATTGATTTAGTATGCTTACAGTCTGGTCGATGCTCCCATAGTTTTTGGTGGTCTTTTTCTGAGGTAAGTTTTAGTCTATTTTTGACTTCTGCTCTGGGGGGGTCGAAAAACCTATATCTTGTTGTGTTGGTGTTTGTCTCGCTCCTTCCTTTGCTAGTCTGTCTGCATTTATGTTGCCTGGGCAACATAAATGCCCAGGCAACGTAAATCCTGTGTTTAGAAAGATCTTGCAGAGCGTTGTGGCATTCTACAATTGCTTTTGACCTTGTGTATGTCCTTTGAATGCGTTTATTAGCGCAGCGCTGTCTTTTTTGAAGACCAGCTGTATCCGTCTGGTTGGCTCTTTGATGGTTGTTTCCAGAAGCATATCATTTGCTGCCAGTTGGATTCACAATGTTTTTACGCCTGAAAAGCCATGGTAGCTGAGTTTAGTGGTTGGACCTCTTGAGAGTCCGATTTCAGGACAAGAGCAGCCACAGCCAGCTCCTGTTTTATTTTTGGACCCATCTGTGTAGATGTGATATATGGTGACGTCATTGAGGTGATCGCTTCTACGTTGTCTTCATAAGGTCTTACCGGTTATGTACGTAGACGCTACTCTGTCGGTGCCATTCGCTGCCTCTGGAATTGCAGTAATGGCTTTGCGTACTATTCTGCAGTGGTTTGTTAGGCCTGATTCGCCTTTTCACTTGTTTGTTGATTTTATTCTTAGGGACGCTGCCATTGCTTCCTGCTGTATGTGAACATGCGAAGGCGTTATGCTGTTTTATGTCCAGTGTTGCTGATGGGGTTGTTTTCCTGCATCCACAGTCTTTGAACTTGCTGTAAAATTACAGCAAGTTCAAAGACTGTCACCATATATAAATATATATGGTGGCGATTAAGTTTGTTCTAGGCCACCATACTTATAGCACCGTAGGTTAGCACTGAGCGGACCATGACTGTATACAGCCATAGGCACAGCTTAAGCTTGAGGCCCCAGTCCTTGCTCACCACTCGCGTGCATTACTTTCGCACTTGACGGTTCTTGTTAATTTTATTTGTTGTATTTTAAACTACAGTTCAACTTATTGAGGTAGTTTGAGGTAAAAAGTGGATTGGTTTGTAGCATAGTGATGGGTTCTATTAGAAATCCTGAACCAATCAAGGATTCGATACACTCGTTCTTCAAGTACTTACCGCTCCTATAGAAAACACTCGCATTAGCTCCTACTAACCTAAACAGCTATTAAAAAGATTCGGCACGTAGCAATAGATTTTACCCTTAAAAAGGATCCGGTCACTGAAAGTTAGGGAATCAGAAAGGTGAAGGATTTAGTGTGCCTCGAGCAGGGGCTTTTTACATGTAATTTGCAACGTAAACCTCGTTTCACTCTAGAAGGTTGAAATTGCACGTCCGTCTCGCTGGCTCGTCACC
The DNA here is from genome assembly GCA_963662085.1 of Eupithecia inturbata. Taxonomy (NCBI): domain Eukaryota; kingdom Metazoa; phylum Arthropoda; class Insecta; order Lepidoptera; family Geometridae; genus Eupithecia; species Eupithecia inturbata. Next base: position 6,674,604 of record OY759186.1, on the reverse strand, counting down.
TAAATAGTAGCGTAGCCCACGTCATGACCTTTCTTCGTAGGAATGTTTTACTCGGGAAACAAACGACTCACTTACCTGTTGAAGCCTACCTACTCGACAGAGAACCTTCCGATCTGTAACAAAACGAACAAATTGAAACGTGACTTGCTTTACTAGTACGAGTTTTTTTTATTATAATAATTTCGTATTCAGCTCGTGTAATGAATTGGGTCGTGTTACAATTTTATCGACTTGTTCTATTTTTCTGCAAAATATGAATCGAATAAACTTTTCGGGAGGTAACTTGATAGCCTTTGTTTATGTTTACCGAATATAAAAATATTTTCGCTCTTTTTGATTTACCTTGGTTATATTGTCCTAAGTTTTATATTTTCATTGATTAATAATTAATAACTTTTAGGCGATACAATTATTAATTATTTCAGCAAACAGTTTGCTTACTGCAAACTAAAAATCTCGATAATACAACAAATTGGTTGACTCGTGACTTGCAAATGTAGACGTGCCAGTGCACGCACGCTAAACACAGCTACGAACAACCTATGCTACAGAGTCTCATCTCTGACAATGGTATAACATAAAGCTATATTTATTTTTACACAGAGGTCGTAGCGAATGTAAATTTGCGACGTACTCGACTCGCTGTGCACCGCGTATTTGCATAATTCATGTGACACGAGCCGTCTCCAAGAATTTACACTGCAGCGAAACGAGAATATAGAAAACGCCACACTTTATCATATTCTTACAGGGAAATTGTAGATATGAGTTTTATATCAGCTTTTGCTGTAAGCGCCTCGTGAGTCTCTTATTTTTGTTCTGTAAATGTTAACACAACCTTACTTGGTTGCCATATCCGAAAACAACTTTAACTCGTCAATCTTTGGGTGGTATAAAGTGGCTAGATAAAGCTTGGAGCTCAGAGCGTGAATATTCGTAGTTTATCATAGGAATGCTATTATCGATAGAAATTTGTAAGGTGCAAAAAAATGGATTTTTTCTTCAAGCTTTTGCTGCTTTTACTTCATAGAGTAGGGACGTACCTGTACCACATGTGGCTGAGCACGCTTTTCAAAATTTGCAATATTTTTTTCGATTCTCTACTCGTATAAGTACTCTCATGTTGGTACAGGATTCATCACAGCAGCATTTACGTGGATAAAAAAGCATTTATTTACTAAATATTACCCCTACTTAAACACGCAGTTATGCTATTTTTATTTTCCTTACAAGACACAACTGTGAATTATTCAGTAAACATCCATGTGACCTTGTTTATAACCCATGTATAAAATAACCGTAGCCACCCGCTTACCTACAATCTGCGTAGCAATTTCGCAGTAGGTACCTGAGACGGACAAATGCCGGGGTATCCCGTCACTCCACGAGTCCCGGAATTTTGTCAAAGCCCTGTTCCCGACCCGGAATGGGGACAATACGTCTTCATGCAACATTCACGGACCTCTGCCCTTACATTATTACAATGAGGAACACAACCTATATAAACCACGAGATTCCGATCGCTTCGGTATGCGAGGCAACCCAAACTGATGAACTTTCGTATAGAATGATTTATGTAGGCTGTCGGTGAAATATGTAATGATTAAAATGACGAGTTTGTTCTGCAATAATAGGTCCTAAACTGCAAACACGAGTGTTTTCTCGTGGGAGCGCGTTGTAATAACTGTTCCCTTTGTCTGGGTAGTGGGTGATAGTACATTTGTAATGTGCCCGATTAATAGTGTCGGGAACTTGCGTTCAAGTTCATTTAATGGAGTCTACACACCAAAGTTGGCTGGAGTCGGGACGCCGACAAGTTGACATTAAACTGTCGGCTGTTTACAACATTCATACACTGAAATGTCACACCAACCCGCTGGGCTGTGTCGCCGACTTCAGTGTGTTGATTCCATTACTGTCTTGTGCACTGAAACTGGTGGTTAATGAACTCCAACAAATTGAGAGCGTGTATAGAGAGCATAATGCGTAGAGTGGCTTTGTCGTAGCGGCTATGCCGTAGGACGTGCAACGGCGTAGCATGTGCTACGTTTCGTAGCAAATTAGAAATTGCGGAGATAATATTCTCACACGATGATATGTCTGCATTGACAGCAAAGGCCTTATTTTAATGGATAGTAAGATTCATCGTAGGCATAACAGGATTATTCGATGTGAAAGAAATAAAACTAAATATGTACATATATTAACTTCAAATTTATGGATATTAACACATTTTTTTTTAGTTTCACGATATAAAAGTAATCCATCAGACAGAAAATATTTAAAAAGACCATCATGTAAGTATTTTCAAACAATAAAAAACCGAAATAATTATTAAAACGGTTAACATTTAGCGGAAATAACGATATTAGAATTTTAACATTTCGAATTCATAACCCTGCGGACCGAACTGGGACTGACACGAAAATAAGCCTTTTTAACTTTGTTCACCAGATGGGTCACCTCTCGGTGGTGATTCCACCAGACATCGCAGATGAGGACGGTTCCGAAGCGAGCGCCCCTGAAGGAGGTTCAGTGGAACTTCACTGCTCGGCTACGGGAGTACCTGAGCCTATCATCTCTTGGAAGAGAACTGGGGGTAGGAACATTGTCTTTCGCAATGAAGACGGGAAGGAAGAGAAAGGTAACTTTACTTTTAATGTTGTGATCGTTGTATTATAAAGTTATTCAGCATTTTTCCACGGGACCGGCAAGATGTATGAAGCAGTGCCGTTGCCGGCACTGGTATTTGGAAAAACACGCCATATATTTCATAGATTTTGCTTTTGCTAGCGACGTGCCGGTGCAGTACCGACCAGTGGAAAAACGCCTATTAAATGATCGATACGACGAATGTAAAGAAAAACAAATAACTCACAGACAAAATCAGTTTTCAATCTCCAAAAAAGATAATTCGGCTCTAATAAAGTAGTACAACTTCGGATTAACGGATTAAGAGTCATTCACTTTTACTGATAAATAAAATATAAACAGGCAAAAGCTTTCTTTTTTGCATGTGATAATGCTGATTTCACAATAGTAAAATATTTATATATGAAAACTGCCTGAATATTTTTTTAAAACTGATACTACATGGAACTTTAAATCTGATTGAAATTTATTGGTGAAATTAAGCTGTAAATGTACATAATGCCAAAGATTGATTAACCGATGTCACGGTTTCATTTAATCGAATGGTTTTCAACGATCAGGGTAAATATGATTTAGGTGATTAATGGTAATTTTGCACGTATGATGTTGTTGATTTGATGTTGTATAGAGGTCATGTGCATGTTTTTTGGTCGGATTTCCATACCATTCTGTACATAATAATTATGAAGAAGATTCGAAGGTATCATGACATTGGGATGTGAATACGCTGGAGCTATCGTTGTCCACGAATTTCAAAAGGCCTAGTAATCTAAAAAAAAACGGAGTAAAATTGTTCACTGGGAAATGTCACAGCCATTAAAGTGAAAAATAGACCGTCAATTTCCCCGTTGAATTTCATTCGCATCAGTGAGATCCAGCTAAGAGGTAAAAAAGAAACAAGACTTATTTTGCATTCAAAGCCCGCCCGAAGCGGGCGCAGGTGTTCGCGTGGTTAAAACATTGGAGTTTTATGGGATTTATTAAGATATTGCTTTAAGATATTGGAGGATTTAATTCGTTGTAAAATAAATAGCTAATCAATTTGCAAAAACAGATCTCCAGCTCAGCTTAGGCGGGGCTGAAGGAATTCATTTTATAACACATGAATTTTGTAGGTTCGTCCAGCTCGGCGTGGACATGAAGTGTGCAAGGTTACAATTAAATGCATCGAATTTTTAACGTCAAATCTTTGGCGCGTTTAGTTTGGAGAGTTGGGTTAACCAGCTAAAGGCCTCTCTTATTCTATTTCGTACATAGTTTATAAGAATCGATAAAAATATTCTTTGTTTACTGATTTTGCTGATTTTGATGATTTGATCGATTGATTGTTATTAAATTATTAATTTAGAATAACATAAATGGGTTGATAGTCCTATAAACTCCTTTAAACATTGCGATCACTTTCGTTTCGTTTACATTTCAATATTAATTTTGCAAGGCTTCGGGAAAGTTTACTGAAAAATGTTTTCATCAAGATTTTTATATAGTAAACAAAACAGAGGAGCAGAGAACACAACTAATTTCTACTGAAAAAACATGTTCAAAGAACTCAATTACAACTTAAACAAAATATTGCAGTCATTCGGGTTTCGGTCAGGAAATTAAACGAACGGCTTACCGGGAACCTGACAAAAGGTTGTTATCTCTCATAGTTATAATGACATACCCTTCACCACCCAAACACTAGGCCAAAAGACGCAACATAAAGCAATTATAGAGGTAGTACTCATTGCAACGTATACACACACGTTTTCTGTTTAATGGTGTATAATTCAGTGATCTAATTTATACCGTAGCATAAAATGTATTAGGTACAAAATTGCCGATCCCCAGTGGTTAGCTTAAAACCTTTTTGGTGCGGTGTTTTACGAATTTGACCCGTTTTATTTAAGCCATTAAGCGTAAACAAAAGACTGGCGGCCCTCAGTAAACGGAGGGAGGTTGTAATAGTTAACAGAGTGGTGGAGCCGGCTCTGCCTTTGTATTAATTGGACATGTTAAACACGCTTCGCTTAATGTGTAAGAATAGCATTTGGAATAGCTATTCCCGTTTTCTTTTTAATTTTCTTTTCTTTCTCGTGAAGATAATGCCGTACTTATTGTGGAATACATTTATTCTGAAAAGCATTAGTAGTCCCTCAAGATATTTATAATTATTTCGCTGATTAAAATCAATATCAATTCATTCATATTATTAGTTACTGAGTTTACATACATAGTTAGTTACTGAGTTATGAATGTCCGGTATGGGATCTTAATTGACATTAATACATTATTCAGTTTCTCGAATATTAATTAATATTGCATCAAAGCAAGCCATTCTAAGGGTAATGAGTTACCGAAACATGTTTTCTTTAAGGTTGTGAAAAAAGAGTAATCCAAGATATTGCACTGACCTATTATGTAAACGTTAACTTTCCAAAGTTAAGATTGCAGCGTCACAGCTTAAGATATTTCAAGTAAATAACTTTGAACTTAAGTTCTAGACTAATCAAATTCGTATTGTTGTTGAATATTTAGCAATTCTGTCAATTAAAATGTGTTTAGTGGAGAGAAATGTCGGCTAGAGTATTAAATCGGAAAACAATTAGACTGTTCGCAACAATAACTGGGAATTGCTGAGTCGAGCTGACGTCTGGAGTAACAAGTTGCCAACGACATGTCGCCCCCGACTTTATAACCCGTTCATAAAACTCAATTTCATACAAGCCTTGCTTCAGATTAAAGACATAAGGGTGCAGTTACACTGTGAGTATAAAATAACGTAACCTTACTCCGAATTAAAAGTTCTTATTCTATAGACAGATACAAATAAGTTCATATTCATATCATTTACTGTGATTTTATGCGTACAGGTGATCTTAGGTGTATGTAGTCTTAGTGGGTAGGTATACAATGCATAAACACCCTGTCAGGGCTCTACAATTATTGTGGGTTTGCTCTTGCTAGATTGATAACTTTGATACTTCATATTTATAGGATTAATTTATTTAGGATTGAAGTGCAACATATACCTACTCAGAAATATACCTACTGCAAAGGAGCTTTCTTTTCTGCAGCTGACTAAAGATCGTCTGGCAGTGCAGATAATTTCAAATATCTATGTAAAGTATTTTATTTACAAAACTGACTCACCAGCATAAATATGTCAAAGTGAGTTTAATATGCGTTGATGTAGACGCGATACTAGCAAGTAGCGACACGTAACTTGAGTTACTGGTACGCTCCGCGCCAGAAACACGCATGTGTATCGTAGGCATAACGTACAGCCAGTATTTTATGTCCGCGCTCACAATTTAGGAGCAGGGGGCCGCTATAATAAAGCAATAAATTATTTCCATTTAAATTTAATTTGACACAAGTCGTTAAATGGGTAATGCTGTGAATGCTGTCGCGTTGTTTTGTTTGATTAAACTGTACGCAGGAAATGTGGAAACTAGTACAATGTCAGAAGACGGCGACGCTATTGTGTAGCACAATATGCCACTGCAATTTAGTATTTCTTGCTTTGCTTACGTTCATCAGAAAATCAAGGAATGTTGATGTGCTATAAAAACTTTCGTAGTTTGACGAATTCATTAAGAATGTAAGCGGGTTAGGGGATAAAACGTTGGTGTTCTTCCAACACAAACTAGGTTCGTAGTTAACCCGCTTGGGTACATTCACAATGAATGCTGTATGTTTTTGGCAGCGCATATTGAAGGGCTTCGTAATGATCGTTGTTAATTTGATCTGTGTTTTGGTTTGTTATGAGGTTATGCTTGAAAATCACGAGAATTTTAAAGAAGATCGATCCTTTTCTTTAGAAACTAAACTAATTTGAGATTCGACTAGTGGAAAACCTACAAAGTTCAAGCAGTTACTTCCATAACATTCTCTGTAATATGTTACCCACTCCTTTTACGATTATTACGCTCGATCAACTCATTTCTGGTCCCTTTATTTATATGAAGTAACATTACAGCTAAATGTTATTGAGTACATTATCTTGAACAGAACAGCGCATTCCTTCCATCTCTTTTCAATAACTTGCGAAAGAGCTCTTCGGTAATGCTATTTAAATATGCTCAATATTTTTCTTAGGATTTGTCAAGTAACTCTCGTAAAAATTTACATATTGTGCTCCTTCTTATAGGGGTGCTAAGCGGTGTATTTTTTATGAATAATACGGGAAAGATGTTCGAGCTATATTTTTATCAAAATTGATTGTGGTATTGTGTTTCATTCATTTATATTCTGGAAGAGTTATTGCGCTTTGATCGGTTTTTCTAGAAAACCTTATGTTATCTTGTTAACTATTATAAGACAGGCACCTCTCGCTAAAGAGCTCTGATTGGTGTAACAAGCCGCATTTATCTAATGAGAACTATAAAAACCATGAAGTCAGGGCCTTCGAAGGATGATTTTAATAAACATACCTAGTATGCTGAGTTCAAACTCACACATAATTAGAAATATGTGAAAATCGTCGACCACAGTCGGAGCCTTCTGACTTCGCAACATGCTTAGGCTAACCTACATCACTCTGTCAACTGCTAACCGTTCTCACAATCATACATTCTCATACCATAACAGTGTAGCGTAGGGTAAAATAGGAATAGTCGGCTCGGTGTTGATACAAATTACAAATGCTTTATTGAACTTTTTTTTTGTATAACATTACAGTTTTTTTTTACCTTCAGATTTTATACAGTATACTAGTCTATCTATACCTACATACGACGTAACAGCAAAGATACAAGATAACATGAACTTTAACACGACACACCATGCAAAGAGAGTGAATACTTTTTTAAGTGGAATGGTGGTAACAATCGCTTTGCCGATAATAATAATAAAAAAATTGTGAACTCACATGGTGTGTCGTGTTAACTTAAGTAGGTAAGTACTCAAATTATAAAGTTACTCATTGCCAAAAACTATATCTTCAGAAAGTCACTATTAGTTATTCATAGGCTAAATATTCAGCTAAATTTTCAGGCTATAACTAGCTATAAGAATTTGAACTTGTGTTTTTTTGGCACAAGTACACGTATCCCACCTGGGGCGTTAATCCAAACTTTACCCCACCCATAACACATTACCGTGTGTTTACGTGCAGTTGTGGAAAGTTTCGTCGGCTCGACGCTCGCGCTGAAGAATCTCCGGCGGGCCGACATGGGCACTTATCTGTGCATCGCGGCCAACGGGATTCCACCTACTAAAAGCCGCCGCTACGAAGTCGCCGTGCATTGTGAGTTACGCTTTAACTACTTTAACAAACATTTTGGTAGTTTAGTGTTCGTGTATAGGTACACTCATGGTTCACTCAAAATGTTGATAAGTGTTCGACGGCAAAGTTGTAGGTGGGTGAACAATATTTTTTAAACAGGGGCCCGTACTCGTATAAACGAATATCATTCTAATCTAAAGGGTGAGTATGTTTCTAGATAGTACCGAGACATGATCGTGACGTCTATAGTACAGCGCCTCTATTGTGCGGCTGGGGAACTACGCAAATCCCATACACAAATGAGACATTACAATTACGTCTCGATATTATTGTCAACCGGACTCAGGGCTTATCTTATGCAAGTGACATCAGACAAGATAAACTTTTGCACGATACGAATCGGACAGTACAATTTTCGTTTTCAAAGTAGGCCCCCAGGTCACTACTCTTTTTGGAATACTATTTTTAACTCTATAAATGATGGATAATACTCGCACTGCGAGTATTAACCATGCGAGAAACTGCTGGATGGGGATCCAGCAGTTTCTCGCATGGATAAAATAGCTTCTTAGATAAAACCTTACTGTAAAATAATAGTAATTCCTTACCACAATGTTTTGTGACCGTGAATAAATGCTTAGCGACCGTATTTTTGTTCGCTGTCACCGGTCACTAATCTGCTAAGTACTGTTTTAACCGACGACTTGACAAAACATTCTTAAAATAGAAAGCTTCCTTTTACGATCTTACCTTCTAATTTCTCATTTTGTCTCAACAATGTCTGTGTAATAACAAAGGGAGCGTTTCGAAAAGAAGATAACGTAAATTAATTAATAGCGTGTGTTATGTCCGTAATTGTATTCGATATCGGTTTTCATTGTTTTGGTACTTAACTGCAGATGAGGGCTGTTCGTGCAATCTATAAAATCCTAGAGCAACCCTACGTGAAAAATTCAAAGAAATAAACATAATGACTGTACCATGTCAATATATTTATGAAAACTTGTTGTACACTCATAGGAATACCAATCGGTTCCCTAAAAATAGTGACATACGTATTTTAAATACTAGAAATAAGAATAAACTCGCTGTGTCCACGACTAGGCTTCACAATATTAATGTATCTTTTAAAGGGCAATGTATACGCTTCTACAACAAAATACCAAATAAGTTGAAAAATTATCAATAAATAAATTCAAACAAATTGTCAAACATATCCTTCGTATAAAGGCTTACTACAAAATATCTAGAGGATAAAAAAGCTTGGGACAAGTTTTGCTCCAACTCGAAAACTAACAACCTAACAAGGTAAAGGTTTCTTGTTCGCTTCTTTACTTTACCATAAAAATATTGAATTGAGCAAAAATCAAAGTGATTACTTTATTTTCTAGTTTTACTTATGTAATTTGAGTTTTGTGACGTGTCCAAGAGTCCTGTAAGGTCTCAAGGCAGTAAATCACTTTGAACTATGAACTAAACCAAATTAATTAATTTATCAACACTAAAAAGGTCGCTGTCGATTTCGATCGTTGGGGTCCAATTTCACAATTGTACGCGATCAACATAATATAAACTCAGTTCAGCGCATTGAACGAGTTCAACGCATAGCGCACGTTGATTCGGTTCAAGCTTAACTTAGTTTAACAAACGGTGAAATTGGAGCTAAGAAAGAGACGGCATAATTTGACGACCTCCGTGGTGCAGGGGCGAAGGCCTGCCTGCGATGCTGGAAGTTGCGGACTCGATCTCCGCAGCGGTACCATTGTTTGTAATATAAAAATTATGCTATTAAATATATCAGTTAGCTAGTACTCATAACACAAGCTCTGCTAACTTTGGGGATGAGATGATGCTGTACGCATGCATTATCTTGCATTTTTTTTGTCTGCTGTGTTGTTTAGTTTTAGTTAACAGAATCGACTCTATTATTTTAGTAAATGTTGCAATCTCCATTCCAATTCAATAGAGACGCACCCTAAATTCTCTATTCGTGTGTTTAGTCGCGCCAGTGGTGAGAGCGACGAGTCCAGTGGTGCTGCGTTCAGTCGACATGCAAGTCACTCTCCAGTGCTTCGTGGAAGCTTCGCCTAAGTCGATGAATACGTGGCTGCGAGGAAAGTCGCAGGCTGGTACGGATAATTTTACCTTATTTTTTTGTTTAATTATTTAGGAACCTAATCTTATAATTAGATGGCCAGTCCGTGTGTTTTAGACCATTCAGGTAATGCTTGTGATTTGGTTTTCGCTGCTTGTTTTAGTTAGGCCATTAAAAGTTACCTACCGCAAACAGGGTAGTGCTTGTAGCGTTTTCATTTAAATTAATATATAAAATATTAAATCTTACAGGGTAGGTCTTAGAATATATTGCTGATATCAAGTCTGTTTATTTTTTATAGCCTAATCATTTTTGCCTTAAAAAAAATAGGATTATTTAAAAATTATTGGATGTAAAAAATAATTAATGAATTTGGTGCGCTAACTGAGGAGTAACCTATTTTAAAATCTGTTTATATCTTTAAGCTTTTGAAACTATCATGGCTATTAAGAGGAAAATAACTTAAAATTACAATTAGCCTGTAACGTCTGTAACTGTTGGGCAAAGGCCTCCCTCTGATCCCTTCATGCATCACGATTTAAAATCACTTATAATGAGATATTTACCAAAATTTGTTTATATCTTCACCAAGGCAAGCTACTAAACAGCTCTAAATACGTGATCTCCGAGGAAACGGCGAGCGAGTACGCACTGCGAATGAACCTTACTATCAACCGACTGAAGAAAGGCGATTTCGGGGAATACACCTGCTTGGCCGGCAATGGCTATGGGAAGGCGGATGGACTCATCATTCTGAAAGGTAAGCAATCACTCTATATGCAATGTTTAGTGTCCGGAAATAACAAATAGGTACAATCAACTAAAAAAACTTGCTGAAAAGTGCCAATCTCCCATAAGCGTCTATATACATTTTTAGAAAAACGACAGCAAAGAAAGAGAGCAAATAAATTTATTTGAACCCAGAAACACAATAAGTAGGTACATTATAAGAACATAAAAAGTTCAGCAGTTTGTGGCGTTGACCGTACCATTCCTCTTTTACAATGTTTTCTTTGGTAGAGTATTTTACAGACATGTCATTTAAGTCCATGTCCATATTTGAGACTGTTGAAAATATCTTATGTTACAATATGGTTTCAATAAAAAAATTTTTGGATTAATATCATATATCGAAGTGATTTATTTACTTTAGACCTTAAAGGACTCTTGGACACGTCACAAAATTAAAATCCAATTACTTAAGTAAAATTAGGAAATAAAGTAATCACTTTGATTATTTGTTCACTTAAATTTTTTTTAACGCAATGTAAAGAAGCGTTCATAAAACCTTTACCTTGTTAGGTTGTTAGTTTTCGAATTGGAGCAAAACTAGTCCCAAGCTTTTTATCCAGTAATCTGATATTTTGTAGTAAGCCTTTTTATAAAGGATATATTTGACAATTTGTTTGAATTTATTTATTCATAATTTTTTCAACTAACTTGGAGTTGAATAGTTAATGGATGTCGAGACCCGAACTTATCTTCTGATAATTTTTCTGACCTTTCAATATTATTTGACAATTATGTTATCAGAAATGAAATTAATCCGCAACTTCACCGCTCAACAGAAACCCCGCAGAGGACAACGACAACCACAACGACCACGACCACGACCACAACCACGACCACAACCACCCCTCGACCGACTACGACCCGAACGCCCAAACGCCACAAGCCGAAACAACACTCCGTCAGCCAAAACGCCCTAGACAACGAACTACGTCAAGTCGAAATAAACAATGCTCTAAACTTCTACAACAGTGCATTCTCAACTAATAATTCGCAGCAGCGCTCCGAGCGGCATAAAATAAAACCAACTGTCTCGCCTAGATTGTACGAGTACAATAGTCGCGCGACCCGTGTGGATGCAGCCTTATTTATCATTGCAGCTTTCGCGAAGCTAATTGCTTTCTAAAATGTATATTGTCTATCATCGACCCTGTAGTCACGGGTTATTATTTCATGAGCTAATATGGCTTATAATAAGGCCTAATATGGCTCGCCAGATATAACAGCTCAAAAATTTACCTAGTATTTATTCTTAAACAATTCATTGCCATTTTCTGCAATATCTTAAAACCTTTTCGATCAAGACATAATTAGTTTGCACAGCCTTTGCCTTCGCAACCGTAAAAGCAATCGCGACGAAAACAAAACATCCGAAATAAGCAGCTCATTTCAGAAAATAATAACTACTACTTTTTTAGAATTAGATCTAAAAAAGCCCCTTTCTGGTAGCTAGTAAGAAAAAGCTAGAATTGATGTTTTTGACTGCAGTACCCATGGAGCTCAGATAATTTACATTTCTTAATAGAATACTTGATGTGGTAAAAGGCTCGCTAGTTCAAAAACCGCGTAATACAAATTGAATAGAAATGGGCTGGATAAATGCAATTATTAATTTGCATCTATAATGAGAATATGAATAAGGGAATCTTGTATAGAACAGAAATTACATTTCTGAGTTTATAATGTAAGAAAAAATATAGTAGTGATAAAAGATGGCTGTTGAATTTATATAAGTTACGTATTTTGAGGTTGTTGTTTTAAGAATGACGATGTTAAAGTTGGTAAGTAACTGTTGATTCATCCTAGAGGTTATACAAATATATTACAATTTGAAGGTTAAACAAACTTACCTTAAGTGAAGTTTAACCATAGTTACACTAGTCGCTGCATCAGAGAGATTTTCGGTTGCAGCGACGTAGTGTTATACAGTAAGACACAACACAATTTCCAACCTTGTTCTTTTGAGAACAAGGTTAAAATTAGTTTTTTATGATGCCACCAACGTCTGTAATGATTTAACTAAGAAACTTTATCCAAATTGTAATATTTATAAATTCTAGCATCAGCCTTGTAATTATGACAATGAATGTCACAACAATAATTAATAATTATACAAAAGTAGATAAATAATAGATAATAATTAAGTAAATTAGAATAATAATGAATGTATATTATCCAATGACAATAATCGAATATGAGATACCCGATATTTTTAATAATAATTGTATCTAAGTATAGAATAATAATCCTATTGTATTATTTTACAAATAAATAGCAAAGACAAGGTTGATGCTAAAAAGTTTGAAGGTAGACGAAGACTAAATAAGAGACAATAATAATGTTGCACTAATCGAGTCGTCTTATATCAGTAATAGCATATCATTACGTTATTTTATGAATATGTATTAATATCTACATTTTCTCGTCACGTTAATCACGTTTAAAATCAAACATGTTTTAACTAATAAGATTTGAGTACCTAGCTTTGTCTTTAACTATTATAAAATATTCGAATAATTTAATATACCAACGTATAATATTGTAAAGTATTAAAGGTATGACAATATTAAGAAATCAAATGACAATAGAAAATTATATTTAATATAGTGACCAAAAATATTAAAGAAATTCATAATTTGGGACGAGAGAAATTTTGATATTTTAATATAAGACATTTCATTTGATTACAATCTCTATTTATAACTGTAGCAGTGATTAATAATTCTTATTTTAAAATGTTAACATCAATTTGTGTTAGATATCTTTTACGACTATAAAAAATATTGTATTTTGATATCATAGGATTCGTGTTTTTTCAAATCTTTTTTGTAACAACGAAGTGTTATTGACCAGGTTATCAATAATTATTTATAAGTTAATTATTATAAAGATCTTTAAAATGTACCGCCGACCGATATGCCGCGATACGCACAAATTTAATGCGTAGCTGTTGAAAATTATAACAGAAATCATTTATAATCTATCTTTAAATACCAGAATGAATCCCTACGTTTCTTGGTCACGGCATCACGCGTGTACGGCTGGCCCGATTTCGCTAATTATTTTTAAGCTGTGTTTGTTATGGTCAGGAGAAACTTCTTCTTTGCTGCTTATTAAAGAAAAAATGTTGATATGCTTATTAAAATATAAGATGTTGATATGCTTATTACAGAAAAAATTAAGAAAATTGCGCGGAAAATTAAAATTTAAACAAAACTTAACGACCATAATACCAATTCGAATTCAATATTCATAGTTAAGACGGAACAACGTTTGTCGGGTCAGTTAGTTTTAAATAAGTTTAGCACATTAGTTTGTCTTCCAAAAGCTTTTTTTTCTCATATCTATCTGAAGACAAGCCAGATGGACATGAGAAAAAAACGTGTCGAATTAAAGTTTATCCTAACATTTAAGGTACTAAAAATTGCTATGTTATTCTGGGATATACCAATATTTTGTAATAAATCGACGTATGTATACTTTATGTGTGTTATATTTTAATATTACAATAAATAACTGTTTATTATTGTGTAGATAACGTGAAACATCAGTACGTACATATATCATATAAGAAACGTTTAGGCTACGAAATTCGATAATAAAATATATGTCTTCCGGCTAGTTTTAAAATAACTATTCTCATTTTGATCATGGGTTCAGTAGCTGAAGTTCCTTTTGGACTTCGATTAAATGTAGAATTGTGTAAGTAAACAAAGAATTTACGGTAGTGGAAAAACTAGAGGATTGGGTAAAACGTTTAAATATAGCCGTTGTGTCGGTTTTACTATAATTCCATTTTAGAATGATCGATTTTATTGTGATCGAGTATTTTCAAATCCATAAGCAAAATGTATTGCTAACAATTTTTGATAAATTATTACTGCTTGTAGATATTATAAATTATGCGAAACTTTTCCTGTTGAATCCGCATGTTAGTAACATTTCTGTTACTTCATAATATACTAGTAAATTAGAATAAACTAATTTTAAAAGTTGTGTTATACATATGTTTGTGGAAACTAATGACAATAAAATACAAAAGTCACAATAGTTTGTAAATAAGGACAATAATAACTGTTTAGAAACATTATTTTAGCGTACCATTGAATATTTATCTATGTTAACTATAAGATGTTGATATCATTTTATGACATTTAAATTAAAGAAAATGTAACCAAATAAATATTAAAAACAATTTTTATTTCTCCTAGCCTAATTGTATATTTGTAAGACTTTGCTTGTCATTGTAGAACTCTTTGAGGGAGGGCTACGTCCAGCAGGAGAAATATTTCGGTTCAGGTGATGATGAAGATCGCTTTGCTTAAAAAGTCTTTGGATGAGACTGGCAACGACTGACCAAGCGGACAGGCGTGCAAGAGAGGAGACCTATATTAAGTTGAGAGTCAACGAGCTGATATTTTGATGATAAAGTCTTTGCTGGCACCATTTATCCTCTCTTCCCAACTAGTTATCCCTATTAATGTATCTTTTAAAGGGCAATGCGTATACATTGCCCTTTAAAAGATACATTAATATTCTACAACAAAACGCCTAGTGAGTTGCAAAAATTATCAATAAATAAATTCAAACAAATTGTCAAAACCTTCCTGTGCAAAAAGGCTTACTATAAAACATCAGAGTATCTAGAGGATTAAAAAACTTGGGACGGGATTGGTTCCAACTCGAAAGTTACAACTAACAGGCTTTTTTGTCGCTTCTTTACTTACTATATACCGAAGCGACAGAAATAAGAATCAAATCAAAGCAAATTTATATGTTTTGCAAAACATGGGTTACAGGGATGTTAGATTATAATAGAATGAGCACAAATAGGATTAGCTTTACAGCATGCAAAGTCACGATAAATGTATACATAATAAATAAATACAATGTCAATAAAAAAATTAATAATCAATGAATTGTCTTATTCTAGAATTTATCCATCAGATATTCATTTCCATTGTAATAGGTCTCATCAATTAACAATTGTTTTAATTTGAGTTTAAAAAAAATAATAATATTGTTATTTTTAATGCTTGGAGGTAGGTGATTGATTATAGATACGAGGTGCCATACAAAATATATCTTATTATAAAGTGCCGACTTATTTGGTGAGCAATCAATTTTCTTGTTAAGGCGCTTACATTTGTGTTTTCGAACACTGCAGTCTCAAAGATGTATATGGATGGCAAAGTTAGGATTTTCAACTGAGTAAAGAACGGTTTACAACTCTCCGTTTGTTTGATGCCGCAGCTTGATTGAACGCATTTCTTTTGTGCTTTAAATACAGGCTCTTTGCCAGATGAATTACCCAAGAACAGAACCCCATACCTTAAAAACGTGGACTTTACACCAACATAAGACACCTTTTCAGAGACTACAACTTTAGAGAGCATGTAGAGCGCATATGATAGTTGACTTAGTTTTAAAAATATCACCTTATTTCCATGTCAGTGTCTAATTTTAAAGAATTTGACCTATTTTAAGTGTACATTTATTGTATTTATGGAAATAAAGATTTTTGATTTGATTTGTATGGTGGGGTCAGCTTTCCTTATTGATTTTCTTCACTTCACTCTATCCTAGACGTCGTCTTCTAAGCTTGACAATCTCTCATGTCCCAATACAACTTTCCATCCCGTTCCCGGTCACCCTCTGGACCTTCGCCCGAGGATGAACAACTGAAGTGCTTAATTCCCTTCGTAATCAGCCGGTCTTCTCTTTACGTGCCCTGTAGGCTGTACCGCAGCCAGTAGGCAGCGACAAGATACAGGAGAGTACTCCTGCATCATGTCGGCGATGCCACGCACGCCCAGGCTTCCTCGCACGTACTCGATAAGGATTTGGTCGAGCCTGGTAACGCCACACATGGACCTCAGCATCTTTATTTCGGCGTCTAGGATGGTATGCACGTTGGTCAAAATGCTATATACTGATTATTTCAATTATCATCAAAAGTCAAAAGTTTTATAACCCTACTAGTTTCAAAATACTGAGAGCACATTTTTGATTAGTTCTGCCACTACCACTTTATTGTAACGCTATAATAACGTGAGTAGTTTACTTAAGGACTAGCCTGGAAACCAGCCAAATTTTTTTTTATGTACATATATGTTTTTAATCTTAATATCCAAATAACAGTAAAGGTAGAGGACAAATTCGTAGGTAGCACTTTTGTAGCTTTCGTAGCAATGGCTACGCTTTCGTATTACTTGTTGGAAGTCCTTTTAGAATAAATTAAATGAATAATAATAATAAGACCACAAATGTATCATCAAATCTGAACTACGGATACAAAAAATTCTCAATTCGTACCTCCTTTTTTTTAAAGTCGGTTAATAAGGTTTAACTGTTAGGTTCACGTGTTGTCACGTATTTTTGCGTATGAATGTACTTAGCATGTACTTATTGCATGTACACTTAGAATGTACCTACTTTGACAGTACTTTATACAGGTCGGTTTTATAGATTATTGACAAGTAGTTAGGCCTGAAGAAAATTAATTCGTCGAAAATTAAGCCAAGGATGGCATTCTAGTTGAGCCTTATGAGAACACTCCTATCTACGGTTTCGTAGCTGTGTCTACGCTTTCGTAGCAGTGTCTACGCTGTTGTAGTAGCATCTACTCTTTCGTAGCAATGGCTACACTGTCGTAGCAATGTCTACGCTTTCCTAGCACTTTCTACGCTTTTGTAGCATTGTAAGTTTTTATAGCAATGCAATGGCTATGCTTTGTAGGATTGTCCTTGCTTTTGTTCTTCGATTTCAGTCATAGATGGAAGAAATATTCATTTTGATGGTTTTAATTACTCCACTATAAGGAATAAACTAGTGTAGTGAAAAACGTTAAAAGCACTGTGATATAGACATATCAGCTCTCACCTGCTCGTCTATAATTACACTAATAATAATAATTTTGCAAATGCTTTAATACATGCAAATTTTTTTATGGATGTAATAATTGAGTTAGATGTTTGATTGTCATAGCTGTAACTTTATATTAATTAAGGAAGTACGAAAATCTCGCCTTTGTGGGTCTTCATAAGACGAGCTATCTAATTATATTAAATAATTGAAATGCTGACACTTTTGCCCGTAAATGTTAATGTTTTAGCTTATTTTGAGCGCTACCCCACCGCGATAAAGTTGTTTTTATCACCATGATAGCAGATGTAGTAACGTGTAACAAGTTCAGCAGATTTATTTGAAAGTAATTTTGAGAGTAGCATCTGGCGTTGCGGTATGAGAGATTCAGCTGATCAATATTCCGGAAGTCGCTTGGAGAACTGGGAAAATATGTCAGTCTCTCACTCAATCGACTACGATTCCGTGGGAAGATCAGTATTTCTTTGGAATTGTTTTGCAAGTATCTTATATTTTAGATTTCATCATTTGCTGAATGCTAACTCAACGGGAATAAGTAACATACTAACTGACATTAGTAGGTAACATTTAAACATATTTTTAGGTAATAAATTTAAGTCTGTTCAGTTGGCTCAAAGGGAGAAACTTACTACAAGGCCATTTACTTATCGCAAAGCAACTATGCAATTGTTTCTGTTTTTATGTTCTGTTTTTGTCTATCTAGGTGTACAATAAAGAGTATTTGTATTGTATTGCAAAGACAAGTTTACGAGTAACAGTTTACCATTTTATAAAACTTTATTAGGTAAAAAGAAAGCCTTGATTCAATCTAATTTGTTTTACCCTAGGATAAATACGAAGGAAATTTACTAGCAGTGTGTTTCTGCGGAAGCTATCAAGCGACCTCGTCAGTATAGTAATGAATGTAATTAAACATGTCCGTATAACGTCTCAGCAAGCCCGGCATTAGCGGTGCGGGTTCGACCTTATCAAATTATCTCTTGACATTGCTTCCGCCTCTCAAAACGCCATAATAGTTTCCAAGATGGCCCGCACTTCGCATATGAAAATTTATAGCCTTCTCTATTAATATGAGGACACAACTTAATGTCAAAGTTACAAACGGTTATGAATATTGTGTCCTTTGCAAATAGTGGAACCAGAGCATGAACTGAACATGCCAGACAATGTGTTTGTCTACTGAAGGGAAGACTAAATGGGATCTACACACCAATGAATACATATGACTAAATTATATTAATAGTAGAAGAGATTAGTTCTCTGAAGAAATCTCACTCGTTTAACTTTGCTTTTCAGGTTAAAGGGTAAATAAATAGTAGCATCAGATTAATTTCAGTTATAGCAAACTCACCCCTACCAGCGTGATATGAAAATCTTTTCGAAACTTTATGGCCTCATTTTTCCTCGATATTGGTATCAGAATTCACCGCAATATATTCTCAATAGTACTTAATAACTGTATTAACAAGTACCTAGACAGCGGTGCGTGCCGCAAACATGATATATAACGCACTTACCGTACCTCATAATATTGCGTTGGCTTGCAATATGAAAATTTATTGCAACCTCTGCTACGGCAAATGCAGAGGTATGTACATAGATGAGTAACGTAGAAAAATGAGCTACTAGCCTATATTATTCAAGGACTCTAAATTGCTTACATGTTTAACTTCCTACGTGGGTACCTACTTACCCAAATACGAACACGTTGGTTGTGTAACTACGCGTACTTACCTATACTTGATCTTATTGAAAGCAAACATGTAGCGAAAAACATCCATAAGCCCTTCTACCTCTATTGAAGACGCAAAAATTGCCAGCGAAATTGGGACCGGACCCATACTTAGTTGTTCAATAACTTCACACATTGCGCACACGGCAAAATTGCATTTGCCTGTTCCTCCTGCAAGCCAACTATGACCTACTTGTCATCCCATTATAGTGGCAAATATTTACTTCGCATCGATTTAGATACGAGTCGAAGTTCTCAAATAGTTTAGCATCATGAATTTCACTCAACATTAGTTGGCACGTATGTGCGTCCTATGTTGCGTACATAGGTTACCTACGTTTCTTGGTCATATCATCCGCTATCATCACATCATCATCATCATTATTAGCCTATGTTAGTCCACTGCTGGACATAGACCTCCCCTAATGAGCGCCATAACGCCCTGTCTTCCAGCTTGCCGCATCCAGCATCTGCCTGCAGTCTTTCGCAGATCGTCACCCCACCTAGCCGGAGGACGTCCTACACTACGTTTGCCGATATCCACTACACTCGTTGTGAAATGTTTGTAAACAAAACACAACAGAAATGTAAAACTCACGTGCTTGTCGTCGAGTTTCAGATTTAATTATTAGCAATAGGTATTTATTACAGGAAAGATCTCAAATTGACAAGGAACGTCAATTGCGTAAAAAATACACGGCAACAGACTGACTGTTAGGTTAAGTATGGGCGGTTTGTGTGTTTGCTAACATTTCACATCTAATTTGACTAGAGTATAGATACATTTTATGTTATTGGATAAGTTAAAATCCCACTGCGAGTATCTCTACAAAATAGTAGTTGTCGAAATGTCTACATATAATTATTATGTCGTAGAATGCTATTAACACAAAGAGAAACATTATCAAACGGTAGGTAAAACCGCTTCCTCAAATTAAATAGCAAACCCAATTGGAACATGGCCAATGCGAAACTGAAACGTTATTGTGTTGTGAATACTGTAATGGAACGTTAGAATCAGATCGGGTGGCAGTAATACGGGACATTAGATAATGTTTCCTCCAGGGAGGGTATGAGGTAACGTCTGATAAGGCATAGCCCGGGACCTCTGATTTGTCTTATGTACCTAATATTACGAGCGTATTATGACCACGCAGTCGGGTCTTATTTACGACTATAGAATTCGTATTAGACGGTGTAAGTTACTTGCTGCAATTAGTGTTGTTTGTACAACTTCAAAGGAGTAGGAAAGTTGAACTTATACTTACTCAATGCGTTTTCTGAAAAAAGACGTAAAACTTAATTCTTTGAGAAATATCTACGTGGAAAAAGGTGTTTTTTTTCCAAAGGACAACTTTGAGAGAAGTATCGATGTCTATTTCCTGAATACAGTAGGATAATGCGCGGAGCCAGTCATATGAATCACGGAGCTCTTGGTGACTCTTTGTATTCAGTTTGGCGGATGACGATAACCTTAATGTAAGCGCCGTCACGGCTGGTGGTCTGAGAAGGATCGCCTTTGTCCTGGAATGGGTTGCACGGAAGGGGCAACCCATTCTTTCAGACTGTTTCTCACTTGAGTAATTCGAGGACAATAAACATTTATTGTGCTCGTTTATTTGACAGACGATGAAGAAATATCGAATGAGTGAGTTCGTTATATTTCGCCGGCGGCCCCGCGGTTGTTTAACGAGCGTTTGTGCAAAGGGATGTGACGTTTAAGGGCTGAGGCTTCTTCTAAAACTTGAAAGGATAAAAGAACGGGCTTCTCAAAATCTCGAATTTGACTTTGCAAAGCGTCTAAAAAGACGACCTTTCTGGGGAGAGCTGTCAACATCCGTATTCTTTTTTGTGAGTTTCATTTTACAGGAAGAATGAACTTTACGGTTTCCTCTTAATAATTAACTTTTCTTTGAGTAAAGTAAGCTAAAATGCGTTTTATTACCTACTTAAAATACTTTAATCTTTTGCTGCCTTTTGTTCATTAATATTTTAATGATATTGTTTATTTTACAACATCCTTAGATATATTAAATATTCAAAATCCATGCTAATATTATAAATTCGAAAGTAGCTCTGTACGTCTGTCTGTCTATCTGTCTGTTACCTTTTCACGCCTAAACGGTTGAACGGATCTTTATGAAATTTGACAGGGAGGTAGACGGTATCCCAGGGACGTATTGTATAAATTCAGCAGGTAAAATAAAGGAACTTAGAAACAGTAGGTGCCCCAATTTGCAGTCTCACTCCTGGCGCGCTAATCATCTTAACAAGGCACACAAGAGCACAACAGAGCGACTGCATTTGTATTCAGTTTGGCAGACTACGATAACTTTAATCCGGGTAAAGTGTCACCTTGAGTGGCTTACAGTGAAAGCGCCTTTGTCTGAGAGTAGGGTACTCTGACCTTCTTATTTTTTCCGTCAGGTTTTCCTCCATTGTCACGAGGTAATGTAAAATCCAGCTACTTAAAAGGCGAGCTTTTCGTAGGATTGCTACGAACCTAGGCTATTGCACACTCCATGTTCAAACTCTACTTGATGGATTGTGATCGAGGGCCTCATTGATCATATTACACGTTGCTGTGGTCATTAAATGAGAAGATATATCGGCTTGGACCGCAGATCGAAAATCTATTACATTTTACACGTAATTTATGAAATTTAAATGTATTTTAGAAGCTGAAATAATTCAATCGTATCCGCCAGCCTCTTATAAAGTCGTAATTGTAGACGAAGTTTCGACAAAAGGTGAGGAAATGATACGGTTCCTTTGTAAAAGTTGCAATGCACGTGACAAATCTTCTAGTTTCGAGTTCGGATTGAAAACTGCGATAGAGCCGGCCCTCTACGTGCTGTGAATTTGTTATCAACCTCCATTTAGAAATAGGTGAACAGACTTCATTGGTATTATATTAGAAATGTTAGTGAAGTAATGTAAGGAAGGACCTATGTAGCTTTGTTACATAGTAGTCACGTTCGGCACACTACGTCTCGTTTAGACTGGCACAATGCAATCCTTTGCGATCTACCTACCTATTGAACCGAACTATGCCTATTGTAATCGTAGCTAGCGGTGTTGGTAGACTTCGATTAGAATAAAATATTCTAGAATTCGGTTTTTCAATAATTACGATTTTGGGGTTCTCTTCAATAAACATAGATAAAGTAGTGAGCAAAGCAATGTAAAATACTACATAGATCGCTGGTGATTTTATCAAGAAACAAACGAACGGAGTCAACTAAGTCGTGTAATTAGAGCACCGGTAGGAACATCATACCAAGGATTGTAACACGACTCTTTATTTATGTTAATTTAACTAGTTGGGTACGTCGGATAAAAAATACATACCTTTATCTACTTACACGAAATTAGTGAACAAGTTAGCACACAAATGAAAAGGTTTTCTTCAGTGACGCATGCAGCGTCAAACACAGAAAACCTTTGAAAAAATGTAAGCTGATTTACCGTGGCCAGCCAGGGGTCTCTTGTGCTCACTCGCCCGGCAAATAAAGGCGACCAGACAAATGCTCGCAAATTGACTCAATGTTTTTTTTACATTACATCTTTTACTTAAGCAGCATTCAATAAACGTCAAAGCACTACTAGGACGGTAATTACCTTTGAAGCGTGGATTCAAATTAATGCATCTTTACTGTCGCGCTCAGCACTTCCTGCTAGTTTTCATTGTTTTTTGTCCCGTCATAGGACTTCGTTTACTAGGAAACTTCAAAGCCTAGCACTCCAAGTAGAAGCTGGTCGTTCATTCAAACGTTTATGCTCCTACCAACTTTCACATAAAATTTGTCAGACTCGTGTTACATTCGCTTTATTGAAAACCTTTAAAAGACAGGAAAGTGGAAGGGCATCTGAATGAAATCAAATAAGGAAAGGTCCTCATAAAAACCGGTTCATTACTTTAGATGGTACTAAGTCACTACAACGACGGAATAAAGCTAAGATTACAAGTTAACCTCATGTTAGTCGGAAACCCCAATGATAAAGCATCTAAGGAAAATTGAGCCCAAAGAGGGTACACTAATCCCTCTTTAGCAAAAACGCTCCGTTCCAAAAAGTGATGGGCGGCTCACGAGGGATGGATCTTCATTACCCGGCCGTGTTGTCTGTTAAGCCAAAGGGTCTCAGGATTACCTACTACTTAATAAACCTCAAAATATGTCTTGTTAATGATTGTATGAGACCTAGACCCACTTTGTATAGTTGCCTGTTCTGAGCAAACTACAATAACACAAATCACCAACCGATACCTAAAGTTTCAAGAAAATTATTTTACAAAATGCATTGGGTCATGTCAGCTATTACCAGTCACCTAAGCAAAATAACACAACAAATAACAATTAAAATAACACTAATAGATGAAAAATCAACTTTTTATTGAAAAAATATTATGTAAACATAAGTTTAACTATTATTATAACAAAGTTAGAAACAATGAGATCAATTGTTGTAAAACGTATGCCGCAATAGACATTTAAAAAAAGTTACTTTGACCGATATTGTCCGACATAGCGGGCAATATCGGTTTGGTAGGTTAACAATACCGATCAGTCAGTTTAACGGCACAAATCACATAATTATGTAATCTTTGGGGATTCATATCCCGAGCATTCAGCATGAGCCCAACGCCCACACTGAATAGCTCTTATAGTCTTGGCTCCATTTCACCTTCGATCCTTGCCTACTAGCCGCTTGCTTGTATGATGTTCCGACATACTATACATAAAAATAAGTGGTTATGTATAAAAAAACTAAAAACCGACTTCAAATTCCTTAATACATTAATTTTTTTTAAGATTACGGGGTAAATAGTAATATTTCTGAAGTAAAATGTTTATAGGGCCACTTTACTTGTATCCGTGACTTGCGGCTAATACCGGTCAGCGATGACCGGCATTAACAGCCAGTGCAATTTTGAGGTTATTAGTTATTTAAGAAAAAACGTGTCGTAAATTGCTTGAAATCTACAATCAAACAAATAGATAACTAACGGGCAAAAATTATTACAGGAATAAATGTAATATGAATATGACGGTATTTACCTCTTATTTTCTGCAGCCATAAAGTTATAAGAAAATAGCGCGTAACACACATGCGTCTTGAGTAAGGTGCGGTCGGACCTAAGCGGGGGTCAATGCGTCGGGGCAGGGAACAATCACGCCACCCTCTTTGCTTGTGTGAGGGCGCGTAAACAAAGTATTTTGTAAGAAAGTGGGGTGACTGGTATTGTCACCTGACCGGTAATACCCGACTTTACCCTACTATTGTCATATTATTTTGTCGGAAATAGATTCACGGTAGTGCCTTTTCGTATTTACCTTTTCAAATTTATATTCCCTTTGGGTTCATGACCGCGACCGACCGCAATATTACATAATGGCCAATCGTATTATCATTATGGCCCGAGAAGTTTCCAATATTTGGTAGGTACCATCTCCATTGCCATTTTTGTTAAATCTCTTTCAATTTTACTGGACATGTTGTAACAATAGTTAAGTTAACAATATTAACCTAAAATCAAAAGTGCTTATTTAAATCCATACTGTGACGACTGATGTGGCGCGGCGGGCGAAGTTCTTCCTACGACGCAGGAGGTTAAGTAGTATGTAGTAGTATTCATTTATTTCAGATAATAATCCATATAACACATACACACAATCAAATAAAATTCAAAATTACAGTCAATAACGTAAGATTAGATAAATTAGATTACAGATTCACATTATTAAAATAAATTAAATTAAGTTACAGTACTGGGTATATTATATTTTATTTGTATATTACAATATTTTATTTACTTTATTTTGCACAACGCATCGAGTGGCAAGACTACACATGCGTCTCAGTCCAGTGTCTGAGAATGGGGCCATCCACCCGGTCAGCCACCGTGACTAGGAGGGACATAGGCTACTTCAAAAGCGCGTGCAAAGCCGCTGGTAGAAGCTAGTCAGTGAAAAGTCGAAAAGGGTTTTTGAGCTTCTACGACTCAAAGCTCCAGTTCTAAAAGATGGAAAAAGCTCACGTGATGACATTTAGAAGCACTTTTTGGGTATAAAATACAATAAAAATTAATTCGCAATCTTTGTTCCAAACGCCACTTTATATAGAGTTTTTAAAGCACTCTTCATATCCAATATTTGTAAGGTTGTATTTATTAACTAAGAGACAGATAAAAAGAAGTAGTTAATTAAATCAAAATCAGCAAACATCAGCTACCACTCGATATATCGTTTGTAGGTATTTTGTAAATGTTTGCTCAGAAGACAACATCAAACAAAGAAAACACAGAGATTCCCTTAAAAGGGGCGTAGGTTCGCTCGGCTGATCAACCAGGAGATCTGTCAAACGCAGATTGCTTTGAAAGGAGTTGGACTGGCGTTCAATATCCGTTACAACCGCCGAATGCGATTATGGAGCGTGCACACTACATACCAGCTTGAGCACCGACAGCCCATGAATCTAATGCTTGCTCAAAGGCACGCCATGAATGAACTTTTCGACTTCGGCTTTTCGAAGTAATGATGCATCCGTACCGAAGTTACTTTTTGTGGGGCAACGTTTAGTTTACATTTAGTGACCAAGAACACAGGAAAATTTTGCTGTACAAATAACAATGTGACGATCTCAGTGGCGCAGCGGGCGAAGATCCGCTTATAAATAAAATAAATAAATAATGCTGGACAATCCACAATAAGGAATTATAAGGCAGAGGTTGCGGCTGCGAATCCCGCCTCGGGACAAATGTTTGTGGGATCTGCAGATATTTGTTCCGGGTGTTCTATGCATGATTAAAAATATCTATCTATGTACATATGTATGTAAGTAATAAGTTTATGAGTTATCTAGTACACATGACACAAGCTCTGCTTAGCTTGGGGCTAGATGACGATGTGTGAATTGTCCAGAATTATTTATTTATTATCAAATAAATAACTACTACTCTATTAACTTCGTTGTGGGTGCACCTTTTATAAGCGAATTTGTCTGTGTCCAGTGTAAAAGAAACACAGGTACAAACTGAAATTTATTAATTACCCCAATGTTTGTGTTAGTTTACTACTTACCTAGTTCACAAGTGTTTGTCTCTCTCTCTTTTTGTAATCCTTTGTACAAATAAATAATGCTGGATAATCCACACAACATCATCTAGCCCCAAGCTAAGAGAGCTTGTGTTATGGGTATTATTATTATTTCTGTTGTTTCCTTAGGAAGTAGGTACATAGGTATGTGAAGGTAGATATTTGCATAGTTTCGAAACTAGGGTTAAAATGTTCAGTTACATAGTAAACATCTTACTAGAAGTGTACCAAATCTCTACAGTCTAAAATGAGTTTAGAACGTTTGCGCGTATAATTTTGTCACTAAGCCGAATTAAATAAAATTTCACAAAAAATGCACGCTCTCCAAAGTCATTGTCTGCTATTCTCATGCCTTGTTTGTCGAGTAATTGTAAGACGATTGCTATTACGAGTCTAGAGGGGAAGAATTTAATAACACGAGATATAAGATCGTATCGTCTGCCGAATGCGTGTTTATGGTGCTGCCCTATTTGCAGATGCTTGGTACTTGACATATGCGTATATTGGTATGATAAATCGTGAGGAAAATTTCAAGGCGGCGTGTCATTTATACCTATCCGATACGACTGTCGTTGGTGAATAAGGTTAAATATTCAAGGCAGCATCCGAAAAAAACTACAAATCTTTGAGTCGATGTAAGACGGTTCATGTAAAAGTTTCTTCGTTGTATTTCTGATTAAATAGAACCAGTAAAAGAAAATAAGATTCTGTTTTTTAGAATTTCCATCAGTCGCGAATCTCGAAAAATAAAATTCACGCAATTCGTCCGCCACGTATGGAACAAAAGGGCTGCATAATGTTCAAATAGTTTGTATTTAAATAAAATTCGAATATTTTCAACGGTTATTGCTCAGTGCGTTGACAGAGGGTGAAATTCATTGTACGCATTGCTGCCACGAGTCACACATATTTAAACTATAAAACGGGCATCTATCTACTATTTATATACCAACTATTAATATGTCATGTGCTTATGGGAAGAAGCTGTTCACCTCTAACACAGCTACATTGTAGTTACCACAAGAGATAGTGTTCCAACTTCATTGTTACACATAATAATATATTATTGAAATAAACGGCTTTGTATTTTTTTGTATTTTATATTTATTTTGTAAAACGTAAAATAATAGGTTCCAATCCTATTGATACATGCTAACGAGCATGTATCAATAGGATTTTGAAGCCAATGTCAAACAAAGTTTTGCAAGTTTTGCAAAGAGCAAGGTACTTTTGGAACTGTGATAAATATAGCCACTTCATTATTACAAATAAGTAGAAACCTACACCGCTCATCAGTTATTCTATAAGGGCGCGAGTCTAATAAATTTCATCGTAAGTCGTTCTCGTACGTCTTGGAAATGGGCAATTTCTAAACGATTTTATATAGCATGCCGAGCATTGGGTCAACTGGAAAGTGCGATAAATCTGACAAAGTGACAGTGTTGAGGCGATAACTGCTAAGATTTCGTGTGTGATAATGACTGTTTATCACCTACCTCCGATACAGAACACTTGCCAAGAGTACATACTGTGTGAGAACAGTTACCTATATCCATAAAGGGCAGGTACCTATGTTTATTGATTTAAGATTTTTATTATTTTAGAGCGTAAGCCCTCACACTCGGGATAATTTATAAGAAATCAAATAATATCTCTAAAGTTTGTGACTTGACTGGACTTGAACCCGCATACTTTGCTCGGTACGGGAATGTGCTAACCAACTTCATCACGAGGTCATTTGACGTACAAGTCGAAAGACTATAAATTTTTGGGATATTATTAGATTTCTTATTTATTAATTTGTATTTGTTGACAGGATAAGTTCGGGTTCAGCTGGTACCTATAAGTTATACAGAGTTGATTACTAAAAGTGACGTAGAACTAAAATAAACAAAAAGACTCTTATTTAAATGAAATAATTTTAGACGATTTTTTTTAATATAGCAAAAACCTTCCAACGTAAGATCACTTACAAACAATATCCACATCTAGTGAATCATCTAATCATGTGATTAAAGCGAATCGAAGCGACTTCCTCATCCCCTTGTTCCTTATATTCATTCTCCGAGAGATTAGTGAGCACCGCTGATTGAAAGACATAGACAAGACTTGCTCTGTAAGTGCCGGAATCTAAAATGATAAAGGATATTTTTGGATATAATTTTTGAATAAAATTTGAAGTCATCTTGTTTGGTCTCACCTGGAATTTTTTTTAAATTTCAGTTTTAGTCGAAGCTCGAGCGGCTTGGCATATTTCCCCAATGCTGTTTCCCCAAAATCTCTTTTGTCCCAACGGCAATGGCAAGAGCCACTGTGTGAGTTACAAAAAAATATACAAAATTATTTATTGACAACAAAAATTAACAATTAGGCAAACATATTAAACGTTCAAAAACTAATGAGCTAACAATAAGTTAAAAGTTAGTTATTAGTTAGTTATAAGTAGGTATCCCTATTTGATCGGCTACGGCCCCACACTAGGCTCATGAGCCTAGTGTGGGGCCACGGTAACGGTACAGGCACTGGTACCCACGACACGGGCCATGGCCCGTGTCGTGGGTACCAGTGCACGATACTCAGAAGATTGACTTAGAACCAGTCAATCTTCTGACTATCGTGGGTATCAAAGAAATCTTTACTGATTAAATATTCCTGTACAGTATGCATATTCAGGACATTAAGTTATGTAAAATAGGTGTGGTATGCAATTTAGAATTGAGAAAGGTTGTGTAGTTGAGCGGGTGTGTGTAGGGGGTCGAATGTGCGGTGTTGGTGCATGTGTGAAATTGAGAGTGAGTTGACACGGAATTGTTTGTTAAAACGTGCTCCAGCTCTGCGGATCGTGCCCGTTTCCTGGCCGTTTCTAAATGGGACTCAGGACATTGGTTGCATTGCAAGCATTTCCTTCATTTAACACTGGCACTTTATTGGATCCCGTAACTTTCCGTATCGCAACATGTCTTCGGTTGGGTGCAAGGTGTTGCGCGCCTCATCAATGCCATTGCGGTACCGCTGTCGAACAGCTTGGTCATGACGGATTATCGTGTACTAGGGCCGCCGGTCGGATATCTCGTCATACCAGCTTAAGGCTGGTATGACGAGATATCCGACCGGCGATAGATGACGACATGCCGGCCGGATGATGTCCGACGGACATCATCCGGCGGGCCTTTGTCACCGCTAACGTACCAGCTATTCTCGAACCGAATGGTCTGTTGCGTGACGATAGTAAGAGGCCCGACGACGGCACGACACTAGTCCCATGGGAGTTGGGGACGCCCATTATGTGGGACGCTACCATGCGTCGACACACTTGCGCCTTCCCATCTTCCGAGGACATCCGTAAGGGCTGGTGCGGCGGCAGATTTGGCCAAGGATCTCAAGAGACGCAAAAATGCAGGTCTCAACATAGCCTACACATTCGCTCCCTTTGGGATCGAGACCCTAGGTCCGTGGGGTACCGAGGCCCTTCTGGTTTTTAAAAAGTTATCTGAGTGTCTGTTCGAAGCGACGCGTGACCCGAGAGCTGGTGGGTATCTGGCGCAGCGCATCAGCATTGCCATACAGCGGGGCAATGCAGCCAGCGTCTTGGGCCGCTTCCGACTAGATGCTAGATTATTGAATTTCTCAAGCAAAAGACTTCAGTCTGCGAACGTTCGTAACATACGATGCAATTATGCTGCTGTGGTTTTCAATTTAAATCTGTTTTACGGAGTTTAACAAAGTACCTACATAAATTGTAGTCCCTAAACCTAATCAAGTTTTAATTGCATTTAGAAACATTCGCAACTTTGACTCTGTTATTGCATTTCAAACAGCTAGACCTAAAGTTTCGATAGTACTTCGAATATATACTGCGATTCATTTGACGGAATCGATTTTAAATTAGTGTAGTCGGTCGTTAAACGAATTTCCAGAAAATCGCAACAAACTAAAGCAAGCGACGGGCGCTCGGACGGCAGGAATTCTCTACAAAGTTTGTGTTGTTCTAAAGGAGGTAATTGATTTTAATTTCACTGGCAGTACGTTAAAATGCAACCGAGCGTTAATGAAAAATTATTTTACATCTGAAGTTGCAAGTTTGAGTAGGGCAAAGAGCTGCCCCGAGCAAAATAACTGAAATATTGCCCATTAACATTCTCTTTTCAGATTAAAACTTGCAAAGCATTGCCTCGCTAAATAACAGCTATACCCCATCAACTCTCTTCTTTGCTGTTTGGTTCATGCACGACTATGAAGTTCCCTAATTGTTGACAGGTGAGTGAATGAAGACTAACCGTCACTTTTGACAAATAGAGATGCGAATCTGTCGACTCGAAAAATATGGGACTTACGAAAGTTCAGATTTTTATCGAGCCAACATTACTATGTTGGCCCGATGGTTGGTGGTCGATCCTTTTGAATCTTTTTGATAATGGAAAAATCATGTAGAAATAATCTTTGTTACATACTTGTACTATTTTCAATACATTTTCATGGAAAAATATAACCACACTTGTAACAAAGATTATTTCTACAAGATTTTTCCATGAAAAAGTATATAAAATTATAGTTTACGACAGCATGAGTTACTGTCTGTCTTACTTTTTATCACGAGAAAAAGCTTATACAGCAAAAATATTACTGTTTATTCTATTCAATATTCTGATTCCAAAAATAAAGTCCTTTAGACGCCTGAGTAAAAAGTCTGTAAAATAATGCAAAATGTTGAGCAAAAATAGCAAAATCGATTACAACTTCTTTATTTTTAAGAAATAGGATTTATGTGTTAAAGTATTAACAAGTAGTAGCTTGTAATTGTTTTAGTCTGTTATTGTAATTTTCTATGTGCTAAATTCCCACCTATTATTTGATTAAAAATCGAATCGGTAAAGCATTAGGACATGGCTACTTGATTGTCAGTCGAACAACCAAACAGCAAATAAGAAAGTGGAATAACTATAGTTAAACCTAAGAGCTTTTGTTTTTTTTTCCAGCAAAAAATTACACCGATCGTCAAACTTAAATTAAAATTTTTGTTAAAGCTTTTACACTTATAAATCTTTGATAATTCGACTGAAACATAAGCCGAACAGACAAGTTATCGATAACGGCAATCAACCTCAGACCTTATTAATCATTATTATCGTCACTGAGCGTCTAGACTTGTTAAAAAACGCACGTCATTCAGAGCTACGAACCCCGCCCTGAGTAAATTCTGCGGAAAGTAGGTACCTACGCAATAGATTGATGAGTCGGACTGACGTCGTCATTACTAGTCCTTCTCCCAACGTTTTTACAGAGTTTGCCCTCGGATAATTGGAGCGAATGCTCCGACCGTCAGTGTAATGACCGTCTGTTTTGTTTACCAGAACACTCCGACTTTTATAGAGTCGTTTGAGCTTAGTCGCTGAGCTATTGGCGACTGGTTTCGTATTGTTAGGATATTTCCAAAAATACGAATATTAATTTTACCGAAGTACCTACATCTTGCTTCTCTTAGTCGTTGCCTTGACTTGAGAACAAAGCCGTTCTGAATAAGGTTGCATATCATGCAACCTTATTCAGAAATTGATTGGGTATCACGGACAGCCCCCTATGCAGGGGATGCATGAACGCAGAGGAGACGGCCGCGCATGTGCTTGTAGAGTGCAATAGCGTAGCGTCTCAAAGACTACTCTACCTCGGGACACCGAGGACGCCTAGGGAGGCATGCACCGGCGTCAGCGAGCTGCTGGCTTTCCTAGAGGACATCGGGTGGTTAGATTAGCAGCCCCCCACCCGACACGCAAAAAGGGCCCACCTGTGGCCTAGTTGCGGAAACCAGTCCATAAACAAGTAACAAGTAAGTAAGTAAGTAATAAGGTTGCAATAAATCAGAAGGTTCTTTTCTGAGTTAAGTTTTATGACTTTTTTGGTTTGAATGGTTCCTAGCTATTTGTTGGATAATTATATCACATGCGAATGTTATTTTGTTATGATAAATGTTGTTCTAATACGAAGTGATCAATAATCAAAATTGTAATTCGATATCTGATGGATACAGGAGTCCTATTCATTACGTAAAAATGGAAGATCAGAAGATAACCAATATCATTATCTAATATCATTATACGAGTATTATAAACTTTGCATCGAAGGCTTTATAATCTAAAGCCATCCGCAGGTAGCGAGAAACGTTTGCCGTCCGCAATTAGCTATAAGTACCCTTATTCTTATTATTATTTTCTTTCATATGTTCGAATAGAAGGAATTAATTATGTCCAAATATTTGTCGTTTATTAAGAATAACCTTCATTGTTTAAAAGGTTAAAAAGCTTGATAAAACTTATCTATAAAAATGCGCGCTACACAAAATGCTCATACTACGTACCTACTAGTATGCAAGTTCTGGCTAAAATTTTTTGTATAATTTTATTAGTTAATGATGTATTAAGTGTTAGTAGTATAAATATAAATTTTATCAAAAAACTTTTAAAGGCGTTTAGCCTGTTGAGTTAATTATTAATTGGTCCTGTACTTAGTTAGATTCTAAACAGTGTTTAGTTAATGTAAATCTTTTCTGTAAATAAAGAACTTTAAAAAACAAAAACAAAAACATCTAAAGCCATCGTAGCAAAAGTTTATGGTGAAAGTATAATATGAAACACCAAAGTCGGCAACGCCACTGACATAGCCCGGCATGTTGATGTCGGCAACATTATTTTATAGATTCATGTTGGCGATATTGCCCGGCGACATTTTACGACATGTCCGCGACAAATATCGGGGCACGTCCGCGCCAAATGTCAATACCGCGAGTTGTGAAAGATTGCTACTTTAGCCGACAATGCAGCTTTGGTGCCTTGATTCCTAAATATGAAACCACCAACAATAATAATAATAATAATGTCACCATAACATGTCACCGACCAAGCCGGCAGCATCCAACTCGCCGGACTGTGACAGCGACGAAGGCGACTTTGGTATGTAAACTCCCTAAGATACATTATGGGCGGATCACGTAGTGCGTATCTATCGATATTCTTCCCTGTCCGACCATGCGTCAATCCGGCGGGCGGTAGATTGATCACCGCGGTAGATGACGTCCTCATTCTACTCCACGATGTAGTGAATGGGATTTATTGTGTTTTATTCACTGCGTAAAATACGGCAAAATTTGGTTAATAATGTGCGTAAAAGGTTTTTATTTGTTAAGGGTTGATTCATGTTATTGATGTTTTCAAAACGGGTTTCGATTTTTTAAGCTTTTCTAAAAAAGTCAAACTTTTTATCCGCCGCAAATCTCTTCAAAATACGATTCGTTTGTATTTATTTTATCTGGGTATACTGTCTCCGACAATTAGCCTAATTAATCCTGTTTTTCGCGGAACCTCGTTGTCACAGCGAGTATCTCTTTCAAAGTCAGACTTACCTTTAGTTTATTTTTGTTTTTATTTCTCCGTGATGCCGCCCTCGCTATTCATCTGGATTTTAAGAATATTCCCGATCTTTATTGTTTGGTTTGTAAATAGCGAATGACAGGAAAGCTTTCCTCTCTCAAACTAGAGGTTTGTAAAGTGAGTCGTCCAGCTTTTGTCGTGCTCATGTTTTTTTTTCTACAGTCGCTTCTGACGTGGTAAACCCACCTTTGTGCGGGCGTACCTCTCACTGTCAGGATCTTTTTAAAGAATATGGCCCCCTGACAGCGTTGTTGGTGGCTTTAACAAAACGCTGTAAATGAAAAATGCCACCTTTGTTTATGAATGCAGCGCACCGTATTTGCATTGTTTTATTTTAGCTCCGGGCCCTAAACCGGTTGAAGAATCTAAATTGGACTGCCTGGAATTGCCTTATTTCATTCAGATTTAAACTAAGGGTAAATTTTTACTTGATTTTACACAAATGCACCAAAGCACATTTACCTACTTAAGTATCTAC
Organism: Eupithecia inturbata; assembly: GCA_963662085.1. Lineage (NCBI taxonomy): Eukaryota > Metazoa > Arthropoda > Insecta > Lepidoptera > Geometridae > Eupithecia > Eupithecia inturbata. The sequence continues at coordinate 6,640,243 of OY759186.1, read as the reverse complement.
TTAAATAGGTAACATTTAGTACCGACTAAATGATCTGGTTTCTAAATATTAGGTCACAACAGATGCCGGCAAGGTTTCGAAGATAAGTTTAAATCGTATACACCTTAAGTACGGCCCGTGCGGGATCGCTTTTGTATGCAATTGATGAGTCACCACGGCGGGGAGGCCCAACCGTGGCCGTAGTCTCAAAACGATTTTAGTATAAATAGCACCCCAAAACGTTACAGCCTCTCAATGAGATTATTAAAAACTCAGGCGCATCTCTGCTCAAGTGATGCCGAGACTACTACGTGACCGCATTGCGAAATTCAACTCTGAAAAATCACCTCCGAAAAATTCACAACGGATCCTGAACGAATAAAGAAAAAATAACGCTGGAGTCACAGCGAGTGGCCTGAGTGTCCAGAATAAATTATGCTGACGAAACTTTTAGTTCGAGTGTCGTTTCCACCCGTTTTAATACAGATTTTCCATGAATTCTGAACTTTCTCGATTATCCTGTAAATAGTTCCGCTTTTCCCGTTTTGGTACATTCTTTTTTGGATGTGAATGGAACACATAGTTTAACGGTCCAACAATTTTATGCCAATCCAGAAATGGCGATTTTTAGAAGAATAGTTGGAGTAATTTCTACTGAGACGAGTTGGTTCTCATATAAAGAGAACATTTATTTATTTACAAAAGATAGATAGACATGGAATATTCCAGTTCCTCTTAACTCTCCTCACTCTAGTCTAGAGGTAGATATTTACTTGATTGTTACGAGAGAGCTTGAAAGTGCAGATAGCTTTATGTCCTTTCACTGGTAAAGTGAAACCTGGGTCGGCCAGAGGGAATAAGAAGGTGTCATCTAAACCTTTGTGGTAACATTGGTAACATGTGAGATTATGGTCTTGCTACCTCTATCTAGGGGGGTAAGGAGGTACATTAGTTTAGTAATGACACGGTAAGTTCTAGCATAAATGAGAGATCGAAGCGCTCTGTCGGTAGGTATAATTAGCAGGTACCCTGTTCGCTAAATTAGAAAGTCGACGCTAAGTACCGGACGAGAAACCAACGGTCGTCAAACGAAATGGCAGAATTTAGTTTGGACATCTTATTTATATATGTGCGCGCGTGTTTTCACTTGTATAAAATATTTTAATGTGTGAGGTTTTATACATATTGTGTGTAGTTATTACAATTTTATTAATTCTAAAAGGGATCCCAATAAATGGGTATTGGGATTTGTTTAAAAGTATGAAACGTCTTTTGAACTTCTGTTTCATATAAAAAATACGTTAAATTTAAACAAGTACGTAAGTAAAACAAAAATGTATAGTTTATTCATCTAATAGTTACATAACAGTATCAAAAAAACTATGTCCTTACAATAATGTAAAGTTAAAACAATACTTAAAAAAGAAAATTTCACGAAAACAATAATTTGATTGTTTTGATTTACCTAACAAAAAAACAGACACCAAATTTCTTGATATTTATACTGGTTTTAAAATATTATGCGGATAACACTACTCCCTGGGGAAACAAATTTTTAAAGGACCATCTTTAAAAAAAAATCAACAAAAATCATCAAAATGGGAGAAATCGACTAAAATACATAAATAAAAGTAATAAAAAACCGCCTAACATAGAACCTCTTCCTTTTTTGATGTCGGTTAAAAAGAACAGAAATACGGACAAATACAAAAGACAATAAGGAAACACACAAAACAAAAATCAAATACCATGGTATAAAATAAACACGGAGGTTTTCTGGACCTTTCTTTGATAGAACTCGTCCCCGAGCTTTCGGTTATTAAGCTTGCAAATGCTTTCGTCTCTAAATGGAGTCGGCGTATTAAGTCAAGTGCAACACGAAAAATGCATTAGTGGACTCTGAAAAGCCATCCGTCATTGTCAATTCCCTATTTATGAACTTTACAGTCTTATTTCTACGTTGACCAATATGATTCAAAAGTACCTCAGAGCCACTAAATATTGTAAAGGTTTAAAAACTTTGTTAAGGTTTCATTTGCTAGTTTATTAGAACGGGCAATGTCTGTAAGGCTAGCTGTAGTTGATAGTTGTTGAGGTAGATTAGTTTCCGCATGGTGTTATTCTTTCTCTGCCTAGCTAGTTAACCTACATGGTGCTGGGGTCAGATTCTATATTCGATCTCTTTTACTTTATCCTCGGTTCATTATTCGAAAGTTTGACACCCTTTTACTAAGGTTATAATACCAACCAAGCATGCTTTTTCGTTATTTTTGGTAAATTAAATTATAATAAATGAAATACGTCAACAAAGAAACTAAAACTTGCACATAGCATTTTGTAATATTGGTTACGTCGTACGATAATAATTTATCAACCTATGTTATTTTGATGTAGGTACGAAATAAAACTATTGCAGGATTTCGGGACATTTATTTTATTTATAATTCAATTAAAATTACACATTTATTGTCAAGTCAACGTAACTTAGCATATAATTTACAGAAAAATGAGATTGTATATAGTTAACCACAGCTGTAAAATAGTCTTTTGTTTCTTTTATTGGATAGCAAGAGTCGGTATCACTTGGACTTTATATTTGAACTACTTATACACAGGGTGCCTCGAAACATGACATGTGTACTAAACCGAAAGGGGGTGATTCTAGACCCCAAGGGGATCGATTTGTTCTAAGATTTTGAATAAAAAAATAGAGACTTTTTTTAGGGTTCCGTACCCGAAGGATGAAAACTCAACCCTATTACTAAGCCTCCGCTGTCCGTCCGTCTGTCACGTGGCTATATCTCATGATCCGTAAGAGGTAGACAGTTGAAATTTTCAGATAATGTGTATTTCTCTTGCCACTATAACAACAAATAATGAAAATAAAAATTAAATTTTTGCTTTTTATTTGTCAAGGCTGTATCTCTTGAACTACAATAGGTAGACACATGAAACTTTCTAGGATTAAGTAACACTTTAACTGTAATAATAACAAATACTAAAAATAAAATAAAGTTGATAATTTAAAGGGGTTTCCTAACAAGTGAAAATTTGATGTTCTTTGAAAAAGTTGCCTGATTTTTACGGTAAGGAGCCTTCGTGTGCGAGTCGACTTGCGCATGGCGGTTTATCTTCATATTCGTGTTCTTTTGCGTGTATTCTACATTGTTGTATCTTGAAATTTACAGGCATTTACATGATTTTTTTGTAATAATTTTATGACAAAACCAGTGTGGTTTTGCTGAAAAAAAAAGCAAAAACATTAGTGTAATATTTTACGTGGCACCCTGCATGTCCACGTTGTCGGTTAGCCTAGATCGTGATAAAATCGATTGGACTAGAATGATCTTAACGATTGAATTCTTGAAATTATTTTATAGGATCACTTTGAAATAGTTTTTTTTGAATAAGACAGGGTTTTTTTGGAATTCGGAAAATATGTTAAATAGTGATCTTTCAACAGCTGCAGTTTACCATTCGAATAGGTTGGAAATATAACAGCATATTATTTGTTGGTGACATGAAAGTTATAAATATAATTTAGAAGTCAGTAAACCACTGAACCAGTACAACGGTACTGGTTCGGTACATATTACACATGAACCAATTCTAATTTAAATATTTATTTAATTGTCAGCAGAATTGCTTTTTAGATTGACATAATTTTATATTATCAATACAATTTTGGGCTATTATAAACATTCTTTAACTATAGATAAGTTTGTTATATTTATATTATTTAACTTCTAATTATTTTAAGTTCCGAATAGTCGAATTAGCCGAATTAGAATTGTAGCTGAAATCCGGTCACGGCGGCCAGTCTCAACGAAGCCAGCCAGGTGTGCAGGACATACTACTTTTCACAACAATACTGTCATGAAAAAAAACAGAGATAACTTTGTATGGAGGTGCCTGTAGGCCTAACACGGGGATTGTTCTCTAGGGTAGAATAGAGAAAAATGATATTGCATCGTCATACATTGCGTAAATTATTGAAGTTGAAGGAATGAGTATTAAATATTTTAAGCATTTGATGACGATGTGACGTAATTTTTCTCTATTCTACTCTAGACAATAATCCCCGTGCTAGGCCTACTGTCTCGTGTTGGCTTGTAGACACGAAAATCTACTTTGTCGCTGTGTCACAGGAATAAGTAGGCACAGTTCACACATACCTAAACAATCAAATAAATATCCATCACGGAATATCTTAAGACGTTACAAATATATTGAGGTAGGTTACGCGTTACGGGGCGTAACGTAACGTGTTACACAGCGAGCGTTCGTGCAGTCAGTACGGGGAATGAACGCGCTCGCAACGAGCAACGACACGGATTTTAGCTCACGGTGGCGTAACGCATCATGCTCGCAGCGAATGGTAAGTACATTACGCCCCGTAACAACGGTCAGTACCCGGTCTTATATTCACTGCAAACTACTGTCCATTTTAATTAATTAAATTTTACGTCGTAAGCCTGGAACATTTATATCAATTCCACGGATACAAACAGTAACTTTAACTACCTGTACGATATTTACAATGAATTCATTACCATTACAGATTAATATTATGCTCGTAGACAATGGATTCATCTTGATATTATAAATATCTACGATAATTACACAGATCTTGGAAAGTATCAACAAGTTATTTTAATTTCCAATATTTATTTTCTTATTGACTGTTGGTTATTCATATAAATGTTAATCCGGTTCAACAAATAATACATACGATATATCATTGCTACCAACATTGTTAAGAATCCTAACACGTTTCTTGTTGTGTTCTTACTACAGGAAAATAAGAAAGGTTTAAAGACAATTCGAAACTTTTAGCATAAACCTTCATTAGTTTAGTTTAACTCTAGCACTGACAAACATTTAAACAGTATAGAGGAGCAGTATAAGTAGTATAGCGTAGAGTTGGATCGGCAAGTGAGTGATGATGTACTGGTGCGCGTGCGAGGCGGCGGCGCGGGTTCGAGTCCCGTCGCGCCACGCGGCGCCCGAGACCATCGGCTCCTCGGCTCCGAAGCCGTTCATGCTCAACTCTAATCCTGGTGACAATAAAAAAAATGTTTTTAAAGTGCAGTTCCACCTGTATTGAGTAAACTAATAGAAAGTGAATAAAGAAGCAGAATATGTCGAAACCATAGATCGAAGTAAAATCTGTAGATATGATACTTTCTCCCAGCGCTTACTCAACAACTGGCCTGTGTTACAACTACACGCAAACACTCGGTCACAGTTAAATTTCCAAACTTATGCAACGCTTGGGCTGCCCACCACCTGGATTGGTGATCGCCGAAACCAACGAATGGCGATCCTTATTCATCGCATTAGACATCTGGAAAGGTATCATAAAACTTGTCAGATATCCAGGCCGGTTGGTTTAACGTTAGTGCGTTAGGCACAGAATCATGGTGTTCTTTCTAATATACTAATTAGACAGACAATGATAATTTACCATAGTCTGCGGTCTTAGGATTGGACTTGATTTATCGAAGTAAGTACACAAAGCCTGCGGGATTTTTGTTTACATTTTCTTGTTCTGTTAATTCATTAATTTAGTTACATCCAGTCTACTTTGAATTCTTTACAAAATTAATTAAGTAAACGTGCCGCCTCGTTTTATAATGTTGGTTCTTTAAATATCCTTTTTGGAATTAACAAGATCCTAAACCCAAAAATGACAGAGCCAACCCATAAAGTTGAAAACAAGTTAGCTTTATCAAATATCGGAAAATGCAAATACGACGACAGTAACATAAAATGACATAAAATACTGTCATAAAACTCTATGACAGTCCATGGACTAGAAAAAAAACGGCTATTAAGCTTAGCTTTAATTTCTTACTAGACAAGTCTCACTAAGAGACGTGGTATAGAACATGTAGACTACTACATATTCGTCTTAATAAATAGACTTGACTTCTTAATCTTTTGTCCTTTGGATTATGGTCGTCTGGTAGAAATCTCTGCAAGGGATAAGATACTATTTGAAGGATACGGTACTTCATTTTTTACCTACTATCTTCTTTGTTTACCTACTATACTGTATCTTACACATTCCTGCAATAAAGCTTTTTTTATTTATTTAATCTTGGCATAAGTCGAGTTTACGAACATTAGAACGCACTACGAAAAAGGTTAAATAAAGCCACTTTGACATTTTGTTTCCACAAAGCCTTTTAACAAATAAATTGCATGTAAAAACCAAGACACGGCACAACTAAACAGAAAGAGAATCACAGAGTGTCAGCCCAGTTCAAAGTAGAATGCATTAGTAGGTAAGAACTTACATTGTTTTTATTTGAGATTGTAGGCTTTTTAAAAAAACTAGCTAGCCTCGGAATTTAATAATACAAAAACAAAACGTTTCCCTTGGACGCAGTTTGTCAATTCTAAATTTGATTCCCTTTTGACAATTAAGTGAGAATCTTGTCAAATAATATTCAAATAATTAACCGGGCCTCTTTTTAATTATGAGGTCCTTCTCATTGCGTGTATTTCACTTACTATGCAAGCTGACTTGATTCTCCGTCTTCCCGAGCGCGTTCACAGAGGCGCACACATAGACGCCGAAGTCTTTAGGCGCCAGCGATTTTATGCTCAAATTCATCCATAGAGAATAATCGTTCACCACGGTCTCATGTACGCGTAGCTTAGTGTTTTCGGCCAGCTTCTCGCTAACAGGGGCTGAAAAAGGTAAAAGTTGTTAGCTACACTTTGGATTCTGTTTGTTTTTACGTTTTTAATCCTAGCCTAATCTAGGCTTGTTTATTTTTACACAGTCAGAAATAACACAGTCGTTGCAATCAAGTTAAATCGGCTATTGAAAGTGGCTGTTAGGGTTTTCAAAATGAGAGAAACCATAGAGATAGTTTCATCCATCAAGTTTTACAGAATACTGTAGCGAACTACAGCACAGACCACTGGGAATAAGTGAATGCGATAAAACCAATTTTTTTTAAATTTCGGCTATAATGTTTCGGTGTACTAATAATTTCAATGGAATTTGTTTAATTACACATTGATTTACAGTATTTACCGTCTTCCCGGTACCAGGAGTTCATAGCTTTAGGAGAAGCTTCGATGTAGCACTGGAGCTCCACATCACTGCCTAGGGGCGCGCCCACCAGTTGATTCGTCACTTTTACTTGCGGGATAACTGTATGAAAACAAAGCGAGTTTTTATGTCAGGAAGTTTCTCAATTGCTCATGTCGCGTTTGTCCTTACAAAGCTGAAGAGATTAAGCTCGGAGCAGACGGACAATTTACGGCAGTTTGTTTTCTTAAAGCTTTGCTGCGTTAATAATATCTAAAGTCTTTTATGGACTTTGCAGATTCATTTTCTGAACTATAAAGTAGGCACTGGCTGTTCAGTAGTACCAAATAGCCTAGTAGAACCTCGTAGTATCTAGGTTTGTTCCTAAATTTTGTGTGTAAATAGTAAATAAATAAAATACAATAACAACTGATATACATTAATATTTTTTAATAATTTGCAACTTAAGCAACGAAAAGAAAAAATAAAAGTTAATGTATCGCATACGCCACAGCGTAAAGTTCAAAAGTTCTACTACTTGAACAGCTTTTAATGCAAAATAAAATAAGCGTAGTCTCTCATAACTAGTTGGAAAGTAACGAAGAAATAAAACTATGCTCGAGTTTCTTATTTAACAGAAACGTATTTATTGTATAAAACCCGATATTGGTTATTCAAGTGGTTTTTCAACCTCAAGTTTCTTTTTGATTGCTGGTAAATTAATTTAGGAACTTAGGATTAACATTATATTGAAATCAGGTTAGTTATCATGTTTAAGTAACAAATATTGCAATACTCTACAGTGACATCGACGCAGAAGGTTGCGGGTTCGATTCCCGCCTTGGGACAAATGTTTGTACGATCTGCAAATATTTGTTCCGGGTGTTCTGGGCATTTTCTATATATAATAAAAAATATCTATCTATGTTATGTATTGTATTAAGTTTATCAGTCATCTAGTACCCATAACACAAGCTCTGCTTACTTTTGGGCTAGATGATGCTGTGTGGATTGTCCAGCATTATTTATTTATATATGTATTTATTACTTATGGAGGTGGCAATGCATTGGCATGTGGCAAAAGTCATTGTTTTCTATTTTGTTGAGTTTGTGTGTTTTGCCATGTTTATATTATAAAGAATTGATCTCTAACGGGAGTGGCATAGTCACTGTGTGACAAAACTACATTATAATAAATAAAGATATTACATTACTCTACAGTGTCATATTTGGTACTTCTCTCGTTCTACCGATTTAGTCTTAGCGGTCATATATCGCAGTATGTCAAAGAATAGAGAAAATATCATAATCAGAAACAATCATCTTCATGCAACTTCAAACATTGTTATTCTAATTTGTTGTATAGTAAAAATCTTTTCCCAATTATTCTCCAAACATCTCCAAGCATCTATGCTTCCTCAGACGAACCGTATTAAATACACTTCAGATACCGTTTTGTTACCTTACCACTAAAGTGCTTGTGTAATAAACACGCAAATACTCCAACTCCACACTACTCACAATGCACTTCAACATGGTACCGGCGGCTCACGGTGGGCGGCACACCGTTACTGGCGATGCAGTAATAGGCTCCCATGTCGGTCCTCTGCACGTGGAATAGTTCCAGACTCTCCCCTTTGTGACTGTCCACCACTGCAATAGAATAAATATTCTAGATTTCAGAAACACACCGGATAAACTCCGTTAATCATTTAAGAGTTGATAAGGCGTATCAATGTCATCATCATCATTCATAATCCGCGTTCCCCCGGCTGCTGGGTAAGGATCTGTATTATTTTGTTTCATTCTAGTTCGCCCTGCGTTCGCGCTATCATCCGCTAATCGTGACAAATGTATAAACTGTACAAATTAAAATCTTGGCTCTCCATAACCTTAAACGAAGTAGAATAACAATCTAGTTTTAGCAGAAATACTTTAAAATATCAACCACACCTTGTCCTGGGAAGATAGCTAATCTAGCATGAAAGCATTTGGTAACAGGAGCTTCACACATCTGTGAAGCTCCTGTTACCCGGACTCTTAAGAGTTCGGTGTTCTCAGGAGCACAACTCACAAACACACCCTCACATACACACACTACACACTACACACATGCACTCACACGCATGGTGACTCCTGTTGCCCAGACTCTTACGAGACTGGTTTCCTCAGGAGACCCTTCACTTAATGTTTATTTTGTAATTATTGATTTTATTTAGACATAACGTTGCTTAATATATTTTATGTAAAGAACCCATGGAAGGTGGTCCCCAAGATACAGGTTTATCCTAGTTTGGGGATCAACGTGTAATAATTTTAAGTCTCAAATATTTTTCAATAAACGTTATTATTATTATTATTATTTATAATAGAGCCGTGTACATGTGTACAAGAGAAGTAGCAAATGAGATGTTTAGATTGTCCAGTGTTCACTGCAGGGAAAGTAATGAACACGTTGGTTTAATTCCGAGCTGCGTGACTATGCAACCAAACTGTTATTCCATTTCTACGTGTTTCGGTCGGTTGCAGGTTATAGGTGTGTACATGCCTTAAAATTGCCAATGATTCCCGACAAGATATAGAAAAGTGCCTTTTATCCACGGCCAGAGTCTCTAGAGGGCTCGACATGAAGATTCAGATAATTAACTGTGACGTGAAGGCTTTTGCGAATCCAAATAAATTCACCATTTCCATCCTATTTACGATTAATATCAGCTTGATTTATTTGTTGGCAATGATTCTAATAGACTGATACGGACTGGCTTTACATAATAAATGAGCTAATCTATATAAAGGCTGAAAAAGGTTTCTACAAAAGTAAGCCAGATGGGAATATTTAATACGTTAAAAAGGCTCCTGGGATCGTTTTTGATAGCCACAGATCGCAGACAATTTCACTTTAAATAAATAAAATATTAAGCCCTTTAGTTTGTTGTGTCTGGCTTTTATTTGGCACATGGAATGCTGTATATACAGGTTATCTCTGCCTAAACCTTTTCAAACTCGTATATATAAATATATGTGTATATATATACATATATATTACCGTCAGCCATCCGGCATGAGGAGTTGTATTGCACTCAATTAATTTTTAGACTGTGTTTAAACCCACAGATAAAATTACTTTATATATTTTATTTTGTTTTATTCGGAGAAAGAACAGTTTTACACACTTTATAAAAAAACTTACTTAACTCATAACCATTTATGTGTCCTCCATTTATGTAAAGACTGCTTGCTTGCGGAGGAGAAATAGAAAAACAGTTCTGTCTTGTTAACAACTAGGTAGAATGAACTAAACTAAGAGTAACTAACAATTTACAAAACTTATAAAATTACTAACAATAATTAACAAGAAATCTTTATTGACAAAGAAAATTACAATTCAATAATAAAAACAAATTAGAACTAGTATTTACAATTGAAACAATTAAGCTAACTGCAGACTGTTGCAAACAATCTAGAGGTAGCTCAACTGATCCATATCAATACCAGTCGGAAGCGTCCCCAAGACGCTGGCTGCATTGCGCCGCTGTATGGCAATGCTGATGCGCTGGGCCAGATATCCGCCAGCTCTCGGGCCACGCGTCACGTGAAACAAAAAATTATTCAAAAACAAGAAATTATTCAAGACAAGAGTTGTTGGTAGATAAGTAATATACCTTATTACCTCCATACTTTTCGCACAAACACACACATTTATGAAATATGAGCTTGTAACGCTTTCCACTTAAATACCTAACTTTGTAAGCTCAACGAGCATTTTACCCTAGAAACCATTTGTAAAGTGAGTCAATATACTTAATTCCCCTCGTAAAGTATTCATAGAATGTGCATAAACTGAACTTGTTGAATCGTTCTGTACTTAATTAAGCGGGTAATGTACGCCATGTTTGAATTTGGTGTTTTCCAAAGCAAAAAACTCAATAGTTACCGGACAAATACATGCAAAGGATATGAAACTCGTTGGAACGCAGCATTCGCGGAATTATCGTCCATTCTGGAATCGCTTTTGAGTATAAAATCTTTTATTATGCGAGCACGGTTCATTTAACGCGGCATTAAGTGAATTTGTCGAACATCGTATTTTAAAAAAATTAATGGTTAAAAGAGCTGTAAAATATGGATGAAGGGGTGGGTAGGGGAAATTATGAATTGCGGAGGTATTGTGTTTAAGTTCCTTTTAGCGCCGTTCGACGTTTTAAAATTATGTTGACGGATAATGTGGTTTTATAATTTATTATTCTTGCAGCTGAGTGTTTAAAGTACGGGTACGGTTATAAATTAAAACCACCAAGTGATTTGCTTGTGATTACTGTTGACCGTTGTGTTTTCACAGATTATGGCCAAATGATTGATTTATGGTTTTGCTTTTAGTCACATTTTAGTCGTTGCCTAACTTTCGTTCCAAACAATAAGAGAGACGTCAATCAATGTCCATTTGCTTTTATAGTAACTGGGAAATAGGAACTTTAGTGTGGAAATAGTTGGCTTTGACGTATGTTTGGCATACATGACAGTCTATTTAAAAATAAATTGACAATGGGAGTCATTATTAATCACCAGGAATTTATATTATATTTATATGGTATGATATGATATTATATTATATTATATTTTACTAGCTTCTGCCTGCGGCTTTGCACGTGCTTTCCAAGTAGCCTATGGTCCCGAGATGTTGTTCACCTCCCCGCCAAATTTCATTAAGATCCGTTCAGCCGTTTAGCCGTGAAAAGGTAACAGACAGACAGACAGACCGATATACAGTTACTTTTGCTTTTATAATATTAGCATGGAGTGTAATATATTTATGTAGATCTATTATTCTGTGATATTTATACAATTTGGCACAACAAACTTGCTTCCTGCAATAAGGATGCTACGGCGTAGCAACAAGCAACAAACATGTTATGGCGTAGTAATTTCAATACTTCGTAGCATTTCGGGTGTACGACAATTACATTTTATTTAATTATTTACTTTACCAACGGACATTGTAGTTTTATAATAAGACTTATATATCCTTTAGTTAGTACCGATGTCCCATCACTCAGCGTGGTAATTAAGAGCGTTAGGGGAAGCGGGGTAACTGACGGACATTATGCTTAGCATCAATTGGCCCGTCCATATTAGTCGCAGTCGAACCGTGAAACTACGAGTAGACATTTAGGATTGAACAGTAGTTAATTACTAGATGAATTTCCAATCATTCACTAGTTAGTACAAATGCTGCAGGCTGAATTAATACAAGCTATTTACAGAAAGGACACAGTAATAATTTATGAACAGGATATGGAATCTCCACCTTCTCAGCCTATATTGGTCCACAGCTGGGCCCAGGCCTCCACCTGATAAGCACCTTTATTGGCTTTTATCTCACGGGGGAAATACCCATTATCCCCACGCTGGGCAAGCGGGTTGGAACAGCAAGTCAGAAAATTAACACTAGCGTGCTAACTAGTATTAATTTTTAACCGCATTTATGTACATTTGAATTGTAAAATCTTGCCACACCTTTTTTATAATTCTAAGAAATCTATTTGTTATTATTAGGTAAGTTATCGAACTGTACTGTACTGGCCGACGTATTTTATAATATGGCGTCGAACAAGGATGATTGTTAAACTTGATGCTGAAGTTTATTGTTTGAAAGATCGTTCTGATGGAAAATAACCTCCATCTTAACTGGATTCGTCTGCGAGTGACGGTTTAATCCGAAAAGGCCCTTGTCGACCATAAAATTCTGCACGTGACTGAAATAAAAATATTACATTTACTCAAATCTGCAACTTTATAGACACGTAATGCGATACTTATATCGTATTTATTAAAGCCAGTTGTGATAGAATTGAGTCTTGAGACAAAGACATTTAAACCTTGGGATTTTGAGATGCACAGAAACTACTGAGTATTAAAACCTGCTAGCATTTCAGGTTTACCCACCCAGGTTTTCTTATTTACGAGGTAGAAGCGACCGACTGGATCGTTCAGAGTTTGACAAAACGCAAGCACTTTTTCAATTTAACTATCTTGTGCTCTTCTCTAAAAACATTGCTCTTTATTTCCACCGAGTGAACATCAAACAAAAAAGTAATTAAGTACGCTATCCGCTTCTACGAAATAAAAATAAATCGAAATTGCTGAACAATGAAAATCTCTTAATGGACATCCGGCAGGTACTTCTCTCTCTAGGTAGGTGGTAGTAAGTACAAGTATGGTAATACGATAAAGTGGACCTAGACCGACTGATTTTCACCGACGAAAAACCAAAGGAAGTGATTCTGAATTCGGCTGTATGTTAATTATGTATGTACCTATGTATGTTACTTATGTCTCGTCATGCCAGCCTTAACGACGTCATCCGGCGGGCCTTTGTCACCGCGAACGTTCCAGTTATTCTCGAACCGAATGTTCTGTTGCGTGACGATGGTAAGAGGCCCGACGGCATGGCTAGTTCCATGGGAGTTGGGGAGGCACATTGTGTGGGATGCTAAATGCGTCGACACACTTGCGCCTTCCCATCTTCCGAGGACATTCGTGAGGGCTGATGCGGCGGTTTAGTACAAAATATTATACGACCCCGGAAAAAAACCAAACTAAATATCCCGTAAAACTTAAAAAACAGTATAAATATTCTGAAATTTATAGCCGATTACGTTTTTGTTTAAACATCAAATTATACACGTTTTATCATCGTCAAATTAGTCAGGTTAGATTATTTGGCTGTTACAGCCAAATAATTATGTCAATGTCTCTAACAGAACTGTGATAATGCCGTGACCGTCATTAAAGAGGTCAAAATTATAGTGAAAACGAGACATGTCTCTGTATAATAGAGCCCATTACTATTATTATGACCATTGCTGCTCAGGGAAACAGAGGAAAACGCTTAACGTCTATTTATCACTGGCTTACATAACTTATTTCACATAATATGTTTATATGGTAGTAACCAGGATATAATCGGAATCAGTCGGCATGGCTCCTATGCCTGTCTGTAAGCTGTCTTGTGCCGAAGTGCTTTCTATAATAATTTTTTTGATTATCATAATCCAATTATTCGATCATTATTTTCATTGTGTAGACAAATTTTTGCGTTGTCATGCTGCTTTACCTTTTTTTTTTTTTTTTTTTCGGCCCAGGAAATTTGTTTACGAATAGACTGGTCTGGGGGGGACCAGAATTATGTGGGACTCGACGTCCTGATAAGGACGTAATATAATACCCACTAAAACCTCTCCGGTGACCCTTCTCTCGCCATTTTCGCCGAACCACGGGAACATATAAACCTACCGCGGCCCGACTGGCGTCCCCTCTTCATGCTGCTTTACCTAGCTGCTGGAACTTCGAAATCTAATCGACTAGATTTCCATTACACTAACAATTAGGTACTACTAGAGCTTAGGGTTAAGACGCTGTTTTAATATAAACATAGGACCTCACAGTAGCTCTACATATGTTTAAGACATCGCTTACACCAGGTGCTATCAATAATAAATATGTTAATAACGTTTTCGTATTCATTCGACGGTACTGCATAAAACATCCAGTAACCGAGACCTTACGCATAAAATAAATTATTGTTGGAAATCCGAGTCGGTCGATGTATCTGTGATGCTATCGCGCCGGTTATGACATTATTAAACTAGACCGTTCAAATCCCCTGACGCTAAAAAATACGTGACCGTTTTGCACAATGTTGCCGCGCTGAAAAATAGCCTTCCACAAATTTGAGAACGCTGGTGATGGTCCGTATATATTATGGTAATGAAAGCTCGCGAGGCGCATCGGATTCGCCCAGCGATTGGCCTCCGCAGTTTTATTAATTTCCATAATAACAGAGTGTTGTTACTGATACTGCTGTGTTTGCGAACTGTGATTTTTGCATGATTGTAGGGTTATTGCTATTTTGCAGGTACTGTAATGAATATTTTCTGTTAATTGATATACCTCTATTTCATGTTATTCAGAATGTTGCCTACATGCCTGTGAGAATCATTTGGTTGTTCACATAATTTCTGCATGAGATAGATTCGATTTTCAGTTCAATTGCTACCTGTAGATTGTTTGCAACAGTCTGCAGTTAGCTTAATTGTTCAATTGTAAATACTAGTTCTAATTTGTGTTTATTGTTTGGTTGTCATTTTCTTTGTTAACAAAGGCCACAGACTTTTAAAAAAAAAAAAAAATTTAAAAGTTGCACATGGTAGCTCAACTGTTCAGAACAGGAAAATAACGTATTTATACTCTACTATGATGAACTTTTCTTTGAGAATGGACAAAAAGTAAAAACACCCAACAGGCTTAAATTCAAGAGCTTTCCCAAACGAGAGCCTGTTAACGTGCGACTTTTTACGAGAATGCAGGAAGCATGTTCCTGAAAGTAGTCATCACGATTATTTTGCATAAAGTTAATGCGGCTATTTCCCAAATGCAGTTTACACGCCAAATCCATTAGGCCTATGCCTAGCTCCACTTTGCTCCTTTGTAAAATCATACTTTTTTGGTGCTGGTGTTTAATGCATTGTACTTTTAGCAGCTATTTGATTGCATAGGTAGCATATATTTTAAACTTATTCGTCTCATGACCGCTGGTAAAATGCGTTTCATGTATTACAAGGGGGTTTTGCGATAATCACCACGCTGGTCAAATGCATTGTGTTGAAAGTACTCCGAATACTAGTAGGTGTCGGCTCTTACGACATCTACGGGTTGAGTTGGAGGGGTCGATTCTTACGCCATGCCCGCCACGGCCTATTACCAAACAATAAATTTATTCGTAATATCAGACTGATAATTATCATCTTTTGAATTGATATAGGTAGGTACCTATAGAAAGATTTTGTTTCATTGTCTCAAGATATATTTCACCGAGGTAGGAAGTATTCCAAGTAATTTTCGTTTCTAGGAAATGCAATATGGCGGACAATATTGAGGATGGAATGTCCACGCGATTGTTATTGGTGTTGTAAAAGTAGTTTAGTGCTGATGCCAGTAGTCCTGTCCGTCCATCATAGATATGTACGTGGTAAATACGTAGGATAAGTATCATAGCACCTTGTATGTCCATGTCCAATACTGAGTGAAGTTGAAGTATCATTTTATTCGATTTGGCGATATCTGTCAGCCGTAATTGTGCTCATACCACAAATTATGCGAGACATATCTCACAAAATATTTGCTCAAAAGGTAAGACGTCTACTGAGTCTTGCCTTTAAAACTTAGAAGTCTACAATATTTTCAGTCAAATCAAAATGGTCCAATGCTTTTGACCAAGTCGAACGGCTAATCTACATCTCAAAGTACGAGTAAGGGCATATTCCCAACACACGCTTACACTCTCACCATAATTAAGTTAAATATCTGCGAGGAATAACTGTGTAATGCCGACGCCAGTCAATCCGCCTCACATATTAAACGCGCCGTGATTGGCACCGCTACATTAAGCGCGTATTATTACATTCTCGTCACGTCCAATGTACGCTTTTATCAAATAAATGTGTACGAAACATTCAGAAGGTTACACGATTCCTACAATTACGACGTTATCAGTAAAAAATATTTTGTAACCCGACAGTAAACTGCAGAACATTTGAACATGCAAGTTGTCTCCAAGATTATTTATCAAAATAATTCAAAGGCGATGACAGATCAATAAATAAATTGCAGGAAATATATGTTACAGTATAGTACAAGATGTTCTTAAAAACTATCTATTGTATCCTGCAATTGGCGGTCTTATCCCTTGCAGAGGTTGCTACCAGACGACCCTACCCACGATATTTTTTTTTAATAAATAACAGCATAGTTATCATATGCTGTTATGTACATATTGAACATAATGATAAATAAATAGATAGAATCATTTATTAAAATTTGGTTAGAAGTTAACCTTAAAGCCTATGTTGGGTTTAACAGGCAGAGCTTTAGCGCTAGTTCAGTTCAGACATGGCGGAATCCACGCGGATGTTAACCTTGAGGATTAAAAGTGTTCAGACAGGTACGGTGGGTGTGGAGTGAGGTAAGGTGAGGGAGCGACTGAACGCGCCGAAGGCACGTCGTAGTAACAGATCACACGGCGACCGCGCGAATTATTTTTGTAGCAGTCAAGTGGCGGCTACCTCATGGTATATGTTGTAGTATGAACGTTCTAGTACGATGCCATTAAAATAAGCTCTGCGCGGTTGAACTGCGAGGTTTGCGTCCGCGCGGGTTCCGCTGTGTCTAAACGTACTCTTATTCTTATGAGCTAAAAAAACTTAAATTAAAAACGATACATTCCTACACTAAAGTTCCTCAATATCAAAACGAACTTGTGAATACGAGCAAGTGGTTGTTGGTACGAATAAGCCGCCTGTGCAGCTTATAATTTACAGAGTTCTGATGCCGATTGCCGACACTCCATGTAGGTACCTATATATCAAACAAATGTTTTTTTTTTAATCTGTTAAGTTCATGCTGGTTTATAACTAACAGGTTAACGTTCGCCGGATTCGGAAATAGTTTGTTACGGATATTTTTGACAAGATTTATCCCTCCAATAAGACCTTTGCTTCGTTGCGAGTCGGTATCTGAATTGTACCTGATTTTATACGAATTGATTCGCAGAGACCTAATCTGCGTTCAATATTTGTTGAAATAGCTTGCTTTTTCTAGAAGTTGCAGAGAACTCGCGCATTTTTATTTTCCTGCAGCAAAAGTGTTAACTTTGGTAACGACTGCACCGATATTAAAGAGCGTACTTAGAGCTAGTTAGCAACTTTTAAATACTCTGCTGCTGTTAATAGCATGCAAAAATGAATAAATAATTGAAATACGCAACTGAAGGGTCTAAAGCGGATATAGCTGTTAATTCGTAAACTTCACGCGACTTTGCAGCGCTGTAGAGTTGAAACGTTAATTAAAACACTTCAACCAACTTTCAGTACTGAAATTCTAAAGTACTGAGTCATGCAATCAAGTTAATGACTCAATCACAGATTGAAACAACCCTATCACAACAAATAATATTATTGAAGCCGTCTATTGAAAACTGTTTCACAATAGGACTTTAGGTATACATCGTCAACTCGTTGTTTTTGGAAAAACCTATACGCGTTATTTATACTGACTAAACTTTCCTTTCCTATTAATCCTGGATCAAAACTCTACCTTGTACGTTGTTATTATTTCGCCATCTACGATTAGATGCCCTATAACCTAGCCATTCTACAAACGGGCTGATTCTACGATTAGAATCAGCCCGTTTGTAGAATGGCTAGAACGATTACAAAATGGCGCAATTTAATTAATTAACTATGCCGATAGTTGAACGTTTTAAAATATGGCAAAACGTCACTTAGCCATTTCGTCAAATGAAATAACTAGGTATTCCCAACAAATCAGCGTTCGTTTCGTAATCAGCCTAGCAATTCTACAAACGGACTGATTCTACAATCCGGCGGCGACAGTTACATGAGGAAGTAGCATGTACACATAGTACAATCACGTGCAATTGCATTGTTACGTTAAGTTATTTACAATCAACAAACATAGATTTTCACATCAAGACCGTGGCCAATAACTTGATGACTTCCATGAAATGAGGTCAGACAGGGCAATTTAGGGACTTTTGTGAAGGACCCCGTGTGAGTTACGAACATACAAGTTGAACAATAACGATTAATTAGTGTGATTACTCCTATTCCTTGCGGCAGGCCTGAATCTTGTTAACGTGTGATTCGTAGCTCTGAGCTCGAAACTTTAATAAATAACTTGCTTCTGGCCGCGTCTTCACACGCGTTTAAGGCTGTCATATCTGTTATATCAGGAACTACATCTATGAAAAGTTTTAGTCCGATTTGTTCAGTAGTTTTGGCGTGAAGAGGTACCAAATATCCAACCATCCAAACTTACGAATTTATACTTAATATTAGTGGGATTCTAATTATATATAGATTTTACTCATGAAAAAAATGCATGAAGGTTACAAATTCTGTTTTAACCAACAACACTAACTAATACAAAATGCAAAATGCATTTTGTATTATTTATTGTTGTTGGCTTTGAACCAATCTCTATTTATCAATTTGCATACACAATTGTTCGAGAGATAATTAACCTACAAACGACCAATAGATTGCAACCCTGGCTATAGAATTTACAATTGAATTCTATTATTAAACAAAACAGTACTCAGTAACGTTATGATATGCAGCTTTATTTAAATTATTGGAAACTTAGGCTGCAAGTATATTCAATAGATGCGGTAGGTACCGCATCTATTGAATATTTCGCGAATATTTCCCGAAACATTTCGCTGTTTACCGAAATTTACCGAGCCCATGCACCCACATATTGAACAATTCTGAAGGCTTAATAAGCCAATTAAGATTGATTGTTGTAAGATTGGAAGTTGAAGGAATTAATTTCAAATCGTCATTCGATGACGATGTGACGTAATTTTATTTATTCTACCTTAAACAACAATCCCTCAGCTTGGCCTACAGCTATAACGCACGCTACACCGTGTCGGGTCTGAGTCGTAGCATGGTCAACTAATGTTACATACATTTTGTATGGACACACTCACGCTCCGATCGGCAACCGAGTGATGGCCGAGCATCGGACGACGGTCGGAAACAACTCGGTCCCGGCTCGGCTCGTTGCATGAATACAGTGCCGCCGAGCTGCGTCCGAGCAGTCGTTGTGAAGCTATACAAGTGCACTGACGTTTTGTTCGATTTTTGCTCGGACCGGCTCGGTGACCGTGCTACGGCTGACACTCGGCTCGGACCTGACACGGTCTAGCGTGAGTCAGCACGGGACCGGCTCGGTGACCGTGCTACGACCGACACTCGGCTCGGACCCGACACGGTGCAGCGTGAGTCATCCTTAATACGTGTCATTACGCAGCAACCATTCTCTATTTGTACTTGGTGGAGCTTACAACGGTCAAGCTCGTAGTGATGGCAACGATAGTCGATAGTTTTGCAAACCTACAGTCAAGTTTTAGCAAACAAGCACTCAAAAATGTTTTAAAGCGGGAACATTTATCTTTATATTACGTCATAATATACATTTTTATTTCGTTAAAAGCATGGCATGGCACCTATTAAAACCTACAAGACTAGACACTCAAGTCTTGATCTAATACAAAATTTTGCTCCAGCGCTAGGTTACTAGGTTAAGAAGGGCGCAAGGCGGATCATTAATTAAATTATAATTATAATCATTAATTAGGAAAAATGTTGAGTGGACGATACATATAAGTAGAGAGGTCGTCCTGTTACACACTCCTTGTTGATCGTGTAATATGGAGTGTGGAATTGTCTCGTTTTCTCCATTTAGTGCTGTTAAGAAATATTCGATATCGATAAGTCTACAGCCCTCGTGCGGCACTTCACTTTATAATAGCAATATTTTCTGTGAGCAGCTTGCCGCTACTAACTTCCACATTATTCTCACAATTATTGCAATGTCTTTGTCCGCTTTTTATTTATTCTCTTTGAAGGGAAACAAAGCCGGAAATTACTTGAGAGTATTGTGGATCCAATAAACAAGTAGGTACAAGCTGTTTACTTATGATCTCGGTGTTCTTCGCTTGCACCAAAAGAGAAATATAATATATTTCTACTTTGCTCCACATGTAAGTTCACGGAGTAATATTGTAAACGTTTAGACTTTTCACCTGTTACCTGTATTTTGTAATAACATGTGTAGCAACTTTAAAATGTTTGAATCGAGTTTCTGTTCAGTGATTATAACTTTTCTCCGAGATTTTATTTGTTAGGTTTCTCTAACAAGATTCACTAGCTTTGCTAGAATACGAAGCCAAGCTGTTTTCAGAGAGCGCAATTCTTCAGAGTATAGAATTTTATTCGTATTTTCATTTGTAAAGACATTTTCAGATTTTCTTGTGTGATTCGTTTTGTAACATTTCTTTCAACTATTGTTTCATAGAAAAGTAAAATATGTTAAGTATAATTTTATCCAATTTCCGGTAATAAGGCTGACTATACATCATTTTAGAAAATAAAACATGCAACAAGCCATTTAGACCGGTCTCGTACTGTCCGCTTCATCGAGTAGAAAAGGAATAATGGGCTAAAGGGGACACAAAACTTATAAGCTTAGGTTACCTGGACGCAGGTTGGTAAGTTAAAACCGGCCACTCAACGAAATTTTAAAGGGCATGCCTCTAAAGTAAAGCTAAATAAGTAAAAAATAAATCATTTATGTTTATTTATTTATTAGTTGATAAAATTATACGTCATAGAATCTTATGCGAATACCGTTACCCTTCTAGATCCTCCTGGATCTTTGATTCCCATGTTACCAGGCCACATTGAGCGAATACTCCATATCTTGTGTAATGAATAGTAATGATACAACACTAACTCTAACATAAATAACTACAAATAAATAGGTTCTGCTGTAGTAACTAATAGCTACACGGTCGGAAATTATTCATACTACTGTTCTGTACTTATTTGTTCGGTAAGAAGATGGACCGCATACGATGGGGGAGCCGCCGCCGAGTCAGCTTAAATCGTATGTGTCGAATGAACAGCTGATAGTGCGAAAGTTTTGGCTGTCTGAAGAGTGGACCGACCGAACACACCGTCTATTCCCTAATTTAGGCAGTAGGCGCTAATGAATGCATGTTTGATTACCGGTTCTCATGAATATGCTAAGTATCTTGCTATAATGAGCAAATGTTTATCGTGACTGTTGTCTACATAGAATTACCAACAGTTCATGTACCTAAATGATTTGTATGAAAATGAAGGTGCACGAGTATAGTGGGATACTACAAGAGTCCGGAACCCTTCTGAAAGAGTGCGGAAAGGAAACTGGATACCTATCATCAAACCTTCGATTTTCAGCCCACATGTGAAGTGTGTTGAAGCGATTAATTTAGTGAAATTCGGCCCTTGGGTGTTATTGCCATGGCGGTATATCTAAGTGCTTTATTTGTAAGCCTACAGAAAGTTACTGACTTCTGACTTCTGAAGGAACAAAAAGTAGTTAAACTAATTTTGAGAACAGAGCTCACCCCAATGGGAAATTTTTACAAAAAAACAGAAGTCGAATAAACTTTCAGAAATCAGTCTCGTTTTGTGACACCATAATTTACTATGCAAAGCAGTTGTATAGTATCAACATTAGGCCGGAAAACAATGAACAGTAGTTGCAACGGCAAATTGCAATTACCGTTATTGCAGCAATTTCGAGGCGCCGCCCGCCCTGCCCTACGCGGCTACAGTGACCAATGAAACCGGTTACCGACGCTGGTATCATCCTCAGCTGAACTTTTTTAACACGTTCTCTGCTAGCCTTTAAGCATGTTGAAGGTGCGTGATCTAAAGGTCGGAGGTGCACGCTTTATATGATGTACAGCATACAGTGCGTCACCAGTACTCTATGTGTTCATAGTAGGTAGAAATGGAGTGAACTAAGCAAGAATCTGAATGTTAAAAATCTAATCAAACAATCCAAATCAAAAAACCCTAATATATTTCTATGAGCCTGTTTGGTTTTCTGGAGTATCTTTAGAAAAATCGTTGTTGCGTGAAGTGCTATAGCTGGCGGCAGCATCGCAGTTAAGATTTGCATGTGTCATAAAAATACTGTTTTCCATGTAAATGCGTCCATAGCCTGCACTATGATCTTAGAATTGTTGCCATTTACAATTTAAAACATCCTGTATAGTGCGCGTTCACTTTTATGCAGATGCTCAGTTGAAAAATAGTGCTGATATTCTCAGTAAGAAATGTGTTTGTATTTCTTAAGAAGCCTTTTATTATTTACATACGACAAAGATAGTATATTTTTATTAAGACTTTATATCATACATTACTTAGTAAGCTAACCCTAATAGAACCCACATAATTGGAGGTCACCAAATTCGGCAACACTTCTCGGTAGCCCGCCGACTTTGGTGAGTAGACTCTAAAAGTTCGAATAATATTATATTTTAGATATACGCTTTAGGCATGTGCGATACCACCACAGATAATTATGTAAATCAGGATGTGTGTAAGAGCCCGCGGCTAAGCCTACCTTGCGACACAAGTATTTGTTATAATTAAATCTTACAAACCCATGAAATTGCGTTGCGCTAGCAGAGTAATGGGCAAAGTTTCATTGCGAGCTTTTATCTAATTTATTTTTATTGTTGTATGAGCCGTTTTATGCGGCGTTTTATAACCATGCAGTGAGTATGTACAAAACGTGTATGTTTTATAAATAAAGATTTTCTGTTTCGTGTTTCAATGTCCATATTTTGGCCGTTTATGGCTATGAAAAGAAGTATTCATAGACAGGCCACTGCTGAACGCAGGTCTCCCACTGAGTGCCTTTTTGGCTTTTATCAAAAAAGGGCAATGACCATAAACCCCACGCTGAGCACGTGGGTTGGGGAAAATAAGTATTAAAACAAATAAAAACTGTACCTCGCTTTAAAAACTGGTTTGTACTACACTTATTCCTCGGAGGGTAGTTTGAAAAGTTCTCTTATTCCTTGATGTACAAAAATCTTTTAAAAAGCCATATCAATGAATTACACTGCGGATGTTCGGGAAAGAAAACTAGAAAAACAAGTAATGAATCGGAGTGATATATCCTTAGTGATCCAAGTCAAATTAACCAAATTCAAATTAAAATGCACTTTACTTGGTAACGCAATGGGCCCTGGCCCTTACTCCGAAAACCAATATTGATTCATTTGCAAACTACGTACACAAATATATCTCTTTGAATGTATGGCTGAAGTTCGTTCGGATGCATCGAAATCGTGGCTCGGAGTTGGAGCCCTGAATAATAAGGAAGTATAGCCGGCGATTCGTAAGCTGGTCAGCGAATCGTGTGATAAATGTGAAGGTACTACTTGCAAGCTGGACATGCCGATCCACCATGAGTATAGCTGACTCAGAGGTGGCAATGGCTTTTGGAAAATGAGTGCTGCAAAGTAATGGGGCCGCATTTTACTAAATTAATCGCTTCACCATAACAATGGTATCATCACAGCTCCAATTCACCGTTTGCTGCCAAAACTAAAATCAACAAAAGAAAGTTCAGATTGATCGAGTTCAAATTCGTAATACCTACTGTGTGCCATGACAGCTCTTGAACTCGGTTTAGCGCTTAAACCGGATCAAATTTATGTCGATAAAACGCGCTGAACATGTTTAGAGCGCTAAACTGAGTAGTGAGTATATTTTATGAACGCCCTCAATTGCAACGTGAACGCGTTCAAGTGCAACGGTGAAATTGGAACTCAGAATGACCCATTTTGGCACTTTGCTTTCGATGAAAGAAACTACAGATGGAGGGACGCGAGTGAAAGGCTGAAACCAATAATTTATCAATCTCTCCGTGCAAGTAGCACTGCAGGCATTATCTGATTTCTATCATCTATGGACTATTCTGCGACGATACCATTTTCATAGTAAAGCGATTGGTTAGCAGATTTCAGCCTCTGCAATCCATTTCCGGAGTTTACGCGCGGTTGCGCTTTAAATTTATCTTTACGTATTTAGATGTACCTGTTTTATAGCTAGATTTTTGGCAGACGTGGCTACTATGCTTTCGAATATTTAATATCTATCGTAGCTTGATGTGATTTACCTGTGATTGGCTAGCCGAACCTATGTGGTTATACTCCAGAGATGTCCAGAGAAATTGAAGTCCCGTTTCCTGTTATTTCGCAATAAAATATTAATTTATATCTAGGTATTATGATGAGTGTTTGATAAATATGATGGATCTTCAAATTGGCGTTAATGCTGAGAGGGGGAAATCCTGATTGAAAATCATCAAGTTAATTAACTTCCAAGAGGTTTATAATTAACTGACGAAATGTTGCTGACAAATTCGTGAATTTTAGAAATGAGTCAGTCCCAGCTTGGATTCACGAATATCTTCTTTAATAATGTAATTTTTTGTAGCGAAGTTGTTTACTTGCTTACCAATATCTGTGTCTAAATGGATGTGGCTTCGTGATAGACAAAAAATACAATTGGCATACCTAGAATTATATTTCAGCACAATGGTTTATTTTGATGTTCAAATTGTACCTTTATGCCTGAATGGCTATCATACAACCCAAAATCTAGTCCCAATAACTATTCTTATTTTTTTTTATTAAAATACAAAGTGTTGACACGAGGGTGGAACGACCACTAAAAAGTTATGGTAACTGTGGTGACATTTGCACGAACTTAACTTAAAAACTTGCAATCGTGTCGACGCGACGCACACTGTTTTTTTAGCTTATCTATAAATAAAATAAATAAATAAATAATGCTGGACAATCCACACAGCATCATCTAGCCCCAAAGTAAGCAGAGCTTGTGTTATGGGTACTAGATGACTGATAAACTTAATACAATATATAACATAGATAGATATTTTTTATTATATATAGAAAATACCCAGAACACCCGGAACAAATATTTGCAGATCGTACAAACATTTGTCCCAAGGCGGGAATCGAACCCGAAACCTTCTGCGTCGCAGGCGGACCTTCGCCCGCCGCGCCACATCGGTCGTCAATATGATTACCCACTTTATTTTAATATTAATTCTATTTATGTAACTAACTTTTGTTGGGTCACTTACTTGTTACCTTTTAACGTACTTCACCGTAACTTCACCTAAGTAAAATTTGTTTCTTGGATACCAATGTATACTCACTCTAAGTGGACTTGTTTTTACTTTTTGAGTATAAATAAAAATCTTTAAACCGAAAAAAATCGTAACCCTTTCGACGGCCAATAAGGTATTGCCTACACACGACGAATTTAAGGATTAATCCAGACCTTTGCTGATATTATTAACGTTATACTTCTAGGGCTTCACTAAGTTTTTGGTAACGTTATTATTTTGGAGGAGCTTTAAGTTGTTCAACTAGAGCAGCGGTTCTCAAACTTTTTTAGCGACGGATCCCTTTTGGGATTCGAAATATTTGACGCAACCCCAGTGACCTTTCCTGAGCTTAAGCTGAAATATATATATTTTGCAGCCCGCAAAGCAAGCTGCGATTTGTTTTGTGGATTTGTTGTGGCGTTTGGCAAAGTAACGTTATGAGTATCTTTTAGTGTATCAGGGGATTGTAAACAGAAATTGATGATCGAAGCAATAAAAAGCACTCAAAGAAAACTGTACGTCTATACGACACAGCACAAATACCGTAATAACGATGAGCCGCGTATTTTTCGTTGTCGTATAAACACATTACAAACTTCTTGCTACGGTACACTATCAAATAGTAAAAACGGCTAGCGCCCATTTATTGGATTGCGGTAAAATATTAACTGTTTAGGGGGGCTGGAAGAATTAAATAGTGGCAGAAAAATCAGTAATCAAGTTTATTGCATCGCGTCAAAAGAAAATCAGTGTTTTTACCGAGGAGGTAAATAGTGACAGAAACTGACTGCCGAAACAGTAGGGTTTGCTAGACTCGATGCGTCCCATCGCACTGGGTAAAGCAAAGGCAAACGATATGTAAAAATAAAAAATCAGCATACTCAAAAAATATAAGAGGGCTTTTATCGGCGGTTTTAAGTATTAGTAGTGGGATTTAAACTCCCCAAGCTTGCAATTATAAAGTATCTTTTTAAAATTATTATCATTAGTAAAACATCAACCTATGTTAGTCCACTGCTGGACATAATTGGTGAATTTCGTATAACATTTAATTTTCTATGCAATCTATTTTGCCTTTAGTAGTATTTATTGATCAAATATGATCAGTATTTTCACGGAGCTCCTACAGAGGCTTCGTGGAGCCCCAGGGCTCCGCGGAGCACACTTTGAGAATGGCTGAACTAGAGTTTTAAGTAGAACCATGTTTTTATTAAGTTGTGTGTGTTTTTGTGATGTTTTTAACAAAGCGCAAAGAAAACAATGTTTTGGGAACGTTATTAATGTGGAAAAACTCGTTTTCTTGTTATCAACTTGAAGTTTTAGTAGAACTATAGTTTAATTTAGCTATGTTCGAATATTTTTATGAAGTTCTTTCTAAAAAGCGCAAAGAAGAATTCAAAAGCAATTTAATTTACAGTTTCCTTTAGGATGCGGTGCCCTTTCAGAAAGGAGTTCTCGCGATAACTTTACATTTCGTATAAAAACACCAACAAAAAACTTCATAAAAATTCAGTCCGAGGAGCGTTGTCCTTTTTTGGTCGTCGACGCCGACGATGGCCCGTTGTAAAAGAGCCCCAAATGAAACTTGTTTGAAGAATTCGATTTAAGTTACGAAAAGACGAGACTGTACTCTGATTTGAAAGATATTCGTTGATTTTAAATAAGTACTATTGTTATCTAATAAAAAAAAGCATACAAGATCTTTCTTTAGGCACCTATGAGTACGGACCAAATGATATAAATAAGTAACGAATCGATCAATTGTAATTTACTTGAGTTCAATACTTATAAACCTAGCAACGACATCAATGTAATTTAGTTCACGATATGAATGACGACTTTATTTGCGTGGGTAGCCCTAATGTTTTTATAAAGGCGACAAGTAACTAGCGACTTTGTTATCCCGGTAACGAGTCCAAGACGATCATTATTTACTACCAACAAAGTATCTCACATAAAACGCGTCCATAAGCATAAACTGCGCGAATTATTCAATTCATTTCAAAGGAATCCTACTAAAAGGAGCGCAAGACTAACTCAAAGCTTTTATATCTCGTTTTCAGGCGTCTTATTGTCTTCGGTGCTATATATATAGGTATTAAAGGCTTGCTTTCTTTGCGTAAATAGAATCCATCGGTGAAGTGGTGGGAGCAAGTGCAGGGGGTGGCAAGTGCTAGGTGTAATGCCTCATGCGAGCCGATGTCGGGACAATGCAAAGTAGATTGAATCGGAAAAAAGACTCGAGTGGAATGGCGGCTTTCCGCACCCGGAGTGCGCTCGAAGGGTTAACAATGAAAGCACTGCCCGTAGATTGCTAACACTTTGTCGAGATAGAACTCTTCTTCGTTTTGATGGTAATTTAGGTATCTTGCGGAATTGGCTTTTATTGAAATGATTGCGTCGAATTGGTTCTATGAACTGTAAAATTTGCTTTTATTGGTAGTAATTTTCGTTGAATATTAAAGAAAAATATGGCTTCTAATTAAACTTCGCTTTGAGGTCCGACCTGAGCTCTGTTGGTAGAGAAGAGGTGATTTAGCATAAATCTTTTCAATACCTTGTGGGAGTGATAAACTAGGACTACCAATTAAAGTTCTTGCTGTAGCCTTATTGAATAAATTTAATTTCAATTCAATTCACTACACTACAATAAGTATGACAAAAAATGTAAGTCGTTTACCAAAGGTCATCTATATAAGAGTCTTCTGTAAGCTAACACTTACATATGTTTAGCTTTCTTTGACTCAAGTATCGAGTATAGTTGAAACTGTTCTATGAAACTAAAGAAACTTGCTTTGGATATTTGATAGCCTTGAGAAAATCCATATTTTCCTTGATAAAGTGCATCAAAACCGAGCAATAATATTGAAAACTGCTATTAGTCAATAGGTTTTCAGTGGTTAAATTGTTTATAAACCATGCCTTTTTTAAAGATTCACCAGTAAAGTACCACCAGCAGCTTGTTGCGGAGTCGTAGCATAGCCGTTGCAACGTTGCGACGTAAACCACCTTCTTAAACTACACCATTTGGGGTCGAGAACCTAGGTCCGTGGGGTACCGAGGCTCTCCGGGTTTTCAAAAACATATCTGAGCGTCTGGTCGAAGCGACGCGTGACCCGATAGCTGGTAGGTATCTGGCGCAGCGCATCAGCATTGCCATACAGCGGGACAATGCAGCCAGCGTATGGGGATGCTTTCGACTGGTATTGGTATGGATCAGTTAAGCTACCTGTAGATTGTTTGCAACAATTGTAAATACCAGTTCTAATTTGTTTATATTATTTGAGTGTAATTTTCTTTGTTAATAAAGGCCATTTCAAAGTCAAAGTCAAAAACTCTTTATTTCCATAAATACAATAAATGTACACTTAGAAAAGGTCAAATTCTTAATAATTAAACACTGACATGGAAATAAAGTGATATTTTTGATTTCAGTCGCTTCGGTATGTTGACTAAAGTAAAGAAGCGACGACATTACCAATTCTAAAAAATAAAAAAGGTAAACTATGCAATATCAAAGTCAAAAACTCTTTATTTCCATAAATACAATAAAGGTACACTTAGAAAAGGTCAAATGTATATCCTTATAACATAACTACCTAACAGCCTAGATATTCTACACTTTGGCCCTTAAAAGAGACAATACCCCACTTATTGATTGTATTGTGTATATGCACAATACCATCTTGTGGTCAGAGCGGGAAATACCTCGCCTAATTAATTGAACAGGTACTATGTTCGAAACCCTATAAGCTAGGAACGCACGTATCAAGCATTTTAATTTTACTAAAATGAACTGAATATTGTTAAATACATATAAATATAAAATGATATATTACTATACATATAAAATGCCTTGTCCTGAATGACTGACTGACGGATCAATGTGGTCGTAGACCTGAAACTTAGAGGGTGTGTTCTTTGTATGACGTAGGCATCCGATAAGAAAGGATTTTCCGAAATTCTACCCCTATGGGGGTGAAGAAGGGATGCAATGTTTGTATGGGACAACGTGATTCATTGGTCCAATCTAGTTAAAATTTTGCATAAACCTTTTTTAACAGAATTGATGGAAGACGTGTTTCGTATTTTATTGAAATTCATCTCCTAACGGGGTTAAAAAGGGGTAGAAAGTTATTTTGGCATAAAACGCTTTGTCCTGAATGACTGACTGACAGAGTTACTTTCGAATCCATACTAATATTATAATTTCGAAAGTAACTCTGTCTGTCTGTCTGTCTGTTACCTCTTCACGCCTAAACGGCTGAGTGGATCTTAATGAAATTTGGCATGGAGATAGATGGTGTACCGGGGACGGACATAGGCTACTGTCTATCTCGGAAAAGAGCGTGCGAAGCCGCGGACAGCAGCTAGTATAACAATAAAGATTTTGCCGGTTTTGATCGCAGCGGTCCAAGGGTTTTGTATTTCGGTACCTAGAATTTTATTTAACTTCTTAGAAATTCAGAAATTATAGAGAAATTCCATTTTAATTATCAATTTCTCGGTAATAACCGTCCAAGAATGTAGGCTGAGCATTATTTTAGCAAAGCTCATTTCCATAGTTTGGGCTGTATCGTCTTGATCCAGGGTTCAGGGTTACTTAGCATGATAATTGGAATTGAACTAACAGGAAATTTGATTTTCACCCTCGAGAGATACCAAATTATGGCCAACCTTTAAGACATTATTATTTTGAAGATTAAATTACACATTTTTGTTATTCAAATAAAGATGTAAAATCGAATGTCTTTGATAATGAAGCTATGTAAATAATTTCAATTTTAGGAAGTTTCCTTATTGCGT
This sequence comes from Eupithecia inturbata, assembly GCA_963662085.1. Lineage (NCBI taxonomy): Eukaryota > Metazoa > Arthropoda > Insecta > Lepidoptera > Geometridae > Eupithecia > Eupithecia inturbata. The sequence goes on along the minus strand of OY759186.1, from coordinate 6,609,780 downwards.
TCCAATGATGAACTTCAGCAAACGGCATAAATTCATAGCAGATCCTAAATACTACGGTAAGTACTGCTACAAACTAACTAGAACTTGCTAGTAGTGCTTTTACTGTTTTTGGAAACCTCCTTATTTCCACGTTAGGCACATAGCTTACACTGAAATTACAGAGCATTTTTCTATATAGAACGAGTAAGTTAGCATTGTAAAAGCATAATTACGAACCGATCTATGAATTAAGTATGTGCAAGTGTCTTTGCGTCCAGACAAAAATCCTTACCTCTCATTCTCAGTTCTTGTCGGAACACATGAGTCTATTTGAGGTATAATACGAGCAGCTCAGCTTCCTTCATGCCGAAACACGATGGGTCGGTTGTGCTGGCGCCGCCACAACATAGTCGGTGCTGGTACACTTGATGCATTCACCACCATATCTTGAGGCAAGACCGGCATGAGCCCTATACTTTTGCTTTACCATTGGGTACGCTACAAACTTGACTTACATTTCCTCTCTCTGCCTCCTTCATGCCGGAACACGATGGGTCGGTTGTGCTCGCGCCGCCACAGTACGGTCGGTGCTGGCACTCCAGTCGCGCTGCACGCTAGCCGAATGCTGCCTCCTTCTTGAGACGAGCTCCCTTCACTCACGCTGTCTACTATGTCTGGTGGGATCACCACTGAAAGGTGACCCATCTAGGAAATAACATTTTGATAAGTACGTTGTTTCAGTATCAGGTTTGTCTTCTTAAAAAAACGTAAATGTACGTAAACTAAACTTATTATTTAAAAACCACCTGCAGCAGAACAAAACTAATTTGCCATCTATCTTCATATTTAATTGTAACTTTGTCATTTTAAAACTTTATACAAGTGTAGTAATCACAATATACAAAAGGCACGTAATATTTTTCAGAGCATCTCAAGAATTTTATTACAAACGTCGCGACAATGTCTTCATACGTCCACTTGAGTTTCCTCAGATGTCGGTTTCCGACCATTTCATTTCATTCTGATTTCATTAGGGAATTGCTTAGCACTGCAATGCATTTCGTATGACTCAGAATTACGCCTGTAATCACACAAAGCGGGGCTTTAGTGGAGCATAGCATTTACCAAGAAAGTTACATTATAGTCCGCACTTTGCATTCAAAACGAACTTCATTCGTTAGAACGCAAAAGCTACCTCATAAGCTACAAAAAGAACACTTATTTCAGACCGCCCGTAAGCTGCAATTTAAAAATATATTTGGCAAAGTTACATTCCGCAGTGCTGAGACACTTTTACGAAATATATGCAATGAACATATTTTATTTTATGTTTGGTTAATTGAGAATTTTATTTAAAAAGGTCCTTAGACTCTTCTTTATCAGTTTTTGTGTGGTTCTACCAGGAATCATTATTTCAGATAGTATAACTAGATCAAATTGACGAAGAAAATAGTTCTTACCTGGCTCTTCATAGGGTCCGTATTGACCTGGCACATGTAAGTGCCTGAATCATTTGCCTGCACGTTGCTAACGTGCAGCTTCCACGTGTTGTGGTTATTGTAGGTGACGGAGAGGCGAGGGTTCAGAGCCACCATGTTCGTGTGGATCGCTAAGATCGCCTTCGAGTCGGATTTTATCCAGGCCACCTGAGAACAAAGTTTCTAAGCTAATTTTACAAGAATATGAAATTCCTTATGACGTTACTTTGAGCCAACATCACATTATAGTGCGGCAAATTAAAAAGAAAACCGGTTCCATCAGGGTATGACATTTCAATTCAATTAAACTATGCTAAACATACTTAGAGCAGAGTGCGTAGAGGTTTGTCGTTGGTGATAGATAGATAGATAGATAATTCTTTATTGTACAACACAAAGAAAGAAAACAATACAGAAATAGATGCTAAGAGTAGACGAAGTACAAAGGCGGCCTTATCGCTATGAGCGATCTCTTCCAGGCAACCTTGGTGATGTAACTTACTTTGAAAGGGTCAACATAACACCAGCGCTGGGTAGGTAATTTTTACTTTAATTTTCAGCATGTTGCTGAGTTGATACCCTTTTGGCTCGACACTCGGTGGTTTGTCAAGCAGGATGCGGAAGTTACTAGGTAGGTACCTACTATTTTAATTTTAAGATTTTCAACAATTTGGTGTTTTTTGTTTGTACTAACACTAAATACCAAATTGTTTTTGGACTTCATCTTACTGATAAATTTGTATATAGCTTAGTTTTTTCCGTAATTTTTTTTAGTTATTGTGATGTGTTGTGTCTAATAAATTGTTTCATTTAATTTTATTTCATTTCAAACTTAAAGGAACACAATAATTATATAGTGTCGCCACAATGTGCTACACATACACATCTGAAGGATGCCATGAACAGACCAAAAGAATGATACCCAGGCTCTTAAAATAATAATTTGTACCCTAGAAGGGTTAAAAATAGAGTTTCCATAAATAAAATATCTTTTAAAAAGTTTCAAAGTCACGGAAACAACGTGACTTTAACATTGTGTCAAATTTCAAAACTGAGAACGACACGTAATATAGTTGGCCACAATCACGTAGAATTCATGAAGATTTTGTTGATGAGTTCTACGTGCACTTAAAGGTCATTTTGAGTACTTTTCGCACTGAGATACTTTGTTACTAACATGTAAGGTAAAGTGCGGATAGTCTATCTAGAATCTAGATAGATAGCAGTACTATGAGCACGTATCCTTACAGCGGTTACTATCCGGACATAATCCTAGTTTTTTTTACTAAGGGCGAATATTTTTGAGTTTTGAACCCAATTCATCACGATTTTTATAAAAATCTTTTGAGATGTGTTTCTTTTGAAGATACAGGCACCTAACAGCTTCATAAATAGGTATCATTACTGCAGCGACGTTACCTACCTTCTCTACTGTTAAAAGTAATCCGAAAATTGCTTTGGTGCCTCATCGTTTTTCAAATAAGAGTTTGCGAGAAAGGTACTCTGGGCCCGTACTCGTAAAATCAAAATCGAAGTTTCTGATTCGTTTTCGTGCAAACGGTAAACCTATGCAAGCGACATAAGAGTTGGTATTGCACGAAAACGAAAAAGAAACTTCGATTTTGCTTTTCCGTGTAGGCCCCCTGGTTCCTTTCAAAATGCAGTCCTTACAAGAATGCAACTCGACTCTTCTGCGCGCTCCTCGGGTATTTTTCATGCGGCATCTCGCTTTGTTACGGTTAAGAAATAAATTAGTAACAATTTCATTATTTGCCAGAATTATTTCCGGCGTTTGTGAATGTTACTCGCATTCTGTTGGATAGTGAGTTGCTTACGTTAAACTTTATGTTTAACTTACATAGTAAGTCTGTTTTAAAGGGTTTTTGAACTGGTTTTACTTACCTATATCTATTTCTAATTTATATTTTTATTCTTGTAATATAATTTTCTTTGATAATAACGATCTATAATTTTTTAGATTAATATATAGTTTAAAAAACAGATGAGCTTTATCTATGTAGGTTTTAATGTTCTACCATAACTTGTAATATCGTATGATATGATTGAGCCTGCTGGCGCCTTATACATGGATAAAATAATTTTGAACGGTACCTATTTAGAATTTCAAAATATAACATAAAGCGAGTATGGCCCGCAGTTTATTACAAACAAGATCAATGTGGAAGTTCCATCCGAATCTGTTATCCACAACAAGGCCCAGGTAAGTGTGGTGAGTTACTTGTTCTATTGAGTCTCATGAGCAGAAATAGGGCATGGACACACTGTGCAAACGGCTAAGGATGTGAGGTAATATATTACATTGTCAAATTGTCATCGCGTCCGTTCAATTGACTAAAACACCTCGCCTTAATAGCCGTAATACCATATCGTCACAATGAGGCCTGCCTAGGCGTATAATCTAGTGCAATTAGAACGTTCTAGCACAGAGGAATATTGGCTTATGGGATAATTTGCCACCCAAACTGACAGTTATCATTTGGCCCGGGACTCCGTTTTCGTATGCAAGAGATGTAACGATTGTGTTTGTAGCATATCTCTTAGAGTTGAGTACATAGCCATTTCTGGACGATATATATCAATATATCGAATTGGTAGACCACCTCAATAGTTCTCAACTTTCCTTCATTATTCATAGAAGACACTAAACTATGAATAGTCATAGACATCATTAATTTGCCACCACAAACACATTTTTAACCTAATGAAGCTTGTCTGCTTTTATATTTATAGCGGACAGCTGTGATCCACAGTTTTTAGCTCAGCAGGTACAAATTTAAGCTTTTGTGCTAAATTATTCAAATGCTTAAAAATGCGCTGAATTTCCATAAACTTTGTTTAACATAAAACTCTATGCACAAAAAGACTCAGTGTTAACTTTCACACGCCAGTTAACTTTAAATGATCTATCTAGGAATGTTCTGTTAGCAAAGCAGGTTATTCCGCCGCGATTTTTATTTCGAAATGGTAGGTTTAGCTTATAATGTGACAACCTAATATTTATGAGACCTACTAAAGAATCTACTACTAAACTACTCCTTTGGTTCTAAGATTAAAAATCGGCTTAGACCACCAGATAAGGCTTTCCTATGCATTTCGAAAGCTTGTCTTTGTATTTCAACACGCTAGCACTTAAGGATACAATTTTCCACTAGCCCTAATTTCAGGATATCATAATATGGAAGTAACACTCGTATAATAATAATTTCTACTAACATCGATATGTTATTCAATCTACCATCTATTGTTCCAACTCAAACAACTGAAATACATCACCCATATTCTTAGTCGTTTCCTCCATATTTCCTCGACTCGACTCAACCTCACTCGAACCAAATCGTATTCTCATTTGACAAAAACGTCATCCACTTGAGATTTTTTTCGGCTCAGCTCAAGTTCGAGGTAAGGTGGCAACTGTCAAACGTAAGGTACCTCATAACCAAACTTGTGTTTGTCTGTATTGTTTGTTATCTAGTTCTAAGTAGTCTCTTTTTATTTTATTGCCTCTAAGTTTGTTTGTGTGTGTAATGTGTAATAAACAATTTTCTTTCTTCTTTCTTTCTTTCAAACTTGAAATTCCCTCAAGACCACTCAAGACGATAAACTATTGTTTTATGGTATAATTTTTTTTAAATGATTGGTATTTTGGATTTTGAGGAGTTTATAAATTATGTAGATGACAATCCATACTTTTACCCTGCCCGAAGATATTTACGTGACGCCTCAAATCCTTTGGAGTTTTTCAGTGACGAAAAATTTTAGAAAAGATTTCGATTTACCAAACAAACTGACTCAAGTTATTTTGTCTTTAATTAATTTTACATCGATTGGTAAAGAGTATCGATAGCCTGTGCCGCCGATAATGCAATTATTAGTATGCCTCAAGGTTTGTTTCAGGTAAGATGCGAAACACAATCTTAAGATGCATACTTATTTAAGTAAAACAACAACTTTACAAACTTAAAAGAACCTATTGTGCAATCAACAAAACTGCCACAAAAGTGTTGCATAAAATTTCTCTTTTTATGACACTCGTGAATGAAATTGTGCATACCAAGCTACTTAATTTAAACACTGGATTAATAATTATTTTTATTTGTTTGTAGATTGAATGTGGCTTGCTCAACTTGAGCGTACCTCATTGAGGATGAGTAGAGGAAACACTCTAAAACTTTAGCGTTGTGTGTAGTTATAACGATTTCAAGGTAATTCTTGAGGTAAACTCCAAACATCCTCAATTGAGTTTGATTGCAGGAATATTTTGAGGAAACGACTAAGAACAGAGGTAAAAGGTTTTTTTTTATGCCTCAAGCACGGGGATTGTTCTCTAGGGTAGAACAGACATTAATAACATTACAATGTCAAACATTGCGATGAAGGAATTAATTTCAAATAATTTATGCATTCGATGACAAAGTGACGTACTGTTTCTCTATTCTACCCTAGAGACCAATCCCCGTGCTTGTCGTAGGGCATACCTGTAAAGGCCATACCTGTATAGGTATGGCCAGTGCTTTCTGAAAGCGCATAATTCAACTGTTACAGTATTTTTTCTGTAAAACTATCAGATAACTAACAAAAGGTGAGTTTTATTACTGGAAAAATAGATATATTAATATTAGATATATTAATATTAGAAGTATAATATTTGTACCTATCGTTTACTCGTATGTATCAGTCAAACAAATCGAAATAATTATATTTCTATGATCTATGTAAATGGATGCTTCAATGAATGAATTCATCGAAAGATTGATTGAAAGGAATTTACAAGTTGACAAGAATGAAAGTAAGTAGGTATTTTAAATTGTTTCGAAAAACTGTATAGTTTTCATGTAATTTGGAATTGAACATTTTTGATTTTTTGGATCTTTTATAAAGACACTGTTATATTTTTTATTTATGAGCGGTTATTGTTCTCATTAGTGGTACCAGACAATATGTATTATACGCCTATAAAGGGTTTCAGAGGTGGACGTTATGATATGGCTTTGATGATGATTCTAAATCAAAAGGTCTCACCCTATAGTTAGAGAGATGGTTGACGATGCACGTGAAGAACACATCTCTCCCCTGTGTCACAGTGAAGTTCTCTAGCTTCTGAAGAAACTCTGGCTCTTGTTCGGCTTGGATCGGCATTTCACCTGCAAGAAGAAATAACTAATAAATCGATCACACTAATTATTATAAATAAGTAAGTTTAGATGGATGGATGGATATAATTTTGTATGTTTGTTACTTTTTCGGATCGGGCTGGTTTTTATTTTATTATTATTTATTTATTATTATTTAGGTCAAGACCTACATCTAGACAGATGGAATAACGCATAAGCTACTTTTTATGCCATAAATAAGTTCCAATGGGATTTATATAATCTTTAAACGTCATCAAAATAAGAAACACACGCAAAGCCAAGGGCAGAAACTAGTGAAAAGAAAAGCAGTGGAATCCATTAGATATCAGTATAAGGTAGACCTACTTCATATTTTGCAAAGAAGCTTTAACTTGTCGATGAAGCGAATGAAAGCGCAATTTAGGGGAGCCAACTTTTTCTTTATACAAATTCCTTGATTTATTGTTTTTGTTTTGGAAACTTTGTTAAAATTGGATAAAGGATTATAATCACATGGAGTTCAATATTAGCTTTGAATGAAATAGGAGTTTAACCCCGTTGTTGGATGAAATCTTGCTTAAGTTTCCACGTACATAGCTATATTGTTACTTTAAATCAAAATATCGAGGAATCAAAAAATAATACGACGACTGAGAGAACTGAATCACAGAAATAGGTAAAACAAACAACACAAGAAAGCCAGATCCTCTATAAATATTTGTAGATCATGCAAATAATTTGTTCCGCAATACTATGAAATAAAACTCGAATTCAATGAATTTGTACCGTTATAAATCAGCAGCTTTGTAGCTCGGATTATTGTTTCATACTAGCGCAATTTCACGGGATCTTTCGCGTATCGGATACGAAAATGATACGAGAACTTCATTCCTTGGTAGGTACCTACCGATTGAATTTTCGTAGACAGTACAAGTGATACTAGTAAGGTTTTTTGTGGCTATATTGGATACTATTAAAATTATTATTACTGTGGTGTAGTCTCAATAGTTCGGTCATATAATTGAACCGGACTTATGAGCCTTTTTTTGCATCAGTAAATGTCAAATGTGGCAGAACATATCCATAATTATAAAGTACTAGCTGCAGCCCGCACCTTTGCACGATTTTTTCCGGAATAAAAGGTAGCCTATGTCCGGCCCCGGGATACCATCTACCTCGCTGCCAAATTTCACCGAGAATCGTTCAGCCGTTCTTGAGTTATAAATAGTGTAACTAACACGACTTTCTTTTATATATATATATATAGACTAGCTGAAGCCCGCGGCTTCGCACGCTTTTTTCCGGAATAAAAGGTAGCCTATGTCCGGCCCCGGGATACCATCTACCTCGCTGCCAAATTTCACCGAGATCCGTTCAGCCGTTCTTGAGTTATAAATAGTATAACTAAGACGACTTTCTTTTATATATATATATAGATAGATTACATAAATTACAGCAAATGTGAAAGTGACAGCGAATGTTAAAAGTGACAGCTAATAACAAAAATATAGAAAATAAAGAAATGTCAAGAACGACAGCTAATAGAAAAAAATATTGCTTGAGCTTTAGATAAAATTAGTCAGTCTATTAATGTTGTACCTAGGTACAGATAAATCCGTGTCCTTTGAATCTAATGATTCAAAGGACACTGATTTATCTGCTAAAAATAATCTTGTAAGATTTCACCACCAAGACGAGTGTAATTTTAGGAAAAGTATAATTTTCTCACAAAAATAACCAAAGATAGATCTACTTATTCAAATATTCCATCGTCATTACGGTTTATATATAAGGAACTTAGCTACCCGATACCCCCCTTGGATCTTGGGGGAGCCTTTTAGCTTTAACGAGGTGTCTACGAACCGGCGGTTATCTCAATATTCAAGTTTTACACTTGGAAAGTACGATGCTTTGAAGTTACGAGTAACTTGTAGTATTTACTTTATATACTTACATAATTATATAAGATACGTTTTATACTATGACGACTGGTTCTACTGTACCTCTGAATCTATGAGATCGTGGTCATTAATGAAACAATTTTGCTAAAAATCACTTTGATGGTCTGATTCACGACCGATTCTTGTCGTAATTGTTTTTGCTATCACTTTACGATTCTTGTCTTTACTTTCTTAACAACAGATCACTTGTGTACCAATTCACAGTTAAAGCTAAGATGACAGTGGTCAATTCAGATGTTTCCAAAATTAAACTAATACAATACAATAAAAATACTCTTTATTGCACACCAAGATAGAGAAAAACAGAACAGAAAAACGCAATGTAAACACTATGTAAATAATGTTATTTGTGATCATATTACCTGTTACGAAGACACTGAAGAATGTGGCGAGCCACCAGGCGGCTCTCGTGGGCGGCGGAGACATGTGTCTGTTCATGGCTCTGAAAAAATAAACACCCAGTTCTGTTAATAATTAACGATTTCGTTTTCTATGGATAAATATGGGCTTTACACAACATTATTTATGAAGAAGTCTGTTTACAACAAAACTTAATTATCTTTGGAAAAAAAACTAATAAAAGAGATGGTTTCCAAAAAGATATAGATTAGAAAAAATATTAAGACGCGCGCTAGAGCGTCAGCCAAATTCGGAAAGAAACGGGTGACGTAATAGCAGTGAGATACACGAACCATTGAGCATGCTTTTGGGCCCATCATATCTCAGTCGTTATCAAACCTACAGGCTTGAAAATTTGCATGTCTTGTAAGATCCATGAATAGAGTAGGAATACAAAATTTTATAAATAAATAATATAAGGTTTTTGAGTTTTTGAGGTCCGAAAAGAGCCATTATTATCAATTGGCTCATAAAAACTAGATAACCTAGGAAATTGATATTTGGCATGAAGGTTTGGCATCAAACTTTATCCGAGTGAAAATTCCGAAAACCAACATTTTTATAATGTGTCCAATATCGGTGCCGATATTGATTTTTGTGAGATTACTTGTAAATATCTCATTGGATTATATACTTATTGTTATCACATTTGACACATAAACCTATAATAATGACCCAAAATAGGAAATAATATTAAAATATTTAATTAATTAAAACGAGATGCCCTCTCACACAATAAAAGATGGAGCGGAAAAAATTTAATACGTCCTCAAAGTCATGTTTTGTATCAAATAAAAGAATACAACTTTGGCATAAAAACATGCAAATCATATTTATTTGTAAATAAATAAATAATGATGGACAATCCACACAGCATCATTTAGCCCCAAGCTAAGCCGAGCTTGTGTTCTGGGTTATATTTGATGATATACTTAATAAAATTATCTAAATAGATAGATATTTTATTATACATCTTAAATACCCAGAACACCCGGAACAAATATTTGCAGATCGTACAAACATTCATCCCAAGGCGGGAATCGAACCCGCAACCTCCTGCGTTGCAGGTGGACCTTCACCGCCTCGGTCGTCATTATTATTACTCTTTCGGAATTATCGGTAAAAATGTGTTCCATTAATTTACATAACTAGATGTAAAAGTGTACGAGTTCTAAATCACGCTGACGAGAACGCACAGGTTTGAACAATATCCATCGGTGTTTGTGGAATAGTTGGACAGTTCCAATGATTGCTTAGTAGATAATAATGAGTGATGTTTTATACTCATAAAGCACGAATATAGAACAGTGCGTCTCTTACTAATTGTATGAATTTGTAAGTACCTACATAAAGAAAATTTACTCAGGACCCTGGGTTGCGCATTGAAATTTAAATAATTGAAATAGTCTAAAAGTAATTAAATCTAATAAAAAAAGAGAAAACTAGTCAAATTCGTTCAGATAGTGGCTTCGCCGATAAAAGAGCTGAGATCATTATAGAAAGGTGCCAAGTTTCATAGCAGTTCCAAAACTTGATTTGTTACCTTTTTTCATTATTTAATTTGTGTCATGGCAAGTCCAAAATTTAATAAATGCGGTCTATAAAAACTTGCTAAGGCACACATTAATTAATGACGAAACTTGGCACCTTTCTGTAATGATCTCAGCTCTTTTATTGGCAAACCCAGTATCTGAACGAACTTGGCTGGTTTTCACATTAATGTTTTTTATTGGATCTCAGTTTACCTAAAATTTCTTAGTTCTTACATTTTAGTCGTAAGATTGTCTTAAATAATTTTTAAGAATTTTATAACAACGAGAGGTTCATTATTTTCTACGCAAACCTTGTGGAGCATAAGCCTTAATAATATCTTGCATAATAATAAGGAGAAACGAATCAACAAAGACGTTTCCTCAAAGGAAATGAGGGTTGATCCTGACTTTGATAATTTGAGTTTTATAGAATCGGATGGGTTGAAAAAAATATTTGTATTTTCATTTCACTGAAATTGATTCCTTAGGAAAAAGTTACGTATCGTCCAACTTTACTTCTGTCTAGTAATGTAATCTCTTTAAATTTATTAGGGTTTCGAAGATCGGAGATCGTTTTCGAAACCCAGGTCTCGCTTTTCTGTCCTTTTTTACATCTTTAATATCTCAACAACTACAGCAGCAAATAACGTGAAATTTAAAATAATAATACATTTCGTGCGCTTGTACAACTTTAAAGAAAAAAAAAAATAATGAAAAATTTAAATTAAAATTTTCAGTAGAAATTGGGATGCCGAAATTAAAAGACCTACAATGTAGTCAAGTGGGATATCAAATGAAAGGTATCAATTTGTACATTTCAACACAGTTTTTTCAATTTCTGTAGGTTTTATACTATTTCAAATATTTTGAAAAAAGTCGAATAAATACCCATTCCCCCCCCTATCTCCAAAGTTAGCAGAGCGATCCATCTGAATTATATGTAGCGTTTGTAGATATGGATCTGTATTTTACAGAAAAATATAGAGAAGTCTGTAAGTAGACTACTTTTTGAAAAATTTTCAAATAGGGGAGGGGAGGGGGGAAATTTTCAAAAAGGGAGCCCCCCTTTCCTCATCGATTGGGTTATTAAATGAAACGTATCGGTTAGTGTAACCTACAGGAATTTCAAAAACAGTTTTTGGAATTCCTGTAGGTTACATACTATTACCCTCTATACTCCGAAGTTTGCAAACCGATATATCTGAAATGGACCTTTAATGTTTTGGTATTCATCAAATAGCAAAGTCTCTAACCAGTACCTATAGTACATATTGGTATACTTGACAACTGTTCGAAACCCTCGGCACGCGAGTCACACTCGCACTTGACGGATCTTGTTTTTCTATGTCTTTAGTTATTTACGTTTCGTTTCGAACAATAATGATTAATGACCTATTTGGCATCGGTTCTACACTACGGTTACCTATCTAGATAATCCCATCTATTGAAGTGAGCTCTACCAGTTTTCATAAGCATTCGTCGGGGACCGCACCCGCAAGATTCAATTACGGCCTGCTGACGCGGTGTCAGAACTTTAACCGCGTCCAGGGTTCCAATGGTGGACCAATAACTTCGAGAAGGCTCCGATGGACCAATAAACGAGAGAAATGCGCCTTCTGTCCACCAATGTAGGTCGGTATTCTTTGAGTTATTACTAGCTATTGACTCGCTGCATTGCATGAAAGGTTTACCATAATTGTAACTGGTGTTGCTATAGGTATAACTATGAGAATATCACTTTAAGCCGCTTATCAAATTTAAATACTAGGTGCAAAAATTCAAGTGGGTCAAACCTATGAAAAAACAGAATTTGATACCTGCAGTGTATTAACGTGCAAAACTATCTACACTTGCTGCACCAAGATTGGTTAACGGCAAGCGATGTGTTTACCCGGACCCACCAACAAGTCATGATGTTGCGATGCCGTTTCTTCGTCAAGTTTTGTAATGTAAAAAAATATAAGAATTTTGTATTTTTTTTTTTAAACGATCTTTTCACACTTATTTCGTATCTATAAAACCTAGTAGGACACTGATGCACCTTTAGATAAGCATTAGTAAAATATAAAATGAACTTTAACTCAGTGGAGATACTTTTCACTTCAGGATGACAAAGTATAGTTTTCCGATAGATTTATCACGCAAGGCATGACGGAGACAGGTGGAAAATTGTCGCGTTGAATAATGTCGGCGCGAGCGACAGGTATCACCCGACAAGTGTCGGAGTGGCAGTGTCACAACTTGACCCTCCTAACATGACCCTCGGCTAAACATGACACTTTATTTTATCCTCGAATGTTGTCGGTATAGAGACACCGCGCGCAGTTTAAATTTATTTGTTGGAGTTGGTTTTATCTGGGGTTCATTTTTGACGACAAGACCCCTCTCGCTGCAAGGATTTTAAAATCTTTAATCATATGTATATAACTTTTATGTATTTGCTTTATTTGACGACTCACTAATCATGTTTACGCCAGATAATGATCTCTATGCAAGCGGGGCTTCATTTTGATCCTCTCCAAAATACTTTTCAGCTTTTGCAGCGGAGTTTAACGCATTTTATCATTTACAGCAATACGATCTCATTGCACTAGCATATTAATAAACAGGTTGTGATTTATTAGAGGCTTACCCAAGGGGCCAATAAATATTGACAAATAATTTACCCGCAAACAAAATATCAGATTATCTGATTGTCTAGTCAAGATTGTTTTGTCTAGCTATCATTAAAATTTAGTATCAGAGTGCTGAGTGCGAGTCCACAAAATGTTTTAAATGACTTTACTATCTCGTGAATCGAGTTAACGACAATCGTATCAAAAATCAAAGTCATGCGAGTGCGAGTCTCTATCGAACGCGTTTAGGTTTACTCAACGTGAAAAGGCTTCATTATTTTTGTTATGGTGGTAGTACGCCGGCACGGCACCGTGAGATTAACCGACCAAATTCAGAATCATATTTTTATTGGTATTTTGTTCAGAAGCTACCAATCAAAAATGCTATGGATAATTTGAGTATTTATGCTTTTCACAGTTTGAGAGTTGGAGTGAGTGGCTGTGACTGATAATAAAAATTGAAATTAAATTGAAAGTACCTACTGCAAAAAAGTACTGTAGAAAAGCTTTGAGTGGCCCTTAAATTCGCTAATCATTTTAATTACCTGCACAAAAACATAAAAGCTGTCTTTGTAAGACGATATCTAGCTTTAAATTTATTTTCCGTAAGGTCCAACAAAGGATCGAAAGATGCACGAGCTCTTCGTTTCTTTAGATGCGTCTAAATTGCGGTCATATTAGCCTTAGCAGCCGCTAACACCCTCTAAGCGAAAAAAACCGCCCTACCATATTTTAGTGTAAAACTTAATCTTTTTCTTTGTAACTTTACGCTATCATCTCTATTTACTGAGAAATTTAATGTGAATGCTAGTTGCCAACTTTTCGAGCTCGTTTACTTTTCGAATGTCAAATTTTGTAACTCGCATTTGGATGACTTTTCAAACAACCAATCAAATGAGTTGAAATTCTCACAATACTCGATTGTGAGAATTTCAACTCATTCTCACAATACTCGATTTTGAGAATTTCAACTCATTTGATTGGTTGTTTGAAAAGTCATCCCGCATTTGGATGACTTTTCAAACAACCAATCAAATGAGTTGAAATTCTCAAAATCGAGTATTGTGAGAATGAGTTGAAATTCTCACAATCGAGTATTGTGAGAATTTCAACTCATTTGATTGGTTGTTTGAAAAGTCATCCAAATGCGAGTTACAAAATTTGACATTCGAAAAGTAAACGAGCTCGAAAAGTTGTCCATAATAATAATCAAGTTAGGTTAAATAAAATAAATTAGGTTAGGTTAGGCTTTTTTCTAGCATTCACATAAAATTTCTCAGTTAATAGAGATGATAGCGTAAATTTACAAAGAAAAAGAGCGTGACCTCGTCGATGATCGACGCTCGATATAGAATCTCACAATCACAAATTATGTTTCCTATTTTTGCCACTAGAGGCGCTGTTTTAATCCCGTACAAATTATAGTAAACTATGCCACGATCGAGTTGGTAAAAAATTTCACACTTGACACTCAGGGATATTGGACACCCACCTATTTTTGGCACTTTGACATTGTTCATCCTACTTTAACAGTACTCTGTTGGTACCATATTACCTACACAAAACAATTTCTGTTCGGCCGCAAATAATAACTGATTATCGTTCTCAAATCCAAGTTTCGTGTTGCTCGAACGATTTATTTAACAATTTATTGTGGCTAGAGAATCTGACTCGAACTGGATTAATTATGGGACCTACCTATAGCTACAACAATTTATTGCACCGCTTATGCTCTGAGTATTGAGTGAAGAAACCGTGCTCGGACAAGGTATTTTATGTTCTCGTAAAATAGCTATTATTGGTTAGGTTAGGTCTGAGGGTTTGTAGGTAAAAGTTGACCTTTACCCGTAATATTGTTCCGCGCTAGACGGAACACTGGCTTATTTGGTAAATATCTGAAGGGAATATCCCATTATTTACCCAGGTATTTAACCCACGCCATTTTTGACTTTATAAAAATTTATGTATCATATTGAAAACTTTCGGAGAAAAGATTTTTCATAACTATTTGAAGGCAAGTTAACCTGGGTGTTTCTGATGCTGTACCAGTGTTCAACATCAGAAACACCCAGGTTAACTTTTATCGGTGTTGTCACCACCATAGCACCCAGGTAAATATTGAAAAATGCCTACAAGTCAACTTCGGTGGATCAGAGTGGACAAAAAAGTGGAATCTGATCCATTAGTTAGTGGGTCTGCAAAGTGGATCAGATTGGAATAGGGCGCATTTTTGACACATTAAAAAATGTTCTAATGAACACTCTGCTTTATATTAAAACCATTGAGAGTTGTAAAGTTTCAGAATTTTAAAAATCGTAAGTCAGTTCATAAAAATATGGATCGTGCCTGTGGAAGTTTTAATCATAGTTTATTGAACAAAGTTTTAATTACTGCTTTGCGAGAGTTAGAGGGCGTGGTGATCGCATCCTGGCTTTAGATCTGGTAAATTGAATAGGTATGGTGTTAATGGAGAACTAGCTTTATTTTAAAACAAAAAAATCCATACAGCAGATTTGGCTTATTTTACTATTGCAGTAGGTACCGAAAGGTGTGACAATATTTTTAAGGGCTTTTGTTTTAAGAGTTTTTTCTTATTTTCTACACTAATCCTCACGAGTGTCGATTTGCTCGTTCATCTCCCAATATCTATGTTCAGCTTAAATTTGTATCCATAATAAAGCTTATCATGTGTACACGTCTTGATTGTTGTACGATTTGAATTGCATCACTCTGATCGTTCTAGTCTTGATGATTCCAGGAAATCATTTTAGATTTTCATGCATAAACATCAGGGAATGAAATAATCCGAGTCGAGAAGTGAATAAAGCAATGCAAAAGCGTTTTGCGGATACGAGCGGGATAATACACATTGATCCGCGTGTAGTGGCCATCAATACGGGTAGGGCTGCAATTAGTTCCCGTGGGATCCCCAAGGGATTTATATCTAGGCCCATGTTTACTGATTGCTCTTCCTGTCAGGCTTGATAGATTTTTCATTTTATCTTTAGTTTATACTGGGAAATCCTTTGGCTTTAGCGACATTGGGGGTTGAAATTTCGTTGTGATCGTTTTGCGTTTTATTTATATACAAAACATAGTGTAAGAACAAATAAAAATGTTTCTTTGTCCATGCCACAGCATGCTTAACTTATGCCCAGTGTTTTTACTATTTAAAAATACTATAAATATAAAGGCCGATAGACCACTTTTTCCACCCTATTATTATATTGTCTATTTTATAGCCGATTCATAATAGGAAGGTACAAGGATATTATGCAAACGTGGGCTACTCCGGGTTCTCTCCCCTTGAAATGTGTTATCTTGTAAATGCACTGTTTGTGTAGCAAGATGGCGATTATGAAGTGTACAGTGGTGTCATTATTTAGAAGTGGAAATATGATTTGTGAAATTGTGGTAGGGTGAATGAAAATGGTAGAGATTTTATGTATATATTATATTATGACTTATGTATATAATTATTACATGATATTAGGAATATAGGTATCGTATTAAAATGGTATATATTGAAACATTAGGTATCATAGACGTAGTGTAGTAATATTATGTAGTAGTCTATTAATTATGTAGTTAAGTAGTTAAGGATTAAACCACTATCTTTTTCTTTGTGAAAGTTGTGCACTCGTAGATACCTTGTCTCTTTCTCTCCCAATAAGGTTTGCTGGAAGAGAACTCTTTTTAGAGTTAAGCTCGTCTTTGCCATTTCTTCTCTAGTTTTATGTTTTTTTATAAATGTTTTATTTAGTGCAATAAAGAATTAAGAATTAGAGATAGAGTAGGTATCAAATATTATACCAATAATATGCCAGACTTTCCCTTGTATCTTAATATTTTGTAACAGATTTATAAAACATGATCTATACCTACAATTTCGAATATAGGTCGCATAATTTATAATTATCATGTCGAGAGAGACTCGAATATTTTAATTAAAAATTACTTTAGAGCCTTTAGAGGTTCGACATAGCTCAAAGATAAAATCTTACCTTCTGAAACTCTTAATTATGATTTTAACCCCAAACCTAGACAGTCACTCACACTAATGGCTACCTGAAGGTCACATTTATGTATTCGTCACCTTATACATAGCTGGACTACTAACTTTTTAATGACATCATTTTTAACCGACTTGAAACAGGAGGAGGTTCTCAGTTCGTCAGAATGTTTATTTTTTTATATATGTATGTTACTTGACATCTCCGCCTATAGGTAACTGATTTTACTGTTTCTTTCACTATTGTATAGATAATAATCCCGAGGTGGTCCCATAAATGATTTTATTCCCGAGGGATTAGTATTTATCCCGTTAAACTTAAAAAGCAACATAATATTTTTGTAAAAATTCTTTACATGATCATTTCATTATCACCTAATTAATGGTTTCCATGGCAACAGGCGTCAACAGTTTCATCTATGTGTCATCAAACTAAATTAGACTTGAATTATAACTAGATGTCGCCAGTGTTTAACAAAATTTTTTGAACATAGACCTTCGGTCTGGGAAAGTAAGGGGTGATTTCGTTCGTCCGAGACATAATATTAATTATAAACCGAATATTATCTATAAACCGGAATTTGAAGTCGGTTTACCGTTTTCTAAAACACGCCAAATTATTATGTGATTTTTTCTCTTCTGTGGCATTACTATAAATTAGAGAGCACTAGGCCTAAGAACACTGTCAATGTTTTTTAATTTCATTTTGTGTTATCTCTAGTTGGTAGTCCTAATAAATAAATAAATAACTTTCAAGAGTTTCAAGCTATGTTTAGGTTCTATGTTACAACCGCATGCACACAACAACGGATGTGAACGACAACACTACGGTCAGTTAGGACAGGGGACTGATTATACGTACTTGCTAACATAACATGTTACGTAGGTAGAGTTGCAGATACCTAAGCATTTAGCAATAACCGCATAGCCTATGCAGGAATGCGAGCTCTAGTCTAGTGTAATTGTACCTTCAAGTATTAGCTAATTTTCAGTGATCAATTCTTAAAACGACCTTCAATGCAGTATCCGTCTAAAATGTTTGCGGTTTTGAGCCGTATGACTGATTAATAGAGCACATGTGGTCCGTATACAAGTTTGTTAAAACGTGCATTTGCACAGGCTATATTCCACATGGAAACACCCTGTTATTACACTTTGCCGGCTTGTCGCGCGTCTATTGTGTCAAAGCACGAAAGTCAATGCAAATCAAAAGCGAATATGAGATTTTTTGTGCGCAAATTTGTATTCACTCTTCCATGTTTTGAAAAATTCCAGCTGAATAAAAGTTTCACAATAAACGATTTGATATAGACCCTCGAAAACAACTAAGTCCAATTATGTTTTAAACTTTGCGAGAAATTTTACAAACTTGCCGATACTTTCGGATTCGGATATTAGAAAATTAATTTCCTAATTTCAGAAGAAATCCTTAATACCTAAAGTTGCGGGGACAACTAAAGAGACTTGCATCGTTCCATGAACAAGTATTCTACCCTCAAAGCGTTGTTACTTTATCAAAAAGTTTAGACGTGGATTCTGATTACTTAAAAACTTTTAATACTATGTAGGAAAGGACGAAATGGATTTAAAGTTGAACTTTTATTCAATTAAGTTGGTCCTACCATCTTTCACTCAATTATAAATAAACAATAAATAAATATAAATAATGCTGGACAATCCATACATCATCATCTAGCCTCAAGCTAAGCAGAGCTTGTGTTACGGGTACTAGATAACTGATATACATAATACAATACATTACTTATATGGATATTTTTTATTATACATAGAAAATACCCAGAACACCCGGAGCAAATATTTGCAGATCGTACAAACATTTGTCGCAAGGCGGGAATCGAACCCGCAAACCTGCGTCGCAGGCGGACCTTCGCCCACCGCACCATATCGGTCGTCAATTGATAGTATAAATATATTTTGAATTTTTGCCAAGTTTAATTTGTTTGTTAGTTGTTTGGTAAATAAATATGTAAAACCACTTTTTTGTGACGTGTCCAAGAGTCCTAAGGTCTAAAGGAAATAAACCACTTTGAATTTTGAATTTTGAGGATGTTTGTTTGTCAGAGTTGCATTGTTTTTTTCTGTAACAAAATCGTTTGAAAGTGAATTAATAAAATTTTACAGCCAGCCAAATAAAATACTATTCTAATCTGCTTTTTAAATGTATGTCACCCATGGAAACCCATGGGAAAATACACTCGTAACCGGCTGTAAGGCCATTAAAGGCGAAACAAATCGACAACAAGCGAATATCCCAAAACAAAACATTTTGTACTAAACTGAGTACGTACAAACTAAAACCTAAGCTGCCACAGAGAGAGAACAATTATGGGTGCTTTGTAACACACTGCAAAATACCTACCGACCCCAAAAGAAGCTTGAGCATGATATAACGAACAGGAAATAACGGGCTCGGTAAATGTTAGTTTAATTTTACATCGTTTTCGAATTTAAACTGTCTTTCTCAAATAAAAATGCTCTCAGGTAACCACCAGATATCGTCCTTACTTTCCAAATCCTTGGCCATGTTGTTCTTAGAGAAAGCATTAATAAATTAAATCGATATATTATGTACTTATAGCTTGTTTGACAAGTCTAGACACTTAAATTCAAATTCAAGTCCAATGAAATTTGCTATGTTTTGAACAGGAAAAATATACTATAATTTTTCCAATGTTTGGAATCTTGTTACGCAAGGCTGATCTATGGAAAGTGCAGCACTTGCACCGACCTCAATACTGCACGGACTTAGAGTGTTATGCTATATCGACGGCTCGTGTCAATGACGTCAATCTCGACGTCTTCGTTTACCTAGATTATAAGGAAAACACATTCTCGATTCCCACTTCGAACGAGTCTCTACTCTGTAATTTTGGCTAATAAATTATGGTATATTAAAAGTATTTTTTTAAAAGCCACCCCGGAGCGTGACCTAGTTAATTTGCTATAGGTACTGTTAACACAGGTTTATTTACCCCTAATTAGGTAGTACTATATTCGAATATAAATATCTAATGGGCACCACATCGGAATTAAGATTCTTCGCTAAAACAACAAGCTCTTCATTAACGTACTGCGTATCCGTTCCTAAATAACGAATTAAGGTAGGAAGAACCAACAATTTCGCCAACATCTTTAATTGCAAAAAATATACGACCGTACTAGAGTTTATATAGGACAAGACCTCTCTTTTTATTACGTATCACATACGTCATATTAAAATTTATGTTTACCGAAAATGCCTGAGACCCAACGGGAAATTTTCATTTTATCACCAAAAAAGGTTGTGAGTGAAAAGACAAAGCTATACGAGACTAAAAAGATAGAAGAAAATAAAACCCCATTTGGATCACCTGTCGCGTAGGTTATTAGAATAGCTATAATTTAAATGAAATTTAATATATTAGAAAGTTTTGTTCCTATTTACGAAAATAATCGAAATGGGTTAGCAAAAGTTGATTAACAATTGAAACAGGCATGTAAACTTAATAAGCCGATATAATTAAATAATTTTGAGTAGTTCAGTAAGTACAAGTAATAACTCAATGGAATATTAGTTCGATAGTTTTATTATTATTTAATAATCAACTGTTACAAGAAGTGTTCGAGGGTTGTTTGAAAACAAAGTAATCATAATAATTTTATAACTCTCGAGATAAGTCTCGCGAGTTATAAAATTTTCGGGATGTTATGAAACTACTTAGAAAACTAAAGGTAGCTTTGGGTAATACCTACCTTAGACCTAGGTATAAGGTATTCTGCTGACACGGTCAGTTTGAAATCGATAGGTATGAAGAGCGCACCGTTCGCGATATATCAAAACTTTGATTAGTTGTTATGAATTGGTTTCATAAAATCTCAGACACCTTTCTTCACCGAACTGCTTTAGACTGCACCCAACGGTTAATTCTCCCCTGGGGGCTAGCCCCCATAGCGATTTTTTGAATAGGCTAGAATGGAGAATATGTTGTACATTGCTAAAATTATTGAAGGTAAAGAATGAATTTCGAATATTTTACGCATTCGATGAGGATTCCGTGTCAGTTTTATGTTATTTTTGTCTATTCTACCCCAGACAACTATCGCTGGTCTTAACCTTCAGGAGAAGTCCTCATTGTATGTCAAGGCATTTTTTGTAATGTATGATGTCATAATGTTTTACAGAGTCCTCCGATTTTAAGTTTAATTTTCGTACCTATGGTTTTCGGCCATCTTTCCCGCCCGTATGTCGCACTGTCTCCCATCCACTGCGCGCATTAGCCACTCTGACAGTTCATTTATCTTATTTACTGGTCGGTTAATTAAGTCCCCCCACAGAGGTGTCGTAATTTCATTGTTCATTTGTTGATTTACGTGACACTGCCGGTAAATACTTAGCATTGGAAGAGTTTGATTGGCCTTGTTTACAGTTTGAAGGTTCGGCCAATGCCAAGGACTTGAGAGGTAGGTATAAAATAGGTATTGGATGTAATAAGAAAAAAAAACACATTCTGGTATTGATGAATCATATAATCCTATTAAATTAACTATAATACTTCGTTGATCAAATATCTTGACTAGAAGACAACATAATAAATAGTAAAGAAAAACCTGGGGTCGCGTTTTTAAATAACGAAATTAAGCTCAGTATCGAGGATCGATGAGATCCCAGCTACATATATTCGGTTTAAGTCGGCGAGTGTCGGGTTATTTACGGCAAGTCAAATAGAAAAGGGCGGGAAGTGAGCAAAGGCCGTAAATATTTACATCTCGTCAGTCAGCTTGCGGTCGAGCGCACTTGACTGCCGGACTGTTTGGATATCCATAACTAGATGCACATTTATAATGGCCACAATTCACCGCTTTTCGGCACAATATTCTACAGATGAGTAATGAGTTCATTTGAGTTTCGTTCGGGATTAATTAGTAGTGAATTTTTGTAGGTACCTATTTGGCGCATTTAGTTTCGCAGATTATGCTGCGTATAAACCGCGAATTTATACTTAATTGTTTCCTACTATTGCTAAGAGTCGCAATCATTAAAATATAGCTTGAATATTTCGAGTCTCCGAAACATACAACACCTATTGTTAATCGTTATACGTCTAACTTATGTTTTTTCAACATAGAATTAATTAATCACAGAACGTTACTTTTATGAACCACACATAAAGCCGTTACCATGTCTCACCTCCATAATATTTTTGCATTCATTAATCAACGACAACAGCAATATTGAGTGATTATCCAAAAGACTGCTTCGATACGGGCGTCTGTATTTACACGTATGTAAAAGGCGTAATGGGTTGCATCAACAATGGGCACAATTAGCTGACATAACATTTGTATTACAAAGTCACAAAATCACAATGGAACCACTATTATAAGCAATCATAGAGCTGTTTAGCTACCAACTAAACAAATACAATGATATCTGACCAATTTAGTGCTTTTTCTGACGACCTATGTAGAGCGTTTGATTCTCGATATTGCGGGTTCGATTCTCGTCGCGGGACCAACTTTACATGATCTAGAGGTATTTCGTATAGTTATGTTTCCTATATTAAATATGTGTTTAGTTTCAGTCGTATTTTTGTTACCCTTAATATATAGCTTATAGGATATCTACCTAATATAGCAGGGGCAAACCTAACAGGTTATGTCGTTATATTAAATAAAATTATTTATTTTCTTTGGTTTCTTGTATGTGAAAAAACACAATTTAGAAAAAAGATACGATAAAAAATACATGAAAGTGTACCGTTTCGCACATAATTTGGTCGCGATCTCAGGAACCCTGCGGTCTATTGAAATGACTTAGGTTTTGATTCGTAGGTACTAATTATTTGGTACCTTGAACCAGTTTCTTCATAAGTTTTGTAGTTTTCTTGTAAATAAGCAAAAACTAGATTTTTGCGCTTACGCCGTTTTAAAAACATAATCTTTTTCGCGCTCCTATAAACGCGAAATCCTATGACTATACTTTTCACAAAATGGCGCACATTGCGCCCTCTTAAGGCCAGATCATGCTTAGTGTAATGCTGTGGTATTATTAATTTATGACAGTATTTCTTTTCTTGAAGAAGAGATATGCCTTTTAGGGGTAGGCCTAGAAAATGGATGGAATGCGTGAAAGATGACATGAATACATTAACACTTTTAGTGCCGCATACGTCTCTCACCAGCTCCAGCTGTGGCGTGCCGCTTCGGAGCGCACCGCGACAGAGACTGGGCAGAGAATGCGTTAAGAAGTAGAACTACTCTTATTTTAGTTCCGCTAAGCTACGCGTCCATTATATGACACACATTTTGAGCAAAAAAAGTGATCCCTGTGACCTTTTTGTTTTACCAAAGCAAAATCCCTATATGTAAATAAAAGTTTTAATTTCACGACAAAACCCGCATTGAGCAAGCAAGATCCATTAAATAATAATAATTTATTTATTCCAGAGTTTAAGGTTCAAAGCACACAGCTTGGTGCAAAATCGCAGAAGGAAATTCAAATAAACGCTACCAAGAAACGAATAGCTTGGAGAAAGGATTTACATTTGTACAGAGGAATGGGAACAAAAAAGCTATTTGGTCTGTATAGTTTTATATCATTTTATTGCATTCATCATCATCATCATCAACCTTTCTTAGTCCACTGCTGCACATAGGCCTCCCCTAATGAGCGCCATAGCGCCCTGTCCTCAGCTTGCAATCCAGCATCCAGCATCTGCCTGCAGTCTTTCGCAGAGCGTCATCCCACCTGGCCGGAGGGCGTCCTACACTACGTTTGCCAAGTCGCGGTCTCCACTCGACAACACGTTTACCCCAGCGGTTGTAGGTTCTTTGCGAGATATGGCCGGCCCACTGCCACATCAGCTTGCTAATTCTTTGAGCTATGTCGATAACTTTGGTTCTCTGTCGGATGTATTCGTTACGAATCCTATCCTTCAGAGAAACTCCGAGCATAGCCCTTTCCATAGCTTGCTGAGCGGTTTTGAACTGGTGGACCAGCACTACCGGCTACCGCTTACGGTAGGGCTGGTGACGTGGACACTCATGTCCCCGTCTCAGCTCCGTAGGTCATAACGGGTAGGACGCACTGGTTAAAACTTTCGTTTTCAAGCATTGCGGTTTGGATGACGACTCGACGAAGTTTACCAAACGCCGCCCAGCCTAGCTAAACCCTCCTCGAATTTTTTTTATATTGCATTATTTATACAAATACCTAAATACCAACAAAATATTTATAAACTGGGAATATGGTCTTTGAATTAGTAATAATTTTATATGTATTTTAGTTGGTTCTTACAGATGGGGAAGGGGTTTTGCCCAGCCTATGGTTAGTAATAATTGTTACTGTATTTCGACTGTATCAAGATGTAACTACGTCCGATTGTTATACGTGGTAGGTAGCTAGGTAAGAACCAATGGAAACCATACCTAATCATAGACCCTAATGCGTGCTGGAACCAATAAGCCATTGCAACGCAAAGACAGTATTAACTATCATGATTAGGATCCAACGCAGCTCAATTAGCTCGATTAGAATTCACGTCGAAATGAGCACAACTGCCAGTGCGATTCCTATCCTCTAAAGTACTGAAATACTATGGAATATTTCGGTACGGAATAATGTGAATTCCGTGAATGTGTGATTGATTGATGGAATAACAGAAACGTATTGGCTTATTCGAAATTTTAAAATGAAATTGGAGGTTTTACGAATCGGGTTAAAGTAAAATGTTGAAATCTGCGTTGGCCGAGAGGGAGATAACGAGACTTTGAACTGATCGTGGGTGTAAATCTGTAACGTTAATATGTATTTTAACACAATTACAAGTTAATTCTTTTCTATAGGCACGCTTTTAATAAGAACTTAGTCTAACGTTGAAAAGTGGGGAACCAGCTTAATGAACGGGCATGAACAACTTATGACATCTAAACTACTTGTCCAGCAGTGGACTAGTATAGGTTGATGATTATGAAGACCCACAGTTAATAAAAATAAAGAACCATTTGATGGTGAAAAATGTAATTTTAATGTTACAATTTGTATCAAGATTATTTTGTGCTTTTATTTTGTCTTTGTTTTCCTACGAGTCTGTGTAAAACCTAGCGTCAACCAGCCGGCATCGGACGCTCCGTGCTAAACGCATCAGACAGTTTGTTTAGTGTTGTTGCGTCCATTGTAACCGTAACATTCGGACGCGACCGTCATTTGCAAATGAATTTTCAACATTGACAACTGATTTTCCGACCGGATTTTCGTAGCAATCGGAAAAATTTTGTACGAATGAGAATGGTGACTTAACGACGCGGAGCGTGCGGATGGAGCGGGAGTGCGAGTGCGTCCACTGATCGGCAATCCGACTGACGTCATCCGCACTAAACGGGACGACAATAAAATTGTCGTTGGCATTGCCGACAGTCGGATGTGTCCGCTCCGGGCGGTGCAGATCAGTGCTGTATCTATGGTTTGCCATGGAAGTGCATCTACTTCCATGGCAAACCATACAAAGAATACTAAAATCAGTTTGATGCGGTCAGTGCGGAGCGTCCGATGCCGGCCTGTCGACGCTTCGACGAGCTTTTACTCGAATATATTTTATCATAAAAAGTCAACCAAGCATCCATTTCGATAACCTCCGTCAATAGAGGGCACAGGATGCCCTGTGCCCTCTAGTGGCGGGTCGTGGTTCAATATTTCATACACAGGGTTGCCTCGTGGTTGTCAGCAAAAGTTTGCTGCGACAGTTCCGATGCGCCCGATATACACCGAAGGTTTATTTGCGTACTATGTTATTAATCTTTGCGATATCCAGATCGTATTTGCTGAAATCCAAAGCATCAAAAGATTTGTAGAATTTTGGTTCGAATGTGTTTTTCATAGTAAAAGTTTTAAGTTTTGAATGGCATCGATTTTATGCTTTTAGGATTTCGTACTTTATGGACGCAAACGGGATGATGTCCTTCTAGCCGAAATATGACCACGGCAGCCAGTCCCTAAGGGGAGCGGCCAGGCCCTAGACATGTGCGCAGGACATATTATCTTAGTGCACAAGTGTGTGCGAAAACACAGATCCACTCTCATACTCCGATGGGACGGCAGACTGGAAAAACCGGGAGAGGTCAAGCGCAGGTCCATTGGCTTAACGTCCTTTCCGAGGTTGGAGGAGAGGGGAATACAGGACACTTGACCGGTTTTTAGGGTTTCGAAGATCGGAGATCGGTTTCGAAACCCTTATGGTCTCACTTTTTCTGTCCTTTTTTCCATCCGTAATATCTCAGCAACTACAGCAGCAAATAATTAGAAATTTAAAATAATATTACATTACATGCGCCTGACATTACACATTAAAAGCCAAAATGAAAATGAAAGTTTCATTTTTCATTTTAATACAAAATATTTTTAAACAACTAGAAAGTACCAATCCCCCCCTTCTATCTCCGAAGTTTGCAGAGCAATCCAACTGAAATGTATGTAGCGTTTGTAGATATGAATCTTTAATTTACAGGAAATTATTGAAAAGTCTGTAAGTAGAACACTTTTTGGAAAATGATCAAAAAGGAAGGGTATCATTTTTAAAAGGGGAGGCTACCTCACCGAATGGGGTATCAAATGAAAGGTATTTGTTTGTACATCTCAAAACGGTTTTTGAAATTTCTGTAGGTTTCATACTTTTTTAAATATTAAAAAAAAACTCGAAAATTTTACTATTACCTATACTCCGAAGTTTGCAAACGGATACATCTGAAATGTATTTAATTTTTAGGTATTCAATAAATAGCAAAGTGTACCAATATGTATGTATGTACTACAGTACATACATACATGGTATACTTGACAAACCCTCGGCGCGCGAGTCACACTCGCACTCGACGGAACTTGTTTTCTTTCAACTCAGTCATACGCACTTATTTTAGTTTAATGCAACGATAGATCACTTAATTAATAATAATAATAAGCGTTTATTTGTCTCTCACAGTAGGTACTTAGATATAGATAAATTAATACAGGGGGGCTGAAATATATTGCAATCTAAAAGAATAGAAACATAACCCAGCTTATCTTCCTTATACTATGACCTGTTTTGTGAGAGACTGGTGCCTGTGATAGGTTTTAGAAAAAAACCTGTGGTACAGGTCACCTCCTTTCACTCCGCGGGCGATGAGAATTTACTTAGTGTAATAATAATCTAGTTTTAATTGTTAGACCGTTTGGTGAATAACATTACAGTAAACATAGTTCAGAAACACAATCCAAACCTCTCTCAAAAGCGTCAATCTAAACTAATCGCATGCACACGTTTCCAATTATTCCAAACCAAATCCTATAATGAAAGCATTGAAATTATACATAGGTACTTATAGTTTAGTTGGGATGTTGTTTTGTGAGCTTGAACATAATACCTTGTTTCGGCGTATATTTTATTGAAACATATTTTCGACTAAAATATTTTATCTAATAATTAGGATTAGGATAGGTTTAGAATTCGTAGTTAGCATGCTCTACCTGGATAATTTACACTAATGTTGCATACATCCCTTTGTCAAATAGATACAACAAAAGGTTATTTTCAAGGTGAGCCAACGTGAATAGATAGCTAGGCGTTTTCGAAATCCTAGAAGATATGATTTTTAGATTTGCGGTATATTTTCGCCGAAACTTTAAAGGTCAGCGCGTTTATTTAATTTCACATCAGTGCGGTATCAAATCATGGAAATTAAAATAGAACGATAGTTATTAAAGGATTTTGAGATTTATTCATACATCTAAAGGCTTATAATAAGTAAAATTATTACAAAGTCATCCAACACTAGACAACATAATAACTCAAGCAGCAAATAAGACGAGTCATCTCAAACCGTCAAATAAGTTTCAATCCAGTTACTCCGTACAAAACCCGTATGGCACCAGCAGCCGAAGCTACCACAGAATATGATGGCAGTTGGAGCCGTCACGCAATATCATCGTGATTGATGGTGGCGTTGCGCTTCGGTGACCACGGATCTGCTGCTGACTTCGTTTGTTATGGTTTTAAAATATATCTAGGTACAATTGTTTGAATGATATGCAGGTATTTGTTCCAGGGTCTGGGTGTGTTAGGTATATCAGTCATGTGTTTCCATCATGATCCCAAAAAACAAGACCTGGCATTCCGGGAGTGACACTTGTTTACGTCACTCTCCAGTTGTCACTTATTGCAACTTAACATGCTAGTATAAGAAACAAAATGTGATAATAGTCAATAAAAAAGTCAATTTTGTTTCAATCAAAACAATTTTAGTTTATCGCGATAATGTGATAAACGATCAGTTGATAGAAAACCACGTAGCTTTATCAGATTAGTACAGGATTAGTATACGGAGCTCGGGGAATTCCTATTTTACGCTACTGGTAACACCAGAAAACAGATTCGTCTTCTCATTCGCCGATGGCGATGGCTTGTGTCACCCACGTGACCGTTGTGTGTCGGAATGCCGTACCTGGCGAAGTATATTATTATACCAAGGTATGGTACCCATAACACAAAATCTGCTTACTTTGGGGCCAGATGATGATGTGTGAATATTACTCGTAGGTCAGTCCATCAAGTTGCTTTTTTTCTTTTTGTGTTGGTACGCGTAGTGCTTTACATATGAGTATATTTTTTGAAGTAGAAAAACCAACGAGGTCATTCAGTCATTCTCTCGGAGAAATTATTTTAAGGGATGGCCACCAAGTGCTGGAATTATTTATGATTCCTTTATTGTACGTTCTATGTTTTTAATAGATTCACCCTAACTTATAAAAAAGTAGAGTTATAAGTTTGAAAGCAGGTATGAAAGCATCTTTGAAATTAATGTTCTGATTTTGACAACAATTTTAATAGTGAAACCGCGATTATGGCTTGGGGTTAAATAAATAAAATAGGATATAGTAGGTATAGTAATTATATAAAATCGTACTAATGATAAGTAGGTTCCTCAGTTCTCGTGTCAAGCGCCGCCATCGCTTGTGTCGGCCTCACGCAAACATGAGGAAACCACTGTGGTCTTTAATTGTAGAGGTATACATATAGGGTAATAAAACCAATGTTTATGTATTTATTCAGATAGATAACAGTTTTAAAGCACTCTGAATAGTATTCGCACTTTGCTAAGATTCATCAGGAAGAAAAATGCTGAAGGTAGTGCTTTGTAAAAAAAGATTTAAATCAATAATGATGGACAATTCACACTGCATTATCTAGCCCCAAGCTAAGCAGAGTTCGTGTTATGGGTACTAGATAAATGATATACATAATACAATACACTACACAGATATATATTTTTTACTATACATAGAAAACGATTTGTTTGACTACATTTTTTTTTATATTTATTTAGAAACAACACCATTACAGGTTTTTTTTTTAGCCCTAAGGCGATGCTTAATCTTGGTACCTTATGTTAATTAATCTAAGATTAAAAAATGTTTTACAACTTATGTGAACCATAACTAGAACACCTAGTAGCCAACCATAAAGTATTTCTTTAATGGCACAGTAAATTTTTTGTGGGTTTATGTTTTGTTAGCAGCAAGCAAAAGATTAAGCACCTAACCTGATCTTGCGCTATAGCACAAGCATAAGTCAACACGTCAGAGGCGAGAGAACAAAAACTACCTCTAGAATCGCACATTCTGCAATCCCACATTGTAGTATTGTAGCGCACCTGCTCTCTTGTTTGCAAGTGGAGCATACCCCGCGTCTTTTCATTGCAATTGTGTTACGAGCTTTTGTCTCCTTTCATTTATTCAAGCTTTAGATTTCGCTTTTATAACTCGTTTGCAGCCGAAATTAAAGCGGAATAAGCAAGACATGTTTTCTAATCTTTCTTATTTCTTATTTCTAGACACGGCGCTTTTATTTTGGCCTATAACTGAAAAGCAAAAACTGATTCATTCACATGATCTATGTTGTTAAAATTACTTTTATTTACTACAATTGCAAATACGTGAACTTGTATCGCATTCACTTTTCACTCGCGCGTTCTAGTTTGAATATCACTAGCAAACGATGAGAATCTAAAACAAATTTGAAATTGTATGAAATCCAAATAAAATCTATCTAACACTATATGCGAGCGTGAATCCGGCACATAGTTGGGCATCTGCCCATCTATCATCCAGATATTGCGTCACGGGTCAAATCTACAGCCGGTTTTTGCGTTGGGCAGAAAACTGGGCATAAACCTTTTTCTACGGAAATTTATTTTTTATTCTAACGTTTAAAGAAAATGTGTAATATGTGTTAATGATTGTTTTGTATATTATACAAAACAATCACAAATACAAAATAATACATACATGCATATGTGATGAATAAACTTTACTTACTTTACTTTAAATCGTAAAGTTAACCAAAGATAAATATTGAAATCAATAATTTTATCATATTCAGGCTTTTTAGAACTTTGGATCACTTTAGTATCGGTTTGTTTGATATCCCCCCTAACAAAGAAACCGATACTCATGTGTTAGGTTTGTTTAATTAAATACTGCATATTGTATTGTATGTTTGATAGTAGGGTGCCTCAAACCCTTTAATGAATCGCAAATTTCTAACATTTAGTTTGTCCGCTTTTTGTTGGGGATGACTATTATTTTATGCTTGTTGAAAGATGGAATAAACCTTGATTTAATAATATAAAAATAATTCTGAATAATAATTTCGCCCCAAGCTTAGTAGATATTTTATTGTAAGTAGTATTATTTATTGTAACTTTGCAATTACTTTAAAAATAACAAAGATAATATAATATATAATACTTAACTTTCAAAATGACTCAAGCATACTTGCCAATAAACTCCACAAACACTGAATTGATTAGCTATGTATGTCAAATCTCTATTTTTATGAAGTCTGGAGCTCAAGTCATCAGGTAACATCGAAATCACTGATTGATTAGATACGTTGATGGCGCTAAGAGGTTCGCAGAATATCGTTCCTAATAACTAAAGTGCTTCTTAGGATCGATCCTACTCCATTTCTACCGAACTTATTCATTGTTAAGCTAAAAATTATATACCTCAACAGGGTCGTCAATAGGCTGTGTACGCGTTGAATCTTATTTAGATTGATGCGAACTGAATACCTTCTGTCTATGACTGGAAGTGGAGTGACGTGAACATGATACCTGGCCCCTACTCCGTTTAACGTTAACGATATAAAGTGGGTAACTGCAACCTAAAGAACATAGAGCTCCCTTACATTTTTTTTTGGAATAAGAGTAATTTTTGTTAAATAGTGGCAATTTGTTTACGCGTTATCCTTGAAAAAGTAGGATAGTAAAATTCTAAAATTATATTCTAAAATTCTATTGACTATATCAATATACATATATAGCGCACTAACTCCAAGGAACGACTTCTATATTTTCCGTTTTATCAACCGTTTTGTTCCTAACATTCCTCACGCAATCGATTTATAGAGTAGACCCTAGTCTGCACTGGACAACTAGACCGGACTACATAACGGCTGTCAATCAGCAGTACATCTGTTTGTGCTGGCTGATAGTGTATGAATGCAACTTGTACTATGATACTTTATGTATATTAGTACTAAAGTAGATATAGGGGTACAAAGTTTGACGACAGTATTGGTCGAATTTCGAGATTGAGAAACTTTGTGTTTGAACGCAGCTGGGTTCTGTTGAATCGAGAAATATAAGGACTCGTCTGTTTATTTTATGCAGTAGGTACAGTCAGCAGCGAAAATCGTTAAACTTTAATTTGATTTTAACATTACTTTTACGGCATTAGGCTCCATGACTGACGATATAAATTCTAAATTATTTCAAACTAGCTCATATTACGAAAGTTGCTCACCACTATTATTCAATAAATTGCTGAACACGCTAAGATGTACTGGAAATTTGGATTCTTTAATTAATTTATTTTATGTAATAAACATAATCATTTGCAGTAAAAGCTCAAAACTGTTGGATACTATAAAAAATATTTGCAAAATAAATTTTACGGAACAAAGCAAAATTCTCTTTTTATTCTTTCCATAAAGATAATAACTGACATTTGATTTATATTAAATCTTTTGTAAACACAACAGCCTTCAATAAACAATAATGGTTCAATCAAAAGTTAATCTTAAAACCGCAGATTTATTATGTTACTGATTAACAGTCAAACTAACATTGACCTACATAAATAGAATCAGTTCTCAATTAAATTAAGAATGCCTAACATATCCGTTTTCCTGAATTTACAGGAACTTGTTACAGAAGTTCGAGTTGTGTTTTTGTAAATTGCATACAATTTCGTGCAATATTGTCTCATACATCCTTAGTTTCAAAGAAAAACGTTATGGTTATAAAAACCATAAGTTTTTCTGTTTATAGTTCCTAATGGCCCGTCTCCTATTCTCCTTGTTAGACACTCGTTCAACGTGGAGATCGCAAATTGAATTGAATTGTTTTGTTTGATTTGAAAGCTTGAGACAGGAGAGCGAAGAAGGCTCGAACATGAGTCGGCGAGTCTCGGCTAACATACGAATGTATCGTAATGTTAATAAGTCTGTTGCGTTACTTAGTACCTAGGCAAACTTTTATAACAAAACGTTTGAACCCAAACATCCAGATATAGT
This sequence comes from Eupithecia inturbata, assembly GCA_963662085.1. Taxonomy (NCBI): domain Eukaryota; kingdom Metazoa; phylum Arthropoda; class Insecta; order Lepidoptera; family Geometridae; genus Eupithecia; species Eupithecia inturbata. Next base: position 6,577,061 of record OY759186.1, on the reverse strand, counting down.
TAGATATTCAAGTTGTGTACATGGGCACTTTATTAGAAGGAGCAAACAGTTTGCAAGCTAGCAGTCCCCTTAGTTGAAACTCCAAGGAACTTCGTACAAATTCGTGGCTATCTCCTTAAATCGTCACGTCTTCAATCGCCAACTTGTCTTCGATTCGGCTTCAAAGTGATTGCGTAGAGGGAATCTACGCTGTTTAAATAACAAGATTGGACGGCGTCTGAACCTTGGCTCTATCGCTAATAATGCATAAGGTGACTTACGATGGAAAATTGGCAGGAGCCGTTGGCTGGACAAAGAAAATTTATACTTTGCGCTCGTGGAAAGCCTCTAAATATAATAATCGTATACCGTCATTGGAAAGTCTTTTATGAAATTATACTGATCCTAAAAAAATGTCAATCATCAGCGTGTCTAACTTACGTTATATTCAATATAATTTACGAGTTTTCTATATTTTCCGCTAGGTGAGCGCTGCGATAACACATTTTGCCTTAGTCCCGAAGGTGCTGCATAAATAGATTTAAATTGGGGTCCAAAATTCTGCCTCATAGTGGACGCCGTGTCCTTAGGGCAAATGAACGTACGAGACAAAGTTGAAACTTGAAAGTTAGCAATGTCGGTTCAGACTCAACCGCTACGATTTCGCCGGAATTCTCATTGGGATACGAGTTGAGGCAAACGAGCGACCACGCACTGACGGCGATGACAATTCAGATGGGATATAAAGTGCACCTGACATGCATTTGTAACACAAAGAGGGCAAGTAATTTGATACGTTTCTTTACTGGTTTACCCTGGTGGCCCGTTTGCTTTGACCTTAAATTGAAAATTATGACTGCGCTACACGTAAATCAAATTGCCACATTGTATGGGACGTCCGGAGTAGTGATGATTCAAATTTCCAGAATAAAGTTTTGCATTAGTTTTCCATGGAGTAATAGGGTAGCTGGTGGACTTGATCCATTCAAAATAACATAATTCTTGCACTCAGCCAAGAAGTTCTATAAAGTATTATGAGTCTAACTATCCACTTGAATATTTTTAAACTTTACCTCTTCCAGAGAAACAGATGGACACAGTTTTAAAACTGTTCTCCGATTTTAGATTGCACGATGCCAGAACAAACTTTATCTAACAGTTGATTGCAACTCACTTTAGAGAAAGAACCGTTACAATTGTTATCTTGAATCGTTTTAGGCGATCAGCTCGGGCTCAATATGACCGCTTTAATTTAGAGCGTAGAAAAATTTGGCATTTAGGGCGTCTAGTAAAAAAATCATGTGTACAAAACCAAATTATGAGACTTAGAAGAGAGATCTCCTTTCACAACATAAAGAGTGGCTAGTATGAGTTTGCACAATACCATGAAACTGAAAAAAAATTCGTGAACGTAATAGATTACTACTGCGGACATGTCAAAATTGCAAAATCGTACTGACAAAATCACTCGAAAACTATAATTAAGTTCAGATGGAACTATTGGATCGGCGTCATACTATGAAAAGTAGTACCTATCAGTATCCGCAAGGGGCGCTGCAAGACGCTATGGCAGGAAACCAATACTTTCATAGTTTTCGTAAACTTTGCAAAACTCACTATATTTTTATCCAAATTAGTTCCCAATAACACTCTTTTTAACCGACTTCAAAAAGGAGGAGGTTCTCAGTTCGTCTGTATGTTTTTTTTTATATATACATGTAGGTATGTATATATAAAAAAAACTACTTAATATCTGCCCCAATTGTTACTAGATTTTGATGATTCTTTCGTTGTTGTATAAAAATTGATTTTTAGTTGGTCTCCTATATGTTTGATTCTTGACGAATTGCTATGTGCGCCGTAAAACGTAGGTTTGTAAAAATTCTTCAGAATGTGATAATTTCATTATCACCTAATTAATGGTTTCCAATCGGTCTCCATGTCAACGGGCGTCCACAGTTTCATCCATGTGTCATCAAGCTAAATTAGACTTTAATTATAACTAGATGTCGCCAGAGTGTAAACTCAATTTTTTGCCAGTGAAGTGAACGGTGCGGTCAGGGAAAGTAAGGGAGGGGTGATTTCGTTCGTCCGAGACATGATGAATATTATCAAGGTACCGGAATTTGAAATCCGTTTATAGTTTTTTAAAACATGCCAAATTATTCCAACAACAAATGTTCATTTACTTTAAGGTCTCAGCTTAATTATTCGAAATATATGCCTATTGTTCAGTTATGACGCATTTGATTCAATTTTAAAAGTCCAACTCGCAACTTTTCCAGTTGCTATATTTATACTGTCCTTGAAAATTAATATCTAAACTACAACGAAAACCGACCCCACTTGCCAATATTGTTTGTAAACTCAATAAAATGTTAGTTCGTGTGCGGAACACTCGCCATAAGACACAGGCTCTTGTCGAAAACAGAGATCTTGTGAGAAGTAGTGGGCGATATTTTCGTTTGCTATCAATGGCAGTCTTTTTTATCTAAGACTGGATTTAGTATGTATGATAAAAATATATGATTGATTTTATCAATACACCATGATGTTCCTAAATGAAAATTGGTTTAAGATTGATAAATTAGACCAGCATTGACCTACTAAACTCAATTTTCTGTTTTTACAGTGAAAACAAAACTATAATCCATTTTTGGACGCTTACTGTGTTCGCTGGTAAACAAACCTTTTCTATTTAGTTAAAAATATAAAAAAATCAGGTGCATGCGGAAGATTGGGTACTTGAGTTTACGATGTTTTCCTCCACCCGACGTCGTCGTATCGAAAGAAAGTAGATAAAAAGTTGGTGTATTCATGACGCATTTCGACATGGATTATCCAACATGATTTACCAGGAAAAAAAAAGATATTGCCCAACATTGAAAAACAAACACACCAACAATTCCACTATATCACGATATTTACGCGAATATCATATTAAAATGTAGCATCTATCGAATTTTTCCAACATTCCGCCAAAGTAATACTGAAGTCTGAAAACGTTTGTTTTCTGTAAAGTGTTTGCAACAATTGTCATAAAGAGCAAGGGACCACGTTAAATAAAGTTTATTTTACTAACATAAGTTTAGTTTGGTTCAGTTTACACTTTCGGTACCTACTTTCAACAAAAATACGTCCTTATTCTCGTAGTGCCTACGAATAGGTATAATAATTCAGAATATTCTAAACAGACGACAATATTATGGCGATATTTATTTGACACCTTGCTCGGAGCGTAGGCAGGCACGTCGTAGATTACGCTGTATGAAATTCTGCGGTATATATTATAACAAGAAATGACGTTATTGCCAGTTTATGTTGCTATTATACATAATATCAACGGTGTATACACCAGCGCTATAAACGTATATCGAAGACAAAATATTGTTCATATATTCATTATATTATGGTGTCTGATAGGAAACTGAATGTTGCTTGCTTTCATGAAACTATTTTGTGACATCTTCAAAGAGATGGAGTCAACCACATTTCTCCTAAGGTCCATTTCTCCTTCTGAAAGTCGATGAAGGTCAGATATAGAGGCTTCCGAAACTCTTAGTATTTTTCGATTACTTGTTCTAGCGTATGAATGTGGTCTATTGTGCTGAAGCTTTCGACTCTATAGAGCATGAGTATATCTGGAAAGCCTTAAGACAAGCTAAGGCAGAAGAAACTTACATAGAAATTATAAGAAAAATATACGAAAACTGCAGAAGTAGAGTAAAACTTGAAAAGACAGGAAAAAATTATTAAAATCAAAAGAGAAGTATGGCAAGGGGATCCACTTTCGACGACTCTATTTATTGCCATTCTGCACTTAATTATAAATGAGCTCTCCTGGAATAATGAAGGCATAAAAATTAACGACCAGAACCTAACATACCTAGCCTTTGCAGACGATATACTTCTCCAACACATGTTGACTACCCTGCATGACGCTAGCAAAACAAGAGGACTGGAGGTGAACCTACAAAAAACACAAGCCATGACAAACAACGAGAAGAAAGACTTACTGATGGAAAACACGGTACTAGAATACGTTGAGGAATATAGTTACCTAGGGAAACAGGTTTCATTTAAGCCATCAAACAACATCGACGAATTGGACAGAAGAATAACAAAAACCTGGAAGAAATTCTGGAGCATGAAGGAAATTTTAAAAGGTCCATTACCTTTAAGGTTAAAAAAGCAAGTATTCGACTCATGCCTATTACCAACGCTTACCTACGGCAGCCAGACATGGACCTATACGCGAGAGGCAAAGGAAAAAATAGCAAAATGTCAAAGAGCAATGGAATATTATGATAATAAGGTTGAAAGACAAAGTACGACATAAAGAAACCAGATCTAAAACTAAATTTATAGACGCTCTACAACATGTTCTTAAAATGAAGTGGAGATGGGCTGGACACGTAGCTAGAATGCCAAAAGGAAGGTGGGCCACCTTAGTCACCTCATAGAAAGTCCCTAAGAGCAAAAGAAGAATTGCCAGACCCCTAGCAAGATGGTCAGACGAAATCAAAAAAACATCTGAAAACACAAAATTGGACAAGTGTCGCAGAAGACCGCAATAATTGGACAGAACTGGAAGAGGCCTTTACCTGAGAGGGGTCCTAACTACTTACTAAATATTAATATGAAATTCAATCGAAATAATTATCTATTCAAATTCAATAAGAAGTAGCTACTTTGAAAATTATTAAATCTATTTACTGACATGAATGCTATTATATTTGACATAAATTTTAAACATGCATGATTGATTACGTTATTTAAGGTTATGGAATAAAAGGCTTTTTATTTTTAATTTATTTTATAAACTACCTTAGGAGAAATGTAGCTGAAGGTTGAAGGAGGATTTCTGGACATTAATTTTTCCCCCCTTATTATGGGGAATCTTCTTGGGGACTTTCATGAGGGTTTTTGGAAAGAGTGCTAAATGATGCAGTGTTTTGTTTTATTATACATATGGAGCTATGACTTAAGATGAAGTTGTTCAAGCACATTTTTTTTGGATACATGCCTTTGGAGATTGGAGATGGGCGTTAATATACGCGACACAACGGTGTCAATTCAGATCTCACAAAAACTGATTAAATTAATTTTACAGCACTTAAATGTTGCCGTCTCTTTCTTATCAATCTTAATAAAGAGGATGACATTATTTTTAGTGATTTGGTACATTATCGTTATTGTTTACCCTTTTTTTCTGTCCATAATGAAATATTTGTGTTTATATTTGTTGATAGAAAAAACTTCAAGACATACTCGTCTACGCGTTTATTTTCTTTGACTGAACGATAGAATGCAATATTTCACAGACAATGTTGTTTTTTTAAATTGTGTTTATAATCTGTTATTTCGAACGAATGACGAATATTGAGTGAGAGGAACGAGGGCTTCGGTATTTATCGAGATGACCGATTACGTGTCTATGAAATATTGCACTTTTTCATTCAGTCAAAGAAAATAAACGCGAAGACGGAGTATAAATAGTAGATTCCATGTAGTCTCACCCATTAACTAATCCGCAAAGAATTAACGTATTTATTTCCGGAGACTAAACGTAATCGCGTAGACGTGCTACGCCAAAGCGGATGCTACGAGACGTGCTACGGATCGCGCGGTAACTCCCCAGCTCAATTGAACCTAATTTATTGTATAGTTGTTTTGAGGAAAGGTATTTTAAGGTTTAAGATTAAAGTTTTATTTGTTAAAAATTTAAAACATTGTCCGAAACTTTCTGCTTGTTTTCCAATAACTTTACGAATAAACCATCCATCCAAAAGTTTGTAGTCGTACATCATTTCTCTCATTGCATCAAAAACTTCGCATCATGACTGACTGACTGTTTGAATATCTCACAGTAACGCGCCCGGATCAGAAAACTAATAAAGACACTATGTTATTGGTAAACATCATGTAGATTATGATAACCAATCCATTTTATTTCCGTGCACTTATTCTTGCAGCACGACATATTTACACACACATAAATCCTTCCCGCAAATAGTACCGTTCTTTTCACCACACCCACAGGACTGTTCAGTCAAACGTTGAAATATTCCCAGGAGTCCAACAATGCTCAATGCAATATTCGATAAATCGTTCAATAATTCCAAAACGCTTGAAGCGAGCGTCAATGGCGCGTAAAATCACGGTCCCGGGATGCCGCGGCGAGCGACATGTTTCTAGATCATCTGTGATTGGCTGCTGCATTATAATTATAACGTAAGTTGTTTCGCTTAATTTGCCTGTAATTCTACAGGATGTATCCTGTATGGTAAGATAATGCTGCTTGATGGCTTTGGATCGGGAGCTTTGAATAAAGAAAATTACAATTCAAAAATAAAAACAAATTAGAACTAGTATTTACAATTGAAACAATTAAGCTAACTGCAGACTGTTGCAAACAATCTACAGGTAGCCAACTGATCCATATCAATACAATTTTTTTTCAATCAATCCATATTTTTTTCCAGTTTTTGAATAAATAATAAATATTAAAACAAATTCTTAAGATTTTCGTGGAAAACAGCATTCATGTCATTTTGACGGACAAAATTTGAATAAATGCTGAGTTGTTTTCTTCTCTGATAATAAATAATAAATCTTCACCAAAATTTATTTTAGATGGATGTTGTTCGCGCTATAAATGGTTTCATGTTGAGCGCAACATTTTTTTCCCATTTTTTAATTTATACAAGGAATAAAACTGTCTGTAAAGTATTTTGCAAATCGTAAGCCCATGTTAAAACACAAACTTGAATTAAAGTTAGTTCACCAGAGGATAGGCAGCAGCTTCTCTCTGTGGATTACTCAACACCTTTACTGCGATCATCAATCCACCTGCCAAGCATGATGATTATGGCGAAACCCCTCATATTAAGTGGAAACATTTTCATCAGTGGACGTGTTTGCTGATGAGGAAAACACCACCACAATTCTTTTTATTTTACTTGATTCTCGTGTTTAGATCAACCTGTGATTGGCTTGTGCATTAATTATCTGCAATTGCTAACTGGAGCTCCCCTGGGTTGACCTTACCCAGATTATAGCCAGGTTAACATCTAATATTTACCTTTTTCTGATACACGGGTTTCAGTTGTGGGCTTTGTTTTTGAAACTGCGAATTTTATGATTTTTTAAGGTTTGGATAAACCCAACCTCACCAGAACAAGGACTCAGTAGTCGCAATTTCTACCAGGAACCCTTTTCTTTAACTAACATGTAGTCCAGTAAAAAATAATTTACACACCTTGCAAAATATTTAGTGATATCTTGAAGTTACGAATCCTTTTCCTTGCAGTTATCAATTATATTCTAAGGAAACATTTAGTTTTGTTTTATTTTGTTTATACGAAAGATGATTTAAGTCAGACGGATACCATTAGCGGTGTGGTGCTGGCTTAGAATTTGCACCACTCCAACTCCACCCGCGGGTGTCATAAGGGGTGACTTAGGGATATCCACCGGGGGCAAGCAGCAGTGCCCCCTTCAAAACAATTCTACCACCGAACTGCGATCCCCAACCCGCATGCCCAGCGTGGGAGTTATGGGCATTACCCTCTGTGAGATATAAGCCAACAAAGCGCTTATCAGGGGGAGGCCTGAGTCCAGCAGTGGACCAATATAGGCTGTGGAGGTGGAGGAGGTGGAGTTTTTTTTGTGAATTAACTACAAATTTACATTTTTTTTTATTTTTTCCCATATTTTGTGCTATAAGACGTTGCTACTTGCCAAATTTCATGATTGTAGGTCAATGGGAAGTACTCTATAGGTTTTATTTGCATTTCATTCCCTTAGAAATGTCAATATATTCGGGCATAAACGGCTGTAACTTTTGATTGCGTTAAAGTTTGATTTATATCACGGCTCCGAGAAGTTATGGACTTAAGTATTTGTTGTTAATTTCAACTTGATACCCTCCACGCTTTCCTAAGAAAAGGCGGTTGACAGACTGACAGACGGACAACAAAGTAAGCGTGAGTACCTCAAAAGGAAAAAAGGAACCTTTATAGAGGTCCCTTTTTTCCTTTTGAGGTACGAAACCCTAAAAATTAAGCAAATCCTTTGAAATTCAATATTATAATAACAATTTACGAAAGTAAAAGAACACGAATATACAGAACAAAAGTCTAATATAAAAAAAAGTATAAGAAGCGTAGACCAAAAGTTGACCCCTCGGGATCCAGAATCAACCCCATGTGTCTGTTTATCTATATACACATATTTCGTGGCCCTCTGTAAGTATAATCTAATTTAATGTCTCTTTGTAATGTTCTTTTTCTGGTGTATATTAAAGTAGTTTTGTATTGTATTGTAATGTAAAAATTATCTCATTACATTTTTTGATAAATTTATGTAATACCATCAAATTATTTGAAAAATTGTTAGCTGATAGATAACTATGTTGAATTTTGAAAGTTTGAATTTTAGTTTCTATAAGCACACACAAAGTCTTTTAAAATATTCACAAATATGGACAAGCCTAAAAATATTAAGCAAATAATGAAAATATTTTATTTTATTTCTAAAAAAGTTATTTAAAATTAGATACTTACTTTTTCATACAAACGCAGACTGTAAACAAAGCGGCACGTCACATTCATGAGTTCAAAATGTCATTAATTACTATATCAGTACCTCTGGCCCAAAGCACAGGCACCAGGTCCAATAAACAATCGAAATGTCCCATGTTGTCTCATTAAAAAGTTAACAATGGCACCACGTGTGCGAACGCGGGAAACCGGGAGCTAACCCTAGAGACTACCTTCTCCCGCCGAGCTCCACAATACACTGACAACTGTCACTTCGCTCCGGCCGGCGTTTCGCGCGCTTTTACTACGGACGCTTTTCCTCTTTTCCTCTATCTTGCTTCAATACGTACGTACCTATACACCAACAACTACGTTTATACATGGACGACAACTTAGTTCGAGTCCGGACCTCCCGCTTTCATCTATAGTGTGGTCGTATCTGTGTGCAATTGCATATGTACGCGTGTTCGAAGACGCATCTTCACAGCGATGTGCCGTTGCTTTATTGCACACAACAACATCTAGCCGGCGCTAATAGGTATTTTAATGAAATGGCATAAAGCTGAATTTTGTATGGTGTTCCGGAGTTCGTTCATTCAGAATTTTGTTAACAGCTGAATTGCGCATGCTCGTGATTAATCTAGTGATTGTGAACTACGAGCAATATTGCTATCTTTATTGCTCTTAAAGTTTTAAGTCGAAGCCTTAAATTTATAATTTATCGATATTAGTTGGGAGCTCGGATTACACTTTCTTTCTAGAAAGTATAAAAAGTGTAAAATGTGTTTTTGTTGGAAAACTCTAAACAAAGAACATTTTATGAGTCGTAAAGTTGGGTTTTTATACGGTAGCCGTAGAAAACTTTTAAATAAATTATGACGAAATTAATTTTGAAGTATAATGTTTCTTTTTGGGGACTCTAAAATAAATTGAAACTGTAAACAACGTCATAAATTACCTTTTAAGGAAAAAGAAGAAACAAAACTAAACCAAAACCAAATGGTAAATTACTGTAATCTTTTGTGTTTTGTTTTTCTTACAATTAACCACGTTGACATCACATATCTGTCGATCCTAGAGGCCTACTCTAGTTCTTTTCCTCCGCAGTTGCGAACTACGGCCACAAAATTCATCGTCTAGGTAGCTACTTCCGCTACTTACAAAGCATTTTTTGAAGAATTTTATGACTCTAACATTTAATAAATACATTATTACGTAAAAACTATTCTAAGGAATGAAATTTCAGTGTCAAATAGAAGGAAGAATATACTTTTATCATTTCAAAATGAAATACAATTCAACATTATACGAAATTTCCGTTTTCTTTCGATTAGAGTATCGATCAAACAAATGAAATTTCGTTATGAAAGTAGGACTCCCAGTGTACGAAAAACCAAAGATGATCGCGCCAGCTCTCAGTAATTTTCCTTACAACACATTGAATCACAATATCCCATTAAAAGTTTCATATCAATCCAAAGATTCATACCATCCCAAACTAGTCACGAACAAAGTAGAGCTCGAGGAAAAATGATTTCCTTACTGGTATTAACCGGGAGATAAGAGGTAAGGGTATGAGTGAAGTACTCTTTCCAAGCGAGCGGGCGTTTATACAAAGCTATGAATAACAATTTAGTAAAGAGCCAGGAGCACAAACACTTGAGTGTAGAAGTTTGTTTCGAAGTGCCCAAACACGCGAACAATAGTCACTTGGAGCTACGAAAACTTGGACGGATTTTAACATTGAGCTCGACGCATTATCCACTTTTCTTTTATAACTTTTGGTTTTATTCTGCTTTGGTTTCATTTCGGAAACGATAATTTTATCTAGTAAATAATAACTTTTATGTATATATCTACAGGTGGTCGGAATGCTGGCTTCTACTCGTATTTCGGTTAACGAATTAGCATTGCCATTCAACGTGGCAATGCTACCAGCATTTTGGATTCTCTGCCTTCTGGTGACGGCTTAGATTTTTAAGAAATAGATCTACCTAATTGAAATTACTGTAAATAATAATTGTAATTGTTTTATATATTTATAAATATATAAGTAAGTTATGAGATAGAATAACTAGTAGAATAGTAATGATTACGCTATGATTTTTCACGCTGGAAATATGTAGTTACTTTTAATTAGTACTTTTTGTGGTTTGCATAATAAAATAAATATAATTTAATCTCCCGGAGATATAAAACGTCTTGGGCTTATATAAAGCAATACAATTTTCCCAAAAAATTATTATGTTTTATATCCTGGATTACCGTGGATTCGTAGCTGCAAGGGCGAAGCATTCGAGTGTTTTGCCGCTTCAACCGCCTTTATAGATGTCACTTTGTCACACTCGCGAGCTCAACCCCAGATAACGACTTTATACTCATTCTCATTATTATTCTGTTTATTGTCATCACTTTACTGCAGATTAGAGTATTTTAAGAATCAAGAGTTTGTAATTTCACACAAAAGTTAAAATCAGTAGAAATTGATCCAACTATATCAATCGTGCACGGAACATTTAGAAAATCTTATTGAAAGGAAAGAAAATACGCTTATCGTATCCAATTTTGCATACGATCCAAATCGGCTAGCTGGATTTAAACCTACGCGAATCTTTGCGCGCCGCAAAAATATTGGATCACTCTTTCCAGCACATATTTTGAAACGAAGCGCTCACTAAACCGTTTACATTCTATTTATCACACCCAAAGCTGCAGGCTGGAGGGTTGTTGGATCAGCGGAAAACTTGTTAAAGTCCTTCTCTAGCAAAGAGTTATGAAAACGCTAACTTTAGGGTCCACAAAAAAAACTGTAGACACTTTGAGCAAGTTCGGTCTTCAGCGGGATTTTATAAATATTAAAATCTAAGCGAGATACTTTCAAAGCGGAAACTATTCTTTTTCGCCTCTTCAAAAGGCATTCGCGTTTTTAGAAAGTTTATTTCTATTGAAACTGGCCGGATATAACTACAGTACAAATATTTTCCTGTTGAGAAAATCGTAGCTTTTCCTTTCTCTATTTATTTTTGGTTGATTTTCATTTGAAGATTGAATTAGAGCAGCATCAGATAAATATTAATTTAAGTTTCAAATGTGTTAAAAGCTCTGGTATTTTTATTTCATTACTAGTTTTTGCCCGTGGCTTCGCACGCGTTTTTTCTACGGCAGCTTTTCATCCCATGGGATGAAAAGCCCTTTTGTGTGGTAAAGAGTACTCTAGTCTTAATCTATGTACATCTATACGAATGTTCAGCTTGATCCGTTCATTTGCTTTGCCGTGAAGAAGTAACAAGTATTTATCCATCTATACTTTCGCATTTATAAATAACTACCTGCAGCCCGCGGCTTCGCACGCTTTATTTTAAAATAAAAGGTAGCCTATGTCCCGCCCCGGGATACGATCTACCTCGCTGCCAAATTTCACCGAGATCCGTTCAGCCGTCCTTGAGTTATAAATAGTGTAACTAACATGACTTTCTTTTATATACATATATAGAAAGATATAAGTGTGAATCTGATTTTTGGGGATGACTAATTCGGCCATCCCCAAAAATGGGCCCAGTAAATAAGGGGTGTACTCGCGGGTAAAACCAATTCTTGTCAATTAACAGCGCTCTATTAACTCAGTGGTAGATGGCTCTTGTAAAGTTATGCATAATAATTGCTCGCTCTTCACTTCCAATTAAAGGCACTTGAATAATGACGAACTTCTTGGGGCGGGTCAACCACTTCTGAATGTAAGCAACTTCCCGACTTCTCGGTGGAGCGGAACGTGCACACAATTGGATTAGATAGTGCTTTGTTTTATGGTTGGCTAACTTTTTCCTTCGAACTATCTAGTAGGGTCTAAGTAGAGATCAAAAGCTGATAGGAAGGTACTTTGTAAAAAAAAATACTACTAGGAGATGGACGGATTTATTTTGGTTGGTTGCGGGTTTTTGACAGTTTATCAGCAAGGGGCAACGTTCCAGAAATAAACCGGCAATGTTCGTGTCGGGTCACGTGCAGTAAAGAGCCGTAGTTGCATGGTCTACTAATTTATACTTACTACCTGTTATACTCAACAAGGAACTTCATCTAAGTCAGTTTAAATGGCATGGCCGGAGTTAGTGTTGCCAGATTGTCATTTAGTGCTAGATGTAATGCAGGCTAGGTTCATAAGTGTATGCGAGACCCATACCTGGTAGTATGGGGCAGAAATGCCCATCTGGGCACAGAGTTCGACATTCGCGGCTTCAACTGTGTATGTCCTGTCTGTGCCCCAATCGGGGGGAGGAAACGTGACGGATGAATGGGGTCGGCGAGTGTGTGGATGGTGGGCTCGCCGGCTATGTATGGGAGGAAGAGGGGACGCTAGTCGGGCCGCGGTAGGTTTATATGTTCCCGTGGTTCGGCGAAAATGGCGAGAGAAGGGTCACCGGAGAGGTTTTAGTGGGTATTATATTACGTCCTTATCAGGACGTCGAGTCCCACATAATTCTGGTCCCCCCCAGACCAGTCTATTCGTAAACAAATTTCCTCGGCCGAGAAAAAAAATAAAAAAAGGCTAGGTTCATAAAGGCTTGCTTATTTATTATTTTCTAAGCATTTTTCTACCACAAATAGTCAAGTCAGCTTACGGAAATACATTTGTACTAATTTTTAATGTTAATCTACAAAGTACATTTTATAAGTGGATCGACTCATTCATCATCGAAAAATATTTATACCTATTTTACGTAGGGGAGTCACCCTAAGTTTATTTCTAATTTTATACGCCGAGAAAGTGGTCATAAATTTGTTTGCTTATTTATGCCAAATTACAGGTCTCTGGTTGTAATAGTGTCTGAGCTGAGCCGCGGACAGATCGACGAAAAAACGTACAGACAGACATGGCGAGACTATAAGGGTTTCTTATATATTATGGTACACTAAAAACTGGGAAAAATGTGATCCTTCTCTCACTACCATTTCTCAAAAAGAAGCCGAACAAGCTAATAAATTACCTTGTGGTACCTAGCCTGGCGTATTGGGGCAACACCTATACATCCATCCATAAATAATATTATAAATTCGAAAGTAACTCTGTATGTCTATCTGTATATCTGTCTGTTACCTTTTCACGCCTAAACGGCTGAACGGATCTCAATGAAATTTGGCATGGAGGTAAATGGTAATCCGGGGACGGATATAAGCTATACTAACGCGCTTTTTAAGTAAAAGCGCGTGAGAAGCCGCGGGCAGTAGTTAGTATATAATATCCATCATCATCATCATCAACCTATCTTAGTGCACTGCTGGACATAGAACTTCCATGAGCGCCATAGTGCCCTGGCTTCAGCTTGCCGCATCCAGCATCTGCCTGCAGTCTTTCGCAGATCGTCATCCTACCTGACCGGAGGAGAAGTAACAATGTCTATCTGTTTTCGCGCCTAAACGGCTGAACGGATTTTAGTGAAATCTGGCAGGGAGGTAAACAAAAGCCCAGGGACGGACATAGACTGCTTTTAATTCCGGTAAAATGCATGCAAAATCAAAGTCAAAGTCAAAAACTCTTTATTTCCATAAATACAAAAAATGTACACTAACTAGAAAAGGTCAAATTATTAATAATTAAAGACTGTCACGGAAATAAAGTGATAACCGCAAGCAGTAGCTAGTTTAAGTATAAAAATTAAAGTATCGCATCACAGGCCAGAGTTCTTATATTTCCACAAAGTCTGCCGTTACGCAATTCAGTAATCCGCTTTTTCTAGACTAAGAAAATGATGGTGACGTATAAAAATTGATATCATATAAATTTATGAACGCTGCTTGCGAAATGTTTCATCAACATTATCTCGACACTTCCCACTGCGACGAAGGCCTCGTAACACAACCTCTAACGTTGAATGCTAATGATATTGCGAGAAGTGGTCTCCACATTAACTTAAGGGTTAGGCTCAAGTGCAGTCATATCTCTTACTACCTGGGTCCTACTAGGTACCTTAGTATTAAATACATAAATCCATATTATTGTATTACATATGTACAATATTATAAATTCGAAAGTAACTCTGTCTGTCTATATATCTGTCTGTCTGTCTGCCTGTTAACTACAACGGATCTCAGTGAAATTTGGCACGGAGGTAGATAGTATCCCGGGGACGGACAAAGGCTACATTTTATCCCGGAAAAAAGCGTGCGAAGCCGCGGGTAGCAGCTTGTAAGTAATAATGCTGGACAATTCACACAGCACCACTAGCCCCAAGCTAAGCGGATCTTGTCGTATGGATAGGTAATACATAACTGATGTACCTACAATATATTATACAGGGTGGATTTTTGAGACGGGACAGGTAGGGCCACGTACCTTAACCGTTATAGTTACAGGAAAACGATCCTAGGAGACCAACCTGTAACTATAACGGTTAAGGTACCTGCTCTTACTGTCCCGTCTCAAAAATCCACCCAGTATATATATACTTTTTACTAAACATAGAAAACACCCAGAACACCCGAAACAAATATTTTCAGATCGTACAAACGTTAGTCCTGACGTTGGAATCAAACGTGCAATCCTCTGCGTTGCAGGCGGACTCTCGCCCATTGCACCACTCAGGGCGTCCATTTATGTTGTACGTAGTAGTATTCCTATCTCTTTATTGGTTTCATTCATCGTAGAGTTACCGTAGATCTTACTTTTCATTTTAAGCGTGGAAACATGGAACGGAAGGTTTTAATCTGTTTTACCTAAACAAGGCTACAATATTTGCAATGTTCTAAAAGATTAAACTGGAAACTAATTTATACACAGTAGTTTTAACCTAAGCAGCTTTATTAATAATGGTGGAACCGAGTTCCTAGCGCTAACCGCACTTTAAAGCAACGTACACATGACCTATAAAAACCGTTTCCCCCTGAATTCCCCCCCTTAAGGGGGAAAACTGGAATCGAAAAAATCTGTTACAGTATTTCCTTTGAAGATTTATTGATTATCCTTTAGGGGAAAAACTGGAATCCCCCTTGAAGATTATCCTTAAGGAGGAATACTTGAATCGTAATAAATTAATTCCAGTTTTCCCCCTTGAATATCCCCCTTAAGGTTTTTTTTAGTTAGAAATAGTGCTTGCATGTGCTAGTTGACACCTAAAATTGCAAAGCTTAAAGTTGTCACTGGCGTCGTGATGATTAACCGTATGCGCGTATATGATTAAAAATGTATGAATGGTAGAGAAAGTATGAATAGGTAAAGAAAAGTAGTTATGATGCAAAACATTGTATTTAATTTAGAAAGTGAAAATTTATACGATATTTTGCGCTTCTTCGGTAGTAGTATTGGTAACCAAAACCCTTACCCATCGATATTTTGAGTAAACAACGAGTCAGAAATCAGAAATCAATAACTTTATTTCGTTAGGCTTACAAAATAAGCACTCAGAAAAGTAAAATTTTAATCTATTAATTATTAAAATAAATCAAATAAAGAAGATCGAGCTAAAGTGTTAAGTATTGACATAATTATAAAGTTTAATAACACTCCACAAAACTTTCTATTTCTTTTAGTAATTCAATAAACTTTTGTTTAGAACTTTATGGGAAGGAAAAATGCTAGTAAGAACGAGCTTTGCTTGACTTTGCTGAGCTTGCATTCGTTTATTTAGTTAGGGCGACTCATGTTTTGTTAGCGTAGTATTCTAGAAAGTAGAAGCACAGACCAGGTAGAAGTAGAAGTGTGCTCTGTGTAACCAGACCTTTTACCCACAGGCTCGTTCACACAGATCCAGCAATGAATACGGCTAATCCATAATTACTTGTCGCACGGTAATTTATTCTATCGATTTAATTAATCCGGTGTTGGTTCCGATTAATTTACCGGTAATTATTCGGCTGAATTATTTCACATTTCGATGGAATTTCTCTGAATCAATACGAATAATATTTGTAATTTCATAAGTGTAAATAGATGAAGCTAGAACCAGACTGAGCACACGCCACGCAACTTATATGCCACGCAACCTGACACCGCCCCGCATAGTGAGATCTTGACGCTTGAATTTGTATGAAAACTGATGGCACACTTATCGTACCTACGCCACGCCGTCATTCCATACATTCCTCGCGTACTTTGCGTGGCGCGGGCTCAGTTTGTTTCTACCTTCATTGATGAGTTATTTCAACACTGAAAAAGTTCCACAACATTTTCAATGCTCAACTAACTTTGTGTACTTAAAAGAGTGATGCATTTTGTACTTATAAAAATTCTGTTACCTACCTTACTTAAAACTGTATCGTTTTAAAGATTTATCAAAATCTTTGCTGTTGTTGTAACGATTTGCTGTTAGATATTTCAAGAATCTTCTTGAAATATCTAACAGCAAATCGTTTTGGGCCGGTCCTCATGTTACTATAACCAATTTGTTTTCAAAAAATACTGACCCATGATGTGAAATAACTCTGGTTCCTTTTTCAATGAGAAATTGCAAAGCCCTTGCGATATGGTACTGTTTTCAGGCGGCCGAGATCACAAATAAAGTTAATTCCTAGCAGTGAACACTATTTTCAGCTCAACGTCAAATAAAAACTTATGTATTACGATTCGGCAAACCTAATGTAGGACGCCCTCCAGCCAGGCGGGATGATGACCTGCGAAAGACTACATGCAGATGCTGGGTGCGGCAACCTGAAGACAGGGCGCTATGGCACTCATTAGGGGAGGCTTGTGTTCAGCAGTGGACTAAGATAGGTTGATGAAGATGATAAACTTTTAACTGCCTCATCAAATTTGGATGTATGGGGTATCGTTAGAATCCTTTCATTATCCCAATAGACACATCCAATAAAAAAAAATTAAAAAAACTGTGACAGTAATAATTAAGACACCGGCTCCATATGATAGTTCTATTGTGAAAAAAATACACATTCCAACATTTAGTAATTTTTTGGCATTATTTTACATAAGATGAAATCTTTTTTATTGCCACACACCCACCTCAGTCATAGACCAGTCTCAGAACCGGTGCCGTGCCGCGCCGCGCCGCCGCCGGCGGCGTTTGTGTTTCGCGTGGGTTTTGTTGTCTCTGTCGCACTTTGGCCTAGGTTCGTGTGTCTTTCCATCTTTGTTGTTGATTAAAATTATATCAAATGAATGCTATTTAAAATTTAATATCAGGCTGCCACCGAAAGACAGTCGCGTTCTTTGTATGAAGTTAGGTTGTTTATTAATAGCTGACACTGTAGCTACTGTACAGTTTAAGATACGTTTTTGTCTAAGATCTTTTCAAGATGGCATGTTTTAGCAAGATGGCAAACACAACGTTTGCCATCTTGCAAAAACACGCCATCTTACACTTGCTCAGTACAAACAACCCCTGTACCGTACGGAGGCTGTACTCCTGATATTATTAGGAGTTATTTGCTCTCCGCTCGTTAGGACGGCATCCTGCATGTAATGACACGCCGACTAACTCTTGAATCTCATAATATTATCTTACCTTCAGATTTTCAAACATTTTCTAGCTAGTTTACAACCCGGGTGAAAACGTTTTGAATTTTATTTTAATATTAATATTTTTTAGCTGGCTTGCTAGCGAGTATTGTAGTCAGCCAGCCTAAAACCTCAATTGAATTAATGTATGCCTGACTTACAAGATTAAATTTTATTAAATTTACGAATTTCAGCTGCCTTTCGAACAATTAAAACAGATTTCATGAACAATAACATAATTGATATTGACGCCTGAAAAATTCATGTCTTCGTTGGTGTAAAATTAAATTTAGGGATGCACATTATATTAGCTCGGTGGCGGCGAATGCGCGGTAATTATCCGCTTTGTTTGCATTCCAACATATTCCAAAATTCAATTTAAATATGATGGCGCAGAGCACAAACATGAGATCAGCAGAATTAAATGACGGGTGCCATTTGTCGAGGTTTCACGCCACCACGCCGCAGCCGCTCGGCCAATTCCCAAATTAATTGCTTTCCAATAGTGTTTTTTTACATAAAATTCATTCTAACGTGTAAAATCCGCTTCATGTGCCGATTTACAGATTAAATCAAACGCGTTGTATTGACACTTCGCATACAAGTTATTTTGTAACATAGAAAAATGATAACGGATATCCGTCATTATTTTTCTACCGTTTTGTTTATGAATGTATTAACTTTTTACGTGTATTTGGATTTATTTTATCGGACTTTATGGTTTTTATTTAATACTAGCTTCTGCCCGCGGCTTTGCACACTCTTTTGAAGTAGCCTATGTCTGTCCCCGGGATACCGTTTACCTCCCTACCAAATTTCATTAAGATCAGTTTAGCCGATTATGCGCGAAAAGGTAACAACAGACGGACAGACAGAGTTAATTTCGAATTTATTATTTTAGTATGGATTAATAACAAAACCATTTTTTATTTCCCCTTATCAACTTCCGGTCAACTTTTATCTTAATTTAACAATGTGTTATTGAAAATACTTAGCCAGGCATTGCATCCTTTATTAACTCTTAAACAATGATGCAGTCTTAAAACAAATAAGTTAAATTGAATGGCATTCATAAGTTCAGGATAGCGCAATTGCGCAAGTACCAGCAACAAGGCAGCTTAATCCATCGTTCAAAACTTTACAATAACTTTCTTTCTAGCAGCTTAAATTCACTGCAAGAAAGAAACTAAAGAATTAGGTAGTCTATGAAAGACAAATCCAATCTAAGTAAACAGACGCTCGGAACGCGCGCTGCAGTGAAACTGAAACAATGAATAAAGTTTGAGAAGAGGATCTTGGGGCATGGATTAAGGAGATGCCACGGCTAGACCGGCAAATACAAAACTAGCGCTTTTTCTCTAAAACACTAGATTAAGATAACGTTCCTATATAATTTTAGGTAACTATTACAAAGTCATTCATCAAGATTAGAGTTATTTAAATTTGTGAAACTTTTAAATAGTTTTTACTAGACTACAATAGTCTTCATAAAAACCTCAAATGATTAGGGAAATAACAGGCTGTTACTCACTTAAATGACTCCTGTGGCTTCATTGATGAGCAACGTCGGCTTTAAGCACTACTGAGTTTAAAATTTAATTATTAATAGATGAATATATTTGTAGAATTCGTTTGTATTTGACAGACTCTACACACCACACCCGCCGACACAGCCCGGTGGGTTCGTACGAAATTTCAGTGTATGAATATTGTAGGCAGCCAAAAGTGTTTTATTAACTTGCACATCTAACATCTGTTTTCAAAAATCCGCTGAAAAACAAACACAGTTGAAACCTCGTGTTGGTCTCAACTTTGACGTGAAATGATATAAAAAACCGGCCAAGTCCGAGTCGACTCGTACACGGAGGGTTCCGCGCCATCGTATAAAACTATTTCGCAAAAGAAACGGAGAAACGGATTTTTTGATGGATCGAAAAAATGCGAAAACCAACCAACATGACGCGATCAGTCACCCATCCAAGTACTGACCGCGATCTACGTTGCTTAACTTCGCTGATTAGTGCTCAACGTGGTATGGACGTTGATTTCCCTTATTTTTAATTTATTTTATTTTTATGTCAAAGCGGCAATAGTAATACACATCCTGTCAAATTTCAACTGCCTACAATTATGAACTCACTCTCTTTTATTGAACGGTTCATAAAGCGGGCGGTATCTTATGAGATACAAATAGACGGATAGACAGACGGACAGATAGACAGCGGAGGCTATAAGCAGGGTTTCGTTTTCACCCTTCGGGTGTGGAACCCTAAAATCGCTAGGATTATGCTTCACTAGGTACTTTTTTAACCTACATCAAAAGGAGGAGTTTTTGGGTTCGGTTGGATGTGTTTTTCTATGTTAGTATGTTCGCTGATTTCTCCGTTAACTATTGACCGATTTTGATAAATCTTTTGCTTTTGTGTAGAGAATGATCTCAATGTGATTTCGAAATAATTTTATTTCCTTGGGATTATACTATTTGTACCGCAAAAAAAAAAAAAAAAACTATGTAAATATGAAGGAATTTAAAGACGTTTTCAGTTTTTTCAAAACAATCACTTGTTAGATGCATCACATATTCATCATTAATAAATGATCGCAAGAATATTGACGACCAGATAATTTCTAGTCGTCAGTATCCTTGCGGCAGTGCATCAGCCCATGCAAACTCTGTATAATAGTTTCTCAGCAGGTGCCTCCATCGCGACAACCTGCCTTCCTTTGTCGAGACGGATTTACTACGAGCAGACTTTATCTTTTGTTTGCTTAAATTGAAACAAGGTTTGTTCAAGATACGAACAATGTATGCTAGAAATTCATACTCGTATTTCATGGCTGCAAGAAGCGATAGAATAGTAGGTATAATGTTTCCAGGACAATACCTGGACGTACGGTGAAGTAGGGATAGTCGCCTCAGTAAATTGCCCCACTGCCAAACAACTTCTGAAAATTACAATGAAGTTTTGAAAGGCTAAACCTTTAGCTTATTTTCCAGGCTACATATTTGGCCTATTAAAACTTGATAACAATTCAGAATTTGGATGTTTTGACAGTCGTATCACTCCTGGAGCATCAATCCGGACTAAGCCCTATATGCGTAGTGTTAGGATCGGATATACAGTGCCTTGTCCAGACCAAGACGGTGGTTTCGTTAATGAACGCCCAGCCCGCTCGTGTCTCGTAACCGCTAACCTGCCTGCCACACACTACACGTGATGGAAATGCCTACTCGGGTACAGATTACGTGCCTGTGAGCGGTTATCCATGTAACCTGTAATATTGAATTGAGTTCACCGGCGCATCTAAGGGTGCACGCGTTGACCTGTCGTCTGTCGATATTGGTGAAAGAGTCAGAAACTTTTGAAAAGTTTCTCAATGTGTTGTCATGCAATTGATTAGATTCCTTTGGATGGGATTTGAATGTAATGTGTTATTACATTTTTAAACCACTACGAGAGCAGATAGGAATAAAAGAAAATTTAAGCAGCCACTAAAAACATCGTTTAATTTTCATCATTTTGTTACATTAATTTTGACTTAAAATAAATCAGTGCCCCTACCAGTTTAATGACATTTTAAAATCTTTATTACATGAGTTCAGAGCTAACATTTGGTCTACATATTTTAAGCACAGCAGCCGCCAAACATCTAATTATTATAACGTTCTCGCCACATACAACGCAAGTGTTTCCACCGCATTAAAATTAATTAAATACGTCCCACGCAGGGTTCGTACGAATGCGTGTTGACGACTACACTTCATCTTTGTTGGAACTGGAGCTTACCTTGTACTACCAAATAGAATCAACCGTAGAACTAAATTATGTCAGTTCGTAGGTTTGTAGAACTTTTTTTCATACATACAGTAAATAATGTTCCTTATTAACATTTCAACTTATAAATTAAAAGTAACCTTCGACCTTGTGAACCTCTGATGAATGATCGTAGAAAACACAGATATCTCACTAAAAATAATTTATAACTCGGAACTGTTAAAGTTTCTTTAATTATTTATTTATGTTGTAGCGCCCCAACGGAGCTCATGTTATGATGTCACTATTCGAATATTAAGCACTCTATGTGCACATGAATTATGATTATTTACAAATTGACGACCACGACGATTTTTATTTGACGACCGATGTGGCGCGGCGGGCGAAGGTCCGCCTGCGACGCAGAAGGTTGCGGGTTCGATTCCCGCCTTGGGACAAATGTTTGTACGATCTGCAAATATTTGTTCCGGGTGTTCTGGGTATTTTCTATATATAATAAAGAAATATATATCTATGTTATGTATCGTATTAAGTTTATCAGTCATCTAGTACCCATAACACAAGCTCTGCTTACTTTGGGGCTAGATGATGCTGTGTGGATTGTCCAGCATTATTTATTTATTTATTATTTTTTATTTAATTCATCTTCACATTATCAGTACGTAACTAATAATTCAAACACAATATACAAATCAGACCAGACTAAATACACTATACAAATCAGATAAATGGAAACTTACTGTAAAGTTAACTTACTAGATAGATATCCGTCGCAACGTCTCAAAGTTATTTACGAGTTAACTTTATGTATTCAAGATGTTAATTGAATGTTCCTCTTGGTGATTTGGCCTTTTGGTTCCCAGAGATTAGACCCACTATTATTGCTGAATTGTAGCAGTAATAATATTCAATTAATATTGTTAGCGACGACGACTTTATGCGGATTAAATAAGGCTCAAAGTATGCAGGATATAACTACAGAATAGATAATAGTAGATAATATTAGGTCCTTACATATGAAATTGGCGTTTTTCGTACTGGCCACTTTAATCACAAATTTCTCCTATTTGGTAAGGAATTCCAAATTCAAATTTGTACAGCTATAGACTCATGTATTTGTGCTTCGATGATCGTCATTCATTTGTTTTTTTTCTTCTGTTTTTTTCTGTTTGCGTCACTCATTTTACAAAATGGAAAACTTAAAATATCGCATTATTTACGAGTACGAGTTCCGCCGTGGCACTAGTGCTGCGGAAACAACTCGAAGGGTGAATGATGTGTATGGCGGTCGTGTTGCAAAAGAAAACACAGTTCGTTTTTGGTTCCAACGTTTTCGTTCTGGAAATTTTGACCTGCAGAACAAGCCCCGTGGACGGCCTGAGACTCAAGTTGATAATGAAGAGTTGAAGGCTATTGTGGAAGCGGATCCATCGCAAACCACGTCCGAGTTAGCTGCAGGCTGCGATGTTAGTGATAAAACTGTTTTAATTCACTTGAAGCAAATTGGGAAGATTAAAAAGCTTGAAAGGTGGGTACCTCACGAATTGACTGAAGCAAACCGGCAAACGCGCGTCGACTGCTGCGTTACATTACTAAACCGGCACAATAATGAAGGTATTTTAAACCGAATCATTACCTGTGATGAAAAATGGGTTCTTTACGATAATCGGAAGCGCTCAGCGCAATGGTTGGATCCTGGCCAGCCAGCCAAATCCTGCCCCAAGCGAAAATTAACCCCAAAAAAGTTACTTGTAAGCGTTTGGTGGACTAGTGCCGGTATTGTTCATTACAGTTTTCTCAAATCTGGCCAGACTATTACGGCTGAAGTCTATTGTCAGCAATTGCAAACCATGATGGAAAAGCTAGCGGCTAAACAACCTAGGCTGGTCAATCACTCCACGCCACTGCTGCTTCACGACAACGCTAGACCACACACTGCGCAACAGACGGCTACTAAATTAGAAGAGCTTCAATTGGAAAGTCTAAGACATCCTCCGTACTCCCCGGACCTTGCTCCAACAGATTACCATTTTTTTCGAAATTTGGATAACTTCTTGCAAGGGAAAAAAAACAACTCCGATGGGGCAGTCCAAATCGCCTTCAAAGATTTTATTGATTCCCGTCCGACTGGTTTTTTTAGTAAAGGGATCAATGAACTACCTATAAGATGGCAAAAGTGCATAGAAAATAATGGTTCATACTTTGATTAATTAAATATATTATATTAAAAAATATTCGACTTTTTGTTACTCCCATACAAAACGCCAATTTCATATGTAAGGACCTAATAATTACGACATGGATTATGCAATAGTTGTTAGCGACCGACTCCATAACAAAAGAATGTTCGAACTGCCGACAATCCATCATGTACCTACCTACTTATATATTTTTATTTTTTAATATTTTTATTTTTATTCAATAAAATTCGTTACAAAAATTGGTTAGCAATGCCTTAAAGCCTATGTTAGGTTTGTCTTAGCACTGGGTTCTCGTTATTTTACGAATTTATTATTACCTACACTGTGGTTTAACGCGTCGCTTAGTTATATAATAATCCTACATCTTAAACAAAACAATCAAAGATAACAGTCATTAAACACAACCATTGGTAACTATTTTCTATGCATTTATTTATCTACGACCGGAATGTTGCGAAGTTCATTGATTCAGCGCTTATCGCCGCTTATTACCATCATCTACAGGGTACTCCAATTCAGCATAGAGTTTTTGATAGAAAATATTGTATTAAAATAGTTTTAACGTTTTTATTACTTATCTTATTTTTAATTTCTAAAGGTAGTTCATTAATGAGATGGGGAATTAAATATTGGGAGGTTCTTTGGCCTTAGATGTTACTAAATCTGGGTTATGTACCTATAGATTAATTTCTCGAACGAATCAGGAGAATTTTCTAGTAAGTTCTCAAATTCGGTCCTTAGGTATAAAAGCCGAGCTTGTTGGCCGTTTGTTCAGTTCAGTTCTAAGCGATAAAACAGTAACCAAGTCTAAAGGAAAATAACGTAAGTAAATTGAAAAGTGCAGTGCAGAGACTTTTGTATTAAATACGTAGTTGTGTGCATACGGATGAATAAACCGATTTAAGTGTTCTGAAGTGTTTCTACTGACATCCTTCCAGGCCAGCCCTAGTTGAAGTCTTACACCTTCGACGAGGCCCTACAAATATGATAGAATTGATTGTTGTTTTATAAAATTTATCAACATTGATCTATGTGGTAAGGTAACTATGACCAGTCATGAAGCATTACTTTCCAATTTATATTTTTTATGAATGCAATGTTGCAAACATTATACCAAATTACAGATAAAATATATGGTTTGTAAATTTTTATAAATATTTAAAACGTGACTATCGCTGAATCTCTACCTTGAATGGATAGCATCGTTGACTTGAGATAGATAATACTGAGCAAGAAAGAAGAGAAAAAAGTTTTTTCTTTACTTCCGATGGATGTTGAAAAGAGTTGTATAGTTTGGTGGAATAGTTGGATGGTAGAGAAATTATCAAAGTAAAAGTTTAAAGGTAAGTAACTTCTGCAGTTCCGGTGAAGCTGAAAAACGATTACCACCAATATTTCCATACATTGGATAGTTGGATTGTAGAACAAGAACAAAAATAAGCAGCCAAATAAAGTAAGAGCAAGCATTAAAAACTTATAAAGGTTATCTTCTTCAGTTTCACTGTAAGTAAGTGAAATACGCTACGTGTTGCGGTGTTCGTCTGAATCTGAAGTGTCCTATCTGGAATCCCAATAGGTACTGGTGTTACTCGAAGCGTGTTTCGAGTTGTTTAATGTTCATATAGAGGGCGGGACCTTGGCGTGAACTTGGCGTTAGTTACGCTGACGAATAGCGTAGTTTAGAGATATTTTTTTAAAATGCATAAAATATTATATTTGGTTGTCAGTATTGAATAGCTTATAAAATGAGATACCTACTTCTCATCAGTGCACATGCGTCCACTTAACATGCCTCTTCCAAACATGGACGGTTTTGCCATAAAATCAACACGCATGGTAGGCGGATTGCTGATCGCAGTTAGAAGTGTTAAAAATACACATGCATGAGTAGTTGTTAATCTTACAACCGTTTATTTAGTAAAATAAAGAGTATCTTTTTATGTAAACAAATTGCTGCATACAAATCATAAAAGCTTGTGGTGAAAGCCTACTAACAAACACGCATTGCCGTGTACCAGAGTGAGAAATGGTTTGTTACAATCACACCGCTATAGAGCAGTTTTACACACGTCCGATTCTCATTAACGCCTGCTGTGTAATTGCAACTTAGTCTGTGACGCGGTTCGGACATGTTCAAATGCAAAGAAGTTGCTTCAGTAAACTTGCTCGGGCGTTCTATAGTTTGGTTACGTGATGGGATCCAACATGCTTCGGAACTTTGTCCCTCAACAGCAACAGCTTTCTGCGTTACGAAGTAAATTTACTCAATGAAAATATTTGTAGCGTAAAAAAGTCAAAAATGTTATACCTACACATTTTTTAAAGATTTTATTAAATTGAGTGAGGACAAAATGTTGTTGATGATTAAATTATTATTTTTAGTATTTACAGAGGGTTTTAAAAGCATTATAAAATTAAGGTTTTTATAGTCAGACTCTAGACAAAATTACTATGTGGGCTTTACTTTGGGGAGTCAACCTGACCTTTTGCTATCTTATCGAACGAGCTAGGTCACCTTCAATAAATAATTATCTAGATACCATGTTATTTCACAAAACTATTTTCGTTTTGGCTCGGCTTTTATCAATGAGAGTGACGTTATTAATTTAACGAATTTAAATATTTTAAACCGTAAACGCGTGTGTAAGTTGGTCGATAATGCATTAATGAGACAGGTAATGTCGGTTTATAATGTGATACGCAAGTGGCGCGCGGAATAGCTGTGTGAACCTGGCA
The DNA here is from genome assembly GCA_963662085.1 of Eupithecia inturbata. Classification (NCBI taxonomy): domain Eukaryota; kingdom Metazoa; phylum Arthropoda; class Insecta; order Lepidoptera; family Geometridae; genus Eupithecia; species Eupithecia inturbata. Next base: position 6,550,384 of record OY759186.1, on the reverse strand, counting down.
ACCGACTTTGAGATATTCATGTTTTTTTGATCTTATTTGGTTGTACCGCGTTTGTACCCGATTGTACCGACAAAATTTTCGTTTGTACCCCTAGGGGGTAAAAGTTACGGGGAGGGGAAGGTTTTTCAATACTCGATTTTGACCTAAGTGAGTAATATATATAATTTGATCTCAGAATATAATATTGCGCAGCACTAAGTCACAATCAACGCTTGGCCTTGAAATTGCCAACATATTAAACGTATAATAACACGTTTTCAGGAGGAAACAAACGATAAAAATTAATGTGAACTGAAACTTTGGCAAAATTATACCATGGTTTGTAAATTGACAAAATTTCTTTAGAAAATCATAAGTGAGGTTCTTGATAGGTACTGATTATGATAGACCTTGAAATGACTAACATAATTAAAGCCTAATCTCGAAGGTACAAACGGGTACAAACGAAAAGAGATGACTTGAATCTGCGAAACTGTTCGAAAAATGCCGTTTTAGGTTAATTGACAAAGTTTCTTCAGCAAATCTAAAGTGAGGTTCTTGACAGGCAATGATTATGATAGACCTTGACATGACTAACATAATTAAAGCCTAATCTCGAAGGTACAGGTACAAACGATTAACATGGACTTGAATCTTTGAAACTGTTCGAAAAATGCCGTTTTAGGTTAATTGACAAAGTTTCTTCAGAAAATCTGAAGTGAGGTTCTTGACAGGCAATGATTATGATAGACCTTGAAATGACTAACATAATTAAAGCCTAATCTCGAAGGTACAAACGGGTACAAACGAAAAAAGATGACTTGTATCTTTGAAACTGTTCGAAAAATGCCGTTTTAGGTTAATTGATAAAGTTTCTTGAGAAAATCAAAAGTGAGGTTCTTGACAGGCAACGACTATGATAGAACTTGAGTAGACTAACATAATTAAAGCCAAATATTGAAGGTACAAACGGTTTCAAAGATTCAAGTCATCTTTTTTCGTTTGTACCCGTTTGTACCTTCGAGATTAGGCTTTAATTATGTTAGTCATTTCAAGGTCTATCATAATCAATACCTATTTTGAACCTCACTTTTGGTTTTCTCAAGAAACTTTGTCAATTAACCTAGAACGGCATTTTTCGAACAGTTTCAAAGATTCAAGTCCATGTTAATCGTTTGTACCCGTATGTACCTTCGAGATTACGCTTTTATTATGTTAGTATACTCAAGGTCTATCATAATCATTGCCTGTCAAGAACCTCACTTTTGATTTTCTCAAGAAACTTTGTCAATTAACCTAAAATGGCATTTTTCGAACAGTTTCGCAGATTCAAGTCATCTTTTTTCGTTTGTACCCGTTTGTACCTTCGATATTAGGCTTTAACTATGTTAGTCATTTCAAGGTCTATCATAATCAGTACCTATTATGAACCTCACTTTAGATTTTCTCAAGAAACTTTGTCAATTAACCTAAAACGGCATTTTTCGAACAGTTTTAAAGATTCAAGTCCATGTTAATCGTTTGTACCTTCGAGATTTCGCTTTAATTATGTTAGTATACTTAAGGTCTATCATAATCATTGCCTATCAAGAACCTCACTTATGATTTTCTGAAGAAATTTTGTCAATTTACAAACCATGGTATAATTTTGCCAAAGTTTCAGGTTCACATTAATTTTTATCGTTTGTTTCCTCCTGAAAACGTGTTATTGTACGTTTAATATGTTGGCAATTTCAAGGCCAAGCGTTGATTGTGACTTAGTGCTGCGAAATATTATATTCTGAGATCAAATTATATATATTACTCACTTAGGTCAAAATCGAGTATTGAAAAACCTCCCCCTCCCCGTAACTTTTACCCCCTAGGGGTACAAACGAAAATTTTGTCGGTACAATCGGGTACAAACGCGGTACAATCAAATAAGATCAAAAAAACATGAATATCTCAAAGTCGGTTGCTAGGTTCACACAGCTGCGCGGAATACGCTGAATACTGGACTTGTTAGCTCACGAAGAGATCGATAGTAAATAAATAACTATTTGAAGACACATGGGCACCTTTTCCTCAACCCAGTTGAAAATATTCTATTTCCATGTATAACAAAGGTTTGAATAAGTTTATACGAATAATATAATCTCTAATTAGGTTGTACAAAGTGTACCTACATTGTTATCTACGTGTCGTGATGCAACTGTAGGTTATGGTAATGCTTATGTATGGGTGATAATATGTAAATAATGTAGATAGATAGATAGATAAGAATACTTTATTCACAGAAACTTATATATAAAACAGTATGGTACAGAAGGTAACAGAATTGGCGGCCTTATCACTTAAAGCGATTTCTTCCAGATTTGAAGTAGATAATACCTATTGGTACGTAATTTGTGTGGTAATAACTGTCCATCTTATGAATCTGCATCCTGAATAACGAGAAATTTGTGAATCCAATCATTGTTCCCAAAAGCGCAATAACATCGCTAACTTCGAAAAACCCGATGCACATCAAAATAAAACCGCGGAATATCGACGTTGCGAACAGTTCTCGTATTTATTTTCCATTGATGCGCTGGCAATAATTCATGCAGCCTGTTTCGTTGCATTTTTGATGACACCGTATTTTATATTACTGACAGTAGGAATCGCTGGAGGCCGTTCCGGGTCAGATAACACCCGTGTACACTGCGCACGTTATTTACGAAGCTACTAACGCTCTATGCATATCTAGCGGCACTGCGACAAACTACCTAATAAATCATAGGTGACTTAACCCCTGCTCCGCTCTAACCACTTCCAAGCGTATGTAATAAAGCTAAGATTCAAAGTCGTTTCAGCACACGCTAGCCTGCAAAACAACTGCTTGAACAAATGCTCCGAGTAAAAAGGTTTTGGGGAGGTGTTTAGCCGCTTTTACATTTTCCGCTTACGTTTGCCCTTTGTATGTTCATATGGCTGCGAGACGCAAATAATATATCTTGTGAGACGACATGCTTTACCCATGAAATGCTGCGTTCAATTTATAACTTTGAGATATATTTTTGGTGCTTCTCTGACTTTGAATTGGTACAGGTTTGGTGCAACACGTCCAATAACGCTGCGAAATAGCCTTTCGTTGAATCCTTGTACCTTAAATACATAGGTGTATATGTGAAGCTGGTTTTTAGGTGCATTGATAAGTTTGGTTAGATATAACATTTTGAAGTTTTGATAAACATTTTAATCTACGTTTTCTATGATTTCTACCTAGGTATCGTTCCAAATGCCAACACTGAGCTCAGAAATAGCCATTAAAATTAGACGATGCCAACGTAATGAGAAACTTTTGTGAGAAAGTTGGAGCACAATTGACAAAGTGAAGTGGCATGGCCTCTCTGTGAATGCAGTTTATCTATTAAATTAAGTTCTTGATTTAAAACCCTCTTTTGTGATATAATGGTATCTAAACTAACCTAAGATTTTGATTTATTTAAATTCCAGACTTGGCTTAAAAACAACTGACAAAAATTACGCGAATGTTTAGGTATTTTGCAACAAAACTTAAAAAAAAAAATGCCTCGGCATTAAATCCAACCTGTGTACCTTAGTGTAATAAAGTGTTTAAATAAAATTAATAAAATAAAATTGTGGTGTATTCGTTTTCACACTGACGCTTGCGAAGTGGCATGCATAAAATACCATCATCGAGCAATAATTTGTGAATTTCATTGAAGCTCTGTTTTGTCATATAAAGCTTTTAGTAACATAGACATTTTGTAACTAAACTGCTTTACTACCTATTCTCACTGAAAACCGCACGCTAGCATTAACATTCTTCAATGGTATTCCTTTGACATTGTCGGTGCCTGGTTTTAAGGCTTATTCCATTGTGACGAGTAGAGAGGCAGCTGATAAAGCCTTTCACCTTACGTCAAACTAAGTCCAAGTATAAACGAGTTCCAAGCTGCGTTTCAAGTTTCCTTACAATTTAAATCAACTGTCAATTTAACACACAGTGAGTCTAGGAGGGTTGAATTTTGTGAAAACCAGTAAAAATAAACGCCAAATAGTTTTACCAACTACCGCTTGCTCCAACTACTCTAACCGAAGCTTAAGCCATTCACTGTCAACATTTATTTAATCAAATGAACATAACAGCTACGTGCTTAGCTTACAGTTCTAATCAAATCTGCCGCAATCGACGGTTCTTGGTTTCTACCCTCGTTGTTTAGTTAATTCGCTCATGTACATCGAGAGAAGTAAATCAACTTTTAAGAGAATATATATTACTAGAAGATTTTGGTGATTCATTGTCATAATGCCTCCGTTCTACTAATATTAAAAAATATTATATATAAATTTACTTATTGTACTTATAATATAGAGGTATAGCGAACTTTTGTGAAGATGGGTGTGGATATGTGAGTTTTTCACATCAAGATAACACCCAAACTACTGAACGGATCGAACTGAAATTTTGCACGTGTGTAGTTCTGGGCCTAAAATAACACATTATAAGTTTTTTATCCCGCAAGAATGCGTGAGAAGCCGCAAACAGAAACTAATATTTCACCATTCTTTACTATTTTAAGTTCGTGAGAGGATAACAAAGTAATAAAAAATTTACTTAATACTACTACCACTACTACTACTTATTTACTTTATTTTTTTTAATACTTTTTTAAATTTGTTATTGTAAAATTTCTGTACATTAATGTATGTTTCTTTTTGTTTGAATAGGGTCGATAATGTACTAGAAAAGCTAACAAGGAAAATAACAATCAAATAGAAACAAATTAGAACCAGTATTTACAATTAAAACAATTGAGCTAACTGGAGACAATATACAGGTAGCTCAACTGCTCCATATCAATAGGTGCTAGTCGGAAGCGTCCATAGCGTCTGGCTGCATGGCTGTATGGCTGCATGGCCCCGCTGTATGGCTATGCTGATGCACTGCGCCAGATACTCACCAGCTCTCGGGCCTCGCGTAGCTTCGACCAGAGCAGCTTCACCTTCGGATGAACTAGAAAAACTCTTAGAAGTTAAACGTAAACATTTCATGACATTTTGTATGCATAGGTCGCATTAACATAGAAATTACACATCATTCCATTCAGTGGCACACGTTGTAAGAGGTATCATTAGCCGGGTAAGGAAAACATTAATGACTCTGGCTTAATACGAGTAGGTAATGTAAGTAGGTTATGGAATGTTATACGGAAAGCAGGTCCCGTGGAGTCCTGGTTTGCCAGAAAGTACCTGATCTACCTACATGCGTACCAGTATGAAAATTGTTGATCTAATGTTTGGATTTACCGTACGGAGTAGTAGATCTTTACACTAGCATAACTCGATGTGGAATGTTTGTGAATAAACCGCCCATAGATACATAAACTAAAATTCACTCTGTTATCGCGTCTTTATATATGGAATTTACATTACTTGTCGATTTGTGATCCTTCGTTCAGTAAATATTGCTTAAAATTATATCTGAAATTCGACGCCAAGCAAGTGAGTTTTAGTTTTTGTATCGTGGTTTGTTTACAAATCAGACATCGAGTTTGGCTAGTTTAAAGGTCAAACTATTACGATCTGAACACATTGTTATTAGTATTATTTAACGGGTATTTATCGCGTTTATTTAAATAAATCGCGTAGGTATTTATTTAAATAAACGCGATAAATACCCGTTTAATTAGTTTGGCTAGTTTAAAGGTAAATATTTTCAAACTTTCGCAATCTGAACACACTATTATTCACACTATTATTATAAATCGCGTTTATTTAAATAAATACGCGATAAATACCCGTTGAACAATACTAATAATAGTGTAAGAAGGTAAATGAGCAAAATAAGGAAATGAGCTATTTATCAGGAGAACTGGTTAAACTCACCTTTCTTTGATTACTTTATACTTTTTGTCTCCGGCATATAGTAATATTCTAACCTGGTTTCATTGTAACTTTACCGTATGGAGGTTACCTGCTGTAAAAGAAATTGCTGGGAGACATTGCTTTTCATCTCTTCGGTTATGGTAGGTAAAACTCATTCCAGGCCTAGTGTTAGCAAGACTGCATAACTGGTATGAGCGTAACTAACCTTTAGACGGTTCCCACTAAGTACATATTACGAGTCGTTGTCAATCACACAGATATTCCGTAGCACTCTGTCGAGTTCACGGGAATATTGGATGATTCCTTGGTATAACGTAAAAATAAGAAAAAATAGATAGATAATACTTTATTCACAGAAACTTATAAATAAAACAGTATGGTACAGAAGGTAACAGAATAGGCGGCCTTATCGCTTAAAGCGATTTCTTCCAGGCAACCAAAGCTTAAAAGAGAGGACAAAGGATGGCGGAACTAGGTACAAATATAAAACTAATACAAATAAGAAACTAAAATATTCCTAATACACATATACTCGTACCTACCAAATAGAAATATAAACTAACACATAACAACAAATACAATAGTGACTTTGAGAGACATACTAATTACTTACTTAAATAATATGCGTAAACTTTTCGTTTAAAAGTGTGATGAGATGTGGATTTTAAAATAAGTGGCACCGCTAGTTTCGCTTGTACCTTCGCTCTACTCGTAGCGCGTGAAGCCTCGCCATGACTTGGCCAAACATACCTAATGGAAAATTTATTATATAACTTAGAAAATAACTTGAATGCGCTCTTCCTAACCTAACCTAACCTCTAAAAATTTGCAACTCATTTCGTATTTATTCCTAGAGCTTTATCACTATAGCATAAATAGGCAATTGCGTTAATGAATATAATTTACGAACAATCATGACAACAAACCAACAATTCTGTTTATTTTAACTGTCCCCTAAATAGTGGAGTCCTGGTTTTATTCGTCCGTGATACCAGTATGAACGACCGGATTATACCGTGTACAGAGAGAGGCGGGAAGAGAGGAGGAACAGCGCCACGTGGCTTGACTTGCTACAATAATTTATCCCTGCTTTAGAATAACCGTACCTGCGAAAGGCTCGGGTTGCTCATTGCTTTCGTGTTTCTCGTTTTGGGTTATTCGTGCATGAACGCTATCCTGTGAAAATGGAGCTCTGCTTTACTGCCTTAACTATAATTCAGGTTTGTGCTAGTACGACTGGAGGTAGCGCGAGGCGAGGTGTATTCCGGAGAGGTACGAATTAGATAGACGAATACCCAGACAAACTAATACATGGTTTTTATTATTATAAAATCAAGAGCATTTTAGAGGTTGGTATGTGTTTTTTGGTTTTCAACGCACCTGCACATCAGTCTTAATACTAAAAATTATTTCTTTCCGTACTTAGATGACCCTTTATCACGCGTCTAGTTTAAATAGCAGAAAAATAAAACAATTTTTTTTAAGTTACTATAAAAGTTGAAATAATACAATACCTAACATATATATTTTTATGTATGTTAGGTATTGTACTTATGTTAATTTTGATCCATTATCTAACTTCTAACACATGGAAGAAAGGGTCATCGTAGATAAACAATGTTTATTGATTTAAGAGACGTTGTTTGCACAGGCCCAATTAGATAAAACAATTGAGGGTGGGTTTTAAAATATATTCACATCACGAAGTGGTTTTTGCAGGACTGACCACAACGGCAAAGATAAAACTGTTATTGCTAGGTGGGTAGAGTTCTCCCACTTTATTTTTTTGTTTTATTCATTTCCTCGCATATTTTAGTGGGATGTGCATCGATCAGGGAGATTTTGCCACCTCCCCTGTAGATAACTATAGTCTATTCACTCGAGCAAAAGAAAGAACGTAAACAAACCATAAAAAAGGTTCTTTATAGAACAAACTTTCAAATCACCTTAGACGAACGAAACCTGGACTGGACCGAAGTACTCTATAGAATGTTCTTTAATGACACCACCCTCTATGCAATGATTACACTAAAAAGAACCTAAAAATACAAGGATAATCAAACTTTCGTTGCATTTATAACCCAACTAAATAATAGAATAAAAGCTCTTTATTCGCGGGGTATACGTTCCGTAAATATGCCGAGAATACAGAAACCGTGGATACGGAACGATAATTAGTGTAGGAATGTAGGTTCCAAAAACTCAAAATAAAAGCAAAAATCATACTAAAAATCAATTTAATCTCATAACGTTTTTTTAACAATACGTACTAATTTTTATCTGGCTTAGACAAAGGTTTAAATAACTAAGTAATTATCTCTAGCTGTATGTACAAATTAATACATGAACATAAACGAGCAGGCGCGGCCTGGCGTCGCCACCACCCTCACAACACCAAAGCTTTACATTTATAAGCAGTCGGATGAGTTCAATTTAAGTACAATAAGATGAAAAGTGGATTTTATTCTAAAAATGAGTTGCCAACAATTGACAAAGTTTTAAATGCAGTGAATGAAGACGTTTTTACAGTGGTAAATATTAAGAATCCAAAAATGCATACTATGTTACGAAAAAAGTTTAAGAACCATTGATTCTTTGTTTACGATCTTTTTTTTGCTCGGGTGAACACACTATAGAACCTTACAAAAAATTACACTCGAAATTGTCTACGAAATTGTTTGACGCAGACAGTTTGCGCAGAGGCGTGACAAGTTCTGCGCATGCGAAAGAAGAGATCAATGGAGTCGAATTTATTTTATTTTAATTATAAGTAGGTACATGAAACTAATTAAATTAATTTGGTTCCTTCTAATAATTAGAATAGAATAGAATAGAAGACATTTATTTATAACAACAACAATATGAACAGTTAAAAAAAGACAAGACACACTTATAGGATAGGTACATATATAAAGTTGTTATAAAAAGGTCCTAACTCAGCATAATGCTGGCTAAGCTCCCGTAGGAAGCCTATCCAGCGCTGATCTTCCGTTAGAACCCGTACAAATGACGTCACGAACGCTATGCAAAACACAAAAAATAAAAAACTAAATAATATGTAAAAGAAGGACCAAATTAAAACAACATGAAAATAGTATACAAAAAATAAAATAATAACATACATTAGAGAAAGGTATTATCTACTAAGCCAACATCATGGTAACAAAAGTAAATATTAAACAAACAAAAAACCACTTGTACACAAAATGCAAACATTGAACATATCCATAAAACAATAACATTTGTATTTTAATTTTATTAGGTATCATACTTCCGGCTATAGTGCTTGGTATTTTAATTCATTTATTTTATTATCTGTTAAGCAAAAATATACCGCTTGGGTGTGTGTGTGTATAATGTGTGTGTGGTGTAAGGTACCCCTGAGGACACCGGTCTCGTAAGAGTCCGGGCAACAGGAGCTTACCGGAGGTGTCTTTGTGATATGAGTGTATGTGCATGTCCGGCGTGATGCGTCAATTAATTAATAAAAATATTTTATTTCGGACATCAAATAGTTAGGTATGTAGGTAGTTAGTATAGTCACAGAACTGTTTCTGTGTATTCAATACTAAACAAATATAATTAAAGAAGAAAAAAAAAATCAAAATCAAAATAACTATTGTTATTACTTTATAAATGTTTAAACCAGTAATAATTGCAAAATAGTATTTTTGTAATAAAAAAAATAATCTCAAGAACACATAAAATAATAATAAATATAAAAACAATAGCCTCTCTATATATACATTTGGAGCAAAATCAAAATCATAACATAGGCATTAAAACTACTGAAATAGGAAATCCCGTCCTCTTTTGTGTCTTGGAAGTGTGATTTTTGCATTTGTGAATATCTCAGAAACCAGACACTTTAGGACATTAATATTATGTTATTTACTATTTTTTATTTGTTTATGATGTATCATCTATCCAAATACAGGATGTTATTTAAATTAATGTGCAATACCGCAAGAGGTTATTCACCTGCTACAACAAATTAATATTAGGTCTTTACCTATGAAATTGCCGTTTTGTATGGAATAAGTGAAAGTACTTATTTTTTATTTCTATTATTCAAAGTAATCACCCATGCAATCGACGCATTTTTGCCAACGCATTGGCAGTTTATTGATGCCCTTCTTGTAAAAATCAGCTGGAAGGGAGGCAACAAACTCTTCAAAGGCATTTTGTACTGCCTCTCGGGAATTGAATTTTTTACCCACTAAAAAGTTGTCTAAATTTTGTAAAAAGTAATAGTCGGTAGGTGCAAGGTCTGGTGAGTATGGCGGATGAGGGAGAGCTTCCAACCCCAGCTCTTGCAGCTTGGAGACTGTCTGTTGTGCAGTATGGGGTCGCGCGTTGTCGTGAAGGAGCAGTGGGGACGACCGATTGACCAAAGCTGGTTGCCGATGTGCAAGCTTCTCCATCATTGTCTCCAGTTCTTCACAGTACACATCTGCAGTAATGCTCATGCCGTTTTGTAAAAAGCTGTGGTGAATCACACCCGCACTAGACCACCAAACAGTGACCATCACCTTTTTTGGGGTCATTTTTGGTTTAGGGCATTGCTTTGGTTCGTAATATGTGACTATTGGCGTTCTTATCTGATATAGGATCGTTGGATTGAACATGGGGTTTATATTGTACTAAGCCATCCCAAAAATCGTGACAAGCTATTTGATGAGTTCCATGCGTGATGCGTGGGACCCATTCACGTATCACCTGACGGCCCGCCACTACCTACCACCTACGCGGTCAGTGACTATTGCCTAGTGTCACCGTGTTTGTCAGCGCGGCGCGGCGGCGCGGCGGCGACCTCAAAGGCAATAGGTACCTACAACGGATGGAGCACAAGTGCATAGTTCTTTGTTAAATTCGGAGATTTTCTTATTCTAGTAGACTAGACTATGGAGTAGGTACTCCATAGTCATGAAAGTCAGAGTGCTTAGGTATTTATTTGTTTCCTTTCGTCGGATTACCATTTTACTACCTACTATTTACTACAAACCAATTTACTACTAACATTGATGTAAGTACTTAAAATAATGAGCACTTGAGGAGGGTTTTGGAAAATGCGATTCTAAATTATAGAAATTCGAATGTAAAGCCATGTCTGCCTCGCTTCCCCACTCATAGACGTGCTTTGGCTATAGTGACGGCCTTGAACCCACTACTAGTCCTGTATCTACTGACTAGTAGTGATCTTACACTACTAATCAGTAGATACAGGTCAGTAGATACACACTCTATTCTCTACTGTGGGGCTATTGCGGCTTGCCGCGTTGCGCGAGTAAAGTTTCCTGACTGTGACCATGATCCGCGCCAAGCCAGCAGACCCATACTTGGCAGCAGAGAATAGAGAGGCGTATCAGTAGATCACAGCTAAGCTAATTTGCTTAAGGGAGGGCAACCATAGACCTCGGGTTATGCGCTTTGTGACACAGGCTTTTAACGAAACTGAAATTCAACCTCGGGAATATTTAGCCTGTGTCACAGAGGGCATAGACTGTCTAAAGCAAAAAGTCTATGCGTGGGCAAGCCGAATAAGAAGATATAAAAAGCAATTTGATAGATTTTGGCAGAATCGCATCTTTCAAAGTGACCAAAGGAAAGTTTACCGCGACTGGGAGGAACCTGATCCGGATGCCGAAACGGGAAATAATTTTTGGCGAGGCATTTGGTCCATGCCTGTCTACAACACGGACGCGGATTAGATGAATGCGGTAAGTGCTGAATGTGGAAACATCGAGATGGACGCCATCACTATCTCTCCATTAGATATAAGTAATGCAATAAGGCCCAAAACTGGAAATGTCCTGGTCCGGATGGATTACATAACTTTTGGCTAAAACGTTTTCGATTCTCACACTCGGTTCTAGCCACACAATTCCAAGAAGCAATTAAGATCGGGTCCCTCCAACATTTTATGACGAAGGGTGTAACTTTCTGCTCTATAAGTCTGGGAGTACTGCGAAACCAAAGAATTATAGACCCGTAACATGCTTACCCACCATATACAAGCTGCTTACATCCATTCTGACCACAAAAATTAACACGCATATTGTTACAAACAATATTCTGGCACCTACTCAGGATGGATGTAAGGTTGGGTCCTGTGGAGGAGCTCCTCCTCATTGACATGGCCATTAGCCAACAGGTCAAACGTGGCAGAGGGAACTTGTCGGCTGCATGGATAGAATATAAGAAGGCTTATGATTCGGTGCCTCATACTTGGCTTGAGAGGGTCTTAAAGTTGTATAAAGTAGATACTACTCTAAAATAATTTTTGAGATCACATGATCTCAAGAATGATCTGTCCTGATGAAGATCTCCTAAGCTCCGTAAACTGGCTACGCTTCGGTGACCTCTTTGAGGAAACTGAAGGTTTTGTCTGTGCAATTATGAATGAGATGGTAAAGACAAACTATTACCAAAAGTTTATTATGAAAGATGGCTCGGTCGATATTTGTCGAGTGTGTCATCTTCCTGCAGGGCTAAGATGCGCGCCACGAGAAGCGTGTTTCTTCTCGATAACTCGAGAAAAATGGCGGTAACTCGATTTCTCGACCGATGCTAGCATTCAGAACCAAATGTCATCACGTCTCGTCACGTGAACGATTTTAGTGAATGTATATCTGTGGTAACCTTTCTCGTCAAACGCTAAGATGCGCACCAAATTTTCTCAACTTTTGACAGTTTAGCGCGGGATAACTATCGTTTTTCAATTTGAGCACGAGAATTCTCGAGAACTTTTTTTGAATATTTTCTTCTAAGAAGAGACCCTCCGTCATATACTTACGGGTTGTTCGCACCTTGCTAACTCTCAGTACTTGCACAGACACAACCAAGAAGTCAAAATTATACACCAGCAACTTGCTCTCCGATGTGGCCTTACTGGCCCTGAAGTTCCGTAATATAAGTACCGCCAGTTCTCTAAAATGGCCGTGCCACGCTCTATTGGGACCGATCTATCATTACAGACAGGACTATTGTTGCGAATATGCCTGATATTGTACTGATAGATCGGTTAGAACGGTGGGCGGTGCTCGCTGATGTCACCATACCACATGATGTTAACGTCGTTAACGCTGAGAAAGATGAATTTAGTAAATATCTTGACTTGGTCAACGAGGTTGTCAGCATGTGGGATGTTGATTCAGCGATCGTAGTCCCGATAGTCGTTTCGGTTAACGGCGTAATAGCGAAGAGCCTCGATCAACATCTCAAGAAACTCTCGCTAGGAAGTTGGATCAAGAGTCAGATTCAAAAGGCGGTACTCCTGGACTCGGCACGCATCGTCAGGAAGTTCCTCTCTCTGCAGCTCTAGTCACCGGCCACTTGAGGCTAGACTAGCTTCGCGGCCGGTGATTCGCCGTTTTGATATATTTTTTACTGTAGAATAGTTTTATAATATTTTATTTTCTATAGTAAAAAATGTATTTTATAACGAGATTTGAAATAAATGATGTGAATAATAATAAAAATATTTATTACCAAAAATAAAAGGAGGTTGTTGATTTACAGAGTCGGTAGGTACATACTTAAATATCTAATTAGGTTCTGATAAAATTACCAGTGAGTACATAATACTCTGACCGAAAACCTAGTGCTGACAATGCATCGTCTCCTCGCTCTAGCTGAGTATAAAACTTGTGATAAGACGCGGGGCGAGGGGGAGGGGGTGTGATAAGAATTGAGAACTTACTTGTTCATGTAAATTATCATTTGTCTAAAATTATAATGTAAAATTATAATTTTAGACAAATATTTATTCTGCAATAGAAAATACCACAATTTTCCAGTATCTTTACAATAAATTTTCTATAATTTGGCTTTGCTCATAATTTTCAAAATTTTTGCCGATAAATAAATTAAGTCGACATCAAAACGATACCAAATATGGCATCACAATGTAGCTATTCATTTTTGCTAAATGAGCGAGCTCAAAGACCCACTTGAAAAACATGAGCGTTTATTATTTCTTACTTCTAAAGGCCATCAATAGGGCTACCCACATGACTTCATATAAATTCCGCCACAAAAAAGGCCAAAGAAGCCTCCCTAAGTAAATAAGTCACATGTTTACGATACGGCGTTTTTAGAACACTTCACATATTTATTATCTGCTTTTATCGAGGAATAATGGCGGTTCGTTTTTTTCTTTCAAAAAGAAGTTTGAAAGCTTTGTTGTTGGGTCGAATTGAATATTCATATGCTGAATAATGCTAAGGTAAAACGTCAGACTGTGTTCATGTTCATATAATTCCCTCTTGTGAAATGATAGGTTGGACTTCAAACGCTCGGAATGGGTTAGAGGTATTTTATGCCCATAGTAATGAATAAAGGGTTTCAAAAATTCCTTTTACGCAACGTTTCAGTACATACCAACTATTTAAGCGAAATAAAAGAAATGAATAGCTTTTAGCAGCAATTTTATTGCTGCCTCTTTTATGAAATACTAGCTGTGCCCTGCGGCTTCGCCCGCGGGGAAATTGATTGCACACCCCCTAGGGGTAGTTTTGTAAAAATAATAAATACGTGTACGTATTCACTTTATAGTTTATAACGAAACACTAACTTTAATAACTCGATTTATCACATTTTAAGGATTTTTTTAAAATCTTGAAATACTTATTAAATAGTTTGTATTGTTAGTACTCTCTGTAAGTTTCAAGCTAACTGGGCCACTGGTTAAAGAGTTACAAATAATACCTCAATAACTTCAACCCTCATTTTACCCTTTTTAAGGGTTTTTTGAAAATCGGTATTTATTTATGTGACATATGTGTTTTAATTTATTATTATTTTGACATACGTATACAGAAAATGTAAAAAGTAACAGACATTTCAGTACGGGGCCAAATTACGAATCACAAACTTTAACCCGGTTTACCCTATTTACAAGATTTTTTTTTTTTATAAATCCTGTAGCAGATGTTCGGTAGTAGGTTGTATTCTTTGTAAGTTTCAAGGTAATAGGGCCACTGGTTAAAGAGTTACAAAAACAACAAAAAACTTAAACCGCCCTTAGGGGTGGAATTTCCAAAAATCTCTCAGCGTGATGTTGTGTAGTAACAGGTTCCTGCTTTTCAAATTTCAGCTTTCTAGCGGTTTGGGCTGGGCGTTGTAGAAAGATAAAGCCAAGAATACATATTTCCAAAAATCACTAGCAAAAGCCCTTGAAATAACTAATTGAATTCAAAATTCTCAAAAATGTGCCTTATCTCACTCATCTTCAATACGATAACCCAATTAGAAAGAATTCATTAACATCTAAACGTGTTCCTCCAGCAATAGTGATCCGTGGAAAGAACCCTCAGGATCTTAGAGTGGTGCTTGTCGGCGATTAGTAGTGGAAAATACTTGGTGCCAGGGATGTAGAATAATGAAGAACTGTCTCATTAACTGTTTAATAATTTTTTGAGAAAATATAAGCTGAAATACAGCTGAATAATGTACCAAGAACTAAATTTAGTATGGTTTTAATTTTCACCTACTAAGGTCCGCATTGCTTAAGAATATTTAATTGGCTAAAATCGTTCAAATTTAAATTTGATTAGATAATTAAAAATCATTGTGCAAGCGGAGCTTTATATTCTTGTGGCTTAAAATATTGATAACAATTGGTTTTTTGCCTCCCATCATTAAAGTTCTGATTTCAACTCACTCATGATACTGGTGAGTTGAATTCAAAACTTTGATTTAATTTTCAAAATGGTAAAAATATTTGTTTGGCAAAAAAAATGTGTTTTTATACATAAATAATATATGAAAACCCAAGCCGGCCGGTTACGGTATGCAAAATAAGTAAAGAGATGGCATGCAACATTCAAAACGAATTACAATTTATTATTAAATAATTCGTCTCTACTATAATAGCACTTTGAGATTAATAATATTATTTAAATATCTGTTCAAAATTTTGATCAATAACGTTTCTATACCTCCACCTCCACAGCCTTTATTGGTCCACTGCTGGACCCAGCCCTCCCACTGAAAAGCGCTCGCAGTTCGGTCGTAGAATTGTTCTGCGGGGGGCGCTGCTGCCCACCCCCGGTGGGTATCCCTTAGTCGCCTCTTACGACACCCGCGGGAAGAGTTGGGGTGGTGCAATTTCTAAGCTATCTTTCCAGCCACACAGCAAGGTTTCTATACAGTTTAGGTAATTTGTTATA
Organism: Eupithecia inturbata; assembly: GCA_963662085.1. Taxonomy (NCBI): domain Eukaryota; kingdom Metazoa; phylum Arthropoda; class Insecta; order Lepidoptera; family Geometridae; genus Eupithecia; species Eupithecia inturbata. The sequence goes on along the minus strand of OY759186.1, from coordinate 6,534,359 downwards.
AATATAAAAAACGGCTGTATCTACCCACTGCTTTGTCTTCTAATTCGTGCTACTTATATCAATCTCGGGCTGATCGCATCCAAAAGTCTAGTTGGCTATCAAAGTAAATTTATTCTAAATTAAATTCACGTGCAAAATTTTGAAAGATTGTCTTTTCTACATAATTGATGTTCTCTGTAGCCACTTCACCCTCGTGGGGCGTCGGTTGAACGCCGGCTTTGTTCGTGCGTGGCCCTCGATACCCGGCATTATTGGCTCCCGGGATATTACATCGCTTTTTATGTTCATTGAATTTATTGTAAGCTAGTTATTTCACAAGTTTTATGGTGTTAATGCAAACTATACGCATAGTTTTATCAGCCGATCTACTTACGTATGTGTAATATAGCATAGGTATTAGTATTCATCAAACCATTCCAGCAGAAATTGAAGAATATTTCTTTCAGAAGAATATTATATTTAAAGATTTTTCGTAAAAGCGAACTGCAGTCGATTAAGCGTCCAATCGGTAAAGGCAAATCAGAAGAGTTATTCCCAACCTCTACAGAGCTTCGTGGTTGTTCTCAGCACTATTTTTAAGAGCATTATTTGGCAAGGAAGAGATAAAAACCTGAGACAATAGTGGATTTTAAGCCGGGCGACATTGACGAAACGCCTTACCGAAGCTTCAAAAGAGCCGAGACGTCGGATTGCTTGCAACCGCTAGGAAATGACTAGGAAATTGCCCCATTACGCTTGCAAATCGTGAGCTGCATTCGAATTACTTCTTTGCTTGTAATTTTGCATGCTATGAAGAGCAGAATTGCTTGAAAGCTTCTCTGCGTAGTGTCGCGCGCGGTAAAATAGTATGATTGCTCCGCGGCGGCAATATTTTGCTATTACGGTTTGACGGGAATTATTGTCTCTTTTGCTAATGGTGTTTTGAATGTTGTATTTTATTTGACCATTGTGTTGTAGAATCCAAATTTAGTTTAGTGATACATTTTTCTTATTGATATTCCAGTAAATACCTAAATAATAAGTGATTGGTATATTACAGAGAAAACTAAAGGCAAAATTCATTTCACTTTGTGCACTTGGATAATACGCCGGTGATTAATTTTAATATTACCTATCCGTGCTGCCTACTGTCTCTAAGATCAAACTTATCCTTTTTTTCCACTTAAGAAAAGATACAAACAAATATTGAAAACCTTAAGTAGAGTTCATGTTCCCACTTTTCAGCTGAGGTAAAATCCGTTTAAATAAATTATACCTAAAGAAAACTTTACCCACTGTTGAATCACGTTTACGTAACTACCAAGTTGTTACAATTCTGTGAAATACGTGTAACCCTACTTCCACAGCACGATTTCTGAAGCCATGTTTTTCATAAATTTTCGTTTATTAGGTAGTTTAAATTAATCTTTTAACTAAGAACAGAGTTGTCCAGATCCTTAAATGAAAAATAGAAAGTAAGAAATGTATGTGGGTTTCCCCCGTTTATGAAACGTGTAATTTATTACTAAACTATGCTAGCGATGACAACAGACTATACACCTCTCATGTGTGAGATGAGAGGACAAGACCATTCTTGTCCTCTCATCTTACACAATCTTTTGTTTTGATGCCGACTGTGTTCTGCTGGCGGGAAAACGGCCGGTGCTATTATAATGATCTGTGCTATTTAGCACAGATCATGAGAAGATATTTATCTTGGTGTCAAGACGCTCACAAAATTAAATAATAATATTTAAGAATAGTTCAAAACACGTACGCAACCGAGAGAGCGTACGGCTAACTTTAAAATTTACATTTGAAATTCTTGTTCTAGAACAAAGGAACCGATCCTAGCAAACAAAACAAGCAGAAACCAAGTTATATTGGGCAACTTTGCACCTTACGAAGTGCGATGTTTCGTACTCTGAAGTGCGCTAGTGCAGTAGAGAATATGTAATTGTTCAATTCATTTCATTTTGGTCACGCTGATTTTGAACTAATACATGTTTAGGCAGATTTTCTTCGATTTAGGTCGTGGTCGTGACAGAAAACCGAAAATAATCGGTAGAAATATTCTAAATCTGAAACGCGTTTCATGACCAATCGGGCAGCAATATTAACGGTAATATAATAAAATGCAGGAAAACATTTTGTTGTTTTGCGTCCAATCTGCGTTTGTATTTTTCATGTGTGTCAAAGAGGAAATAGACAAGGCAACTCAATCTAAGTTCCACATCCTAGTTGCATGCAATTCAATTTGAACTCCCCTCGTAACCGTTTAAAACTATAGAAAACTACAGAATTTAACTATAGAACTATACTAACTATTGAATTGAAAACCGTTTCTATCATCAGAATTTCAACGATCTATCCAGACTCCACATGTGTGAAGCCACGGCCACAAGTTGATTTTATATAATTTAGTGATTGTCAATTTATTTTGCTCACATGTGCAATACAGCTAGGACTATACTACTACCCTAGGAAGAGTTTATAATAAAATGTCAAAAATTTAGTTCAAATTATAATAATTGATGATTTCCTGAGAGATTAATCACTTACTGTAATGAAAAATTTCTACAGATCGTTTTCTGTATTATTGTTATGTACCTATGTCTGTCCTAGTAGACACTAACACCAGAGCCTATTTTATTCATGCAGGAAAACGAAACAAATACTTCCACCTGAGTAACACTAATAACTTTTGTGTGTGTGTTTCACGAAAAAAAGCTCATCAGGAGTATTAAAACTTCCAATATCGATGCGATGGAATGATCAAAGTTGATTCGTTTTTAACGAGTAACTTCGGGAGCATTGTGGTTCAGCCACGTAAACTAAAGTTTTCTTGTTAAAAGTTCACTATTGCGGAATAATTATAATAGCTCCGGAAATTTCTTTATGATTGAGATTTACCAAAAACTAGGTTAGGTTCATTTGTTATTTTAAATAATCCTTTGTGACGTTTAGAAGTTCTTAATTAATGAAACAAGCTTTTAATAAGACCCAACTTAAAGTCCTCTAAATACCTTATCACATCTTAAATTATGACTAACATTTCATAGTCATTGAACACTTTAAAACGATAATAAATTCAAGAAATTAGGCAAAGTTTCGAAACTTAATCATTGCGTCTCGCCATTCGAGCTTTTTGAAAGACATCTTAAATTGGCGAATAATCCTTTTCTTTGCGGTAATTTAATATAGAACGGACCGTTTTTTCTTACTTTGAAAAATTTGGCTTTGCTTTTGATAAAGAACCTATTATAAGCTACTTTAATTTAGAAAATTTCTTTCGAAACGAATATTTCGATTAATATTTATAAATTGCTATTTAGCTTGAAAGGTCGCTCTTGCTATTTGCTAGAAATATAAATGATTCTACTATTTTACTACAAGAAAAACCTTTTACGCAATAATATAAAGGGCTAGTTCACGCCGAAATTATCGCATCTCTACCTAATGACCATTTGGCCTCATGATAAGCAATTTATATGACCCATTATGGTTCCTGAAAGTCGTTAAGATAAATGTCGGCGAATTCTTTCTGCTAATTCGAGTGAACATCCAAAGATCACGAACGAATAAAGGGACGCGTTAAATTTTACGCAACAGAAGTGACTTACGCCCATCCTGAAACAGTGTATCGACACGACTCTGTATAACTCTGTCACATATAACATTCCCGACATCGCCCTGTCTCGTCAGCCTTCAGACCTCGTGAAGACAACCGGAAAATTAGAAAGTAAACACTGACTTCCCAAGCTGTAATTTTATAGCAAGCTTTATCGTGAAAAAGAGGAAAAATCTACTCGAGCATCCATGGCAAGATAATTACGAAATAAGAAGACCGTAAAGAGGTTTTAATTGAATTAAAAGAGACGGAATACTACTTGGTTGGTATCAGGAGATACCCTAGGGGCTTAGGAGACAAATATCCCTGGAAACAAATGCGATTCAAATTCAGACAAATAGTCCCAGTGCGGAAGGAGCCGTTTACCAGGAAATTTGTCCATCACTCTTGGGCCGAGCCAAATTTGTTTTTCCTTCTGGTCTCTGTATCGTACGTGAAATTGTCTGAAAAATATTGCCGGTGATTATTTAGAGTCTTCTCAAACATTGTTTCGAACGCAAAGAGATTTATATTGAGCTTTAGGTGACTTTAGTGATTAAAATGTGGTACCTATCTGGATTAGGTATAGGTTAGTAGGGTAGTAGAAATTACATTTAGCATGTCCTTTACCTACCTAAATATACTGTTACAATAGCTCAGTGGGAACAAAGTACAAGTAACCATATATGGTTACTCGAGCTATAGGCCGATGTTATGTTATGTTATGCATATGCACCATGTTTGTTCATATTAAGTAGGTACTTCATAATGATATTTTGCGATGGTTCGGCCAAGATAGCGACAGGCCATAACGTTTTCTGCAGCTAACGTAACAAAAATGTACCCCAAGTATAGCAAACAAAATGTCAGTGAAAACTGTCTCTTTCGACTCATTTTTAGGGTTCCGTACCTCAAAAGGAAAAAGGAACACTTGTAGGATCACTTTGTTGACCGTCTGTCCGTCTGTCAACCCTATTTTCTCAGGATCTATCGAGTTGACAACAAATACTCAAGTCCGTAACCTCCTGGAGCCGTAATATAAATAAAACTTTTAAGTCAAAAGCTACAGCCGTTTATGTACGAAAATTTTTAAATTTCCAAGGGAATCAATTGCATACAAAACCTATAGGGATATACTTTCCGTAGACCTAGAATCATAAAATTTAGCAAGAAGCAAGGTCATCTAGCACAAGTAAAGGAAAAAATCAAAAACTGTAAATTTGTAGATTATTCACAAAACAAAAATTATACATTTGATTCTCGCCATAAAGCAAAACCTATATGGTACTTCCCGTTGACCTAAAATCATAAAATTTGGCGAGAAGCAAGGTCTTTTAGCAATAGTAAAGGAAAAAATCCGAAAACTGTAAATTTGTTGTTTATTCACAAAAAAAATACGTTTGTTTCTCGCCATGGACCAAAACCTATAGGGTACCAAACCTACTGCGTTGACCTAGAATCATGATATTTGGCAAAAAACAAGTTTCTATTATACGGAACTTTTGGTGCGCGAGTCCGACTCGCACTTGACGTTTTACTTGTAGGTATTTTAGGTACTAAGTATTTCTAAATATCACAGGAAAACGTCAGGTGAGATCTCTTATGTTCAGAGATCGTGAAAATATTAAAACTCGTTCATAGAGAGGGCCACTTGCCATCTCAGGGAGCTTAATTTGAGAGTTCCTTTGAAGCTCAGAATTCTGGAGTAAGTGATCCGCTCTTAGGACCGTACAACGCTAAATTGGTTCTACCAGTGACTCTATTCTCTGAGTTAGCTCTGAGGCTGAGTTTTAAATAACAACCCCTCCCCCCCCCCACCCCTTTTATTCAGGTCCCTACAATTTTAGTTTACTGAGAAATTTAAGAAATATTTTTTAAAAGAAGAAGCACAACAAATAAGGCCCTTTTGTGTCCATCAATTCGGCGAACAGACATAATATTGTGTCGGTCTGCTAATTGTAAGGTTGACCGATTCAAATTGTTTGCTATATATATTCTCCATACTACAATTTATAGTACCTAGGAAATAATGTTGATAATAACTAGTTATTTTCACAAAGTGTTTAAATATATCATTAATTTGAATAACTTATTTGCCACCACAAACACAATTATTCATGCTAAATAACCATTAAATTATGTAACAATCTGGCTAGTTTTATTCAATTATTTAAATAGAGCAACGCATAGGTAAATTATTTAACAGCGGTGTTGGTATTTTGTTTATGAACCACAATATATCAAACAGTCATTACATAACAAAAAGAGAGCGAATATATCTTAGAGTAAAGTTACCATAGCAAATCATACGCAGAGTAAATAAAACACGAGTGCGTGGAGCTGATAACGATATCGAGTTCAAACAGAAGCATATTGCCCTAGGATAATCCTCAAGACTCGGTTTGTGGCGCGTGCCGTGTGACAGCTCGAACGTACACGCATCAGAAGTATTGTCAGTAGAGTATACCATGAAAACCAAACTAGGACAATTTACCCACTGATAAGTATGCATGGAAAATGTCTTTGCCACCAAACTAAGTATAGTTTGGTGGCAAAGACATTCCATTCTGATCGTGCGCTGATAAGTATATCAGCGCACGATCAGAATGGAATGGAATCATTTTGAACTGAAACTAGCACGGTCCGACATTTATGTACTTTGACAAAGTTCCACCTTATTTTCAGAAACTGACGTAAAATATTTACCAGGTTGCGTGAGTTGCATCCCATTTTGATAGCGATTATAGTATTCTGCACTTTTTTTTGTAAACGCTTGAACTCAGCCTCAGTTTGAATCAGTGTGAATCCAATCAGAATCTTTGTTGAGATCAGTTTGTTGATGTTACTCCAAAGACGAGATATTTCTGGTATTTGACTTACCGACGCTATAATAATAATATTGTTAAACGCTAGTCACGCGTGGGAGGTTGTGGATCAGCTGTTCTTGAGAACGATAAGTCACGTTTGATTATGGATCTTTAGCTACTACTTTGCGTGGGATAAGGGACTATTTCGATGTTATAATAGTTTCTATATTGTAACTATCTTTGAAACAATATACCGACAAGGACTTGCACATTCAGCTTGCGTGTCTCGGTTTTTGAGCGAAATACACAAATGAGTGGCATTTGAAAATCGTTTCTGAGTTTCCTTAGATTCCTTAAGACGTAAGTGTGTTGTCGAAAACAAGTAACATACTTACTTGCTACTTCCGTTTTCAGAAGTATCTACCTAAAACAGAAGTATCTACCTCCAAAAAAGCCTTGAAAAAGGGAACGAATTATCTACCTTCATGAGCTTCATATTTTTCGCATTCTTATTAGTTGTTCTTAGTTGTTAGCTGTTCTTATTAGTTCTGCTTAGGCAATATAAGGCTGTGATGCTTTTTGAATATGCCCAGGCCCAGTATATATTTTAATTTGTTGTTTAGTAGTACTATATTAAGAAAGAAGATCACAATTTACAAAAAACAATGAATATAAATCAAATCATATTTACACAGCTAGTGAATCTTCCCTATACTTACATCTAGGTATAATACCTTCCGTTCGTAGGTCTTCAAAGGACACTCGCCGGTCGGCAAGCTTTAAGGTTCTGTTGGCGCGAGTTTTTTTGTAATAATTTTTTTCTGCTTTCTACAGGGAATAAAACTAACGGGAAAGTAAATTGCAGCAAATCGAAAACTATTTTCTAGTTTTATTCCAGATCAAACTAAAAACCACAAAATAATTGAATTTCGCGCCAACACAAAACGATCAACCTTAAATGCTTTCGACCTACGACAATTTGTGTGTACGGATCAATGAATTTATTTCCTTTAGAATGGATGTGACCATTAGGAGCGACCTTATTCTCATAGTAACCAACTTGAAAATCAATATCAAATGGATACATCCGCGTGGACCCAAAGACTACGTTTCACATAAATTACAATTGAAACAGAACTGATACGTTTGCAATTCGTCAAATAGTTTGTGGCCGCAGTTTAAATTTTTGCCGTTTTCTTTTTAATGGCCTAAAGCTAGAACTTTTTTCCACAACTACAGAGCTCTCGCACGTTTTGCCGTCAACATTGAGTCCATGAATCTAGTGATCTATTTGTTTGGCCCGAAACGCGGGCAATTGGAAAATGGTGTCACGAAGCCTCTTGACGTTTGACTTATGTGCGATCACAGCTTTTCACGCTTCAGACAGTCGAGGTATTTATACGTAGTGGATTCCAAATCGACGGGTATAGACTATAGACACTTCCAGGAATTGGTAAAAATGAGTTAGTGAAAACAGGATTCCCAGTAAAGTGACTTAAAAATAATAATTATCATCTCCCTGCCCTTATCCTATTCTAGGTGGGGCATAAAGAAAGAATATTAATAATAATAAAAATTATCAGTTTTCTTATAGCATGTAACATACACCTCTTTAATGCTACTTGATATTAATTACTTTGACTATGTATTGTATAGCGTTTACTGTTTTAATAAACAGAAGATGGCGCTAACTATCTAGATACTTACTGGTCCTTTATTATAAAGATATAAACAATGGCGTTTAATAACCCTGATAATAGACAATTAGCTGAAGAATAATGTGCACAAAATAATCGTGTTACCATTAACATTAATCAATTTCTTTGGAAGCTAGATTGATAGATAATTCTTTATTCACAGAAACTTAATTATAAAACAGTATGGTACAGAAGATAACAGAATTGGCGGCCATATCGCTTAAAACGATTTCTTCCAGGCAACCAAAGCTTAAAAGAGACTACAAAGGATGGGCAAATATAAAACTAGTACAAACTATAACAAACTAAAATAATCCTAATACACATATACCTACCAAATAAAAATATAAACTAATACATAACAACAAATACAATAGTGACTCTAAGTGACATACTAATTACTTACTTAAATAATATGCGTAAACTTTTCGTTTGAAAGTTTGATGAGATGAGGCTTTTTTTATGTCAATAGGTAGATCGTTCCATAGTTTGACGGCTTGGGCAGTAAAAGAATCGCTATAAAAGGAAGTTTTCTGAACTGGAGCCACCAAAAACAACGTTTCTGAAGATCTTAGAGAGAGACAGTGAGAAGAGTGAAGAAACTGGAATCTTTCTTTGAGATACGAAGGGGAAAAGGATTTAACAGTATAGAGAAAAGAAGGGACAGAATGTGCAAGTTTCGGCGCTGGCGAATGGGAAGCCATTTGAGCCGAGTACGGTAGACAGACACGTGATCGTACTTGCGGAGACCAAAAATAAATCTAACGCAGACGTTTTGGAGACGATCCAGCTTATTTAGTTGATCCTCTGTCAGATCCAAATAACACGCATCTGCATAATCTAGGACAGGAAGAAGAAGAGAATGAGCAAGTGCAGTTTTCGTAGCGGTGGGGAGAAAGTTTCGCAGCGTTCTTAGGGAGCCAGCAGACGCAAACAGCTTTCGACTGGTTACGTCCATCTGAGCTCCCCAAGAAAAAGTGCGGTCAAACATAATCCCTAGGTTTATGATGGTCTCGCTGAAAGGGATCGCTATTTCATCAAAAACAACCTGCGGAACTGCAGACCAGTTTAGTTTAGCCAACATTCTAGAGCTGCCAATTATGATGGTTGGAGTTTTAGATGGGTTAATTTTAAGTCCATGGCGCTTGCTCCACTCCGCGATAATACGTAGATTTGTGTTAGTTCTGTCTATTGCGCTAGAAATATCACTACATGGGGCTTGGGTATATATCTGCAGATCGTCAGCATAAAGATAATAGGACAAGGAGAGATTTTGTGAGATAGAGTTAATAAAGATGGCAAAGAGAAGAGGGGACAGTACGCCACCTTGAGGCACGCCAGCAGATGGATAAGATGATCAAGGCGGACACGTTGCCGACGGCCGTGCAGGTAGCTAGAGAACCAGCCAACCGCCGAAGGAGAAATGTTAAGAGGGCGGAGCAATGCAATCAAGATGTCGAAATCGACAGTATTGAAGGCATTACTGAAGTCAAGGAGAGTTAAAACAGTGAGGTGCCCATTTTCCATACTTAACCGAATATCATCCGTGATTTTGACGAGTGCAGTGACTGTTCTATGGCCTTATCGAAAACCAGACTGTAAGGGATTAAGAAGATTATTAGAGGACAGAAAAAAAATATTTTGGTTATGGACGAGACGTTCAAGGACTTTAGAAAGGAAGGAAAGTATAGAAATAGGGCGATACTCGGAGAATGATTTAGGGTTAGGTTTTTTAGGTAAAGGTATTATTTGTGCGTCTTTCCAGATGCTCGGAAAAGTGTCGTGAGATACAGAGAAGTTGAGAAAATGACAAAGAATCGGAAGAATTTCGTCTGAGATAGGAGTTAACATGTTGCGACTGGTGCCATCTATCCCTATAGCATTAGACGTGATAGAGAGGACACTCTTCCTAACATCGACGACAGAGAACTGATCGAAAATAAAGGGAGGGTGATTAGGAGCAGGTAATAAAGATAAATAATTGAGAGTAGTGCTTTTGATTGTATCGCTAATATCAGTCGCAGCAGACAAAGCTGATTAAGCGAATCTAGATCAAGGTCTCCGGGTATAGAGTCCTGACGAGACTTGCCAAGTCCTAGGGATCTCAGAAACTTCCAGACCTTTGCCGGATGTTCATCGGCTACAGACTCGTGGATGTGGCGACGTTGAGGCATCTCTACAGACGCCGTTACATCGATTGCGCGCGTTACGAAAGTTGACTTTATTGAGTTCAACTGATCCATATCAATACCAGTCGGAAGCGTACCGTACAGCGGGCGCAATGCTGCCAGCGCCAAGACGCTGGCTGCATTGCGCCCGCGCTGTACGGTACGCGGTACTTAAATCCGTAGATGTAATTTAAATATCTAGTCTCCTCCTCCTCCTTGCGTGGATATCCTCAGTGCTGAGGGTCGGGACCTTTATGTAAGACCTTGGAATGCACGATGTGTCTCCATCGGAATCGGTTTTCCGCAGCGCGGATAGCGTCGCTCATGCTGGCTCCCGGCGTTGAGCGGATTTGGTCACACCACGCATAAGGCTCCGTCCTCGCGATCGTTTCCGTGCACTTTGCCGGTGATCATGAGCCTTTCCAGGTTGTTTCCGTCTCTCCTGGCAAAGTGCCCGACTAACTCAAGGACTCTGCTGAGACATAAGGTGGAGAGTCTGATCTTGATGTTGAGCTCCTTCAGAATGGATACGTTGGTACGGGGCGTAGACCACGGTATCCGATCTTGCGCCAACACCACATCTCAAAGGCATCGATATAAGCTCGGTCTGCCTTTTCAAAGGTCCCAGTTTCTGCTCTATGTAGGAAGATTGAGAACACTAGGCTGGTCAGTAACTTGCGTTGGTTTTTAAGGAGATATTCCTATCAGTCCATATCTTGTCCAGCTGTGACATGGCGCTCTTTGCCATCGCAATCAGTTTGCGCACGTTGTGTTCGCAAGAACCATCGTTAGTTAAAGTAAAGCTTAGGTAAACAAAGTCTAGGTTGAGTGCGCATGTGAATTCTAGTATTCCGACACGGTCAACATGATTGATGACCATGATTTTTGGATCTGTTTAAGGAGAGTCCAAGCTCAGCGCTGACCTTTTTCATTTTGTTTAAAAACGCGGACAGCTCTGCTTCACTGGCTGTAAATACATATGTAGTCTATTCGACCAATATTAAATCGAAACCTCTAAATCATCTGTTTTGTTTTGTCATATTCTGAATCGCATTTTGCTAAATCACAGTAACCATACCTACCCGTCTGGGGTGGCTCGTTCTAAATAGTAGCTGCAAATCACAACTCGCTGAGCACACTAAACCTTTGTTATCAGAACCTTAATTACAGAAGGATGGACAGTATGTAATTCTTTCGTCACATTGTGTTCCCACTCTTTTGTAACAAAACTGCCGGTAACAAAAGATAGGTAAGCGCGATAATGTTATTGTTAGCCGAGGAGGCTGCAAATGGGTTAACTACTGTTATTCCGAGCGGAGCAGCCATTTTCATTTGATATTGTAGTAATAATAGTGTGTAAGGAATGTTTTGTTCGTTTGTTGTAGCCGTGGAAGAAATAAGAATACCAAGACTTTTTTTACCGGGCCGTATGTACACATGCTATGTCTTGGCACTGCCTTGGCTTGTCTTGGCTTGTCTGTCTATAAGCTGCAAATCTGTCATCACGGTCATCGCTAACATCCTATGCGATGACTCGGCCAAGAGTCTCGATATACACAAGTTTGAAAATCACTCGGCCGCGAAATCAATTAACGAATAAACGATACACTTTTTTTTTAAATGTGGAGAGCCCTTATTATTATGTACGAAATTCGGTATGTAACTATCGAAACTTATTTTGGTTTTTGTGTGTAAATGAAGAATAAATTTAAAGAAGTGTAAAAAAAATAAAAATGTAAGCTGTGAACGCACCCGCTGAGAATAAATTATTATTTAGAAGCGTATATTGGCGTTTTATTTTTATGAGATGTGGAGAGGGACGGTTGCCCGGCATGTGGTGTTAATAGACCAAAATTGGGTACGTTGGCCCAGCCCAGACTTTTACAAGTAGACCTTCTATATGAAGTTTGAGGTCTGCAAAGCAAAGGTAATACAAATTTGATATCTTTTAAAGTTTTTACAAATGATCAAAAATTTTCGAAACGAATCTTGAGGCTTTCTTCAAGCTTTTAATATAAATAGTAAAAATTGGATAATTTGATGTTTTTTACCTCTACGCCAAAACTACTTAACGGATCGAGCTGAATTTTGCATTGAGATAGTTCTGGGCCTGGATTTCTTAATGATTGACGTTCTTTTGGGATAAAAATCCTACACGTTAGTTGAGGATTTTTATCCCTAAAGAACGTCAATCATTAAGAAAACACATAGATGATAATAGTAATGTCAAAATTATAAAAATTATCTTTATTTGAAGTGTTAATGTATTATTTATATTTCTTTATTTATAAAAGGACAAATATTTTTAGTTAAAAGTATAAATAAAAAATATATGTAGTATTAAAAGTACACGCGCAATCCTCTTTAAATGAAAAACAGGGAGGTAAAATAATATTGTATATCTATAGATAGGAACCTACTACGTTAATTTTGTGAGTCAGTTAAAATTCCCAAATAGAGAATGCTAGTGTACAGACACCCACAATCACGCAGTGTTACTTGAGGCATCAAATCGACCCAAAACATTTGATAACCGCAAATACGTGTTTCGTTTCGAAAGGGTGTAGGCCTCTCGACCACAGACAATGACAGCAATATACCAAGTTTAGAAACTTAGTGTACGGCCGTACCTTCGTCAGCTTTTAAACATAATGCGGTTACGAGTAATCAACCTAGTAACCTATAGATACCTACTTGCTTAAACAGGCACAGGCAAATCGTAATAGTTGTAAAGTTTATGCATTATGGTCCGAATACATGCTAGCCTCACCATGACTCCGCCATGACTCGACTAACATGTACACGGGTCATTATATTCATCAAACGAATGAAATATATTATTTTAATATCGTTTATTTTGGTTAATTTAATTGGATGTATTTCTGAATATCTGAATATAACAATAATTTTATACAATTAAATGCACTGGTAATCAAATCAATATTAAATAAACATGATTACTGCATGTTTTCATACAAAATACCAATAATACATTGAGTGATCCGTATGCGTAATATAATACTTATTAGCTGAGCACTTGAATTTCGATAAATAGATTAAATATTTCGCGAGAAAATTATAAATTTGAACAAGCTGCGCCGGGTAAAATCATTTATGGGTAATTTGTTGCACTCATGCGGCCACAGCTGGTGAATACAGCTGGTTAACTTTCTAAATATGAAGATCTAAAATTATATGTTGCTATACTAGGTGGTAACACTACATGTTCATATTGTTCTTAAGTCAATATATATTATAGGTCTAGTTTGCCGTGTAGGCTCACAACATAACGTCCTTACATACAAATTAGTTAAATTGTTGTGTTTTATTTGGTAACATGAAAAAGCTCTACCTTGGGTAATAAACAAAACTTCATTAAAACGAACTGTTGGATGCTTTAATCTATGCACAACAGATAATATTCTAGACACGTGGCAATCATAGCCTGGGATGGTCTGAACCGTTCTACATCAGGCTAAAAATAATGCAACAAAGGTAAAGCTACTGCGATAACTATTCCCTGTGGTTAATATGTGCATACGTTGATTAATTTAATATGAGACCATAGTTAATAGCAAATTGGCTGAGTCCGTTCAGCTAATTAGCTATTAGCAAACACTTAAGTTGGTCTTTTATTTGAACAAACTGATTAAAAATACCAGCAATATGTTCATATAACTGAAACATGCCAGACTGCCAAAAGCAGTGAAGTATTATTGTTATTACTTGCTTCTGCCCGCGGCTTTGTACGTGTTTTTTCGGTATAATAAGTAAACCTATAAGTAACTTTATGTGCATAAAATTTCAGCTCGATCCATTCCTTAGTTTTGGCGTTGTCTACGGTCAAACATTTCACAACGCACAACTTTCGCCATTCCCACTAATATTGTAATATTAGTGGGAAGGATCGTATTAACTCATTGGCCAAAAGCTAGGTTTCTGTTTTTTTTGTACCAAGTTCTCTTTGGTCCATCATCCATCATAGCTCTTAAAATCCTCAGATTTTTATGAAGCAGGTGACTTTTTATAAGAATAAAATCAATAGGTATGATGAATGTTACATGCAAAAAGGGTCTATAAAATTTATTTTACATAGCAGAGTTTTAGTTTTACACTAAACACTAATCACTTGACTCTAATTACTTGTACCATATTGCCCGACAAGTGATCCCTACAGAGTTATTTTTTATTGACTTGTACCATATTGCCCGACAAGTGATCCCTACAGAATTAATGTTTAGTGAATTCCAGCTCCTGGCATCAGCTCAAACAATACGCTAGCGGAATCAAGTTATGGTGCGCCAATTATAGTCGTTTTTGAACCGTTCGATGGCCAATAGCCAATTTATGCGGCCAGTTCTGTTTTAACACGATTCTGGGGAGACCGTTGTCACTAATTATCCAATTACCGACGTTTATGATCGCTTGGAAATTAATTTTGTTTCAACACTGAATTTTCAAAAGAAAATTTTTATTGAGGTAAGACTTTTTGCAGATGTTTTTAAGATGGTCGCGTTGCTCGTCTAGGTCTATCAAGCTCAATAAGCGTTATATTTTATAGCTATACAAATTTTGTAAGAAATCATTATACAAATATGTAGGTACAAAACACGCGCACGCTATGCTAGCGTGCGCCCCCAGACACCTCGGCCGTCATAAATGAGTTTTAAGTATCTTTATTGGCCGTTATCATCAAAATCGCCCCCCGCGCCTCGGTAGGGTAAACAAAAATTCCTTTGTTTTAAAAAGTAAATCTAGATATATCTAATTTATACTAATAATATAAATTCGAAAGTAACTTTCTGTCTGACTGTCTATCTGTATGCCTGTTACCTTTTCACGCCTAAACGGCTGAACGGATCTCAATGAAATTTGGCAGGGAGGTAAATGGTATCCCGGGGACATAGGCTACTTAAAAAGCGCGAAGCCGCGGGTGCTGCCCTGCTGCTAGTATTTTATAAAGGCGTGCCAGCAAGCTCTGTGCTACACGATGGCGCTGTTTATCCTGAGTATAACTGAGTTTACCTTCCCCCGTTATTGTCAATTACTCAGTATACCTACAGTTTTAATTAAGGCTGGTATTCTGTTGCAGAGTAAATCAATTAGTGCAGGCCAGAGGGTGTAGACGGTGGCTCGTAAATTGATTCACTTTGCCCAACCTTAACCGATTTAGCATAAAACTTGAAATTCCTGCTTCGTAATAGAAACTTTCCTGGAGAGACCGGATAGGATGTTAACACACAACTTAGACAATTTTTTTTTACGAGACGTTACCAAACTCGTACTTGAACCAGTTGGTATAATACTTATGTTTCGTAAGCATACTAAAATTTAGAGCTTGAAAACCATGTTACTGTTACACGAAGTTATTTGTTGTTCAGATAAATTAAACCAAAAAAAGTATTCCTCATCCAGACATTTTACTAAAATTATAAATCTTATGAAGGCATTACTCTCTCGTATAACAATTATAAGCTTTGGTTTTCTCAAGGGCGAACCCACGAACGCAAAGTTTGTGTTCAGGCAAACAACTTTGCTAAGTTTTTTAGCACGACTCTTGCAACTTATAAACTTGGCTGGTAACATAATATTTCAAGTAAATCTCTTTGAGTTCAGCACCTAATTATTATGCAGAAACACATTGGAGATAGATTATGGCTCAGGCAATTTTATCCAATATCTTGTCATTTATGCCGTACCTCAACGAACCCAAAAATTTAGCCAAGCCGTTAAGTCGTTGGTCCTGCGCCTGACTTCTCTCGGTCGTGTCGGTCTGCCAGCTCATGTGATTAGAGAGCGAGGGAATAGAGAGTGCACCTGTGTTTGCACACACCCTTCTGCTCTACAATATACCCGGCGCACATCGTGTCAGCCCACCAGTCTCCGTTGAGACTGGCCACCGTGACCGAAATTCGGCTAGGACATCGTGATCATAAAGATGTAGGTTACGATAAACTTAAAATGTTATATGAATAATTTAAAATTATACCTATGTTTCTCATTTCTCATGAGCCATCCCCTGAATAAACGAAAGCTCACTTGACTTCACCAAGTTTCAAACTGAACATCAAACTTAAACCTTCTGCAATGCTCAAACACCGTAAGAATAGCTTATACTTGTAAGTCTGTACTGATAGTTTTATCCCGTGCTCCTCGCTCGCGACCTCACCACAATTCATTTCTCATTTCCGCAGAACGCTGGCTGATCCTCGTTCGGTCACCAGACTGGCTAGTATGGGTTTGCACAATAACAGAACGATTTTTTTATGTTTACTGCCGCTGAACTGACCTCCCCCTGCCCTTACTCATCAACTGGCCTGTGTTCCAACTACACGCAAACACTCGCTCGCACAGTTACACTTTCAATCTTGTGCAATAATTATAACGAACAAACACGAGGGCATTGCTGTAGTCTTTTGGTCAATAAATCACACTAAAATACGTCGTAGCAAGCACGCGTAACATGAACGCAGGTTCTACTATGATGGAGGTGGGTAGACATAATTGCAGGTAATTTGAGCCTTTCACATTCGAGAAGCTAGTACCTCGTTGCCCCTTTTTTATTTAGATCGTTGTTTCCTCTATCTACAAGCGCTACAAGGCGCTACAAGGCGCTCTATGTTTGAGAGGACACGATTCTTCTATAGTTTTTGTAAACTGTGCACAACTTATACTAAGGACTCAGTTATCTTGTAACAGGTCATTTATTTTACTTAAAACGCCTTCCATTCTACAAATAACACTCTGTGGAATGAGCCGGGTAACTGCAGTTCCTGCTGACGTTTTGTAAGCTTGATTAGAGTTCCACTTTCGGTGAATTGACGATTTGGTGTCGAGGGAAATCTAGGAAAGTTTGTAATGCAGTTTTATTCCTAGTTTAGTACTTTAGTAATTCAGGGGTTGTTTGAAAGTTTTTAACTATTTAGAAGTGAAATAGGTCTATAATACACATAACTTTGTTTTGTTTATAAGACCTTTATCTGAATAAAAAACTATTATTATTATTATTTGTAAGAGGGGAAAAAGCGATATAGTTTTCTTCTAAAATTCTAAATCATTTTGTTTAACTATAAATCACTGGATTATCGTACCTAATTGTAATATATTCAGAAAATGAAGGGTTCGTGTGGTTGCCCGTCGGATTCCTCTGAACATCGGTCATAGTTTTATTATGTTGCGTTTTAGAGCGAGGGTAATTTCACGCTGGCTTTCAGAGAAATCAAAGCTGGACTTATTTGCAGCCAACAAGGGGGTGGATGGTTTTATACTCACAAATATAACGCTAAAAGTATAAAAAATCCGGTTTGGTACCAAAACGAATTTGTTTCGACGCAATATTTTTTATAATTATACACGAAAGTATTGCAGTAGCAATGCCTACTAATTCATGTTGTGAAGTATCTGAGTTCAAGAAGTAAAACAAAAATGTAAAGTTGGTTTACTCCTCTGTATCTACATTTGAGTAGATACCTACTTAATTAAGTTATGAAATTCAACCGTAAAGACCTTAATTTAGACCACGTTTAGTCTACGTCCATGTTGACGTCACAAATCCAGGCCTCCGGTATACGAAAAACAAAAGACAATCGCGCCAGCTTTTAAAATGCTATGTAGTAGTGCAATGAGGTCCCGCATTGCCGCCAAGAACTTCCTATACTCAAGTCGAGCATTAAATGATCCGAGCAGCACCAGGGGCCCTGGGACAAACAATCCGATAGAAAATATTTTTCCTTTCATGTGCTTACTTGATCATTTCCCCTCACAATATTTTTTATTTTGAGTCAATGAAGTTGCTAACAGTCACGATTTGTCAGAAGTCTGTTTTGTCTGCTCGGATTTAGGTTGTTTATCATTTGAATTGGCCCGGAGTGGGTGAAACACTTCACAAACTCATTTATTTAGGCTATAGGCAATAAAATATGCAAATGCCAAGCTAAACCGACTCGATATATTTTTACTCGCGTTGTACTTTGAGTTTCTTTATATTTTCTAACAAAACGGATGGCTTTAACACAGTGTATTCTAAACCCAACATTATTTCCCACTGGTATTTTGTTCTTAATATTATTAAATAAAAATAGCCTTAGCCAAAACACGGTCCCAGACGGGTCATTTCGAACAAAGGGATGTTTCTATATTCATATTTGCAAGAGCTAAGTGCTGTATCTCTAGGTTTAAGCCTAGTAAAGGAGCGATGCAAATGCCTTAACACGGTGTCTGTGAATAGTTTCACAACGGGCATTCTCTCGACCCTACGCGACCGCAGCTTCTACACAATGTTAGCCTGCCAATATTCAGACTATGTGAATTATCCTTTAACCATCGCTATGAAGCATAAATTATTGACACAGTTCTGCTATGAAAGGAATTCCAACGTTGACGAAGGCAGAGCATAGCTGCGTCAGTTTAGTTCAAAGTGCATCTAGAAACTTCCAAGGCGTTTATGATTTTTATATTATAATGTTGTGTGGAAGGAGGTCTTTGTCTAGGCAAAAGCTCCGTTCAAGGCTTCGACTAAACATCGCCCCATATAGGCCTCAATTAATATTAACTAGAGCCTACTACATTATATGTATTCCTGGTAGTTTGTTATCTGAACATCTTAACGAAAAAAAGCCATATACAACTAAACTAATTACAATATAAGTAAACATAATTGTCATAATTTATTATACTGCGTTATAATAAAATAAATAAAATAACACACTAATAAAATGATAACAAAAATATTCTAATGGTCGTCGACTGTAGGTAGGTGTTCGGTTCAACTTATCTAACGAAAAAGATAATAACTAGGAATTCTAGAGATCGCCGGAATTGCTGGAGTTTCTAATACTGAAAGGTATTATATTTCTACTTTCAGCTGCATTTCCTAGGATATCGTGCTTGAAAGGAATGTGGATGCGATGCGGCGTAAATTTAATTGCATCTGTTTTAATATTATGGTAAAACAGTTAGTAAATCATCCTGCGACGAGACTTAAGGTGAAATGAAAGGAGATGGACGTAGAGACACTTAAGGTTTGTCGCCACATTGAATCAGTGGTTAGTTAATTCGATTGTCTAAAAAAAGCTAAAAACCGACTTAAAATTCTTTTATATAAACACTGTTTCTTAAATTTTGCAAATACTATTCCCTCGGGAGTAAACATTTTATGGAACCATCTCGCGATTATTTTCTATAAAATAAAGAAAAATATATACCTACACCCGAACAAAGAACCTCCTTTTCTTGAAGTCTGTTATCTAAGTTGGACAATCTTTGCATTTGCGTGATAGGGTATCTCTCTCTAATGGTCTGTAAATAAGACCATTTTTCTAATATTTCTTTAAAAGCCTGCCAATTTGCATCGCAATACTTTGGGCATCACAAATCCATATAAAATTTTTTTTAAAAAAAGTCGAAATAGAAGCACGCACGCTTCATTGCATTTTACCCGATTGTATGATAGCCTCAATATGATCATTTCCTAGTTTATAGTGAAAATAGCAGTTTTACCACGAGTTTTAACGGTCGAATGGCGAACAGCCAACTTTTGTGTACGGTGATTTAGGGCATACGTAATATTGAGTACTCACTGCATTTTATAGATTCTTATACATCATAAAATAAAACGACGGTCTTGACATTATTGCCAAAGATCTTGATGCAGTCCTTAAACCTATTGTTTGTTTTTGTTCCATTTGATTATTACCTCTAATTCTTCAGTTTCCAATAATCCGTAAGTTTTGAGCCAAAATGGCTAATAAAGTTATCAATAACCTAAAAATTATGAAAGTCCTCTCAGATTAGTTGTGCTCGCCTAATCTGCCGCGATGCTTCATGGCGATATCAATAATAATAAATGATGAGCGTGCCACCGAACAATACAGACGCAATTACTCACGTCATCGCGAAAAAGCATTCCGTAACACGAAAACTGAATCTTCTGAGATAAATAGACAATGCGGACCGAGGCATAATTATGAACACTTTTACACAAAGAAAAAACCTCGTTAATCTGCTACTAGGCACTTTACGTATAGTTACCTATACTTTCGTAGCATCGTAGAGGGTCTACGATAATATGGCTACGTCGTCGTAGGGCTTTTTTATGCTACTGACAGGCTATGTTGAAACCATGCAATAGGCGTGTAACAAAAGATTTTTATACTTAACCCCACATGGTCTCAACTATAGAGTAACTTATTATAAACTGGTTACACAAATCAATATGATTTTATTTACTTTATAGGGTTTCGTACCCGAAGGGTAAAACCGGCACCCTATTACTAAGCCTCCGCTGTCCGTCCGTCTGTCACAGGGCTCTATCTCATGAACCGTAAGAGGTAGACAGTTGAAATTTTCAGAGAATGTGTATTTTCGTTTGCCGCTAAAACAACAAATAATAAAAATAAAATAAATATCAAAATGATAGGGGGCTTCCATATAAAAAACGTGATTTTTTTTGCCGTTTTTGCTCTTCATTTGTCAAGGCTGTATCTCTTGAACTACAATAGGTAGGCACATGAAACTTGCTATAAATAAGTAACACTTCAACGGTAATATCAAAAAATACTAAAAATATGTATAATAAACTTGAAAATTTAAAGAGGTGTCTGAGTAAGTGAAAATTTGATGTTATTTGAAAAAGTTGCCTGATTTTTACGGTACGGAACCCTTCGTGTGCGAGTCGACTCGCACCTGGCAGTTTATTATTTAGGATAGGTGTAAACTACAAGAGTTTTTGTAGATAACTTGACGGGAGACTATTAGTTAAAGTTCCACAATTCAATTAAATTTACTAAAAATAAATATAATATAATAAATTTAACGACCGATGTGGCGCGGCGGGCGGAGGTCCGCCTGCGACGCAGGAGGTTGCGGTTTCGATTCCCGCCTTGAGATAAATGTTTGTGCGATCTGAAAATATTAGTTCCGGGTGTTCTGGGTATTTTATTTGTATAATAAAAAATATCTATGTAATGTATTCATTAAGTATATCAGTCATATAGTACCCATAACATAAGCTCTGCTTAGCTTGGGGCTAGATGATGTTGTGTGGATTGCACAGTATTATTTATTTATTTAATATGAGAGATAAGAAAGCATTTATTCCCTTTAAATTTCCCGACGTTTCAGTAAAGAGGTTCAGCAGGAGTTTTAATAATAATCCTGATTGCGTAAGCTTGAAATACTTTTCCGGGTTTCCTGGTTGTTTGATTTTATGATTTTAATGGTATCTTCCTCCTACTCCACCTCCTCAGCCGATATTGGTCCATTGCTGGACCCAGGCCAAGCGCTTATTAGCTTTTATCTCACGGGGGTAATGCCCATAATCCAAACGCTGGGCATGCGGGTTGGGGATCGCAGTTCGGTGGTAGTATTGTTCTGCAGGGGGCGCTGCTGCTCGCCCCCGGTGGATATCCCTTAGTCGCCTCTTACGACACCCGCGGGAAGAGGGTGCAAATTCTAAGCCGGCACCACACAGCTAATGGTATCCGTCTGACTTTTATCATCTTTTGTAGATGTAAACAGGCGAAATGATGATGATAATTTCACATAGGTAGTATCACAGCCTGGTGTCTCATAACCTTTTTAATCCAAACCGCCATGGCAAGACAAACAAGCTGGCAAGCAGTTGTTACATCGGACCATTTATTAGCTGTCATATATTGTTACAGCGGGTTTACTCAGTTTCAATTAATGCTCCCTATTACGAGTAGGTATGTGGCACACTTGATCACATCGATTTGTTAAATTATATAAAAGAAAAGAGGAGCAATATTAGTACCGAAATGATGCTTCTCTTTAGTTTTTGAATTTATATTTGTAAATGCGTTTAAATACAATAAAAAAAAAAGAATGCTGGACAAGCAGAGCTTGTGTTATGGGTACTAGATGACTGATAAACTTAATACAATACATAACATAGCTAGATATTTTTTATTATATATAGAAAATACCCAGAACACCCGGAACAAATATTTGCAGATCGTACAAACATTTGTCCCAAGGCGGGAATCGAACCCGCAACCTTCTGCGTCGCAGGCGGACCTTCGCCCGCCGCGCCGCGCCACATCGGTCGTCACAATCACAGGGAAACCCATAAAGCGCGATATAAATAATATCGTGATAAAAGAGACAATGCTTTTGACGAGTGCTATTACTCATAAACAAGAGAGCTTTTAATGTCGTTTAGATAATATTTGATTGGATTGGAGGGAATAAAATCTTAAGACATAGAGGAATATTGATTTGGTTTTTAATAGATATTTTTCTAGAAACACAGGCAGAAAATGAAATCTGGCTTATTTAACAATGAGATTTTTAAGCTAGTAAATAAATGAAACAAATGTGATATATATTTTATGAAACAAACTAAATCAATGATTATTATTAATAGAGCGACGTAAAATTCTTGACCATTACCAAACCTGAACTAAGTGAATTCCAAAGTTTTCTAACAGAAATAAAATTGTTTCCAGTCACTTATTCGCTAGAGCCCCTAAAGACCACCAGATAAAAGTTAATTCCCAGTACTTAATGAAACGAAATTTCCGGGCAGTTCAGTCGGATTCCAACAAAGCAGTAGAAAAACCACCGAACACGGTATGTGAGAAGCACAAACTAAATTAAAGAAAAACCAAACAGCAAGTAAACTGCTTGTCTGTAAGCTTAGCTTATACAAACTAAAAACTTTGGTATCCTGCAAACGTACTTGAACTTGTTTTTTTTTACAATTCGTTACACAGGGGCATTGTTTAAATACATAATTAAATCTATGGATATTGCCATCATTTCCAACTTAACTGCTGAATTTAATTTAGGCAGTGCAGCAAAATAGAATTCAAATAAGCTCAAAATTGAACTGGGCACCAAAAACCAACGAGGCTAGGAAAAACCGACAAATCCTTAACGCTCGCTATCGCTTAACGAGCAATCAATGGAGAAACAAAACCTCGCATCGGCTGAAAGAAACTAACGGCAAATTAATAGTTCAGTGGTCTCGGAGATTGCCTATAAAACTGCTATGAGCGTTTTTTACAAGCATCTTTTTGAGCTTTAGCTTTGCAAGTTTGGTGTGTAAATTTTGTTGTTTAAGTGTATCTTTACTTTGTCTTGTCAATCCAATCTCAAGAATTCATTATAATATACTAGGTGCACTTTTTATAAGGATTGTGACTGTTTCAAAAGCATGATTTATTGATTTCTCTAAGAAGAATTTAGGTTTCAGAAGAGCACAACAGAATTTGAAGAGTTAACAAAAAATATTCGGATTATACTCTCGTACTTTCTCATAAAAACTTTATTATGGAAGTAATTAATTTGAAAGAATGCTAATTTTTCTTTTAATCGCTTCCTTGGCGCCGCAACTTTTATCTACTTTGTTTGGATTACTTTTGGGCGAGCAGACCGCGGTAAGTTTTAATTTTTTAACATAAAAGTATCACCATTGTTTAGGAATTATTTTAATAAATGAAGAAAAGGATTTTACTACCTGCAAATTTTATGTGTTTAATGTTTATAAAACGATGAGTTTTGTATTGTTTCTACAAGACTTTGCCAGAGATAGTAGGCGACCACTCGCTTTCGTCATCTGAAAACCTTCTTATATCACCAAGTCAGGTACTGAAATAGAAAACAAACACGTAATTTGTATGTTGCTATTATTGCTCTCACTTTGTAGCAGTCTAGGTATCATTGTAGAGCATTTCTCAAAGTCAATTTACTTGCTGCAGTTCTCTAAGGGCTATAACCCGAATCGTTACAAGGGAAATGTGAGTTTATGAAATGAGTTTTTCGCGTTGTAAGCTTGAGAGTTTGCTTTTTTATTCGAACGAACCTTGCTATGAAATTCCTATAATGTCTAGAGATAAGACATTCATTTGCAGGTCTTTTAGGGTTCCGTACCCGAAGGGTGAAAACAGAACCCTTTTACTAAGCCTCCGCATTCCGTCCGTCCGTCTATCTCATGAACCGTATGAGGTAGACAGTTGAAATGTTTAGAGAATGTGTATTTATCTTGTCGCTGTCACAGCCAATAATGAAAATAAATAAATATCCCCTTTTAATATATAAATTAAAGGGGGTTTCCATACAAAAAACGTGTTTTTTAGCAAATTTTGCTCTTTGTTTATTTGTCAAGGCTGTATATCTCGAACCATACACACATGATTTTCTTTATAAATAAGTAACACTTCAACTGAAATAACAACAAATACTAAAAATATAATAAAATTGAAAATTTAAAGTGGTCTCCGAACAAGTGAAAACGTGATGTTCTTTGAAAAAGTTGCCTGATTTTTACGGTACGGAACACTTCGTGTGCGAGTCGACTCGCACTTGGCGGTTTATTTCTAATACTTTTACCTAGATAAAAAATAAATTATATTTAGCTTTTAGAATGGAAATTCTTTAAAAAAAACAATTTAAAAGTAACCTAATCAAGATTTATTCTCAATTTTACAAAATCATAACCTTCACGTGAACAAAAGTAGAGTAAAACACCATTTAGCAAATAAATCAAAGTACTCACGATTTAACACACACTGATCTGATAATCAACACCTCACCAATTTACAAATCGCGTCAGTAACAACCACTCTTGTCCGTTCGAAATTCCGCAGGTAAAATGAGGAGCGCACGTTCGGCGCGCGCTTTATAAACACTTAAGAGTGCCTTCGTCGGGATGCTTCCTAAATCGGCCTCCCTGGCTCCACATCGTCCTCGATGTATTTGTGGTTAGAGCAGCGGCATATCTCTGTCTCCTGTCCGAGGCTCTTCAATAACAGGGTCTGAAGGTGCTGTTGAGAGCCCTACTATAGGATCAGACTCATCGTCATGTTCGTCATCTGAAACATTAATGCACTTGAGGACATGGCATAGCAATAATCATGACACAGATCACATGCACACACACAAAATATCGTGCACAGAACATCATTACAAACAATCTACTGAGAGCTCTCATTCCTACATTCCCCATTACCACCCTGAAGAGTTTCAGTGTCTTCGTGGTGGCCACATCCGACGAGAAGAGACGAGATGACGGGCTCCGCACCGCATAGGCTTGAACCTGTGAACTCACCAAGCGACAGAAGGCGTCCCCTCTATCGCATGAGGACTACGCCCAACACGACAAAGCCGTAAGGACCACGCCTCCACACATGAGGAACTACGTCAAACATGGCTCCACGCCATGATGACCACGCCTGCACACAAATGAGGAACTACGCCAAACAAGACCACGCCTCAACAGCTGGATGTCCCCCATAAGTGCTATAGGTTGACTTAATAGTGAACTTGAGCGGCCATGTCATAATGTTTATAGTTACGTTAGTAAGGGGTATAACAAAAAGGCTAAAAACTAGAGATAACGTTACATGACTGCTCAAGTCACTACGTTCGCCAAAGGCCAAATAGACACTCACTTTCAAAGAACTCCGCACAGGACTCGGGACACCACTCTCCACTCCAGGGTACCATGTACTCAGCGGCTGCTTGAGTAGTTTTTCCATAGGATCCACCCATTAACTTCAGTTGGTAGCGACCACTCGGCAGGACCTTGATCACTCGATAGGGTCCTCTCATACCTGAGTCCAGCTTTCCACTCGACTGTGCGTATTTTATTACGAAAACCATGTCGTCTACCTGAAAAGTACGTGGAGGGTGTCTTCGCTGGTTAACACGGGAATCTTGACCAGCTTGATTTTTTGACAGGAGTTCGCTAGCTCGAGATCTGCATAATTCTCTCCAGCTTTCATGATTCTGAGTCATATCAATGGCAACATCACGGACCAGCGCTCTAATAACAGGCGTTGTAGCATCAGTACCGACGAGAAGCTTTAGGGCAGATGCTTGTGTCGTCTTCTGCTTGGTGATGTTCAAGACAAGTTGAAGCTTCCACAACTGATCAGACCAAACGGCATTTTTATTATTCACTTCAATTCTTATCATGTTTAAGACAGTGCGGACGTATCTCTCTACCTGTCCATTCGCGTTGTGCATTTCGGGTGTGATGTAGTGGATATCACAGCCGAGCTCGGTTATTAAGGCTGTAAACTCATTAGCCTCAAACATTCGTCCCCGATCAGTTACAAGTAGTTTTGGGGTACCAAATAGCGAGATCGCATTGGTAAAAGTGCGTTTTAGTTCACTAACATCCTGTCTATAAATGGGATACAATAAACAGTATTTTGTAAAAGCGTCAACCATCAGTAATACAAACTTATAACCATTGGATTCAGGCAATGGACCTAATGCATCCATGTGCAGTGTTTGAAATGGCAGACTAGGTTTCTCCCATGATACAAGGGGTTGATGAGGCGCTCTTGGAACACGTTTCATAGAAACACACACTAGGCAGTGCTTGGTATATTTAGCCACAAACTGGCGAAGCCCTGGGAACCAGAAATGTTTTAGGATTAGGTCTTGAGTCTTATCTGCACAGATGTGCTCGTGCTCATCATGGAATATTCTGAGTAGACTCAGTCGGTGCCCCTTGGGAATAAAACAAAGGAGCCTTGGTTCCTCGCCTACAGGTCTATAGCGGTAGTACAAGAGCTCATTTTGGACAACATATCGCTGCGGGTCAAGTTTACCGTCTTGGAGATTCTGCAAAAGCGTTTGAGTTTCTGTGTCTGCAGCTTGGGCAATCTGTGCCCAATTACGGGGCCTAGAGATTTGGTGCACTTCAGCTACCGGATTGCGGCTTAGGTAGTCGGCATGGGACATGAGGGTACCTTTTCGGTATTCAATGACAAAATCAAAATCTTGGAGGTAAATCCACCAGCGAGCGACACGTGGAAGTAGGTCCTTCTTCTTTTCCGTGGCTTTGAGAGCATTGCAGTCGGTAACAATTTTAAATTTTATTCCAACCAAATAATGTCGAAAGTGCTGCAAAGCTCTCACAACCGCCAGAGTTTCCAACTCATAAGAGTGGTACCTGCTTTCAGCGCCCTGGGTGGTTTTGCTAAAATAAGCAACCGCATGCTTCGTACCATCAGCCATTGTCTGCATAAGAATGGCGCCATAGCCAACGCTACTGGCATCAGTATGTACCTCCGTAGGTAATGAAGGGTCAAAGATAATTAAAACAGGCGAACTGGTGAGGGTCGTGATTATTTCCTGCTTAACCCTTTCCTGTTCGGGACCCCAATGAAAAGCTACGTTTTTCTTTGTAAGACGAGATATGCAGGTGGTTTTGGCTGAATAATCGCGAATGTACCGCCTGAAGTATCCCGCTAAACCCAAAAATTGTCTGACCTGCCTGACATTAGTAGGTGATGAAGCATTAACTAGAGCCTCGATTTTATGTGAACTCGGCCTAACCTTACCCTGACTTATAACTCGTCCCAGGTATTCGACTTCTGTGGTTAAAAATGAACATTTTCGGTGGTTTATCGAAAAACCCGCCTGAGTTAACGTTGTCAGAACGTCCCGCAGTAGCTTCAGGCCTTCATCTTTTGTGTTACTCATGATCAGCACATCATCAACATACACTAAAACGTTCCCCTCCTCAATATGGTGTCGTAGTGTCTCGTTTATGATGCGCTGATACACAATAGGCGAATTAGTAAGGCCATACGGGACTTTCAAAAATTCGAAGTGGCCCTCGGGGGTCACAAAGGCGCTTTTAGGAATGGACTCTTCATCAATTGGAATCTGGTGGAAGCCAGTAGCCATATCAAGGCTGGAAAAATATTTAAAGTTTCCTAGCCTATCGATGTGATCTTCTATAAGAGGTAGTGGGTATCGGTCTCTGCGAGTTATTCGATTCAGTGCGCGGTAATCTACACACATTCTATCACTACCGTTTTTTTTTTTGACCAAGATGATTGGGCTAGCATACTCGGAATTGGAGTCGCGAATAATCCCATTACTCTTTAAATCGTTTATAATGTGACGTACCTTGAGTTTTTCCGAGTGTGAAAGCCTATACGGTCGGTATGCGATAGGGGTGTCACTTGTTAAATCAATATGCATCTTACCAGTTGTAACGGTAGTCGAAGCAGTGCCCGATATGAAAAAGTCCGTAAACTCTTCGATCACGGTCATAAGTGACTCACGTTCCGTTCCCTGAAGGGGCGTGTTAATTTCAACCTTTGATTGAGACGTGACAGTGTGAACAGACTTTTCCATCGATCGGGTCAGGTATTGCCTATCTTTTGTTCGTACATAGGTTATGCCTTCACGATTGAGAATATCAGTGCCTATTATAATACGGGCGGTCATACTTGATGCAGGGACTACTACAAAATCTGCTTCAAAAGAGATGCCATCAAGCTCAATCGTTAATGTTACGAAAGAGTCTGCTTTGACTAATGTGTCACTTATTCCCTTTAAAGAACAGTGTAAGGGTTTTCTTTCACATGAAAAATACTTCAATACGTCCATCGATACCAAAGAAACGTTCAACGCACCACTGTCAATAAGTACGTCGAGAGGAATACCCTGAACAACCGCAGAAGTCAGGTCCTTGTTTCGCGAACCATGGGAAAGAGATATCTCGCCACACAAGTTTACTTTACGTGCATTTCGTGACTCAGAGCGTTCTTTAGCAAAACAAGAAGCCTCGGTGTGCCCTACCTTTTTGCAAAAAGAACAGGTTGGCTTACTACCACTCGGACCACTTGTCTCAGATTTAGGGGGTTTCGGATCACTAGATGGGGTTTCTTGTTTTGCCTTTTTAAAACAGTACATTGCTTTGTGCCCGACCTGACCGCAATTAAAACACTTGGGCTTAATAGTGTTGTTACTGGTGTTTCCTTGACGTTTTGGCGCTTCTTTATGTTTACCCTTATCTTGCCCAACACCCTCTGGCTTGATGTAAATAGACAAAAACGACACTAAGTCCTCACAAGTAAGGTTAGCATTGGCCGCCGTCGCCCTAACCTGTGGGTCCATGATACCGCGAATTACAATCAGAACCCTAAGTTCATCGCTCAGCCCCTTTACTATTTTTAAACGTAACAGGGTTCGCCTAGCATATTCCGCATAGGTGCTATACGTGTCGGATGTCGACTGCATAGTGTCGTAAAGAATTTTCGCATAGTCGAGATTCCGTGGACACAAAGGCCTAAACTCCCGACAAAAGTTTGACCACGTACGGTCAGTAGTTACCCATTCATTTAACCAAATACGCGCATCGCCCTTAAGACAGCCCGACACGCGAGACAAACACTCGGAATCGCCCCAGTTATTAGCCAACCTAGCCCTATCGACTTCTTTGCACCACGCATCTATGTCCTGAATAGTTGGATCAAAATTCGAGACGAAATACTGCTGCCTACCGGTGAACTGCAATGACCTGATAGCTTCGGCAAGTACTCGCGCCGATTCGGACACTGGTTCGGGCTCCGCCGACTCATGGTTATTTGAGGCAGTCGCGGAACCTGAAGCATCAACCGGACCGGCGGCGGCCGTATCAGGCTCCTCCACAGACTTTTCACTTCCACCCGCATTTATAGGATGAGTAGGGGGTGCAGGTGAGTGCGAGTTCGTGGGGAGACTGTTTTTTTCTATCTCAATATCGCGTGGACCATCGATACGTTCCCTATTCTCGAGAGCCTCTAATCGCGTTAGAATTGTCCCTAACGTATTTTGAAGAAGTACGTTCGGACCACGCGGACTTCGAGTCCTTGAGTGCGAACGAATACGCGAACGGGATCTTGCATGCGAACGAAGCCTAGTGCTACGCGAACGAGACCTACAGCGAGTTCGCGGCCTGCGACGAGAAGAGGACCTATCTCGTGATCGAGAACGGTACCGCGACCTATCCCCGACGTTGTACCGACGCGACCTATTGCGTGAGCTATGCTGATTATCAGACATAGCAATCTACTCTCAAAAATAAAGAGTCTACCCAATAAAAACGGTGTTTTAATCTACCCTTTACTTTGTTCAACAAAGAAATGATTTTACACAAACATATAAGTCAGAACAGCTTCCTGGCCTGATGGGCTGTTGGAAACGTATCCCACTTCTGAATTTAGCTTTTAGAATGGAAATTCTTTAAAAAAAACAATTTAAAAGTAACCTAATCAAGATTTATTCTCAATTTTACAAAATCATAACCTTCACGTGAACAAAAGTAGAGTAAAACACCATTTAGCAAATAAATCAAAGTACTCACGATTTAACACACACTGATCTGATAATCAACACCTCACCAATTTACAAATCGCGTCAGTAACAACCACTCTTGTCCGTTCGAAATTCCGCAGGTAAAATGAGGAGCGCACGTTCGGCGCGCGCTTTATAAACACTTAAGAGTGCCTTCGTCGGGATGCTTCCTAAATTTATTTAGATTTGTACAATTGCTAAAAAGAAACGAGCTTATACCAAACACACAAGCAAATAATCACCTTATATGTGTTTTAGCTGATGACGGGAAAATTATTTAGGAAAGGAGTCAAGAAATCATGTAGGCTTATAGGCTCTGTAACTGCTTTGTAACTTACCACGGCATCATACTTAGCTCTGATATTTACCGAAAACCACACATTCCCTATCCATCACAAACTCATAGGATCCGAAACAGAATCGTAAATGTAGGAACACGATCGCCGCATTCGTGACTACCCAATGTAGATCAAATATGAAGCAAATTGGTTCGGGGAACACTCGACAGACCCTGTATAAGTACACAGAGCTAGGAAAATATCAAATGCTAGAAGTCTGATTTCGTGGTCTCCCTAAGGTAGGTATAAATCGAAGAAGATTATGTTAAGTAATGTCACAGAATAACTATATAACTAAGTTATTATGTGTTAAGATAATCACAATCGCACCGATAAATTTTGGTCATATTATCTGTTTTAAAATTTACGAAATTGTTGTTAAATCGTGCAATTATGCATCTAAGTACAAAA
The DNA here is from genome assembly GCA_963662085.1 of Eupithecia inturbata. Classification (NCBI taxonomy): domain Eukaryota; kingdom Metazoa; phylum Arthropoda; class Insecta; order Lepidoptera; family Geometridae; genus Eupithecia; species Eupithecia inturbata. Next base: position 6,503,243 of record OY759186.1, on the reverse strand, counting down.
GTATTTACTTACGTAGGTACGTACGTGTAATATTATCTATACATACGCATTATGAATCCTGTAAAAAGTTCACGTCCAAAATTACTGAAGAGGTTTGACGAAAGATTCGCTCATAATTGGATGTTATTTAAAAACAACCATAACATTTTCTGTGGCCTCTCACAACAGTGTTGCAAATAAACGTAATTTGGAGCGTTGGACCAGAAATGATTATAAATACCTAGTTCCTACTTCCATGCAAGTTAGACATCTATGTTGGAAACCCAGCTTCGTAACTCATTGGTTTTGGAAAAAGTGCAAAGAGAGTACGCCATTCCACCATGAAATTACGAGAAAGCTACGGTACGTAAACAAAGGAGGTTTTAGCTTCTGCGTTTGTTGTTCCGTATTGTACCTAACGAACCTAAACATTGCATGCTGTTTAGGTACAACCTAGACACGAATATTTTGTAGAACCTGTTCAAAATGCCATTGAAAACGTTTTAGTAGCTCTGCCTACTCAATGAAATGATATAGTTAAGGACTTTAAACTCATTGGCTCTATAATGGGTCTGGATAATGTTTTTTGTTTGGTGTTTTTTTGTTCGCGGAGAAAGGAAGCTTGCCTTCCAAACCAACTTTAGAAATTTTAAGTAGACGTAAGGTTCTGCAGAATATCGTTAAGCTATGGAGCCTTAAACTGTACGAGACGGCGTAAACTTAACTAAAAAACACTGAACTATTCAAAAAAAATCTGTGAGCTATTCAATGTAGAAGACTTTTATTTATTTGTGGTCAACAACGAAATAGTCGAACATTCGATTTCGGTGAACAGTACGCGCATGCATGACATCATAGAGGGTCAATACTGTGGTCACGCTCCGCTGGACCATTATGGAGCAAATATTATGGATGACGTGACGAAAACGGATAGAAGATAGATAATATATCGGATTTTCATCTCAAAAAGCTTTTTAGGGTTCCGTACCCGAAGGGTGAAAACGGAACCCTATTACTAAGCCTCCGCTGTCCGTCCGTCCGTCCGTCCATCCGTCCGTCCGACCGTCCGTCACAGGGCTCTATTTCATGAACCGTAAGAGGTAAACAGTTGATATTTTCAGAGAACAAGAATGTGTATTTCTCTTGCCGCTAGAGTAACAAATAATAAAAATAAAATAAATATCAAAATTAAACGGGCATACAAAAAACGTGATATTTTTGCCGTTTATGCTCATAATTCGTAAAGGCTGTATCTCTTGAACTACAATAGGTAGACACATGAAACATTATATAAATAAGTAACATTTCAACTGTATTAACAACAAATACTAAAAATATATGAAATTGAAAATATATAGGGGTCTCCGAACAAGAGAACATTTGATGTTCTTTGAAAAAGTTGCCTGATTTTTACGGTACGGAACACTTCGTGTGCGAGTCGACTCGCACTTGGCGGTTTATTTGTGTTGATCACGGAATAGAAATTCAATTCCGGGGTGTTTATGCGTTAGGTATCTCCGTGACGTTATTTGTAGCGAAAGTTGAAAAGCACGATTCCAGGAAAATGTGAGAGTGCAGGTTGTTTTGGCGCTTTAAATAATAAATAATTAGGTCATCCTTCATAGACAAACCTTTAGTATAGTGACCCAGCTTGTGTGATTGTGTGGTATTGATGATAAGGCAAATCTATAATCTAGAGAGATTTTGAAATTGGAAACATCGATTCTCATCCCCATGCTATTTTCAGTTCCCTCTAAATTGCGCTTCTTCTCCATTAAAACTTCGGAACTGCCTTCAAACTAAATTGTGAACGCTTGAGAGAGTACCAAGCAACAATGACAAGGACGGCTAAACCAGCCAAACTGATCAGATTGTCTCCGATATTTTTTTTATAGTAGGTACCTAAGTTAGTTCAGTCATCTCCATATGTGGAGCATTATGTGGTTGAATAGGTGTAGTGTCGATGGGGTACAAAGCTTGATAAAATATGGTGAACATACCATCGACACTATGATGCCCCACCCAAATCTCATTTCGATGCTTTGCCTTTGGTCTTATATTGATGAGAAAGTTTCAAACAAACTGAAAAGGGGGTGCTTTTTACAAGGGGCAGCCAAATTAAAGTGCATAGACCGTGTTTTATTTTGACGTGACATCCCATTGACAACCTAGCTCCTCTGCGTTAAAATTTCACGCCATCTATTAGTTCTGAGGAAATTGAGTAGGGTTTTCTTTCTCTTTAGGCTTTCGTTTGGGTACGAAACCCTGGTCTCGCTCTGTCCTTTTTTCCCTCTTGAATATCTCAGTAACTACCGAAGCTATTTGCTTGAAATTTGAAACAAAATAAATATCGTGCGTCCACTTGCAAGGCTTTAGCGGCATGTGTGCCAGGCCTTAACACCGCCCCAAGTTCAAAGGTAAGCCCCTTCGCGTGTTTGTAAGAATCTATAAATTACAATAGGTCTCAGCAATCCATTCAATATTTCTCATGACAACTGTACCTCTCCGTCAGCAAACTCGTTATTGGCTACCCTTCTTTCCCTTTATTACTTAGGTAAGTAGATTCTTACGTTTTCTACGCCAGCAATTTTTTTCGGACATTTCTTGTAAAATGTAGAATAATGTCCATTTGAATTACCTACGGGTTTCAGCACTCAAGTTCTTAAGTCACTAACTTTTCCTTCGCTGAGTCTCTTTGCTGCAAGTAGCTAGGTAAAAGCAGCTTTGCAGATTAAGTAAAAATACTTCAAGTAAAAAGTAAATTCCTACATAATTATGTAAGTATTAAAATTTTATAAAGATGTAGCTAGGAATAGCCGACCTATAGGTGTACAATAGAGTACTTAGTCCCAGATAATTTTAATATGTAGGTAGTAAAAAAGTGTAAGGTAGGTACGTACTTAGACCATTGAGATAAAAGACTCCATAATCTAGCCTACTGGGGCGGAAGGTAAGTAAACTTTGACTAGGCTCTATTTGGCACACTTTCAAACTTCCCCCGTCGACGTTTCCTGTCTATTTTGCCATTTTTTGTTCGATTTGAACAGGGAGGTTCTACACTCTACGTGTGTGTGTGTTCCACTTCCACTTGAAATAATGTTCTTTCTGAGATAAACTTCGATTAAAATTCACTTAATAGGTACTTATCCAAATTTCTGTCAGCTGTATTAGTTATATCATAAAATACCTCTGATCTCGCTCTAAACTATTGTGCTCCTCAGACGAGACTCAAATTTTAAATAGATGTTTTTAATCTTGCACGATTGAACACATTATTATGATATAAATAAACTTGATTTCTGTTCTGATCAATTCAGTTCTTAGAGGCTACCAAATCTTATCTTTCTAGTTGCTACAGAATAAATAAAAACATATAACGTTTTAAGAGCGATACAGAAACCCATATAACCATCGATCTAAGTAAAAAAGGGGAGATGAGGTACTAGCTTCTCGAAAGTGGAAGGCTTAAATTAGGTGCAATTAGGTCCACCCACCTCAATCATAGTCGGACCATCGCTGCAGCGTTCTTAATACGCGTGCTTGCTACGACGTACTTTAGTGTGATTTATTGACTAAAAGATCAATGCCCTCATATTTGTTCATTATAATTATCGCACAAGATTAGAAATGTAACTGTGGTTTGCGTGTAGTTGTAACACAGGCTAGTTGTTGAGTAAGCGCTGGGAGAACGTATGGTACGTTCTACAGATTTTACTTAGATCTATTTATATAACATATAACATGGGTTAGGTACTACCTACACCTTTCACAAAACAGAAATGAAAATGCCACTTATGACTTACTCCCATGAATCACTTTTCGCTTAGCAGTCAAATTATTTGAACAGCTAAACTTAGATACCAAAGTGCCTATTTAGTTAAGCGTAGGTGAGAAACTTGGATCTCGCATAAAAGGTCGTATTCCACAGTAATGTTTATATAAATCGCGCTTACCTGCCTCGGTATTCTAGGTGTTTTGAATACGAGGCCAAATTGACTCCATTAAAAGTTTTGAAAGCGCTCGTAGCTTAGATAATTTACTGAGAGAGTTATGCCATCCCATATAGCTGGATAGGTAACCTCCTTGAACTATGGATATTTTCACATCGAGTAAAAGCGGGCAGTAAGATAAATTAAATTACATATAAATTTGCGATTAGGTAAGAGTTTTACTCCTAAGATTCAGTGCCGGTGAGGTTCCTGGATTGGTTGGTATTTTTTTTTCTTTCATCATAGTTCATCTATCTACACCCAATTGTATTTACATAGCTATTTGAAGTTTGTTTGAAAGGCTGTACAGTTCGATGATGTTTTTATGTTATTAGCTGCGCCCCGCGATGTTACCAGCGTTGATAAACGGTATTTGAATTATTTAATCATCCCACAGGAACCAAAATTAGCCTATATTTTCTTTATCCAGTATATAAGCTATCCTGGTACAATATTTCATCCAAATCCGTTCAGCCGTTTGAGCGTTAAGGATCCGCAAACATACACACAAACACACACGTACAAACTTTCGCCTTTATATTAGTGTGAAGTGATGTGGTCGATAGTGTGACATTAATTAGTGTAATTGATTGAAAATGAAAACACTCTGTACCTAATTTTGAAAAAGTCGGCAAAAATATAAAATTAGATAAGATGTTGAAAAAAGTCGGCTAAGTTCTAAATAATATTGGTTCTAACTTTCAAATTCCAGTATTTGTAGAAGGTCGGCTAAATGCGAAGTAACAATATAAAAATCAAAAAGTCGGCAAAACTGTAACTAAAAGTAGAAAAATCTAAATAGTCGGCATAGAACGAATGTCGGCAAGCGCCGATCAGACCATTTTTGGAGGATATACCATAGGTTCTCCAAAAATACTCCTATAGCTTTTTCATTCACCGCGTATGACGTGGAAACGCCTTCTATGCAAATCGAGTCATACCTACAAACTCCAACAAACCTGAAAACTAATGAATTTATGTTTTGTTTATCTTTTCAGCATTCACTTAACAGAGTCGGGATTTAACTAATGGTTTAACTTTGGTTGGGGATTATAAATGAACATACGGGTACCTGAGTAGCAATGGTAAACCTACCTATCTATTACTTAACTTCGCAAATACAATTTTAGTCATCTTTGCCCACCAAAGGTAATAAACTCAAAGAAATTGATAGAATTATAATTACTTAGGTACATACATGGGTGGGTACCAGTACCAACTTTGGTAGGTAGTGAACACAATGTATGAACGAAGCTTACTTAATACTCAATACTATTTATTGTTGTCATCACATTGCATTGGCTTAATTGGCAGGTAATCTATATTAATATTATAAATTCGAAAGTAACTCTGTCTGTCTTATGTCTGTCTGTCTGTCTGTTACCTTTTCACACCTAAACGACTGAACGGATCTCAATGAAATTTGGCAGGGAGGTAAATGGTATCACGGGGACGGACATAAGCTATCTAAAAAGCGCGTGCAAAAACGTGTGCAGCTAGTTATCTATAAGTAAGTTTCACAATCTGAACCCTGTTGGGCGTATCAACAAGTGGAAGGCAGGCCGAGGTTGTTTTTGGTAAAATATGTACGTAGGTACTTAGTACCTTAGACTAAGGTACTAAGAACCTAAATAGTAAATAGTGAGTAGTACTACTCCCTAAGGTCCTTAGTGAGTAGTACCAAAATTAAAAAGTGGGCAAAGAAAAATAGTTCATGATTTTAATAGGACTAAGACAACACGTACTAGGTACAACAAAAATAAAGTTATGTAGGTATGCAAATTAAGTAAAAAAAAAGTTAAGTAGAAAAATTACATTGTTGTTAAATAATTTATTGAAATTCAATATGTACCCGCTTGTGTAGCAATAAGTGGCTACTGTCACATAATGCCATGTAAGCTTCGTAAGCCCCGTAGCACTTGAAGCGACTGTTCGCATCGCAGCAACACGGGCAGCGGCGAAGGCGCGCGCGGACATAGCTTCCTAGCTACGACGTAGCATTTTGTAGCAGTGTCTTAGCCACACAACATAGCACTTGTAGCGACTGTTGGTAGCTACGACGACGCGGACGTGGAATTTTTAGGTAGCATTGTCGTAGCCACACATCATAGCGACTGTTGGTAGCTACGACGACGTGGTTTTGTAGCACTCTGTCACGCCGTTGCTACAAATCGTAGCACTTGTAGAGACGGTTCGTAATTACGGCGTAGCATTTATGTAGCAGTGACGTAGCTACAGATCGTAGCATACGTAGTGAGTGACTGTTCGTGGCTACGGCGTAGCATATTAAAGCAGTATCGTATCGTAGCTACAGATAGATCGAAGATTATACATTTTTTACCCTTTATTAGCGTAACCGTTTATTGCAGAAACGGCAGGCGTTACATATTTTATTGTAACAATGCAATAATATGAATTAGAGTCCTAGCATAATTTTATAGTGATTATATACGTAAGTACTTAACTATTTACGTTTCTATACTAGGTAGGTATAGTTATAAAGAAATGTAAAAAATAGATTTTTCAAGTTGGAGCAACGAATGTCCTATAAACAAATTACCAGATTATTCATGGCTTGTTGTACCTAACGCCACCACACCATGTTTCAAAGGCGCCATCTACTCCAAATTACATGAAAGCTGTAAAGCTTTCATGTAACATTATCACAGAACTGCCCAACAATTATCAATTTGTCACTTATCTTTTCTCATTAAAGAGTTTCTCTCCTTCTTTTATTTTTGGCTCTGCATCATGGTTCTGCCAATGTCATTTAGAACGACTTTACTTGACTTTGGACGAAGGAAAGCTGTTAATAGCAAATAAGTCGGAATTTACTTTCTACGCATGATCGTCACTGCCACTAATCTGCCCATAGATAAATAATTTATCTATGAGCAGATTAGTGGCAGTGGCTTAACTAAAAATCCTGGTCGGTTTCTTCATTGACTAATAAACTTCTTCAACTTCAACTTTTATCAGATGGCTTCTACGACTGGATTGTTTGGCGAAATTTCGACAACCTAGTCGCAAAGTAAGAAGAAGAAGAAGAAGAATAAGACTGGATTGTCGCAATTCTGCCAATGTCCGTTGATATAAGAATTCAACTTCTTTATTTTTGGCGTCGCTTGCTTTTCGTTACGACTCTGCCAGTGTCAGTAAGGAGTGTCATAAACTTCAAAAATAATATGATCGGTGTAATGTGATCGATAAAGTGAAAGCAGAGAAAAATTTAAATTTTGCCTCAAATTGATTTATTTTATGTTGTGTTGTCTAATTAGATTAAAGACAACACAACATAAAATAAATCAATTTCAACATGAAAAGCTTAAATACTTAGTACACTATGCAGATCTAATTGCCATTGCTCGGCCAGATGATAATGACTTTAGTGAGTAATTTGACTTTGACAATAAAGAAGCTTCTTAACAGACGACACTGCAAGTGAATTAGTAGGGAGCCAGAGCTCGGAATGAAAAATCTAAAATTCGTACAATTTTGAAGGTAGGAAAATAGGTTTAATAATTATTACCTAACGAGTGTAGTAATAACCACACTGCAATTAAGTCGCTATAAACAGAAAACGAAAAATAGGAGGCATGGTCTTGGATAGGTAATTTGGTGTTTTCTGAAAATATTAGGTTGCACCCACGGCTTCGCTTTCCTTTTTTGGATCAATAGTAGCCTATATATTATTCCAGGTCTAGAACCTCATCAATGTAAAATTTTAGGTGAATCTATTTACTTAGTAGCTTTGGTGTAAAGAAGTACCTTTAGACAACGTCTAAACATTCTCATGTATGTCTATTATTAATGTGACTAATGCTCATTCGGCCACTTTCACTAATATTATATTTATTAAATATTGCTTAGTTAGCTACATCGCCACGCCGCCGCTGCCACGTCGCGTCGCGTCGTCCGCTTTGCCAGATTAAGTGTTATGGAAATTCCATTATACTGGGTGCATTGAATGAAGTAGGTACCCATAGGTACTGTACATAATGATGAACCACCAATAAATAAATAAATAGGTACCTAAGTATCTTGTCAATAGGTGAACAACAATTTCTTGCTATGGTACCTAAGACTCTGCGTTTGGTTTGACACATTTCTGGCAGTGTCTATTTCAAGGTAATATCGTCAGTTTTTATGGGCTAGCGTCATAACTATCTCTAACAATGTTATAATAAAATTATGAAAAACGTAAAGTACCGTAATTTATTAATGCGTACTGTACAATCTGCGCTAGTTAGGTCTGGCAACACCAACCAGAAAAAACAAGCTGGCAAACAAAAGAGAAAAGAGAGAGAACAAAACCACTACGGGCCACTACGGGGCCGGCTGTAAAGCTGACGGAGTCAGTTCAGAAACGCTATAAACCTACATAATTTGCTTGAGTTACATTGATTGAGTATTTTATTATACAAAATGTCCTACGGCAACGTGCATCGTTTTCTCCTACGCTCAGTTGTTTCTCGCGGTGTGATTACTATGCCTGAAGCTCTCAGAGCTCTTACTCAGTTTTCCGGTGGTAAGTTGTTTGATCTATGATTCAGACTAAATGCTTGTGCACCTATTTGTATCCCGTCCAGTTTGAATACGATTCAAATTCATGTAAAACATAACATTAGACCATTCCCAAGCTTACCACATCACATAAAATTAAGTCCATGCTACTTCAGTACCAGGTTATCCCTTTTTTCAGAAGGCGAGCAAGAATCTATTCAAGATCTGATAAAAGATATCAATGATACAATCAGACCGTACCAGCAATCAATAAAACTGACCACTGACGAACTGACCAATGAAGAAATCCTGGTATTCCTATCGCTTGGTTATGATGATGCTACAAAGGCACAGAATTTATTCACTGCAAATGAGCTTGAGTTCTTCAGGCTGCTAATTGAACAGATAATGACTACTGAGTCCCGACAGCTGACCAGTATTAGTGCAATAAACATTGTTGGTGGTATGAAATCGACATTCACTAAGACTGACGCAGAAGTAAGTAAAACTTGTAACTTTACTTGGGCGTACCTTTTGGGCCGCTGTAGGTTTAAATGTTCCCATGGTTCGGGGAAAATGGCGAGAGAGGGGTCACCTGAGAGGTTTTAGTGGGTATTACGTCCTTATCAGGATGTCGAGTCCCACTTAATTCTGGTCCCCCCAGCCAGTCAAAATTATCAGCAAACAAATTTCCTCGGATGAGAAAAAAAAAGGCTGTACCTTTATCATGAAATCAGTGGGAGTTCAGCAGTGGTTGCATGACTTGACTGATAATAAAGAATTGAAATGGTAAATTTAGGTAGGTACTTGCTTACATAGAACTTTCACTTAACACACAGCACCATCTAATGATTCTGAGGAGATAAAACCATCTCCTCAGAATCATTAGATGGTGCTGTTTGTTTTATAGGTTAATAGTTCTTTGTTAGGGTTCCATCCTCGAAGGGTGAAAACGGAACCCTATTACTAAGCCTCCGTCTGTCCGTCTGTCGCGGGGAGCTACCTCATGAACCGTAAGATGTAGACGGTTGAAATTTTCAGAGAATGTGTATTTCTCTTGCTGCTGTAACAAAAAATATTAAAAATAAAATAAATATCCAAACTTAAGAGGGCTTCCATACAAAAAACGTGATTTTATTGCCTGTATTTGCTCTTCGTTTGTCAAGGCTGTATCTCTTGAACCACAATAGAAAGCCACATGAAACTTTCTATAAATAAGTAACACGTCAATTGTAACAACCACAAATATACTAAAAATATAATAAAGTTGAAAAATTAAAGGTGACTCCAAACAAGTGAAAGTTTGATGTTCTTTGAAAAAGTTGCCTGATTATTACGGTATGGAACCCTTCGTGTGCGAGGCGACTCGCTTTTGGCGGTTTATTTATAACAAAAATGGTACATGTTAGGTTGATAAACCTAAGACCCACTTAGTTATACCTATGCAAAACAATTCTATAAATTGTAGCATCAAATCCATACAAATATTATTAATTCGAAAGCATCTCTGTCTGTCTGTTACCTTTTCAAGCCTAAATGGCTTAATGTAATTAGGCAGGGCAAAGTAAATGGTATCCCGGGGAGTGGACATAGACTACTTAAAAAGTGCGTGCGAAGCCGCGGGCAGCAGCTAGTACACAATAAAAATATATCTTTATGATAAATAACAAGTATTACTATTAATAAAATAATGCAATACAATTTATAATTAGTATCATTTTGAGCCTATGAACTTGTTATAGCTGTAGAAAAGTTTGCTTGATATGATAATGATAAGCCAGCTTTTTAGGCGGTTCAACAAAAGAGGTGTTATACCATTGTTGCCCTATTCTCTGTATGACTCTTTTTGTAACCTTATCTCAATAACCCAATAATTTACTTTGCTGTATATAAACCATAATTTGATAATTCCAGAAACTTCTAAAAACCTTGTGCAGGATGAAGTATTTGGATAAAGAGAACAATAACTACGCTCTTGGGGTGAGAACAATCCATGAGTTTGAGAGCTACCTTCGTCAGAACATGCCGGACGCCATTGAAGAGTGCCATTTGTGCAAAAACATTGTGTTCAGGGTAAATATATGTATCTACTTACTTCGTCCTTCCACCTGTGTCTGGGTCGGCCGGCTGGTCATCGTCCAACTGTCGCTCAAATTTAAGCTTTTTAAGAGCGTTTACGCCTAGCGCGTGATGTGTATGGGACTGACTTGAAATGATTTGCGCGCAGCGTTTTAAAGTAGTTGTAAAATATTTACAGTAAAATAATAACAACAAATTAATTACAATTTTAAATGTATGATTTTAAAGAAGATGCTCTTCTTTATTGGTAAGCTATTGTTATATTAAATTAAATAATGTATATCGGTGAAAAAATCATTTTAAATTCGTAATAATTCACATTCTTTGAATTTGAATTTCTCGTAGTCAGATACCAAAACCAAAAATCTTTTTAACTAACTATTTTTCCAAGGATCTTATTGATTGATTATTATTTTTTGTTCATTAGATATATCAGTATTTTCATTATATTAATCTTCGAAACTGAGGCTAAAAGGGAAATTTAGAAAACCTCTAACAAGTTATCTTGATAGAACGCGTACATACTATATTAATTGAAATATTTTCTAAACTAACTATTTGGAAACAAAATTTTCTAAAATTAATATTAATTAACATTAGTGTAAGATAAGTGGTTCATGTTATTAACGGGTTTGAAAAGTATTGTTTTCGAGCCAAACTGCGCATGGAAGGCGTAAACGCTCTTAAGATGAAATTGGTACTTCCATGAACAGTCATTACATCATATGTTATGTTATTACATCATATATAGTTTATGGTTTACCATCAGTGGTAAATTTTCTCATAGTTATCATACATACTTTACACAAGAACAAACTGAGATTAGGTAATAGGGCCTGTGTTGGTTGCGGTGTAAAAGAGACCCCTTCACAACTGTGGCTTTCTTCTGTGTATTTTCAACATCTCCGCCTGCCTGCCAAGCGAGGTGATGATGGCAAAACCCTCTCGTTTGGAGGAGATATTTACAGCAGTGGAGTGGATGTATTCGTGCTGATTAGTTAGGTAAAAAAAATAAACAATTCAGTTTGCAAAATTATTCAGACTGTGTGTTATTCTCCCATATTCATGTTGTTTGTTCCTTATCTGTTAGGTACACCAGTACAGTACCTACTCAACCTAAACTTAATCAAACAATCACACTAATATTATACCTAAATGTGAAAGTTGTAGACTTGAATTAACTTTAAAAAATAACATAAAGGCTAATTTCTATCCCGTAAAAATGCGTGCGAAGCCGCCGGGAGAAGCTAGTATTGTAATAAAATGTATAAGTAATATAATACATAATAATAAGTTTTAATTACTTTTAGCAAATTTTTGATTATCATTTTCAGGGCTACAACTGCCCAGCCTGTGCAAAGGCCATTCACACAAGATGCCTGAACCGCTATGTGGAGAAAGTAGAGAAATGGCCCTGCTGTAAGACCGATTATAGTGCTGATCAGATTGAACAGATGAATGCTGACAGGTAATTTAATACCAAATTGATATAAAGTAGTAGAATTAGTAAACTGAAGTGGCAGTGGCGCATGTGTCTTAAGTTACGTATACACAACGACATCAGACACCAGACACTCTGTGTATACATCGAATGTCTGCGTGTGTACACTGCCGCGACACTTAGTTGCAGGTGTAGGGAGTCCCTACACTTGCAACTAAGTGTCGCGGCACCGTCCCTACTAGGGACGGTGTCGCACTATCTAGTGTCGGTGTCGCCGCCGTGGAGACAGGACGTGCGCGCTTTCCGACACAAGTGTCGCTTATTTCGAATGTGAGCGAAATTCTAGCTAGAGTAATGACGTCACGCGCGTGGTCTCCGGATGAAATAAAATGTTTGATTTTATATTATGAATCGCTGCCAGAACTGTGGCAAATAACAAACCCCGACTATAAAAATCGAGTTAAAAAAACCGCAGCTGTAGAAAAATTGGCCGATCAGTTTGATACTTCTGCAACGGAAATCAATAGGAAATTGCATAATTTACGAACACAATTTAACAATGAACTAAGAAAAATAAAAAAAAAAGAATAAATAAATAAATAAATAATGCTGGACAATCTACACAGAAGAGTGGACAAAGCGCAGACGAATATTATACAAGCACCTGGGAGTTCTTCACCAGCACGTCGATTCATGGCGATGGAATGTACCACACTGAATTGCAGTCTGTGTCAGATAGTTGATTCGTGGAGACGGCAAATACACTGGAACCGGTACACCTATGTCGACACAAAAAATTGCTTACCGTGTGGACGCAATCGACACTAGTGTCGACATTTCTGTCGAATGTCAGTGTCGTCGTGTATATTAAGCATTAGAATAAGCGCGCGGCGGCGGCGGCGTGACGTCGCAATGATGCACATCATGAAAAGTCGGTCGTCACTCGCGCGCGGTCAAGCTTATGAGTGTGAAAGAGAAGGTGATTGTTCTGCTTTTGCTACTTTTTATAAATACAGAGCGATGTTTTTTTTACGTCCGTCCGTTAAATAACTGCAATAACACATGAAATTTATCAAGCAATTCAATTTTAGTAGGGTTTAATCGGAATTTCCTAGTCATAAATGAATAGTTGTAGAATAAATGAGTCAGTGAAGAGAGAAGATTAAATTTGCGATTCTGATTAGAATTATTTGGTTCTTCTAAACCAATTTCTTAATCATTAATGAGTAAAAATAATAAGACCTACAAATCAAAACATAAGTAATTTCAATAGAGAAACATAAGTGATTACAATAAGGGACCCTGTGGGGGTTCCTTAGTTGTGTAGTTTTCTTGTAATAAACAATAATTCGATTTTTGCGCTTACGCCTTTCCAAGAAGGTATGCTATGTCCCGTTCCTATGGTCGCGGAATTCGATTCCTATCCTATACGTAGGTACTGTAACGTGCCCTCTTAATAAGAGGCTGATCTGTCAGTTATACTAGGTGTCATGGTTATTTTTACTTAGCCGAAATGATGTAACAAAGTCTCCCCTATTTTTTGGTAGTATCTTTAGGATATTTTTAGAAAGGAAAACCTTGCGACACACCAAGCCTAACCTTTAAACAATTTGGTAAACTTTGAATTAAGCATTTTGTGTTGTATATTTTTTGTACATTGAAGCTGGCACGGGGTCAATTTTGTCCATGCTTTGGGGTTTTAATCACAGTAGTGTCACGGGAAAATACGTACCGAGTTTATGGTCAATTTTAATGTTCAGACGTTCAGAATGTTCAAAGGTAAATAGCTATAAAGATTGTCAGTGTCACGGGCTACAAAAAAATCCTGTGCAGTAATGTTAGTCTACATTGGTGTCAATTCAGTAAAGGCGTACCAAAACAACATGACAACCGTAATATTAGTTTCATAGTCGGTCATGCCGCTCACGCAAAAGCTCAGCGCCAAAATGGCGAAATTGAAATGGAGTTCCGTGGATGCCACCCTTTTTATTTCGAGCAGAACGGTGACACTTTTAGGCCCGTATTATGAGAACTTGCTCAGTCATCGATCTATGCTTGAGTAACGCTTTTCTATGGAATAAACGTCACTCAAGCGTAGATTTATGACTGAGCAGGCTTTCATAATACGAGCCTTAGTCCTGTTAAATTAGTTTATTTTTGGCGACATCTGAATTGAGAACGTTGACATGCAGTTGTGTTGTGGAGATACCATCCTATGCCAGGCATACCATAATAACCATGCCATTACTCAGTTCCAGGCTATCTCAAACCCAGCGCATAGAGATGACGCAAAACCTAACGGAGGAGAACTCTGAAGGAGACGCCACTGCTATGGAGGCCACAGAAGATATCGACATGACCCAGCAGAGCAATGCAGACCTGCCTCAGTCACAACGGTCTTCGAGGAAGAGGAAACGCCAGTTTGACTAGATATGATGAGCGGTACAATTTCATTTTCTTTAAGTTTTTGATTCAACTTACTCCCTTCGTACACCGACGCGTTCGAGTGCGGCAGCGAAAAAACGAAAAAACTGTCCGTTTCTCATAAGCTGTGTCTCGCTCTAATTATAGCGACATTTGTATAGTGCTTTCTTATCTGTACTGTTTCAGACATAGCTGCAAAATTGTTGTTACATCGACGCAGGCGATTTGATAGTTGTGTATACAATACAAAATAAGGACACTCAATACAAATGTCGCTATAGTTAGAGCGAGACACAGGTTAATTCATTGCATTTCAATTCATTTACTCTCAAACTAAAACATTTGTGTCGGAATATTTACAATTAAAAAATAATACAATAAAATAATCACTAATATCTAAATATAAAAACTTAGTAAAATAAAATGTCACCACAAAAATACATTGATTCCTTAACACAGTTAATAAATTAAATCAGAAATAGAATGAAAATTATACAAAATACCTGCCTAACATTGATTAAAAGTATAGGTATCTTTTATTGCCTGGGCTAGATGTGTTTGATCTTTGTCGTTAAAATAATGGTCAATGGAGTAGTAACATTTTTCCAGTAAGAAATGCTTCAAATGCTTTCTAAACTTTACTGGACAGTATATAGTTTTAAAGACAACTGGAAGTCAATTGTAGTTCAACCTGATATCGAACCCAGTGCTTAACTACGTTTAGTCTTGCAAGAAAGTAATTTTTAATGTCTTTTCTCCTAGTTTTTTCCCTAATTAATCTATCTTCCATAGTTTCATATCTATCGAGATTTTTTACGAGATTAGTCAAGGTGACTAAGATGTATATACATGGACATAGACATGGTACGGTTAGGATACCTAACTTAACAAAATGTTCCTGACAAGAATCTGTTTGCTGTATACATCCATAGTTCTAATTGCTCTCTTTTGTATTATAAAAGCAGTATTTGTGTTGTAAGCATAGCTGTTGCCCCAAAACATGATACTATAGGAAAGCTTAGACTCTACCAGTGCAAAATAAACGAGCCTTAGTTGTGCTATTATTACTTAGTCTCTTAAACGTCTGATAGCGTAGCATGCGGAGCTAATGGAGCTTTTAATTGAGCTTAATTTCTTCCAATTTATGAGACTGGCAACATATATACCTAAAAACTTAACTACATGTCATGATTCAATGTTAATGTCATTGTGATTTTTCTATCATTATTCCTAGGTGTCGATTTAAATAGCATTACATGTGTCTTTTTAATATTTAAATTTAAATTATTAGTTGAAAACCACTCGTCAAAACTTCTAGCAACTATGTTTAACTTCCGTGTCAGTTCAACTAATGACTCATCTGCTTATGGCATTTGTGTCATCAGCAAATAAAACAGTTTTCCATGAATGAAATCAGGTCATTGCTAAACATAATAAAGATTATAGGGCCTAGAATAGATCCTTGGGGTACGCCTAGAGAATACAATCCCGGGATCCCAAATCTCGGGATCCCGGGATCCCGACCGTTTTCTGGCCTCGAAAATCCCGGGACTGTACTTGGCTAATCTCGGGATTTTCGGGATTGCCACAAACAAGTCTAGTTTGTATTCCGTAGTCCGTTGCGTCTTGAAAATAACCTTGCCTAGATTATTTTAATACATTACGACAAAAAGCAACTCGTACAATACGTAGGTACCCACTATTTACTACACAGGTACAGTCCTAATAATATGTTTGTCGTAGAACTTAGAAGGGACTTCCCCACTCGGAATACTTTAATACAATACTCTTAAGGTAATTCCCCAACGGACCAACAGGGGAATCACCCGATCATCTCATATCATAATATTGTTGCGGGTATTTCCCGTCGGGGATTCCCTGTACGAAAGTATAAATATGCAAATCAGGTTTTATTTTTTTCATTTATTGTTCTGTCAGTGACGGGTTACGTAGGCTACGCCATTAAAATTTAAAAGTCAATTATCTGAAATTAAGTATTTCAAATGGCGGGAGACTTTGTTAAACATAAAAAAGACAGTGATACGACGTCAGTGTGGAGTTATTATTTAGTTGCGAAGGACGGGAATAGTGCTAAATGTAAGCGATGCCCAGCCATCCTCAAGACTTTGGGTGGATCAACTAAGGGATTACATACACATTTGTTATCAAAACATAATATCAAGGTTATATCAGCTTCAACAAGTCAAGATTCTGAAAATCTGAACACAGCACCGCCGCCAGCCAAGCGAAAGTTAGATGATTATTTTACTAAAAGTGCCGACGATAGCCTGGATGATATCTTGGCAAGAATGATTGCATTAGATGGATTTCCATTCAGTGTATTCATAACCTCAGATGATTTGAGAAAATTGCTCTTAGCAAAATACACGGATTTACCAAAGTCAGCCGTCACTGTTCGAAAACGTGTTATGAATTACAGTGAAAAAATCAGAAAGCAAGTAACTGCAGAATTACAACATTTGAAAAGTGCAGGTGAAAGATTTAGTCTTTCTTTCGACGAGTGGACTTCAACTTCCAATAAACGATACATGGCGGTCAACGTTCATTCATATAAAAAATTTTGGAACTTAGGACTTGTTCCTATTTACGGAAGTATGACAGCTGAAAATTGTCTTCGTATATTGCAAGAGCGTCTAAGTAAATTTGACATTTCCCTAGAAACTGACATCGTGGCTATTGTAACCGATGGACCGAATGTTATGATAAAGGTGGGGCGGCTTGTTTGCACTGAACAACAACTGTGTCTCGCACATGGTATCAATTTGGCGGTCTGTGATGTGCTTTATGAAAAACATAATAATTTGCAAGATAGCCCTACCTCAGATGATAGTATAAATGAACCAGCTGTGAATGTTGATTATATGGACGACAGCGATGATGAACACCATTTAGAAGACTTAGACTGTACAGAATCAGGTTTAATCGTAATGTCACAAAATGATCTTGCGCCAGAACACGTACCAGAGTTAACACAATATGAAAATATTAATGAGCTGATAAAGAAAATCCGCAAAGTTGTAGTGTATTTCAAAAGATCTCCGTTGAAAAATGAAACAGTACTTCAAAAATATGTGAAAATTGAACATGGAAAAGAGCTGTCACTTCTTTTGGACTGTAAAACCAGGTGGAATAGTCTTTTAACAATGCTGGAGCGATTTTATCTTTTAAAAGCATGCATTCAAAAAGCTCTTATAGATCTCAATCATCCAATTCGTTTAGAAGATGTTGATTTTGAATTGGTAAATAAAATTGTTGATGTGCTGACCCCAATTAAATTGACAGTAGAAGCAATCTGTCGGCGAGATGCTAATTTATGCACAGCTGATGCCGCTCTGAAATTTCTTATAAAACAACTGTCTAGCAAAAACTAGAACTTGCCAAAAAAATTAAAACATCCTTAGTGGAACGTATAAAGCAACGACGAAGTGATGATTTAACTGGCGTGTTAAATTATTTACAAAATCCACGAATGGATGATGAAAATCAGTTATTATCGGATTTGGAATGGCACGACTTATTTCCAGTTCCGACACAGGCTTTAGTGAGGAAGCAAATAAAGAGTATTGTAAAAAGACTTAATAGTCGAGATAACACGGAAGAAGAAGCAAGGTCAGGATCACAAACAGATGATGAGCTAAGGTCAGAAACCTCCCAACCCCAATTGACATTAAAGGAAAAGTTACAGCTGGAAATTAACAAGAGTATGAAATCCCCAGATCCTGAAGTACAAGTACAAAATGAATTGGGGTTGGCAAATAGTATTAGACGTGAAATGAGCTTGTTCGAAAATGGAGGAGTTCGTGGATATCACTTAGAAACAGCATATAAGTATCTATTGTCTATTCCTCCAACCAGCGTAGAACCTGAACGAGCGTTTTCAGCTGCTGCTTATGTTGGCAATAAACTACGAAGCAGGCTCGGAAGTCAAACATTGGATGCTTTGATATTTCTGCGACTATATTTTCGAAATTCTAAATAGTTATTTTGTGCTGTTTTTTAATTTCTTGCAAAAGTATTGTATTTTTTGGTTTGTGTTTTTTCTTTTCTTATTATTGTTCTGATTTGTGTTGTGCAAAGACATTAAAGACATTTTTTTTTATTACTCGTTTTTTTAAATTTTAGCTCAATTAGAAACCACATAGTCTAATCCCGGGATAGGCCCGGGATCCCGGGAAAAGGCTTCAAAAATCCCGTAAGCCCGGGATTGAAAAACATGCTCGGGATTGTATTCTCTAGGTACGCCCCTTGTGATTTTGGACAAATACGATTTATAAACAATTTCCTTATTTTCTACTATTTTTCTAATTTCTACATACTGTTGCCGGTTTGTCAAATAAGAATGAAACAGTTGCCATGAATTACCCCTAATGCCATAGTATTCTAATTTCTCCAACAAAATTTTGTGATCTATTGTGTCAACAAATGCCGAGCTTAAATCTAGAAACAACTCTAATGCTTTCATTTTATCATTTAATGATCCGACGACATCATCCACTAGCGTATTTATGGCATCCCCGGTGCTTACGCTTTATTTTTAATTATGCGAAACGCTTTATTCAACTGACAGTTTATTTGTTGTTTCGCTGCCGCATACGAACGCGTCAGTGTACTAAGGGCGTTAATAACTTCATTCGCGTACGGCCCGCACTAATTTTGTCTTGATTTAAACTTGATGATTTTTTATTTTATCTGAGGCAATGTTTTACTGTTACTAAGAAGAGCTGTTTAATTAAAGCTCTGAGATTTAATAATTATGATTGTTTATTTGTAGTGAGAGAATTGCCAGTGAGTGCTAGTAAATCATGGAATAACCTTATGTGCGGATTACTTCTGTTTGCTAAGCTTTTAAAGCGTCAGAGGAGAATATTATTATTATATGTTCTTCCATGATTGAGATAAAGACGTAGTGTAGTTTTAGAAGTAATTAGTCTTTGAGTTACCTTAGTATTTAATTTATTTTACTATTTTGTTATTGTGTCCCACACACGTTTTTTTGCGTAAAAGTCTTCGGGTAATTCGCCGGGTTGTGGGCACGGTCAGTGTATACAACACTGGCGACCGTGCCTACGCTCGGCGAATTAACCGTAGATTTTTACGGCGATAAAACGTGTGTGTACGAGAGCCCTTAAGCTTTGCCATAAGCACTATTTTTCTACTTGCATGGTGAATGGAAAACCAATATGTACGAAGTGCTAACTTTAGTAAGGTACAATCTTGTGCAAGCAAATAAAACTCTTGTAATTCTAATACATCTTTTAATTAATCCAAAACTAAACTAACAAATCAAAACTTAAATAGCTAAATATACATTTTCAACTTTCCTTCGGACTATTCTGGCTGCTTTTGGATAATAGTCGAGTAAATATTTCCAATAATCAAGTTTCAAATAAACAACGTCCACAACTGTTCTTGCGCGGAAGGAGAAATGATGAGATACACCAACAAACAGACCCTTTAAAAATGAACTTTATGTTAATTGTGATAAGGCACTGATTTGCTCGCTGGATCCACGAAGCTAAAAAAAATTAAGCTATGGTGTTCATGAAAGGGGCCTATGACCAGTAGGCCCCTCTCATGAAAGACGTTCACTACAGGGCAAAGGCCTCCCCCAAAAGTCCCACACGGGCAATCTTTGCAAAATAGTTTATAATGATGTTTTTGGAGTAATATGACTTGGACGTAGAATAACATTGACCGACCTGAGCTATTCCAAAACTGTCCTCAGGACCTAAAACATCGTAGATAGACTCTGTCAAGTTTGGATGCACCGTTAGTACTTCAACCTGTAAATTGGAAACAAAATGTCACTAAATTGCTGTCAAGGACTAAAAGTCCTACTTCAGGGAGTTGTGCTGGCTGGTTAGGCATGGTGATAGGCACTTCAATAGACTCCTAAGCGAGATGTTTTCAGTTCCTTCTTTGTCCTTGGTTTTGAAGAGACTGCAATGGGTTGAAGAATTTTTTTCCTAAACTAGGAGTTTAAGAAAGTTTAAACTTTGCTTCTATTAGAGTCTGGTTTATCGACGACGGATGGCAAGTAGTGTGCGTGGGGCAACACTTACGTAAAAAGATTGTTAGGCCTAGGGGCTGCTAAGCTGTCTGAAATCTCCCGCTATCCTCATTAGTACACATCGTCCACAGTTGAACATGCCACAAAAGAAGGGGCATTCTGCCATAAATAAACATCATTCAGGCAGATTGTGATCGCAGTGAAAGTGTTAAATTCACAGAAGGAATACCCTTTCTCTAGAAGGTTCCCTCATACCCCGTCCACGAATTTATTTTCTGTTTGATATATGCACGACTATGAACGTCCCTAATCGTTAACAGGTGAGTGAATGAAGACAGAATGAAGTATTTCTTAGAAATAGTTACTTTTGACAGATACAGATGCGAATCTGTCGACTCGAAAAATATGGGGACTTAAGAAAGTTTTTATTTTTATCGAGCCGACATAGTATGTAACGAAGATTATTCTAGATGTTTTATCCCTAAAAAAAGTATTGAAAATAGTATACAAATTATAGTTTAAAACAATCTGTCTTACTATTTATCACGGAAAAACGCGTGTAATGCTGCGGGTAGAAGCAAGTAGAAAATAAAACAACAAAAATAATACTATATTATTAATATTCTGATTCTAAATATAAAATATATTTATTTATTACAGTAAACATACATCGTACATATTTAATCATAACTAACACAGTGTAACATGGTAATTTTTCTAATTCATACGACAATATTTATGTACATAACATTTACCATTGATTGCGTGCACATAATGATTAGTAAGAAAAAGAATACAAAAATGCAAATTAATCTAAAGAAAAATACAAATTAACATAAGAATAAGTAATACAAAAAACTTGAAAATTTCACAAAAAAAAGGGCGAAAACACAAAAATAAAATTATAGTTAAAACATAATTAGGTTCATAATTACACAAAAGTAGAAGTGCTGAAATGTTTGTTTAGGACATTTTTAAATTTATTATGAGACTGATTAAATACATCTATTTCTGGTATTTGTTTTTTAATAAAATTATATTCATTGCAGATCCTGGTAGACGGGATTTGAAGGCCAAGATTGGTTCTTGATCGTGGCGCACTAAACATGTTATGTAAGACTTGTCTGGGATATTTAAATGGAACGTTAAGAGGGAATTGTTCTAAGAGTTGGTTGCATTTGGTAGTTCCATTTTTTACCTTATGAAGGAAGCTGAGATCTAGAAGCTTTCGACGATTGCGGAGAGAGATTATATTATATTTGTCAAAGCGCTGTTCATAGGGATTTCACTATGAGAAGTTAGGGGTGTGAAAAACTAAATATCTGGTAAACGCTCTCTGGATGCTCTCAATGTGCTGTGAGTGTACACTTTAGAAGGGACTCCATACAGTGGAAGCATATTCTAGTTGACTGCGAACTAAAGATGTGTATAAAAGCCAGAAACCAAACTGGTTTCTGGTTTAAATTCTTTACTGTTTTTTTTTGATAAAACCAAGCATTTTGGCGGCTTCCCCACGACTATTGACTTGTGGAACAAAGGAAAGTTTGGAATCTATCGGGATGCCTAAGTCTCGAATTTCTTTAACTTCCTCTAAAATAATGCCATTTATTTCGTAGGAAGACTCAAGTAGTTTTGTCTTCCTCGTAAATTTAATATACATTTAGACGCCTGAGTAGTCTGTAAAATAATGAAAAATGTTGAGCAACAATTACGAAATCGAATCGTTAAAGCATTAGGACATGACTATTTGATTGTCAGTCGAACTACCAAAGAAAATAATTTCATGGAATAGGTATAGTCGGCTCTTCCGACATCCACGGGCTGAGTTGCGAGGGGTCAATTTCTTTGGCGCGACCGCCACGGCCGGAATAGCCCGCTAAAATAGTTTCGTGGGTACTCATTTAATTATTACCTGTCCTCTGTGTATAAAATAAATACACTGATCCGAATCCCCACACTGCACGATATAGTTTCCCGGGAAGAACACACAGTGTTTCATCCACATCGCTAGCATTCTTCTGAAGTCGTCATCAGTCTTGTTGAATATCACAGATTCACTGATGTGCGAGCCGTATAGCGCTTGCATTACTTGGCATCGGAGGCGGAAAGGCAGCTTGTGGATTAGTTTTGGCATCTGTAAACATCGTTAGAGTTATTAGTCGCTTAGATAAAGATTGGGATTGAAAAAGACATCTCTAACGCTGCCCCACTTGGATCATATTTGACCAAAAATTATCTAATCGAGACAGAATGAGAGAGGCTGTCATTTTCAATCCGAATCTTTATCTTCGCGACTTATAGGTGTATAGGTAGCTCGAAAGGTATAACGGTATTGGGCCTTTTGATCGTACTCTGATGGTCTATGTACGACATTTAGTGAGTGACTTGCTCAGACTATTTTCACTGCTCGTTGGTTGTTTTTCTGCGAGTAGGGCGTATGTATTTTGAATGTGTTATGTCCAGTCTCAACGGAGACTAGCCATGTGCGCAGAACATATTATTGTACACAAGTGTGTGCGCAAACACAGGTGCTCTGAAGGAATCCAGAATGTAGCCGATGAAAGGCAAAAAAAGTCTAAGCGAGTCACTCACTGAATGTCATAAAATAACACCTTGGCCTGGTGCTTGATTCTACTTGAAATAATCATGTAAAAATTGAATACGCCTGTATTCTAGTCCTTGCTGACAGGACAGGATCAATTGCTTCATCTCCATCATAAAAAAGAAAAGGCAAAGTCCTTTCCCTGGAAATAAACCCTTATAGCCATCATAATAAGCACCTGTCTCCCTTGCTGTCGATTCCACAGCTGTCGTACATAGTCCCACATCTTGTTCATCTGATGATCGCTGAGGTCCATATCACGGAGGCCGTCTCTAAGCTCATTGATTCCATAGTCGTATGTTATCCGAGATGATGAGTGAGCGGATATCATTGCAGACATCTCGGATATAAGAAGACCTAGAACAGTAAACTTGTGCTTTTGACGACCTCTGTGGCACAGCGAGAGGTCTGCCTTAGAGGCAGGAGATTGCGGGCTCGATTTCCGCCTCGGGAAAATGTTTGTACGATCTGCAGATATTTTTTACGGGTGTTCTGGGTGTTTTCTATGTATTATTAAAATATATAAGTACTTATACCCTATAAAAAAAAAACTATCTGTGCCATAGCACAATCTCTACTTAGTTTGGGGCTAGCTGATGCTGTGTCAATTGTCCAGCACTTTTTTTGTCCTTTGCGTACAAAGGTCTCCTCCAAACACTGCCATAAATAGCGATGCTTAGCCGCCTCCGTCCATCGACTCCACAAGAATGATACGCTGCCTAATAAATGCCGTTAGTCCATCGATCAAGTGGAAATTCTTTCGACAGCCTGCTAGTGAGGCCTCAAGTTCTTGTGCCATTCCCTAAGGTCCTGCGCCAGTCATATCCAGGTTTGCCCTACGACGCTTGCAATGTCGTTGGCCTATCTCGCCGCTGAACGCAGCTGGTCTTCTAACTATCTATCTGCTCAGTCCGTAAGCACCTACTGCTAGGTATACACTGACAGGAGGCCTATAGGCCTCCTCTCCATTACGCCATTCTGTCCAGTCCTGTGTGTGCCACCAAACAATCCTTCTGGTAAGACTGATTAAGGTGGAAAGTGACGTTATTTAAAATAAAACTGTTTTTTTTGTGATTTCTGTTTGTACAAGTTGATAAGCTAGCAGTTATGTAGGTTTGCGCACATAGTAAGTAAGCTATTTGCTTTGAACCTACGCATAATTTTTTTTAATTTGTTTTTAGTTTGCTACGAATCAATTGTCGTTTTGGAGTCTAATGATAATAAGTGATTTATTACTAAAATCAACAATATGTTGATAGACTCCGACGACAATTGATTCAAAGTTTGTTTTACCAAAGATTCATAGCAAATAGGTAGCTTACATTGTGGCAAAACTTCTTATCTGTTATCTAAATAACTAGTAGAACCTAGAAAATAGTAAAAACCTGATATATTTTTCACGCGTGACCAACAGTTTGACGACGTTTGTAGTCTAATCCTTTTTTTGAAATGTTAAATGTACCTGTGCAAAACTTGATAACGATGATCACGATAATAGTTTCAACCACTTCAAAGCTGTTCTGTGACGAAACGTCACCTGTGCCTGTTATGGTTAGGAGATTAACAATGTACCAAACGGCAGCTATGTACAGGGTTATGTAATTGCCCTGAAAAATAAAAAGCCATATTTACTACTTAATTCAGTATTGCAAAGAGGAAAAAAAATAAAAGACTTTGTCGACCACACAGCCTATTTCACAATATTTTAAAAATTAAATCATATTTTTTTAAATAAAATTTTACTGATCTCTACAGAAATAACTTAGCAAGGTTGTAAATTTTGCGGGCTTCTTCAGAAACAAAAAATAATAACTTACTGATCTCGCGTTTGTGTTTGGCATGATTATTAGAGACTTGACTGAGGCCTGCTGATTTGCCTCTTAGTACACCAAGTTAGGTAGCTTGATAGAAAGGGAATTGAATAAATCCATAATAATTGTACGTAATATTATAAATGCAAAAGTAACTCTGTCTGTCTGTCTGTTACCTTTTCACGCCCAAACGGCTGAACGGATCTTATTGAAATTTGGCATGGAGGTAAATGGTATCGGGACAGAGGCTACTTAAAAAGCGCGTGCGAAGCCGCGGGCTGGAGCTAATATAATTATACGTATTATTATACAGATACCACCTCTGAATATTTGACTCGTAAGTTTAGTTCAGGTTTTGTCATCCAATTCGAGGAAACACAATGCACTGGAGTTAGGCACGATAGCTTGAAGAAAAGGCAGGCGTTTACATGAGATAGTAATGATGCCCAGATTGCTATAGACCTGTAAAGTTTTCAATTTAGAGGTTTGTCAAACCGCGACTTGGCAAACGTAGTTTAGGACGCCCTCCGGCCAGGTGGGATGATGACCTGCGAAAGACTGCAGGCAGATGCTGCATGCAGCAAGCTGAAGACAGAGCGATATGGCGCTTAGGGGAGGCCTATGTCTAGCCGTGGACTAACATAGGCTGATGATGATGATTAATTTTTAATTTGCTTTAGCACCGTTATGAAAATGTTTGTGTGCGGTTACGAACTCGCGCGATTAATGAAAAAATAAATACTAGTGATATCTCACTGCAACGCCCTCCCCTCGTGATATTTCGTAATTTTGTCCATTCCCCCCTCCCCTTTTGATCCTCACGTGATAAATGGACGGCCCCTAAGGAAGCCCCAGACGTATTAATCAGTTTTTGGCAAAAATCGCTGTGTTTGTGACTTGTTTTGACATTTAGTGATTCTACCTCTATAGGTACTAACGTGAGCTTCACAATCAAATTGGCCGATCCGATGCTCGTCTTTCTGTGCGTTCTGTAGGTAAAAAGATAGGAGACCCTCAAGAGTTGCGGACTCCTTAGATATGTAAACAAGAACATTTGCATAGCAGGTTTCAAGTGCAGTGCAAATGCGAGGTAGCTTATTGGAAAGTGTGCTAAAAAATCCCTTCTGCGTAGATATACTTTTGAGAAATACCTGAAATTTAAAAATGTTGCGTATTACTTTCCAAAGACAAACAAATAATAAATAAACTAAAGTATTTTTCGAAATAAAGACACCAAGTCTATTTGACGACATGAGTGAATCTATGAATGTAGCGTCTGTTTGAAAGGTCACATAAAAGCCTTAGTAGGTATATGATTATATGCATCATCATATTCAATCAGTCTTACTGGTATAAGTCGCGTAAATAAAGATTGGGATTGAAAATTACTATCGATTTTCAATCCTAATCTTTATCTACGCGACTTATACTTCGTGCTCTACAATATCGTTCTAGAAAATTATCTAAACTAGACTATTTCGTTATACTAACTTTTGCCTCACTTTCCTAGGACACAGAACATAATCACCGTATCTGTTCATGTAACCGGTATGAATATCTAGGAATAGTTTGAAGGTGTAAATAACGTCGGAAGCTACGCATAGGTAGAAAAAGTTCGGTGTTGAATGGAATGCCATTTCGTAGACAAGCACCATGAAATCTATGTATGATAAGAAGAGGATTAGGTATTCTGAAAACAAGGAAAACTGTGAATAAACACCCTATACAGATGTACAACAATATTATTGAATAAATAAATAAAAAATGTTGGGCAATCCACACAGCACCATTTAGTCCCAAGCTAAGCAGAGCTTGTGTCATTGGTACTAGATTAAAAATTACTGATATACTACACTAAGGGAGAGTTGGACGGTATTACGTGCGGTTGATAATACCGCTCCCCTGCATATCCAGCCGACTATGCATAGTAACTGCCTTTAGTAATATCGCTCGTATGTGCTAATAATATCGTAGCGCAAGTCTCCAAACCCCCAAGCGCAGCGCGTCGCGTTAGCCCGCTCCGACAGCTCAGAACAGAAGCACGTGTGTTGAAAGATTTTGTGTGTATCGACTATATTCTTAAGACTATTTTTGCTAAGAAGTAAGCTCATTAATTGTTGACATTTCGAAATTATTTAAATGTACTTCTGTAGAAAATATACTGTAAATTCGGTGTCTGCTGTAGTTTTCTCCCTATAATTTACTTTTTTTTGGTTTATAACATAATACTACCATCGATAATTCGATAATTCCGTGCCTAGGTAATGTATGGAAATGTGTTATGGCTGATTATAACTGAAAGGACAAATAATAGTTGGTATTGTTATTTTAAACAGTAGTTTTACCGTAAAGTTAATGTTTATACAAATATTGTACATAAAAATAATAATAATTAATTAATTACTAACTCTCAGTACTTGCGCAGACACAACCAAGTAGCCAAAATTATACACCAGCAACTTCCTCTCCGATATGGCCTTACTGGTCCTGAAGTTCCGTACTATCTATATACACACCGGCGCCAGTTCTCGAAAATGGCCGTGCCACGCTCTATTGGGACCGATCTATCATTACAGACAGGACTATTCTTGCGAATAAGCCTGATATTCTACTGATAGATCGGTTAGAACGGAAGGCGGTGCTCGCTGATGTCACCATACCACATGATGTTAACCTCGTTAAAGCTGAGAAAGATAAACTTAGTAAATATCTTGACTTGACTAACGAGGTTGTCAGCATGTGGGATGTTGATTCAGTTACTGTCGTCCCGATAGTCGTTTCGGTTAACGGCGTAATAGCGAAGAACCTCGATCAACATTTCAAGAGGCTCTCGCTAGGAAGTTGGATCGGGGGCCAGATCCAAAAGGCGGTACTCCTGGACCAGCGCGCATCGTCAGGAAGTTCCTCTCTCTGCAGCCCTAGTCACCGGCCGCTTGAGGCTAGCTTCGCGGCCGGTTATTCACCGTTTTGATATTATTTTTTTACTGTAGAATAGTTTTATAATATTTTATAGTAAAACTATATTTTATGACGAGATTTTAAATATATGATGTGAATAATAATTATAGAGTTGTAGAAATTTGTATGAGCACGGTATTATCGTACCAGTTCGACAATCAGCGTTTCCCCATTTTTTGGAATTTTGATAATTACCTACTTCTGTATTTGGTTTTAACGGTGTTGCCACTCTTCTCGCTTACGGGCGCGGTAATATCCGTCTCTCCCCTACATTACATAGATAGATATTTTTCATTATACAAACTTAGTAAACACTCACAACACCCGGAACAAATAAATGAATGTTATAGATCAAGAAAGGAAGTAATAATCGCAGGTAGTGGAAACCCGTGGTCGTACAAAACATCAGAGTAACTAGCGTGAGTTTGTGGAGATAAGTCACACGTAACACGGCAGCTTTTAATATGCTATTTAAGTGTGGGACGGTATAAATTCAGGTTCTTATTCTAAATTAGCAGAAGTATAGTTTTTGTAATAAACTATCAAAGATATCGATAGCATTTAATTTTACCAGAACTTATAAGGAATGGTGGAACTGACCCAAGTCTTAATATGGTACTGAGTGTGGGTGTGTTAATATTTCGATTCACGAATAACATGCTTATTAAAATTATGTTTTAGGCACCTACCCATAAATGTAACAAGACCGCTGTCTGGTAAGACGCTGCTTCGAAACCACCTGAAATAGAAAATTATTTATTAATGTAATTTATAGTATGTATATATATATTTATAGTTTTGTTTTTGTGTTTGAGAAGGTTTTGTCTTAGGTAATATGCCTCTCGTGCATAATTTGCCGCCTTGAGACAAACGTTTGTACGATCTGCAAATATTTGTTCCGGGTGTCCCAAGTATTTTATATGCATATAATAAAAATATATATATCTATGTTATGTATTGTATTAAGTATCAGTCATCCGGTTCCCATAACACAAGCTCTGCTTAGCTTGGCTAGGTGATGCTTTATGGATTGTCCAGCATTATTTATTTAACTATCAATACGATAGAGTTCTCTGTAAAGGCTTTTTCATTCCTTTGTGGTATTCGCTACCCAGAGAGGCAGCGAAAGCCGAGCGGGTATGCGATATATACAAAATGCCAGGCGGGATGAAACCAAGCAAATGAGGAGTCCAAGGCTATGCGGTAAACCGGTGGTGACAGAGAGCCGTTCCAAATCTCTTACAGTCTGTTTGATCAAAGGGTTTCTTAACAGTGGATGTTATAAAACTTGAATAATTAAATATTACGCTGTAGCTAAACGCGTTGATCTGAACAAGCATTAATTGGAGATTTGTTTCTGCTGTAGGTACAACCGAAAGTTAGTAATATACTAAAACTAATCTAATCACAAAGACAAAGATTGAGGGTTACCTGTGTGGCTTGACCAACAATAATGAAGCTCGTATGTAGTCGGAGTTACCGATTGACGTCAGTGACTTGGAACCATGAGATTCAGCGATGCTCTTTTCCGGGCTCTGCAACAAATACCATATCTTCAATCACGTTTAACACGCACAGTGACAATAGTGAAGTCTTCGTTTACTGGTTACCTATGCTCTACCCTGGGCAATGAAAACGTTACTATGAGGATGAGGATGATGATACGGATGGTTCTGATGAGCTACATCAGAACTCATCCGTCCACTGCTCAACGTAATGTATTGTATTCATTATATCAGTTATCTAGTACCTGTAACACAATATCTGCTTAGCTTGGCTCTAAGTGATGCTGTGTTAATTGTATAGCATTTTTTATTTATTTACTTACGAGTACGTGTCGAATATTTTACTTACTTACTAAGAACTGCTTTACTGAAAGCAACTCAGGTTAGAAATACAGTTCACCTCCACCTACTTGTAATCATCTCCGACTTCCCGTAACCTTTTGGTATATGTTGTGTGGGCGATATTTCGGTGTTTTTCTCGTTCATTAAGTTCAAACGCCAGCTTTACCAGCTTTGGCAATTTGCTTATTACTATATCTATATTATATTTTTTATATTTACTTGCTTCCGCCCGTAGCTGCACCAGCATTTTTCCAGGATGAAAGCCTATGTCATACCCCAGGATATTATCGATCTCCTTGCCAAATTTTATTGAGACCCGTTCAGCATTTAAGTCGTGAAATGGTGGCAGACCGAATTAATTTTGTATTTACAATATTTATCGTGTGTATAATTCTTACTGCTATCACGTTCTACCTCTATAAAGGTGCCTTGGTCTACATCATCCTTATCATCATCATCTCCTGGTTCATACGACAGCGGTAAGGTCTCGATCTAGAAAAAACAGGCATTAATTAAGTCACTTTAACCGCCGAATACTCAAAACAACTCAGTTTTAAGCACGTCTCAAGTGACGAATCTTTGAAAGATTTTCATTGAAAACGCTATTTGTGAGTATTCGGGCGTCAGACGCCATCAGGTCGCATTTTTTAACAGTTTTCTATGAAAATCTGTCAAAAATTCGTCACTTGCTTAAATCTGAGTTGTTTTGAGTATTCGGGCGTAAGTCACTACATATTAGGATTTTATTTTATTTTACTTCTAAGCTGTTCATAGCCGATGACATCGTTGGTATCACGTAATCTGTCGCTGTTGAGTCAACTGATTGTTTAACTTTCCTCAAAACCGATGGATAGCTCTGTAAAATATCGTGAAAATGCAATTAGAATTCTAATGTCATATAGTGATGGTTGTTTCTCCTTTCTCTTGCAAAATATAACCCATAAACCCTTTGTAGGATGACTCACCTTCAATAGCCTATAGAAATCTCGTCCTTCGATAGAAAGCACATCTATGTTCCTCGATGCAACCACGTTAGACATTGTTAAGTATTTATTTGCTCCTCTTATGTTTCCGAATATGCCTCCTGGCCCCATACATGCCTCAACTTTATTTTCGTCCGATATTATGTCAACCTCATAAAACAAATTATGCTTCATCACTTAATGGTAGTTAGTTATTGATTTAAGTACTTACCTTTTACATTATTCAATTACTTTTCCGGGAAACTATTCTAACCTTTAGATACAAAATTACCAAAATGACTTGACATATAGACAAGTAATTTTCAATAATAATAATAGTATTTTCTTTATCCATAAACATTAAAATAACACCAATTTTCATATTATATAAAAGCTACACCTAATAATACATAATATATATTATAATAACATTCTTACCAATAACAATAAATACATAAGTTATCAATAACTTAACTTACCTTCCCTCGAAATATAATATACATGGTACTAATAACCTCATTCGTACGCATAACCATGTAGCCCTTTTGAAAGTACGTTTCCCTCAAGTTCTTCGCAAACGCCCTAAAGAACGAGTATTCCACGTTTTCGAACAACGGTATTTCTTTTAATGTATTTTCGTACATATACAGAACGGCATCTTCGTTTAAATTGGCGTGTAATTTACCGAGGATTGCTTGATGCTGTAACATACTTTAGTAAGCACCATCGATTTTCAATCTTATAGAACGACGATACAACTTGATTTTCAACGATTAAGATTGCATCGACCGTACCGACCAACCACCGGTTCTCTTCCACTGATACTTCCAATACTCCATCACTGATTTCTTTAACGCTAATGGAACCTTCTCTCTGTACAAAAACATATCTAAATGCTTTACATCTTCCTGAAACTTGGTCACTACTTGGTCTGCCATGGCTTTTAAAGATGCAATTCTTGCGTAGACGTAACTAGAAATCAATTTGAAATTTGAGTCCAACACCTACTCAATTATGAAGTTAATATTTGATGGTTTATAGAGGTAGCATTATTTATTATACTCACCCAAAGAAAAACACTCCATGCACATTAACACAGATAGATAAAATCATGTGGATCGTATCCTGCGCAACAATATCTCCAAAACCAGCACTGCTGAAGCTTGTAGCCACCCAGTATAAAGCTAAAAGGTAAACTTTCTGCGCTGATAAATGCTGATCTCTGAAAACATTGACTCCGTCGATCCATGTTCCTAAAATAGCAAGCAATCATAAATTCCGATGATTACCCGTAGGTACATCACTCTTCTTCACTCAAAATACCAGAAAAAGGAAAAAGTTTTATAATGCATTTTCCAAATCCCCTGAATACTCCCTAAAAGTGTAAATGACATTTCAAATACATCAATAGTGTAGATTGACCTCTATCTTCCGTTACTTCGTAACTTTCATAATGTCATCGGTTAATCGGGTGGGTGGCCGGCCCACATGCGGCCATGCCAGCGTCTTCCGGTGCGTACCAATTTTAATGTGTTACTAAAAAAGAATTTGTTTCCCAACACCTAGCCAATCTCCTTGGTTCGCTGGATTTGTAAAGGCAATTACAGATTGTATTTACCCCGTCGACAAATCATGTTTCCATCGGGATGAAATTTTGTTTTCATAATTGGTCCATATGCTGACAGTTGTGACACTTTGTGCACGAAGTCACTTGGGTCCGATGATATAACGTATCTACACGTTAGCGATATTAGTATAGTCGTATAGAGATTGAGGAAGAATAGCGTTAGGAGAAGAAAATGGAAGACACTCATAAGATACGCCTGAAACATATGAAAAACCTATAAGTTATCTAAATCTTAATTTCAAAGAGAATGTTATTTGAAATGTATGCGAGATAGAAAGTTTCTTACTATAATTTTAAATTTGTTTTTGACAAGTCAATACCTCCCACATCGTCGAGGCCCACAGTAGAGCCTCGTCTCAAAAATCTAAATCAATCATAGAACGTGGGTTTATAATACCTATGCGTTAACACCCACTACTTATTGTCGCAATCTCATTTACAAATTCCTACTCCGAATATATGTAGCTAAAACCTTGTATTTTGTTTAGTATAAAATACAAATATGACGAGAAAGTCAAAAGTTTAAGCTTGCTTACCCTTTTTAATGCTTTTATGGATTCAGCTGAGAAGACAGCCTTCACTTTGCAGATCTGAAAAGCGTTGACCATTTTGATTGCACAATGGAACATGTGCCTGTTGATCATATGGTCTTCATCTGTGTGATGTTCAGAATGCTTTGGCACAAAAACTATCCACAGAGCATACCATGGAAAACATATTAAAATGTCTATCAAGAAACGACCCTGAAATAAAAATAAGTAGGTCATCATCATCATCATCATCATTCGCTTATTTTCATCTACGAAACAGTTTACAACACTGAAATTAAATAAAGTTCTTACTGTAATATAGTGCGTGGCAGTCATATAAGGATGATAGATTAGTATATTTTTGGGTCCGTAATAAGCAACGTGAAGCATCAAGTATATGTCAATATAGCAAATTATCTCTAGAATTAGGACAGTCGCGTCGAACGACCCACATAATGGAGCTGTTGCTACTAATATCTGAAATTAGAATCGTTTTTTTTTTATTCTTTATTATTTAAGGGACTTTAAGGACTCATTGGTATGACTATGTCAGTTCCGTATACAAACTAACTACTACTTAAAACTAAATTATATCTAAACTAACCTAAATTATTTTATTGCCGCATCACTCAGTGGAGCGGCTAAGTAATATAATTTGGATAACACCAGTATCCATTAGGTTAACATCGTACAAGTCACTTAGTTCTGATCTTATAGACTCGCTCCGCTCACACTCCACTAGAAGTTGCTGCACATCTTCTAGAACGCCAATGTGTCACAATTGGGCGAGTTTGTGATTATAATTAAATATTTAAATTTATTTAGGAGGATGTGCCCGGAGCGTAATCTATGAGCTATTACGCTTTCTTACAAGATAAAAAAAAACTAGGCGGCTTCCCTGGCCCATTGGTTGTAAAGCTCGCTACCCTGCAAGAAGTTGCAGCATGATACGGATTACAATGAATAGATACCTACTTTACCTACTGCGGTCAATAAGGAGTAGGTCGTGCCCGACACAGTTAAGACAAACGATCGTCCTATCGTGTTGATAATAATTGTAATCATACCGGTACAAGTATGCAAATCAAGTACGCTACAACAACGCGGAATAGGGCCCAACATTTCAGAAATAAACCATCAGGCTTTATCACTATTGGCAATAGAAGGTATGGCGCTATATTGTTAAGGACGTGGAACTGCTTGTATGATTTCCAATAACTTTGCTTATTTTTCTTATACTCTGCCGATACGTTGATAAAGGAGTCTGTAAAAAAAATCAAGTTATATTTAATCATCCTGCCATCAAAACCGCAAAACGTGCATTATTCTATTGTAAACTCACTGTCGAAAAATTCATGAATTATGTTAGTTATCCTGACTTTCTTCTTCGCCGTAAGACGATTGTAATATTTCAAATATGCTTCAGTGTTTTGTGCTTTGGCTTGAGTTTCTATTTGTTCAAGCTCTTCGGGCTTCATCAGCCCTTCATGCTCTTTCATGTCGGGGAATAGACTTAATGCTGATGTGTAAGCAGAGTGACTGACACTTATCAGCTGAAACAAAATAGACTAGTTTACATAGCCCTGAGTCCGGTTGACGATAGTGTCGAGACGTGATCGTGACGTCTCATTTTTGTATGAGATTTTTTTACCTGTCCGCACGGTAGGGCGCTGTAACTAAACCCATAGAAACATGAGAGGTCACGATCACGTCTTGATACTATCGTCAAACCAGACTTAGGACTCAGGTGAAATCACGAGCCTATCCGATATCACTTTGCATGTCCACCACGCGCGTGCCGTAGGACGGCAGCGTGAGCTGGCATTTCGGCAGTGAATGCCTAAAAAACTATACACCAGTGGGAATCCCGCGGGTTGTTGTAGGCGGCATTATTTTAAAGAACAATGTTGGCGACTTTGCTACTCGGCGGCCTGCAATATTCGTATATCTCATAGAAGTAATACTAATGCTTCTATGGTATATCTAAATGACGCCATTGACGTATAGGAATATTGCAGGCCGCTGACAGTTTTTTGTCAACTTGGAAACAGCTGACAAGCCGCCGACTAATCTGCCGGGCTGTGTCGGCGTGCTGAGTCGGCGGAACGCGTCCGCGGGCAGGCAATTTTGATGTGTGGACTCCATGATGATAACCTATATGACGACTGGTACTCCCATGACCTTTCAACCCCTCTCGACTTCCAATTAAATCTTTGGTTCTATCTTTACAACGTACCTTGCAGTGAGTCAGTGTTATCACCGTGCTGACAGCTGGTACCCCATACAGCAGTACAAGTAAACCCAAATGATTTCCCGGACCTATGACCCTTTCTTTCTTCGTTTCCTTCAATACATTGGAAGTGACCAGACAGTAGCCACTCTCGATAATGTAAAGCTCCCTGGTAACGGTGCCTCCGTAGTAAACTATCTCTCCGGGTGGTAAGATAAGGTCTTGTGCGGCTGCAAAGTAAGAAACCATTACCTTGAATACAAGACCAAGTGTATACATTTTGCTGAATAAAAGCTATCAAGCCTGCCCAAGCGTGGTGATTATGGCTAAAACGCCCTTGTTTGGGGAGGCACCTTCAGCAGTGAACATATGTGTGCTGATGAGAAAAAGCTATCAAACACATGAAATTCCAAAAAAAAAACTAGGAAATAAGAAAATGAAAAATGAGCCAACTGAAGTGAAAGAAGTTGTACTGAAATTAAACATAATTCAGAAGATCAGCCTAGATGTTGAAAACTCAACTGAGGAAAGTCAATAATATTAGGTCCTTACATATGAAATTGGCGTTTTGTATGGGAGGAACAAAAAGTCGAATATTTTTTAATATAATATGTTTAATTAATCAAAGTATGAACCATTATTTTCTATGCACTTTTGCCATCTTATAGGTAGTTCATTGATCCCTTTACTAAAAAAACCAGTCGGACGGGAATCAATAAAATCTTTGAAGGCGATTTGGACTGCCCCATCGGAGTTGAATTTTTTCCCTTGCAAGAAGTTATCCAAATTTCGAAAAAAATGGTAATCTGTTGGAGCAAGGTCTGGGGAGTACGGAGGATGTCTTAGACTTTCCAATTGAAGCTCTTCTAATTTAGTAGCCGTCTGTTGCGCAGTGTGTGGTCTAGCGTTGTCGTGAAGCAGCAGTGGCGTGGAGCGATTGACCAGCCTAGGTTGTTTAGCCGCTAGCTTTTCCATCATGGTTTGCAATTGCTGACAATAGACATCAGCCGTAATAGTCTGGCCAGATTTGAGAAAACTGTAATGAACAATACCGGCACTAGTCCACCAAACGCTTACAAGTAACTTTTTTGGGGTTAATTTTCGCTTGGGGCAGGATTTGGCTGGCTGGCCAGGATCCAACCATTGCGCTGAGCGCTTCCGATTATCGTAAAGAACCCATTTTTCATCACAGGTAATGATTCGGTTTAAAATACCTTCATTATTGTGCCGGTTTAGTAATGTAACGCAGCAGTCGACGCGCGTTTGCCGGTTTGCTTCAGTCAATTCGTGAGGTACCCACCTTTCAAGCTTTTTAATCTTCCCAATTTGCTTCAAGTGAATTAAAACAGTTTTATCACTAACATCGCAGCCTGCAGCTAACTCGGACGTGGTTTGCGATGGATCCGCTTCCACAATAGCCTTCAACTCTTCATTATCAACTTGAGTCTCAGGCCGTCCACGGGGCTTGTTCTGCAGGTCAAAATTTCCAGAACGAAAACGTTGGAACCAAAAACGAACTGTGTTTTCTTTTGCAACACGACCGCCATACACATCATTCACCCTTCGAGTTGTTTCCGCAGCACTAGTGCCACGGCGGAACTCGTACTCGTAAATAATGCGATATTTTAAGTTTTCCATTTTGTAAAATGAGTGACGCAAACAGAAAAAAACAGAAGAAAAAAAACAAATGAATGACGATCATCGAAGCACAAATACATGAGTCTATAGCTGTACAAATTTGAATTTGGAATTCCTTACCAAAGAGGAAAAATTTCTGATTAAAGTGGCCAGTACGAAAAACGCCAATTTCATATGTAAGGACCAGGTCGCGCGTGCCAATTTACTACTTTTGTTGCTGGTCTGTCATTGCCAGTACGACTAAAAGTGTTTGATACTTAGTAGAAGTAGACATATTATACACCAACCGTTTCCATCAGTACTCGGGTGTAGGTAGGTAAATCCGTAAATCTTAATGTTAGGTCACCGTAACGCCACGACGCGACGCTTGTCTTTTTGCACAGACTATAACAAAGTTCATTCTAATGGAATTAAATAATGCGTGTGCCTGAACTAGGTAAATGTACCTAAGCGTGTTGTCTTTTTAATCTTTTATATTTATATTTTCTTGGGGTATGAGAGACGCTGTTGCCAAGCAGTGGAATATGATAGGCTAGCTAATCATATTCAAATGATGAAACACCAAGGAGATGAATTAACTCCATATCAACAAATTGTTGCCAGACAATTGACAGATTTCTCTCTGGCTAATAAGTTGAATGTGTGTATGATCGATGACAGAATGGATATCTCTTTAAACCTAGGACTTTGAGCTGACATCTTCTAATTCTAATTTTGTCGTAGGTACCTAATGGTGTTTTGCCGCTTACAAGAGAGTTGTCGATGTATACTTTTGGAGTACCTACCTACTTATGGAGCTTATGAAGTACCCTGGGCTGGTTCTAGTTGGTGCCAGGAGCACTGAAGGACAGAAGCTTTCAAAAGGTATGTTTTATCAACCATTTTACATCTACCACAAAATCTAATAAAAAAGGATGAACAATCCGAAAATACAACAGTAGGTACCTAATTAATTTAGAAAAAACATGCATACAGCTGAACATAGAACCTCCTCATTTTTATGAATTCGGTTAAATATAAACCCACCTCAGCTACTACAGCAACTTACTTTCTGTCAATGTGTGAATATAAGCTTTGTTCTTGACCTGAAAAAAACTGATCGAAGTTAATGCTCGGAATCTAGCTTGATGCAAAACTTTCTTTCTTAGATCAGCGGGAACCGGTGTCTTTTCAAGCCAGTTCTCATCTGTTACTTCGACTCCCTGTAAAATCAATTTATTTATTATTTTATCTGATGGTTCCGATGGCCAACATGTTATTGGAAATTTAATTGAAACACGTGACAGGCTTTTATTACCCAATTATATTGCCATTGCAATTCGTAGAAGGCCATTATTCTCCTTTTTATGGATGGATGCATGCTGTTCTCTTTCATAAACTTGTCTATTGTAATAATTATTTCCAAAAATGCCGTCTTTGTTCTGTCAAAAAAATATGGTTTTGAATAATAATAACTAAAATAAATAATAATTAATGCTGGACAACCCACACAGCATCATCTAGCCCCAAGCTAAGCAGAGCTTGTGTTATGGGTACTGGATGACTAATATACATAATACAATACATAACATAGATATTTTTTATTATACATAGAAAATAATGATGTTGTGTTTATGCACCGACAGTTCTACGTACTTAACTCATATAATAAAAAAATAATCGTTTAGGATACTTACCTTGACCAGTGTGTGACGACGGCGGAAAATTCAGAAATGCAATATCCGGTAAACAAAACACCATATACACTCAAAAAAGCCACAAAAGCCATGTCGAATCTGTCGCCAGGCGAATAATCACCATACCCCACCGAAAGGATTATGGTCGTCGCAAAGTAAACCGAGGTTATTATGGGAATTTTTGTCCTGAAAAAAGTACAGTGCATCACTGGCACATCTATTAAAGCTAGCTAAATAATGCTTAGGTGCTATAATCCCTTATTTAACTTACTTCTTCTCTCCATTTCTCTGGTCATCCCAAATAAGTGCTCTGCTAAACCATGAATTTTCCGAACATCGGCTTGCAAAGCATGCCTCCATGTATAGGACTACTCCACACCAGTAACAGAGTAAACACATAAAAACTGAATATTTAAGTATCTGTAAACAAGGGTCGGAATTCACTTACTAGGACACTGAGTAGTCTACCTAGTCATTGTATTGTTTTTTAGAGTTTTGGAACCGTACGGGCTCTTTTTTCTGTCCTTTTTTCCGTCTTTAATATCTCAGCAACTACAGCAGCTATTAACTTGACATTTAAAATAATAATACTGTACAGATTTAAAGAAAAAAAAAATGTAAATGAAAATGATTTAAGTATCTGATTAGATTAATTAATTAACTATTTTATTTTAAATTAAATTTCATAATTTAGCATTGATTAGAAGTGATAATATTGGAAATAAATTATAAAATTGCATGCTTTTAAGTCAAATAAAAACGTATTGGATTGTTAGTAAGTTTTCACATGTGTAATGAAATGTTTGTACGCCTAAGCGGCAGAATTCAGTGATCTAAAATAAGTCTTATGTACCGACTGTAAAATTACCTGATTCACAAACAATAAATGAATTATGAATTATGAATTATGAAAATTTTCAGTAGGTAATATTGTGATGTCGAAATTTTAAAAGAGACCTACAAGGTCAAGTGGGTTATCAGATGAAAGATATTGGTTTGTACATTTAAAACAGTTCTAACATTCGTGGAGGTAAATACATACTTTCCGAAATATTTAAAAAAAGTCGAAAAAATTATCATTACCCCCTATACTCCGAAGTTTGCAAACCGATCCATCTACAATTTTAACCGGTACCTATAGTATATAGGTACATATTTGTATAAATACTTGACAAACGTTAGCCCTCGGCGCGCGAGTTACACTCGGACTTGACGGATCTTGTTTTAATTATCACGCGACTATTTGGTTTCATTACCTTGATAAACAATGTATTCAGTAAAAGCTTCTTTTCCAGATTTTCAAAAAAGTTTGATAGTCTCCACACAAGACAGAGTTTAATCCCTTTGCATAAATAAAACAAGTGATCTCTATATTCGTCGTGATACTTCACAGTCGTATGAATATTCACGATGTACTCAAATGGTATAATGGAGACCAAATCCAGGTAAAATCCAAGGGTGTTCAGTCTATATCCCAATATCCTTTTTAAATCTTTTATGTAAAGCTTTTTAGTTTTCACCGCAGTCACGGCCGTCATCAAAATATTGAAAATTAACGAAATCGTGATGAGAACTTCGGTGTAAAATAGTATCCCAGTGGAAAATTTCCGATTGATTCCAATTTGATATGGATAAACCAAGCAAATGTAGAGCACAATCATTAACATGTACAAATCCCAAAATTTCACAAGATAGCACTCCGCTTCCAGAATCCAAAGGAACTTGGAGTTTATACACGTGAAAGCAGTTGTTTTCTTTTTAACATGCTCCGAAATTATATACAAATCTAAGCAGTGCTCATCTAGTTGGTCATCTTTCGTAAGATTATCCTCTTCTGTTTTTCCTGTGTAGGTATCAAGTAATTATTTATTAGCTATTTTTGCTCTACGTTTGTCAAGGCTGTATTTCTTGAACAGTAATAGGTAGATAGTTGAAATTTTGACAGAGTGTGTATTACTATTGCCGCTATAATAACAAATAGTGCAAACCATTATTAGGTATAAAAATAAATGTAATAATTAGGGGGGCCAACAACATCGCTCATCTGTACTTTGAGTACCGGTCACCGAAGTTAAGCAACGTCGGGTGCGGTCAGTACCTATACCTACTGGGATGGGTGACAGCGTCATGTTGGCTTTTTTTAGGGTTCCGTACCCGAAGGGTGAAAACGGAACCCTATTACTAAGCCTTCGCTGTCCGTCCGTCCGTCTGTCACAGGGCTCTATCTCATGAACCGTAAGAGATAGACAGTTGAAATTTTCAGAGAATGTGTATTTCTCTTGCCGTTGTAACAAAAAAATAAATTAAATAAATATGCAAATTAAAGGGGGTTTCCATAGAAAAAACGTGTTTTTCGGCTATTTTTGCTCTTCATGTGTCAAGGCTGTGTATGTCGAACCACAATACACACACACATCTCTCTATAAATAAGTAACACTTCAACTGTAATACCAACAAATACTAAAAATATAATAAAGTTGAAAATTGAAAGGGGTCTCCGAACAAGTGAAAATTTGAAGTTCTTTGAAAAGTTGCCTGATTTTTACGGTACGGAACCCTTCGTGTGCGAGCCGCCTCGCACTTGGCGATTTATTTTATCTCGATCTATCAAATGGCACAAAACTTTTCTTTCGCAAAAAAGTTTTGTGCCATGGTACGGAACCCTCCGTGTGCGACTCGCACTTGGCCGGTTTTATTGTATCAAAAACCAAATCGTACCTTGTAGATACCTCAGCCTATCCTTCAAGCATCTGATGCTGCTTTTTTTGCGATCTTTCGAAGCATATACGTTCATGGACACGTCTGGATGGGTTCCCTGTGTCTGTTTTCTTTTCATACTTCTATCGATCCTCTCGCTGATTTCTATGCGCACCTTATCTACCAAATCCGGATAGGTGATCATGAGTTTTATAAACTGCGTTTTCTCTAGGACTTGACATTCGACGTAAGTGGCTGCTTTGACCGTGCACCTTGCTGAAAATTTAGAAATAGGTTTTATTTTCCATTTACTCTACCTCTATATGTTTTTAATTTGTTACTCCTTCACTATAATCTCCTCTTCGAATACACTTGTCAGCGCTAGGTATACCTTCATATTCGTAAGGAACAAACCTGGTATATTGTAAACCATTGATATTTCTCCAAAACACGTGCCCTTTGCGAACGATATCATTGGGCTTTCATCGTCTTCATCCGACAATAACTCCAGCACACCATTCGTTATGCAAACCTGTGAGTAATCATATTATTACTGTGGTCTAGCCATTTATCCCTGCTAAATAATTTTTCCACGAGTAGACTTTCAACTGCAGCTATGTCAAGTTGGAATAGTTCAGCCACTCTTAAGTTGCGCGAAGCTTCAAGGGATTGACTAGAATCTCTTTTTTTTTATACTTGATTAATAGTGAGGGGCGCAATTTTTAGACGACAATTGCTTAGATAGGTACTACTTACTAATAAATACTTATTATAATAACAAATTAACTTCTGCCAAAAAAGCACCGAAGTAGCGTACAAGTTAAGAGTAGAAGAACATTAAAATATAAGGTTATGGTGAACGCGCACCTATCTGCCCCGCAGGAGCCGCACTCTCTGCAGTCATCGAATTTCCTGATGGCCTCGCGCACTTGTCTGCATCGAACGCGCCGAATCGCATTCATCATTTTAACAGTATTTCTTTATAGAACTGACGTATATGTGACGGACTTAATGAATACGGATGGCGTCATCCGCGCCGCCCGCATCGGGTGCGCCGCCGCATTCGCCGTACGTGCCGATCTTTTTGATGGAAACCGTATATCTACAGGATTTTACTGAAATTCGGCGCAGATAGGTTCGCCGATAGGATATTATAAATTCGACAGTTACTCTGTCTGTCTGTCCATCTGTCTGTCTATCTGTCTGTCTATCTGTTACCTTTTCACGCCTAAGCAGTTGAACGGATGTCAGTGAAATTTGGCAGGGAGGTAGATGGTATCCCGGGGACGGACATAGGCTACCTTTTATTCCGGAAAAAAGCGTGTGAAGCCGCGGGCGGCAGCTAGTTAATTATAATAATAATAACATACAAACAGTGAAATCCATACTAATATTATAAATTCGAAAGTAACTCTGTCTGTATATCTGTTTGTCTCTCTGTCTGTTACCTTTTCACGCCTGCGCCTTAACGGCTGAACAGATCTCAATGAAATTTAACAGGGAGGTAAATGGTATCCCGCGGACGGACATAGGCTATATAAAAAGCGCGTGCGAAGCCGCGGGCAGCAACTAGTTTCATATAAAAGAGACTTCTTTTGCGGTGAGTGCGGCTCCTGAGGTGCGG
The DNA here is from genome assembly GCA_963662085.1 of Eupithecia inturbata. Lineage (NCBI taxonomy): Eukaryota > Metazoa > Arthropoda > Insecta > Lepidoptera > Geometridae > Eupithecia > Eupithecia inturbata. Next base: position 6,460,595 of record OY759186.1, on the reverse strand, counting down.
ACAGGTGCGCGTTCACCTTTTACACAGAAAAAAGTTTTACCATCAATGTTTTGTTCTGGTTATGACTGTAAACAACATCCCCTGGCAGATAAAATTGGTGAGACATATCTAGAGACAATCTTCTTAGAAATGCTTCTGGAAGTTTTCGAAATATCAACGAGCTGTAGAGCGGAACTGCATTTAGATCGTAACAAATCTCCATTTGCAGGGGGTACGGAAGCAACGTCATAAGCTTTGGCTTAAAAACTCCTGATTTCTGGTACCAAAGATCTTCGTAGTATCTGGACAAATTATGTTTATATTATAATTATATAAGTTAGTAAAGTTTTACTGTTCAAATTATAAGTCTTGTAGATTTTGATTATTTCGACGAATGGGTATATTGTCATTTGAAAAAAAAAAATACCTTATGATGCGATTAGTTGTGTCTGGGTCCATATTTATCAAGCTCAAATGATTCTGTATCTTCTTCAGTCGTCTGACATATACGGACCGTCTCGTTGTTATCGTAATAAATTGAGAAGTTAACGATCCCACAAATACGACTGTCGTAAGCAAGAATCCCACTAATACTCCCAGTATTGCCGTTATTCTTTCAGCGATTGTCACAGGATACAAATCCCCCAAGGCATTCGTCGTAAGAAACATAACTGACAAATACGTGCATACGCAGTACCAGTCCATCGTTGATTCGGTTGGCAGATAAATAGCTTCATACGACCAGGAATTACGGATTTTATGGATGTCGTAGCTTCTATATGAAAACAGATACAATATACATGTCCACGTATGTACAGATAGCAAAAAAAGTATTAAGTATTGCGACAAAAAAGAAGTCCACTGATTGCTTCCAGCTTCAGATGATCTGTGATAAAAGTATTCGACGATTCTGTAAGCTCGTATTGTTGCCATAAGAGGTGACATAGCGTGGAAGTTAAATGACATGAACTCGTAATTGATTAAGTAGAAGAATGAAAACGGTATTGCAAGCATCACATCCAAAATAACTTTCATTGTATCGGGCTCTACAAGGTTAAGAGTTTTCCTCCACTTTTTTGAAATTTTTAAACCAACAAGAATAGCCACGTCGATTGTGAATACAAAATTAAAGCAGATGATAAGAACGATCACCCAAAACGGCCTGTCTTCCTTCTCGCAGAAAGTATAGAGACACGTATCCAAAATATACTCTATGAATAAGATAACGAGCATGAAGAATTTCCAGCCAGAATTAGAATAAAACAATAGTATGGTTCGCAGTTTACTGGTTGTAAATTCAGCTCTTGTCTCCTGTAAGATAGCGTACGTTTTCTGACGTTTTTCTTCGTCCATTTCGTAGTAAATATTTGGCCCTTTTTCTACGGAAAATTGTGCTGTACTGGAATGATCTAGTAATGTATGGTCTCGAGTAGTTTTACGTCGAAATTTAAAGAAGTCGAATCTCTGTTTCTTTTCGGGGTCTCCTAGAAAAAAACATTTTTGAAATGAACTTTAAACAATTACCTACCAAACAAAATATTACATTATTCTAAAATCTGCTTTCTTACCCATGTTATTATGGTTGGTTCGCTTTAGTTATACAAATTAAAATAGAGCTATTTTCTCATCAAATTAATCGTTCAACATTTGAAGTTGATAGGATGTCTACAAATAAATTGAATTCTAGATGGTTTTGCTATCAAATAACAATAAAAATGCAATGACGGTTATATTCCTTTTCTAAATTTAAAGCATGTTTTTTGCTTAACTTGTGTTTTTATTTTAACGCTTTTGTTTGAAGGTAGCAATTGCTATACAGTTTGCATAATGGTCAAGATGGTTGATGTGATGCTGATGACGCAATGTTTTCCTTGCTACAAATCGTAGGCTGAAAGCCGGACATGTAGTGTAGAACCAACAAGCTGTGCGCACGGCACTCCAACCTACAAACATGGACTTAAAAAATGTTATGGACATGACGTTGTTTTACAAAACTAAGTTACATTACCAGTCCAGCATTATTATTACATTATTATTATTAATACATTACATGCTTTCGTCGACTCTCGCTTCGAAATACCCAATACTTCTGTTAATTATGTTGTGGTAGATTTTAGAACCTTGTAATCATAAGGGCATAATATAATATGTGGTTTTATCTGAATTTATAGTCATTATCCAATCACGTTTTATCTGGTGTTGACTTTTGCACTGTTTTACTTAATATAAACAAACCAAGATATCTTACCATTAGAATATACTAATATATATCCAAAGCTAACCTAACCTAATATATCATCTTCGTATCCAAGGCTCTGCGCGCCTAGATAATTAGAGTCAGATTGGTCAGAGCTACTTGCCATAGTCGGTGCGGTCGCATAATCACTTCTCTTTTATGGAAGTCGAGCTTGGGTATCAGTGAAAAATGCTGCATTTGGTATTTCAAAGGAACTCTGTTCTATAAAACTAACCATAGCATAGCGCATAGGTACAAGTGTATCAAAAACCCAATCAAAATATGAGGGAGCACAACATTTTAAAAAAAGGACTAATTTTATTTATTTAAGTATTGTAACCTTCGGATAAAACTTATGACTGCTCTATTTAATCTATTTAATTCGAAAGATCTGGAGTGCATCGGATAGGGGTCAATTATCCATTTATCCTTTTAGTGGAATTGATAAAACGTAACCAACATGGTTGAATTTAATTGATCGAATGTGTTCACTTGGTTAAAAACGAATTTTGTCGGTTGTATAAAGCTTATTTCTAATTAAGACGTAATTGTTATTTACTGAGATATTACAGCGGTCTACCTTAAGATGGAGAAAATCTATCGTCTTGGTATTTAAAAAAATCTAATGTTGGCTTAAGTCCAGCCAGCGAGTTTGTCAATTTCCTGCGACTTTCTTATTTTCTTTCATTCATAATTTTTTGACTGGTTGTTTTGGACGTGGTTTCTTCCTTGTTCCTTCAAATTACTCAATTTGGCTATCCCCTAGCTTTCTTCCACGTTGTGTTTCTTTCCTGCAACTTAGTTACCGTTTTTCATATTAGCTTTAATATACCTATGTACAATGTTTGTACAGAGCGCCTGCTACGCTTTCAAGGAGTCATACTTCTTGAAAGCGTAGCAGGCGACCATAATCAAGACCCAGTTGAGCAACTGTAAGCTCTCAAGACATCTGTTTCGAAACCTTGCATGAAAAGAGTGACAAACAATCCAATCCTCGCCCACGACGAAACTTCCATTTGTGATTGTAAATCAATGTCAAGATATCTTAATAACATATTGCCCTCGAAATAGTTTAATAACAATGCTCATAGACATTATTTTAATATATTGCAAAATGGTTTTGTCTGTAAATATACCTAATGCATATTAAATTGACTGATTTGATTTGAAATGTCTATATTTTAGGAACGCTCGCGCTGGTTCCAATAATAATTTTCACCTTTTAGTAGCACGACAAAATCGTTGATCTACAACTTTACAAGTCATGAAGTAAGTTTCTCGATTACTGTAATCTCCAAGTCTACATACACTTGACCTCTTTGTTACTTTAATTGGGTTAATCCTTACAAAAGGCAGGCATACTAATTAGTAATGAAGAAACGCTTGGCCTTATGTCAAGACGTGTGGGTGTCTTGTCTATCTTAATGTTAAAATCGTGTATGCCATAATAAAGGCTTAATGAATTTTTATATGAGACAACGGGACGTCTGCTTTCCATATGTCCGGGATCTCCGCTAGGATAGGAGTTTTTAGAGTTTTTAGAATATTTGATTTATTTTTGTAAACTACCTATTACTTTTTTTTCTTTGTCTAATCTAAAAATAAGGATATTATTTAAGTAATTACATATATAGTAAAAGCCATATGTTTAGTCTTACTGAGAAACAAGGTATAGCCAACAATAGTCAACTACAGTTACCTAACAAAAATAACAAAACGGGTAAAATACCGTATTTACGACAAAGTACATAAGTGTGAACTACCAACTAATCTCAAGGTATACAAATTAATATTCAATCAAGACGTTCGGTCTAATAAAATTAATCGTCTAAAGTCCCAATAGTGCTTGCCGGCTTTCCCTAAAGACTGACCAAAGTAAGTTTGAAATATACTAGATGGCGCCCCTATAGCATCTGGTTTAAACATAAGAGCGAGATAGACTATACATTTGCGCTTGTTGGAGCGAGACAAATAGATGTTATTATTACGCCTACACTATGGACAGAAGTCGCACGCGCTTACAAAAAATCATTCGACGAGAGCGCAAGCGCAGCGCTATATTCGCCCACAACTTCACTTCGGTCAGTTTCGTCATTTAGTGGTGATCGAAACGTTGATGTGTGTGGAAGTGAAACATTAACTTTTGCTAACAGTCTCACAAGAAAATAACAAAATTTGTTACTAAAGTACAATATCTTAATAAAACGTGATAGAACGAACTTATAACGTGTCATTTATTGAAAAATTTAATCATGATGTGTGATAATAACAATCCTTCGACGCAAAGTATAGCGGACTACTTAGCTCAGTTGCTCAAAGACAGGAAGCAACTGGCTGCGTTCCCGAATGTTTTCATGCACATGGAGCGACTTCTGGATGAAGGTAGGCCAAAATCGTGTTTTACTACTATTAATACATCTACTGAGGAAAGGATTCATCTCTATCGTCATCGATGCCTGTCACAGGCGACCATAATTCGTTTGCGTCGACAAATGCTACAACGCACACGATATTAAGTTTATTTTTGTCTTCGCCCCACCGAGTTATAGTCCAGTGGTATTTGTAATGCGATCCTTTTCGAAAAGTGTACCTAGCAAAGCAAAACTTCGTCTGCCCGCAGATTTGCGGTCAGCGGTCGTTAGACTGTCACCGAGAAAGAGATCGGTGAAATAAGTAGCAAACTGGTTTGGTGTCTCCATTCTCATATCTGTGACGACGCAGCTGTTGTAAATAAATCATAATGAAGCTAATTGGCTATGGTTTTGAGGTTAGGTGCTATGTGGAACGGGACGCGAGAAGAGAAATGAAGGATTGTGCGAGCCAGGAGGTAACCTGTTGTTCGCAGGGCCGTATCATGCATTCCGCGCGGGTTGGTGGAATGTCGCCGCTTACAAGTAGGTACCGTACGTACGTACACCACCGTCCTCAGTCACAAGAGATTTGTACTCAGCGCGGCGCGGGCGCTCCTAGCTCGGCGTAACTAGCCTCGTTTTATTAGGAACCACGAGCAATCCACACTCCACGACACTATGTAGCCCTTATCTCCGCTACCGAATGCCTACTGACTAGACCGGCTTGTTTGATATCGAGATTGCCTGCCAGCCGTTTGCAGAATCGTGTTACTATCTTATTACCTAGGTTGCTTTAGGTCACAAGTTACCTACCTACATTTTATTTAGAACCGTTATCAGACGTTTCGTTGCAATTTATTCCGTCAGCAGTTGCCAGGGCATTCTGAGTCATACGCACAAGTCTAGGCATCACATGAATGAGAAACTCAATTAATTGATTCCCCTTTTTTAAGTCCCCCAGCTGTTGTTCAATGGGGGTCCAGTCATTGAATTCGCCTCAATGACCCTTTTTTAAGACATCGTCGTTACTTGAACGATGTCTACAATCAAATAGGTACCTACCTAGTGTCTGGGACAAGAACAAAGCTGAAAGGGATGCTTTTGTATATTTTATTTTTGGTATAATTTTTGAGATGAGTCATACATAGGTACCTACCTAACCTACTTATGAAATTTAAGAAATGTAACTTTAAACGCTCTGTGTTTTTAATGACCCCATCATTTCTTTTCGTCCCCCCACTACTTTTTAAAAAAGTATATATGAATAAAATCCAACAATCTGCCAAACGCGAACTACGAAAAACAATTTTTTATATTTGGAAGAATAAGAACATGTCTAACAGTTGGACTAAGGTCACTCCCGATTCCTCCTTTACAATGCGCAAAAACAGTTTAGAACAAAAACCTGTTACTTTCCTAAAAGAACAACATCTCGTAGCTGTCAAAAACTATGCTTTATTGAAAAAGCCATTGTAATATCTTGTAAACTCATTAACAACTCTAGTCACGTCCTAAAGCGAAGCGAGGTCTATTGGAATGATACTTCTGCATGTTACAATGTCACAACCATAATGATTTACGGTTAAGTTTTAACCGTAATGTTAGAGGAATAGACATTACCTAACTAGATATAGTTAGTATTAAGTTCTTGTTTTATGTATTGATGGTGCAATAAAGAAATGATCTAATTTATACGTAAGTTTGATATCCTAATAGGGCGATGTGGTCGCTTAGCGACAAAGTCCCATAATATTTTTTATGGGACTTTGTCGCTAAGCGACCACATCGTTTAAAAAAAAAAAAAAAAACTAACTAACATATTCAATGCTAATGCAACGATATACCTACTGTATTGCAAGCATCTCATAGAAATGTTGTCGATTCTCGTCATAAAAATTAAACAAAGAACAGAACATATTTTTGTGTCCTGAATTCAACCATGACTACACATCTTCTTATAGTCATTATTGGAGTTAAGTTGCGTGAATGCGATTTAAAACACGTGCACATCATAACTGCTTGCATCACTCGGAATCTTGTTGATTTAACATTTGCCATAAGAAGCTCTCAAGTTGAGAACCCAGTCTTTTCTTTAATTTCGTTTTGATATGTGAAGCGGGTTGAGTCACCCGAAGCAAATTGGGAAACATCAACAGATTTGTACTGAGATTTATTGAGAATTAATGTAACTGTCTCATAAAAATACGGCTGTTGTAGTAGTTTGTTTTCTAGTTTATCGACATTGACAAGTCATCTATCTATCTGCTGTAGAACTTAGGAATTCGTACTTGAGACTAGCTTAACTAAAATATCGACGGCAAGCTAACAGACTTCAGTCGGGGCGTATCCTATTACCAACCAACAACGTACACGAAGCAAGAAATTACGCTGCTATTTTGGTTCTGTGAAATTAGTCTGAACGGATCGGTCTAAACTGCAAATTTCAAAGTCACCTAAATATTTTATCAACAAACTTATTTAGGAGTCACAGGTCACCCTGAACCTGAAATTGAAACAAAGCCAAGCCACAATTTTAAACATTTGCACAAACAAGCGATGGATTCAATGATACAAACTGAAAATTTTCTTGCCAGGTAGGTACCTCCCTACCAAATAATAAGATTACATAGGTAGTCTTATGGACACTCAATCCAGTTGGGAGATATCTATCTCAACAGGTATAATTATGTGGCCGATGGACATACAAATAATGTAGGCATTTCTTGATACAATCATTGATGTTCGTTCCTCATACGTTGCACTAAACATGTTTATATAGGTACAGAACATTTGATTGTTTGCATTGCATACCAAGAAGATGAACATCGCGTGATAACAATGCATCAGACAATGAACATACCTACAAATAATTAATCAATCAAATAGGCATAGATAAAACAATGGCCCATCCGATATTTGAATTGCCTGTAGATAAGAGCGCATCAATGAAATATTTTTTATCACATTATGTCAGATATGGACAATTACGATTTGTATAAAGCATTACCAGATTTGTAGATAGTATATCAAGTATGTTAGACACCCGAGTTGCAGATAATACTTTGATACGTGATAAAGTTTAATAGCCTTCTCAAGCAAAAATAACGAAATGTTACAAAACAATTATTAAGTATTAGAAAAAACCTTATTATTTGACCATTACAACATTTACATTCGCATTGGACACAAACTAATTAAGCGACTTACTATAAGCGAAAGATTAATTATATAAAATGACCAGATATCAAAGCTATAACTGCCTAAGTATCTTTTGATGTGTGGGTGCCGTCTACCTTCGAGGCTTACAATTCCGCAACCCTGTATCAAAAGTGAGACTTAGTCAGATCATTATAAGGTTGCTTAGTATGCGATTAGTCGCGCCTACGTTGTTGACCAAATGAGGGTAGCCGTGGGTAGTGTGGAGGAGGAGAACCCAAGGTTTTGCCAGTCGTTCTCCAACAAGTTGTTACTTGCTGTGGGCTGCTTAATTACAATGATTCAAAACAGTCGTTGACGTAACTGCCTCTTATTCGGGCCTCCTTCGGCACCTAAGACGCAATTTGCTTCGTTACGATAAAACGGAAACCGCCTTTTGTCTTCTACAAAATATGTTATTCATGAGGACACACTTGTTTCTCTCATTGTTTCGCCATTTACTTCAGCCGGTGTGTTACAGAGAGCAAATATTGACACTCGACTCATTATCGCGTCGACCTCGATAAGGCTACATCTCTAGAAAACTGGATCATACGAGTACCTAGTTCATTCTTCGCTCGTTCCCACGACACTGCTCTACGTTCAAAGTTTTATCTGTAGCAACGTGATCGTTCTGCTAATGAGATACAGTTTTTCTAAGGCCGTGAAAATAGGTTCTTGAAAATTGGTAATTGGCGACCTGAACAAAGAAAATTTCGGTTTCTGGGTCCATTGCTTGCCGTTATAAATGTGTTGTAGAGAAGTCGCTTTATTTTATTGATATATTAGCGTTAGATGACAATTAAGTATAAAAAGAAAATTACAATCAAATAATAGAAACAAATTAGAACTGGTACTTACAATTGAGCTAATTGCAGATTGCTGCAAACAATCTACAGGTAGTTCAACTGATCCATATCAATACCAGTCGGCAGCGAAACAAACAATTAAGTTAGAAATGATCATATTATCCCCCCATCACAGCTAAATGTTAGATTAGAAAACTAGAGAAAGCTTATTTTACTTATTGTAAAAGCGCCCAGTTGTCACCAATTGATATTGAATAGAATAACATCTAAATGATTTTAATGACTGCTTTGCACAAGCATTTAGCATACGTGAATATTCAGCAAGCTTGTATTGACTAGAAACATGAATGATTGTTATAAAGTGTATATACAAAAAGGTCGCATTCTATGCGTGGGACTGACAGCCTACGAGCAAAGGTTGGGTGGACCAGCATAGTTTTACTGTTGCCCTACGCTACACCTACGTGTTTGTTCGATTCTTGACAATAACGCAAGTTGACCCACTGTTCTTTCCACTGTATTTTTTCTGTTGATTCGATCTGAACGTCCTCCTACACGTGAAAAGTTTATCGCAAAGATATGAAATCCATGAGCATAACACAGTCATGTACATAGAGAAATACAATATAACAGGACAAAACACAGCTAATCTTTTGGAAATTTGTACGATCCGGCGGATGTTCGAACTTATCTTACCCAAAGATGGAAAGGTATGGGTGTAACCTGTGCGAACCAGACAATTCAACCAACATGAGTAGGTGTTTGGTACAGAACTTCGGCATCTTCTAAAAAAACTAACGAAACATCTGACACAGAATACAGAAGATATACCTAAAACTAGACTCGTTTATGTTAGTCAGGAGAAGTTTGTTTAATTTTGAGAACACATACGGGGTGGCTCTGTCGGAAGACCAGCATTGGTTGTACGCAAATACAACCAACTCATGCTGAGACAGGGACCGTTATGTGACTCTAGCAACCTTTTTTCTTTTCTATAATATTTTCTTTTAAATTGTTTTTGTCTTGATTTACAAATAAACGTTTCTATTTCTATAATACTAAGCTGTGCTGTAGATCTACTTTAAACGATTTCTTCAATAATGGTAAAAGCTAAACTGAATAAGTTACCTGCAGTCATGGACTAGTGTGCATCTAGATACCAAATGCATTAACATTAGTGGTCACAATCACAATGCCTGTTGTTAGTTGGAAACTTAATGCTGCGTTTGGATGGAAAACTGTTGACCCACATAGCACAATGGACAAATAAATCTCCTTATTTAGACAAAGCGTTACATTTTATTGATTTGGATGTAGGCTAGGCGGTTTCAATATACTCGTACATTGATATGTGCGTATTGTGACTTGAAGTTGAAATGTTTAACGAAGTCCAGTTAGAGCAAACACGAATGCAACACATAACTAATGTGAGACTAAAGTAAATGCAATCAGTCATTATGAAATAGGAATCAGCGTTGTTGTGATACTGAAAATTTAAAGTTAACAAATTAAGTATTTACTTATACACCTAAAATGATATTATCATCTCAGCATGTAAAAGGAGCATTGTCTGCAAAAATACATAATACACCATTCAGTAGATTCGACGTGATGCGCGGTTAAGAAAAAGACAGTCAGAAAAAAAAGAAAAAAATACAGATTTCGATTCTGTATCGGTATTCGGTAATAGAGTGCCCTCCTAAAAGAAATTCAAAATATCTTCAACTAGTTTCTACCCGCGGCTTCGCACGCGCTGTTTCTATGGGAACGTTTAAAGGTTATTTCTATCCCATGGGAACTGTTTTATAGGACGAAAAGTGACTCCAGGTTTAGAGCTACATCTATGAAAAACTTCAGCTCGATCGGTTGAGCCGTTATGGCGTGAAGCGGTAACAAACATCCATCCAAACATCCAAACATTCGCATTTTTATTTTAGTGTGATAATATACGAATTTGGACCTGTTTTATTCTAAGTATAATTGACATTAATTAACTTATCATAGCTACATTCCTACTAGGTACCTATCCTACACACTATAGTCTATTTATTTACAACAATGCGTATATAGATACAACGGCTGTTAACACATTTTATTACATTAAATTAACGGCCGGTACCTATGCTGCTGATAAAATTATATAAATCGTATATTTAGGTAACAGCTTGATTATAATTGTTATTTGTACTAATGTAATAACAAAATAGATATACATATATGCATTTTTAAATTATATTATCGGTGTTTGTATTCGTACTTAGCTATACGCTGCCTGCTTCGGGCAACATGAGGTGGAGAGTTGACGGAATGTTGCTTGACAACCAATACAGGCATGAATAGAAGTGCTTGGTAGTTCAAAACCTTTCAGAAAACTTTACCCACCACCAATAGTCATTTCATTGTTTATCTACATTGTGACCACGATAACGTGGCCCGGCCTTCACGCTTCACACTAATCGCGATGCATGCGCGGACGCACGCTGCCTGACCTGCTGTAATGTTTACAACTATAACAAAATTCAATTTGGCCTACGATTCAATCTCGACTTTAAGGATGCTGCTACTTCGCCATCAAACTTATTATTATGTAAATTACTATCGCTATCTCGATACTTTTTCTGATCTCTGACTGATTCTCGATCATCTGTAGAAACATTAACAATTTAAATATTGATAGAAAACCCATTAAAGCGGGTAAAGTGAAAATCAAAACACTCAACAGCTTCCAAGCTGCTTCGTAATTTGTCCAAACGGGGCCAGTCTAGTTCTTCAACTTTCTATCGAAGCCTCGGAGCACGTCTGTGGCGCCCGTATGACGACATCTGGTAACTAGTGACAGTTTATGGCAAATACAGCTAACTTACTCAACAAACAACCTCCCATATTTAGGAAAATGGTTGTGTATATGTTTATCCGTCTAAACGCAAATAATTAGGATTATTACGCTAACGAGATTCAGTTCAATCGTTGGGAGCTAAAGAAGGCAATGACATCAGCTTTGAATATGGGTAAGAGCAGCCTTTTCAGTCACAGTATACCAAGATTCGCTTTCTATAATCAATAAGCAAGGCGTTACTAACTAGCAATACAAATATGTCGAAAGTGCCTCTGTTGCGCCACACGTGTGGGATGCGCAGGCGCCGCGGCGTCGGTCGCCATCGACTCTAGTGTGTGTCGACGGCTTAAAGGGTCCCATTCATTTTGCGTTAAGCAATTTGGTGGACGCACAAGGTTTACCGGTTCATTCATACGATTGTGTAATTTGTTGATACTCGATTTCGACTGCATATTTGTCAAGCACACGTGAGATTTTAGGAATATGTTTGATAAGCAATGTTAAAGGAGTATTTTCTCAAACTTTGTTATTGTACCTACGTCTTTTGACAAATGTCACAAACCTTAAACCACAGTTTCACTTAATTTGTTGCTTCGATCTAGTTTTGTTTTCCAAATGTTGCAGTTCAGTCACTCATTCATGCTTAATCGGAGTCTTTCTACATTTTAAATGTAGAAAGATTGACATAATCTCATCCTAGCGTATTCGTCACATATATTTCTGTCACTATCTAACTCGTATAACACTTTGTGTGTTAGCTCAGTTGCCCACGCGGTGTCATCTGTTAATTAAATTGAGTTCTTCATTTAAGCTCTACCATTTGAGTGTTCCAAATCCTTAAAAAACCAAATAAACTAATAATGTTGTATTTTATAGAATTTATATTAAATACTAAAAAAGTAGCCTATCTTTTTATAGAGCGAGCCTCCCGAATTTCAAAACCGAATGTTTTGCGATTCCTATATAAATAAAGTGATCCATTTAGGAAGGTTGGGCTATTATATTAGTCAATTATACATCTAAAAATAAGATTAACATGAAAATTTACGTAGGTATTTTGGTTGATTTGGAATTCTTTAGTCAAAAGCGGTAACGTATTTTACCATTTTATGCATTTACACAACTAGTTTTACTATGCTTCTATGTTACTCGATAGACAATTTTAATACTTATAATCGAATAGGACCTTTACCTATGAATACTAACCGGTATGTATTATCGTCGTAATAACTAGGTACCTAAGGGCTGCGATAATGTTTACTGTGGTGGTTAGATCTCATGTTTATCATAGGTATTATCAAACATGTTTTAAAATGAGAGAATCGTCCTAGATAAATGTCACCGTAGAGGTCAATTAGTGTAATCGTCATACAGTTTGCATCAATGATTATTTCATCATTACGCCCTTTCGTATTCGATTAGGATGAGAATCCTAATCTTAGTCTAAAATAAAAGTTAAGGAATTTGATATGTCTAACGTAATTATGTTTTATTTTCGATTTTGTTAATACCCCCGGAATGTAAACTAACACGCACAGAGTATTTCAGAAATTTCGTGTTATAAATGACCCAATTAGTTGAAATTGGCCAACATCCAGATATTCGGACCAGATGCAGTTCCTTCTATCTAAGATTATCAGTTCACTTTTGTAATGAATAGCCCAACTTGTGATTTTGTTCTTGCATCTCGAGTAAAACAAAAACATGATTTTGAATAGGTCAAGACGATCATAATGTTTATGATCGTCTTGCTTACTTAGTCATGTCTTGTTTATTTTGCCCTCTGCGCTTTCGAGAACGCGTAAGTTTAATTTTTACATATAAAAAGAGTATGTATGTTTTTACCCTTTTTGCGTACATTGACTTAAAGCTTAAAATAACTTATCGTTCTTAATTACTTAACAGTTAACAGTAGGTACTATTTATTTGATACCTACTTATTAATTTTTGCTCTATGCCCGCATGTAACACATCGATCTTTCCTGCATTCGGTTCAGTGATAGCTTCTCGTATGAACACTCCCCTATTGTAATTTGTTTTCTTATCAATTATCATAATGCATGCTGGTGTTTATGGGTTTATGATGTTTTATAAACTTTCGCAAGTGTAGTTTATACTATTACCTAGACATGGTTTGAATTGCTTCTGTAGGTACTTGATATTGCTATCGATTCCACATTCAATTCAAAACAATTTCTTAGTTTACGTCTCAGATTCCCGTAGGTACCTATTATAATAAAGAGTCAAAGTGATGAATTAAGACAACTATAAATGATGCAACGCTTGAACTCTAAATTATACTTGAAATAAAAATATCAAAGCATGCCGGAACCCTGCACAAACGATCGAAACAGCCACGTTTTCTCTTACGAAGAAACATGCTGCTGAAACACCCGTATTATTCTACGCTATTTTAACCCTTACGGTGCACTGATATTGAGCTCAATGTCCCTGGATTTAAATGGAAAACAAGACTTATCACGAATTAATTGGATGTTTTTAATGACACAGAATTTGATATTAATAAATAACAGATGCACACGATCATTGGAGAAGGCGCTTCTTTACGCAGAGATATTGGTTCTGTTGATTTAATGTCTTGTATTTTTGTTGCAGGTAAGGAATTGAAATCCCGTTGATCAGGATAATTTTCAGAAGTCCTTTCACATATCTACAAAGGAAAGTTTCTTTCCATATCAGATGTATCGTGAGTACTGGATTTTGGTATGTAAATTTATTTATAATTCTTTTTATGATTATATCTATATAATCAATTTCGTTGTACCTAAATGAGGTTGGGTGCCGATTTGTCAAACGCGCTAAATACCGAAATATCGCGCTTAATTTGTTTAAGCAATCGCATTATATTTAACAACAGTGGTCGCACCGTCTGATGTGAATTATTCTGGATGCTGGGCTCACGCAGGCAGGAGTAAAGTTGGCACGAGTATGTCTTACAACAATGAAAGGCGTGGCTGCCAGTGTAATAAAAATTACAAGACGCTCAGGATGGGAGTGCCTTGTGGTATGTCATGTCCTCGGCCGATGTTCTGACGATAAGTTTTGGTCGAGTTTTAAGGCTTATCTTACTTTCTACAAAGAGCTTTCTACTGTCCAGTCCATTGTCCAGTCAACTGTGATGTCCTTTTTGTCAGCGTTTTACAAGGCAGGGTCAAATTTTCGCCAAATCGTAATACGCGTCATAATATCATCGTGATAGTATTATAAACGCGAAATTTTATTCTTATCCTATTCGCACAAATGGCCGCAATGCGCCCTCTTAAAACTAAGTTTGTTCCTATATCCTGTTTCACTGTGGTTGGATATTTCCATCTGTCGTAGACTATTCCTGAAAGATTCTTATCTTCGAAATGAACTAAAAGCGGATGATGTGACATGAATGAAGCGTGCCTATGGTGGTGGCCAACTTTTAGGCGGACTGACGCCAGCCAATGACGCGAGGTTCCGCCTAGCTTCCGCCGCGCCCGCGCCGCTGCCGCCGCTCACGCGTAAACAATACCAGGTTCTCTTGCACATCGCCCCTAATAAAACACAAGAGGAAACATAATATACAATACAATTTAGTGATAATATCGTTTGTATATGAAATGATCCTTGCAATATCCTATGACATAAATCGATCGACTATCCAGCAGTTTATGAACCAGCAAGCATGGCGTGGTTAAACGAAGCTTCACCCTGGATATACAGGGTGTCCGGTAATTAATGGATAACCCCACAGGTACTTGTGGGGGGCACCGCGGCCACTCACGAAAAAATAAAAATGAAAATCTATCTGCAGCCACCTAAAGTACGATGTTTTATACCTTTGTTCACATTATTGGGCACTACAAATTCAATAATAACGAATTTCTTTTTTTTCTCTGGACCTTTCTAACCGTGAATAATTGGCCTTGCTATCGCGCATTACAAAATATTTTTAGCTCCAAAAGTTTGTTTTTTTGAAATACTTAAAAATAAAAATTAGAGTTTCGATTTTTTTATGATAGAGTTTGTGCACCTATGG
The DNA here is from genome assembly GCA_963662085.1 of Eupithecia inturbata. Lineage (NCBI taxonomy): Eukaryota > Metazoa > Arthropoda > Insecta > Lepidoptera > Geometridae > Eupithecia > Eupithecia inturbata. The sequence goes on along the minus strand of OY759186.1, from coordinate 6,445,162 downwards.
CTTAAAAAAAAACATATGAACCTGGGCGGCCCATAGCTTAAAAAACACGCCTGCCTACAGTACCTGTGGGTTAATCCATTAATTACCGGACATCCTATATATAAGAATGTATTTCACATGGGAATCCTACTCAAACCTCTGTTGATTTCTTCATAATACCAGTTAGAACTTGGCCCAAAATTGATTAAATTAGAGCTTCATGCTCTCCAGATTCTGATTTCGCAGATGCGTTGTAATTATTTCGACCTTAAACAGTTTTCTCTTGCCCAGATCGCGTTTCAGGTTACGCAACGAGAATGCGTCGGCGCAAATTTCGTCACCGCGGAAAGCGCGCTGGCCCATTAAATTGTTTTATTATGAACTCGACGCCATCTTGTGTATTTTTGGCTGGGGTTTAGGTGTTTATCTGGTTGGGACTCTGTCCAAGGTGTAATTAGTCGGCGTAACTATTATTTCTGCGAGCTATTTCACAAGCATGTTTATGCATTTATACGCTCAAAAAAGTTATGCAGGATTAACGTACAGTGCACACGAATTTGTTGTTACATAATCGGTAAAGATTGTATTAAAAACATGTTTTATATATTTTATAACTTGTGCATAGCTCAGCAGCATTGGTAAACATTGTACGCTAGACACATTTTCTTCCTCTAAAGAGTTGAATGACCTATCTTGTTTGTCATCCTACATCTTGTATTCTCATATCTCCACGCGTTAGGTGCATCACCCAATTCATCTTTTACTATAGTAGTTGACGTTGTTTAAAAATCAAACCCTGGAGTTATTCAATATAACTTTGTATTTCAGTCATCTCTACAAAGAAAAGTTCTAAATAATTTTATAATTAACTGAAACAATATGTTCAACGGTACCTACCATAGCTTGTCTGTTTGTCTCACATCTGAATCATCATTCTTTAATATTTGATTGCTGTTAGTACCTACCCATATGTTTTTCTGACATCATAAGCCGAGCTGATGAGAAAACCCACGTATCCAAGGCGTACGATTTCAATAGAGGTAGGCACTAAATACCCGTTTTCGTCCAACAATAAAGTGTTATCTTTAGTACCTCCCGCACCTTTAATCTATAAAATGGATCTACTGTTTACTCGATATCTGAAAGCATTGAGACTTTTCTTTTTTGCAATTTTTAATTTAAAAATCTTGGTTTACCAGACAGAAATATCACTCACTCATTAACTTCCGAAAAGCACTCGCCGACAGCATTAGCTGTTGTTCCATTTTAAAGACAACTGAAGCTTCTCAAACGTGTCGAGGTTTTATAATGATTGAATTACATAAACAGAGAGGCGAGTTGTTTGCTCAGTTTACTTATCCAACGCAAATAATAAACATGCAAAACCACTTTTACGGTAGCTATCTGTTTCTATTGAAAACTATAATATTCTTAATAATTTACTCGTAAGATCAACAAATCTTTTAAAATCAATTAAATTAGTGCAGTGCACTGTCTAATAATTTTTTTTGCCATGAAATCGTAAGACGAATAAACAGATAAAATATATAACAGTTTTGTAGATCCCATCGTTCGGCGTCGGCGTGGGAGACGTTAGGAACGTCGACCCCGTGTGGTACTATAAATACAACACGCTCCTTATCCACGAGCATCCCTGATAGGTATCCGATGTCTGGTTACGGACTTGAAATTTGGGGCAGCTGTTGGTTAGATACTATTAGATACCAAATTATTGAAAACTAAATTGTTAGGTAGTGTTCTTTATACATAAATAAGTATGTTGATTGGGTGCTGTTTCTTTTAAATGCTAATGGCTAAATCTTTCTGCACCTTCTGTAACCGACAATAATATAAAATCAAATGTGTCTAGCTAGAGCCATTAATGCCAATAAAAAAAAATCGTATGTTTTTAAATTGGTTTAACCTACCTACCAATACATTAGAAAATTCAAAATAATAGGAAGTAAAACACTTAAAATTATCGCAGCGGTATGATGCATCTCGATTTGTATTGTATTTTTAACAATGTTTCATACTCGATTAAGGAGTTTCGTACAAAGGTCATTGCCTTTACTAGATGGTATAATTATGATAAGCAATTGAATCAGTTCCACTTGCATCGAATTAGTGTTCATTAATGAAATGGACGGTGCGACATATCTGACCATTTTACTACTTACTTTATCAGGTTCCTTGGTTTGATCTAGTAATGAAGCCTCGAGTCGTCCTTTATGTTATGACATCACCTGTTTGATTCTTTGGCTTAGATAACACCGCGATTATTTCCGACTCGTCCTTATTACTTGCTCTTTATTGCGTGATTTTCTTTGCTTCAGTTAGATTAATTTCCTTATCCCTGTTTGTCAGGCTGTCCGTCATCTACTATTTCTTAACATAATATCCTAAAACCATGTAGGTAATATGTCGTACAGTGAAATCGTGATTAATCTCGCCGCTGCTGTGCTGGTCTTGGTCGGGTCGTGAAACGGAACACGGTCGTCCCTGATAACTTTCCCGGCACTAGGTCAGTTTTGCGCTGCTCGTTTAACGGTGCAATCAGGTTGCCGACCGCCGGCACTTAACAATGTGATTGCAGTTTTGAAGTTTCTTCGTCGAAAAAAATTATCTTGTGTGTCTGTCTACATATATCCTATTTTCATATGTTTATATCATATCATATATTTATTTTAAAGCATGCACCTTCGCCTTGTATAGTTAATAAGTTCTATTTGATTATTTTATGTGATGTAAGAACTCTTTTTGCCTGAAAAACAGGTTTTTACCTAGTTCAGGCACACGCATTATTTAATATTAGAATTTTAGACGAACTTTGTTATCCTTTAGTCCTAAGTTTTTTTGAATAAAATATTATTATTCACATAATTTATTTTAAATCTCGTTATAAAATACATTTTTTACTATAAAAATAAAATATTATAAAACTATTCTACAGTAAAAAAATATATCAAAACGGTGAATCACCGGCCGCGAAGCTAGCCTCAAGCGGCCAGTGACTAGGGCTGCAGAGAGAGGAACTTCTTGACGATACGCGCAGTCATTATTATTATTTATTATTATACATTTCATCTTCAACTGCTTCCTTTGCAAAATTAATTGGTTTTTCATTTCTTCACTTTGCCGATTTTATAGCATAAAAATTAAATAATTGATGTATTAAAAACGGTGATAAAGACGCTCAAACTAAATTTAAAGTCTCTAATGAGAAGGAAGTATAAGATCTTCTTCATAGGTGTCATGTCAAGATAGTAAACGTTTTTGCTTGTCTAGATGACATCATTTTGAACGTTATAAAGATTAATAATAATGTAAACAGACATACTAACTAGTAATTCGCCTATATTAAGAAGCGGGTTCGATATCTACAAGCGTAGTTAGATTAGGCAGTGGTACTAAAGAGATTTATTTTCGTACTGTTCCTACCTATTAATTAGTTAAAACCTTAAAACGGTTCAAAAATTCGGTTGGTATGGTATGGAATGTAACATAATTAATATACCTACATAAAAAGTAAAGCACAGTTCAAAATATTAGAGGTCTTGGGGACACCATTCATAATTATAATAGGTTTCAATTTCAATGACAATACTAACTCGACTCGGGCACGACCGGAGGGTGTTAACGTCAATAACCTTACCTGCTAGCAAGTTTGCTTTTGTTGTCAAGGGTTCCATATTATCTGTATTCCTTTGAGTGACGTCACTATACCCATGAAGCGCCACACACACACACACACGCACGCAATGATGTAATTCCAAACGTCCTAACAAAAACTGTTTGGTTTCTTACTTGATCCTATTCGCATTACGGATTTGTATTACTCATCCAATTCTTATTCATTTAGCGTTCAGCAAGGATTCCGACTCTGACGTAATGGATTTTGGTAATATCAAACAAGTGGCAAAAGTCAAATCAAACCAAATTACAAAGAATAAGGTTGATGTGTTGATTATCTATGTTCCTTGCAAACTATAGCTATGCACAGAAAATTAGAAGGATGTTAACAAAATCATAACAAGTAATAATTATTTTAATTTCAGTTGATTCAGGACGTTATTTTACAAAACGATGGCGAATTTAGTTGTAATTTACTGAATTAGATAGGTATAAAAACTACATAGGAATTCAAAATTAATAAGAGATTGATGTTCGGCACTAAAATATTTGTTCATTATTTACTTGCCAAAGTATAATGTGATAATACCTACCTGCCTAGTAACTACTTACCGCTACCATGTTTCGTTAGACAAAGGACACATTGAATTTGTACAGTACTTACATACCTACTACGTATAGTTTTACGATTTAAAGTGTTTTCCTTCGTTTTACACGATGCATGTTCTTTACAAACTATTTTCCCGTTTACTGTCACTGTTCCACATTCACTTTACGCACTATGTAAGTTTTATGAATGAAACATAAATAGTCGTTTCTGCCTCCACGAATTATATTTAAGGACATTGATACCTTGAATTGGCTACCTTTCATGTTTCAAATTTTCAATGAAGCTCTTTTAGTCTTCACTAGTCTTCATACCGAATTCAAGATTATGGTCTCCACAGTGTGACTGATTTCTATTCATGAACCTTCTTACAATCAAGTAACTGTTCTGTTTCTATTGCAGCTAAGCGTAAGTCCTGTGTGCTGCACAAACAGCCCTTCGTTTCAGAACACATAACAAACGATATTCAACCTAAACCAAATGCTCTGTAGAACCTATTATAATTTAGAGCACACTGAGCATTGTTGTATGACTTGCACCGACATTGAATCCAATTGCTTTAGTAATAAAATCTATTTTAGGATTCGATTGTTTATAGCATCTCTTGGTGTGTCGGCAATCGGAGTGGTTGCAGACGTCTCATGTTTCTTATGCGTGCTAGGTGTTAGTGTAAATGATCAACGCTCTTTGTATGAGCCGCTTAAATTAGGTTCAAATCTTCTATTTCTGGTTCTGTTAAACAGAACGAGATCAAGATCATACAAACGTCGCTTTCCATCAGGTGAGATCGTATTCAAACGAAGGTCTATTCATTATAATAAAAATGTACAACTATCATATTATCAACGTTAAACTCGAAATAGAGACACACACCAGCAGCTTTTCAAACATAATTGTATTGTGGTAGGAAATTTACCAATGCATAATTATTATACAAAACATAGCATACGCAGTGGATAATCTTAGGTGACTTGACACCTACCTATAAATAATGAATTATCGCCTTAGTTTGAATATATGTACCTCTAATGAATTAATTGATACAGTTTATGGAATTCTTCTCGCTGTATACATTAGTAAGTAAGAAAATGTATAGGTACTCCGTACTATAGGTACCGGTTTAAATAACTTTGCTGTAATTCGATCACAGGCCATAAAATTCAAGATATTCTATGAATTACAAATAAATGACCTTAGCTAGCTTAATCATTTACCGCTTACCTATTGTAAGCACCTTACAGGATTAAGTATCGTTGTTTATGTGTTGAATGTCCTCGCTCTGTCATCTACTGATGCTTTAACGTTACTGGGGCCTTTTTCAGCTAAACCACAGATTTTATATATAATACTATATGTATAATACTTACTAATCTTATCGCTTTACTATGACAATGGCATGTATCGCCAGTCGTCCGTCACATAATGACACGTTTTGGTATTCTACCTTAAGAAGCTTATATCTTGTTAGAACACAAGCTTCTTGTTCTACCCTAAATTAAAGAAACTACAGACAGATGGAGGGGCACACGTCAAAAGCACGGTAATGATATCTGTACAGTATTCTATCTTCATACAAACGGCCGGAACGTGAGTCATACTTACACGCCTCCAGTGACGAAAGAACGTTGTGATTTTTTTTGTAAGCAGTAAGCGTGCGATTTGTGAATATATTAGTGAAATAAGTACAAGTACTAATTCAATATGGCAAAGAAAACGTATGGACATTATTGTGCTGTTTTTGGTTGTTTGGATTCTTAAATAAAGGACCCAAAGGTAACATTTTGTATATAACCTGAAAACTCCGAAAGGTAAGACTATAAAATATTTTTTATTCCTACCTACTAGTACATACCTAATTTGTTTCTTTTTTAATAGGTAGGTATTACGCTTTTTCCACCGAGTAAAATACCTGGATTAATAAATAAATAAGTGGATAGGGTGAAAAAAGTAGGTACTTAGTTTTCCTAGGTTAGGCTTACTTATGTGCTTAGCTACATACATCATAATTATTGAAATAAGCGAAATATCATTACGAAATTATTATGAGAGTAATAAATGAAAGGCACCTACCTAGTACCTAGTAAGATTTACATTAAAATTTACTTTTTAATTACATAAGTTAGAGGTTTTGTTGTATTGCTGTAGGTAGCGCGCACGCGATAAGATGGTTGATAATAAAATAAGTAACGTTTGGATGGGTGACCAAAACATTTCTTATTTCGAGTTGTTTTTTATACTATTAAATTTCACAATAAATCTTTTCTTAAATTATTCTTTAATTTAAATTTCACGTCTCAGTCGAGACGCAAATATTTTTCTGTATCAAATTTATAAGGGTGGATTTTTTATTAAACCACTAATCAAAAACACACATGTATTTTTACTGAACACACTATTGATTTTATTCACAATGAATCGAAATAATTTATTTTTATTTATATTAAAATATACAATCACAAAACTAGAAAGACATTCAAGTAGGTAGATCAAAATACTGCAGGCGGGCAGCCCTAGCGCGTGCTTACGTACCACGCGGCTGTAGGTAATTATTTCAAGAAAAGGGCCGAGTCACAATACTGTATAAATATCATTACCGTGTCAAAAGTATCAAACTTGAAGTTTGATACCATTTTATCAATCTCTCCGTGCAAACCAATGAAAAAAGAGATCCCCTTCGGTACATAATCCAATCAATGGTGCAAATAGCACCGCACGCACTATCTGGATTTTCGTTAAAATGTAAGGATTCTACGCGACAATTCTGCGACGATATTATTAATGTCACAGTGAAGCAAATGTTCAGCAGAATTGTTGTCTATTTCAACGTCGAATTTCTTGATATTATTTATCGATACCTCCTCTTGATTTTTGTTGTTCAAAAATTTGTAGCAAAAATAAGACTGCCATATCTATACAATTTATATTAATTATAATTTTTGTATAAGTGTGTAAGTAGGTATCTATCAATGGGTAATTAATTTATTTTTTCTAGCTAGCAATTTATATTATTGACGCTTTTATGGGAGTAAATCTTGTACACAATGTTATCATCAAATCTTTTTTGGAAACAGTTGTACCTACCAAAAGTCGTACCATTGTCTGTTATTTATTATCTTCTTTTAGTAAAGCAATCTGCAGTATGGTAAGTACTCATTGCCAACGAGTAGGTAGATTAGTTAGTATCCATCGTAATTTGTCACCGAGGCTAATACAATGGCTCGTACTTCTATTGAAATATGAACCGTTGCGCTGATATCTATCTGATATATTATATCCATGTTGACGCCTTAAACTTACATTTTAATTCATCTCTGATAGAACTATGTAATTGGTAATAAGATGGAAATTAAATTCTAAGTTAGGTCAAAGCAATTTTCATATATTGCACAAGGTATATAGTATTACATGCTCAAACATTTTCAATTAGACACTCGCAAAACTAATATGTTTTAAAATAATTACCTGACATGTCTTCAATTGATTGCAAAGTAGATGTGTGTTCGTTAGCTCATCCTAAAGCGTCCTTAAACAGTTTGTGTAGGTATCCAATAATATTGTTATCTCTAAGTTGTTGTGACTATATATTTTTCTTTTTTTTTATCTTTTTTGACAAAGAAAATTACAATTCAAAAATAAAAACAAATTAGAACTAGTATTTACAAATGAAACAATTAAGCTAACTGCAGACTGTTGCAAACAATCTACAGGTATATACTTCGTTTTTTTCAGTAACTGCTTTGACGTACTGTCTTTTGCGTATTTACTGTGTAAATAAGTACCGACTACGTATTAAGTTTACTGTAGAAGTTAGTTTAGTTGAAATACATTTGCATGGGTACGTGTTAGATGTTTCAAGCTTGTAAGTCGATGGTCTTATTTCTGAATATAGAAAGTTATGATTTCTGGGTAAACGGTAGAAGGTAGGTACCTCAAAGATTTTTTTTCTCAAGGGACTAGTACACCTGCATACATGGGTACAAACTGTGGGCAGAATACTATCAGGCCAATTATCTCGATCGTACCTAAGTGCCTGTACGTAGCAGTACTTACATCTATTCAGATAATTTTTCGAATCGCTTTATAAGGGCATGGGACGGGTTTTCTAAATGCCTCCTACACAGTGCTGTTCAAATGTCCATATTCGTCAATATGGGCGTTCTGACTAACGCAGTCGGCGAATCAACTAACTTTGTTAGATCTGAGTTGGTGACTGAGGTTTCTTTGAACGTAGGCGGCCGATTCACCTTCGATACCGAGATTATCTTGCCTCATGTAGGTGGTAGGTGCCCACTTAATGTTGAGAACACTTGGGAAGTGCTCGTTATGTTACGCTTTGGTTTCGTAATGATTGTTCCGACCCGTATAGGATGCTGTGTTTTAATCTTCAAAACACATGTTTATTTATGATTGTTGCTCAAGGCCCACTTGTACTTGAACATTCATTTTTACAAAGATTATTTACAGAGCAGCTCAAACTGTATTTCAAACTTTGAAAGAGTCTTACGCCCTTATTATGAAAGCGTGCTCAGTCATCGATCTATGCTTGAGTAACGCTTTTCTATGGCATAAACGTCACTCAAGCATAGATCCATGACTCAGCAAGCTTTCATAATACGGGCCCTAGATGAGTAATTCAATATGAATACATATTTTTTTGAAGATTTTTAAACCAATATTTGTTGTCGATCTATGGTTTCTGGACAAAATATTTCCACCATTCACAAATTATGTTTTAGACATAACACAATTATTATACTTACTTTTATTAGAAGCAACAAACGTGTCTTTAGCTGGACGTTTACATCCCAAACGTCTAAATTACCTAAATTGCAGACTGTTTCAAATACTTAACACAAAATTACCTTGTTGGTACGAGCAGGTAACCAACCTATCATTTCGGTACACCGCTCACAGCCTCTTCTATTTGTCCTTAGCTTCTGTCTTGAGTAATAGATATCCATGCGAACAAACTGAAGTGGAGCCCTAAAACAACCAGCTATTTTAATTACGCTTCATTTATATTAAGTATAGAGCTACTTGAAAATTTTACGTGTGTGCACTTTAAAAACCATACATAAAGTATTAGCTCGTAGCTATTTAAATAATAAGAAAGTTTTTATTTCAAAACTTACAAGATAGCTTTAACGTTAATTATAGCTATTTATACCACCAAATTAATTTAATTTAAAGATATCTTAGTACAAATACATTTATAAAGGTACTAGCTGCTGCCCGCGGCTTCGCACGCTTTTATCCTGGATAAAAAGAAGCCTATGTCCGTCCCCGGGATACCTTCTACCTCCCTGCCAAATTTCACTAAGGTCCATTCAGCTGTTTAGGCGTGAAAAGGTAACAGACAGACAGACAGATAGATAGACAGACAGATTTACTTATTAGTATGGATACATACAAATAGGCTACAAGACTTAGTACTTCAAGGCTTCCATGAGTTGCATGACTCGTTTCTTCCGTGCTAGTAATATTTATTTAAAGAAATGATGCTGATGTTCTCTTAGCCGAATTTCGGCCATGGCGGCCAGTCTCAACTCAACGGACACTAAACACAGGTGCGCTCACTAGTGAAGGAATGGACTAGTGTCCATTCCTTCACTCTCATAATCCGATGGAACGGCAGACCGACACGACCTGGGAGAGCTCGAGCGGAGGACCAACGGCTCAGAAAGTTGGTGGTGTTACACCCCCGTACCTCGGAAAGCACGCTATCACAGACCAGACGGTATAGGAATATGACATGCATGATAGAACTGATTTTGTGCCTCTGGCTAGATAAATCATTATTGGTCATCAATTTGGCCAGTGAAGTAGGCTTCATTAACATGGCAAGCATGCACATGATACTCAAAACACCATTGTATGTTGATATTACAATGCAGAGATGAACTTATATTGTGTAAGTATATTAAAATAAAATAAAAAGACATCATCACAATAATTCTGTTAATCGTTTTAAATACGACCTTTAATAGCTTTTCACACTATATTCGGTGGCAATAAATATGTACTAAAAACAGTGACCTTTGTAAATAAACTAAGTAACTAATTTTACTGATTCTGATCACACAACACAATAATATTTTTTTGGACAATTTATATTTCGGAGAACAGCCATTACAGAAGAATAATGTAATTTGTAAGATATGTAGATACATTTCAGAACTTCAGAAGACACAAACCAACCTTTGATCTTTTTGGATTAAGTGGACAATAGAGGCGCAAATCAATTATACATACATAATACTAGGCACACCATGGGCGGTCTATGTACCTTTGCCCCTTTGATTCAATATTGCTGCTTTGTTGTACTGTCATCTAAAAATGACGTAACTACGAGATCTTATATATTATAGCTTTGTCAGAAAATATAATTTACTACCTAGTATTATTTATAGCGTTCACTACTTCCTTTTCTTCTCACTGAAAATCATTTGATGAACTACGTCTAGAAACTTAGGTACTTAATTAATAAATTATTGGTTCGTGTTTTGCCTATCCTTTGTGACACGCGAACTTTAGGCACTTTATGCTTACGTACTTAGGTAAATCATCATTACCTTCAGAATGCATCATGTTACCAGTGACTGTGACACTAACTAGTCATCGTAACTTAAAATATGTAATTAAATTACCTCAGCGGTAAGACCCTGTACCTACTGAGTAATAAATATCTGTACAATAGATATTCTTGACATTGTAGTATGTTATTTTATCGTCCACGTGACGAATATTTGTAACGTAGCATAGCTTATCCTTTGCGGGAAAAGCAGAATTTAGCAAAATTACAATAAGCTTCTTGCAGCTGAAGGAGTTACGAATCATTAAAACGCTATACAAAATAATTTATATGTGAAGACTATAATGTATAACAAACCATTGGTTACTCAATTAGACGAGTCTACACAAATTAAATTCGACGCAAGTGTCTGGGTGAATTATAACAACTATTGGGAACCAGGCCAAACCTTGCGTGCATCCCTTGTTAACAGCCAAAATAAATAAAGTTTTATACTCATTAGTCGCATCCAATTTATACCTACGTCTTGCAGTCTAACATTATTTATGGTCTCGCTAATCGAATAAGTTGTAAGTCTGCTGATTACTGTTTTTTTTTCTATCCAATAATATCTTGTAATGTGATATTATGATCCATTCAAATCGGTAATCTAAATTTTAAACATCAAGTTGAAACTACAAAATATCATAGAATCTACAGATGAGACTTCCAATGCACAAAATAGATATTGCCTTACTTCATAGAACATTAGAATCTTTGGTTAATTTGTAAATTTTTGCATTCATCTTTTTGTGTCGAACTTATTGCTACAAAAGTTTGGACTGGGAGAGTCAACAGATGCGCTGAAACACTTTTCTCTTCAGATTTTTATTACACTGTTTTACGTCCAAGAACGTGCGGTAAACGAAATGTGTGCCAAATGATCCACTTCGACACTTGCGAAGGGACAGCTATTTCCAACTCTCACCCGTGCAAACCTGCTGGTAAGCCAGTCGAAATTTTTACATATAATCTTCGTTGGTAATTCCTACTATCTCTTAAGCCGGGTACTGGCGTAATGTACCATTCGCAGCGAGCATGAAACGTTACACCGTGTGCATAATTTGCGTGTGCCTTCTTTCTTCGTGACTGCGCGAACGCTCGCTGTGTAACACGTTACGCTACGCCCTGTAATGCCGCCCGCGCGCGCCGGTCAGTACCCGGCTTTAGGTTCTATTTCCTAGTTTCAAACACTTTGCTTTCTGCGCCTATGGGCCCTTCTCATTACGTGCCGTGAGTGAAACCGACGACGTCCATGACTTTTGTTCTACGAACTGTGGATCTTGATAATTCGAATGGAATGTTATTGTTTACGTTAGCTTCGTTATTTTCCCTCTTGTGGTGTATTCTTTGATTATTATGGTCGTAACAGAAAATTTATATCACTATTAGTTGGTTTAAATAGGCGAATTTACAACCTAGATAAACGATATAAAGTGGATATCATTCTAAGTATTTTCAAGCTAAACTACAAAACAAAATAGTTCTGCAATAACATGTACCCACTGTATTAATCTTGCCCAGGTTTGCTAAATCTGAATACGATAACTCTATTGAATTCACATAAATCTTGTATTTTCTTTAACAATAACATTGCAATTATTGTTATAGAAAAACCTTGAACATGTCGCTTTGACCCATGGAAACTATGTATAACGGTAATTCCTTCGTAATTTAAGTCACTGATTCATTGTTGTTTTGCTGATTTTGTGATTTGCAACTTCACAATAAGGTGATTCGTTGTCCATCACAATAATATCTGACTGCAATAATTTTACCATAATATATTCTTGGCTGTCTTTGGTGTATCGTTAATCTAATTCTAAGGCGTAGGTTGGTAGGTATTCTAATCAATAAACATGAAGGGAGACCCGAACAATACTTTCATCATTTGCAAATCTGACGGATGTATTGCCGATAGGCGTTACTTTATACATTTATCACGAGCTGCTTGACAGGTCTGCCAACGAGCCAATGATTGTACCTGCCTTTCTGTACTTACCTATAGATTATTGCTCTAGCCATAGAAACCAGCAAATGGTCCATCTGATGTCACATAAGAACCAAAGTTGTGCCAAATCAACAACATTTATTAAAAGCCCTTAGTAACAGGTGTACAGAGTAGTAACCGGAGTCCACTAATGTTAACTTTGTGACAGACAAATGTTACTCATAAATTTAAATACGTTCGCGAACCCATAAAATGTTACTTGTTTGTTTTTATATCTTCCTGCCGACACTATTTTTCGCGTGATATAAAACAGCTCACCGGAGGTCATAAACTTTCTATTGAACGGTCATAATGGTCAAATCTACATTAATTTACTAAACTGAGATGTGACACAATCAAACGAAATAAGACTCTTTATTGGTAACTCATCATCATTATCATCATCAATGGCCTGTACATCCACGAAGGATGGTTTATGTAGTATTTGTGTGAGAAATACTACGAAGACATCATTTCGTGTTTCTTCTCAATTTACTATGCCGTTGGGCTTCGTCGTAAATTTTCTCGGTCTAAATTACGGAAAAATCCTTTATAACCGGTGAAAAATAAATATTTGACAATAAATCAGCGAAAATCTCCGGTTTACTACACAGATTTTATGACTAATAAAAGAACGGTCAACTGCGGCCTGTAGGTATTCGTAGGCCAAATAGTGCTCGCATATATAAATCTGGCCTCCTTTCTGGAACAACAGCGGAACAACAGCTTTTCGTTCTGCTTCAAAATTTGACACATTTACGTGTCCCTACCCCGTTCTCTTGTTTACGCAATAATTCTCAGAAACGGGATCATAAACTGCACCAAACTTGTTTACCACATAATGCATACACACTAAATTTTCCCGTGCGTAACGAAGATACAAATCTATTTTCTGTGTCATATCACGAGCTCACGACGTATGTAATTGGACCTACGGTATGAAACTTTGCCATCATGCTAAGCTCGTTCTCGCTTAAAACACAAATGTGCCTGCTTAAAATGCCGTTAAGGTTGGTGAAACTGACCATGTAAGTTGCTTTTTCCATACAGGTTATCGAGACGACAAAGAATTCGATTTCGGGTATATTAAATCCATTTCAAATTCATGAATCAGCCTCTTATAGGTAAAAAAGAAAAGAAAATAAATTTATTTGAACCCAGAAACACAATAAGTAGGTACATTACAAAAAATAGATAAAAACAGATAAAAGTAGGTAACTACATAAAAATACCTACTAACTATATACAAAAACAGAAACACAAGCATAATGTTACAGGGGTTCCGCTGTCCCCATTGAATGGGGACAGCGTCAATGGGTACAACGGGAATACATCGTCTAAAGCCGGGGTTCAAGCCGAAGCTAGTAGTGCGGCGCTGGACAGGTAGGTCACTATACTACCTATTAAATTCAAACAGTATACCTACAGTCGTTTCCAGAATTTTAGATATTCTTTGTAACCAAAGCAAAATTGATGGAAAATATTTTGCACTCTTCTGCAATTGCAGGAGATCGAAACCATTTTTGGTTTTGAAAAGCTTTTATCATTTAACTCATCTCTTGTCTATTTTCGAACTCGAATTCTAACCTTTTTTGCTGTGCTTGTGCAATTATGCGCCGTCGTTTAAGTTTGCGTTTTTGTTTTTAGTGATTATCTTGCTGATACTATCTTGTTTTCTGTTATTGTTATAATTTTTTTTAAGTTTTCATTTCTAATGTCTTTTTCGACATAAAATATCTTAAATACCAAAACCGTATGATAAAATAAAAACTTGATTGAAACATATTCAACTAAAATATTAATAATAAACATGAAATGCTTCCGTGTTTATTTGCTGGCTGCTGGCGCGGCGTAAAAAAATGTAGTTACTTATTACAAATGTGACAATTTGAAATTTATGATTACCATTTTCATAGATGCCAATATTTTCAATTCTAAGTTCATATGTCAAGGTTACAATCTAGATTGTAGCTTAATGGTCAAGGCGCCAAATCCTCCACAAATTGAAACTAATCCATTTATTTAGGTTCTATAGACATCACTGTAATAATAACGTTATTAAACACGAACACCTGTAAAAATAGTTTCTAAAATTTGCATAACCCGATTTCAAAACAACAATCAACCATAAAATTGAGGTACTCGTAATAAGATAATAAATAATTGATTGTTATTCGAATTGGCCTGTATGTGTTATTTCTACACCATATTTTATGTCGCCCTTGGGTTTCCAGCTAACGTTACCAATACGTGTAGTATGTATAATTAAACCATCAGTATTTCTATCTGCGATCTCAAATGTCTCGTCTGCATTCTTGTTTTAATAGAACCAGCCCTTTAACCTTGTTGCAAATAAGATAGGCAATAAAAACAATTCACCCATTATAGTTTACTTGAAACCGCTGACATTTCTAACAGGTTTAAAATAAATGGTTGGTCATAGTAACTATCCGTTCAGTCGTAATTACCATCCGTTTCTATTTAGTTTAATAGAACAGTTATGTTGTTTCTAATGTTATCTATATACCAGCCAAATTCGAGATGTACGTACAATGTTTGTAAACTAACCGCCCCCATACTTAACCTAAAACTCACTCTGGTGCCGCGTCTCTTTATACGCAATTTACATTGCTTGTCGATTTGAGATCTTTCCCTCAATAAATATTGCTTACAGTTATGTATATCTGAAACTCGACGCCAATCAAGTGATTTTTAGTTTTTTTTGTTCTTGTTGGCTATTATTGTTTAGTAAAATGTTATCCTGAAGTTTATTTTCAATTTGTATAAATTAATGACCTACAACTATTCTCCTGTTTTTAAAATTCATTATATTATGATTCACACCTAGGTACATACGAGTATAGGTAGGTACTACAATAATTTCTTGGAAGTTAATTTTGCTTTACATAGAATTCTTTGTCATACATCCCACGCTCCGTAATAATGACTAACGATCTCCTTAGAAGCTCATTTTATGAATTTACCTTGTAATGTTCTGTAGAAAATGTTTTACTACAAAAATCTAAAGAGGCTGTAGAGTTTAAAATTTTCTGTGTACTGTAGAAACCTTTTACAATACCTTGCATAATTCATAAAACCGACATAGACTCAGCATTCGTACGGGCTGACACTTCAAAGACAGGAAGACTAATATTATTGCTGTCTTGTTAAATAAATACTGCTGCTAAAATACCTTCGCCAATCACAGTGTCATCACAAGACTTATGTAAGTCGAATGTGTCCGATTTTATGAATGGCACGACACCGTCTATTATATTTTACAGCTTAATTACCAGCAATTCTAATCCTACATTCGAAATGGTAGTTTATGGCACTCATTTGAAAATCCATGGAGTCGTCAAATCAACTAAGCATATAGTTTGTTTTGATTTTGTTCTATTTTTTATTGCAGTCTGATCAGTTTTAAGATACTTACTTAACCTACCCTAGGTTAAGTAAGTATCTTAAACTTGATTTTTTTTTAAACAAAATATATTATGTTTGGTGTCTTGTATGTACCCTTACCTAGGTATCATTGGCCTCTTATTTTTTCTAATTATCGAGGCAATGACTGATTATGAATTGTCTATTGCCTAACAATGCAGCAATTGTTCCCCGAAAACGGAAATGAGAACACATTATTTGTACCCATCGTCGCATTAACTTCATTTGGGTGGCATTCATCTTAGACAGATCCAATTTGTCAAACGGAAACAACACGATCTTGATGAAATGTACGAAACACAAACGTTAGAATAACAACAAAAACATACCACAATCGCTTTCATACAAAATTTGTTATTTTGAATGAATCTCGATAGGAAAACGATTGTGGTATTACTCGATCAATCGGATTAGCAATTTTTGTTACTGAGAAGTAATAGTTACACTTTCAATATCAGAATAAAACACGTTTAACGATAGGCAGCTGGAGTACCTATATAAAATAGCACAATTACCGACTTTTTGCAAGCAAAAAACAATAATATAATGCAAATTGAACATATAATGTAAAAAAAAAATATATTCTAAGCGAATAATTTACAGTAGTTATTTTTGTATCACAATACAGGAATACTCGCTTGCGTGATTGAGTTTGTCGTTCACCTGGGCGGTACATGTACAAGTCAGACGATCGCAAACTAACCGTGGCACTGGATTTACGCATCGCCGCATTTCGTGAGAATATTCCCGTTGAACCCACATTGTTCTCAATTTACCCTCATTTATACTACTCGTTCAGGCTATAAAGCGCTCCTAAAAAAGGAATTAAAGTCTGGCAGAGCTTCAACTATATTCTGGGTAATACCGTCACTGATGGATGATCATTGACGGAGTCATGATTTTCAGGAATTTAATGAGCATCAACATCGTCTTTTGTTGTTATGAAATCGATAAATAAGTTGTTTCCATATATCTTTTGAAACTATCATGGTTATATTATATGCATAATAACCTAACACAAAACGGACTTAACGGTATTAATAGCCTGCTTTCTATCTATTTGAGTTTTCTTACATTTCGGCACAGTTGCATGCGCCATGATTATGAATTAACTGAAATAAGTGCGTGTAGGTTATTTTTGGCAGATAACGATCAACCCTCGTATTTTTTACCAAAAGTACCTGTCACTAGGTACCTAAATGTTTCCATGACAAAAACTACAGTTCTTCGTTATTTCTGCTCTGATTGCCGTGGTCGCCGGGGTAATTAATGCATCACCTTGCAATTTTCCGTCTAGACGCCAGGTAAGTATTCGTTGCGGTAGTCAAAGCGTAGTGTTATTTCAAAATATCGCTTATCATCATGGTGTTGAAAGAAGCTAATTATTTCCACTGACTGGCTCCAACAATAAAAGTGATTTTGCATTGATCATCAATAATTACCGAGTGGCCTTCTGCCTTGATCGCTCTGTGAGCACTAGCTAGTAGGTATAGTATTATAAAATCTGTGGCACTAGTAAAAAAATAAAACTTTAAAAATACCAAAAAAAAACTGTATTGGTAAAAAAACAAAATGAGTAGGTTTTTTGCTTTTATCGTTTTTGATCAAAACAATATATAATTTTTTAGGGTTATTTCTATTGAATCATAAACATAGGTAGGATTTAAAAGTAAATTGCTGAACCATTTCCGATATCCTCTAGAGGACCCGCCTGATTAAATATAGTTAAGTAGTCATACATAATATAGTTGGTCTTATTGTTAATAATAATGTTATTTTGTATAGTTTATTCTCAAATAGTTTATTTTTATTATGTATATTCATTAAAAATAAAAATTCAGTTTATATAATTTTAAGTAGATTTGTGAAGGTCATTCTTACGAATGTCGTGTTTACCTGTTAATAACATCAGAACAGAACCTTATTATAAGTTTGTTTTAAATGATTGATATGTATGTGGTTGGTAAAACTTTAATAATAAAAAAAAAAAAAAATAGGTTCGCTTCAAATCAGTTCACCGTCGTCTTCTAAGTTTTTAGTTAGAAATGCTCATATAGTCTATTAGCTGATGGCATTCTTAAACTCTTCGTGGGTGGCCCAAATTGCCAATTGACATTTATCATAATGTCATACAAAGTTGCCAAGTTTCTTTTTATTCTGAGATCTTCCTACGCTCACTAACGATCAATCGTAAATATCGTGCAATTATCAACCTTATTTGCTTACCTATAGTAAAGTTGTTTGTTGATTTGTGTTGCTTGTATAGAATTATCAACATTGCGGTTAGGGTAATTTGAGTAAAATGTAAAATTACACCTCCGTTACTGACGTAGCCGCAGCTCTTAAGAAGCCATTCATAAGGACCAGACTCCACTAAAGCGGAGATGAGACGAGCGGAGCAGAGATGTGTTTTAAACAACCAATAGAACGTCGTTATTCACACATCTCGTCTCCGCTCAGCTTCAGTGGAGGCCACCGAGTGGAGATGTAGCATATTTGTATGCGAAAAAACAAAGAAAGATCGAATCGGAGATGTGAGCGCGTACGTCACGCAGCGGAGACAAGAAGATATGTGAACGGCGTGCAGTGAGCGGCGCCACTAGTGCGTTCATCTCAACAAACATCCGAAGCTCGCCGCACGTAGCTCAGCCGCTCTAGCCAGCACACATCTCCGCTCCAGTCTAGCTAGTACGCATCTCCGCACAGCTTCGGTGGAGTGGAGGCACCCTAGCTGAAAAACGTCTCTTCTCGTCTCCGCCTCGGACATATCCGATGTGCGGAGATGTCCGAGGCTTTGGTGGAGTCAGGGCCTAAGACTATTCTGATATCTTTCCTGACCTAGTAAACAATCACCATTTTGCTCTTTAATTTATGCTTATCGGCCATCTAATATGTATTAATTAAGTACCTACTACACAACCCAACATCAAATCAATATTAATAAAAATAAGTACTTTAACCGTATGCGGATTATTTTATACATAAATCACTCATCTTCGTTAATAAAGACCATTGTCACTTATCAATGGTAATATGACGACGTTCAGCACTCGGAACCAAACTTGCCCAAGAGTCCTTCAAGGTTGACATCTGTATGTAACAAGTTCATACCTGAAATCATATATCAACCTGTTATTGTCTTGTGACGGATTGACAGACAGCCCCTAAGATCACCTGCGTCAAAACAAAGCACAACCTCCATTAACTTCATTGTTCGCTCGGAAGTTTCGATACGGTATCGTAAAAACGTCTTAACAAGTGTTTCGACACCCGTCAGTCCGCAACGACAAGTTTTAAAAGGATAATCTTGTAGTACCTACTCGACTATTAATCGACTTAACCTGTCAAAGATGACATTTGTTATGAACAGTTTGCTCAGAGTTTGATCGATATTTTGAGTGACCTATGTAGTATACAAAAACATACTCCTACATGATTTGATTAGCGATGCCATCAGACAGTTCCTTGTATCTGCATAATCAGTAAGATAATATACTTGCCTTGCCTGGCTAAAAGAAATCGAACACAACAATCTCATTTTGAAGACTCAAAACCGTCCCGTTGGTCGTTTTTATTCTATGCCATCGATATGCAAGCGAAGGTGGCAATTAAATGCATAATCCATCGGCTATCACACGGGTCCCGTGGTGGTTTAATGGCTTGTTTACTCTGCGCGGCGGCGGCGTCCGTATAAGGCGTGAAAGCCTCTCAGCATTGTCGCCAGCCCCTGCGTGGTCCACCTATGGTCAGGCGGATACGTGAGACTGCACACATGTGTCATTTGATTGTGTCACAGATTTACAAAGCAGCTCGTATCTAACGGTTACTCCTTTAGAGGTGTAATTTAAAACGTCGTAAAGCTTGAAATACTACAACGACTTTAAAATAAATAACAAATATGGCCCAACCTACTCCTGGCTGTATTTCCCTACTGAATAATTAAATGAAAAAATGCTAAAAAAAACCGACACTACATTCGCAGGGAAAATAAATATGTCCTCCTATTCTATAAGATTGCATGCGGTGCTAATAATGCAGCAACGTGTGATTAGTAAAATCGCATCCCAAATTGAATGTCCCGTACGTATATATGCATTTTGTATCAACAGATGGTCAGATTGCGCAGGCCGGAAATTAGCAAATGACTCATCGCATATCTGGATAAGGAAAAAATATACTTCCATTGCACAATGGACTGCCTACATGTTAAAAAGCACTGATTTAATATCAGCATAATGTGAATTCCATCTTGATTGTCTACTTCGACACTAACTTTCTGCTTTTTAGCATCCTCCAGCATTCCTGAATTTGCGTAATGTCGGAGGACCAACGTCTCATTTCCCCAGAACAATAAATTGTTACGAACACTGAACTATTCATAAAAGTGAATATTCCACGGTATATTAGTTTTTATCGCTACCAGCAATCATTCAGGACGTCCAAAAATATCCAATATGACAAATTCCTAGTTTTAAATTTACAGTGGCAGATGTTTTTCTTGGCAAGAGCTTTATTATATAGCCTGCCTTGTAGTGCTACGGCTTTCTACAGAGAGATCAGTCATGGGATCCAATCACGATCAAACAGAAAATTGCGCTTCTTAAATTATCCTTAAGTAATCGAACCTGTCATGACATTTTTTATTGTGGCATCAAAGTTTTTTTTATTAATTTTCAGAAATTGCAAAAGTCAGAGCAAGTTTATTTCAAATAAATGGCGTCAAGAAGGAACCGCTTGTTCTACCAGAAGCAGAGGGCATGGTCACCACACTCACAGAGAAAGTATACGTGCCAGTCAAAGAACATCCAGATGTGAGTATTTTTTGATTACTTGTTGGCTTGAAATGAATAGAAAGTGACAATAAAACCAGATCACTAAAAAAAGTATAGATTAGCGGTAAACGTAAAGCTAAAGCGGAGCATGCGAACGGTACCTTAGAAAATCAAATTAGGGCCAAAAGACTTTTCAAATTTGAGTAAGATGATTTTATTGGACACTACATATGTAGACGGTAGATGAATTGCAAGTGACAAACGCTATTCATACAAATTAAATAATTCTCATGCAATTATTCATTTCAATGCACAACTCATGAATGAGCTGTGTGAGCATTGAAATGTGTGCTCATTTATTATTCAACTGTCAAGATTTGAACTGTCTTTAACGGTGTTTATAATGACAAAGTAAACTTGTTTCTTGCAAATGCTAAAACACATTTTGTCAAGACCGGAATATTCCCACACTAGTTGCAACTCGGATAATTAAGCCCTCGTATATTGTCATGGACACCACCTACAAAGTTAAAATATGTACCAACAGAACTAAGAATCATAGACAAAAAGAAAAGCAAGGTTGTCAGCCTCTACCTAAGGCCTCTACAGTCTACATCTGGTGACTTATGTCATGGTTATCACGAGCTTTGTTGAACCCACTACAGCACCCATTCATCGACATATTCAAACGAGCGCCATATATAGACTCCCTTTTAGGTGCCAAGTTCAATGAACCATGATTCACTAAATCCTAGTGTATCCAGTATTCACAGTTTGCCAAGTTTTTCAATTACTGTACCTACATAAAATATTTGTACTATGTTTTACGATACAAATATTTTTGGCAGCAAGCTTCCGTTAATCTTTCTACCTGTTTTTTTATTTCGCTAATAGTGGGTTCGATTCATTCAGAGCAATGTGTTTTCGATGCCTGCTCTCCGATATAAAGTCATTGACCGTGGTATAGTTGTGTCGAATTTGGTTCGTTATTGGTCCAGCCAAGTAGCGTACCTTTTTTTATTTATCGATAAGAACTGTTTTACCCTATGATTATGGCAATGAATGTAACATGTCATCACATACTGATGATTGTTTAGCAACTGATTATCATCACTCAGTGATTGATTGTTGGCGCCATCCACGCGTCCCTAGCTTCTGTATATGGACGCATCTAATGAAATGAACATCCGCTGTTGAATGGATACGATGCTTTTCATGCTATTAATATAATTGAAATTCGTAGTACCTAATGTGAATATCAAGAAAATTCTATTCATACATTAAATATTACTATTATGCATTGATGAATATTCTTAAATTTAAGTTCACCAAATTTCCATACAGGGAGATATGGATTTTCGATGGATTTAAATGAATCGGTCATTAGCAATTACAATTATTATTATTCACGTTTAGATTTCCACTGATACCTATAGATATTATTATGGAATTTACTGGCAAAGCTGGCTAAGTGTGCCTGTAATCTCGCATAAATTGTGATATTTATATCTTTAACGAGCCGTCAATATTCGCTCGCAATAGATTATCAGAATAATTGTGTGGTATCCAACAATATGAACATAAATCCTAAGATAAATTGAACATTGAATGATATTGATTGTCGATCAAAAGGGCCGTACCGAGGCATCGGTCACGTACAGCGGAATAATGATGGAAGCTTTAACGATGTGGATGGATGTCATCGTTCTCAGAATCATTAGTACTGTGGGCTGCTCCTTTCATGGCCTGCCCTGCCCCAAGTCAGCGTGAACCATGTTTATACTATCTTTGCACGGTGAAAGTTTATATGTTTGTACAATTGGAGCTTGCGCAGTTGGGGTTTTATTTGCTCGCAAAAACCAAACCGTAAAGTAAACGTTAACAATTCTCAAAATAGAGCAACCGCATGCGATTTGTATGTCGAACACACTGTCGAAACAATAGTTCTCTAAGAACTAACGCGCTGTGTGACTAATGTATTTTGCGTCTTTAACGTTCATCTTTATGGGTAAAACAAATGTTAGCATAGTAACGCTTTGATATGCATTGTTTTCATTTTACAGTTTACGAGCATATTTTAGGCCAAATAATTAACAAGTTTATTTCCTTGTTTTGTTGATCTCAGTACATATTTGTTTATACGTAGATATTTATAACTTTATCGCTTAAATTTATTAAGGAAGTTTGAATGTTGCTTATATTCAAAATTTCACGTGAATCTTTATCATCCTTATTTGTTTTGGTCTTCACGTGAATGCGTACGCGGCATTATAATTTAGAATAAATCTCAATAACAATAAATTTTCACACAATAGCTACTTGTATGCAAAAGCTCATACATAACTAGAATGTCCACTAGTTAAAAAACCTTTATAGATGAACGAACACATTGCTTCCCTTACCCTGTTTGAAAAATGCGTAGGTTCTGGACGTAGGCAGCGAGGACACGGTTCGATTCCGCATAACTCCAGCTCATATATCATATGCAGAGCACATACGCTTGCCTGCCTTATGCGTAGGAGCAGCCATGTTCAATCATATCCTACTAGGCAAGATAGAGAGTTCGAACCTGATTTCCATAGACTGCGACTTGTCGACTGGTCCTACAGGTTCCTTGCATTGTTGCATAGTGTGGCGATGTTAGATCACAAAACAAGATAGAATTGAAATGCAATTTAATTCTAACACTGATTCTAAAATATCTTACGTTAAAATATAATATATTTTTATTTAAAGAAACCGTAACTAATGTCATGTCCCAAGGTAAAATAATATTCCATGTCGTTGAGAACATCGTACCAAATAATATTAAGTTTCAAATTCAAGTACCTATGTATAACTAAAGTCACGATCACTAGAACGTCAACGTTGATCAGATTGACACAATAATATTGGTCACAGCTTCGGAATCTGCTTCTTTCCTTTTAAGGGTAGCAGTGTTATTAAATCCTGCTATAACTGTACGCACCGTTATTTAAGCTTTTTACTGTGTAATGTAAAGTCATGAACTCATGAGGTGCTGCTGTACCTTTCCATTCTTACTGGGAAGTAGATGCACACACACACACACACAGTAATCATTTAGTGAATGTTTAGCCTGTTAGTATACTATCGGAATTATTTCGTGTAAAGTGAAGATTTAAAAAAAAATTTCGAGATAAATATATGTTGTTTAGTGACATAAAATAATTTATATTACCCTGGTCAAAATCTCCTGAAAGTTGAATTTTTCAATACATAAATATTTCAAAACATACCTCAAATAAAAAAATCGTTTTAGGTGGTTGCTTGATAATTTATTATTTTGATTTGAATTATTATTCTGCGTTTACCTTTCCTATTTTTGAATATAGTAGAAAGTATAATTAATTAATAATAATTATTTATATCAAAGTAATTCTCTTCTTTTACGGCTGATTTTAAAAACATTAGATTCGCATTCACTCGTAGATGTTATTTTACATTTATATAAAAACCTTAAAAAAATATCGTTTCTGTTTCACGTACAAGCAGTTGTAAGTGTCAAAGCAGTTGTTAGTATAAAATGTACCTCATTTTCTGTGTAGGAAATACGTGAATTAGAATTGTATTTCGCGTACCAATTGGATTGTTATAGTGAAAACAGGTCTGGCAACCGCAGCTAGTGCTTTATCATTTGTATAAACTATTGTTTAAACGTTTGGTAAATATTGATGCTGCTTCTTCTATTGTTATTTATTGCATACACCTGCGTATCCGAAATTTCAGCATAACTATGAAACCCAATAGCAATACATTAAACTAAAACAATTTATCGAATTGCGATAGGTTGTTCCAAAGCTTAATTTTAGAAAATGAATTCTCTTCAAATTTTATCACAAATTCACATACATAATATACCTTAATAATGCTTCCTAATTTTAAGGTGAACTTATATCTCAGTAGACTATTCAAACTTGTTGTATTAAAATTTGGTTCGTCTGCTAGCATTACGTACGATGCTTCTTTTTAGTGAATCTAATATATTTTCAGTAATCGGCTATAATATACCTCGTAAACCAGGTTTGATTTTATCGCTTTCCTGTAATAAATTTGAACAAGCTTGTACACATTGATTCTCATTGTCTTCTGTCCTAAATACTGTCATATTTCTGAATAACTTGCTATTTATTCGTTTTGCTTAACCATAAATTTAATTTAGTTTTATCTTCTAGCAAGAAACACCTTTAGCCTCAATTTTATTGCTTTTATATTGGACCACTTTCATCTAAAAGCATTCTTATATTTAACGGTCCAGAAATATTTTGAACGATAACAAGGCATGCTCTTCGTAATGTAATGAGGTTGATTGGATTGGTCGTACTTCGGTAACAGGTCACAGGTCACACGCCTGACTAGCTACCTCACAAAGAGCTTCTTGACTCCACTTTGTTAACTTTGTTATATTTATGATATTTCGTAATTTACATAAGTCTCTGTATTAAAATTATTTAGGACAATTTCTGTTAAAGCAATGAAAAAGTCGATCATACAGAAAGTATCTTCCAACAAGCTACTGATCATAAGGCCAGCTTAGTCAGTCATCATGATATTAAAACAAGCCCAAAATACTTATAAACTATTTAAAACAATGCTGTTCAGAGATTTCTAGTCCATTGTCGCGTTGTGATTACTTGTAATGCAGCTAGAATGCATGTAGAGAACAAGAGCGGTAATGAGGCCGATCGGATTGGTCTTGCTCCGCCGCCTTAGGTCACGGGTCGCAGGCCACTCTAGACTTTATCTCGTGCATTCCGCTTTCAGTACTTTAGACAATATGTCTTTAGATTGGGCACTTGAAGTACAAGATCTATTAATTCATGACTCATCGTAGCTCTTGGTCGCACCGTCGCGTCGTTGTTAAGATTGTAGCAGCCCCTTGGCTTCTAGTTTAGCATGTGTTGCATTGTTACTAAACATATCAATATCTTTAACATGTCAAAAATTCATTAATTCAAATTTACTAACTCCTAACTCCATACCACCCTATGGAGTTAGGTGTTTGTTAATTTTAAGTAAAGATAACGAAATTCGGCTAGCTTGAAATGCCCTTCTAGCTAGCCGAATTTCGGCTGCAGCGCCTAGTCTCAACAGATCTACCAATGTTCACAGGACATATTATAGTGCACAAGTGTATGCGCAAACACAGGTGCACTATCTATTTTCTCATTCTCTTTCTTTAGTTAAATACTGATAATCCTGATCGTGAGCCCAATTCTGCTAATCAATAAAAATAAATAAATAAATAATGCTGGACAATCTACACAGCATCCCCAAGCTAAGCAAAGCTTCTGATATGGGTACTAGATTACTGATATCTTAATACAATACATTACATAGATAGATATTTACACACCAATCGCTTTACTATGACAATGGTATCGTCACAGAATGACACATTTTGGTATCATGCACACTATAAAGCGAAATAGGTAGTGTACTCGTGACTTATCCGCCCTCTACTGCTTCAACTGCTTGTTATGTCGTAAAATTTACTGAATAAGTTATTACCAAGACGTGTAAGCTATTTAATTAGTAAAGTTATTGTTCATAGAGTTAGATTGATAAATTTATGCATGACTAAACAATGGCTTGGAACAAAATATTTGTTTACATCAACGTAGAATAACACGGCAACGCTTTGTTCAATGTCTCGGTGTTATTTATTTTTGTTTGATATCATGTTGACAATTTGAATAGCTATACAATATAGGCTACATCAATTAAAAATTAAATATACATAGGCCTTGTGTTAAAAAGTTCCTGTAAGTAGTAGACAACTACATTTTATAGTTACTAAAGCTTACAAACGCATGCGGTTTTGAAAATTTGTCCCAACGACAGCACATTGCAAAACTTTCGTTACTCCGAAACCGATGTTAGATGTTTCATTTAAATTTGATTTTACTTATATTTCTCTACATTACCTATTAATAGTTCAAAAATGTCCTATGTTATTGTAAAATGGTCTCTTAGAACTCTTTACCTCATATTTTACATACCAATAAAACTGCAATGCCTGAGGCAACAATAGATATCGCGTAGGGTCGTGACTACCATACGACAATTATGCTCAAATTATACCATCAATCTATAGCTGAAGTCCCACCCACTGTGCTTTATTACCTCATAAGTAATTGTGTACCGTCATTGCTAGTGTTTACCTTGCAGTTTAATTTTTAAAGAGCGCAATTTGGAATGTTGCACGTTTATTGCCTTACGAATGCACCGTTTTCAGACACTAGCCAGAAAACCGGCGTTATTCTGTTCTTCTGTTGTGCAACATTAAGCTGAGGCAGGACCTTTTTGGTTCACGTGGTAGAGACACTTTGTTAGAATTAATTAGGTATATTATTTTTGTATTTATAGGTTTTTTCTAATTATGTGTATTTGACATGAGCCGATAAATTGATTTTCTTTATTTCATTATTTTGTTCTTTTCGGGCCTGAATGAAAAACAATACCCCTGTTTCAAACACAATGTTTAAACAAATGCATCCAAAATACAGTAAAATAAATTGCAAAATAATATAACAAGGCAAAATATTGTTTGAAATGGATGTTGAATAAAAGCGGGAATTTGGCTTGTTCCTTTACCTCTATAAATAGTAAAGGAAAATAATAAATTATTTGCCTTACACCATTTATGTTAAACTAGCTGTTGCCCGCTGCTTCACACGCTCGAAGCCTATGTCCGTCCCCGGGATACCCTCTATCTCCATGCCAAATTTCATTAAGATCCGTTCAGCCGTTTAGGCGTGAAGAGGTAATAGACAGACAGAGTTACTTTCGAAATTATAATACGAGTATAGATTCGAAATTCAGGACAAAGCATTTATATGTATAGGTAACTTTCTACCCCTTTATAACCTCGTTAGAGGAGAAGTAGATTGGACCAAGGAATCACATTGTCCCTTACAAACCTTTTACTCCCCCTTAGGGGTAGAATTCCGGAAAATCCTTTCTTATCGGATGTCTACGTCATACAAAGAAGACACCCTCCAAGTTTCAGGTCTCTACGAACAGCGGTTTAGGCTGTGCGCTGATACGTCAGTCAGTCATTCAGGACAAAACATGTTATATGTATAGAGATAGACAAACACATTCTAGGAGGTAAATGGTAAACGCAAGCCTACAGCAAAGAATGCTACCAACTGTTGTAATTTATTCAACAATAACAATCAAGACAAAGCCTGGGTTGTTTAATTCATTAGCTAAACTTGAACACACAGAACTATAATACTCGACGAGCTTGAACATATTATGTATGGTTTGCGATACTGTAGAGCTTGCATAGGCTCAATTTATTTAGCGTACATACCTAACATTATATGTATCAAGAAGTTAAAATACTGATTTAATTTACATTTCCCTTTGGATAGACCGGAAAATAATAATAATTAAAACGTATCAGACGCCTGTCTGACGCGTTTTAATCATTTCTCGACACAACTCGGGACCAGCTTCTATCTTTACTATAAGCAGACCACTTTAATCGATAGATTGGTTAATTTTGTGAATTTCTATCACTGACACCTCGGCTTGAGTTCGAGTATCAAGCCTATGGAAATCGTAGATAGATTCTGCTTCGCACTGAATCGCTATTGGCAACTTTCTCGCGTCAACAGAGGCTCGATTCTAACCGTTGTGTTGAGTTGAGTTAGGTTTACGTTGCACAAACTATCATTAAAACACAAAGGGCCTGCCAATTACGGAGCAAAGGTGCACATTTATATCCAGTACAAACACTACTGGGGTATTAGAGGGCAATGTCACGTTAATTTAACTAATATGTCCGGGTCCGGTGTGCTGATCCGATTGTCCATACCACCATTTATTCCAACTAGTAACGCCAGTGTATTATTGAAAAGTGTATACGATAGAAGAATTGAAAATACATAGGTACCTTCGTAATGGTCTCTGGTTACTTTGTAATACACTATTGAAAAATTCACAAATCAGAAAAATAGAATGATCGTTTTCATCAGATACCAGATTCATTGAACGGAATGGAATCAAATATTTTGATTTACAGTGTAAAGCACTATACACATTCGCAAGTAGACAAATAGGTATTTGGATGGAGGATATCCATTAGTCCGCTCTGTAGAGGCGTTAGTTACGTATACATACATAGAAGGCGTGTCTTGATAGCCGTAGGAGGAATGCAATTATAGGTAATGTTTGCCTATTAGTAGCGCCCAAGGCTTGTGATTTCCAGATACTTACATACATGATGTCTGAATTATATTAACCTGTTTTACTCAATTCCTCGAAATAACCTCATACAAAGGGTCGCCCTGATGACATAGTTTGCTAATTGGTGATATGTGATGTGACACAATGTATTAATGTATATTTTACTTTTATAAATCTCCTTATAGGATACCGAAACATGTCTGTAGATTATTTCTGCTTGCGTAGACTGACACTTTAGCCATGAGTAATACAGAAAAAACAATAGAAAAAACAACAAACTGTATATTAAAACATAAAAAATCAGTATTAGATATACCCCAAAATAAAGACAATAAACTCATGCTCTTAACTGCTGGCAAACGTGGCCCTGAATTGGCACACTCTCATTGGTGAGATTTTGGCGTTTTCAGCAATAAAAAAGATGATATAATTACTTTTCCTATAAAAATATTACTTAGAAGTGAAAAAATGCAATAAAGTAAATACGGGCGATGTGCCAGACATAGCGATCGAGTAGCTATTTCGACGGGCTTCGAAGTCGCGACGTCCGGTCGTGCCTGTTATCCCAGACTCTACATATTTTGTACAGACTTTATCATTTTCTAGCTGTCCAGTAAAAAAACACCGATCTCATCGCTCTCTATTTAAATTCTTAGTATTCCTATGTTTGGCAGTGAGAGCATTTAAATCCGTTCATGTATCCGCCACATATTTTACTAGAAAACTGAAGTAACATACCCGCAAAGTGGTAATTATAAATATCGTAAAATATAATAAAACATTCTCACACAAAAAGTTCATGTTCTCTCTGACACTGAAAAAACGTGCGAGATCTAACATGCTTTTCTCATTCACACTCTGACCGCAGTAAAATGTAGCTGTTTGAAAGCTGAATGAAAACATTTCCCGTGGCTATCAATACTGAAATTTATGGGACTTTATTATAAGGGAAGCTATAATGGTTGTCATGCAAAGGAAGGAAGACTTCTTAGCCTGGCTGTTTGTGGTGAACCACTAAGTGCCGACGACGAAGTACTGGGAATATTATAACCAACATTTATATTACCTACTTACTTTAAATCTGCGGTTAGGTATTAGGAGGAACTATTTCTGTGGATGTGAAAATATATGTTGACAGTTTTCTGTAAAAAAATACACAGCAACTTGCATATCTTTCGTCAGATGAGCGCTTGTAGTTGTAGCTTGTGGCGGTAACATATTTTAGTGAATTCTGTCAAAATATTATTTTCAAAGCATGTTTAAAATGCTTGTAGCTATACAGAATAGCTAGGCACTTGCGTTGGATTAATATCACCGATAAAGATATGTATGTGTGCCGTCTATTTTGTGAGTGATTTACAATTTGTCGTGTATCACCGTCGCAGTCGCTGGACCGCGACGAATAACGACTGGGCCAGCTCGTTCGAGCCGCCTATTTCCGCATCTCATATTTCTTATTGAAATACACAGCGATAACAAATCACTTGAGTATGTCTAACGACAAATTGTTTTAACTCGAATGTTTGCCGCTAAACCGTCGAAGGTAATTTATGTAGCGTACCTGAAATATTTCGCCGCGTTGACGTGAATTTTTCAGGAACTAATAAACATCTTTGAGTAATTTGCTCGCTGTCCCACAAAACAATTAAGCGTGTGACATGTGTGAGCAATTTTCCAGTCTCAATTTTAATTTACTACGCCCGCACTGCAATAGATTTTCATATGCAAAGAAATAGTATACGTCCCTTTAGTGAAAAAGTTTAGTCTCACAGCTTCTTGGCTGATTGCCAACTGGTCCATTTCTCGCCAGCGCGGAGAATGATACTGGTTCACGGTTCATATACTCTGTGCTGGCTGACCGATGCTTTGATGCTTATGAATCGAGGTTAAATGCATGTACCTACTATGCAAACATGTACACAGGAAATATGGTTTATGTGTAGCGATGCGAGTAATTAATCCGTATTAGACGGGCGAAATTATGTCTTAACATGTGGCATTTCGTAATCTTTTCCAGCAGCTGAGATAAACTCAGAAACTATTAACATATTTTGGAACTTCAATCATTTTTATGATAGGAGTTTAGAATTATTAGGATCTGTTAACCAGAATTTAACGTGAGCTTTTCTTTTATTTCAGTTCAACTTCGTTGGAAGGATTTTAGGCCCCAGAGGTATGACAGCAAAACAGCTGGAGCAAGAGACTGGTTGCAAAATCATGGTCCGAGGCAAAGGGTCGATGAGGGACAAGAAAAAGGTAAAATAATTCTGCTTTCTTAATCAAAAATACAACAGGAAATAGTTTAATTTCATTGTATTAACGACGGTCGACGCGACGCGTGACCCGAGAGCTGGCGGATATCTGGCGCAGCGCATCAGCATTGCCATACAGCGGGGCCATGCAGCCAGCGTCTTGGGGACGCTTCCGACTGGTATTGATATGGATCAGTTGAGCTACCTGTAGATTGTTTGCAACAGTCTGCAGTTAGCTTAATTGTTTCAATTGTAAATACTAGTTATAATTTGATTGTAATTTTCTTTGTTAATAAAGGCCATTGCCGTATTGTATTAACTCAAGATGTTTTAAATGCAGCCTGAAGGATCTGATGGT
This sequence comes from Eupithecia inturbata, assembly GCA_963662085.1. NCBI lineage: Eukaryota > Metazoa > Arthropoda > Insecta > Lepidoptera > Geometridae > Eupithecia > Eupithecia inturbata. The sequence continues at coordinate 6,413,339 of OY759186.1, read as the reverse complement.
ATATTTAGTGACTAATTTCTAATCAATCTTTACTAATCCAACATTTTGTTTTATACACAGGTGTTGCTTGCCATGTTTACTTCATTTCTTTGCTCACACTATAACACTACAACTAGTTAAGATTTACACTCATAGTAAATCTTAACTAGTTGTAGCATTCACCCGCAGAACTACTTTTACTAAGTGTATCTTTCTTTAGCTTGGTTCTGTATCATATAAATAATTTGATTTATTTGCTCTTAACGGTGCTTCGGTAAGTATCTTTGTTTCTGGTCATTGGTCTACCGATCTTGCTTTCCACATAGTCAAGTCCCTACACGTGAAAATAAAATGTGAAGCAGCATTATAATCACAAGCTAAATGTAGTTAAGACTTTAAGTTAAGATAATATAGAGAACATAACTCACGCAATTGAACTTCAGCCATGCCCACCCCGATTAGCCCGAAGCTTATGTCGAAAAGGCAAAAGTCGAAAGTGACAGCAAGTGTCAAAGTTGATGAATATGTGCGTGATCACCATTTTGTACATCTTGATTGTGCTTTTTATTCTGCTCATTATGCTCAGAAGTGTTTTATTACGTTAATCATAATTACTCTACCGGTCAGGCTGCGGCTCATAAAGACATCATTGTGCAATTTGCTTGCTGTCATGACTCTACATTGAATGTTTGCGAAATTTTCATTCGAGTACCGACCTATCTATCTATTTTTACGTAGTGAAGCCTCTAAATACTTTAGATTTATTCAAATGTTTTTATTAAATCGTATTTGAAGTCTAGCATAGCATGTGTAAACATCATTTGTATGCACTTAGTTCTACACTTTTATGCCATAATTTCTCATATATTATGTGTCCTTTAGCTGTGATGTAGCTTTTAGACTCTGTGCCCTAGGTACCAGCGCATACACAAAACGTTCGTTAAAAGTTTTCGAGAGCTCCATTCAACTCCTTCCATACTTTTGGCGCCTTGCAGCCTCTACCGGATAGAGTGGAACAATTTTTCCTAGTTTGACAGAGCGGTTGAATAGTTTCTTACGAACTCGATTTTAGCCTTGTCTTATTCTTTTTTTGTACGTGTAAGCGAGATAAAAGCCTCGAAAACTTTCTGCGAATTCAAAATGACGCCACTTGCCATAGGGAGGGATACTACACTGGCCTGCAAAACAAAGTATCACACTTTTAAAGTTATCATAGAAAATGGCACTCTGACTTGGGTAGTCTAGCTAGTCAGAAGCCGCAGACCACCACCTACCACTCTCAGGCTACTAAAACAGGCCCTGATTGAATAATGGGAGAATATTCCCCAAAATCGGCTCCGATGCAGTATACCTCCTCGAGCCTCGTGTTCAGTATACAAAACCGGCTCGAAGCTGTAATCAGAGCCCGAGGAGGCAATACCAGTTATAAAAAATTAAATAACATGTAAAACATACTTTTAAAATGTTAATTGAGTTTTTGGACACTAAGCTAAACATGGCTATTTTATTGTTTTATCCTTTTTAAGTAAAAAATTTAACTAATGTATAGTTGACTAATGTTTCAAAAAAAGCTGATAAAATTAGCTATAAAACATTTTTACTTCTAAAGTTTTGAAAAAAAAAAAATCTTAAAAGTGTGATACTTAGATTTGCAGGCCAGTGTAGTCTCGTTTAAGTTCAGTTTCTTAACCTTTATTGACTGCCAGCACTAAAACAATAATAAAAAAATAAAACTTCTAACTAATACACTTCAATCTAAACCATTTCAGGAAGACGCGAACAGGGGTAAGCCAAACTGGGAGCACTTGGCAGATGACCTGCACGTTCTGCTAACAGTGGAAGATACAGAGAACAGAGCCAAGGTCAAACTGGCCAGGGCAGTCGATGAGGTCAAACGTCTTCTTATTCCTGTAAGTAAAATAGAATATTGTATATAGTACTGAAGCAGAGGCAATTTTAGATTAAACTAGACGGGTGACTTGGTACAAATACCAAAATCACCAGTTAGAAAGTAAAAAAAAAATTTTGTTTCTATTGTTCCTATGTTAATGTTGGGGTAACCCTTAATGGGTCATAAGCTAGCCAATAGAAAGAGGTATGTTTTAGGAGTGAATTATGTATAAGTTAGACTGTAGGTTTTGCGAATTAATTGATTAATGTTTATTTGTTTATTAAGGACTCCCAACAGAAAAATCACACAGCAAGCAGAATAACAAAATAAAGTGAACTTAAGTCTAGTGTTTTTTCTAAATAAAGTGTGCCAATATTATGTGGTGTTGTAATATTATGGACCAGGTGTAGGATGCATGCTGAATGACCCCCTGTCTTTGAATTTTTCCGTAGTAGAGTTTCAGTTTTCTACAAGTTCTGAACAACTTGTTTCGTAAGGCTCTCAATGTACTTACAAAGTGAACAACCGACATTTAAAACAAGTTACTTATTGCTACTAATTGCAAAGTTGCTTCGTAAATGCCGTTATGTTCGTCTTAAGATGCCGTGACGTCATCGTCAATCAGCAAATCAATTACCTTGCCCGCTTTATTGGCAATTAACAAATTCTACCTCTGTCCTTTAGTTTGACCTATTAATGTGACCCATATTAGTACCTAATTAAAAAGGTCAGAAGCTAGGCTTAGTCAGAATTAGACAACTTCCTCGTATTCTTAATACGCGCTAGGTTTCGTAAACATGAACGAGTAAGATTCCGTCTGTTAGGGAAAACAGGAGTAAACTTAAAAATAAATAATGCTGGATTTTTTAACCGAACATGATTTTTGTTGCTAATAATTTGTTTTGGTAATCGCTGGGCATTTTTTCATTATTTGCTAATATTCAGCAAATAGCCTTTAATTAAATTCTGCATTGCACGATCCTGTACCTAACGCCTCTCTCTCTCTCTCTATTCCTTAAAGGAGTCGAGCTCGTCCTGCTATCTCAATCTGACTTTGGTGATTCGCTGAGCCTAAAAGTATAGGCTCAGCGAATCACCAAAGTGAATCTTGGCTTCCAATACTTCGAGGCGAGTCCAAGAGCCCTCTTTTGGGCTGCCTCGGATGTCAAAATAATGGTGAATGATTAGATCATCATTCTTTTATCCGAATGAAGTCCGCCGATGGACATAGACCTCCTTAAAGACCGCACAGTTTTCTGCGACCTTCCTTTTTGAATTGGATGATAGCCACACTAATAATAAATGAGAAAGCTTGGATGCGTGAATGTATATATGGACAGAGGATTAAAGAAAAAAGAAAGAAAGAAATGTATTTATTGGTTCACTATGTAGAACAGCTTGCGACTACAGATTACAATATGAATGAGAACATTGCAAATAAAAATGACCTAGTTCTGATAATTAATAGCAACAAGTGTCTCTACGCAGCGAACCAAAAGGTCCCGTCTCAGCATAATGTCTGTTTAAAAGTAGAGTAACGCTGATTTTCTGACAGGACTTAAGGTGGATGGATGTTTGTTACTTTTTGCCTCCAAAACTACTGAACGGATCGAGCTGAAGTTTGCATATGTAGGTCTAGACTTTTTATACCATAAGTTCATCAGTTCCCATAGAACAGAAATAACCTTTAAAGGTTCGTTTCCACGGGAACAACGCGTGCGAAGCTGCAGGCAGAAATTAGTTTTAAATATTTCTTGACATTCCCCTCTCCCGTTCCAGCAAGCCGATGGCGAAGACGAGCTCAAGAAACGACAACTGATGGAGCTCGCCATCATCAACGGCACTTACCGTGACTCCAGCGCGAAGGCAGTCGGCATGCCTGTCAACGGTCAGTGCCTCATAAGTACGGACCTTTTTATGTTTTGTAACTAACCTTGCCTTAAGAATGTATTTTCAACAACTGACTTAAGGAAACACACTACTGTGTCGTGCGTGTTGTATGCGCGTCAGAAGCCAATTCGTCTATCGAGGGCAAAGTTGTATGAAACTGACTGAAGGATTTTGATAAATGAGGAATCAAAATACTCGTCTTGACTCGTATCTTCGTATCGTTATCTATGTGTGTCCTTAGCGATGTACATTTTTTTAAGGCTTATGCCCTTAAAAAAAGCGGATACTGAGTCGGGTTGTTTATAGTTCTCAAAGAAATTACGTGTGTATGGTTAGAAACACATTATTTTACAGTGTTATGTGTCGCTGTGTTTCTAACCTAAATGCTAATCTCTAAGCTAAATGTATAAAACCTATTCATACCTTTGCTTCTGACCCGACACGTCACATCATGTGTGTTTCTACTTTTTCCTCTTTTTAGCGCGGCCCATTGACTTGAAGTAGATCTTGGCCTCTGACACCAGTGACCGTCAGTTGTCCGGGTCCCCAGCCATGCCCCAGCTGATTGGTACAGTAAAAAGAACCCTATGTTCTCCTAGTTTAAATAGCTTTTACAGCTGTTACCTGAATTGAGATAAATAGAGTATCGCATTTTTCCAATGTGATAGCAAATCTTCTTTTAGTTTGAACAGTTTGTTCAGCCCCATCCTAAACGAGAAAAACAGAGTTCCTAACATATTCTTAGCCCATGGCGAGTCATTTGTATAAGTGATAATCAAAGTCAGTTGTTGAAAGTTAGAACACTTAGAAATTAGAATTGGGAAATGGTTAAACATTCAACGAGCCATATTAAACTCACAATTTAGACAGTCTGTCGAAACTGTCTTCTTTCCAGTAAAATTGGGTTTCTTGAAATGATTTCAATCACCAGTTTTGAACAACGCTATAAGAGAGTTGACCAAAACTTTGGTATCTTTATCTTTAATTACAGCAGCGACTAGAATTTTTTTTGTTCACAAAGTTTATTTATAATTGACAAGTGTAAAATAACTTGAGCTATCAATTGTGTGGTAGAAACTCGCGTGCTTTTTGTGAGCAACAACAATAGACACAGTTATGAAGAACCATCGGAGAAAATGCGTGCCTCAAGTTGAATGCACGCACCTTTACCCTGAATGTAATTGCTGGGAATTGACAGACAATCGTCTAGAAATCATTATCATGAGTGTGTTTTCATTGCATTTCTTATTGTCCGTTAGTCTTGTTTCTAACGTGTTAGCTAAGTGCTGAGTCAGTTGGGATGACTAATTTAATTGATTTGTAGCATGTTACGCTCATTTAGCTGACATTAATTGTTTCACTGTGCTGGCTATTGCTGGAAAGACAGCTGGGTCAATCAATACATAAAAAAAAAAAAAATTATAAATAAATACGTAGCAGGATTTTCGATACGCGTACAATATCCTTGCATACCAAAATAAGACACCGCCTACCTTTGTATTTGTCATAAACCTGTTGACCCGTTTTAGATCGACAAGATACCTAGATGACGGCATTGCTTCATTCTATTCAAAATGATGAACTTGCTAAGCTTTGTTTCCTTTCCGATAAAATCAAAAAAGACCGTGAAATAAGTTGTTGTTTCTATTCTATAACCGTTATTGTTAAACCAGTCATGTAAGCGGTGAGTCACTTGTTTGTGATCTCATTGGAGTTGGCCAGTTGTCCCCCTTTCAGGCTGTGGCGATTTGCTACGGTTGTTTGATGAAGTACAGGGAACTGGAGTTAATTACTAATTGACAATGCATGAGCAAAGCATTAATGACTTTTTGTATGAAAAACTTGACTTTACGAGTACCTAAGCCCTACAAAGTACCTAGTACCTACCTACGTAAATCATACGTTATTCACACATAATTATTTGTTAAATTAAGAAATTATTGTATAACTTATAAGTGAGTAACGATAGGTTTTTGCAACACTTTGCGAGTAGAGCTAAATGTTTATTTAATTTTGACGCCCACAACCTTATGAGTCAACTTGCAACATGCCAACTAAGGCTCAAAGAAAAAACAACATAGATTATGTTTCGAAACCACGAAGGTATAGCAGGTGTATAAAACCGTCTACCACACAAATGATAAAACTCTTAACAATTTCTTATGTTTTAGTTTGTTTAGTTTGCTAAATCTGCATTGCAAACATGGACTTTCGGTTTCGACCTATCGATGTCAAGTATTACCGGATAACTAAGTCTAATAAAATCAAATTCCGTCCCGACTAAACTTGTCAAACTAAATAATAATTTAATTGGACAGTTTAAAATATACCTGAAAAGATAAACATCAACAGGTATCTCTTAAATCAACTTAAACTTATCAATAAATGATCCATACATGCAAAGCAGCCCGCCAGTAACCGCTGGCCAGCCAGTATAACAATCTAATAACCACTAACGCCTTCACCATTGATACAATGAAGGTGAATCCACAGCGGATGAAGAATGGCGTCGCGTTGCCGCCGCGGCCGCTGAGACGCAGCGCCTGCTGGGTCCGGGTGGCGGGGGTGCCGGGGGCCTGGCTCTCCGCTCGCAGGCCCCCCTGGGGGCGCCTCTCATCCTATCCCCCAGGATGTCCGCTGGCCCGGGATCTCAGTCCGGCCTTCTCAACGGCTCGCAAGGCGCCGCTGCTGGGTTACTGTCCCCCGGGGAGCCGACCCATCAGTTGATCTACGCGTCTCCGTATGACTACGCCAGCTACGCAGCTCTGACAAACCCGCTGCTGACCACGGAATACGCGGCCGCTGATCATACGGGTGGGTTGTTCGCCCGTTAATTTACTAACATGCCGGTGTTTGATTATTTTGCTTGAAGTATACTAAGAAGAAGAGCAGGGACTGATGAATGATGATAGAGCTTACAAATAGATTTTTTTTAAATTGAATTTTTTTAAAGTGAACAATGATTACGCCGAAACAAAATGTTGAATGGCTTGAAGAGGACGAGTGATTGTTTTAGACTTGTCTAACTTTAAAGTTTAAGAAATGAGCTAAATAGAGCAAAGTAATCAAACAACGTTTTCATTACTAATGCTACTCAAGGTACCGGGTTTTTACCTGCAAATGTCCAGTAGAAACAAAATGTATTGAAGAGTCATTATAGGCGAATAAGAATGTTCTAGATCAATCTATTAGTAATAATAAAATAACTAAGTTTTCACTCGTTTACTATGATTAGGTTAATAACCGCACGAGTAAACCACGCAGATTAAGAAACGTCGCATGTAATTCAAGCAAAGCTTAGCCTGCCCTATATTTTACTACATCCGTTGCCAATATCGAACCCAACGAACGCGGTAATAACTCGAACACAAACTAGGTTAACGTTTCTAGTTGCTGCTAGATCACTAAACAATTTACTGTTAAAACGTTTAACACGGAATCAGGCTAGTGAACAAAACTAACTCACTAACGTTAAGAACGATATAACACATGGTGTCCAGCTTATATTGAACTGTGTGTGATATATTTTAATCGGGTTTGCAGCATCGAGATATCTGCTAGCTGGCTTTTGACATCAACCGACAATAAGATACGTGAGGCCTCCACACGCAACGTATCAACCATCGCATCATTTTTATAGTCCTTGACTTACATTCTTACACCTCAGATACCTAAAGGACGTCATTTTACAGTCATATTAAAACGCCATGATCAAAACGTAGAATAAGTTTATGTTATTTAAGTGCGATTTAGCTTAACGACTCGATTCACTTGTACCTTAAGTATTTGTCTCATTTTATATTGTTTTATAACTGTTTGTACAGTTCTACACAAAGTATATTTTGTTTTATATTTGCAGTCAAAGCTATATTTTACAGATTATTTATTTAAAGTAATATAGCAGATTATTTATTTAAATTCTATTTGCCGTTGTCTCTTGTTAGGCTTTATGGCAGTTGACATAATAAATTGTATTATTTAAGATAATTTTGTAGGATTTAAGTTAATACTGCCAATTGAACTCTTCTTAAGTTACCGATGTTTCTTGAACAAAGACGTAAGAGATTTTTATTTTAAAACATTTTATTTATTTTCTTATTTTTTATCCATTTTGGAAGAAATATTGTCCCACTTTAGAACTCAAGAGTGTTAACCCTTGCTTGTAACTCAACTAATATAATTAACAATCTTGGTTTTTGGTAGACCTCATTACTTGTTTTTGTAAACGACCTCAGTTTTTCACTACTGCATGTGATTTATTTTCACTTGTTTAAATTCCCAGTAATTTTTTTTTGTGAATAACGTTCTTACTAAACTGAATCAATTTATGATTATTGTAATGGATTACTTACATAGTGATTTAGAAATTACAAGCAAAAGGGACCAAATAAGATTGAATATTATTCAAAACACAAATAATGTTTAACAAAACTCACAAAATAACGCGATATACACTACATTCGTGTTACGAACAAACCGTAGGACATTTTAGGCAGTTCATAAGTCTATTAGGCGGCAGTATTTGGCACCGTGACCGATGTTTCTGTTACGATAGTGTCGTTAATTTAATTTATTAGCCATAATATTATATTTATGAACATACCATTATAGGCTAAGTATTATTTTTATCTTTAAAAGATTTTTGTTAGGTTAAAAATGAGTGAGCTTTATGAAATATTATACAAACATATATAATCTATTAGATTGTATATATTGCAGTTCATTTAGAATCAATATTATTCAAACGAAATTATAAAGCAGCCATTATCTGTACCTTGACTTTTACCTGGGGTTTCTTACCCGTATTTTTTATATTTTGTTATTTATCCAAAGCAATAAAATAGGAAATAGATCAGTAGAACTAAGCATAATATTAGTTAGTGTTTACTTGCCAAAAACAGCAGTTGAGTTTTTGGAGTAAAGTTTTAGAATAAATTGACGAGTTGGCATTAGATTATTACAAATATATTTTGTTTCACCTTTCTGTTGAGATTAAATTTGATTTACAGCATTTATATAACTTCAGCCAATAAATATTTGTTTGCGTCTTCCTCAGATGCAAGTCTAGGTTCTTGGATACTTTTAATGTTCTGCCGAGACACAGAATTTTAATTTACGTGTGCCGCTAGGTGTCGTGAGGAGAGCGGGTCGGTTGCCGCAGGTGAGGGAGCACCCTTACCAACGCACTGCCTTACCGGCGCCTTAAACCCTGCAAAATCTCACGCCGCCATTTTGTTAACAAGGTGAGAAGCGCGCATGCACGCATACTTACATGAATGTCATTGTAATTTCCTATTCCATTTCTATTGGTTTGAATCTCAGTATTGTCCCCAGTAATTACAGTCATATCCAACATGAGTATGCGCGGATGCCTTTGCTTTATTGTCTCTCTGTGTCATTTCTATTTATTATGTACTTATTAGTTTTCGATTTAGTCTAGTATGAGGGTCTGATGTATTTACCCATCGTTCTCCATATCCAATCTGAAGTGACACTGCATAATTTTAAACTGTGATTTTTATACTTCTTTTTTATAGATTTTTAGATCTGTTACATGTTGTGATAAGATGCATTAATTTACCCGTGATTTACTAAGTCTTCTGTTACTCGGAAGAAAATATGCAATTAAATTTATTACTATTGATGTCTTTACAAAATTGAATCGCAACATGTTCGTTCAGATGAGCATTTCGGGTATCGTTTTTATTTTTCAGGGAAGAAGGATTGTCGTTCTGATCAGTAAGATGTTCTCAAAGATTAGTCTTCTTATTGTTGTTTATAGAGTTCAATATTTTCTAACCGTAACCCTTGAGGTGCTACAATGTGGTTGTGAGATCCTTCTTTCCTGTGTCTCGTTCAGTATTTGTCAAAGGAAAGAGCATTCTGATTTTGTGCCATCAATCCAGTATTAAACATAATGCCCCTCCTTTGACTTGATATATTTTTCATCTATCATCACAACTTTATATTACAGAGTAAGATTATTTGAAATTTTAAGCTAGTTGTTTTTTATTATTTGCCTTAGATCTTATTTTTATCTTTCTTATTAGAAAGTGGTTATTTCTAGGATAATTTGCACTTGTGCCCTTGTGGATTTAAAGATGGCTTTCTGTTGCCAGTTACGTATTTCACGCTTTATATGAAGTTAAATATTTATATTTAAATGCTATACAAGTTGAATATAAGAAGATTTATTTGTGAAAAATTATTTCTGTTGATGATTGTGTATAAATAAACGCATTTTCAGAGATATACCTATGCAATAAACTGTCTGACTTTTGATTAAGATTTTTATTTCTTCGTTAGATTCGCGATAAAGTAATGTAACTTGTGATAATTATAATGAGTCGATAAAGTTGATGACGTGCAGTTATTGTAGCCTCACACGACTAACAAATGCAACTCCACAAGGCCAAGTTCCCGTTTGTTGAATAATTTAATTATTAAGTGCACTTTCATAACTGCTATTGTCACTTGCAGATTATCTGTAACTATGTATTTATATTATGAGTCACTAACATGCAAATATGTAATGACATACGTTCACAGATTAACATATATGAGAATGCTACCATTTACGATAAACTTGAGATCTTACAGATGTGTTGAGTAACTTACATACTTGCATCTGGGTGCTATGGTTATAAATAAGTTATACCAATTATTATGCTTGTTTGTGTGAGTCGTACTTGATGCATCACCAACTTTATTGTTGAAATGTCTCAAGTATCGCTCATTTGGGAACTATTGGGCATTTAATCCTATATTGTAGACTTATCATTATCATACTAAATTGACTTAACATTTTTCAACCATTAACTGCGTAAACTAATAAAAGTACCCGTATAATTATTAACTGGGCCACAAGATGTCGCGGCACGAATGCCTAATAGACTCCCTTTGTTAGATTTGTTTTTATATTACATATTATAAATTTCCGTACACGAGTCGTATCGCTTTGAGAATTCGGTTTACTGCTTACGTTGAAGCTGCATGTGTTACTGTTCCCAATCCTGCAATGCAAAGACATTATCCTGTACAATGAGTCAAATTCAGGTCATTAATGTATTGGTAGATGTAGGTATCCCTATTAAGTCTAAGGCCCGTATTATGAATGCTTGCTCAGTCATCGATCTATAGCATAAACGTCACTCAAGCATTAATCGATGACTGAGCAAGCTTACATTATACGGGACTAAGTTCAGTTGCGTCTTCGTAGTTTAAAATTGTTAATGTATGGATTTTATCTTAGGCTTCAAACTAAGTTTGTTTCAAACCATTTGTATAAACAAGCATGAATATTTCCATTTTCTATTCCCGTGTCATGTTTGCTAACCATGCTACAATATCTCGCGATAGATCTGTGCATTCGGTAACAGGTGCGGCATCTCAAGCAGCAAACCATCTCGCGATACTAGCGTGTATTCGGACCATGACATTTCGATCGATACTAACATTCTGTTTTTCTCTCTTCTCGTTAACTCGGCTAGGTGAGTGCTAACGGCGCCGCAGCACTAACAGACGACGGGCGCCGCGGCCGACCGACCCTAAGTCAGCGTAACACTCTCATCGGAACATCGACAACCATGTAGCTATAGCTGTTGGGCCTCACAATTTAACAATATACTATGTATTATAATAGTCTAACTATTAACAACTTATATGCCTGTTATGTTTATAACAAGATGAACTTTATTAACATTTTTTTTGATATTATTATTTAAATGGCACACGCCATCGACTATATTTACTATTGTAACTTTGTATTTCTGTTGTCGCTTGATCGTATTGTTGTTAGCACGAGTGTTTAGGATCCCATATTCCTTTTTTTATTATGCGGCGTTAAATTCATCACTAATAAATTTTCCCTGTATGATTTTTTTTAAATGAACTTGAATTTGATCCTAATTTGTTTTCCGAACCATTGAATTTAACGCCGTAGTTTCTCTATAAACAATATTATCTGGACTAGCTTAAAGCTTCATCAAGACTGCAGCGAAGCTGTTATTTTCTAACTCTTTTCTCCTTATTTTATTAACTACAACAGTAAGACATAAATGCTCTTGCGCTGCTGTTTTAATAAAGCTTTCTATGAGTCTTAATTTACACATAATTCAGTGATTTATGGAAATTCTACTCTGCAAAAGAACAAAAACGATTTGTTCAGTGCTTTTATATTCAAATTAGTCATCGGCGAAGTCACCCTGATCAAGATGGCGGCATCGAAAGTAAGTGCCTTCGAAATAATAAAAATTAGCTTCGCAAAACAATATAGATATTGGACTGATAACGAAGTAATAATAATAGGTAGGTTGTTATTCGTATACTTATTGACCCAAATAATATCTTTGGAATTTTTACATTATATTTAAAACCAAAGACTTGTATGTTATAGTGAATTTTGAGAGCTGTTTTTCTACAAAATTATTATCAAAATTGTCTATGTCTTCCTTGTGAAACCACTTAAAATCGGTCAATAGGTGTATGAATTTTTATTTCTTTTGAGAATATATTTATAGCGATGTATTTACTTTTAGTGCTTAATATTTAATGTTATGTAACCATTATGAATATGTGCATCCAAGTGCCTTATAATGTAGGTACAATGTTCTCACTCACGTGGTTCTATTGTTGATTGCTTTATAGGTAAGTTAGAAGAGATTAAATTATTGTTAACTTTTCTAAAATGTTATCTTTATCTTCGTCTGTATCAATATATTTTAGGTATTTAATGTCCAAATGTTTGCTTAGTTACTTTTTAGAGTTTTCTTTAATTTTGGCGAGCATTTCAATGTTTATGTGCCTTTGTTACTATCTCAAAGGGAATCTCAAAGTTGATTCTCAGAAATCAGTAAAGATTTGGAATAGCGCTGTTCCATTTTGTTGAAATGAAATCTCAGATTTATACAACGTTTTAATAGATTTCGTTACTAGGGCAATTACGTTTTAAGTTGTTGTGTAAGATTTTATTGTAGTGAAGAGCAATATTTACTGAGTAACTCTTTTATTTTAGTGCAATAGAAACGTTATTTCTAATTATTTTTACTTATAAAAAATCTCGAATTAAATCGTGAAGAGAGGATATAAAAAAATTAAAAAATATATTATTAGAGTTAGAGATCTGATATTGAGATTATAAGTACCGCCAGGACTATGATTTCTTTTGGAAAATAATCGATTGACTTATTTCTTTTTAGTATTTTTTGGCTTTTGTTATACCTACCAACGAGTACTTATAGGCATTTGCGTATAGGTTATCGGTGCCTACAAATCGAAAATCTTTTAAATTTTTAAAATTTTTCGTTGCTCGACAGCTTTGTTAGTTTTGTTGTCAGCGCTCCGTCCATAAATAATTATTTGCACGAATACGTACTTAATTTTTCATGTTATCCACTGAGTGCACAAACAATAATAATAAAAATTCTTAAAAAATACAATTCCTACGTACTTCAAAAACTACCTACGTACTGCAAATGGAAACACAGACATATAATTTAGATCTGTTTGTTCATAATACCTTACTGAAAATTGGCAGTTGGTCTGCCTGCAAAAGTTTATCAATATGTGAACACTTTAAAAACCTTTGAGAAAACTTTCATGTCTAAACTAAAAGCATTTAATAAAATCAATATGCCATAAACTTTAATACAAACTAAAATTTTACTGTTTATTATTATTGTGATTAAAATGAATGAAATAACGTACAAATATTTAATGTCTGCTTAGAGATAGTATACTTTTGTGTTCCACAAATACCTAATGTTTCTTGAAACATGCTTAGTGCCATCAGCAGACACACCTTAATATCTTTGTTTTTAATATTAATTTGTACTTATTAATCTTTATACGGCAAGCAGTGCCTTACATTAACTTGTAAATATTTATAAAGCATATTTTATCAATAAAGTATTACTTTTAACAGAGAAACAAATTCTTACAAAATGTAATTGTTTTCCAAAAACAAATAAATAGAGAAATACTTTTTTATATTGTTAGCTAAGTGAGATTGTGCATATTATGTCTGTTTTAATGTGTGTTTAAGATGATTTGGTATTAGTAAATCTTTAGAAAATTTATTTTTGCGTTTAATTTTAACCTGGTACCCCATCTTAATATGATCTGATACACTAGAGAAAATCGTTACAACATCCTATTTGGTTTTCCACATAATTAAACTTATAAGAAAAAAAGAACATCTATTAAATCGATCAAAATAATGTACCAGTACTTCATTTGCTCAAATAAGTTGGCTATTTTATTTCCGACTGTTCCTACTAATACTCAATTATTTGAATAGTAAAATGAATACCTACTTTATGAAAATGAATAGTGAGATTTAATATTTCTATTATTAAAAAGTCAATGGGGCGAAAATTCCCATTTGCCCAATTGACCTGAGTAATGGGGTGGATGGGATTTTTTTCCCAACCGCCCCATTGATGGGGAGGTTAATGGGGCAGATGGGAATATATCGTAATACATAAATAGCTACTATAAGAATACACACAATCATTGTTATAATAATATATTTAATAGTCTTATAATCTTATCTGTAAAACAAACAATTAATTAAATTTAAATAGGTACATGGGGCGTTTCTCAATGATTGAGAAACGCCATATAATTGTTCGTTTTACATACAACTAGATGGTACAGCGACATCTGTACCAAAACTCAAGAACTAACAAGACTTACTGCTTAGAGCTTCGTAACGTAAACAGTTTTGGGCGTCGTCAACGTACAGGAAGCGTACAGATGAAAAGTCTGTGTGATTTGTGTCACCCTATGCCTGCTAGATGGTGCACTGAGAAACCAAGCTTTAACACTACATCAGTTTCGATAGCGCGTACATGCAGATATTGTTTTCAGAAATCTGTGTGCCCACGCATTAGTAGATATTTGGTTAGGTATCTTACTTCCGTTTCACATAAACAAGTCATATACCCCTGAGAGAGCAGCTTGAGGTTCACATTAACAAAATGAAAATTAAGCCTCTTCAGAGACTGGCTGAATGAAAGTAACTTACGTACGTACCTAAAGCTGTACTTACCTAAATAATTTCTTTCTTTCTTTCTTTCTTTCTTACCTATCTCATAATGTTTTTATCTGAACATACACTATTTGAAACTTTTGCACCAGCACTGATATGGGAGGAAATGGAATTTTAAATGTAGCTTCGTGTCCACATCTAGTGGGACGTAATAAGTGGTAGGTACTGCCAATGTGAATCTAAAAAACTTATTCTTTGGCCTAGGTACTACCTATTTGTTACATAATATTTTATTAAATCCATACTAATTACAAATTCGAAAGTAATTTTGTCTGTCTATCTGGTACCTTTTTACGCCTAAACGGTAAAACGGATCTCAAATGAAATTTGGCATGGAGGTAAATGATATCTCGGGGATGGACATAAAGTGCTACGGCGTAGCTCCTTCGTAGCACTTAAAAAAATCTTATTATTCAAACTGATTATAAAGTTTTGATATATTATTATATCAAAACGAAAAAATAAGCTTTAGAAAAAACTTAACAATATCTAGTGTTCTAAGTACATACGTGCAATGATTTATAAACTAGACGTGATTTATAATATATCTTTGTTTTATTGTAAAAATAACATGGTTATTTGCTTATGAGGAAAATCCTAAGTTGCAAAACCCGGTGCGTAGGACCGGTGTCACCAGATGCAAGTCAAATTCACGTTACAAGGGCGGGTTATTAAGTATGGGTTTTAACCTTGTAGGGAGGTAAGTACGTGTCCAAGAATCCTGTAAGACTGATCCGCCGAATATGAGATTTACGCTTGCACGTACTGTACTGAAAACGCCGAAAAAATATTCCGGAGATCTGGATCTGTTAGATCCGAGCCTGCAGTCCTCGTGAGAAAATAAACAGCTGTTAGTCGTGTGTATTGCAGCTACGTTTCATGGTTGAGCCTGAACAAAGTACAGACGCCGCGGGCTGCTGATTATGAACAATTCACGTTGAGAGTGGGTAATTGTCCTGAAAATTCGTACTGAAACACCTACCTAGAGATTGTAGGTAGGTCCCTACAGAGAAGTTATTTGTGAAATACTTACCCACGACTATCTACATCGCACAAGTAAGTCCACGACAAAAAATGCCTAAACGTATTTTGGTGCTCAGCAATTTTATAGGTCTAGGTATTCGTGTAATAAAGTATTAGGTAGGTAAGTAAGTGTATACTTCTGACTCTAAAATACGTTAAACATGGACTTTCTTGAGACTTAGGTACCTACCTAATTGAAGGTAGTGTCATTATGTCAGAGCCAATTCCACCTTTATCATTATGTATCTGTAATTAAAGAAAAAGAAGAAAGAAAGAAAATAAATGTATTTATAACTACAATCATATATAGAAAATAAGTAGTAGCTTAAAACTAATTGTAATTAACTGATTGTAATTATGAATTAGGAAACAGCTCAGCATGAATGCTGCGTGTGCTGGTAAAGCGATCACGCGCAGCGCTGATCAGACAGTAGCAGGCAACATACCTACGCAATGACAAGAATTAACAGAAAGTATGTAAGTAGGTACAAAGAAAAATGTGCTCACGCAGCTCACAGTTAAGGCTTAGGTAATATAGTAATATATGTATATTAAACAATTTAAAGTATAAACTATGACCTAGTAATGAGTTACTAAGGCCTATCTATCTACGAATAGAAACAATGTAGAGCAGTATTTTGTTTCTAGTAAAAATAGGCATATACAGTGAACATTTTTTATAAAAATTACATGATAAACAAAAATAATATACAGATAAATAAATAAATACTAATAATTGATAAGACGTAGTTGAGTAGGTAAAGAATAAGTGGTTTTTTGTGAGAACTTCTGCTACAAAGCCATTTGTGCGGACAAAAGTGAGATTTTGAGTCTACACTTAAAAGTAGACTTCGAAACAGATTGCTGTAAAGGTGGTGGTAGATTATTCCAACATTTTGTGGCTTGGTAGCGGAAGCTTCCTCTGAAGGCAGCGGTTTTATGCAGCTTAACTACAAGCAGGAAAGAAGTGCTGGGTTCGGTAAAGGTTACGCAATGAGGACCACTCAAACTTGTTATACAAGTATTTTGGGGTTTGTATTTTACGACTTCGTGGACCAGAGTAGATGTAGAGTTCGACGCGATTCCATATTCAGCAGACCAAATTTATTAATATAAGGAAAAACATGGATTCTAGGGGGATATGAAATCAAAAACGACAACATGCGTTTTGAACCCGCTGAATAAGACGTTGGGAAGACGAGAGAAGACGTGGGCCGTAAACTATCGCCATAATTCAACTTGGACAGTATCGAACTCTCGCTTAAAATAATACGCATATCTTCCTGAAGCAGATTCCTAATTTGATATAATATTTTAAGCCTGTAAAACAACTTTTAACTAGGTTTAACGCGGGACTTTCAAGACGAAGATAACTGTCGAGGAAGATACCCAGGTTGCGTGCTTCAGTGACTTGTTGTAGAGGTTGGTCAGATTAGGTAATCCTATTGGATTACCTAATCTGACCAATAGTTAACCAAGTGTGTTAACTATTGTTAACACACTTGGTTAACTATTGGATTACCTAATCTGGCATTTTGGTGGTATTAATTATCTTAGCAGTCTTAGAACTTACCCAAAGATCGCCTGATTGACCAGTACCACGCTATCCGCATGCAACCGTTCCCGACGGAGAGCCTAGATACCTACCTAGGTAGGTACTTAATTTTCTCCACAAATCGATACCATTAAATCCCTAGAAAGGCAAACATAGAAAACGAAGTGGCTCGAAGTAGCTTTCCGCCGCAGCGTTGCGTGCAAGGGTCGCAGTCGACGGGGGTCGAAGCCTCGTAAAATTGCACCGGACTGGGGGAAAACGTGTTGAGACGCCGTGCATTCTTATTCGGATTGAATATGTAAGTAAATCAGACAAATCATTGACTAAGTATTATATGTTGCATTACATGTATTTTTAGGTACTACTTACCCTACCTACGTAGAATATAGATTGCTGCAAAAATGCGCTTTCCTACATTTTACCGTTTCTCATTGACAAGATTGTTGAAAGAAAGGTTACCTAGTTGCTACGTGGCGTGCCATAATTTGAGAAAGTAATTTAGTATGCTACGACGCCGACGTTCGAAACTTCATGGCCGGCGGCAGCGGCGGCGGCGGCGCGGGCGGCGCGGCGACAGCAGGTGGTATTCGTTGCGCTCCACTACGGCACGTAGCACAAGCGGATCAAGTTTTCGTAGAACTTGCTACGTTGTTGCTACGTCGTAGCATTTTCTACAATAAAGTGGCCTGTTTTGGTAAGTCTTCCTTCTTCTAGCTGACAGATTTTAACTTTCTACATCTTTTGCCCAAAAAGTCAAGATTCTGCCATTCAATAGCGATTTGTCTGATTATTATTTTCTTTGCTTATACTGCATTGTCAAGAAATCAACCCGGACTTACAGTCGTCTAGGGTGCCAGGATCATAAAACTACTTCCCCTTCGTTGGTGAATATTGTGAAGTTATTTCAAATGACATCGTTGGTTTTCCTGTGTCTGAAAATAGCTTAGGCGCCTGAATTTTGATAAAATTAAGACCTCTTCATAACTACGCAGTATTTGGTACCCAGAACGGCAGCAAAAACGTTCGCGCGTCATCTAGCTGGGCTTTTTGTATGTACCGCAACGCCACTAGTGTAGCCACTCCACACTAAATTTAAGATCAAAGCAAAAACGATTTCAACCCTAACCCACCCAGCCCTGCGCAACTCATGCACCGCTTACCCACTCTCGGCTTTCGCTACCTCTCTGGGTAGTTTTGAATAACCTTTACAGTCTGTCAAATCTAAGATTAAATCTAGCTAAGATGACAATGATCTTATCCATACTAATATTATAAATCTACAGACTTGTAGAGAGTAAACTCAATGATGGGACAAAAGAGGTGCCTATCGCATTATGTTCTCAAACGACACGATGGCGCCAAATAACAGTGCTACTCTCATATCTCTTGAGAGTAAGCATCTACTAGCAGGGACCAATATGCAACTCTCCGATCCACCGGAAGGGAGTGATGTCGCTGTAAACACGACCAGCCAGGACATGCTTAAAGCTGTCATGTCTTTCCTGAGTGGCTCTGCCGGCGGCCTGGATGGTGTGACTCCACAGCATCTAAAATATCTTCTGTCTGGCGGGTCTGGCAATTCAGGTGAAGTCCTTCTTCATCTGAATAGGACTTGACGGTTCTATTCAACATGATGTTGTCAAGCCGAGTTAACAGTGAGATCACATAACTCCTATATGGTGCGAACCTTTGCGCACTAAAAAAGAAGGATGGCGGTATAAGACCCATATATAAGACACCACCTTAGAGCATTCAATGCTCTAAGGACACCACATACCGCCGCCTTGCGGCTAAAGTCTGCTGTCGGAAAGAAGCCGACTATCTGGGCGACTATTTCCGACCAATTCAGCTAGGCTTTGGTTCGCGAAGCGAATCTGAGGCCGCAGTACATTCCCTTCGTACATTTTTAGACTAAAATAATGGGGAGGTAATTCTGAAGGTAGACGTCAAAAACGTAGAAACGGGCGCCTTGCTCAAAAAAATTAATGATAAAATTCCAGAAATTTGCCCTGTTCTCTGGCAATGTTACGGTTCAACGTCAAAATTAATTTACAGGAACAAAGTCATTTTGTCCGCTGTTGGATATCAGCAGGGTGACCCTCTTGATCCGGCCATTTTAGCCTTGCCATCTTTTTCAAAGTGCTTTCAAAGTGCGAACTTTTTATTTCGGACTCTTGTGTAGACAAAAACATTACAGTTGTAGATAAATGTTCACTTCGCCTCCTTGGTTCACCAATTCTTGATGAGTCTTTTCAGTCCTTTGTAGATGAGAAAATTAAAATTTCAACAAAACTTCGGACAGACTGCTCAAAATGAAGAGCCATATGGCTTTTAAAATTATTCGGTTTGTCTTTTTGTACCTAAATGTTCGTATTCTTTGAGATGTAGTCAACTGTGGAAACACAGCGAACTCTTGGAAGGCTTAGACGACATAATAAAGAATACTCTGTCATCGGTTTTGAATGTCGATTTAGATGACAAGGCATGGTTGCAGTCCTCCCTGTCTGTCAAGTTGGGAGGCTTAGTTATACGCAAAATTTGACGTGTAGCCCTTCCAGCGTTCCTGTCCTTCGTCTACAGCACTAGTTCTTTAGTTGAAAAATTTTTAAAGCCATCTCGTTTGTGGAATTTCATTCAAAATTTTATTTTTAGGCGAAGCTCGTATGGCTTGGCATAGTGCTTGCCCCAATACTGCTTGCCCAAAATCGCTTTTGTCCCAACGGCAATGGACGGGCCTCTGTGTGGGTTGACACGGAATTGTTTGTTACAAATGTGCTTTCATGATGCTCGGCGGATCGTGCCCATCTCCTGGCCGTTTCTAAATGGGAGTCAGGACATTGGTTGTAAGCATTTCTTTCATTGAACACTGGCACTTTATTGGATCCCGTAACTTTCCGTATCGCAACATGTCTTTGGTTGGGTGAAAAGTGTTGCGCGCCTCATTAATGCCAGTGTACCGCACTGGCGTTGATGAGCTATCGAACAGCTTGGTCATCACGGATTATCATGTACTAGGGCCGCCGGTCGGATATCTCGTCATGCCAGCCTTAACCACATGTTCCGGCGGGCCTTTGTCACCGCTTACGTACCGGTACGTAAGCGGTGACAAAGGAGAATAGCTGGTCAGCTATAATTATTCTCGAACTGAATGGTCTGTTGCGTGACGATGGTAAGAGGCCCGACGGCATGACACTAGTCCCATGGGAGTTGTGGAGGCCCATTGTGTGGGACGCTACATGCGTCGACCACTTGCGCCTTCCCATGTTCCGAGGACATCCGTAAGAGCCGATGCAGCGGCAGATTTGGCCGAGGATCTCAAGAGACGCAAATATTCAGGTCTCGAAAGAGCCTACACATTTGCTCGAGACTCTAGGTCAGTGGGGTACTGAGACTCTCCGGGTTTTTAAAAAGTTATCTGAGCCTCTGGTCGAAGCGACGCGTGACCCGAGAGCTGGTGGGTATCTGGCGCAGCGCACCAGCATTGCCATACAGCGGGGCAATGCAGCCAGCGTCTTGGGGACCTGTAGATTGTTTGCAACAGTCTGCAGTTAGCTTAATTGTTTCAATGGCAAATGTTTATTTATTCGTCTCGTCTTTGGCGGAGGCTGGGACGTTCCATTTAAAGAAAGACATTTAATCGGAGACCATTGTTTATTTCCAGACCTAGATTACACGCAACGAAAACCCACGATACTCGAGACCATCTGACAGGGCTCATTTATCTATTTACACTGGCAGAAAAAAATTGATAATTTTAGGTTTCAGATTAGACAATTGAGTCGAAGTCGGTGCGAACCTTTGTGCCTTAAAAAAGAAGGATGGCGGTATAAGACCCATAGCCGTGGGCACTACATACCGCCGCCTTGCGGCTAAAGTCTGCTGTCGGAAAGAAGCCGACTATTTAGGCGACTATTTCCGACCAATTCAGCTAGGCTTTGGTTCGCGAGGCGGATGTGAGGCCGCAGTTATACATTCCCTTCGTACATTTTTAGACCAAAATTATGGGGAGGTAATTCTGAAGGTAGACGTCAAAAACGCCTTCAATTCCGTAGACAGGGGCGCCTTGCTAAAACAAATTAAAGACAAAATTCCAGAAATTTACCCTTTTCTCTGGCAATGTTACGGTTCGCCGTCAAAATTAATATACAAGAACAAAGTCATTTTGTCCGCTGTTGGATGTCAGCAGGGCGACCCTCTCGGTCCGGCCATATTTAGCCTTGCCATCCAACCGATAATTCAACGTCTCCAATCCAAGCTCAATGTTTGGTATTTAGATGACGGAACTTTAGGTGGAGAGGTAAACACAGTTTTTGATGATCTAAAAATCATCACAGATGAATTTCGAAAAATAGGTTTGGAATTAAATTTTTCAAAGTGCGAGCTTTTTATTTCGGACTCTTGTGTAGACAAAAACAATATCATTGGAAAATTCAATAGTTTAGCCCCCAACATAACAGTTGTTGATAAATGTTCACTTCGCCTCCTTGGTTCACCAATTCTTGATGAGTCTTTTCAGTCCTTTGTAGACGAGAAAATTCAAAATTTCAACAAAACTTCGGACAGACTGCTCAAAATTAATAGCCATATGGCTTTTACAATAATTCGGTTTTGTCTTTTTGTACCTAAATTTACGTATTCTTTGAGATGTAGTCAACTGTGGAAACACAGTGAGCTCTTGGAAGGCTTAGACAACATAATAAAGAATACTCTATCATCGGTTTTGAATGTCGATTTAGATGACAAGGCATGGTCGCAGGCCTCCCTGCCTGTCAAATTGGGAGGCTTAGGTATACGCAAAATTTCAAGTGTAGCCCTTCCAGCGTTCCTGTCTTCCGTCTACAGCACTAGTTCTTTAGTTGACAAAATTTTAAAGTCATCTTGTTTGGTCCCACCTGGAATTTCATTCAAAATTTCATTTTTAGACGAAGCTCGAACGGCTTGGCATAATGCTTGCCCTAATGCTGCTCCCCCAAAATCTCTTTTGTCTCAACGGCAATGGGACGGGCCTCTGTGTGAGTTGACACGGAATAGTTTGTTACAAACGTGCTCCAGCTCTGCGGATCGTGCCCGTCTCCAGGCCGTTTCTAAATGGGAGTCAGGACATTGGTTGCAAGCATTTCCTTCATTTAACACTGGCACTTTATTGGATCCCGTAACTTTCCGTATCGCAACATGTCTTCGGTTGGGTGCAATGTGTTGCGCGCCTCATCAATGCCAGTGCGGTACTGCTGTCGAACAGCTTGGTCATCACGGATTATCGTGTACTAGGGCCGCCGGTCGGATATCTCGTCATGCCAGCCTTAACGACGTCATCCGGCGGGCCTTTGTCACCGCTAACGTACCAGCTATTCTCGAACCGAATGGTCTGTTGCGTGACGATGGTAAGAGGCCTGACGGCATGACACTAGTCCCATGGGAGTTGGGGAGGCCCATTGTGTGGGACGCTACATGCGTCGACACACTTGCGCCTTCCCATCTTCCGAGGACATCCGTAAGGGCTGGTGCGGCGGCAGATTTGGCCGAGGATCTCAAGAGACGCAAATATGCAGGTCTCGACAGAGCCTACATATTTGCTCCCTTTGGGGTCGAGACCCTAGGTCCGTGGGGTACCGAGGCTCTCCGGGTTTTTAAAAAGTTATCTGAGCGTCTGGTCGACGCGACGCGTGACCCGAGAGCTGGCGGATATCTGGCGCAGCGCATCAGTATTGCCATACAGCGGGGCAATGCAGCCAGCGTCTTGGGGACGCTTCCGACTGGTATTGATATGGATCAGTTGAGCTACCTGTAGATTGTTTGCAACAGTCTGCAGTTAGCTTAATTGTTTCAATTGTAAATAATAGTTATAATTTGATTGTAATTTTCTTTGTTAATAAAGGCCATTGCCAGATAAAAAAAAGACAATTGAGTTGGAAATTTAGTTAATTGACGAGCCTTTAGTAAATGTGAAGGAGAATTTAAATTACACAAAAAGACCATGGACTAAAACAGTAAATACTAGTTCTAATTTGTTTTTACAAATTGTGATGACGAAATTTTAAAAGAGACCTACAAAGTCAAGTGGGATATCAAATGAAAGGTATCGGCTTGTACATTTCAAACATCCCCCCCCCCCCTATCTCTGAAGTTTGCAGAGCGATCCATCTGAAATGTGTGTTTTAGCTAAGGGTCTATACTTTACAGGAAAAATATAGACTAGTCTGTAAGTAGATCACTTTTCAAAAAGGGGGGGATAATGTTCAAAAGAGGGGCTACCTCACCGAGTGGGTTATCAAATGGGTTTGTACCAGGGTTGTTGCTGATGCGGTTTTTTGACACATCAGCGGATGCTGATGCCGATGCTGATTTTTGATCTTGACATCAGCGGATGCTGATGCTGATTTTGGCCAAGTGCGTGTCGGGCTCGCAAATTTAGTGTTCCACATTAAGTAATAAAACATATGTAGGTAGGGTATGTACCTTACCCACTCAGCCAGACACTTACCTAAGCTGGCTTCAGAAGAACTTGGTAATTGTTTCTGTTGTTAATTTTCGGTTTTTAGAAATGATTCGAATTCGGTAGGGTGTACGCTCTTCAGGTGATTTTTGAATAATGTATTGGTGCGCCCCCTTTACGGGAATAGTCTTTTTTACAAACATTGCACTTCGCTTTTTCTGCATTTATTAATTTAAAATATGTCCATATCTCACTTTCTAGAGGGGGTGCCATTTTTATCACTGCATTCGCACAGAGTCCGGGTAACAGGAGCGTTATGTGTTATGACATAACGCTCCTGTTACCGGACTCTTAAGAGTCCGGTGTTCTCAGGAGCACAACTCACAAACACACCCTCACACACACACTACACACTACACACATGCACTCACACGAATGGTATCTCCTGTTGCCCAGACTCTTACGAGACTGGTGTCCTCAGGAGACCCATCACTTAATGTTTATTTTGTAATTATTGATTTTATTTAGACATAACGTTGCTTAATATATTTTATGTAAAGAACCCATGGAAGGTGGTCTCCAAGATACAGGTTTATCCTAGTTTGGGGATCAACGATGTAATAATTTTAATTCTTAAATATTTTTCAATAAACGTTATAATTATTATTATTATAACAATATACCACTAACAAAAGACACGCTATCTGCTTAAAATACGAACGAGCACTAAACCTGTTTTCACCCCCACGCAAAGTGCGAGCGCAACGAATAAACAGGTTTGTACTTGTTTACCTAATTTGTACAAAAATGCGCTTTAAGTCCCGCCTCTTCGGGTCATGTCGCGACTCGAACATCAGCATTGAAAATCAGCATCGATCAATGCGGATGCTAATGCTTATGCTGATGTTTAAATCAATGCTGATCATCAGCGGATGCTGATGCTGATGCTGATATTCGCAACAACCCTGGTTTGTACATCTCAAAACAGTTTATTAAATTTCTGTAGGTTTTATACTTTTTGAAATATTTTGAAAAAACTCGAAAATTTTACTATTACCCTCTGTACTCCGAAGATTGCAAACCGATACATCTGAAATGGAGGTACCTTTAATTTTTTGGTATTTATCAAATAGCAAAGTCTCTAATCAGTACCTATAGTACGTATTGGTATACTTGACAACCGTTCGACACCCTCGGCGCGCGAGTCACACTTGCACTTGACGGATCCTGTTTATTATTTGATTGTAATTTATTTTCCTTATATTATACATTCGAAAGTTACTCTGTCTGTCTGTCTATCTGTCTGTCTGTTTGTTACGTTTTTACGCCTAAACGGCTGAACGAATCCTAAATAAATTTGGCCCTGCCAAATTTAATAGTAAACGGTACCAAATTTAAGCTAAACGGTATCCCGGTGACGGACATAGGCTATTTTTTTGTCCAGGATAAGATCATGCGAAGCCGCGGGAAGCAGCTAGTATCTTATAAAACAACCATCCAGACACTACTTTCTTTCATCAGTTTCATCATTAACATCATCACTATTTCTGCACTGCTTAGTTTATACTAAGCAGCTTGGCTTATGCCAACTCTTTAACACTTTCATGGCCCACGACATGTCCTCCTCTAGCGCCGTAAAGCGGGCAGAGAATGCGTTAATGTGCCATTATTTTCTTACTTTCTGTCCATTGATAAGTTTATGTTATTTTCAGTTTTTCCATTCCAACTGGGATGAATTTCCCTCGAGCCTGTTAATTTAATTTTCATTGAACTGAAAATTACACGGTTAAAATGGTAAATGTTAATGCATTGAATTAATGTAGTGGTTAAGCATTAAAAGTGAACTGCGTCTGTAAAATTTTATGAACCTGTAGATATGATTATGTTTTATGCAGATAATAATGACTGTGTTTATTGGTATAGCTCTTCATATTATTTTGCGTTTTGTTGCTACAAATCTACTGAACTAAACTACAGTGAGTTTTTCGGTAGATCTCTGTACCAGTACTTATTTTGCGTTTTGTAAAATCTTAGGTAAAAATTAAATATGTAGGTATCGTAATTACAAAATGAATTTAATCGCATCTTAGGCTTTATCTCCTACCTTGATCAATGGCGCATTAACATTTTAATTGTCGAAACATTCGAACATTAATACAAATCTTCGCTAATTACCTACTTAGAACTAGTAATTACTACGCCATATACATTAATTACCAGATCTTTTGATAAAACGAGTTTGTAATCAAACTTACACCCACCTAAAGCCATTTACAACGGGATATTTACCATTATTTGAGTATTGAGCTTAAAATGTAATGAAGGTAGATCGGTATGTCTGCAATAAAAACTCACTCGCAGTGCCTTCAGTTATTCCGTGATCATTGCGCATGAAACTGTGACGAAATATTGGAAGGTCAACACTCAAATCATGGTAAATATCCCGTTGTAAATGAATTTAGTGTTAATAACCATGATGGATTTAAAAGACTTACACCCACCTACCTAAAGGTACTTCTTAATGTTTTGAGCAGTGTCTTTAACCTATTCGTGTCCAGCTCCTGTGGTGCGACCCGAAGGAGCGCAGCTACACGCTGCAGTTGGCCTGGACCTGGAAATTGAAAGTGTAAACACTTTCATTGACCATGACGTACACGTGCTTATGCTAGTTTACCACGTCATGGTAGCTGTGCACAACCCTGCGAAACGCACTGCTGAGCCGTTCTCTATATGGGTTAATAACATTTGTTAAGTACTTACTTAAATAGACGCCAAACCGAGGACTGAAGCTAGTCTAGTAATAAAACTTTTGACACACTTCTGCACCAATTTATCAAAAGCATCGTAAAGGTATAAATGCACAGTAAAGTTTGGTAGAAAATAAAAAGGTAAACATCTAACGGTTCTCATTTCTCAAACTGACATGGAACGAAGTGTGGGCGGTAGAATCTATGAGGTTTCCGTATTCTAAATTATCTTGGCTGTAGATAAATTAAGCAATGTGACATTTGTGGCCTTTTTCACGTGAATTTTATTTTTATTTGACTGGGAGAGCAAATTGCTTTTCGAAACGAACTCCTAAGCGTGGTTAGTGACTCAGTAAAATCTTAGTAGAAGGCGTACAAGACTTAAATCTAAATCTCTCTTCATAAATTTTTTTTTCCCAGCAGGGACTATAGTGATCATTAATTTGCTAGATTATACAAACCTCTGTACACCTATAGAATTAAATGATTTATCTATTGACTAATTCTTTTTTTGTGTCAATTCCGTATTATGTTTATGAAGTAAAAAGATATTTGTTTGATTCAGGTGTTCGAATATTAGCTGAAGGCATGCGATAAGTTCTAGAAACCCAAAGTAAAGAAAAAACGGATGTACAAGATACGTTATTGCAGGTGAAGTAGGACGTTTTATGGTGAATAAAACGCCTGCAATAATCATGATGGGTGTTCCAAAGACTGTACAAGTTTTATACTCTCTTAAGAATATTATAGTGTCACTTCTAATTATAAACGCTTTAGAACTTTTTGGATGTTTTTCCACGCCCGTCATCTTTTAGGGCGGGACATCATCACAGTTAATTATGGTTGGTTTAAAATGTTTAAGAACTGTTTTAGAATAAAACAGGCGCCGTGAATTTATAATGAAGTTTGTAAATTCATATTTGATGTTGATTTGAAAGACGGTTCTTTTAAATTTTAACTTTTCTGTGTAGATATAAAAAAATTATGTTTTTAAAATGCAGATAATAATGAGTTTCTCGGTAGTGCTCTGTAAAGGTACCTGTTTCGTGTTTCGTAGCTACAAATTTACTAATGTAAACTATGTTGTAAAAAGTATTAGGTAAGAAATGGAACTTATGTAGGTATCGTAATGACTAAATGAATCTAATCGCATCTTAGGCTTTATCTCCCATCTCCTTCAAAGGCACATTAACATTCCAACTGTCGAAACATTAATACAATTTGCGCCACTACAGCTTTTAAAACTCAGTGCTTGCCGTAGTCCAGAAACTTTGTCATGACCATCTGTGGCCAACGCGATAGGTAGTCCATTCCATTAGAAAGTATACGTGTACCACTATTTTCATTAAACAAAATGTGCGTCAGACTAGCCAACTGTTCTCTATCCCTGCTATTCTAGGTGCGCACAGGCTTTGCCCCGCGGGCAATGAAACTAGATACTTTACTGGCCATAAAACATTTTCCCCAAACGATTTTTCCCATACTAAAGTACCTTTCCAAGCTTTCCACACCAATGTAGGTTCTTAGCGGTAGGTATCATCCTCAAGGAAAACGTGTGAAAATGCCACAGGAAAAAGACCGCTCGTTACAAATGATTTATGTTTCGCGGCATAAAAACATGCTTCCTAACGTATTTCGGCGCTACGGTCCTTTGTAAGAAAAAGTGCTCTATAACTTTAGCAATATGTTTTCTACTGACCGCCCAATTTATCTAGTAAGAATTATTACTTGGTTAAGAGGGAGTTGAGGTGATTATATGGCGTCGTTTTCCGAACTGATGATTTGTTAACCTGTTAGGCTTTAAATTTTTTTTTACAGATTGTGCCTTTGTTAAAATCAACCAAGTCGGCATATTATTTTCTCTATTAACCAATACAATACTGGTGCAGTGCATCAGCATTGCCATACAGCTGATCAATGTAGCCAGCGTCTTAGGGACGCTTCCAGTTGGTATTGATATGGGTCAGTTAAGCAACTTCAAGTTTTTTTTCAACAGTCTGCTGTTAGCTTCAATTGTAAATCTACGATTTACATAATATTTTATTTCTATCATGCACCAACCTACGTTAAGCTTATGATACGTCTGTGCCCCAGACAAGAAAAAAATACCTCCACAGGGATTACCCTAGGGTACTAACCCTAACTCCTGCAAAGCTATTTCCTATAATTTGTATGTGCAAGACGTTCTGGTTAACTTTCCCTCACCGAAAGCCTTCGTCAAGTTGCTCAAAGAGCTTCGTGATGTTGCTACCAATGGGATACGGCACGTTAGTTATCGGCAAATATTGTTATTGCTATAGTTATCATTTGCTATGTGGAATGAATTCGGAAGTCTGTTAGTCTGCAGCAGACTATGCTATAAATTTGCAGATGGAGATGATAAAAAACGTTACATTCCTTCTTGCGCAGTCTGGTAAATAGCTTTCATAGTAATCTACTTCAGGAATATCTAGACTTGGTAGATTATTATCATTAATTATTTTTATCATTAATTAGCTTTATTGTTGCCAGGTTCTTGTTACTTATTTAGTGTTTTTATAAGATGTAGGACTTCCTTAAAATTAAATAAATTAATTAATAATATTATCCACATTAACTAGAAAGATTTTTCAGTTCAACTGGTGGAAACCATTGGATATAAAACTAAAGTCAAAGATCCTATGAGTACGTTCCGTAGACTATCTTTTACTGAAGTGAAGAGAAAATCAAAAACACCTTATTTCTTATTTGATAATAATTTGCTGTATAGAATTTAACTTGTCTAAGTGCTTATTTTGTAAGCCTAAAGAAATAAAGTACTGACTTCTAAAGAAAATAACAATCAAAGAATATAAACAAACTAGAACTAGTATTTACAATTGAAACCATTGAGCTAACTGCAGACTGTTGCAATTAATCTAGAGGTCGCTCAACTGATCCATATCAGTACCAGTCGGAAACGTCCCCAAGACGCGCTGGCTGCATTGCCCCGCTGTAAGGCACTGCTGATGCGCTGCCTCAGATACTCACCAGCTCTCGGGTCACGCGTCGCTTGGTTGGCAACGATTGATGTAAATTTTGAAATTAATTTCTCTACTGCTCTTTTGCTACAAAGCTTTTCTATTTAGAAAAGACATTATATTTAAAAACTTTGCCCTGCACTAATGTTGGAGAGAAACCGTTACGTGGTAACCTTAAAGAGGGAAGAATAGAAGGCACCTACTTCTGTTGAATATGGCTGGAAATAAAACAAAGTTCTCAAAGCGGTTTCCTGGGATTTAAATAAAAGGATGAGATTTAATCCTTAATAAAACAAAAACAATGCCATTTGGAATTCAACCGTACCAAACTTCTTTAATCCAGCTCGCAAAATTTCAATACAATACGAAAAGTTCCACAGAGAGCCCAACAGAATCCCATAAAACTTTAAACTTACAAAGACTGCTTATAAAGGCATCGCTAGCTATCGAAACCGAATCGGGAGAGTTTGCGAACTGCAAAACAGATACAACTGGGGAGTAATAACTATTTTACGACTTCCATCTCCCAGGTTTGTGTGCTCAGACGTCATAGGTTCTCGGTAGCGAAACACCAATTTTCGCTACGTCATTTTATAGGCAACGAATTATCTAGTAATATTTTTATGTACTAAGTAGTACATAAAAATATTACTATATTTATGTCTACTTCCTATGCATCATTGTCATCATAATTAGCTTATATTGTCTACAGCCGGAAAAAGGTATGTTATAAACGCTCCACCCTCGACGGTCGTGTTGTTGATTTGCCATTGGACTCTACGGAAAATTAGCGCTGGGTCGACACACCAGTGTCTAACCAGCGCTGAGACCAGGCCATTTTTGCCTCAGACTCTGCTGCGCACACAATAAGGAAAATGTGCAGTCTCTTTAGTTGTAGTCTTATTGTCACTCTGTATCATACTAAGTTTTCGTTTTGTGTAGTAATTTCGAAGGTCAATAAAAAAATATTTTCTTTCTTTATTTCAATAGCACCCTGTCTATACCTTGCCGCATCTAGCATCTGTCCTTCGCTAATCATCCCACCTGGACAATACCCAGTTTGGTAAAAACCGAAAACTAAAAATAGTTGTTTCGTCGTCAAAATATTTGGTAACTTAGGATACCAATAAGATTGAGTTAAAATAAATTAAGATACAGAGTGTCAATTAATCACTAAAAGTGTGATTCTTTATTCAAACCTTCACCATCACCATCTCATCATTCTCTATCAAACCCAGCTTGTGCACAGGGAATAATAAATCCGCATAATTGTGTTGAACGCACGAACAGACCAAGTCTGTTTTAAAGGCAGTATTTTTAATAAAGCGTCAATAATTTAACGCCGCTATGTCACGGCCGTAGGTAGAAGAAACTGTACCATAGCTAATAAAATAAGTCACGCTAAAATGGAATCTGAAATGAAATGCCCAACCAACCGGTTAGGCATTTCAGGATTTACTATTTTCAAAAGGATAGTAATATTTTTTAGAATAGAAAAAATCTTATTTCAAGAGCTTTTCCTGTTCTAATCTACCATTACTAATATTAGTCCTAACTTCCTCTATATTTTCTATACTTTTTGTCTCTTCTTCTCCTATTTGTCCTAATTAATGACATTCGCGTTCTACCTCTAACTCACACTAAATATTTTGACCCTTACTTTACAACCTCTAATTTTTTACTTATAACTACATTTGACTTCCTAAATTTTATTTGAATTATAAACTACCATCATCGTCAAACCTCCACCTTATGAAACATCTATCAGTAAATCGGTAAAGCCGCGGCGGGCTTACAGGCAAAACAAACGAGCAAATTAGCCCGTTCGGGTGCCTCGACAGATCCTGATTGATCGATGTCCTGACCCGCAGGCAATTAGCTTAGCGTGTTGACGAAATCCGATGTCAACTCCAAGATAGAGCAGTTTGGTTGACCTCGTAAGCAACGGGTGTTTTCTGCGATTTCTACCACATTAGGTCAGCACGTTCAATTAAACAACTTCACGAAGCTTGAAACTTCTTAACAGGAACAAGATTGAACAAAAATAGGAGAATCTATTTTCACCGTTATTGTAGATTTGAACGTACAACACTAATGTACCTTAATTTTTTAACGGCGAACCAATTTGACGCCATCACCACTTTAACGTGAAAACTCAACGTTCCTATTCATAATTTCGTTTGCGAGTGCTAAAGAAAAATAATTCCATTACTGAAGCAATTTCATTTTACTGCCTTCGACTTAACCTCCGTACCTAGCCCGTAACAACATAGCTTCGAAAACGCGAAACTCTTTTGAATTTACCTCCAGTATCGTGAAAATGCCTTGGCAATTTTCTTTTTTCGCGCAGCATTCCAATCTCCATCCAATTTTCAACTTTATCTTCTCAAAGATAAGGTTGTCGGTAAACTATTGTTTCGTAGTTGGGAGGTGAAGGGGTATTATTGGAAATTCCTGAACGTAGGAAACGTCGACTGATATCGAACGAAGACGATAGTCACTGCGATTGCAGGGAAGTCCTGTGTCGGACGTGCAAGCTTTCCTGTCGCGTGACGGCGCATTTCCTTTTGTTTTAAAATAAATAGGCGAGGACATTTTCTAAGAAACGTGCTGTTAGCCTGGAAAACTGGTCTATTTGTAGTATTAGAAAATTCTCAGAAATAAATATCCCTTTTTACAAAAAAACGTCTGGGTTACTTATTTGTTGTATTATTTTAACTTCGAATAGGTAAGTAATGAAAATGGAAAAGTTTATAAATATTTAAGCTGCACTTTCCCCAATTACCATCTAAACTGCCCATTTAGACACTTTACAATTAAGGTCTGAAATCGCTGGACCAGCAACTTGGAACTTACCTAATTAATTTTTAACTCTTGTAGCAAGTAAACCGCTTCTACCAAATTAGGATCTTAATATTCATAACCATCTTGCGTTTGCAGCGGTCGAGTTATCGTAGGCCGTAACAAACTAAGGGTACAGTGTACTTTTGCACGTAGTAGAGGAAGTATACCCTAAGGTTTTTGTTATTATAGTGCGTAAGCCCTCACTCACACATAGGGTAATATTTTTAGGCCGCCAAAATCCGTCGGAAGTCCCATAGATTTTTTCGATTCGTCGGTTACTTACCTCGTAGCTTACACTCTAGCTACGTTCATCCCACTTGGGATACATAAAAAATATATAAATTAGAACATACGGTCAATGTCAAAAGTTTTAATAAATGGCGATTTAAAATTGTTCACGTTGACCGATACTTAGAAATTCATAATTTTTATAGCTCTGAAAAGTTACTATTAAGAGATTTATGTTATTTAATCTTAGTCAAACCTAGATATTCAAGCTCTTCTGAGCTTTTAACCATTAAAAGACTGACCCTACTGTTTGTATTTCTCTATTTGCTGTAAGATATAGACTCAGATATACATAGCTAAGTAGAAACTCGCGTAAAACAAAGTGTCAGTTATTGCATTAATAACGGTGGGGCAAAAACCACCCTTTTTGTTTATCCCGGGTCGCTACTTCCGGCTTTGATGAAATATACGCCGTCGTACTAGCATCTATAATAAACAATGTGTTAGGTCGAATGTATGTTTGTAGTTAGAATTTGAAAGAAGAAGCAAGAAAGAAAAAAAAATATTTGAACCCAGAACACAATAGGTACCTAGTTAATGGACATTACAAAAATGGCTTGTGAATTCCTTTCTGGTAGGCAATATTTTATACTTTATTAAAATTAAAAGCAGTAAGGGAAATAATAAAACGTCAAGTGCGAGTCGGACTGAATATATATATATATATATATCGCAAATATATAAATATACAATTAATCTTACGTTTCTAATTTTAAGTATTATGTACTGTATATTTCCCGAATAAAACAAGACAAAAACAAAACTAACAAAACAAAAATAGGTACAAAAACAGATTAAGGAAGAGTTCTTAAAATACCTAGTAACTTTAAATAAAGAACAGAAGCAAACAAGCATTTAGTGTTACAGGGGTCAAAAAAGGCTTCCGGCTTCAGGTCTTAGCTGCGCTGCTTATCAGACCGGACCTACCTCGATACAGCGTGGTGGATACGGGGTGGCGGCACAAAGGTGTTGCAGGTTTACAAAGGATTTAGGTATTTAGTTGTCCGAGTCCTTTTTGGATAATTACTATGTTTCTACTTCAGCCTCGCTAGAACAAGGCTAAATTCTCTATCTACGAATTTGTTTTAAAGATTTCTTTTAAAACTGTAGATCGTGACAGTTTTAACATGATGTAAAGTCGTCCCTTTTTCAAAATTATAATAATAATAATAGTCAGATCCAAAAGGCGGTACTCCTGGACTCGGCGCGCATCGTCAGGAAGTTCCTCTCTAGTGACCGGCCGCCTAGCTTCGCGACCGGTGATTGAGGCCACCGTTTTGATATATTTTTTATATTGTAGAATAGTTTTATAACATTTTATTTTCTATACCATAAAGGCTAATTTAATCCATAAATCAGTTCCCATGGGATAGAAATAACCTTTACACGTTGGCATAGAAACAACGCGTGTGAAGCCACGGGCAGAAACTAGTGAAACCATAAATATTCAGGGCGAAGGCATTGTCCGCGGTTTTTATTTAGATCCATGCATCCCTCGCTATAAGTACCAAGTTCTTTACAAATGTATGAATATGATACAATGTGTTTTTATTGCAAAGGTTCACCTTTTGTCAGGGAGTTTTTGTGTTGCAAATGTTTAACCTAGTTCGCAAATAACATGCCCTTTATTTCAAATCTGATTTCGGTTTATTTAGCAAATATTTGTAGGTAATTTGTACGATATTATTTACTTACTTTTTATGTTGATGCTTCAGCAACTTTGGTACAAATTTGTAGAACAATCTTTGACACGACTTTTTTTTTGTGGTTCCTTTATCTAACTCAGATTATAACTGAGAAATTTACAATAATCATCATCAGTGCAAGGTCGCTCAACATTATAATCTTTTAGGGTTCCGTACCACAAAAGAAATAAGGAAACCTTATAGGATCACTTTGTTGTCCGTCTGCCAACCCCTTTTCTCAGGAAAGCGTGGAGGTACCGAGTCGTAATTAACATCATACATACTCAAGTCCGTAACTTCTTAGAGCCGTGATATAAATCAAACTTCTAAGTCAACGCAATTAACAGTTACAGCCGTTTATGCCCACATATTTTGAAACTGCCAGACGGGCACACAAAACCCATAGGGTACTTCCTGTAGACCTAGATCCATGAAATTTGTCAACAAGTAAGTTAAAAGTAAAGGAAGAAATCGGAATAATGTAACTTTATAGTTTATTCACTGAAAAAATAACTTTTGATTCTTATTCTTGCCATGGAGCAAAACCGGGTACTTTCCGTTCACCTAGAATCATGAAATTTAGCTAGAAGCAAGGTTTATTGCATAAGTAAGTAAAAGGAAAAATCCGAAAATCATAAATTTGTAGTTTATTCACAAAATAAATATATTTTTAATCTCGCAAGGGAGCAAACCCCAGAGTGTAGGGACCTACTTCTCATTAAACTAGATTCATAATATTTGGCAAGAAGCAAGCAAGGTCTTATAATTATTCGAAACCCTCGGTGCGCCTCCGACTCGCAGTTGACGTTTTATTATTTCCCTTACTGCTTTTAATTTCAATTAAGTATAAAATATTGCCTACCAGAAAGGAATTCACAAGCCCTTCGTGGGTACTAAATTCGTCATCCCCACATTTCCCCACATATTCTATTGTGTCTTACCCACATCCCAAATCGGGACTCCATTGTTCCAAGACTGACAACCATGAAATTAACATCAACGAAATGTGTCCAAACCAAAAATGTATTCAGTTATTATATTACGTGCGGAAAATACACAAGACAACCAAGGGATATTAGTGCCGGGTAAGAAATTTGTCTTCAGTTGGTTGCATTTCTCAGTTAATGAAAAAACAACGAGCTACATTGATTATAACAAAACTAAAATTAAAACATAACAATAGCTTCTAACTTATTATTTGGTATAACTTAAAATAAACAAAACGAACAGGTAACTTAACTATTACTCAAATACATTACATACAATAGACTAAATAACATAAAACTTATTATAGAAATTAAGACTACCCACTCATACAAATTATATCAACATTAAAGACTACCGTTATTTGTTAAACATTTTGATATAAAGGCATATTCATACTTTTTGATATTATAGTACTATATATCAGGAATTTACACCGTTTGTTTACCTACAACAGTGTGTAAAACTGTTAAAACGTCGAGAAAAATAGGTTGTCAATCGCGATAAATACCCAATAAAAAGTACCTACCATAATAATTTCTTCAAAACGCATTATGAATAAAAAAAATCTCTGTATCTGTGTATCTATGATAGTTGCTCGAGCTATAAGAAAGAGACAACTCATAAATAAATTGTGTACTAAACAATTAACATGTTTACTAAAACGATTCCAACAATGTCTATTATTAAATTGAACACGATAACAAATTCCGCTTGCCTTCACGTGCTCACTATAGGATACAGGATATAGACTAGATGTTTAGTCTTCTGCCAATAAAATGTACTTAGGTATTTATTTTCCTTTGAGGCATCTATGGCTATGTGTTGGGCCATAAGCAATAGTAATGAAATATACAAATAATGCAGGACAATTAACACAGTATCATCTAGGCTCAAGCTAAGCAGAGCTTGTGTTACAGGTACTAGTTGCCTGATATATTTAATACAATAAAATTAAATTCAATTGTAACCTGGACTCTCTACATCAATTATACATCAATACATTACTTATATAAAT
This sequence comes from Eupithecia inturbata, assembly GCA_963662085.1. Classification (NCBI taxonomy): domain Eukaryota; kingdom Metazoa; phylum Arthropoda; class Insecta; order Lepidoptera; family Geometridae; genus Eupithecia; species Eupithecia inturbata. The sequence goes on along the minus strand of OY759186.1, from coordinate 6,376,953 downwards.
ATTATTTATTATTGTATCCTATATATACCTTATACCTGTATCACACCCAGAACACTCGAAACAAATATCTGAAGATGGTACAAACATTTGTCCCGAGGCGGGAATCGAACCCACAGTTTCAAAATATCTGATCGTCATCACTTGAAATTCTTTGTTGCTTTTTATATGTTTTTCGAATTTTAGACGTGTCATGCAGGACACGTCTAAAATGTATAAATAAATAATGCTGGACAATCCACACATCATCATCTAGCCCCAAGCTAAGCAGAGCTTGTGTTATGGGTACTAGATGACTGATAAACTTATTAAAATACATTACATAGATTGACATTTTTTATTATACTTAGAGAATACCCAGAACACCTAGAACAAATATATACAGATCGTACGAACAGTAGTTATGAGTGTACCTAGTTTATATTAGTAAAAAAAAATTGCTTATGTACCAACCAAGTAGCTGTCTTCGGCTCCTAGACGTAACGTCTTAGTACTATGTAATGTCATGTCTGATTTATCATAAAATAATTTAATTTAATTTAGCATAACTTATTGTCTGTCCCCGGTAATTCAAAAAAATTAAACTTTCGACAACCAACATTGCAAAACAAACCACTTTAGTTAATTATCATGACTTTACTCGTAGACGAGTACAGTGACGTCATGCACTTTTTATAACAGGGTGACGTATTTGTCCTTTTAAATTTCCAAGTACTTTTTCGAGTAAGAAAACAAAGGTTATTTCAATATTTAATTTGCTACCTGTTCAAAAAGCTAATCATTTTTTAAGAAACCCTTTACCTGTTGTTATTTTGGTAAATTTATAACCTATAATATAATAATATGTAATAAATTTTAAATTATTACGTAAATTCAGTCATTTTATAACGAATAATTTTTATTTTTCTACAAGATTTCTATCTGCCCAGCCTAAGAAAAACTTACATAGCTAGGTCAAAAATGTTCGGACCAACAAAACTTACATAGCTAGGTCAAAAATGTTCGGACCAACAAAACTTACATAGCTAGGTCAAAAATGTTCGGACCAACAAAACTTACATAGCTAGGTCAAAAATGTTCGGACCAACAAAACTTACATAGCTAGGTCAAAAATGTTCGGACCAACAAAACTTACATAGCTAGGTCAAAAATGTTCGGACCAACAAAAAACATTGCCATGATTTGATAGTGCATTCTCTACTAGATGTATATCTCGACTTCAAAGTTCAATGGATGGTGCCTTTGACTTTTCATTCTGATAGTGACGTGCGTGAAGCCGACCCCACCATCTGTGATATTGGCACTGGCATGGGAGAAATCGTTGTCTATTACTGCTACGCCCTGCAACACAAACATTCCAATGCTAAATATTAATATTTACTTAAAAATGCCTCCGATCTATATCCTAGGGAAAAAGACGGAATAAATATAAATTAACCGCTAAGCGTGAGTCGACTCGCACATGAAGGGTTCCGTACCGTAAAAATCAGGCAAGTTTTACTAAAAATATCAAATATTCACTTGTTAGGCGACCACGAGAACGTGAAAAAATCACGTTTTTTATATGGAAGCCCCTTTTATTTGAATATTTATTTTATTTTTAATATTTGCTGTTAGAGCGGCAAGAGAAATACACATTCTCTGAAAATTTCAACTGTCTACCTTTTACGGTTCATGATGAGATACAGCCCGCTGACAGACGGACGGACAGGCAGCGGAGGCTTATTAATAGAGTCCCGTTTTCACCCTTCGGGTACGGAACCCTAAAAAGGTACATGGTATAAATTAAAATCATAGTATATAGTAGTATCATAGTATAAATAAAGATGTGACAGATGGACGGACACCGGAGGCTTAGTAGTAGGGTTCCGTTTTCACTCTTCGGGTACGGAACCCTAAACATAGAACCTTTAGCTAAGAATTTGTTGGTTTAAGTTATGTAGTCTCCTTATACTCATTGATTATCCGTAATAGACCGAAGGTCTTCTGCTGTATATAAAATTATTTAGGTATGTCATTGACCTCATGAACTAAACATAATGAAAACCGAACTGATGGATGACTCAATGAAATCCCAACTCAAAGAATGTGTGACATAATAAATAATGTATGGATTTATTTTACTAAATCTATTAGCTACACGACTTTTTATTAATATAATGTTTGACAGAGTGTTATAGCTAAATTAATTAATAACATTTTTCAATGTAGCAGTAATAATATTATTCTATAATTTACTAGCATTTGGAATTTTATCAAAATCTGACTATCCGTTCCGGAATTTCTGACGTTTTCAGATGTACTCGTACATACTCGTACGTCATACATAAAGTGCAAATCTGTTTAACTTTAATTGCCGACAGCACGTCTGCTGTCTTTGAAATAATTTGCAATGCTTGCGTTTATCGCTTTTTTTCCCGTGCCAGATTTTATTTGCGTTCGTATAATTTCATTTACTTTCATAAACAAGAACTAAATTTGTCTATTATGGGAATTTCATAATCAACAGCCACTGCAGCACCACCTCCACACCACCAGTCCACTGCTGGGCTGCTGTAGGCCTCCCCCGATAAGCACCTTATTCGCTCATATAATTGAGGGTAATTCCATTATCCTCAAATACAAATTTTATTAATACAAAATCTATTTAGGGGGTACCTTGATTATTCTTTTGTCCGGGTCCGTATAACTGAGCGTCTTGATCCTCTTCACAAAAGGGATAGCTATATCCTTCACTCGTTGATGGAACACCATCTTCCGATGCACGGTATCACCTGAGATCATGTCGTAGGCGTCGCACACACACCACACACCAGCGAGTAACATTAACTGTGACAATACTCGCATTTCCAATACATTTCATTACAACATTGAGCCGTCTGGCAGTGTATTGTTCCTTTACTGGTCGGACGATGACTAGTCAGTCAGTCGATAATCGATAACCTTTGCGGGCGAGATAATGCGTCAGCAGATACAGTACTGTTTATTTGAGGATAGAGAAGTTATTTATGAGGCGTTAAATGTCAAAAATAGTTGAAACAAACTGAAAAGAGAGCGCTTTTTTACGTGGGGCTGCCAAATGAAAGAGGCATAGACCGTGCTTATTTGGACGTGACATCCCATGAACATACCATTGACAACCTACAAATACTACTCTCCATTACAAATCCATGCCATTCATTAGCTCGAAAGTAAATGGTTTTTTTTTCTTATTTTGAAAACGCCTCATTAGTTTTAAGCGTTAAAGAGGGTGAAATATTTTTAACTTACTTTACATCAACTAGTTTCTGCCCGCGGCTTCGCGCGCGTTGTTTCTATGGAAACATTTAAAGGTTATTTCTATCCCACGGGAACTGATTTATGGGATAAAAAGTAACCTATGTTTTATTCGAGGCCTAGAACTACATAAACACAACATTTTAGCCCGACCCGATTAGTAGTTTTCGCGTGAATCGGTAACAAAGTTACATACATACATCTAAACATCCAAGCTTTCGCGTTTATAATATAAGTGCAATTAAAAACTATAGATTACTTATAGTGAGTATCTACATCACATTATAAGGTCCAATAAACAATAGTCTGATATTATTGATGTTATCTAATCTTGGTCGTTATGATAAATGTCTAATTAATGGTTTGGTTTTAAGTTATTTCACAATTTATAGACCTCTTGCGAAATTCACAAAACAAAAATTGAGTGTAGTGAAGTTGGAAATAGTGCGGTAGTTATTGTAAGTATCTACATAACATTATGGTCCATTAAACAATAGTCTGAAATTGTTGATGTTATCTAATCTTGGTCGTTATGATAAATGTCTAAATAATGGTTTAGTTTTAATAAGGTATTTCACAATTTATAGACCTCTTGTGAAAGTCACAAAACAAAAATTTAATGTAGTGAAATTGTAAAACGTGCGGTTGGACGTTTTTTCAAAGCACTAACACTGGAAGTATTTCTGGCAAAACAAAATGAAACTACCCTTCAGCGCAACGATTAATTCTGATTGTAACAATTAACAAATACAACAGACTACCTCCAAAACAATTTCTTCAAATTGAAATAAATTAAAAAGGGTTCATCCATGTGTTATTTTCCGTCATATCCGGGGAAAGGGTTAGAATAATCGGTTTAATTTAGATAAATCGGCTCTTCTCCGCCACGCCCTCACGTGGGCGGGAATTTAGACATAAATTAAGGTTGGGTCTATTAATCCATAAAATTTGATTTAAATATAAATTTTGATTGCGGTCTATATTTAGGGTTCCGTACCCGAAGGGTGAAAATGGAACCCTATTACTAAGCGTCCGCTGTCCATCCGTCCGTTTGTCACAGGGCTCTATCTCATGTACCGTATGAGGTAGACAGTTTAAATTTTCATATAATGTGGATTTCTCTTGCCGCTAGAACAACAAATAATACAAATAAAATAAATATCAATATTAAAGGGGGCTCCCATACAATAAACGTATTTTTTTTGGCTTTTTGGCTCTTAATTTGTCAAGACTGTATCTCTTGAACTGCAATAGGTAGGCACATGAAACTTTCTGTGAATAAGTAACACTTCAACTGTATTAACAACAAATACTAAACTTATAACAAATACTAAGAATAAAGTTGAAAATTTAAAGGGGTCTCCAAACAAGTGAATATTTGATGTTCTTTGAAAAAGTTGCCAGATTTTTACGGTACGGAACCCTCCGTGTGCGAGTCGACTCGCACTTGGCGGTTTATTTTTAAACTTTTACGATTTTCTTAACCAGGCTAAAACGGCCCTTTTATAATAATTGGGCCCTTTACTAATAAACATAGTTCATATATAATTTTTGTTTTCGGCACAGTAGCTTCTTTATTGACGCTCAATATATTTGACTAGAAACCTTATCCCAAACCAACAAAACGCCAAGATAAATTCGAAATCAAGTAACGTAGTCCACGTCAACAGATAGTGCGGGAAAATCCAGGGTGGATCGGTAAATCCCCCTGTAAATAAAGGGGGTGAATAAACGAGCAGGTCGTAGAGAGCGATTCTTTTTTGTGCCTGCTAGAGATTTATTCGAACAATTCAATGTTGAGTTTTTCGAAAAATGAAAAATAGGAACAGTGAAACTTCGTTTTGCATTTTTGTTAGTTTACTTTTGCGCAACCATGCTGGTACAGAAAATTTTAATTGCTTAAGGATTTTAAAATATCTCATCTTATTTAAACTGCACGTATTTGTATGGTTGACAACTCCCTTATAAAATTTTAGTCAGTTAAATATCCTTGTGCAAGCGAGACTTAAATAAATAAAATTATAAAATTTAATAATACTGGACAATTCACACAGCATCACCTAAGCTAAGCAGAGCTTGTGTTGTGGGTACTAGATAATAGACATACTTAATACATTACAATAGATATTTTTTATTATACACAGAAACACCCAGAACATCCTGAACAAATATTTAATTGCTTAATTTTGTGTGCAGTTCTTCAAAGCCACTTCAAACCTTTTACTCTGTCATGTGCTCCTTAAACCATCAAAAACAATCGGCATGTTGAAATCCCACCAATCTTGTATTTTCAGCTCAAATACTTGTTCAGCTAATGGAATTTGTAAAGCGCATACGATCGACGTATCAGCTAATGATATTCACCTCCTCGGAAAATCGCTTCCTTTATCCGCACACGTTGTGCGTTTACCCAAAATTTAGCGTACGTACCCTTAGGGCGTTGCCATGGCAACGAGACAGGCTCATGTGGGCTACAAACTTTAAATTGTATTACCAGTGCGCTGAACGCAAACATCTATGAGGTTGTATGCAGCCTCCATCAATCTTGAGTGGAGCCTTTATCAAATTTATTCTTCGCGATTCCACGGAATGAAGGAACTTCAAAATTGGGAGTGATTTGCGTGAATTTTTTTATCTAATCTGTGAATAATTGAAAGTGTACCAAAGAAGTTGATACCTGGATAGCAACTTCTAAAGTTGAATAAGTAAATTTGCAAATTGTATTAGTCAAAGAATCTCAACGATGGGACCCTTTTTAATCCCAACCAAGTAGAATTAGGTATCGTCAAGACGAAAATCCTATAAGAATTTTCGTACGCTGAACCAGAAAAGCGAAATACACGAAAATACAGTGTATTTTCCTCGGGGATATCTCAACTTGAAGAGTTTTTGTGTTATAAACAAGGCCATTACGATCAAAACTATGGACCGTAGATAGTGTTTATGTGTTTTATGTAATGTTTTCGAGGAATGAATGGACACTGATAAAGTGAGAGACGGGAATTAATAGATTACAAGTGCGATATCTTTGAGTGTTGCAAAACTTACATTTAAAAGGCATGTTTCGCGTTATATCGTCAGTATGAGGCTTGTAATGGTCAACAAGGCGGATTAAGTCATGCCTTGGATTAAAATAATAATGTCAATGACTATAATATATTAATAAATAAGTTTTCATTTGACACTACCATGTGATAACCCTGGATATAATATACTATAACTATCCGAGAGCTGGTGGGTATCTGGCGCAGCGCATCAGCATTGCCATACAGCGGGGCAGTGCAGCCAGCGTCTTGGGGACGCTTCCGACTGGTATTGATATGGATCAATTGAGCTACCTGTACATTGTTGGCAACAGTCTGCAGTTAGCTTATTTGTTTCCATTGTAAATACTAGTTATAATTTGTTTATATTATTAATTTGTAATTTTCTTCGTCAATAAAGAATATATGTAAAAAAAATAAAAAAAAACTACTACTACGAGTATATTATTATTTAGTCGTTTAAGTTGAATCAACTTGACGCGATGAAACGTCGGGTGTTTTTAATGTGAATCTGGCCATAGAAAATTAATACGATTTGATTTAACTCAACACGCATCGCGTTTTGTCGGGTCGCGTGGCGTTTCATTGGTATGTTGGTAACATACTAATGAAACGCCTTTATGCAGTCTGTTATGTGTGTATAGGCAAGAAGTAGTGGACAGCGACTATCACAATTTTCAATTTAACATTCTCTCACCCTAAGGTGAGACAATTATTGTCTTAATAATTACAGTTTATCTAAAAGTTTATCTAAATAAACTGCAATTATTAAGACAATAATAAGTTAATAATAAGTATTGTCTTAATAATTACAGTTTATCTAAATAAACTGTAATTATTAAGACAATAATTGTGACTAACTATTATATGGATTTGTGATTATCTGAAATAAATGACCATTATTATTATTATGAAACAAAACAGAATCGCTTAAATTAAAATGAGCAGTCCGATCGGAACTGGGAATTCGTAGCAGTCAACACAATTAGTCAGACATAGCAGTAATTGATCCATGCCCGAGCCGAGCCGGGGAAACGAAGCCAGCCGGATATGCGAGCGGGTAATAGCCGCGTGCAAATCCAGCGGTGGGTGGTACGAATCTTGGAGATGGTAGACGACTAAAATTGCTGCATTATGGTGAATATCAAAACAAATCGTATAAACACCGCATGCCTAGGTAGGGGTACCTAGGTAGGTAAATTATGTGTAATTATGTGTGTAGTATACCTACACATAATTTCATAACGTGAATAGGTTCACCTTGCTCAGAGATTTTTGTCGTTGAGTTAGCCTTAACAAGAATGAATAGATAGGTACTGCTATAAACTCAGACTTAATTCAGGTATATGTACGTATTTATACTGGTAAGTAGTTCGAATCTTCAAGACATTCAGGAACATGCCATATTTCTACAATTTAAGCATAAAAATGTTGTTAGCTCTGATATTGTTGGTTTGTTAATTATTACTACTGCAATAACAGTACTCAGCACATTGATTAGCGTACGAACAAGTGGCTTTACGAAGTTTATACCAAACCGTCATATAGTTAATTTCATTTATTGCCAATATGTATATAGGTTGGTAGCTTAAGATCGAATTATAGCTAATGTTAGTACATACACCCTGTTGCGCACTGCAATTTTGATTGTTAGTTTTTTTACATAATTACTTTTCATTCTAATAATTATTATGTTTATTATTCACCCGCCTTTCTTGCCATGATGACAAGGTACCATATCCAATTATCATCCTAACTCCATAGATCCTATAGACGGATATCCGTCCAAAGCACTAATTGCCTGCCGCGATGAGGGTTCGCTTAGTACAGTACCGTAGGTATTTGGTACCTACCGCCGCCGTAGGTACATATATCGATTTGACGCAGTGACTGCATTATGGACGAGAACTTGGACGAGGTAAACAATTGATGCCCATGTATCCCTGTTATAAGTATATGTTATTCTATAATTTTAATAAATTTAGATAGATATAGATATCGTTTATTGTCAAAGAGACATGGTTTTGGTTAGTAGTGTCTTAAATCCTATGTTAGGTTTATCTCTAGACACTAGGGTTCTCTAAAAATAGCAATAAGTATGTATAGATAATTTTGTAAACACGGTAGGCAGTTACGCACACAACAAACACAGCGGTGTACCGTCCAACAAAAATTGTAATGTAAAAAAATTGTTAGTTGTATTGTAATTGTTTTTTGGTATATTATTTGATTTATTATAAATTAACCCAGTGTGAGGCTTACGCACTATAATAATGAAAACCTTAATAATTGTAATGGTAATTGTTATGATTAAGTACCTACCATAAACCGTGAAAAACAAGTAAAAATTACTACTAGTTGACGGGGATCTACACAATACACATGGTTCATTAAGTATAGGTAAGTAAGAATCTGCTTCTACTCTCACGAAAGCTGAGCTTTATTGGCGCTCAGCACACATTCTTTATGAAATAAATCCCGAAGCAAGCACTATATGAGAGAGTGATGAAAAGCTTGAACTTTCCATTGTTTGTTTGAAACTAGGGTGAGCATTTTTTGCTGGAAATGAAAAAGTTAGGAAAGCAAATGAAAAATAAGGTCACACCTGTTTGGAAATAAAGATTGTTTTTATGACCCCCAAAATAAACTCATTTGTGGATCGGCAAATACCGGGCCAGGTGACGATTTGTAAAACGGAGTCTGAAGAGAAAGTCGGAGAATCCAAGGTGCTTATGGAGCTTTTACAGTAGCTCGCTGGAAACGAGATATTTTATTTGACAAAACAATATTTTGTAGCATCAATCAGTAAATACTCAAGACTCACGTACATACATAATGTAAATAATGGTCAACTTTATGTAACTAGACCAAGTAACTAGAAATTAAAAGGTGTTTATTTTACATGGCTAGTTGTTTCCCGCGACTTCATCAATGAAAATTCCATTCGATAAATTTAGAGTTGTATGGATTAGAATTTGAAGAATGTATGGTCACTGGTGTACCCAATCTTCCACATTCTCGTCAGTGAGATCTTGCGACGTGTTTTGTCTAGATACACTTATCTCATAGAGCTCGCAAGCTCTTAGAGCTCAAAGTAACAGAGTCTTTTGTATGCGCTTCTTGCCTTTGAGAATACTATTTTCTGCTATGAAACATTTGTTTTCTATTCATTTGTTCAGTTTCTGACTGCTGGTACACCGATATAATAAAACCTAATGAAGAAGTAACTATGTTCTTTTAATTAACATGTCATTTTGTATATCCTATTTTAGAATACCATCGTTGATTTTAGGAAAAATAAACATAGAACTTTGTTCTATGTTTATGATTTATAATAATTAATAATAATAATAATTTATAATAATAATTTACAATGTTATTTAAGGTCCAAGTTCTTTGAACTTGGACCTTAAATAACATTGTAAATCAGTATAAAAAGGTGTAAAAAAGTGTGTAATCTAGTGATATAAGCAATATCATTATCACCTTACAAAACTGATAGAACGCAAGCTGAATTAAGCAACACATTTTACGCCCATAATTAATTGCGCTATGATCCCAAAGTAAGTATAATTTATGACTAGGATATTACAATTATCTCCAAGCCTATCTTCTCAAACAAGTAATTATGTAAAGTTTTACAAGTCTATCCTTAGCTACTGTATTGGAAACTTGATAAAGCGGTTTGGTTATAGCCGAGAAGATACACAACCGGTGGAGTTTTTTTTCCGGAAGCGCAATTTCGGTTATGTTTTCTTAAGATAAAAGTTTAATTGCTGATATCATCATTATTATGTTAGATCTTATTTTTAAACCATAAACTTATGCATGTCATGTGTTTCTTCTTAATTAATCTGGACGATAATAGTATTTATGTAGTAGAACAACAGATTTTTCCGCAATAATTCATCTGGATCATATAGTATCATTCCAATTTTCCTATTCATATTAGGTATTGACTCAATAGATAAAATTGGTGGTACGTAGAGCTTATGTCCATCAAATTAAGGGTTTGTTCCGCCCAGACAACCAAACTAGACAACTACAACTGAAAGAGTTCCCTAACCATTTCTTGCTCGCAAAAAATACTGCGCCAGCTATTCCCTCTTAGCTGCATGAACGCTGATTTGCATGCAGATTCGCTGAGTAGAGATATGGCTCACACTGTGCTTGAACTAAACCCGGTCTAAGGATCTTCTAATCTCGTGCTGTTCCAGCCAATACACTGGAAATATATGTTAGAGTAACGGTTAGAACCAGCATAGTGTCGATGAATAAATTAGCAAGTTTGTATTGCATCAGTAGTTCTAATGTGTTTGCACATAGCTGCATATTTGTCACGTACCTGCGCTTATTGAATGTCAACACTTTGGTGTTAACATTACAAAGTTACCTATAGTGTTTTGTTCTATTTTAAAAGTAGTAAACTTACATATCAATATAATATTTTAGGCAGCATTATTATTCTAGAGATTCTTGCTCTAACGATTGCTGTTCATTATTTAAATTATCTTTGACTGCAGGCTGATGCTGAATGCGGCAAGCTGAAGACGCGAGAGAAGGGCGCTATGACGCTCATGGGGGAGGCCTATGTCCAGCAGTGGAATAAGATAGGTTGATGATGATGATTTAAATTAAATCGATATTTTGTGATTTCGTCAATGGATATAAATTTAGGTAGTTTCGTTATCAGCTAAGAACAACCCAATCACGAGATATTATCCTATCAATACTTGATTGAGATTTTTAGAAGTTAAGTAGTTTTTCTGACACTGTCCCAACTGCATTACCCCAACTCTTCCTGTGGATCCCTAACCTGCATGCCCAGCGTGGGGATTATGGGCATTACCCCTCAATTACGATGCGCTCATTAGGGAAGGCCTATGTCCAGTAGTGGATAGTTTGATGATGATGAACACTTTATCTTCCATATACCGACATTACTATCTCTTAAACCAGGTGCTCGCTTGTTTTAGAGGACGTAGGCACCTGAGGTATTTTGCAGGCAACACCACCCAGACCCATTCACCCTTTAGGTCTATGGGACCTACGAATCAAACCTTATTCGATACCTTCTCGTAAAATATACTACCCCTCTACTCACACTGATCCCATCCACCCCCGAGGCCGAGACTGTTGCTAAAAGCATGTTGTCTGTGCCAATTTGCCACCGCTGTCACATCCACTCAGCGCTGGCTGATGAAATTTGCCCTTTCCTTGGTCCGTTCTTGAGCAACCTCAGTATATTGCCCCTTTTTCACAGTAGAAAACAAATAAACTTTGATTCTAACTTACATTGAAAAAAAAAATAAGTAAGTCGGTTTACTAAATTATCTAAAAAAAAGGAAAGCTACTTTCAGTGGTAGGTTATTTAGTAGAAATACTTATTTTTCCGACCGACTAGAATAGCAAATTTGAGCAATAGATAATGAAAGATTTGCGCAAAATTAAAGGAAAACCTTCAAATATATCATATAATGTTATTTGGTTCAAAATTAAGCCCTACGCGGGCAGGGACAGATCCTCAAATACAATACAATCCGCAATCAAATTTTCTAATTTTCAGGTACGGTTAGGACTGAACATTTCTGCGTATAAAATATTAAAAAGCCGGGTGCTATGTGAAAGGACAGGATGATCTATGTGGTTTCAGTAGTTTTATCGATTCGTGAAAGCTTTTCTAGTTGAAATTTGAAGCAATGTTTTAGCTAAATCGCTTAAAACGCGAATTAACCGACTATTTGTTGTGTTTGGTTGATATAGTCTAGTGTAGTTAGCATAAGTAATTATTTTAAAGTATGCACCTTCGCCTTGTTTAATTAATAAGTTATATTTGATTATTTTATTTGTTGTTAGTCTCTTTTTGCCTGGAAAACAGGTTTTTACCTAGTTCAGGCACACGCATTATTTAATTCCATTAGAGTTTTAGATGAACTTTGTTATCTTTTTAGTCCTAAGTTATTTTGAATAAATTATCATTATTTTATTTTATTTATCTCATTTATTTCAAATCTCGTTATTAAATACATTTTTTACTATAGAAAATAATATATTATAAAACTATTCTACAGTAAAAAATATATCAAAACGGCGAATCACCGGCCGCGAAGCTAGCCTCAAGCGGCCGGTGACTAGGGCTGCAGAGAGAGGAACTTCCTAACAGTGCGCGCCGGGTCCAGGAGTACCGCCTTTTGGATCAGACCGTTGATCCAACTTCCTAGAGAGAGTCTCTTGAGATGTTGATCGATGCTCTTCGCTATTACGCCGTTAACCGAAACGACTACCTAGACGACGATCGCTGAATCAACATCCTACATGCTGACAACCTCGTTGGCCAAGTCAAGATATATGCTAAGTTTATCTTTCTCTGCTTTAACGAGGTACGCGGTCATGTTAGTTCCTCCCTTTGGTATAATTTAAGTACAAATGACTTTCTCTGTGGCCCTATAATACGCGCGCATGACATTTTTATTGTTTTCTTCAGTCCATTTGCGCCGCACTCTTCCGCCAGGCGGCGGGGGCTGGTCGCGGGGCTGTGCGCCCTACAGGTCCCAAGCCAGCTGACAGCGGGTACATCATACATACATACGGCATGTATTTTCCATTAGAAAATGATACGTAGCAAGTTTGCTCTATGATGTTCGGTGTCTTCTTACTAATAATTCATAAGTCCAAGTTTTCTCTGAATATTTCATGGCACTCTCGGATGGATTCATTTCCATCTTGGAGAAAATATTCCTGTACTTATTCAAAGAGAAAGAAGTTGTTTTGTTTACACATTTCTTTGGTAGGTTACTTCTGGATTAATTTGTATTAAGGTAGGTATTAAACTTACATAATTTTTTTTCTACCTTACTTTTTAGGGTACTAACTACCTACCGTACGTCCGAATAAAAAACTGAACCCGCATAGGGTCGCTCCTGTGTTTGTCTGTGTCATTGTTTTATTATCTATAATATCGCCAAAATAAACCACTTTCCCTACGATCTCATAACCTAACTACTAAAATAATGCACGATGTCTGAATAGACTACTGCACACTGGTATACTTACCTAAGTATATCTTATTCAAAAACAATGATTCTCCAGAATAAACAGACAGATTATATCCATACTTGTATCTACCTGATAGTTATAGGTTATTACAACCATAAGTTGAACAATCGCTAATTCGAGCGTGTTTGTTTACCTACTTCCAGGAACCTGAATAATTAATCGGCGATTTGCTTTGCGTTTACCTCACTTTACTTAACGGTCCGCCTAAACGGACACTTAGGTAAGCATTTGAGGTTTTGTGGGTAGGCTAGGTGATTTCCAAATACAGGAGTATGAGCCAGGTAGACTGGTATTTTCGTCGTTAAGGCTAGCGCCATATTGAACGGATAATCCGTCGTCGATCTTACGTTGTGGAACGCCAGTAAATTTTATTTCATCTAGTTTATATTAGTTTATATTTTCGAACACTACGCGGAAAATCGGTTCGAACCAAAAATAGAAACAATGTACTGGCGTTCTTCCGCGTAAGATCGGCGACGGATTTATCCGTTCAATGTGGCACTAGCCTAACCCAGCTGAAAATATTTCAACATGAAAAATACGTCACAAAAGTTCAATTCTAGTTGGTGTGGCTTTGTAAACTACGAAATTGTAAGCTGGGAATTGTAATCTGGCTATGTTGATTTTATTATTTTTTTAATACTTCGATAGTATACTTTCAGAGTAATTTGTGCCATTCTCCATAAAACAGAATGGATTTTTGAGAACACCAGCTTCATACGTTCATACAAGCTGCAGAAATCTCATTTCTAAAAAGGAAACTCTCCCGTGAAACATACAATTCACTGTCAACTTCCAAAGCAAATTTTTTATCGAACGTCCGGCTTCAAACCGGACTAACATCAAATCGATTTTTATGAGGCTATACTTGTGCAAGGGTTGGACGAGCCGATGCAGACAATAGGGTCGTAGGTAATAGTCCAGCGAAGGCATTTCTGCTTTATGCGAGGGTCGATTGGGGTAGGTAGTAACTACCTTCAACGGTAGGGTTTCACCCGAAAATAGGTTTACAACTGGGATAACCAAAACTCATGGACAATTTACCAGTAAAAAAAAAGAAATGCTAGACAAATCATACAGTACATAATGTTTGTTTTTCAGAAAAATATACTTAACCAGTCGGTCGAAATGAACCATCAATTGAATACAAAAGGTGTCCGCACGGGCCTTACGCAAATGAAGTTCATGCAAGAAATAGGATTTCCGTTCACAGTACTAGGTATTAGTAGACTAGTAGTAGTCTGGCCTCCACGGAAAACTAGCGCTGTTGCAGCATACATCCTGCCATAGCGTCTGCTGAGTGTTGGCCATTTTTGTTACCATATTTGTAACTTTTATCACCTTAATCTTTTGTATGTGCTATTTGTATTGGTTAATAAAATAAATTCATTTTTACTTTTACTTACTTAACTAGTATATTTTGAGCGCCATTTTAACACAACTAACCTCAAAACCCAATGTTAGTATTAGTATACTAAGTTCACCTGTGTTTTTGTCTGTCTGTTTGTTATCTAGTACTAAGTAGTCTTTTATTTCTGTACCAAAGTTTGTTTGTGAGTAGTGCGTAATAAAAAAATTTCTTTCTTTCATTCTTTCTTTCAATAAACACTCGAGCATACAAACAAATCTACAGCAAAAATCGCTAAACAGGGTCAAACGCCTTTTTAAGGCTAGCATCGACAGGCCGCATCGGACGCTGCTTCGTCTGACCGCATCAAATTTAAGTATGCTTCTTTGTATTCTTCGCCATAGAATTGCGTCCACTGATCCGCACCGTACAGAGCGGACGCATCGGATCGGCAATTCAAGGGATAATTCAAGGGATACGTTTAGTGCGGTGCGGTCACAATGAACGCACATCCCGTTATTACGTTCAAAAAATCGGTCTGATGTGATATGCGCGGACCGTCCGATACCGGCCTGTCGACGCTAGCCTTTAATTGTTTACTTTTGTTTTTTTTGGTAAATTTACATTTCAATTTTTTAAAAATATTCGTAAACTAGTAGTATAAAAATAAGTTTTTGGTTGTTGCTGGCTATAAATAAAAGGTGTTTTTGACTAACACTGATGTTCAGGTATTTTTGTGCTTAAAAGCGTTTCTATCTCTACTTATAACTCTGTCGTATTAGTTCGATTCTCTCTTCGAACAATGTTCGAAACAATCTCGCTTTTGTAAAAGCCATTTTCGGAATTTAGAATGGACCGATCTGAAAACAATGGAGTATGCTTTTAAGGTGTGTGTTTGGGGTAAATAATTGTCTCCTAAATAGGGTTCCCAATCTATTGTACCCCTTTGAAATAACAGACATTAGACTGCATATTTAAAAGTATAAATAGGTATAATATGGAAGGAGAAAATATGGAGAAATTTAACTAATGTGGTTTATGTTATAAATAGTCTCGATAGATGGAATTTTTCATATTTTATTAAATCATGTTTTGCTTTCAATCAAATCACAAACACAAACAGTCCTGCAAACAAAAACAAAAAACTTTAGCAAATAATGTATTTACCTAGTAGGAAGAACCTACACAAGTTTGCAAAGTATCCCAGTTCAGTTTGATAAAACACAATCGTTCTTTTAAACAGCGTCGCGTTGGAAAATATGAAGGAAATCCAGAGCAGAGCAGATAAAGTTGCTAAACAGTAGGTAATAGTGTTTTTATTATATAGCAAAGTATTAAATTAAATTTAAAACTAACTGAGAATGTACGATCGCGCGTACCTGATGCAAAGTTAAAGTCACGTCTTTAAATGTTAGACATTAAACCAAATTATGAATTTAGCTCTTTAATATCTCGGTGTGCTCACTAGAAATTTAATACAATTAATTGAATTGCCAAAAAAACATTTTAATAACTTTGGCTTCCGTTCTGACTCATCTCCACTGTTCCCTCTGCCATGGAATCTCCGGAACATATTTGGCAATTCCACTCATGCGCTCATTTATCTGAAGTAATCTCGTAAAAGCTTACGGCTTGTCTGCGGAACATTGTACTTAAACTGTATTAGCTCCAGACAGATGCTTTAAAAATATGGCCCTGGACTTTGGAAGGAAATTCAAGTACTTGTACTTCGGTGAATGGTTATCGTTGCACATCGCCATTTGTTTTAAGCTACTCTACGCTGCTGGTTACTTTAACTTATCGAGTTGTTTTTCGACATTGGATTCCCTGGTCTTAGGATACCTCTTACCTCTTTGGGTTTTAGCATAACCCAATGTTAAAAGTGAAGTGTTTGATTATAGAGTAACAATGTGTTAAAGATCTATCTTGCAATCAATCGTGTTTTTGAGCTGTCTGCCATCCTATATTGATTGGGTCTTCCGAAGACCCAATTTGTATTCTCCACATTCTCAATACAAACTCTCAAACAATGGTCATAAAATCTAACAAGAAAACTCGACAAAAACACAATAGACATTCGGAAATGATTCTCGCCAGATTTAAAAAGCAGAAACACATTTTTCTCGCAAAGTGTTTGCCGCAGATAGCGTCGGGACAAATGTTCCGAGAGTGTGTATTCAGGGGAGTCTGTTATCGTAAGAGACATCGACAGGGCTATTATTCTTGTAGGTATCGCTTTAAACATTTCTGTAGCGAATTGTTTATACCTACTTGAACACTTTTTTATATTGTGTTAGCTGTTTATAGCTAGGTAAGCGATGATTTCTTGACTTTTGCGGACAATAAAATGTCTAAATAACAATGTAATTTTATATCCACCTTTGTGGTTTTGTGCTACAAAAAAGTTAAAGATGATAAAATAATGACAGTTCCCACAATCTCCGGTCATGAAGGTCAAACTTCCAACAAGTTGCCAAGGATTAGACCACGTCACGCCACGCCGCCGCCACGCCAACCGATTTGCGATAGTGATCCAACTTCAATGATTCGTAAGAAAAGGAACAACGTCCAAAATTTACAAAATCTACTGTCAAAAATAGCTAAGCATGAAGCTATCGGACCGGAACTCGATACACATGAGGCTCCTAAAACCCCCTAAGCAGTAGAAACGCGCCGAAGCGAAGATAAGAACCACCACGTGTCGCTCCTAAATCTGCACAGCAATTTGTTTCCCGTGTTTGTTTACGATAAGGAATATTTCGTCCCTTAGGTAGAGTACAGTTCTATATTATGGGATATCTAACGCACGTAAGTTTACTCGAACGCTACTAAGAATTAGACAGGATTGAAATTTCAGAAATAATGACTCTTTCATTCTAAATAAGTATTACGTTATCAAATCTGAAGACCATATATATATATAAATATCTAAGGAATCAGCTAACTTATCTTTTATAATTCATTGATTCGCAAAAAAAAGGAATCACAATCGGACAAGGCCATCCGTCAGGCTGGCCATAGGCAACTCTTATACTCTATGAATTGTCTAGAAAGAAGGTGCGATGTGCCTCTGAAGATTTAGAGAAACTACGTTAGTTATTTGAATATCTTCATAATGCGACTCATAAAATAATGATGGAATTTCACGTCAGTGAATTTCATTTGATCATTATATAATATTGTTTTGTTTCAGGAAACTTGCTTTGTTTCCTAAACAGAGAACCACCAACCAAAAGCATTTATATTTAATCAGGCAAGCCAACGCGAATTCCGAGCACCCCAATGGAACTAAGCCTTTAAAGCGAGGGGGGCACGTTTATAGAAGTGACGCATCAAGCCAAGATAAGGCCTGCGGTAGACCTCCTCTAATTTGTTACCCATTGTGTACGTCGTGATAACTCGTTATATTACAAACAACCCTCACAAATCACAAGAAACGTTTATCTCGACTGATAAGCTTTCTTACATTATTATTTATTGGTCTTGTTTGTGTAACGGATGATTATTTTAAATTATTGAAGACCGGTCATTGTGTGCACTGAAATCTGTTTATGATATCAATTTGTGCTTGTCCAGTTTAATGTATGTTCGTTTTTTCCTGTCACACATTGAAACACGAAACAAATTGCTTCGGATAAAAGCAAATTACGCAAAGCTCATTTGTGATGTGGGAGATTTGCCCCTCCCCCCTTCCCCACGCAACGATTGAGCCACAATTGAACATGTTGTAAGTTACCTATAAAAATATAATTTGCCCTGCTATTTTTAAACACAGATTTACTGGGATTTATTTTAGGCGTGGTCCCAATGAATGGTTCAAACACGTGAACGCGATAAAATTGGTCTGATGCCACCTAAAATAAGGCTAACAATCAGCAGGTTTCCTAGAAGTTGGCTAATGGCTAAATACGGCGCCGTCTTTTGCGCTATAAATTAAAGGGATCCTGCATTTACCTATATCTCTTCAGCAGTGTTGATTATACGACACGACAGCTATACTAACCAGAGATGACCAAAATATCTATCGACCAGAATATTTTTTGTTTTTACAACAAAACTAAAGCCGGAGCTTTGCTATAGCGATCGAGGATGGAGTGTCTTTTTACCAAAATATTTTGTTGGAACCCTTGAAAAGACTTTTTCCTCTGTGCCGAGTGAATTTTCCCTATTAGCATAGTAGTTGTACGTCGTATCGCCTGTTATAATGTTACCCTTTGGCTTCAACCCAATAGTGTCAACTGGTAATAGACAGCGCACGTGTCACGATTTAGCGAGTGCTTTATCCCCGCTCAAGAGATTTTTCACGATTAATTTTCTACTGCAGTTGCTGTCACTCCCATTTGCTGGCAGCTTCCCTTACAAAAACAGGGATTATGTCCGTAAGCCCGCTTAGGCACCGGTGTCTTATATCCTGTTTGTTTACGTTACCATGTGTCGCTGTTTTTGTAACTTCATCTTGTGGACCACCTACATTAGAAGAAATAGTTTTTCCTTTGTTCTGTGTTTCAGTCGTACGACGTTCATCGATAGGTAACCCGTCTGACTAGCTCCAAGTTCCGTAAATACATAAATATTAGTTTCATAATATTAAATTGATTGTTTTTATATAAAACAGCTTGCTATCTGCATTTTACCGAAAGATTATGGTTCAAAAATATTTCTGTGTTAATAGAAATGACTTTGACTTTAACAGAAATTTACCTATAGATGATCGTCAAAGTACTACCTTTTTTATAAACATTTTAACTTAAGCCTTAGGCGTGGCCTTTCTGAATCACTGAAATAAAATTATACTTATCGTTTTTTACCCTTCATTAATCCGCGTCGTTATCTGACACGCATTAATGTATCCCGTATCCCTTATTTCTTAAATAATGCATCCTTTTTATCTTGAGGTCTAATTGATTTGTCGCTTAGAGCTGTGTTGTGGTGCTTCTCAATTACGAATACCTTGTCTGGTGCCTATTCGAAGAATACATTTACATATCAGTATCTCTTTATTGTCATCAAATCATCATCAGAAAAGATATAAATATAAATTTTAAGCTTTAATGCGCTTCACCGCTTTTTCTTTCAGTCTCTTGTTTTGTTCACTGACAGATTTTCTAGTTTCCATGTAAGTAAATTTGTTATATGATGCTACATAATAATAATGTTTGTTTTCATTGTAGTAACTCTACCATTTTATTACTTAACCAAATAAAAGCTTTGAACCAAGGATCAAGAAAATCGATTCGTTCTTTGAAAAGGGGTTTGAATACGGTATCGCGAACTGTCGTCCGTTTTATTTATGGTAGGCCAATTGATTGAATTAGTGGCCCCTGAGGCGCTTGCCCGATATCGTGGACGAGAATTTATTTCACTTGCCTCCGTCGTTTATTCAGTGAACTTTTTCTGTCGATACTGGTTCATTTACTTAAATTAACTAAATAAGAAAGATAATAAGTTGTACCTGCAGTATTTTTCAAAAATAACCACTCAAATTTATTTTTCTAAAATTGCTTAAACATATGTTTGATTTTACACTCGCTAGCAACTCGCTAGCATCGGCTCGCTATAACTTTTTACTCCATACATACACACACACAAATAAAAATACCAAACAAGTCATCAAAGCTGTCTTGTTTTCCCAATGATTGTCTCGTTCTGAGCCATATTCACTAGCTACTCTATCTTGGATCAGCCACGTGCGAGTGATCTGTATCGTCCAGTTCACCTGACACGATCCGAGTCCACGCTACGTGACCTGCATTTAGGACGGGATAGTGCATCTGGATTTTGCATGTTTTATTTGCTTTGGATGCTTGAGTGGGTTGTGATCGTCTTCTCGTTTTAGCTAGAGTAGCACTTCCTTTGTTTCATAATGAAGAACGAACTCTTTTTTCGCAATTAAGGAGTCACGATTTCAACTGGGTTCTAAATTTGTCTACCTTAATCGAATAAAAACTTAGTTACTTATGTTGCTCTGCTCGTTAAATATATAGGTACCTAAATGTGACCTGACTCAGCAAAATTTGAGGTAACCTTATTTGATTTCGAGGTAGACCCTGCTCAAACACATTATCCAAATATTGACATGATACAACAAAACTTTACCTAACCGTCTTCCGGTGTCCGTTCAATATTGAATGAAGTGGCCGTTTTATCCCTAAGCCGCTCCCAAAACAATCAACTAAACATAGTTAATGAATATTTTAGCAGAGAAGTTAATGAAGGAAGCCTTTGTACCGAGCTGATAGGTTGATTACACATCTTGGCTTGGCTTCAAGGATTTCGGGGAATAAGGGGAAAATAAATATTAAAAAGTCTTTGACTTTTTGTACGTTGGCGATGGGCAGATTTATCATCATCCCTTCAGGCGAAATAATTAAGCAGCGAGGTTTCTTTATCTTTTGACGTGAGGTTCTCACAGTAACGTAAATATTTTTATTTTATGTTCAACTAATTAAACTCTACTAAGGATTTATTTGTACTGTGTGGGAACACCTATTTCATTTGTGTTGATATCATTAAAATTAAACAAAATCTTTAGTTTCCGGCAGAATTTTACCAACCCTACTTTTTCTAGCAGTGAGTCACACAAATAACAACGTAATTGTAATGATCCAAGTACCTATTTGTGGAAATATCTGATAAACCTCTAATGTCGGCATCTCTATAGAATCATGTTATCAGCCATATCATTTCAAACGAATGCATTTAAAAATTTTATGACTTCTCCTTTCGAAACTTCGATTACGTTCCAATGCTACTTTCCTTTGATGACGGTTGCGTAAATTTGACGGTTACAGATAAGATTATCTAGAGGTCCCAATCAGGATATTTCTGTGAAACTCGGAGTTGAGTAACTAAATACGTGAGCCGCATATGCCGGTACCAATTGACACGCTCAGGTCCGGTAGAGTTGTCCTGTCTGGGGCAAAATTTAGCATATTTTCCGGCTTACAAAAATGTTTTGCAAAAAGTTTCATTTCCTTTAATTTCATAACTACATAGGAGTAATTAATTATTTATGTTTAAATTTCTGTTTTCTATCCAATGAAATTATTAAAATAATACTAGTATATACTAGTATTATTTTAATCATTTCAGATAAACTATGTAGGTAAGCTACTAGTCATTAGTTAAGGGGGCTTCCATACATTACGTAAGGCGATTTTGGCGATTTTATCATCATCGAACAATGAAATAGTACTTAAGATTTCGAGTTGGGGCGCGAGATTCAAATTAGTTTGTGGTTTAAAATTTTGTCTGCTTTTCTATCATTTTGTCAGCTTTTTGTGGCAAATTACTTTTCCGTCAGTTGTATTTCTTGTAGAAACAAGAAATACAACTGACGGAAAAGTAATTTGCCTCTAATCAATCGTAAATGATTTTCTATTACAAATTTAAATCTTGCGCAAAGACGAAACGAACAACCTAGGAACTGCTGATATACGTGGAAAAGAAAATCACGTGTGATTTTACTGGACCCCCCTGTCCCCCACGTGAGATTGGGTAAGATTTGGCTTGACTCCCCTCCCCATGAAAGCCTCACGTAATTATGGACGCCCGCTAACTGCGGGTAGGTACTCATACCTACTTACAATCTACTTAAGATCTTATAGATTTGTTAGTTAGAAAGGAGTTATCCGCCTGATTGATGATCAAATCTAAAGGTTTAAAAGCCGGAATGTAACATCACTATTTTCAACACGTGTGCTGAATTGTCGCCGAGATAAACTTAATTTGATGGTCCCGTTATTGGCGGTGTTTTATTTAATTTTACCAATCGGAGCTTGTTCATTATGAACTTTGTTTTCAAATAATTTTCAACACTTGCTCTCTTAAAATATTAATTTCAGACGACTTAAAGTTCATGCAAATTATCAATTCTGTTGAAATTGTTTGTCTGCCTTTAGCTTTTTTTTTACACCACCAAGGCGGCAAACAGGAAAGCGGCCCACCTAATGGAAAGCGGCTACCTGTTTAGCTTTTACCATTTCCTTAATTCAATCTTTTATCAATAACAATAAAATGGTTACTGATTGATTAGATTATGTTTTATGTCATCAAATTAATCTTCATCCGCAAACTGCACGTCCAACGGCCCTACTGAGTCGGCGCGAAATGTCATTTTGTAGAGGGGGACAGTAACCCCGACTGCTTTGCACGAGGAGGTTGTGTCGCTACGCGGTCTAAATACACCGAAATGCGCGTAAACTACGAGGAAAACTCACTGTTTACGTAGAAAATATCGTTTCGGGCGAAAATGTGCACAAAAATTGAATTTTTCAGACTCAGAGTGGTTGTCAGACTATGTGGTGTGAAGTGCTAAGTGACGATAATCAGCGGTGTCAAGTATGATTGCCGGTCTAATTAAAACATGCTTAAGGAACCAGTTGAAGATAATAGTGCTTCTGCATCTTTTGTTGATGGTCCCTTCCACGAAAGGTAAGTGCTAAATTGGACACGAATAAAAAATCTCGGTTGCGGTTTTTGCGGCGTGAAGTTTGCAAGCAATTTAAATTGGCAGGGACGTGTTTGATAACCATCTTTGTCGCTGTTCTTTCCACCTTGTTAATTTGACCAATATGTTTTTGTGCTTGTTGTTTTTGCTAATTTGTCAACAAAATAAGCACCTTTTCAATAATTTTAATTTTAGAGAAAACGAAGATACCGTTTTTTAAAGTACCTACCTAACCTAAATTATTTACTTCATAAATTAGGTTTATTGTCTATGTAGGAACCTATGTTTAATTTGGTTTTGTGCTGTCTATGTTAGTGAACCAAATAAACCATCTATCAATCTACGTACTGCAAATCATAACAATACAATTTAAATAACATTAATGGAATAAATTCAGTAATTAAGTGTAGGTACCATAGGTAGTATAAGTACCTACCTAGTTATAAATTGGTATAGGTATGCTCATATGCTAAAATGTCCATAAATCTATTACTAGGTAGATATACCTACCTACTTATAAATGTATGCTTGAAGCCACACTTATACCTACTGCAGGTAACAATAACTTTTGCACAACCTAAAGGATTAATATTTTTTTCCTAGCCCAAAGTCGCGCCCCCCGTATCAAAGAGCACCCAGCTGACACAATAGTCGGGAGAAGCGAACCGGCTACTCTCAGATGTGTATCAGAAGGCAAGCCAAAACCAACAATCCTCTGGTACAAGGACGGAGCCCCACTACTACCTAATGACCACCCGCATAGAGTGTTACTAGAAGATGGATTGCTGTTTCTAAGGTAGTCATTTTATTTTGTCGGTTGAAAGATGTTAGACAATAGGTAGTTTCTATTTGTAACAATAAGTGTTTTTATTATACGGGTGACCGCAAGCTTTTCTTTCACCATTTCTATGAAGTAGCTTGGATCATTATCTCCTTTTATTCTCGGCGGTTTTTATTATGTTTGTCTTTTCTATTCAACTGTCTCCTGTTTCGAAGCAACCTTTTTGTTGTATTTTGTGTCATTTTAGATATATTGTAACAAGCCTGAATGTTTTTTTATTAGTTACCTACATTTTTGGGATCAGCGGTATGCCCCACATAATCGCTTTAAAATCACAGAACCCCATTGTTTCCCCATTTTGTTTCATCCATGCAAATTTCCAAGTGCAATGTAATTGCTCGTATAATTCTGTAGGGTGGTGCGGGGTAAGAAAGAGACCGACGAGGGTGTGTACTGGTGCGTCGCACGCAACATCGTCGGTGAGGCGGTCAGTAAGAATGCCACGCTTACTATTGCTGGTACGTATCCATTTAGGGTGTAATTACTTGAGTTGTTTTGAAAATAATGCACAGGGTTTCGGTCAAGAAGGGTTCATCACATCAAGCGTTCAAATAAACAATAATCGGTAAGCCTGTGTGTAGTTTTTTTTTGACAATTTATTCGTTGACCTTTGATAAAACAAAACTACAAAACACATTTCGGATGAATGTGGCGAGCCTGGCTCAACGTGAGGGTGGTTCATGTTTGGCACGAGCCCAATCTACTATCCTATTTTTTATTTGGTGACCCAATGTCATGTTTTATTAACCAATAATCTTTTCATAGTTCTACGAGATGAATTTAGAACTGAACCGAAGGATGTGAAAGTAGCTTCTGGTGAGCCAGCCATACTAGAATGTTCTAGCCCAAAAGGTGTTCCGGAACCATCGATACACTGGACCAAAGATGGACAAACTCTAGATGTAGATCAAGGGAATGGACGGTAAAGTTTTTTCTTATGAATTTAAATATTTACATATAATTTTAGAGATTTTCTTAAGCCCTATTATTTTTTTTGTCTCTTTTATCGATTGAAATTATTTTTCAGCATATCGATAGTAGATGGTGGTGTGCTAAAAATCCAAGAAAGTCTTCCGTCAGATAGTGGAGTATACAGATGTATAGCGTCAAATGCGGCAGGGGAGCGCCAATCGCGCCCTGCTATAATACTCGTCTTACGAAGACCACATTTTCTAGTAAAACCTAATAACATTACTGCTTTGTTGGGGCAGAACATTGAATTTCACTGCCAGGTAAGAAAAAATTTAAATCAAACAAGAATATTTTATCGAAGTTCGCAATATATGGAACAAATAAACCACAATTTTTAATAAAATAATATTAATTTCAACGTTTTAGGCGTCACCGGAATCAGATGTATCAGTATCGTGGACTCGAGATAATGGATCTCTCTCGCCTTACGCAATCGTCCGGAGAGGGTCCTTGAGAATAGATCGAGTTGTGGCCACGGATGCTGGGACTTACACATGCCGTGCTGAAAGCCAAGCTGGGAAGAGCATAGCTGGTGCTACCTTGACTGTGCATTGTAAGGATCGTATGAAAAATTGAATCCTACAAAGTCTGCTGTTTTGTAATTTGTATTTAGATTACTTTTGTTTTAATGTCCAATTGAATCTCCAGATTTGGTTTTACACCTAGTGAAAACTCCCTAAGTCTATGGTTTTACGAATAATAAATAATTTGGCGTGTTTTAAAAAACTATAAATATTATTCATCTATGTTCACGTTCCGGTATAAGATTTCTTTCTTCGAAGCAAAAAAATTGGTTTGATTCCTAGTCGTTTTAAGCCCGGAACACTTCACGCCCGTTGCCATGGAAACCATAAGTTACCGGGTCTGCTCAGAAAACGAAAACAGAAGTTTCAGACTCGTTTTCAGGCAAAACCAGAGTTTTGTTAACATACATGCACACTGTTGGATAGGGCATGGCAACAGATCTTAAAATAAAAACTTAGTTATGTATCTTGTTATTTTTATACAAGAATACAGAAACCTTTGAGACTTTGACTCTTATGCCACTTGCATAAGATAGCGTTTATACGATAACAAATCAGAAATTTCGATTTTCGTTTTTATGAGTAGACCCCAAGTGATTGTGAAATTATCATGTGAAGATGTTTTACAAACCTGCGTTTTACATCGCACATAGCAATCCCTCGAGAATCAAACTTATAGGGGACCACCACAAAATCAACGACGAAAGAATCATCAAAATCTTTTAACAATTGGTGCAGATATCCCCAAAATTGTGGGCTAGTCGTGATTTCTCAAAAATATTATGAATATAATACTAAATAAATAAGGCTAATATAATATTATTATATAATATTATTATTATGTTTTTGGAGTAAAAGCGATAAATGCTAATTCATCGGGAATAAAAATTGTATAGGACCACCTCGGGATAATTTTCCATACAATAGTCAATAAAAAACATACAGACGAATTGAGAACCTCCTCCTTTTTTTGAAGTCGGTTAAAAACCACCAAACGGTGAAACAAATTGATGTGGTTGTAACTTTGCAGCACTACCTCATATTACAAGAGTGCCATCAGACCAAACGGCTTGGGAAGGAGAAGCAGTGTCTTTTCCATGTGAAGCGGAAGGATCACCAAAACCAATTGTGTTCTGGACTATGGAGGGTTCCCAGGTACTAAGCCCAAAACAATCAAAAACATCTTACACCACAGAAACAACCATAAATTTGCATTGGGATTTTTCTGGTGAAAATTTATTTGTGAGTCGATGGATAAAGGCGGCTCAGGACCGCTATTCGTGGTCTCGTTTGGGGGACGCCTATATTCAGCATTGGACGTTTACGGGCTAAAAGTAAAAGTAAAAGTTCATATAATGCTTGAAAATACAATATTGTAAAGATCTTTCATATTTGATAAATTTGAATCATTGTTTTCTGCCTTTAGGCGTGCAATCGTTTTATTATAATTCATTATCATAACATTTCATAAAAATATAAAAACAAACGAAGAATAATTAAATAATAAATGTCAATAAACCAAAAGAATATACAACAGAATACAATTATGTCAAGTATGTACTATAAGTTAAGCTGGGTCAAGTAATATTTGAATTAACATTTTTATCATTCATAAATTCATTTACAGTGTAATAGGCGGTTTTAAGAATGATCTTAACTTCCTCTGAAACAATGAACAAGGGAGTTTACGCAGTGACTCTGGAAGTTTATTATAGATATAAGGAGCCACGTAAAAGACGCTTTTGCGCATGAACGTGGTTTTACGGATAGGCTGATGATGATGATTGATTTAACTGTTTTCTTGCAGGAACTAGTATTTCCAAAAATAAGTCATGGGACAAGCTCCTTGTACTTGGACCGTGTGATGACGAAGCACGCTGGCCGTCTGACCTGCGTCGCAATTAGTGCCGCAGGAAGTGCGTCTCATACAGCTACCTTACAAGTGAGGACTAACTAACAGATTATCGATTATTAGCCGTTCTTTTTTTACGTAATTTTTTATGTCCTTTCTTTGAATCTACCTTAGGATTTCGATCTTTCATTTCAAGCCCTTTCTTTAGAAAATATATTAACATTTTCTTACTGAAATACTATTGTTCATCGATATTTATGGGTATCGATATGTATTTAGGAGGAATGTTATAGTATTTTGTCGGTTGGCCAGGGAGGGCAAACAGACGAAATACTATTGTTCATCGATATTTATGGGTATCGATATGTATTTAGGAGGAATGTTATAGTATTTTGTCGGTTGGCCAGGGAGGGCAAACAGACGAAATACTATAATATTACTGTTTTTGGCTAAGGCCTCCAAGAGGAGGCGAGAGATAGAGTAAAGTAAAAGGAGTAAGAACCCCCTTCCACTTTATCTCTCGCCAACATTAGGATTTAGGATTAAAATGAGAGAATGATCGCGTTTTTTCAGGTACTGCGTAGAGAAGCTAATGCCTTCAATTTCGATTCTGAGTCATCTACTTCTTATCCAGAATTAGGCAAACCTCAGAACCATCCACCGATGACGCAATACGAGCTAGTTCAGGCTCGACGGTACCTGCAACAAGATGTGCTAGTTTTACGAAGAGTAGAAGGAATTTCATCGACTACACTCAAAATTGTTTGGGATGTAAGTTTTGTTTTTTTTATTATAAATACACCAGCATTAGGCATTCACAATTTTAGGTTTTTATTAGTTATTTGGTTTCCAATAATCTCTTTGGACGAAGAAAAGTTGAACAATAAATTGATTTACAGGTTTTGACGGACTACAACGAATATTTAGAAGGTGTAAAAATTTGGTTCAATGGCACTTCGAAAAATAGACCAGCACTAGACATTCACAATGTTCCACATCCAAATGTGTCCATGACCTTAGAAGATTTTACAAGATTTGAAAATTTTACAATGACCACAGTCCACAACAGTGGTTCGTCTAGTCACGTCCTAACAGGACTACTGCCTTATGCTCATTACGATGTCTTCCTAATGCCTTTTTATAAGCTACTTCTCGGCAAACCCTCAAATTTGAAGACTGGATTTACTGAAGAGGATGGTAAGCATAAAGCACTCAAGGTCCCATTTACTTAACGCATTTTTGCGAGTGCGGAGTTGCTAAGCTATATATACATTTCAGTTCCATCAGATCCGCCACAAAGTGTTACCGCGGGGGTGATAAATGCAACGACCGCTTGGATTCGCTGGGACCCTCCCCCAGTGCATACATGGAATGGGGATATTTCAGGATATTTGGTGAGTACTTTTTGCGCTACCACATTTTTGTGGGCACCTCATTTGACAGTAACATGGTCTGGCCATCTGCATACAGTTTTCTGATTTCGAGCGTAACAACATTTTAAGTAATCGGAAGCAGCTAAATCAGTGCTTTCAAAGGGGTGTTTGTAGATATTTAATTTTTTGTAACCTCTCTTTTGGTAGGCCTCTTCAAACTCTTTGGACGCCAAACCTTAGAATTCCTTTATTCCATTGGTTTGTAAGGCAAGTGTTTCAAACCCATTTTTCATGGTCGTTTTAATTTCCCAGTCACAATTACTTCGCTTCATTCATGTGTTTCTATTTCTAATTTTTTTATCTCCCAGATCGAAGTCCGAGTAGGTGGGACGAGCGGTGGTAGGGTGGTGGGTCAGATGTCCCTAGGAGCGCGTACCCGTGCAGCCGCCGCCAGCTCGTTGCGCGCTGGCGGCCGGTACAGCGCCCGCGCTGCCGCCGTCACACGTCGTGGACACGGACCCTTCTCTGCGCCAGCGCTTATTCACATGGTACCGACACAATCGCAGAGACACTATGTGCAGTAAGTGCTGATTAATTCTTCTTAAACCTTGAGCTAGTAGGGTTATAGTAGGGTAGCCCAATAGGGGATTTTGGGATTTACTAGAGCGTGGCAGATTTCGGGCGGCACCCTGTTGAAAACCACCACCATAATATTATTAATTACCCATTTTTGGCGGTGGATGAGTCCGTCTGAGGCGACCGAACAGAATAGTAAAAAAAACGATCATTTTAAATACTGGAGCGCGGTCTGATTAAGGTAAGGTGGGCAAGTTATGTGCCGAAAAGAGTGCATTTCAATAATCTCACGATATGAGCGTAACCTAACTGAATCGATGGGTCACAAGCTTGCAAAAAAAAACACCACACACACATGTACTTTTTCGAATTTTATTTTTTATGAAATGAATAATTCAAGGATCACGGGAATAATCTAATAATAATAAATAATAATATCTGCCGTTTTGTACAAGCCGAATTAACGAAAATCGTCAATAAAGTTTAGTGCAAAAGCGCTGCAGTAAAACGTGTTGCGGCTACTAAATTTTCAGTACATTAAAACAATGATTCGATTGAAGATGAATTCAATTATTTTTAATACATTACATCAGAATAATTTCTGTTTGTTTTTTGAGATGGGGGTGTATGGCCAAATCCAATATAATTTTAATAATTTAATAATTTTAAATAATTTTCCTATATATAAAAGCGAGCATTTATAGGTAGGTAGTTATTATAATAAATAAAAGGAAAAATATGTTTTTTCTTTGCTTTGTTTTTTATTTGACATTATTCAGTGAGTAAATTAAATTTCATGATGTTTTTCATTCAAGTAATATTTTTTTATTCTTTAAATTATCAGTTTTAGAATATCCCTGTAGATAAGCGTCATAATATTAGGAGTTTGCACGTCTAGGCCATCAAGTCAAGTCAATCATAAATTTTTTGCATTTTCATAAAGCCGCCGCGAGCTTGCGATACGTCTGAATCTTCAGTCATTTGAATGGGAGTTTCTTAACATCCTATCTGACTATCTGACGCGCACAAGTAAAATGATAATTTTTTTCCATTTTCTACCCTTCCATACGGTCACCCCCACCACGCAAACCGGCAGATTAACCTATGCAGTGGTTTTCTTGCGATCTTAAATTTTCTGTAAATCTATGTGCACGGCCATTTTCTTACTGCCATATATACTTTGGCCAAACGTACAAAATACAAATACAAAATACAAAAATCTTTATTAAGAACAGAACTTAATGTTTAGGGTACAATTGTGGGCTGACTACCGCAAAAGTTAAAAACTGTGTATCCGAGTCAGCGCCCTCCTCCGCTAGCAATCGTGCCTCCATACTTTACCTAAAAATAACTTTCTCGTTGTTGACTTTTTGTCAGAATTTGTAGTAAATTTTAACTCTTTATTAAGATGCTTAGACCTAACGATTATGTTTAAAACTCGACGCCAAAACGAGAATTTTGGTTTATTGTGTTGTAAACAACTACAATTATCATTTCTTGAGAATGGCTGGAGCACAGAAAACTAAATTATTCAGATTTCTGTGGGCTGGAGTACAGTGCGTCATATGGACTTTTTACTGCTATACCTTCTTGTCCAAGGGGTTACATCTACTTGTCTATCGTAGGCAGTTTATAATGGAACAGTCGTCGCTTACGTAACCGTTGTAACCAAATATTATAATTTCAGAACGGAACCGGCGACAGACAAGGCAATTAAGTCAATGTTCCAGGAAACCTGGCTCTTAGCGCTGTGCCTTACTTTGTTGGCACTCGTGTTGATCGGCGGCGTTGTTATTGCTTTTATAACGAGGCGTAATTCTAAGCAGAGGAAGAATCAAAATAATACAGGTTAGTTCTATTTCTTATCTATAAAACTTTCCAACAAAATATATTTAAAAATAAAATATTTTGGTTGCATCCAGTTGTATAATTTTAAAAACCTTTGTGACGAAATTTTTAGCAGCTGCCATTGCTAATGCACAGCAATGCTTGCTTGGGAAAGAAGCGGTTTGGTTGCGAGAACGACCCATGTTTGAAGGCTCTAATGAACCGAGAATAGAAATACTAAACTGCCATCAAAGTCTCCTACGAGGTGAGATATTAAAATCATAATTTAGTTATGTAATATACTTACCTACTTAAGCATCTGCTCCAAAACAAATTGTCTATTTTCTGCACAGGAGGTAGTTCTATGTCTACAATGGCTATGGAAGCAGAATACACTCTTCCACAACACAGTAGTGCCATGAACCCTATTCCCGAAGAAGACCATCGAAGAAACCCGCCCGAACCTTATGCGTCAAGTGCCATATACACCGAACTAAACTACCAAGTTCGTAACCTAGACCACCAATACCACCTAGACCTGCCTTACGCAAAGACTGATTACCAAGAACACACTGACGCGGAAGATTCTTGTGTTAAATGCGCTGTCAGTCCAGGATCATACGATAACAGTATGGTCCGATCTTACGACAGCAACCAATACTCTAATGAGGAATGCTCAACTTGCTGTAGAAGTAGTAGTTCCACTTTAACTAAAGAGTACAGTGAAATGACTAAGTGTGGTAATGATGAAGAGCAAGACTTGTCGATAGAAGAGTGCCCATCTTGTAAGACGAACCAGTCGAGATCATCAAGCAATCACGAGGGGAAGCAAGAATGGGCTATGACAGAAGTGGAGTATGATTACCCACAGTGGCACTGGTTAGCGAGGGAGAACAGTTTTAGGAATCAGACGCAAGTTAAGGCATACTCCAGTGCGGGGAGAAGTGACCAGAGCAATTGTAGAATGAATTTGTGTGATATTCTTCCACCACCACCATATGAAAGGTAAATTAGGAAATCCTTGTGTAAGGAAAATCTTCTTTCTTATGTAAGGAAAATCTGAAAATATTTGTCTTCCACAGAGAATCACCATATCGAGATATGCAGGCATTCGCCAATCACTCAGGGACATCAGGTTGTTCAGGACATACGTATCGTAGTTAGTTCTATTTCTAAAATATCACTAGTACGTAATACAAGCAATACTAATCATAGTGAAATGTATAATTTGTATAAAATCTTTGCATATTCTTAACGTTAAATGGATGCCATCACACCATCACGTAATAAATAACCGCGCCTACGAATATTTCAGCTATGTGGTCGTGGTCGAATGCAAGTTGCTTTTAATTGAAAATGCCGCCGCCTTATTTTATTGAAGTTCCTGTTTGTGTACACAACGAAGTGTGAATACTTAATTCCTTAGTATCCGTGAGTTTTTAATCTTCGATATTAAAAAGCCCTCTCTTGCAATAATATAATTATATGTATCTTCAAGGCTTTCTTCTAGTAAGGAGGCTGAGGCATTACGTCGCTAACTAGACACTTTCTCTCCTAGTCAACTTTTTACCACCGCATTATTGATTTTCTCATTAGTTTTTGCGTCCATATCATTAGCCAGTGCTTGTAGTTACGTGTCGGTGTGATTGACGGAATGGAGATTTATCGTAGTTTTTGTGAACGTGTATCTAATAGACTGCTAAGTTAAAGTAGGTGATTAGGTTTTAGTATTTTTCATCTGTATCTAGTGACTGTGATATAGTATAATTTCGTAACCAGTTTTACGTGTTGTATATATTTTAAAATGTTTGATAAACTTTTACAATTTTAACGCGGTATTTATTAAGTCGGTATTTAGAGACATTTCCACAGTGCAGTACTGAAACATGATTCCTAAATGTATATAATATTTTGACTTTTTAACAGGCCAGCATTAATTAAAGTACATTTTTATCTTCATTTGTCTATTATTTCTTGAGTTTGCCTATAAGATAGTGTCATTATTTTACTATTAGAGGTATGCTATCAAATTAGTACTATAGACTAAGGGCGTCATAACTCTAATATCTTTAGTTTGGACTTATTACCTATCCTACTAATAATTATAAAGGCGATTTGTGCAGTTGTGAAGGTATTTAGCCGAAGACAACGCCAAAACTACTGAATGGATCATACATAACATACAGGCTTCTTTTTATTCCAAAAAAATGCGTAGTCGAAGGCCTTTTAGTAGATGTCTTTAAATTTTGAATAAATCTATAATTAGCAGGTACATTTATGTCTAAAAGTATTCCAGTACTCAGAAAGTGAGAGGGCCATAACTCAACTTTAACAAGCAATTCGCAAGTTTATTGGCCAGTAAAGTATTTAATTGGTCGGATACACCCCTGAGTATAGGGCAATTAATTCTTTGTATACTGGCATTTGGCTGCAATAAAATGTAAGTATCGTAAAGCAACGTGAAAAATTCCAGCTGTTTTTACTAACAACTTTGTAACACCAAGAATGTATATTAAAACAGATTAAAAGCCTGTAATTATTTTCAAGATGATCGCACGTAGACTAATGATAATGAATTCTTGGTAGGTACTTAGTGTGTACGTACCTTCCTTTGACGGTAGTCTTAGTAGGTACTTTAACTAGTAAGTTCTGTACATAAAAATATGTTTTACCTTAGTATGAAATCGAGTCTGCAAGGTTAGATACCAACCTCATTAGATAGTTCAAACTTTGACTACAAGGTAAGTTTGATATACAAGACCCTTCCATTTCCAACAATTCTATTATCCACTAACCACTAGTGCTTTCAGCGAAAAGCTTCAAATAATTACATTTGTAATCAGCTTTCCTCATAAATAACTGAACACGTATTGTGCGTGAGTCGCAGGCTGCGTCAGAAGGGCGTTGCCATGGAAACCAGGCTTCGCTTACCCTCCATGCACCCTTGTTATTAATACCCTCAATAATTAAACTTGATTGCATTTCACACCAGGTGTCGGATGCCTCTTGTCAAAGTGTACTGTGTCGTGTGATGAAAATGTTATTATAATTGCACCACTTTGTACCGTCCACTTGAGAAGGTAATGGAGCAAGCATTGCTAGCAGTACCAGCCTGATTGATACACCATTTGACAAAATTTGTTTTGCATTGTTTTAATTGTAGGTACAAAAGGTGACGACCTCAGATACCAGGTTGCAGGTAAGTTTCATGAAACTTGAACCTACGGGGTTCACGTTTGTACACATAAAACTCATTGAAATAGATGGTGTATTTGTACTGTGCCATTTATCTAGGAAACGGATGCAGATCTTCGATCTATAGGACAGAGGTAAAACAAAAGTGATAATATTTTATGGTATAAAATTTGACTTGTCTAAGTGCTTATTTTGTAAACCAAAAGAAATAAAGTTATTGACCTCTGACTTCAAAATAAAAAAATTACTACAAATGATTTGAAGGAAAGTCCTATTCAAGCTCTTAACATTTTCATTATTTTTCCTCGCGATGACAACCTACTAACAGGTCTTGTGTATATTAATATTACTGAATTACTAAACTGAATTACTGAACTCAATAATATATTCCGCAGGGCTTCGGAATCAATTTTCACGTTCACTCTGAATAAGTTATAAAATCGCACTTCCAGCTCAAAAAGTGTTCGTGCCTTCAATCATACATCCCTTGAGCGGCCACGAATTTTTATTTTCTTTATTAATCAACCCTCCCCTATGGAGCAATTTCGGTGTAAAAACCTCTCTGATACGCCTAAAAGTCAAGAGGCAGGATGACAGAGAAAAATTGAGGGGATGTTCGTTGCCTCGTTTATGAGATCTGGTAGAGTAAGAGCTGTATATTTAAAACATGATATTTGTGTCACAAGCGTTACGCTTTGTACAGATTATGCACACAACCTTTGACTTGCTTTCTTCAATAGTTGTGATGATAAGATAAGCTTATCTGCAGTTTTTAGACTCAGAATGTAGTTGTGTGTAGAAGGAGCTTCCAGCTCTTGAGCTATTGCTTCGTTATGGGCTGTAAAGCCACCGCACCGCTCGGAGGTGAGACAGGAAAACAAATGAATGTCGGCATTGTTAAACTAAATTGCGTCGAGAGTGACTTCCATTTTTGAGATTAAATCACAAGACATTGAAAAAGTGTGCATATTATTATTTATTTTTAGATTTAGCACCTAGATTATTGTTTTCATTCTGGAAACTTTTTTATAATCGAATCATCATAATAGAAAGGGTATTTTTGAGTTTTCAGAATATTATTAGGCTTTTAATAGTTTTCAACTAGGTACTAGCTAAACCAAAGTAATTTGCAACGAACTTTCGAGACCCTTAACAAAGTCTAGACACATTAACGGCTGTCTCAGGCGTATTCCTTAATTTGGACACTATCCATCATGTCAGAGACCTTGAGCCAAATTCCTAATTACATTTTGTTAGAGCTATTAATATCCATCATCGGAAATTAGACAACGACGAAATTTTATTACTTCAGGACTGTATGTATGATGTAACTTTATTTGCGTTTTTTGGAAATAACAAATTTTATAAAGTTTAAAAATAAGCAGCAGGTAAATAAGTACCTAGCCTAAATTACTAATCGTAAAGAGCGTAAAGAGAAAATTATAATTAATTGTGTAAATCATATTTATACATTTATAACGTTTGATTTGAACTGCTTCTCCCCAGATAAAGAAGCAGTTAAACCAAAAATTAAACTCAAAAACTTCTTTGCCTAAGTATTTTCTACATTTTAAACCTAATATCAAAAATCACAAAAAGCGTGTGAACAACGACTCAATGATGTCATAAAATAATGTGTACCTACCTTTTTACATTTGCGTCGCATATTTCGGTAATATCATTACGGTTTCAGAGCGGCTCAACATAAATCCATGAGTTCATTGTACAGAATTTTGTTGAAAAAAGTCACGAACTTTGGAAAATAATTACAAAAATGTCCGTAAAATTATGAAACAGAGACGAGGGTGCATGAATTATCCATTATGTTCGTTGGTACTTGTGTCACTGATTATATTAAGACTCTTGGATCTCCTGTAAAATGGTGAATTGGTCCTAAATCTGATACACAAAGCTTAGAATATTAAGAAGATTTATTTTATAATTTACTTTCTTTTTTAATTAAAAAATCAAAATCAAATCAAAAACGTTTATTTGTAACTAACACAGATAAGATTAAAATAACCAAATAAAAAACTAAAAACTAAAAAAAAAAGAGAAAATGTTAAATAATACTTACAAAGAAAGAAATTAGTCCTAATTCTATAACTAATGTAGCTTAGTTACAAAATGGTCCCAACTCAGCTTCCACAGGTTTTTTAAAAAAAAAGAAATCCTGCGCTGGTTTTCTGTTGGGGCCTGTGGGACCGAGAATTTATAAATTATAATGTTTATATAAAAGCGAAGTGTTACATCTAATTTACAACACAAAATATAATAAATATCTAAATCATCTATAAACTAAAAATGCAAGGAAAATTACCTATGATTAATCAAGTTCAGACATGAATATGATGCTTTTGATTCGCCTTTCCCCTAGCAGTGATATTCCAAGGCCTGTTCTACAACTTCTTCTGTGGCAGAAGAAGTAAAGGTACCTTTGGAGCCATAATTCGTCCTCGTTCGTTGGCTCCCGTATATTTATGGGTGCAGATAAGGCCTACAGATGGCGGCCACGGAGTTTTCCGTCCCCTTAATACTTGTTGAGTTACGGTTTCCAATTTCCAGATCTCTACTTCAGGTGTAGAGTCCCAAGGGGCTTAAGTTGGGCTTGAGTTTTGAAAACGGAGAAGTTTTCAAAGTTTTAGATCAGAAATAGATTGTAGTTGGATGTTTGGAGCTCTTTGGAACTAGCACTGAAAATGTCAAGTCAAGGATGAAAGGGAATAAAAAAATCCAACTTAATTTAGAGCATTTTGTATATGTAAAGTATACAAAAATGTTTTGAAATGTTATCGCGTGATACCTTTTCACGAATTGTTCCTTGCACGCCGATTCCTCTAGAGTCGATTCCCGTAACGTCGACTCTTGTAAAGTCATCCGCGCCTCAGGTGGTAAGTAATTCCTATCATTAAAATAATCGAAAATATTACGGCAATTATCAGGTACCCAATGATATTAGTCACGGGTGAACGGAGCAGAATTATGACATCGCCTATCGTGACGTGAGGTCACGCAACGAGTATACTCTATACCAACACTTTGATAATCCATGGTTCACCTCATATCTGGTCTGTACTAATATCTGGCTAGGGCTCCATACTAACTGACAGCTAAGCAGTGACAGGTGCCTGTTTTTTGGTGATTTATAGCACCACGCGTACCATGACTAATGCGGGTTTAAATAGAAGCTTTGTCTATGTAAAATGTATAGGCATGATTGTAATTTATTTGTTGTGATGAAAATGTCTGCTATTATTCAGGCTTTGTTTGTTTAGCAGTCATTAACAGCGAAGTACCATTTGGGACATGGCCAAATAATGATAATTTAATCATTAATAATTTAATTATTAAATTTTCGAGTGTATTTCCTTACATTGAAGTAGTGATTTCAACTTAGTTAGCAAGTTGAAATCTATCGAACTTAGTTATCATCAATATGAACTTTATTATGATACAATTCCCATCGCGGTATAAAATGTTTATTTGTGTGTGCAAATCATACAAATACAATGTTGTACCGCGGTGCTAATTTACCAATAGAGTGTTAGTTTAGTAGGTATGTTTAACAGTGATCCTGGTACCCATGCCTACACAAATTTTGCTAATACAAGTAGCACAAATGTATGTATATTATGTCTAAGGTTCGAATGTGCAAAACCTTTCTCTAGAGAAAGGTTTTGCACAGCTAGCTGTGTAATTTTGTTTCCGTCAGGAAACCAAATTACACAAATCGAACAAAACACATTTGCCAGTCTAGTTCCGGATTAGAGTAATGATGGTGATTAAACCTTACTAACCCCCTTTAAATTAATCCCAGTTACTAAACTGATACAGCCCAAAAGTTAGAGCATTTCACCAACTAATTTGAAGTTTGGACCCGTTTCATGTCCCGCGGGATTTGATGGGAAGTCGTTAAGTTATAAATAGACGTCGTATGCAAATAACTTCTATTTACCTCTATAATAGGGTTCTTATTATGTGTTTAGGTAAATAATGTGACGTAAATTGTTGTAAGTATGATCCTAACTATTCAATTATGCCTACCCACCTAATAATTATCTAATCTTGATGTCTGAGAACACTTATATTAAAGTTAAACTTAACATTTATTTTTATAGTATACCTAGACATCATAAAGCCGGATACTGCCTGGTGTGACAGGGCGTAATGTAACGTGGCACACTGCTAGCGTTCGTGCAGTCAGTACAGGGAACGAAGGCGCTTGCAACGAGCAACGAGACGGATTTTAGCACACAGCGTAACGTTTCATGCTCGCCTCAGTACCCGGCTTAAGAGTTTCATCAGTTAATATTAAGTAATAACTCAGGGAAACTCTTACTATATTCAAATAATTTAGGCCTATAGGATTTGTTTTGTATATCCTTTCTAAGTTAAATAAAACATGTCCAGCAGAGGGTCGACGAGGCTGATGATAATTAGATAGAAAAGAATTTTTATTAAGTTCACACACAAACAGCACAGGAAAACATAACAAATGAACAAAAACAGTATTTAGGAGGTATACATAAGGAGGCAGGTACACAATTATAAATAACAGACTAATACCTCTAGAAAAAATAAATTAAATTAAAGCAAAAGCAAAACAACCAAAATTATATAAAATACCTAAATAGACACCTACCAACAGTGCACAAGCAATAACGAGTAGGCAGTCACCGCCCACCCTGGACGGGGACTACTCACCCCTATTTATGTTGAATTTTAAGCAAAAAATCATAAAGTTTAAGTTTATTATGATAACCCAGAAATACTTTATAAGGCGGACCAGTAAACTCCTCGTTACGAAAGCTTATCCAACTCAAAAGCTTTGGTAACTCAAGTACCTCTATCGCAAAGAGCCTCACTAACTACCTTATCACTCGAAGGCACGAAGGAAAGCCGTCAGGTGAAAAGGTTGGAAATGCAACGGAGACTAGACGAAAAAACGTTTCCGGCGAAGCACGTGCGCAGTACGACCGCTTCAGTTCAAGCTAGCGTTTGTACTTGAATGGATAAGTGAATGTTTTGCATTTTGTGCCACGTACTATAAGTACGTACTATAGATTGAATAACGTTAGTTCAGGCAGGAACAAGTAAGTAATATTAAACAGTAAATATAAAAATTTGTAAAGCAAATCATGATTTTTACTAATTTATGACAGACTGGTTTCTGTGCGCGGCTTCGCACGCGCTTTTAAAATAAAAAGTAGCTTATATGTTATTCCAGGTCTTCAACTACATCTATGCAAAAAAAAACAACCCGGTCCGTTCAGTAGTGAAGAGATAAAAAACATCCAAACTCTCGCATTTATAATATTTGTTTGATGAAAATTACAATCAAATAATAAAAACAAATTAGAACTAGTATTTACAATTGAAAGAATTAAGCTAACTGCAGACTGTTGCAAACAATCTACAGGTAGCTCAACTGATCCATATCAATACCAGTCGGAAGCGTCTCTAAGACGCTGGCTGCCTCGCTGTATGGAAATGCGCCAGATACCAACCAGCTCTCGGGTCACGCGTCGCTTCGACCTGACGCTCAGATACCTTTTCAACAGGTCATGAAGGTGGCAACATATTGGAAGGCACTAAGAAATGGCTGAACAGACGGTACAGGTAACATTGCTAAATATTATTGATACTTTATAAAAATTACATAAATGTCAATTGATATCATACGTGCGTATCAGAAAATAAGAACGACAACCAGGCATTTAAAAGCTAAGATCCGTATAACGTTGGCTTCAAGGACGCAAACAACACGGACAGGTATCGCACTGTGTACGCCATCAGCAATTCACGATTCCCTGTTGCGATAGCGTGCACGGCAGCCGATGGCAACGCAGCGCGAAGGGGCGAAACACACCTATTTGTAATTTACACAAAAATATGGCTACAGATAAACCGGCAGCCCTTCTTGACGGCTCGTTCTGCTACGTGTCGGTATCTAACGCTTTGAATTTGTTTGGTATGCCTTATCTTGCGTAAATGCTGCAATTCGTTTTAATGTTACTTTGAGTGGGCAATTATTTCTACAGGCATCTTCAACCCCTATTCAAAATGAACATTACCAGGCTTTTGTGCACAAAAAAATGTGATGGTTGTACGAGAATTTCTAGCGCAAACGATAACTCAAGATTACTAAGATCTTGGCAAAGCAAACAGACAATTTCTTAATAAAAACATGAAGAAGGAATCAAGGCCTTTTTGAGGACAAAAAGAAAACATAAATTACACTCGTGTAGCGCTGAAGGCGTTTTTGTCGGATCTTTATAGCGTTGTTTGTGACACGATTGTGCTGGTGAAATATAGGGCATAGACAGAAGGGGACATTTCTAGGAAGTTATATATAAAACAGAATTGTTTTTGCATATGATTCACGCGAACGAAAGATAAAACCAAATGTCTGAATACATCGGTAACACTTAACATAAAATCCTTTGTGAGCATTCAC
The DNA here is from genome assembly GCA_963662085.1 of Eupithecia inturbata. Taxonomy (NCBI): domain Eukaryota; kingdom Metazoa; phylum Arthropoda; class Insecta; order Lepidoptera; family Geometridae; genus Eupithecia; species Eupithecia inturbata. Next base: position 6,336,166 of record OY759186.1, on the reverse strand, counting down.
GCTTCATTTAAATACTTTAACGCAGCAGGGGACGAGAGTAAGTGCGTTTTTTATGAAGTCTTTAACCTTTAACTCGCATATGACTTGAATTTTAATGAGTTAATACATCAATACATCATCGATTGCTGTGAAGACTTCGAAAGAGTTATCGGCACGGGTTTTCGCTTCTCTGCCTCAGCGGGGTGCATTCATATCTAAGGATCCGACAGACCCCTGCTGGACTAACTGGTAACTCATCTGTGCTGCAATGAAAGCAACCTGCCTCTTGCTTCTCATTGTGCGACATGAAACATGTAATAAGCGTATCAGAACTACTAAATAGCTCGAGCTTTAATCCACGATTAAAAGTTTATTATTTTTTGACAGTGTCTCGATTTCAACGCTTGCATGATTCATTTTGCATGTCATCGTCGACCAAAAGGCCATAAAGTTGACGTGGAAAATAAAGAGACCAAGATAAACCAAAATATTTATCTGCATATTTTAGAAGATTACCGTGTGCGTTACCCCAGCGGCAAGTAGTCTCGGATCAAGATGAAAGTTATAGAAAAAATAGAGCACAAAGTCCTGTAAATGTGCCCCAAAAAAAAAATTAGTGCCTATCAAGGTTTCGGAGTAACTCGCGAAACTAAGATGCCGCTGCAGTAACGTCTGAAAACGTTACTGCAGCGGCATGATTCTTACCTATTAGCCTCAGCCAAATTTAAAATAGCTTAAAAGGTAGCTTATATTTGTGCACTTCCAAGGCCGAGCAGCGGCATTTGTGCCCCCTGTGGTTTTTGAGTAATTGCATTTGCCGTAAGCGTTACCCCAGCGGCATGTCGACTTGGATCTAGATGAAAGTTATAGAAAAAATAGAGCACTACGTCCTGTAAATGTGCCCCAAAAATAAAATTAGTGCCTATCAAGGTTTCGGAGTCATTCACGAAACTAAGATGCCGCTGCAGTAACGTCTAAGACGTCTTAGCCAAATTTAAAGTAGCTTAAAAGGTAGCTTATTGTTGTGCACTTCCAAGGTCGAGTAGCGGCATTTGTGCCCCCTGTGGTTTTTGAGTAATTGCATTTGCCGCTGCAGTAACGTTTGGCAGGTTTCCATATCTTCGGAACGGCTGGACGAACAAGTATGATTTTTTTGTGAGCAGGTGCGGTGTGATCAAAGAAAATTTGTGCCATAGTCGTTTTTTCAAAAAAATGCATGGTGTAATGAATTAGACGAGTTTTTCAGAAAATCAAAAATAGCCTCTAGCTCTTGAACTACATAAGGAAGGCGCTTTGTGATAGCATTGGCTGATGCCTATTAGGAATATGTACATATCTTCTGACAAAATTGTGGAAACCTACAACTCATTTTCGACGAAATAAATCAATTTTAGAACTGAAAGTTGTGTACTTATTTCAAACCTCAAATAAGGGAGTTCTAACAAGATGTCAACTTTAATGGTTTGCCAATAGTTAGAGCGCATATACAAATAAACGCACACTGAATTTCAGCTTTCTACACCTTATAATTGACCGTCAATCAGAAAAACATCGAAACGAGACCTTTTCCACGACCATCGACCAAATTCGAAAGATCATTAAAAAGCGGACGTTAGGAACATTTACCTTGCCTTTTTAATTTGTCTACCAGACTTTCTTATTTTTATACAGTGGTGCAGAAAAGTTATTTCAGTTAATTTATTATTTAGGTGTTATCATTTCGATCATTTCAATTCAATTAGGCTGTATTTAGTAAGGATGATTATCGTCATGCCTGAAAGTAATTATTATGTAGTAGGTAGCATGAATTCATACAGGTGTATGAATTCATGCTTGCTGCTCAGTGCAGCACAGCTTTTTATTAAAACCAGGGTCTAGACCACGTGTTTTGTGTGAAAATTAAGTAGGTAACTTACAGGTAGATGCTTATCAAATTATTTCTGTTTTAGATTTCATGATCGAATGACCAGTAAACCCGACCTACAAAAAAAATAATTGCCATATGTGAGTCACTCTTACACGAAGGGTTTCATACCGTAAAAATCAGGCAACTTTTTCAATAAACATCAAATTTTCACTTGTTCGGAGATCCCTTTAGGTATATTGTCAACTTTATTACATTTTTAGTATTTGTTGTTATTTTATTACAATTGAAGTGTAACTTATTTATTAAACTTTCATGTGTCTACCTATTGTGGGTCAATTCAAGAGACATACATGACAAACGAAGAGCAAAAATAGCCAAAAAAATCCAATGACATTACTAAAGAGAGAAGACAAGGTCACCGCGCATGAGACGATAAAACTACGTCTATCTGACGCCCTGACGTGACGTCAGTGGCTAGCGGAACTCTTTCTAGTGAGCACGTGCTGTCACGTTGTCTCATTGCCATTATGAATGCCTTCTTGTTCATTTGACAAGTGCCTGAATCATTCAGGGAAACAAAATAAGGCGTCTAAAATTACCTTTCATGCTTAAGTAAGTATACTCGTAAAAAAAAAATTACAATCCGTATTTTTAAAATCAATTTGATTGATATCATAACATAATTTTGTGAAAAAGGATAGAATATACAAAAACACGCGTGTGTGACACGAACAATAGTACGCGGTATGACCCACGATAACTAATAATAACCTATTCCATAACACCTAGGTGTTTTCTAAGCTGTTTATATGTAGGCATTTCGTAGAAATCGACCTTGATAAGTCATTCCGTACAACTTTAGTGTATTTTTTTTCTCGGTAAGCATTAGTTTTATAACAAAATGTCATAGAATAGTTTCTGATAGGGTTATTGAGTTTCACCGATTAGCTAAAAAAAATCTTCCAATTAATGAAAAAATCCTGTGGCCCGTTTTAAGCAGTTTCAACCCACTGTGCGACAGTACCTTACAATAAATATTCTGCAGATGGGAATTCCCCATTATTTGTAGTTCTTTAACTAGAGTAGGTAGGTACCTATATGTATCGCTTGAGAGATAATAAAACTAATTCATATGGCGTAGTGATACGGTCTGTATTTACTTATGTAAATACACCATATACGCCATATCGATTACCTACGTGATTGAGGCAGATCTGTTAGTTAGTCAAAGTCAAAAACTCTTTATTTCCATAAATACAATAAATGTACACATAAAAAAGGTCAAATTCTTTATAATTAAACACTGACATGGAAATAAAGTGATATTATTGATTTCAGTCGCATCGGTATGTAGACTAAAGTAAAGAAGCGGCGAAGAAACCTTTAGCCTGTTAGTTAGTTGTTATTTTTCGAGTTGGAGCAAATAACGTCCCAAGCTTTTTTATCCTCTAGATAATCTGATATTTTATAGTAGGCTTTTTTACACAAGAAGGTAAAAAAGGAAGGTTAGGCTACTTGTAACATGTTATTGGCTGAAATAAATGTTGTCCAGCACTAATGTTAAAGGTCCCTCTATCCCACACTAAACCTTGTCTACGTAACGGTACCTAAAGATAAACATGACAAAGCTACCGATTTAAAGGTGTTGGCTTGAAGTACTGAACAGCCGCTTTTTAATGATCTTTCGTATTTGGTCGGTTAACTATCGAAAATTTCTCGTTTCGATGTTTTTCTGATTGACGGTCAATTATAAGGTGTAGAAAGCTGAAATTCAGTGTGCGTTTATTTGTATATGCGCTCTAACTATTGGCAAACCATTAAAGTTGACATCTTGTTAGAACTCCCTTATTTGAGGTTCGAAATAAGTACACAACTTTCAGTTCTAAAATTGATTTATTTCGTCGAAAATGAGTTGTAGGTTTCCACAATTTTGTCAGAAGATATATTCCTAATAGGCATCAGCCAATGCTATCACAAAGCGCCTTCCTTATGTAGTTCAAGAGCTAGAGGCTATTTTTGATTTTCTGAAAAACTCGTCTAATTCATTACACCATGCATTTTTTTGAAAAAACGACTATGGCACAAATTTTCTTTGATCACACCGCACCTGCTCACAAAAAATCATACTTGTTCGTCCAGCCGTTCCGAAGATATGGAAACCTGCCAAACGTTACTGCAGCGGCAAATGCAATTACTCAAAAACCACAGGGGGCACAAATGCCGCTACTCGACCTTGGAAGTGCACAACAATAAGCTACCTTTTAAGCTACTTTAAATTTGGCTAAGACGTAATAGACGTTACTGCAGCGGCATCTTAGTTTCGTAAATGACTCCGAAACCTTGATAGGCACTAATTTTATTTTTGGGGCACATTTACAGGACGTAGTGCTCTATTTTTTCTATAACTTTCATCTAGATCCAAGTCGACATGCCGCTGGGGTAACGCTTACGGCAAATGCAATTACTCAAAAACCACAGGGGGCACAAATGCCGCTGCTCGGCCTTGGAAGTGCACAAATATAAGCTACCTTTTAAGCTATTTTAAATTTGGCTGAGGCTAATAGGTAAGAATCATGCCGCTGCAGTAACGTTTTCAGACGTTACTGCAGCGGCATCTTAGTTTCGCGAATTACTCCGAAACCTTGATAGGCACAAATTTTTTTTTGGGGCACATTTACAGGACGTAGTGCTCTATTTTTTCTATAACTTTCATCTTGATCCGAGACTACTTGCCGCTGGGGTAACGCACACAGATTACCTACCATACCGCCATACCACCACGACATTATTTTACCGCTAGACAAATACTTGTGAAGTGCTTATGTTTCCCAACGATTCGGACTTAGCATACAACAGTAAACAAAGTTCCCATGGACCATTACGCGTCGAGTGTTTGGAAAATAATCAAAACACAGGACCACGAATGTTTGGCTATTTGACCAGAAACTCGTTAAGTTTGTGATTTATACGATTTGATGTGTGCAATCGTTTGATAAGTCTGCTTTGTGTACCACTTCAAAGTCTTGGCCAAGCCCAGCTAGCGATTATTTGAAGGTGGAAGTGACTGTTTATCTACAAAGTCAATATTCATGTCAACATTCCCGTTGCCCAAAAATATTGGTGGTGGGAAGTTGGTAATCATCTCTTAAACATTTAAAAAAAATGTCTGCTAGAAGCACGCTATTTATATTATTTGAGAAGACACAAGTTAAATCTGTTAGCGTCATGTGTAAATTTTCTTTGAAAACGACTGGTATAACTTTTTTGTAAATAAAAAAATCTGGAACTATCGGAACAATAAAAATAACGAGGCCATGTTTATATTCAATCCATGCTTTCGAAACACGGAATACACATCAGAAAAGCCAATGTTGATTTTGAATGTATTATATTATGTGTTGTTCGAGAGCTGTTTACATTTGAAATGATAAAGACCACCCGTTGGTAGCTGTAGACAGTTGGTTTGCCTCAAAGCAAACGAATGCTAAACAAACAATATGGGGAAAGCGGTTCAGTTTGATTTTTTAATAGCTGCTCAATTCACAAAGGAGTCTTTGCGAATAGGATAATCTCAAGTGACGTTTCCTGTGAAATTTCTAGTTTTATTCGGAAAATGTTTGTTATGTTGTTTCTGTTGCTTATTCCCACTAGTTCTGTACATAACCACAGTACAGCAAAAATTTAATTGTTGTAATTTAATTGTTCCACTAGTTCTGTGCGCAGAACACGTCGAGTATGTATTGTCCTTTTATTCTGGAATATGGTTGCATAAGATTCCTAGTTGCAGTAATTTGGTTTTAAGATTATAGTACTTCACATTATGATCGTTTTGCAAAGCTTACATTGTCCCATAGTCTAATATTTTGTTGTTGCACTGTAATGGCAATATAAATATGTTACTAAAAATAAATAAATAAATTTTTCTTGATTAATCCCATAGCTAAATTTCCCTCATCAACAGCGGAACAGCGGAAGTTTGCGCGTTAACGTAGAATAACGAGCGGATCGACCCTTGGGAGTCAAGAGACAGATTATACTAAAGTACATACTAGGCGTAAGTTCGCATGATTCACTCTAACGACCTAAAGCTGAGGGATAGTGTCGAATCGGTGACAGGGCAAGCAATATTAAACCTTGTGAGTGAGAGCCAAAAATCCATTTCATAATAAATCCGTTGAACCATACGCTAATTAAGTTCAAAGCGCCAGCATGGGCCTAAATAACACTTTAACAATAGAGCTTAAGGGTTAGATTAGGAAAATTTTATGCATGAAGTTAATTACATTTTATTTGAAGTGAAACAATCCAAAAATATAAGATACTTCATGGTTTCCGAGGTCACCATTTTAAGGCATAAGTTGCAATGTCAGATGTCACCATATTGATTATCAAACCGCTAGTATTACGTGTTTATTACGTAATTTTTATGTAGATGTTTCTTTATTTATCCTTTCACTCCCGTTTTTAGCATCAATGCCGCAAGAAAGAATTAAAAAATATAAATTTTGTGCGTATTCATTTTCAAACATTTCAAAAGCTATTCTGAAATTCAAATTCATTCATGTCAATGGCATCCCAAACCTTTTACAGCACCCCTCAAAGTCCACGAGCTTTGATAAGAAGCCATTCGCCATGACAGACTGGAGACTGTCGATTCCTTTAAAACCGACTCTTGGCGAAATCGCTTTTTCATCCCTGATAATGGCACCCTCTGGGGACATTTTAATTAACTTCCACTGGGGCTTTTTAGTTTCCCGATAAATTATTGGTGCCATTCCGCCTGAAAAAGTAAATTTATAAGTATTGAGAACGCTTTAGCATAGAAATGGTACGAGGAATTTATCATCGATTTTTGCTGTGCTAATCTTGAATTTCTTGTAGGAAAATGTACCAGTCTGCGCCGAATAGGGAAAATTGGTAGAAATCCTTATACTTGCTACATTTTCCTCAGTGCGTTCTTTCCGGATAGATATTAAGCGTTCGGCTTAAAAATGCCAGAGACATCATTCATCATTGTTATCAACAACACTACTCATTGTACCCATTGTGTCATATGTGTGACACTGGACCAATATCACTAACGTCTTTTACGTCGCTTACTGACTTATGAATGATATCAATTGTCTACTAATTGGTAGAGTTGGTTATTAATAATTATTATTATATATTAAAGAGCCTAGCTCATGTCGGTACAATGATGCAATTTCCTTCACTTTAATGAATTAGTCTATTTCAAAAATAGAGGGTGTCTGTTTTCAGCTTTAGAATGTCAAATAGTGATGACCAGACCAGCGTTGGATGCTAGTTTGCTAGTCATCCAACACATGCTAAGCCAGAGCCAATTTTGTAAACAGACTGTCATCATTTGTTATATTTTTTTTTTCTCTTTAATTAATTTTTTTTTGTATCACCGTTTTCAAATCAATCTAAACTTTTGTTTACATTTCTATTCAATATACCTAATTATTTGTTGAGTGCACATAGTGTTACGTGTCAAGCCAGTTCATATTTTCTCCGATTTTTGTGTTCTATTATTGACATTGCTTGTTATGTGTTTTGTGTACCAAATAAAAAACAAAAAAAAACTTGTTTGTATTATTAAGTATGTGTTGTGTATGTATAAGTCTGTTTATAAAATAAATATATTTTATTCTTATTCTTATTCTTGATGTAACTAAATTATGTATCTATGTAGCCCAATATAGAGAAATACTTCCTTCAATTCATCTAATACATTGTCGTCTAGTTCAAGCAACTCTTGGGTTTTTGAGGGGTTTAGAAAAAAGCAAACTAGTAATCGAAGAAAATAGCTATCATACTTAAATAGGTAGAAGGTTTCAATCATATATTTATAAAACAAAAAGGGATTACTTTTAAATATTTAAATTTTCATTTATATAATCGGAAATGATGTGTGTTTTTTTTTTAAATGAACTCTAATAGATAACCCCGAGGTGCCAAGATAAGCTATGTGGGGGTTCCACACTCTTATCTTTTGTTTAAAATATGCACCATTATTGTCCAAGACTGACACGAATTGCTATTTATTGATTTATAAATAGCTTATATATATGATTTATGATTTATAAATAGCTAGTCTGGGAGGTCATGGTACAAACAATCTTATACTAGTCAACTGAAGTAAGTATTCGACTATATATTGGACTGTTTATGATCAAATAAAATAAATGCTGTGTTGCATAAAGGGATTTTGTCCTGGTTTAATTTAAAATAGCTAAAGCCATGTGTGAATACCTGCCATATTTTTTTTACAAAAACAAAACAGCTTGGTCTTTGAACACTTATCCAACTATTGAGGTGCCTACTTCTGTACCTACTTCTGTACCTACTTCTGTACCTACTTCTGTACCTTCTTCTGTACCTACTTCTGTATCTACTTCTGTACCTACTTCTGTATCTACTTCTGTACCTACTTCTGTACCTACGTCTGTATCTACTTCTGTACCTACTTCTGTACCTACTTCTGTACCTACTTCTGTACCTACTTCTGTATCTACTTCTGTACCTACTTCTGTACCTACTTCTGTATCTACTTCTGTACCTACTTCTGTATCTACTTCTGTACCTACTTCTGTACCTACTTCTGTACCTACTTCTGTATCTACTTCTGTACCTACTTCTGTACCTACTTCTGTATCTACTTCTGTACCTACTTCTGTACCTACTTCTGTACCTACTTCTGTACCTACTTCTGTACCTTCTTCTGTACCTACTTCTGTATCTACTTCTGTACCTACTTCTGTATCTACTTCTGTACCTACTTCTGTACCTACTTCTGTATCTACTTCTGTACCTACTTCTGTACCTACTTCTGTATCTACTTCTGTACCTACTTCTGTACCTACTTCTGTACCTACTTCTGTACCTACTTCTGTACCTTCTTCTGTACCTACTTCTGTATCTACTTCTGTACCTACTTCTGTATCTACTTCTGTACCTACTTCTGTACCTACTTCTGTATCTACTTCTGTACCTACTTCTGTATCTACTTCTGTACCTACTTCTGTATCTACTTCTGTACCTACTTCTGTACCTACTTCTGTATCTACTTCTGTACCTACTTCTGTATCTACTTCTGTACCTACTTCTGTACCTACTTCTGTACCTACTTCTGTATCTACTTCTGTACCTATGTACTTCTGTACCTACTTCTGGACCTTCTTCTGTACCTACTTCTGTATCTACTTCTGTACCTACTTCTGTATCTACTTCTGTACCTACTTCTGTACCTTCTTCTGTACCTACTTCTGTATCTACTTCTGTACCTACTTCTGTACCTTCTTCTGTATCTACTTCTGTACCTACTTCTGTACCTACTTCTGTATCTACTTCTGTACCTACTTCTGTACCTACTTCTGTATCTACTTCTGTACCTACTTCTGTATCTACTTCTGTACCTACTTCTGTACCTACTTCTGTACCTACTTCTGTACCTTCTTCTGTACCTACTTCTGTATCTACTTCTGTACCTACTTCTGTACCTTCTTCTGTATCTACTTCTGTACCTACTTCTGTACCTACTTCTGTATCTACTTCTGTACCTACTTCTGTATCTACTTCTGTACCTACTTCTGTATCTACTTCTGTACCTACTTCTGTACCTACTTCTCTGGATTTTCGAGTCAAAACATCTGTTGACGTTTTATTGACCTTTCTTTGACTAAATCCGAAAGAACGTAAATTGTTTATTTATTGTATCGAGCACCCGACTGCCCATAAATCCGAATTTGAAAATGAATGAAAAAGGAAATGCGTACCCCGATTCCAATTTATTACAGAAAAAGCCACGGCATTTCATCGGGTTTTCTTCGCAGTGAAAAATCGAGCCATTATTGCTGGAAGGCGTTGGGGTTCCGTACAAGATGAATCCGAGTAAGCCGGGTTATGAAAAAAGTTCATAACTAGCTAAGTCAGGCTTCCAAGTTTACCTTTAACTTATTACTGTTGGAAATTTTATTGTATTTTGAATCCAATATTGTATAGAATCTTGGACGTAATAATATTTACCATGATCTGTCAATAGGCAACCATGCAAGTAGCTCTATAACCCCGTTTGTAGAGTTATTGCCTTAACCAAGTTGCCTATAACCCAGTTGCCTTAACCCAGTTGCTTTTAAGAGACTAGTGCTTCGAAACACCATACACAACACATACACACAAACCAGAAATAAATATTATGTTTTATGTGAGTTTGTATTAGCCAGTAATAAAAACCATAAGTTATAATTAATTAGCTTTTAATATTAGTTAGTAATTAATGTTAATTTAATTATTTAGAAATCTAGGAGTTGGGCGTTGACACGAACACACAGTTTGTAATGCTTCGGTAGTTTATCGTTTCAATAGATAGGTATTTATGATCCTTTATGTAAATATGATCTGATAAAATATTTTCATTATAATTTCTAGGTAAAAAAATCGTAACTTTTGTTGGTATTGATCGAAGTATTGTTGCAAATTATGGCAATTCTTCGTTTGAAATCGAGGCAAGGCCACGAAAATTATAAAGTCGAAAAATATAAATTTAGAGAAACTAAGGGACACCCCTTAGTTTCTCTAAATTTATATTTTTCGACTTTATAATTTTTTAGTTTCTCTAAATTTATATTTTTCGACTTTATAATTTTCGTGGCCTTGCCTCGACGGATCTCTGTGCCACGAGCAATACTCACACTTCCCACAATCTCAGATGCCGTATTTCAAAACAACACATGATTGTTTTCTCCTCGTTTTGTTTCGCGGTTAAACCGGTCATAAATTTGGGGGATGGCTTAGGTTCTTTTCTTTTTATCCATTATCCGCTTCGTGGAGTCGCCTGAATTGCCTGATCTGCTAGAAAAATCTGCCAGCGAAATCTGCGGATAAAGCAAAATTTATAATTTGATTTGTATTTTAGTAGGTATATAGGTATTCTAATCACATTGATATAAATCAGCAACGTACTATATTAAGCTTAAGAGTTTGCTTAATTTAATACATCTAGCATGAAGGAAGTAAGTAGTATTATTTACTCTGAGCAGGCAACACAACAACAATACAATAAATGGCAGAATTTAATTAGCAATATAATTATTTGCTCTAGACCAATCCCCAAAGCCCTATTATACCAATAGCAATAGCAAACAGTATTATAATGATCTAGCTCCGAGTACATGATCTCTATCTATTTATGTAGTGAATTGTATTAAACTTAAATAATTAGATATCTAGTACCCATAAGACAAGCTCTGCTTAGCATGAAGCTAGATAATGTTGTGTGAATTGTCCAGCAATATTATATAAGATACAGACAGAAAGATAAAAAAAAATACAGTTTTGGCTTCAGTACAAATGCAAGAGAGCCCTCCAAAAATAAATTTAATATATCTTCAATGTACAGAATTGGACCTGTTACAGTTTTATTATAAGTATAGATTATTAGCTGTAGATAACAAAATAGAATTTTCTAATCGACAATCATTATGCCGATAGTTTGAGCCATCGTACTAACAAACCATACTACCAGCCAAGATAGTATCTACTAGTTTCCAAAGCTATTAGCATTTTTCTAAAGTGCTAAGTGAAAAGCTGACATTTACAAGACTTTTGTATAAAGTAAGGTGCTCAGCTTTGCGGTGAGGTGAACATGTTCAACTACGCTGTAACGGTCAAACAAAGCTAAGTGTATGTAGCAACAAGCAACTTTGGGAACCTTACAAGTTTTTAGCAGTATTGCTGAATAAATACTTCAGCACAGGTCTGTTAAGCTGGATCTATACCAGAGCTCAGCTAAAGTCAGAGCTTCTGGTTGATTCGGCATGCCAACATGAGTATAGAGGTATAGTAGTAATTTAAATCATCATTCCCTTGCCCTCCCACTTAGGTGGGGGTATGCACCACAGGTTTTCTTCCATTCGCTGCTTTCAGTCATCATCTCAGCACTCGCTCCTTTTCAGGGTTCCGTACCCGAAGGGTAAAAACGGAGCCCTATTACTAAGCCTCCGCTGTCCGTCCGTCCGTCCGTCGGTCACTTGGCTATATCTCATGAATAAAAAAATAATAGGAAGGCAGTTGAACTTTTTAGATAATGTGTATTTCTCTTGCCATTATAACAACAAATAATATAAATAAAATAAATATCAAAGTTAAAGGGGGCTCCCATACAACCAATGTGAAACTTTCTATAACTAAGAAACAATTCAACTGTAATACTAACAAATACTAAAAAAAAAATAAAGTTGAACATTTAAAGGGGTCTCCAAACAAGTAAAAATTTGATGTTCTTTAAAAAATATGCCTGATTTATGGTACGGAACTTTTCGTGTGCGAGTCGACTCGCACTTGGCGGTTTATTTACTGCTATTATTTTATAATTAAATATTTGTCGCATTTAGTTCAATCTTATTTACTCGACTCTCTACTAGACTCCTATTATTAGTATTGACTACACCCTACTACCATACTCCCCCCCTACTCATATCTTGGTCCTTACTTCACTCTTACATCACATGTAGCCCTAGTTCGCAATCTGAAATCTGGAATGCCCTAATGATGTTCAACAGCTCAATAGAATATAATTTCAACTTCTACAAAGACTAGACTAAGTTATTCAACAATCATTGGTCTCTGAGTTTTGTTCGATCCGCCAAACCGGAAGTGCTTGTAACTAAGTTTTCTATTCGTCGCTCGGAAAAGACCCCACGGGAAATTAGCCATTAGCGGTTCCATTAAATTCCAGCACATCTATTATTTAAGCCTAATGTCCACCCAGAAGAATTCATTCTTCTTTAATAGCAAATTTAAATGTATAGGGTTATCGTTAAACTGAATCATGAAAATGTTTTCAAATTATTGGATACTTTCAAATTCATAGAATTGACGTAATCTTGATGGATCTTAAGAGTAAATGAGACTGATACTTTGTTGGTGAAAGAAAGAGTGATCGTGACTCTCTGTGTTTCATGTACCACAACACAACCCAGGGACTTCTAGTTTGGCATTTTTTAATAAGAAAAAACCCAATTTACTTTAAAACTCATTAGATAGCGGGGGATCTTTCGAGGGGAAGAGGGGATATCAATGGAATATCATGTAAAAATAAATACGGTCTTTGCAAGCAGTTTCTATGCCACATAAATTTGACAGCCCCTAGTAAAAATTGCCATCTTTTCACTCTGGTCTAACTATTTTTAAACGAATTTTTAATAAAAACGCCTCTTTAACGACATAAATAAAAAACGAAATCATGCTTCCGATATTTCCTAATAACACATCCCAAACCAAAGGATCTGTTTACATATGGTATGTTCTAGGCAGTTAGCGTTTGGTAGCCACTAAATCTATACTGCCCATCTATGTGAATTTAATCGAACTATTAACCTTACGATTTTAAACAACGTTTTATTACCTATTGCAATTAATTTCTATGAATTTAGTAACTGGTTCCCTTACAGTAGCGTCGTGGGAGAGTGGCCGTGTAACTAAAGTTGTTTGACACGGTAAGCGGCGTAAACGTTTGAATGTTATAAATACCTTTACGGATGATGTATTTTAATTAATTTGTGACTCAGAGGTTACTGAATCATCAATGGGGCTGTAAATTGGAAAACACGAATGAATGCAAAAATATTTTTGCTCAACAAGGCACTCGTAAACTGAGACCAATAAAGTTAGCCTGGCTAATAAAAATATTTTACACAGCGTCAGTTTTTTACTACTGTACCTTCGGTGTGTTTCAATTGTACCCAAAAAAAGTCTCAAAAAGTTAAATGAAAAAATATGGATGGATTTTTCCGGATAGTTTCGGTAGTTTAAACAATTTAAACATTCAATTAATTGAACAGCAACTATCCAATAGTTGCTGTTCAATTATTTGTGTTTTCGTTTAATTTGTCTGATAGAGAAATGTATAGAACAATGGTCTAACTTTACTTCCGTTGCATCAAAGAACGTGGTAGAGCCGCAATAAAATTCCTTAACGGCCTTCTCGCACGAAAATGAATTAAAATTCGTTCCACTAGTAAATTAAAACCCACATCTAAAGATAGAAACGTGGGATGTCCAATCAGGCACACTAGCCGTAAAAGAAATAAAATTAAAAGTAAGCCCAGTACAAATGAGGCGAGTAAAATTATTTTTACGATTCTCACTCTCAATTAGTCCAGGCACCGACAGTAAAGTGTCAGTATTATTTAAATTTACTGCACCAATTAGGCTCGCCATCATCGCTAGAGTGATGAAAGTGTACCGTGTCGTCTGTAGCTCCCCTTATTAAGAGCTCTATAATTAAAACTTGAGCTATCTATGCAATTTGAGTGATAGACGTATAATAGATACAAATGATGCTGTATAATGTCCATATTAGAGATCAAACTGTAAAACTTGTGACTGCAGCGTTTTTTATTATATTGCTTTTAAACAAATCTATGCGGGTCGCAAATCGCAATTTAGTCGGAGACGGAAAAGCTCTGACTGAATTTTGCCTATTTGAATTTTGTATTCAAAGTTTAAGTTGTAGAACTTTGAAACACTGCCGAACTTGGGCTTTTAGACAATGTCTACAGTTGCAAAGTTCTGTCCAACTGTCCAACATGATTATATTGCAATTAACGACCGCCAACAGTTGCAAACTTGATCAAGTGCTCCAATTATTTGCAATTAACTGCAGCAAGGGTTATGCAACCTCCACCTCCACAGCCTATATTGATCCACTGCTGGACCCAGGCCTCTCCTGATAAGCGCCTTGTTGGCTTTTATCTCACGGGGCGGTAATGTCCATAATCTCCACGCTGGGCATGCAGGTTGGGATCGCAGTTCGGTGCTAGAATCCCGGTGGATATCCCTTAGTCGCCTCTTACGACATTCGCGGGAAGAGTTGGGATGATGCAAATTCTAAGCCGGCACCACACAGCAAGGGTTATACAACACGACTACCAAATTCCTTCCGTATACTTGGTTAAGTTTAAGTTTTTCAATACCTACAAAATACTACAAAATGCGTAAATTGCTACAAATACCACCAATAGAACTTAAATAGCCACTTTCCCTCGTTATAGAAAAAAAGAACACTACATAAAACTTTATAGTTTTTCCATATTAAAAAACGTACACATGTTAACGATTCGAACATGATTCACTTTATACTATTTCTTTCTTCTTTGCCCGTAGATGTAAATAGATTTATTATTTCAAACACATGTTATCGCCGTTACCGACAATTTATCTTCAACCAAGAGCTATAAACTCGTGTTAAGCATATTCAAATCTTGTCGCCGCCTAACCGTCGCGTCGCCTTCTAACATGATCCAAAGAAAGTATACTTATTCTATTACGGGGTTTGTTCTCGCCTCGAATGCCAAAATCTGCTACATTGTAGATGCCAGCGAGATATTTTGCTCGCCAACTAACTTTATGAGATATGTGCTTGCAGACAATGCTTTTATGCCACCGCAATGTCTGTTACGAGCTGAGTTATTGTTTATTTTTGTACTTGTTTGTCCCCATTATGGTTATGAAACAACCTTGCTCTTTTAACTGGAAGGATGTTCGGTGGAAAGTTTTTCATGTCTTGCAATTTGTCTGCAGGAAGTACAAATTTTATTTTTATTAGGTTGTCTCGTAAAATACTTTCTTTTGCTCTCTGTGTCTATTTCAATTTAAAAATTGACCGAAGAGCTTTCATTCTGACAAAAAAAACTTTATGCTATCTGTTTGTATATTTTAACCATCTTTGTCACTACCTACTCACCTAAACTCTACTATACTCCATGCATTTATTTTCGTTGACTACATGAAAGAATTAAATATTTTATAAACACGAAACAGGCCTATCCTAGTGCAGGGGTCACAGTTAATCATTTAACTAGTCACCACACAAGTCTAAAACCTATGTAATCCATTGTATATATGTATAAGATGTTTTTATAAGCTGTTGAAAATTAACTTTTTGTATTTGTATTTTGTATTTGTACGTAATCTGTCAGCTCGACAAGTATCGAAGCTCCCGATATTTTTCGACCCGACAGATTTGCATTACTATTTTTAAAAAGAAACAGAATATGAACTATCAGGGCGTCCCACAGCTATGCCACATGGAAGGAAAGTACCTTGAATATTGTAGATGGAACATTTTACTGAAAGAAGACATTATTTTAATTTAAATTACAATTTAAACTGCATTCATAGATTTTTAAATAATTACATGTTTGAACCAAGAACCGAACCCGCTACACGAGAAAAAACATTACCCTGTAGTTTTATCATATTGATAGAAAGGCTTCATCTTATGGATTATTTTTTGCTAAATAACATAGTGTCAGAAATAAAAGGAAGACCATGAATTTTAATATTTTTATATTAATAATTATTATTACCTAATTTAATTATTTTGATACGCCATGGTTATGTATCCTTTTATTTCTGACACTATGTTACTGATCAAAAAATTATCCTTATGATAAAGTCTTTCGTTCGGTGTGATAAAGCTACAGGGTAATTTTATTTCTCGTGTAGAGGGTTCGATTCCCCGTTCAACCATGTAATTATTTAAAAATCTATGAATGCGGTTTAAATTGTTTTTTAAAATAAAATAATGTCTTCTTTCAGTATAGTGTTCTATCTACAATATTCAAGGTACTTTCCTTCCAGTTTAGTATTGCATTATTTCATTCAGTTTAAAAAAATAAACGCGTGGACGGAAAAAAGCCATATAACCTAATTAAAGTAATACTACCTATCAGTTAAACACACTAATTGTGACTTTTGCCTGTAAACTCATCAATCACGTGGCTCGACTTCGCAGTCCACAAACTGGTCTCACACGAGGTTCCTTCATCTTAATTACTTTAGTTTACTGTTTGCAAGCAATTCAAGGTCGTACAAACTTGGTCCGACGATCTGCTAATGAGAACGGACGAGTGATCTGAACCTTGCTGAGCTTAATGGATTATGATGGACTGAGTGATGCTGAGAGCTTTTCCACCTGGTGAGTGAAAACTAATTTAAAGTCAGTGCTATTATAAAACCAATTTACAGTTGATTTTGATGAGGTGCAGGCAATGTTATTCGTAAATATTCTGATTCAGACAGGACGATAATATAAATTCGAAAGTAGCTCTGTCTGTCTGTCTGTTACCTTTTCACGCCCAAACGGCTGAACGGATCTAAATGAAATTAGACAAAAAAGTATAATAAAAAGGGTCAATCTAAGTCCAGCTGGTGTTGTTAAAGTAAAACATCAAACTCTTAACCAGAATTATTTATTCAGTGTACCTATCTTATTAGCTCTGCTAAACTTCGGGCTAGATGATGCTGAGTAGATTGTCCAGCATTATTTATTTATTGAATTTGAGAGAATATAGAGGTATAAGAATAATTTTAAAATATTAAAAATTATTTATTTTATTTAGTAGTGGGTTAAAGTCCGAGTTGTCCTTTGCGAAATCCTAGCGATCTACTACCACTGCTTTAGTTTATGGATAAACTTTCGAATGCTTACTACATGATGTTCATAAGAGTTGGATTTACGCCAAAGCTTTACACGCATTGCGGGAAAAATATTTATTTGTCCCGTTTCTCACTTACCCTTATTGGATATTTTATTGATACGTTTACTACTCGACCGGTAGTCAAAGCCGGTAGTCAAAGCCGGCAGTCAGCCAAAATCTATACCAACATTGTAGAAACTGGAAGTTATATGAACTTGATCGATTATATTTTTGTTAGTAGAGTGCCTCATAAGCATTCCTCATCGGTTGTTTTATTCCTCAGTTGCATTTCGCCTCGATCGTGTCTGAATGTATTTTGACAGTAACAAGAAGATACGTCATTTGAGAGGAACGTGTGCTAAAGCGCCTTTTACGTTTACGGAGCACGAGATTGATACCTTGAAAACTGATGTGCACTATAAAGATATATACGATGAGAAACTTCTCTATTTTGTCGCTCATGTTAAAGTAAACGAGAAACTGATCGACTGTCAAAAATTTGTGTCCCTCAAACAAACTTTATCGTCATATGCGAAACAATATCTCACGGAGCTAGTAAATGAAAACATGTTCAACATTTTAGTTTTCGACTATCTTCTACTCACACTTTTGGTGGGAAATTAAAACTGATTTGCTGAGGAAGTCTCAATGAAACATTGAAAACCGTACACAAAGACCCAAAGACTTTATCTCAATAAAGTTGTGTCTCATCTTGTAGAGACTAAACCAGTGAAGCATTTTCCAGAGCTAATATAATTTTCAATGTTTCCTTTGTCGATGCAGACACAATAAAAGCACCCTGGCTCGTTAATCGCGAAGTCCCAGCGTAATTAACTTTGCTGTGAGAGCAGAGATTTACGCGGACTCCGGGTACAATTAAATTTGCATAGGAAATTACACAGAATAAGCCAAGTTAGTCCGATGAAACTAAATTTTATGGCTGTCACCGCGAAGAAGCAAGTAAACCCACCCGTCTTAGTTAGTAACCACGGAAGTACACAAGTGTGCAACATTAACTTGATTTAGCTTTGTAAGTGTGGTGCCTTGCACATTTCAGATCCTAGTTAGAAAATATCTATTTTCTAGAAATAAAACTGGACAAAAGAAGATCCAATATTTAGTTCAATGTTTAGGTACCTACCACTTAAGCTGGACACACCCGAGCCAAACGGAACGTTTAGGTTATCGAAGGAAATTTTGGAATGTGTTAGATGATTATGTATTTAATATTCATTTCAAAATTGTTAATTTATATTGTGTGTATTGTGGTAGCAAATAAATTATATGTCTATGTTGCATTAAATCTCATGCAACTTAAATCACTGCAAATCATGCATCCACCGTTGTCTGGTAGAGATCGATCTTGAGCGATAAGACAGCTAATTGTTAATTTATTGTATTTTTATTTTTTTTGTTTCGTAAAGTGTGTTACAAAGAATTTTCTATCTATCTATCTAAATTTTAAGAAACCTCACACATGTCAGAACAGGCGTTTTATGAATTAAATTATTTTTATGAATTAAAAAATCTAATTTAAGACTGTGTTGTAAGTACCTATGAAATGGTAAGAAGCCTAGCACACTTTTCCGTACTGAGTCAGACTAGTCGATATAATTTATCAATAAAATTCCCTCGGCACCCTCAACGCGTTCTGTTCGGAAACAGGCGCGTTCTGCTTTTACGATCATAACAATAAAAACTTGCATATTTTAAAACAGCAAATCTATTAGCGAAAATGATAAATGATGCAGAAAATCGCTGCCATTTGTAGCCCTACGGCGTAATTGCCTTTCAAGAGCTGAACAAGTTGAAAAATTACATCTTGTTTATTTTATTGCGGTCTATCAGTCAAGGTTTTAGCTTCGCAAATGTCTGTGCTGGTTATGAGAGGCTCGCAGGTTGAAGGTATGCTCAGTAAACATTTTCTTGAGATATTGTTTATTGCAATTTGTTTCAGCAGTCAGTTTTGTCTGTGAGTCTGAGATACAACCGTAAATTGTTTACTCACAGGAAATAGTCCAAGTAAATTCTAACTAATTGTGTAACATATTCTTTGTAAAAAGGCTCACTACAAAATATCAGGTTATCTAGCTAGAGGTATTATTATTATCTTCCCAATCCGATTGGATTGGAGCTTGGGACGAGTTTTGCGCTCCAACTCGAAAACTAAGATCCTAACAAGGTAAAGGTTTCTTGACAGCTTCTTTACTTTATCATAATTATAAAGATTGAAGTGAACAAAACATAAAAGGTAATGGCCTTTAGCCGAGGACTGAGCGCTATGGCGCTCATTGGGGGAGGCCTATGTCCAGCAGTGGACTAAGATAGGTTGATGATGATGAAGATGATGACTTGTAATTTTAATTTTGTAACGTGTTCAAGAGTAAGGTCTGAAGGAAATAAAGCACTTTGATATTTGATATTTAAAATGTGCACATAAATGAAGATAACAGCTTGGTACGAGCGTACGAGCGTAAGATTACATGTTTCATAACATGTAATTCTAATTTTAATCAGTTTCTTCTAAATTTAAACCGTCATCGGCGCCTGGTGTTTTTTTCATTATTTTCTGTTTGAAGTTTTTAAGTGTGTTTTACAGCAATATTTGAATTAGATGTTCAGTATTAAAACGGTCTTGCATTTTTCCTTTTAAATTTGCTTCGGAATAACGTAGGAAGTGTCACTGTAAATTTTTAAAAAGCTCCGAACAACATTTTGAAATATTCCGTAATGCAGCAGAAACACTGCCATCCATCACAACCTGCATTTGCAATGCTAGCGGTCGTGTCCGGCGCTTTGCCAGATGAATTATGAAAATTGCAGTGCCACGGGTATCTAGATCCAAATGTATACCTGTTCTCTATAACTAAATTAGAACCGGGTAAAGAAATACATAGACGGGATGGAGATGTCGTAAAATAAATATAAATTATTATATGTATTATGGTAGGACTTTGACCGAAAATGCAGCGAAGATTGCGTTAAGCGGAGACTAAATGATTGGCAAATGTAAGTACCTACTCAACCGCTTGAGTAATATCAATAATGAATAATAAATAAACATATTAATTTGGTAATTTTTGATAAGATGATGATAAAGAAGTCAATTAGATACACTTTTTGAACAACAAAACCTAAAATTCAGCAAAATGTAGTCCTTAATCCCAAAAAAAATCCCAAGTAAAACAAAAAATTTTGCTCTAAAAGCATTTCCTTACGTAAATTTGTTCACACTGGCAATATTCATAGATCAACGGCTTCAAAAAGTCAGTCAGAAGAAAACCGGAGATGCACCGAGAATACGAAAAGCCTGGGCTCACGTGAGGCGACACGTGAATGTGAAAAATATTGATGTCAAACATATAGACACATCGACTGCGGAAATGCTAGCAGAATTATGTGTTTTTTTTTGTATTATGACTTTACGGCATAGGAAAGCATGACGATTTTGATCATCAACTCGCAAAGGGAAAATTTAAGGAACTGTATTATTAAGTACATTAATATTACATGGCCTTTATTGCTATGCACCCGCAATTATGATCTACCTTCCTATACTCAACCAAGAGTAATACAATCGTTATTAATTTTTTTATGTCAAAATAAGTGTTCTTACTTCTCTTAACGGCAAGCTATCACTTTTCTATAACGAGCATTTTATGAAGAGCGTCAGTACTTTGCAAGTAGTCACGTTCAATGTACCTATTTTCTAGTCATAGTGTACAATCGCTTTTTGACTGATTGTTGAGTAAGTATATAGCTGCAGGCATTCGCAAAGCGTTTAATTGATTCCACCAAAATAAATTAAAATAACGGATCAGTATCTTTACAGCCGGTTGTTAGTACGCTGATTTGTTAACCAGCGTCAATAATCAAATAAGTACATAACTGCAGCCATTTGCAACTCCACTTTTTAACATGTTGTCATAGCCAAATGAAAATTTCACGGTTACTTTTCCATGAATGGTAATAGTTTTTAAGGTAGGTTGTAGAAAAAAATATTGGTATTTTTTTTCTCTGGGAGCTTTCAAAGTTTGTTGAAAAATTAAGTAAGGTTTATTTTTGTAAAGATTAGTTTTTATTTGGAATTTAATCAAAAAACGACTCAACACGACATTGTAGGGTAAAAAATCTACTATTGACCTACAACATAAAAAAAAAATACGGTCGTAGACCTAATATTTTGGCTACGCTTGGGTCATGAAGCCTAAAATCGGATTTTGACTAAAATTTCATAAAAATCTGAATAACTTTTGAACGACTGAAAATCGATAGGCATTGAGCTCACCCATAGCCCTGCCACCGATGATCCACCCTTGCAGTTACATTAGAGAGGATCAGCGTACGAACAACCGGCTGCATATTCCAGCAATTTTAAAGTTACCTTTGAGCCTAAAATTAGCTAACGGCCAAGCTGCAATACGGTTTAATGGTAAGCTTGGTAAAATAATCGAATCTCGAAATCAGAAGCTCAAATCAAATTATCAGAAGGATAGCCCAGTGGGATAATATCTGGGACAAAGATGGCTTCTACCCTAATCAGAATTTTGTCCCTTGCGCCGTAATTGGCTGAAGATAAGCCTAACGAAGAATTGCTGAGCCCAAATTAATAGTAAAATATTAATTGAACATTCGCCAAATGTTGAAAAGATTTTTAGTCAATGGGTTTTTTTAACCTTTACGTCTAAACGCCCACGCCCTTAAAATTTGGGTTTTTTCTCACTATGGGTTATCGAGACTCATAGAGTTATATAGTACTTCGGCCCGAAACATTTTCAATCGCGCGGGCTGAAATATGGAACTCAAAATAAATCAAGTAGTTATTGCATTATGTGAGAGGTTAGAGGGGAAATCTCAATATTTATACGAGTTGCGCTTGCATGGATGGAACATTCTTCACTCGGTTTGGCGAGTCTAAGGTGTTTTCATTGTATTGGTCGCTAGCTATTTCATTTCATACCTACCTTTATAAAAACACTAGGCCCTCTTACAACCAACTCTTATTAATTTTTATCTTATTATAATTATTGAAATCACTGCCTGTCTGTTTTTCTTTCTGTGTACAATTCCTTATGGTGCTTCCTTTTCCCTTTTGTAACAATAACTTGGATATTGAATGTAATAGTTCTATTTAAATTTAGAAAATAACGTCATCATGTGTAGGTATGTGTAATACCTATGATGGAAATAGGTAAATGAAACACTGAATACCTGCTTATTTAAGTCAATTTATTATTCCTAGATAAAAGTTATTTACCGCTTATTTATTTCAAAATTCAAAGTAGAATCGTGTTCATAGACCATTCATAACAATTATGTTCTCGTTAAATAAAGAAAAGTAATTGCCTAATTATTTAAAGTCGGACGGAACGGTGTTGTTATAAGGTTGCAAAGCAAAGCTCCAAGTTAATTTATCGTTTGTTCTACGTAAAATACAGGGGCTTTAGGTAAATAGCGTTCCATTCCTTCAATTATGTGCCGGGTTTATATTTTTTGCTCGTGCGGTGTGCTTTGCTTATGCAGTCGCATGAAAGTCCCAGCGACATTTCTTTGCAGTGGTCATTTACATAATTCGCATTTCTTTCACTGTGGGTAATTTTTGTTATTCAAGTATACTGACTCGCTTAACATTATGAGATTATAGACCTTTATTCGCATACATGCGAATATAGGTCTCTAATCTGCTTGTCTCTCTCTCCTGTCCTGTACTATCTTCGCCTGTCCGTCTGGTTTGTAAAAATTGTTTTAAATTAAGACTAAAACGACGAACTTGTCGAGCAGAGTTTCTATTCTGTGAACGAATTACTAGAACTATAATTTTAATTATTGTATTTCGTTTTGTGAATAATTTTATAAAATTTTATGTCCCTAATTTTATTATTGTAATTTGTAATTTTAATTTCGTACGATTCGAGACTGTTTCGATATAACTGTATTTATAAAAAAAAAACATTTAAATTGGTTTTATTTATAAATGTAGTCCTATATTTATATTTGTGTACTCTCTTAAAATTTCTCATAAAAATCTCTGTAAGGTAACTTGACCTCTACTTACATGGATAGACAATATGTAATAGACAAAAAATACAATAAATAAGCTGAACTATTTTGTTCGATTTAGAATATTTTAAGCTATTGAAATACATGAAAATACAGTTTTGCGAACAATCAGTTATTTTAACAGCCACGAACAATTTGTTCGGTAACACTGTTGTTTACTTATTTACCTACATTGTTGTTTGCATAACGAATTTTAAAACGAAGTGCATATAGCAACCGCAAAGCTTAACTAATAACCGCAAACGAAATCAACGTTCATGTCGACAATACCGAAAACCGACAATAGTCATGGCCATTGGCATGCCTGGCCGAATGGGGTGCACAATCGAAACCGTAGAGCTTGAAGGCCTAGAAGGATAGGTTGGTAGGGTAGGTAGGTGGTATTTATTTATTTAATTTATTTATGTAACTGAACTGAACATAATTTATATTTTACAAAAAACTTAAAACCGACTTCGAATTCCTATATATTTACAATGTTTTTTAAGTTCTGCGGGACAAGTAGTAATCCTTCGGGAATAAAATATAAATCAGTCTATACACAAAACAAAAATAATCATCAAAATCAAAATACAAATGACGGAAAAATCAACGAACATACATAAAAAAACCATGCCAAATATGTATTACACCCCCTCCTTTTTTCGAAGTCAGTAAAAAAGCCGCATCGTTGCAGTTTTCACTAGATCTACTAGAGGTCAGTAATTCTTTTGATTTCAGGTATCTTATTTTCCCCTACTCCTCTTTGCACCTTCGGAATACTGAATATTATTTTCCGTAGAACCTCGTAGCAAGTGCTACGCTGCTACGCCAGACACGCGTAGCATACAAAAGATTTCAACGCGCACCCACTTTGTACAACTTATTAAATTATACTTTTTGAAACTAAAAGACGTATAGCGTTGCTGTTTTCTCAATTTCAGAGATTAATAAAATACAAGACGAATACAAGATGGTGCGAACGCTGTGTTTGTGTGCTTAACTGCCTAAGATTGTCTTAAGAACGTTTACAAATTATCTTCATTGCTAATTCTAGGAAGAACCTTATTTAGGATTAAAAAAAACTATACTATGTAACCTGACAATATTTTTCCGTACATCCTCGTAGAGCGTGCTACGATGCTATTGCCGGACACGGGTTTTCCTACACAGTAATATCCAATAATGCCTTATTAATTAAATAAAAACCTAAATTTATATAATTTCTTGTAGATTATTTTGTGTAACTTTTTTTTCTGTAATTGTTGTTTTTATTTTAAGTTGTACACATAGCATAATCTTGTAAACTGTATATTAAGTAAAATATACAGCACCTCGGCCGCGGAGTTGGAGCCTTGTACCTGGAACGTGCTACACAAGTTTTTCACTATTAGTGTTACTTTAGTTACAGTTATACTACCTACACTTGTTTTAAATGTAACCACCTGTGTAAAGTGTTTATTTTATACCTACGTTTTTTAAGCCGGTCTACTGCAAAATATTCCACGTGGTTTCTGTGCTTTTTGTCATCATGTTCGGAAACACTCGGCTTCCTCAATGAGGCTCGTACGCGCTTTATATGCAAATTGAATGACCTCCAATTTAGACCGCTCGGTGTCATCTTCACATTGAGAGCTTTAGCTGGTAATTGAGGTCTATGTTATTGGCATATTTTCGGAATTTAGGAAATTGTTTGTTATGAATTTGGCCAGTGGGCTGTTTCTTTAGATAAGAGAGCTTATGACTTCTAATGCCCGGTCTGTCTAATAACTCTTTCTATATCTTTAGTGATAACACAAGTTTGTGTATTTTAAAACCGTAAAAACCTAGGAATTTTAAAGTTACAGTAAAGTAGTTTATGAAGAAAATTTAACAAAGTAGAATGCTAACTCGCGCAACGTTTTTAATTAACATTTAGCTTTCCAGTTTAAACTTAGCATTAAATAAAAATGAACTGCCAAGAAATAAACTCCCCATAAAGGAAAATACCAACACAATGAATAAGAAATACTGAAAATAGTTGCGCCGGATCGCGACTTGAAAATTTATTCCGTTGAGCGAAATCGTGCGGAAAATTTGCAATTTAGAAGTAAACGGGAATGCCAATAAGCTATCGATTATGTAGATGCAAGCCTTTTGTGCCTGAAGTTATCATTGCATTCAACCCCGTTTTCAAAAACGATTTGTTCGGATGTTCCTTGAATTTTTCGACTACATTGTTGGTTCAAATTTTCTTATTCTTTGGTGAAATTTCAATTTCCTGGGGCATGTTTCTTTGTCGCCAGTGTTTCTACAAACACTGGCGACAAAGAACTTTTGACTGTGACGTTTGAATGGCCTCCTATGCAGCCATTCAAAACAATCATTCAGTGTTTCAACCAAAACCCCACATCTTGTCTTGGCCTACCATGTTGTGCTAGTAACACAACACCGTGGCCGCATTTACAAAGATAAATGTACTTGGTATTTGGTAAGAAAACAGAATAAACAATACAACTATTACTATTACATAATATATAATTTCTTATATATTAGTTACTTAGGTAAGTACCATATGTTGGTTTTTAACCCTACAATGTTCCTTTTCAAGATAATCATAAAAATTTATGTACGAGCTTAGCAAACTTATTGGCAAATAACTAAGGACTACGTAGGTACCTGCCTATTGAAGCTTACTAGCATGTGACTGGACACTTCCAGTAATCCATAGCTAACAGTTTTCTGTGTAAACGCAGCCTAGTGTGAACACATTCTATGCCCAATCTTGACTGTTTGCTCTGAAACCTAACACCGTGCATTAGAACTGCTTGTTTTGCCTCCATTATCTTGCTTTGATGCTGCGAACTAAAGGGCGTACACATGTGGAAGTCAAA
The DNA here is from genome assembly GCA_963662085.1 of Eupithecia inturbata. Lineage (NCBI taxonomy): Eukaryota > Metazoa > Arthropoda > Insecta > Lepidoptera > Geometridae > Eupithecia > Eupithecia inturbata. The sequence continues at coordinate 6,309,923 of OY759186.1, read as the reverse complement.
CGACATTAATTTCCTAAAAGAGTAAAGTTACAATGCGACTCTTTAGAGAGCCAAGTTCATTTGAGGTTACAGAAGTTACGAAGTATCTAACTAACTCGTGGATAAGTAAGAGCAATAAGCGAATTGAGATGCAAAGGCGACTATTGAGGTCTTTAGGTGAACTACTCGAGAAAAAAGAGACGTAATTAATTTTGTATTATTTTATGTACCGGCGAGATTGACTTTTTAATAATTTATTAATGTTTACTTAATTGCAATTTAGAATTATGTAAGAACTTGTATACAATTTGTATACTTATAAATTAGTTATTGACATGTAAATTGGCTTTATAAATAAATTGTATTTCTGTATTTCTATTTCTGTATTTGATAATTTTAATTTTGAATTATAGCTTCTGCAGGTTTTTGTTCTAGGACAGTCAGATTTGTAGTAAACATCCAATACGCAGAGTGTTGGGTGTTGTGGTTATAATTAATATATATATATCTATTGTAGTTATCTAGTACCTACCCATTACACAAGCTCTTTGGTGGATTGTCCAGCATTATTTATTTTTTTACTTGACAGCCAGTACGAAATCAACCCAGGCATGGGCTCGCCATAACTCGGTCAACGTGTTAACCGACCTAAAAAAGCAGTTTTACTAAAACATAAGCTTGATAAAGTTTTTATTATAGCTCCAACGTTCAATACAGCTGATTCATGCTCTACCTTCACGTCAATAACCTTTGTATCATATATTTGCCCGGACATTTTTACGTTAAAGAAAATTGCTTATAGATCATTAATCATGAACACAATGCGTGTCGGCCGACGTATGCCTGAATTTCCCAGATAATGGGAAAATGGGTGTAAAACTTTGATTTCTCTGAATTTGAATGTGGCTTTACGGTTTTTGATTACTGTTGGGAAACAGAAGAGAATCGAGTAGTGTCGCGTCGTCTTTTGTTTTTGTGATAAAGTTAAGTGAATACAACATTTTCAATGTCGCGAAGGCTGCCTATCTCTCGAATTATCTATATGAATTATATTTTAAATCTCATACCCACTCTGACCAGACCAGACCAGAGACCAGAGTCAACGAAATTTGGTGAATAATTTATCACGTCTAAAAGGACAGCCATAAAACTATAAACCTTATACAACTTTTTCTTGGTAGTTTTCGGTAATGCTACAAAACTAATAATCATTTTCATACCATACAAAAACCTAACAAACATTTTATATTATACACACAGGTAATTAACTCAGCACAATTTTACAATGTACATTGAAAATGAGCATTCAGGGGAACATTTCCCCGATATATTAGACTATAAAAATAAATTAGCAATATTCCCCAGAATGCAGTGGGATTGACCAACACTATAGCGTAGAAAATGACCAGCTGGTACGATTAGACTATAAATGTTTATGGGAAGATTTTATGAATATGCTTTTATCTGTGAAGTACACCAACCACCTACTGTGAAAATAGCTTTATTTTTTTTACATACTAACCTACCTTGAAGATGGTTAAGCGATAAAGAAGTGAATATGTAGCCATAGACGGTGCACGCTTTCCCAGAAGGAACTTTTCTCTTCGGTTTCGACAAGATTTCCTGTCATATTTATCTGTGAAAAGGTACTGAACCAGATAACATTTTTTCGCTGTGAGTGGGACGGGCGCACCAATTACTGACCGCTTCCCAAACTCGCCGATATTTCCTGATTTAAGCTCAGTAATTGATATTTCCGCGTCACCGAACCTTTATATGGAAGCCGATTTATTTTAAGCGTCACTGCGCTAAATGCGATAATAACTTAATGATGGCAAAATTGTGCATTATATTTCCGCAAGTCTTTTTTCATCAATATAAGTACCTATCCACATAAATATTAATCCAGGAACTAACTCAATTTTAACAATTATTACCTGAAAAACGAGTTTCACTGAAAAATGCTCTTACGACATATTGTAGTAACGTTACTTTCAGCGTGAAGAATTATTGTATTCGATATCGTGATAATACACACCGTGTCAGATCAATTCACTTTCCACTTACATAAACTTTCCAAAAAACTTTTAGAAAGCAATGGAGCCAGACTTTCACTTCTAATTTTTAAAACATTCACTTCTTAAACAACAAACTTTTGAGCCTGAATGCTCTGATTTACGTCCATGTTCCTAATCTACCTTGAACTGGCTCCATATCTACCTACCCACTATGTCAGCAGTTGAATATCCACCACAGCAAGTTTAGTTTACCAATGGTTCTGACAAATCTTGCGGCGGCGCACCATTTTGTTTGCGATAGTTCAAGACAAGGAAAGGGGAAGGCATTATTCAAGCAAGCCAACACCATTTAGCAGTGTCAACCGCGCATTTGTATCTATCGGTTTCGACCTGAGAATAATTAGTTAAGATTTTTAAAGTAAAATGGAAATTCTGGTGGCTTTCTCTTTGTTGTGTGATTTATTGAAAAACATCAACCGCTTTACTGCAATCCGTTTTGTGTTTGTTTCGAGATAGAAAGCTTTAAAATAAGAAATGAATTGATTTTTTTCAAATGCCCACGCTTAGAATACGTATTTATTATTGGAACACTTATTCAAAACTCTAAATCATTAAATTTTTACTCCAATAAGTCTTTCACTTTCTCTTCTCCCTATAGTAAGGTATTTAAAGATTGCGGTTATCTTTATGGTTACTAATAAATAAAGTATACATATATTAAAGATAATTTAACGGGTATTTATCGAGTACCTTTTGTTTTATTTCACCCGTACGTTTTCTGATAAATAATCTTTAGCATGTTAACAGATCGCGAAAGTTTTAAAAGTTTTTATGAACGATATGACTGGAAAGTGATAATTGATGTTGGTTCTTGAATCTGAAAATGGTCTTCAGTCAGTCAGGATTTTCAGTTGAGTAATCAATAACTTTATTCGAACACCAACTTGAGCAATCATCATAAATATTCTTCAAAGGTTTTCGAAGGTACTATTTAGCAAAGATTAATGACCATCCTACACAATTCGATTCCATTGCTTTCATTTCAAATTCTAACTGGCCAATCAATCAAACTCAATTGAACAATACTGCCACTCTATTTCATTTGCACAAGGTTTAATATTGCCTGTGCTTTTGTTATTCAAAGGTAGAGTCATCGCCAAAAAGCGTTAAACAGATGAAGAAGATAAAACCTCGTATATACACATAACAACAAAATCCGCTAAACCCGCCACGCAACAGAAGCCACTAAGCAAATACGACGTAAAAGCGGCAAATCCGCTCGTGAAATAAATGAAGAATCACTTTTTCTACATTTTTCGTTTACTTAAAATAACAGATATCTATTACTAACCCTTCCATTTCAATCCAATTTTCTACGTAGATTCCTTTTTTGTTTTTGCTTTGACCCTCAGTACTAACTAGTTAACTTTGACTGGAAAAAATCCATTAAAGACTAATTATAGAATTCAAAAGTTCAGTTGCATAAGTTGTGTTGCGGGCTTAGCAGCTTTAAGAATGGAGTGTTAGCGGTATCCGTTGCTTTGTGTACACGGGTTTTGGAATCTTCATCTGTAAAAAGCTTTTGAGGTTGACTGTACCATAGGGATTGTGCAGTCAATTTCGAGTGATACGTTCGGAGGAAGGAACCGTTGTTCGTTCGTTGTATTGTTAGAATAGAACACGTGCTAAGGTCATCCGGCACACCTGCATAGGAAGTGGATGAAGATAATGATTTGTGTACTTTTAGGTATAGGTATCAAATTATTTGGAGAAATTACTTTAGTCGTTTTGTTCGATCTCTTCTTTGTCTTTCGCAATGAACGGCATAAGTTATGCTGTTAGATCCCTGAAGATCTTATTAGCCAAGTTTTCTTTTTAATAAAGAACTTTTGGGCCTGTAAATATTTTGGCAATCCATCATATCTATAAAAGTTCTACAAGGCCAGTTGAATTTATAGGTAAAACTATAAGAAATTCTTAGTATTTTTTAAAGATATGCAGTTTGAATCCATTTTACATCAAGTAATTACAGGAACGAGTACATTATATCTCTGTTTACTTACAGGGTGTTTGGTATTGCGTCCGACATAAATTTTTGAGGAGTTGCGGGGTCATAAAGATTAAAGATTAAAAATGTTTATTTGCCAGAATATATGTAATGTAGGTCATAAAACTTTAAAGGTCCAGTTATATTCTACCTAACATGCAAATATTAATTTTTCCATTACTCAATATTACAATTTCTATTTAATTTTCTAAATTACAAAAATCAAAATATATTTTTTTTTTTATCTTTAAATGTAATGTATATCATTAAATGAATATGTAAAAACTGTCAAAAAAAATTATAAATCAATGAATATATTCGAAGTCTTCTATGTCCCTATAATTAAAATATTGATTCATAGAATAATAGCATTTACAAAGGAGCCATTTTTTTAGTTGTATATTGAATAAGTTTCCAGATGGTTCTTTAGATCCCCTGGTATGTTATTGAATATTTTTCATTTATTTTTTATGTTTATTTTTTGTGTCATTGTTAATTTATATTTTCGTGTGTGCAATCTGTTATAGTAAATTTCTCTTAGTCTCCTAGATCTCAAGTAAGCTTTTTTTTTGAAAAAGTTCTGGATGCTGTTTAACGAGCTCTGCCGCTTGTTTAATGTAGAGGCATGGCAGAGGAAGAATTCTGTATTTTTCGAAGCCACATAGAGAATGAACGCAATTTTTTTGGGCCATGAATGCTCTATCCGAATGTACACTAGATTATATATATAGAGATAGACTATCTTTCTCCGGTCAACTCAATAACCTAAGTATTACGGTTGCTGAGACAAGATTTTATTCAGTTTTTTTTTAAATCACCCAATATCTCGTATTTCAGTCGTCATATCTTTTTCGTTTGTGCTTGTAATGCCATAAAATAACTTGTGCTGTTATTTTCAATGTATATTATTATAAATAAATTAATAATAGATAAAAGTAATTTAAATAAAAAAGTTACGAGCATTCAAGTCAAAAATCTCTGTAAAAGTTATAACTCGTGACAACTTGATTTTACTAAAAACTAAAAGTCGTATTAAATTGAATTTTCCGGAAAAATGTAGCCCATAACCCCTGCAACTTCCCAAAAAATTATGTCGGGTGTAATACCAAACACCCTATATACATACTCTACTTATCCTGTCTTAAGCTACATATAAGCAAACAAAACATTTGCTTTAGCCGCAACAAAATAGAGACGTCTGTCGATACTGCATCTACACATAACAATGAATTTTGCTAGCTCTCTACATATTTGCTCCCTTTGGGGTCGAGACCCTAGGTCCGTGGGGTACCGAGGCTCTCCGGGTTTTTAAAAAGTTATCTGAGCGTCTGGTCGACGCGACGCGTGACCCGAGAGCTGGCGGATATCTGGCGCAGCGCATCAGCATTGCCATACAGCGGGGCAATGCAGCCAGCGTCTTGGGGACGCTTCCGACTGGTATTGATATGGATCAGTTGAGCTACCTGTAGATTGTTTGCAACGGTCTGCAGTTGGCTTAATTGTTTCAATTGTAAATACTAGTTATAATTTGATTGTAATTTTCTTTGTTAATAAAGGCCATTGCCGTTTTAAAAAAAAATTTTGCTAAATTCCCATAACCATTACAAATGTTTGTGGAAACCCCATGTAATTACCATCCAGCGCCCTATTATTATGGAAGGTAGACAATACATTACCAAAGAAAACATTAAAGGATTATTTTAGTAGAACAAAACGTAATTATGAGCGGCCGTTTAAATGAACTCGAGTCTGGTAAAGTACCCTTTAACACACCTTTTTGAATACATTTAGAATATTTAGTCAGGATAATGTTTTAAATAGTGTAAAATGCTAAAAAGTTACTGAAGTGACCTCTGTCTTTAAAAGTGCTACCAAGTGGTTATTTTTTTCAATCATTGAGCCTTCCATTTGACAGAATAATTGAGCCGAAACAACGGCGAGTGTTTTTATACAAGGAACTAAAAAAGTCAGAGGTTTTTAAACAAAGTATGCTTCTTTATCTGCGACGTACAGCCACGGTATTAAAATGCAAGATGGCGCACCCACCTCTCGTCTCATCGCCATAAAAATTAAGATGCTCGCAAAAGACGCAAATTAAAACTTTATCTTACACGATAATCTTATTCCCCCTGACTTTGCCCGCCTTTCATTTACTTCTAAGGCTTTCGGACGCGTCCATTAAGTAAAGAGGCTCCGGCCAGCTTAATTACGAATTCCCTCCAAAATCTCGTCTCAGAGCGCCACCCAACAAAATGGCTGCGATTGATTTTAAATGAGGCCCAACAAAGGCTAAGTAGAGTGGACTGCTTTGAACTTGTACATAAAACTTTGTGGGAGAAATTATATTCAACAACAGTTTTAGTGATGCAACAATGTACATTAAAACATTTTTTTTTTGGATTGTGTTTCCTTAGCTGGCATTGTTATGTGGTTTGTGTGTTAAATAAATAAATAAACAGATATTTTAATGGAATTGAAGCTTCGGTGACATTAACGGTAACATAATAAAGTCTGAAATAACGGCATAGCTATAAACTGCACGAAAGACAAAGACACAATGATTAATATATTAGAAAATTGTTTTAACAAAACTCAATGTGTTTATTTAACACAACCACAGAAATATATTATCTAATATGATAGAAGCAAATAGTTTGTAGTATTGGAACCGAGTGTGTAACGTTTTTCATAGGTACTGTAGTGTAATTTAGTGATGTAGAACACCACTAAATCACATTTTTTATTTTTTTGGTGGGGTTTGAATAGTTATTTTTTGAAGAACAAGGCATTATTTAATAACCTGACGTCTCAAGAGGAAAGCGGTCGTGAGCGGACTGAATTTCGCGACGAGCAAAGATGCTCTTCAACTCCTCTTTTTGGCACGCGAGGTTAATAAACTTTTTGCTTCTATTTATCTAAATTGAAGCAAAAAGTTTATTAACCTCAATCACTCAATAACCAAAATATTTCTGTGATCACAACTCAACAATACAAGAACCGCAAAATAGATTTGGTCGACCGAAGTCTGCGCCAGAAAATTAACTCCTATTCTGACCAGAATATCACTGATGTCCTTTTGTATTCTCTACGTTAATAAGGAAGTAATAAAGATAAATTATAGCTCATTAACATCAAAGCAGAGTAATGTTTATTGGCTTAAATGAAGTGGGAGTTGAAATGCTCTACCTTGCTTTATATGCCAAACTGAACTATACATTCCTTTGGCTCTGTCAACCTCGCTGATACCAATATGCCCATAACGCTCCACAAAAATAGAAGAAAGCAAAGATAAATGATTCAAGTCTTCAATAAGCGTGGCTGTGTTATCGTTTATTTACACAATATATTTTTATTGTGTGCTTTTAACGAACAAACAAATAAAAACGTTGAGTGGCAAGTTTTTGTGGAATGACTATTTTTGCTGAAACTAGCCATGCTTGTAGTCTAGGACTCTAGGTAATTCTGCTAAACATAAAGAACTGATTGTAAAGGTACCTACCATGGTACTATAGAGGTATGTACGTATAGACGTAATACCACGGTAGGTGCTGTATATTAATAAATATATACCTTCCTATGTTTACTAATATACAGCAGTGTTTAGCAAATTCTGTCTTTTATATTGCACAGGTGCTCCGTATTTAATGTAGCTCCCTTAAATTTAGTCTCACTAAGCTTGAATATTACTTTATGAGTACAGCTTGAGACGACAGCTCTTGGCTTTTCTAGTAAACTTGCTCTCGGAGTTACCAACTATTGGACTTGTGACTTTCTTTTTTCATAAGCACTTATCCAAGTTTGGTTAGGTTTGGACTTGCAATATCGATTTGGGTTTTCCCTACATTAGTGTTCATTGTAGTTTTGTTGGTATTAATAAGCAGTTTTGAATATTCTCGGATCCAGAATCATATTTTTGTATTCAGTAAACAATTTATTTTGTAAACAAACTTTAAATTTCTCTACCGTCAATCCAATTTCCTGGGCATCCAAATTCAAATCTAAAGGCTGCAGGGTCCGCGGCACGCACATAAATATGAAGACAGAAAATTTTGTCGTAAGTGAGAAAATATTACTGAAGCTTAATGCTAGGAGGGGCACCTTACGGAAGGCTCGTTATGCTGATTTATGTAGCCCGAAAAGGTATGAAGACCCACCTTATGAATTCCTTTTTGAATTTACGTGCACGTTTTCGTTTTGTGCAGCACCGTAGATTATGGGAGAAGTTTTCGTGCCAGGTGCGGGATAATGAAATTTTATAATTCCAAACAAGTAATGTAAAATTTAAACTTTAATATAAAAAGAATAAAATGCTCCTTAGAACTGAAATGCCTGAAATAAACTTGTGTCGCAAACAAGATACCTACACTTCAGGTCGCTGACTTACAGAAGTAAGTGAATATAAAAAATAGTTGCACATAAGAATAACAGCCATGTTACCTCGGTTAAAGGTATTAAAATATAAATTACATACGTAATGATAAAAATCAACTAGTCATTAATAATTAATGTTGTTTTACTATGCTACCAGGCCAGAGGGAGGGGTGCCATCAACCTACGTGAGCTCTCTAGACCGCCTGTGGTTTGGACATCGATGTAGGGGATGGCAATGGAGAAGGCAAAATACAAAATTCTTGAACAATAGGATTGTTTTGAAAAAACTAAAAATTTACTTCTAATCCCTAAGTTTTAACTGTTATTAAGTTTTGAGGAATAAACACTAATCCTTAGGGAATAAAATAGAACCACCTCGCGATCATCCTCTATACAACTGCGAAAGAATCATCCAAATCGGTCCATAAATCACGGAAAAATCAACAGACATACATAAAAAATAACATTCATACCAAACTCCTCCTTTTTTCGAAGTCGGTCAAAAATGCGAGATCAGCATTCTGACCTTCGTCAAATCAGCAAAAATACATCACCAAGAAGTCTTCTTTTTACTGTAAAAACAGTCGTAGTTTGTCGAATCCATTATAAATGAGAGCGGGGAACGATTTCTTCCAACGCAAACAAGGTTCGTAGTTAACCCGCTCATATTCACCAAGAAGTCTATTAAATCTTGTGGAATCCAAAAAAAGTTATAGATCCTGAACCTACCTAAATCACTAGTAAGCGCAAGGATGGTGGCTAAAAAGGCATAATTTGTATATTTTTTATTGCTTGCAGATCTATAAAATTAATTGATTTCTATAGGTCTTTTAGTAAGTACTTCTTTGCATAGACCTTCATTTGATTACAATCACAACCGATGATAGATAAAAATAAGATGTCATATCCATCGGTATTTAAATATCCCGAGTTTTATCCATCAATAAGCCAAATTAATGTTTGCCACGTTTTATGGTAATTTGCCCCTGTCACTGGCTTCATACAAAAATAATAGAGTTGTTACTGCTGTATCTGAGTTCATTATAATTGCAAATGGTTGTTTAATCCAGCCTCACTCAACAGTATAGGAAGCCAGTGGTTTACGAGCTGGCACACCAAGAATATTCTTGACATATGATTTGACTCCAAGTAAGTATACTTAGAAGGTGTTTGATAATATAGTGCGCAAGCCCTCACACTCGGGGTAATTTCTAAGAAATCAAATAATATCCCATAGAGAAATCCATTTCGACGGGACTTGAACCCGGAACCTTCAGTCAGTACGGGAATGCGTTAACAAATAGCGCTACGAAGACAAGTGACGACGTAGGAGTCGAAAAACTTTAGGACTCCCTTCAGACTCGAGCGCTGCCGTTAGCTCCGATTTCTTAGAAATTTGAGTATGAGGGCGTACGCACTATAATAACAAAAACCTTAGAATTGCAACGTGATACCTCTCGTCAAACGAACTAAATGTAACTTTAGTCTTAGAACAGGATTGGATAAACTTCAATCTTTCCCCTGTAGATGGAGTTAACGGCGCTAGAGTCCGCAGGTAATCCCAAAGTTTTTCGACTCCTACGTTACTTGACCGCGTGGTGCAATTGGTTAGCGCTTTCCTGTAATGAGGATAGGTTCAAGTTTAAGACAATTTTTTTTTTTAGGTTCTTGGTTGATTTCTTTGGTATAATTATATTCAAAATTAAACACGTTGGTGAGATACTGATGATGTACTGTCAAAAACCTTTTTATTTCGCTTTTGCCGTGCACCTACTTACACAACCCAAATTTAGCAAAAGGCAAAAGGCAAAACGCTTTGGTAACATTTTGTAAAGATGTACAAATGAAAAAGAATTAAGTCCTACATCTGAAAGCTAACAAAATAATTTGATTGGAAACATTTTGCGCTCACTACAATCAAAATAATTTTATAATTTCACAATGTTATGTGTGATGTTCAATAAAATACAGAGTAGTTATTTGCCCAAATTTATCATCGTCAACTTGGCAGAAACTGATCATGTATGTAATTTACCAAGGGATGGAAGCACCCACTATAACCGTTCACTAACAATTTTGATCCCTTCCATAATAATTTCGCTTCATGTCGTTTTATTCAGTTGAATGGAGCCGAATGGATTTTTCCGATAGAATTGTTATCCATTCTCTGTTGTTCGGCAAAACAAATGGTAAATGGCAGTTTCTTTTTTTTTTGCCTGTTATGGTTTGTGTATTCTGCCAGTATCCAGGATTTGCATGTTTCGAAACAAAAAACCTGTCAAAATCAGCACGGTTTTATGCTGTTGTTGGTGTTAAAACTGTGAATTGCTTGAATAGAAAACGGATTGTTCTTTTTTATGGAACCCTAGATTTCAGATCTTATTCATTCACATCATTTTTAATAAGTGCTTAAACACTGTAAGAAAATTTAATACACTACCGTCTGTGATACATAGTTTATACTCATCAGTTTATAGTCACAGTAGAAACTGTGTTAAAGAAAATGTGTGTAGAAACCTACATTGATATATTTTTCACGCAGCATCATCCAAGCGTCAAAGTAGGTCTACCTGTCAGACATTAAAATTTGACATCAGTAACTAGGTATCACTTTTCAGTGTGTCTACCATGAGTTTTAACGATCTATACTCGCTAGCGACTGTAGTTAAAAAAATGTATGAAAACTTGAACAGCGCCTCTAGCGGATAGTTGGGTACTAAAATGCGCGGTACTAATATTTACGTAACTACTGTAGTAACGTCAGGCGATCTAACTGTGACAACTCATGGTAGACACACTGGATTCTATTCTATGTTTCCTAAGTCTGAATATCAATGCAAAAATTAAATTAAATTCAAATCAGGCTAGCTCGCAAACAATCTTTTGTTGTGACTGGCTGGGGGAGGGGGGTGAATTCTTAATTAAGTGTTGGCGAAGCTCTCTCCACTTAATGCAATGACTTCACGGCTCGTTTAACTTTCATGGTATTCCTTTAAACTCAGCGATTTTTTCCTAAGTGGAGGAATTAAAAGTCTGTGAGGGAAATGCGGGGATGTCTCTAGAGGAATAGTAGTGCACTTTTCTTTACTGCTTCTTGCACAATTTCAGCACTTTACATGTGAGTATCTACTTTACATAATCAAGACAGTACATAGTTGGCATTTGTACCTTCTTTGTTTGATAATGAAGAGACACAAATACAATACATACATTTAATTATTTGATTGTAATTTTCTTTGTTAAATACATACAAATATTCTTTATTCAAAAAAACAAAAAAGATAGAAGAAGAAGAAGAAGAAGAAGAAGAATAAAGAAGATACAGGGGAGGAATAGATAAATACAGATAACGTTGCACAATGGGCGGCCTTATCTTTCAGGCAACCTTTGGATGGACAGGAAGTGGAAGGTGGCGTAGGTATAATACAGAATAATGCTTAGAACATACTTCAACAAATACTGATATTTTACTTGAATGAAACAACTGAGAAAATTTCTAAATATTAGTAATCTTATTGCGAATTCGCATGAAATTGAAAACAAACAGGCAGGTGGCTTTTTACATGGATTAAGAGGCGCTTAACTGCGTTTAACCGTCGATTACAAAGGACATTAATTTCTCAAAATAAGCCGAAAAGATACTCGAGAGATAGTCGAATATTGCCACATAAATATCGGTTATTACACCATAACTCTTCGCTTCTATATTATATTCATTATCGCTATTGCAGCCCATAAAGTTTTGTATGAAAAATAAGTAAAAATACGAGCAGAGCTATCAATCAAAATTAAATGGCGATTAACGCTCAGCACAAGGTTTTTATAATAGCCGGAAATTAATAAAACCTGCGATGATGCAAGGGATTACAACATATTTTTAAGATTTAATTCTGAAATAATTCGCTGTAAATGAAAAATTCCACGGTCATTTTGCCACTAGCTAGATACTAACGAAAATCCAGAAGTGGGTGACGATAATCAACAATGTTTAATAGATCATTAGGATCTAGGAAGATAAAATACATTTAACACGCTAAAGGTCAATGGTCACATCTACCCTTTCTTCATACAAAATACAGAAAATGCTACAGTCGAGCACCACCTGCTTCAATTATATTGAACGTAAAACGACTTTTCGTCCATTCCTATTTTTATCCACATTTTATTGCGTCCTGGCAATTTTCTACGCATTATTAAATCTCATCAATTTTTCCATACAGGGTGGGATAATGGAGATCGATTATTATCATCTCCCTCTATAATTCGTATAATCCCATAATTGATACGTAAAAGCTCTGTTGGCCTTTGTGCCTATTAGGGTGGACCCTTTTGCAGATTTATAATTTAAGCTTTGGATTTGTATGAGTGATAGATCTATTGAATATTTTGGTTGGAGAAAGGTACTGGCTGCGAACAATTTCATTGTTACTTATGTCAATAGAAAATCTTAAAAATAAACAATAAAATACTTCATATTTTTTTTAGGTTTTGATACAACCTAAAACATTACTTGATTATTTTGAGTGTAGAAGGTAAGTTCTTATTTCTAAACCGTTTAGAACCACCTAAACGGTTAAGAAATAAGATGGCGAATAAGATATAAGATAAGGAATAGTTACCAAACTACGACAAAAAGTACTGAACCTATTTTAGTAATTTTATTATTCTACAACGATTCCTTGTTCTTCGGATATTCCAAGATTCGCACAACAACATTGTGCAAACGAGTCGTCTCAAATATCTCACCCTAAATGGCTTTTGTGATAATTTAGCCGTTTTACTTTCGCAACCACATATCAAATGTGCCGTAAACTGATACAAGACAGACATACGCCGTGTATTTGCAACGAGATTTTATGTCAGTAGGGGTAGAAGAAAAAATAGTTACTATGTTTTAAAGTTTCACTTATCCTTCTTTATAGTTTTGAAGTTAGTAAGGCACTTATGATAGCGAATATAAAAAAGGAACCCCATGGCAGAAGAGTAAAAATATATTTTGATTGTTTTGAAAAAACTAATAACCGACTTCGAATAAAACAATAATGGGCCACCTCGGGCGATTTTCTTTTTTGAACGAATTGACGGCGAAATCGATCGATTGATAACGAACATTCATAAAAAAACATTCATACCTACAGCCGAACATAGAAGTTCCTCCTTTTTTCGAAGTCGGTTAAAAGGAGAGTTATCTGTTTAGTGTAGAATATTATTGTGAAACAAATTAATTGACATAGAAAAACACAAATAAGTACCTACCTAGTATTTACAATTCTTGAAACAGTTGAGCTAAATGCACACTGTTAAAAACAATCTAGAGGTAGCTCAATGTACGAATACGAATCTTAGAATTCAGTAAAAAACTCACATAGAGCTCTTGTCATAATCGGACTGAAGAAATGGTGAAAAGTGACACAGCCTCAGATTTATGCTAGTCTATTTCTACTGCGATAGCAACAACATTGCATAGCGGCGTCTCTTTCATTTGTGTAATAATAAAAGTTGCAGTGCAATTTGTGAGGGTGCCCGACAAGGGTGGGTCTAATCGACCCGCGGTGCGTGCTTTAGTTACGCGGTAATGAATACGCCTGGCTGCATTTGAGGGTTAGTTGGATTATTAGTGATTTTAATTTGGTTCTAATAACATTATGGCAATTTACACCAGCCCCAATTAATTTACGTGAATATCGAAAAACTACACGAAAGCGGTCTCAACCTTTCAACTCAAATATTTCTTTCGTTTCGTGTGTTGGTCTCTATGAATCAACTCGAGATGGTTATTTATTAGCCTGTAGAAATGAAAAAAAAAATGAAAAATGAAAAATATTTATTTCTGTACATAGGTAAGTTACATTATCATGGGTTGGGGTTCTCTTTTAAGCAAAATATGCTTGTGTTAGAGTACCCCGCTCTTCCTTATCGTGTTCGTTTGATAAATACAGAAATTATTTAAAATAAATACAAAAAATAACAAATTTAAGTCCTTCGATCAATTATAATTGATCGAAGTTTAAGTCTGTACAAAAGAAAAAAATGATGTGTGTTCTGTTTGGTAGACCTGAGGACACCGGTCTCACATGAGTCCGGGCAACAGGAGCTACCAAACAAAAGTGAGTACGTACATGTGTGTGCGTGTAGGTAGCGTGTGAGCGTAGTATGTGTTGCGTTTGGTAGTCCCGAGAACACCGGTCTCTTAAGAGACCGGGCAACAGGAGCTACCAAACTAAGTGAGTGTGTGTTTGTGTGTAGTAGTGTTTGTGTAGCGTGCGTGTATGCGTTAGGTTTGGTACTCCTGAGGACACCGGTCTCAAGAGAGTCCGGGCAACAAGAGCACGAACGTGCCTTTATAATGATATTTAACATATCTATAAATCAATGAATAAGTGTTTGTGTTAATTTTAATTCTTAGTAACTATATTACTATGAAATGTAAAGAAATAGAGCTTCGGTCTCACTGTAGTTTTTTGTAAGTAACCATTTTTGCAAGCTATTCTTAACCTCATGATATATATTTGGATAGATATTAAGGTGTTTGTCAATAACATTATATAAATGACCTGATTGTTTTGCATATTGGTTACTAGCAAATTTAGTTTTAGTGTTTGGGACTTCAGCAACTTTATGCTTTCTTCTTTTTTGTAAAATAGCAGAGTTATAAGTTAGTGTTTTATGTTTTCTCAAAATAGTGTGTAATATATAAATCTGCCTTACGGTTAACATTCCGCTGGTTAAATACCTCTATAATGTTTCAGTTGAGAATGTATATGGTTTGAAGTACATAACTTTAAGCAACGATCGCTGCGCTCGTTCTACTTCTAAAAATTTTGTTTTAGCTGCTGCTCCCCATACGGGGGCACAATATCTTATAATAGATTCAGCTAATTAGTTATAAATTCTATTGAGTAATTTTGTTTGAGCTACATTTCTAAGAGTTTTAAATATATATACTATAAGTTACCTAATTCTTGCAGCAAGTGCTTCTATATGCGAATACCAAGTTAGTTTCTGTTCAATCATAACTCCGAGATACTTATATGTTGACACTTTATCTATGATAGAACACGTACAGTTAATGTGGTTTCCTAAATCTGTTGTTTTGTGTATTTTTATTCCAAAATCTTTGTCAGGTTGAGTTGAGTTGTAAATTGTATAGCACATATATTTTGTTTTTTGAATGTTAAGAGTTAATAGGTTATCCCTAAGCCAGCAAGCTACTTGGACCATTCCCTTTTCAGCGTCAGTATGTACATTATTCCATGTGTCATTTGCAAAGACAACAGCGGTGTCGTCAGCATAGGAAAATATTTTCCCATTGTCTAGCTTGAGATTGGTAAGATTGTTGATATAAATAAGAAATAATGTGGGACCCAATACACTCCCTTGCGGGACACCAAGAGACATTCTCATCATCACTGACGTAATCACCCATTTTGACACTTTGAGTACGGTTACTCAAGTAATTTTTAAAGAGTGTATATGATGTACCTCTGATACTTTCTAGATTTCTCATAAGGATTGATGCACAAACTGTATCAAACGCCTTGTTGAGGTCAAGATAAATAGCTAGGCATTTCTTACCCCGGTCAACGTTGTCAACAATATAGGAACTTAAATCAACTACACCACCTTCCGTCGATTTACCACTTCTGAATCCATATTGTGAGTTTGATAACAATTCGTATTTATTTAGATATTTAATCAGCCTCGAGTTTAACAATTTTTCTAATATTTTGGATATTGCTGGCAGCACTAAAATGGGTCTGTAATTATTAACATCTTCCTTGTCTCCACTCTTGTATACAGGGGTAATAATAGACCTTTTTAATACAGCAGGGAAGATTCCCTCTTTAAAACATAGGTTAGCCAAATGACAAATAATAGGCACAATTAGCTGTTTAGCAAGTTTTAGAAAACTGGTTGGAATATTGTCCCAGCCAGGAGCGCTATCTGATTTAAGGTTAATGAGAACATCTTGAACTTCATTACAATCTGTTTCAAGCAGTACAAAAGAATTAGTAAGGGTAGATTCTAGTGTTCTAGGATTTTGAAGATCAGAATGTAATAAAATGTCATTAGCTAAATTTTGTCCAATGCTGGCAAAAAAAGAATTGACATAATTAGTAAATTATGCCTAAGAATACACCTATTGAGTCAGTATACTCAATATTCTTCATATTTAATAATTTTGTGTTGTCTGATTTATTTTGATTTAAATGCGCAATTGATTTTATGTTTTCTCATAGTTTTTTAGAATTAGATGTGCTTCTATTTAATTGTTCTCTTTCATAGTTAAGTTTATTTTTCTTTATAAGATTATTGCAGAAGTTACGGTATCTGACATATGTTAATTTCAAAATCTTGTTGTGTGCATCTAGTTTTGCTTTATTTTGCATTTTATTCCTATTTCTGATGCAATTCAATACAGCCGCAGTTATCCATGGCTTGATGATTCTTTTACTGCTTGGAATGAGTACAACTTTAGTATTAGCTTGTAGGGATTCGATTATTCTATTTATAAGTACATTTACTATAGCGTTAGGGTCAGTGAAAACTAAAAGTTCAGATAAGTTCTTCTCAGCCAAGTCAAGTAGAGCTTTATCGAAATCTGTAACTGTTTTACTTTTGTATTTAGTGTTTTGACTATGTTGAGACGATAAGCTCAAAAATATCATTGAGTGGTCAGTGATAGTAGTGTTAAGAACAGCAATTCCAGCTGATACATTGCCTTTATTAATCTTGATCATAAAGTGATCAAGACACGTACCAGAACTTGAGAGACAAAAAACAGAAACAGAAAAAAAAAAATGAAAAACAGAAAACAGAAAATGAGAGACAAGTTTCGATATAAATTCCAACTAAATCGTAAAGGCAAACCAAATTTCTCCTTTTTTTTTGCGAACAAGCAATAAAATCAGCCACAGCGTAACTTTTGTTATACATAGGTTTAGAACCACTCAAGCACGTGCCAAGGTGCATCGAAGAAAATTAATTAAAAATAAAATTGGTAGGTACCTAGGCAATAAATACTCGGGATTTAACGCTGACATTCTTAACTCAGGTCATGACTCTAACACCTACTGACATTTGTTGAAAACAGCAAAGATGTCGTTAATGTCACTAAATCCCTTCACACAAGATTTATATCCGTGTGACCAACTTCAATACAAAGGATGTAAAGGAAATCAATCGCTAAATGCGCAAATTCCGTCGACAATGACATTGAAAATGTAATTCATTGCGAATCAAATAGTCAAGGGCAGGATCGTTTACACATGAGAATAAACATCCCTGTTGACCCCACAGCAGTACGCTGGGGGAATAAAATTATCTGTCTTGCCATAAACACGGGCTGTGCCTAGGAAGTGTGGCTTAAGATACTAGAAGGAGAAACTGTACTAAATAGGATTAAAACTTTACCCGAAAGACAGGATTTACCCACGAACGGGTATAATAGGATAGTATATGGCTAAACTTCAATCAGTGGATTCAGCATACACAGGGGCGGCTCTAGCCCGTGTAGCGCCCGTGTGCAATACCCAGGAGCTCTAGGAGGCACGCGATTAAAATGGATACGTACTAGGGCCGTCCTAACCATATCGGGTGCCAAGGTGTATAAAAGTTCAAGAAAATTGTAGCAGAATCCGAAGTTATTAATAACAATAAATAAAAAAATAGAGAGAGCGAAGTGACCCGCAAAAATAAAAATGCTTTTGGTTAGCATTATTGCGGTAGATGTCAGAGTTGACCAGATTACCTTGGCGGGGTTAGCAACAAAGGCAAAGAAGAAAAGATATAGGCGAGCGGAGTGAGCCGCGAAATTTTTGTGATTTTTCCAGTTTGAGTAACAAAACCAAAAGGAAAGGACAATGGTGGTTAGCGGAGGTAGCCGCAGAAATTTCTGAGAATTATTGCGGTGGTTGGTAATATAACTACAACAAGCGAAGTACCGCCGAGCAAAGCGAGCCCAAGATAAAAACGTCACGGAAATATCGGTACATCGTGTAAGATTTGAAAACTGAGCTCAAAGGTACCATTACTATGGTACCTTTGAGCACGTATTATAGCTTGTTAGAGATTACGCTTCATCTTTATCATTGAGCCAATCCCTAGAATAATGTTAATGTTTTCTAAGCAATTAGAGCCCCATTTCTGATTTAAAGTTATGGTCTCCTGGTCCGGTCACGTGGCATCTATCTCATTATTTGCTTTGACGTGCAATACTGTGCCAAGTTATCACTTTTCTCATTGGTTAGTTGTCATATTACTTCTACCCACAGAGATATGGGTCTGCCTGTATTTTATTCATCTCAATATTATAAACGTGAAAGTTTAGATGTTTAGATACATATGTATGGATAGAATTTTGCATAGATGTAGCTCTAAGCCTGTAATCAACCATATACTTTTTATCCCAAAAAACAGTTCCCAATGGATAGAAATAACGATAAAATGGTATAGAAATGGCGCGTGCGAAGCCGCGGGCAGAAACTAGTTTTAAACACGGGACTGACATAGTCAAACCAAAATGACACAAACTCCTTAAAATTATTAAGAAATAAGATTTACATTTGTAGTATAAGTATTACAATTATATTTTAAGATACGTTCCTTTTTAAATAATCTACAACAGGCATTTATTATTCCTTTATAAGTATGTTAAAATCTTACACAGTTTCATTAAATTTTATAAGCGGTTCTTCCCTAGTTCAAATCGTGTAAATGACCATTTTAAAACGCCACAAACAATAGAGAAATCGCAAAAGCGGTTTGTTTCCTGGTCATTATGTACTCAACAGGCTAAAATATAATTCATACTTAATCATGTTAATGACATGTTCCTAAAAACAAGGCTGTGAATAAAGCTTCCAGCCGACTGCGGCTCACGTACCTTACAGGGTGGGTTTTTTTTTTAAATTAAGTATTCCAAGTCACTACGAAAATAAAATAATCAAGTCCTTTTAATAAAATACGAAGGCAGACAAACGAAAACACATTTTTTACTAAGACAAGTACATGGCTAAAATATTCGGGTACACTACCTAGCCTTTCGAAATCTCCCTGGTAGAGCAAAAAAATCGTCAACTTGACGTCATTATCTGTAATAGTGCGTAGTACTTTGCATGACCCGAGTCATTCCATGTTTCAGTATCAGTTTCATTCATTTATTTCTCATAGGCACATTACATTACCCCTAAGAAATTCTTACAAATAAATTAAAATAATAGGTATAGGTACATGGTAACCAGAGAAAAAAAAAACATATATTACTCACTCAACGATGCCGTTCCAAAAATTGTGATCTGAGAGATAACCCTTTATGCCATAGTAGGCTCTCTCGGTGAGGTGCGTGCATGCCCTAAGGTAATATTTATCTTAATAATTAGTATAAGCCAGCTAGACTGTTCCTTGATAAGGGTGCGTGTTAACGAGCGCGAGTTCGCGTGATAAAACTACGGCGTTTATAAATTAAAACATAATTGTGTTATCGTGACCACTATGCTTTAATGCATTCGGCTCGCGACGAACTTAGGTGAAATTAAACGCTTTGTTTTTACTGGAACAGTTACGTTCGCGTTTGTTGTTTAAACAGGCCCTATCACTACGTGCTTAAATAAACCTTCCTCGGCAGACACATACGTCCTTCGTTCAACGTGCCTCCCTCAAGCAAGGGATTACCTTAACCACCACGCTTGGCAAGCGGATAGGTGCGCGTAGTGGAGGTGTTGGAATACACAGAAAGAAGCTGCTGCCAGTCCTCTGGCAGGTTCCCTTAGGCGGCTCTTAAGATATCCACGGGCTGAGCTAGAGGGGTCGCTTCTAATAGTATTTTATTTTGGTTTATTCGGAGAACAAACAGTTGTAAACACTTTATAAATAAACTTACATAATAACTCATAACCATTTATGTGTCCTTGCATGTAGAAGCTATAAGATTGCTTGCGGAGGAGAAATGGCAAAACAGTTCTGTCTTGTTAACCTAACGCCGCAACCACCACAGCAAAGTACTGAAAGTAAGCCTTGAGTCAATAAAAACTTACTTAGGCACTTCTCTGGCTCAGTGAGCCAAAGTGAGATGGGCCTCTGACACGAGACTTCTCTAGGCGTATCGGTTCTATCTCCGGCTAGAGAGTTGAGTTCGCGGCTTTAATAAAATACATACATTTTAAATAAAATAAAATAGTACTATAATGGTTCCTATAGTATCTACTCCAAACGTTCTTTCAGACGACACAAATACAAACACTTAATTTTTTTAATGCCATAATTAACGAGACGCCTAAGTATATTTAAGAACACCAACAGAAATTAATAGAAAACTAATTGAACGTACGAGAAAGGTGGCTAAGTAAATAGTAGTAGGTAAGTAGTCACACTAAAAAGGTATAACATACATTATATGAAGGTATTACATAATTTTTGTTGCTAAATACAGAATTGGATTTCTGTACAACAAGCCAAATAAATCCAGCCCTAATCCGTCGTTAAGTTAGGCTTAGTCATGGTTCCCGAAGTGGCCCGGCCATATTATTGCCGTATGAAATAGTGCCGCCCTGTATGGGCAGTGCCGTGTAATTGTGGTAAGTGTGGTTTATGTACATATGTAAACTGCATAAACGAGAGATTCACCATCAACCACCATGATGATGGTTTCTGCTAGTAAAATAAAGTGTTGTTCATTCAGTTCAGTTATATATTAATAAGAACAATGTCTTAATATCAAACACCATCAAAATAAATTATCCAGGTACAAAATAATGTAAAAAATAAGTAGTAAATAATAGTTTTCCTTGGTAATCATACCATGAGTATATAAATATTTACTTATATAAAGCTTTATATTATAAGTGTGGATCTGCAACGGTCTGGACAACGGTGTCAACAAAGAACTCCTCCAAACCAGGTATGCCCTGTCCACCAGGGCTCCCTTCAGTTTGTTCAAAAATATTGCAGTCGACGTGGTACTAGTTATAGAGTCAGGCAGTTTATTGTAGATTTTCACTCCTATGTAATCTATTTTGAATGTTGATTTCACTAATCTTATTTTATGTAGGT
Organism: Eupithecia inturbata; assembly: GCA_963662085.1. Classification (NCBI taxonomy): domain Eukaryota; kingdom Metazoa; phylum Arthropoda; class Insecta; order Lepidoptera; family Geometridae; genus Eupithecia; species Eupithecia inturbata. The sequence continues at coordinate 6,288,458 of OY759186.1, read as the reverse complement.
AGCTTTAGTCTATGACGATGTCTAGTGGGGCAGTTGTGGGTTTCAGCCCAAGTCGGGGTGACTTCTGACGAGTTTGGCGGCCTGCAGAATAAACTCACCTGGCAACGTTAGTATTTTAGTCTCTTTAAAGAGTTCCCGAGCAGGATGGTCCCACTCCACGCTGCACAGGATTCTGATCGCGCGTTTCTGTAGACGAAACGGTCTTGGTTCAGCCGCTTATCCAAAAAATCTACTTCTAGAGTGAAAGTACACGTGATACGCCATTTGCTTATTTTCCAGGCTGAGGCTTCCATTTAGGCGGGACAGTGCGAAGCACGCAGAAGATAGCTTTTTACAAGTTATGTCTATTTGGGGTTCCCAAGTTAGCTTTTGATCTATAGTGAAACCTAGGTACTTAACAGAGCCGACGATGGGAATCTTAAGTCCATTGCAAACTACATCAAGTTGGCTTTTGTTTTTGGGGTTGTGCGCACAACTATACTACACAAAATTAGAGCAGATCGTGCCATAGTGTACATCTTCCGTGGAGACCGTGGTGCGCAAGGTGGCTCCATACACACACACACACACACAACAAATTTAGTATATTATAATAATTTCTAGCAGCAGTTTAGTCAAGAGCCAACTTGTATCATCTGTGACCTTATTTTACTCGTATATTGTAAAGAAGAAACAAGTTTCGTTTCGTTAATAAAAAAGTTGCTCGTTTGCGCTGTTCCTTAATTGTATAAAGGTACTATCTTTCCGCCTGCGACGCAGAAGGTTGCGGGTTCGATTCCCGCCTTGGGACAAATGTTTGTACGAGCTGCAAATTTTTATATTTGCTCCGGGTGTTCTGGGTATTTTCTATATATAATAAAAAAAATATCTATCTATGTATTAAGTTCATCTAGTACCCATTTTACAAGCTCTGCTTACTTTGGGGCTAGATGATGCTGTGTGGATTGTCCAGCAATATTTATTTATTTATTTATCTTATATTTCTTACAGGAAATGCTCGTTGCTTTTCCTGTAACAAATATTGCTCAAGCTTTCTATTGAATCTACTTACACATACATACATACTTTTGAGTGTCAAATACATAAACGAACAACATGAAACTTCGGCAGGTTGATAATACGCCGCCAAAGTTCGTAATTGTTGCAGTTCAAATGAGGAAAGTTAGATAAGGAGGTCGGAATTCCTAAAATCGTTATAACTAATTCGTGGGCTGATTCCCGATCGATTGCTATCGTAATTGGTGGTTGTGATTAGTGGCTTATCGATTAGTCATGTTACTGAATACCTGCATATCCATATGACTATAAGAACCAGTCAAATCATAGAAGAAACAAACCTCCATTCTAAGATGTTCCTCAATAATTTGACTGATTCTGACCTCTGATAATCCTCAAGTATAGGTACATATACTCTGTTCTAGAATCCAATATATTTTATGTCAACAAAGACATTTATAAATATAACTCAGACAACAGCAAGGTAATCACAAACTTCAACAACGCATATTTGCACAAGCACACCGAAAAACTAATGAAATTTAACTTTTGCGATTACTTTGATGATACCAAAGTCAGTAAATATATTACCAATAAGTATTTCTTTGATGTTGTAATCCCTCTGTTTACAAAAAATATCTAGGATTCTAGAACCGAGTACTTATATATATATATATTCTTCCATCATGTAGTTAGTTTTTTAATTTACTTTAGTAAACTAACTACACGATGGAGGAATAGGAACTTCATCATTAAATTAAAACAGTCTAGACTTCCATTCAACTATGTCCCATATTTTGCAAAATCAATATGCAAAATAGGTAGCGACCAGCGATGTCAGCTATTGTTCGCTGGAGGCGTACAAGAGCAACAACTTTGGCTAACTTGAACCGGTTAGAGCTGGTTACAGCTGAATTTGTGGCTTTTGCATGCTATTGAAATTTACAGCTAAACTTACCAGCCAGCGGCGGTGACTGCTTGCATGCTTAGTTAACTTTAGTCGGGAATTTTTAAACCGTAAGGTTACTTTGTACGTGAATTGATTTTGGAAGCTACTGGATAGTGCATTTACCTTTTCCAAGGTAGATAATTCGCACGTTTTTATATTTTCAGTATCTATCTGAAATCTATCTTTTGAACGTCGCAGCTTCAGGGCTGAACACTCGAGTGGCGATCACAATAGGCCTATCATGGCCGTAGTGACACGAAAGCCAAACAAATAAAAAAAAACTATGTGATAGAACTGTAACTTCATCTCTATCATATTACGCTAACGTCAAATACAATGAACTTCTTGAATTTTCCTTTACTAATATTATTATAACACCTATTTTTGTCCCCAACAAAAACAGAAATAGCTTTGAAACAAGGGCGCGTATTTTTTCTCCCAAGCACTTTCACCCCTGTAATGTTCTATCTATTTCTGACATACATCCCAAAAATATTAAAAAGCACTTATGCGCGGATGTCTCCATTAACGCAGCTCCCCTTGAGTGTCATTGATTATTCTGATCGATCACAAAAAGCTGTAGAAATCTCTTCCCCTTCGAAAGAGATTCTTGCTTTTGGTGATCGTTCTCATCAACAACTCACAACACAAAAATCCAAAATGCACTTTTCGACGCCGAGTTTCAATTAAAATTGTTACTATTATGCATTGTAGGAAACAGCTCATATCGCCAAGTAGTGCAAATTCAGTCAAATAACCAAATTAGATATATATCTAATTTAAAAAAAAAAATCCTGAATATTTAGGTTGAGTATGGGGTCGAAGTATAGGTACACCGGAGCGCATCCGTGCTCCTGGAAGCACGTAAAGTGTTGGAAGTTGTATTTTGGTAGCTAGCTTAGGACAAACAAAGTTGAAAAGTTACCGGGCTTCCTTCACCAGGAAAAATACTGGCGTACTTAAGAATTTTAGAAAGAAATGTGGAGAAAAGAACTTTGTACAGATTGTTTTTTTTACTGTGAGACGGGTATACTTTTGTAAGAAAAATTTGTTCTTTTTTGGAGAAAAGCTTTTGGGCAAAAAACATTGTTGGTCAAGCGTGAGTTACCTTATAGTCATATTGGTCAAAAAAAATATATTTCGATCAATTCAGTTTCCTGTCAGGATCATTTTATTATATCGAAGGAAATAATCTGAGTAGCGGAAGTTAGTAAAATTGTATAAATAATAATACCTACTGATGAACGTTACTACGTTCATTAGTAGGTATACAATACAAAACAGAAAACAAAGATAGATAGATAGAAGATAGAAAATTATTTATTGCACACTTTACAAAACAGTTAACAAATAAAAAAATACATAAAATGTGACAATTGGCGGTCTTATCGCTAAAGAGCGATCTCTACCGTGGATGGATAGGATCGTTGGATTTGACATGGGGATCTGTGTGCATTATTATATAGCTAATACAAATTACGAAATTCAAAACATTAAATTACAAAAGTAGCTAAATACATATACCTATATACATACTTATAGATATACATACATACATATATATCTTTAATTTTATAAAGGGAAACAAGGGTGTGGTCAGTGACAGCAGGACAAGTAGTGTTCCTATACCATATTCTTAAATATTTGTAGTGACTTTGCACACAAAATAGACCAAAAATTCAACCTGAAACATATAGGTACAAAGGTAGGTACCTAAGTTCCTAATCAAACTTCAACCTTTGCAGATGAATTCTTCAAACAAACTTCTTCCACCGATAGCCACTTTCATATTCCGAACTTGAAGATTTTTTTCACGCGAACCATGTAACTTATTCAGCAAGTTGTCACATAACTCTTATTCGGAGCAACCGGCGACGGTACCCAAAATAGACGTCCTAAACTTTTTAATAGTGGCTTTGAGGGACGGCGGCGGCGCCTTGCTTGTCGTCGGCGACAGATTTTACGACTCTCGGCGCAAATTGCTCGATCTTCAAATGCCTAGAATGTGTGATATAAAAATATTTTAGAGTTATTGCACGCTCTCTGCCCTACATCACTCGTTGGTTCAAATATTGATGATACGTTAGAGAATTTGGATGAGATCACATTGTTTTTTCTTTTATGGGTTATGTCGCGATTATGATTCACTGGTGATTTAAACAGAACCAAAAAAAAGAACAAATTTTATAAACGAATACAAAATCGATCTAATTCCCTAAAATAACCAGTTTGTACAGCGTTCTAGCTGGGACCGAAACAGGCTCATCTAGAACGGCGTTGCAGTGACATTAAAGACAACTAATTATTTCTAGACGATTCGCACACACTCTATCAAAATGTGGTAAACATCGTCTATAGAATTACGTAGGCAATTCGGTATGTTAAGTATTATTTAACGGGTATTCATCGCGTTTATTTACCTATTATTCCTGACGTTTCAACACACTATCGTGGTCACGGGATGACTGAATTTGGTATGATTGATTTTTATCAAATGTAAAAACTTATTGCCTGGAATATGTCCGCATCGAAGTCGTAATACAATAACAGTTTCGCGATGATTCCAATGTCAGTCGATCGTTTTGTACCGTATGCCTATTTCTCGGGACCGCACATGATATGTTCACTTTGCATGACAATAAACTAAGTAGGTAGGTAGGTACTTAACTGCAATTTTTTAGTTTTTATCTAAAAACATAATCAAGTGAAAATGGTTCATAGAGATTTATAGGGTTAGCAGCTAAAACAACATAACCTACAAACAGGAGATAGTAATAAATAAAGAACGATTCATTTTTATAACTCCGTTTTTCGTTTACATGTTTTATCAGTTACAGGAAAACACGAAGAATCTCAATAAATCTCGAGCCCTCGTCGTTTTGCAACACACCTAAATTCTCGTCATTCCGCCCACCAACTGAACAATAATGTTACATTAAACTTAAGCCGCAAGTTGCCAGAACCTAACTCAGATAACTTAGCTTCCTATCGGGTGCTAAGTCAGACGAACTTCTGAACTGAGCGTTTGCGGGAGTGAAACTTGCTAAGTTAAGCCGAAGCCTAGCGCTATTTCAGACGGCCTGGCTTCCGATTTAATGTTCTTGTCATAGCGTTGGGTTATGATTATTAATATCAGTAAACTTCGATTGTTCTTTGAATAGGGAAATTTTGTAATGCAATATTCTTAATTTAGTTAGTAGGCATTTCTCTGTTTACTCACTTCAATATTTGACAACGTTTTACAGAAATTAATACATACGCGCAAGTTTCACTCTTTGACGATTTTATGACAAAGAGTTGACCGGAATCGAAGTATTAGAGCTTTTACACACTGGCGATTTGCGAGCTATTTCAAAGCGAGTCGAGTGCGCCGCGAGCACTCAAAAAAGCTCGTCGCAATTAGCAATCGCAGCAAGCGCACGAATCTCTTTTGTTGAGCCCGATGTCTGTGGTTAAGCAGTTTCTGATATCTGTGGTTGAGTCAGTCTACATGTGACTTTTTGCCGGCCCTTACTTCAAATTGCCAGTGTGTTATGGCTCTTACAGTGTAATAAAATGGAAATAAAATACAATAACAGATTTATTCAGTAGTTGAAAAGGGTATCGAACATAAGTAACAAAATTTCATCAACATACCAAAACAGAGGATTACCAGCAATAAATCAAGTGCTCAATACCTAATTCCATTATGCGATACTAACGTCCGAGGCGTACATAATTGTAATCCTGCATAATGGGCCCTAATAGAGCAGGTATAGCCATAATGAAAATTAATGGGCCGTTATAGACTTTCAATGGCTCATCTCTCATTAGTTGAACTACACTGGGTGTTTCATGTAGAACCTTAATACATGCAAATCTGCATGATAAATTAGTTGTAAGAATTAGGTTTATTGACACAAAACATGTTAGCTTTATTCAGCCGATGGACACTCACTGCCAGACATAAGCCTCCATTGGGTTCGTCTAACTAAAGGACGGGCCCTGCGTTAACCGCATTCAGCAAATTACAGACAGAGAAGAAACGTCAGCACTACCTGCCAGAAAAAATGCTCAATAATGAACAATACCTTCGGAAGTCTCGTGACTTCCGAAACGATCGTTTGTAACCAAAACATTGGGACTAAACAGACAAATAATATTTGCGAGGGCAGCAATCCTCATGATAATAAAATTAACCACAACAACCAACTAACGAGGAAACGTACAAATGAATAACTCTATCACAAAACGAACCAACAACAAAACTCTTTAGTTCGTTATTCACGTCCCTAAGTTTGATATCCTTATTTATTTGCCAGCAAGTTTCCACAAAGAGAAAGACGGTATGTAACAATATCCAGAAACAAGGATAACATACGAAAGGATTCGAAACTTCGCTATCTCATCTTATGAACAGCAGTTATGCAAAGTCTTGAAGAACTCGTATCCTTCTCCTGTGAATGGGAGACAGAAAATATATTGCACACTTTATCATCACATCACACTTGTACACTTATATCGCCTTGTACGTTTTTGTAGAACATACATAGGTACCAAATTTTTGTTTGAAAGCATTCAAAAGCAAAACCTAGTAAATAACTTTTAGGTTTTTATATAAATACGAACGATAATGTCCACACTTTTAATTTTATATTTTATTAATTTTATTTTAGAGACACTTTTTTTTTATTACAATATTGTTCTTCACTAAGTACCTAACCTTATTAAACATGCTCGTATTTGTTAACGAACTTTAAGCATGCGACGAAAAATATTACATATTATTCAAAATGGTATCAATGGATATCGTTTCGGTTATGTAAATTTTTTCGTTCTGGAATAAGCAACTCAAAAAAAGAAAAGCTGAAAAAGGGGCCTATTCCAATTTCTCCCCTCTACGTCTATAAAACAATAAGTACACCTATTAGATCAATCGAAAATACAAAGGTACCTATTTGTGCCTTAATTGAACTGACTAGATACTCGAAGATGATGTGCGTATAAAATGTCTGGTATTTTAATAAACAGTGCACTGTGCACTTTACGCACATCTCAACTTACAACGAAATTTATTGTGAGAACAAACAAAGCATGTGCTGAAACTCTAAGCAATGTCGCATGTATTCCTCTCACGAAGCAAATGTAATTTAGCCCTCGTTAATTCAGCTTCTCTCTGTCTCTTTCCCGCATCAGGTCATTAGGTTGAATGTATGGCTTGCTTAGCTTTAATTACAGCAGGATATTACAGAATGTGTAGCAGAGTTTTGTTATTGAAAACATCAGGATATATTTAGTTTTGTGCCCGTGCAAACACAATTTACCTTAAATAAGGTAGGTACATCTTTTGAGTTTGGTGTGAACACTTACCTTGTTATTACAATTATAAGGTAACCTTTTGAATTATAGGAATCGCTCCTTGTGTAGCGCGTATTTGTTAGGGGCGGAAGAACCGCTATGATATGACCGATTCCTTTGTTGGTAAACCCACCATTTGTATTTTTCTGCTGTACCACTTATATTGGGAGTTAGAGTCTATAGGCGCGCTTGCACATTCTTTATATAGTAAAACGCCTTCGTAGTGTATCCAAGGACAGGTTTCAGAATCAATCAATGCGATTATGCGACCGCACTGCCCTGATATACTAGCTATAATCTGAACCACAGACGTAATAAATACAACGCTGATTTGATAAATGTATTCATATCCGATAGGATTAGTAATATGAAATGCAGAAAATTATGATTATATCGGCCTACGCCTTTAGCAGATCTGAGATCAGTGGTCTTACGATCTTATAATGTGGGTAAAGGGGTACTGCAAATAGCAATTTATCTAATATTACTAGGTAATAAGAAGATGTTTAATTATTATGATTACAAGCTAAAGAAATTTTTTAATTAGTTGGTGGCGATTTATAAGAAAATGCACCGTGAACAGATACCGGCGAAATACTGGTACACTAACTGGTGCCGGGAAAGTGCAGATAGATCTATTATGATAGCCAGCAGTATTTCGTCCCTGTACCTGCAGGCACAGGTGCACACACACACTAAAACGAGGTGCATCTCTATATCTCATGAGATATAGGGATGCACCTCGTTTTAGTCTTTGTAGTTTTAGGTAATACCTTGAGCTTTTCGCTAAGCTAGACCACACAAGATGGTTCACAAGTTTAAGTAACTTTCACCCCTATATTTGAGTTAGTGTCACGTGCCATAATAATCCCCACAATGTTATGTACGAGTAGATTACGACACCTGGGTAAAAGCAATATGGCATTCTCAAAACAAAAGACAGCTGCTTTGTTTACAAAGCAGCTAGAAAACTAAATATAGGAGCTCCCTCAAAACAAAAGACTGCCTTGCAAAAGCTGGCCTTGCAGGCGCCCTAAAAGTACCTATATCATGTCAGAACAAACGGTAAACTGGTAGACAAGCCACCCACTGAACCGGCTGAGCCGTTGCAAATCAGGTGCGTGGGTACGATTCCTTGCGTGAGGATTGTCGAAGACTTGCGAAATATTTTAGTAGTGCAGTATATGACAAATAGTCCTTAAAGTCTCCGGCGACAATACCTTCGCACGCAAATTGAATAGTCCAAGGATACAAAAACAAAGTTAGTAAAGCAAGTTTCATAAATAGGATCAAGATATTTTCAAATTCAAAGTCTTGGCAGAGTAATTCATTCACGTTTAGAGCTTATTTAATACGCTGTTTATAGATAAGCAAGGTAGGTACCAGTACATACTAACCATTGTTGCCTAGCTTAAACATAACTTGGTCAATGAACCAAACTATGTCCGGGCACCAAACATAGCATGCAACTAAACAAACACGGGCCCTCTAGACAACAATAGAAAATGTCGTCTGTCGTACTTTTATTACTTTGGCTGTGTTTGAAGTTTTTTTGCTTACAAAATGGTTTAAAACTAGTCCTAAACTAAAGGGTTATTTATTTCTACCGTCCTCGTAAAACTCATCCCACGATGGAAGTAGATCACGTTCCCACAGTAGGTGATACTACCGAAATTTCGTAGGAAGATATTTATGGATTACACAATACCGATTTCATTGTAGGTGTTCCTGTTCCCATGCGATTGAAAGATAAGAATGTTACCAGAATTTGACTAATTACCAACCGAAGCAAATTTATCATTGCCAGTATTTATAGTTTTTATTTTGGAAACGGTGTTACCTACGTTGTTATGTTATCCATACTAATTATTATAAACGCGAAAGTAACGCTCTTTTCACGCCTAAACGGGTGAATGGATTTTAATGAAATATGGCAGGGAGGGATCCCGGGGACGACATAGGTTACTTTAAAAGCCTAAGTCTAACTAAGTTATAAATACTGTGTCCTTAAAAACTTTCGTTTGAAATAACATTTTAAAATATGATTACATAAGTTGTCGTCTGGCAGCAAACACTTAAAAGCTGTTTAGATGCTGACAGTAACATGAGTGCAAGCGCGGGGCATGGCGGCGGCGTTGCCGTGAAATTATAAACCCCATCGACATGCCATCGACATAGTTTTGGCGCGGGACGTCAATTCACTTCGATCGAACATTGATAAATCTGATAACTCGAACATTTCATAATCTGTGTAAATCAACTACATTTTTAGACTTCATGCATTGAACTTACAGGAAATTCTACGGAGACTTCAATTATATATATGTGATATTATATGTATGTATATATATATAATATAGCTGTTCTCACTACAGCTACAGAGCTATAAAGTGAGACATGACAGGAAACTAAACGAAATTATTCAGAATCATATCTACAAGCACTTTCATTCCAGTAGCCCGATAGGATTCCTATAATTCAATTTCATTTAATTGCTCTTCATTTGCATAACATCAACATAACCATAAAAAGTGATGACTTTGCAGTCATATAATACGTACCTACCCGCAAATGCAAATCTAATATCACCAGAGACATTTGGCTCCTTCCTGCAACAGTCAGAAACTCACAGGTAAGTACATCAGCTTATATTAATTGTCACCAGTCAAGGGAATTTACGTCCTATGTTTTCTTGGTGAAAGTGCAGTTTTGTGTATGATGTTCGGTTTTCCCCTAATACTAGCTCCTTATCGCAGGTGGCAATATAACCGAAGGCTTTGCTGAATTCCTCTCAGAAATGTACGTTGTTACTCTTGGTAAGGTGCGGATTGACTGGATAGCCACGTGCTTGCTCTACATCTATCCGTCGCATTTTAAACCTTACCTCTTTGAATGAAGCAACTATGTTGAATGGCAAAAAACTGGTTTAAAATTTTGCAGCTTAAGTTAGCGCGAACAGTCGCTGCCTTAAGGAATAAACAATTTCACTATATGGCCAAGAACTTGTGAATTCACGTAAGAAACATGAATATCAAGTACGGAACAATGGGAAACCCTAAACTTTACTATAGTAACACAAAAAATATACACGGAAGAAGCAGACGCCCAAGTGTTTTGTTTATGTGGGTGCCGGCAACGAATGGGTGGAATAACTTTGCTTCCATAACACACGAATGTCGAGCAAAAACTTTGTTTTGTGTGTAAAGATTTTGTATGAAATGCTTTACGGGTCATAAGAACATAATCTGTCCATTTGTGCGAACAATAAGAGTTTTTTTGAACCTAGATTTTGTAATTTTATGCTGCCAACTAGACTTCTTTATTTTATAAGACTTGTTATGATGTCTAAAACTATTTTCAACAACCATCGTAGCAGGCCGTAAAGATACTTTGACTACTTGCATTCCGATCACTCTGCATGTTAAAGAGAGTTACATACATAAGTATTAATAGAAACTAGTAGCAACAGCAGCAGTACAAATCCCCTAGCAAATTAATGAGTTGCAGGCAGAACCCACACCGTTATTCACAAGGGATTACTACACGGGATCGTGTAAACTTACTATATTACGCGGCAAGGTGGAATGTTCATCTAAGATTATTGGCCTTTGTTGTCTTGAGTGGAAGGAACAAGTTTCCTTCTGGGGCAACGATAATGATCATGAGTATTTGTTTTGACACTGATTATAGAACCATTGTGATCTTAATGAAAACCATGTTTCGACTAAAATTTTGTTGATATTCACAACATTAAGAATATTAACAAAATTGTAGTTAAAAATGCGAAATTGCGGTCGGCGAGTTGATGAAGACCATGGCTAGTTAGTATTCTTGTAGGTAGGTTATGGCCGCAAAAGAAAGAAAGAAAATATTAATATACGAGTAAATACCTAGTAATAGTAAGTAAACTAACTTACGCTGAGGAATTTAAATTATATTGGGTTTGCTTAACGATATAAGCTCACACGAATTATCATGATATCATTGTGCAAGTAGAAACCATAGCAAATGTTTCCTAGTCTTGAGATTCCCGCTCAATATGTCGGTACGGAAGCTGTGACAATTCAGGCGAGCCCGCGTCAATACTAGACATCTCCGGGGAAATTACGGCTTCCTTGCAAACGAGGACGGTGGTACAGTGAAACCTGACACGGAACGATCCGGTAGACGACAGTTGACACCGTGGCGACAGCGTGCCGCAGAATTTATAGGATAGTTGTATTGGAAGCTAGGTGCTTGGTGTAGGTTTAATTATTTAGCAGTATTTCGGTCTATGTAAAAACAAAGGGCATTAAAAAGAGAATAGCTGTCGATACTGCATGTGATACTAAAACTTATGCGGTCCAATGCTGCGTAATTTCAATAAAAGCTATGAGAAATGATGGATGGCTCTATGCAAGTGATGTCATGCTACAGCTTTTAACGACACTACTGTTATTGCATTTGAAACTACCAACAACATCAATTCTGTGTTAGTTAAGACCTCGGTGACGCAGCGGGCTAAGGTCTGCCTGCGACGCAAAAGGCCGCAGGTTCTATTCCCGTCTCTGGACAAATGTTTATACGATTGGTCCTGGTTTTCTGGGTGTTTTCTACGTATAATAAAAAATATATATCTATGTAATGCATTGTATTAAGTATATCAGTTGTCTTGTACCCACAACACAAGCTCTGCTTAGCTTGAGGCTAGATGCCGCTGAGTGAATAGTCCATCATTATTGATTTACTTATTTATTTATTTATTACTTTTAAAATATAATGCCAGTGTAAAACTTTCGTTTCTTTACGTTTCAGAGTAGCATAAGTCCGGTAACTGGGTTTGATGGCGGGACACCGTTTGCTTTATCACACACGCGCTGTGCACACTCAAGCAACCTGTGGTGAGCCTGTCGAGGGTTTTACAAGGGTGCCTACTGCTTGGACATTTATAAGTCAAACTTCTTTTATATCGCAGTCACGGCTTTTTCTGTTCCTATGTATATTTTATATGTATTGTAGAACAAACAAGTATCAATTTAAAAATAATGCCGTCTCTGTGGATTTTCTTGCCTTGTTTAAAGTTTCAATTCATTTTTACAAAACTATTAATAACTTTCTACAAAATTTCAGTCCGATCCCTTTAGTAGCTTTGGTGTGAAGATGTAACTAACATCTATTTATCCAAACGTTTGCATTTATAATATTAGTGTGATATTTCCATGAACCTAAAAAATATATTCCGGTTTCCAATTCCGGCAATCGTGCAACTCTATGCTGAACGTAAAGTCTACTAAGCTTCAATCGGTTTTGTTGGCTCTACTCTCGTTATATGGCCAATTCCCGGGATTATTTTTGGTTATACAATCCAGTTTAAACTATAGCTATTACATTTTTAGTGTTGCCGCTATGATGCAGTCTTTTTGTGTTAAGCTTAACGATTCTTCGTTATTTGTTTGCTATATGGCTTAAAGTTATTTTTTATCGTTTCGTGGTTATATTTATTTTATTCCAATAGGTACAACGGTATAACACAGATATAAATGTCTCAGAATGTGCTGGCTTGAAAAATATATTCATGGATATTACTGCGCGGTGGTAAAAAATGCAGCAAGACTCAAACCTGGGCTTATCCGAACGCAAATAAATCTGTCAATTTCACTCAGCCTCTGTTCCCGAAGTTTGGACAGGAATTTCTCGTGGACCGTGGCTCTTCGTTATCTAGGACACATTTTTGCTTGTGATGTTTTCAAACATTTTTATACGTGTGTGCGAATATTTACTATGCACTATAAACTAGCGAGATTTTGCATAAACGATTACAGTTTTTGTTTTAAATAAATCGTTGGAGTTTTTTAGCTACGAGTAGGTACTTTTTCATGCAACTAATTTGTCTGCTATCATATTCTCGTCTCTCGTATTATATTTTTCATTTTATAAAGGAAATTTATTGAATCAGTATCCATTATTCTTACGCTTCAATTTCCACCTGAAGGAATCTGTGATATTTCGTCTTCACAGTCTCAAGTCGTAAGCATACATAGATATTGTCGGCATTTGAATTAAGGTGGAGTTTTGATGTTACGACTGATCAAGAAAAATATCGAAATTTTAGAAAAGACCTACGTGGTCAAATGGGGTATCAAATGAAAGGTATCAGTTTGTACATTTCAAAACAGTTTTTGAAATTTCTGTAGGGTCATACTTTTTGAAATATTTTGAAAAAGTGGAAATTTTACCCGCCCCCGACCCACTGCTGGACGCTGGCCTCTCCTGATAAGCACCTTATTGACTTTTATCTCATGGCGGTAATGCCCATAATCCCCACTCTGGGCATGCAGGTGGTGGTAGAACAATTCTGCAGGGGGCGCTGCTGCCCGCCCCCGGTGGATGTCCCTTAGTCGCCTCTTACGACACCCGCGGGAAGAGATGTGGTGGTGCAAATTCTAAGCCAGCACCACACAGCAATGCCCTACATCTATATAAATATATAGTATAAAGTGTTAAGACTCTTATCTAAGTTTTGAAGATAGCTTCAAAACTTACATATCGCTTATCGTGATTCCAACCAAATTTACAGCACCAGACACTTAAACAGAAAATAAGTCAAGAGACAAAAAGTCGCTAATGCCTTTATACTTCAATGCCGCTAAGTTATTGAAACACCTTTAACCCCACCGATCCACTCCGCGATCGAAATGGAGTCCATTCATTCGAATCGAGCTTCAGTCTGGTTCGGAATGAAGCGATCTAATGCAGCGTTTTGTTTACACGCTTCACTTGAAGAATACATTACGTCTTCAGCGATAATATGAATATGCTTGGAGAAGAAATTGAAACATTCAAGAACGACAAATTCAAGAGGTTTATAATTTGGCATTCTTTCCTCCTAAGTGCGTAAGTGTAACTTTAGCATAAGCAGAGAATATTATTTGTAATAATACTAAGGCATTAGTTACACATGCATCTAGCTAGATTTTTTGATGTAATTAATTTCTGAAGTGGTCTATTTCTTAATTCCAAATCGGTTAGGGACCATGTAACGTTTTGATCAAAATTCATGACAAACCGGAAAGCAATCAGAATCTAATAGATAGACAAGATAGGTTATCGTCTAGGATCGAAGAGACTCGTCTCAGAAATATGGCAAGCAATAAAACAGCAATAGGAAATAAGGAAGCTATCGGAACCGAAATCCAAACATACGAAAAAATCATATGAATAAGCAATTGCTATGGATGCTCTTGGCATGGAAAAAGTTATAGTAGTATCGTGCAAAACTCTGTTTTGTTGGTGTTCCTTTTGTTTCATGAAAGATAAGCCAAATAATCGAACGCGCAGTACGGTACGGTGTAGATTGGTGAAAACTTTTCTGATAGGATGGAGTAGAAATTGAGATTCTGAAATTTACTTACGTGCAGGAAGACGCATAATTATTTGCTTTGTGAAAATTTCGATGAAGTATTTCATATTCATTCGCGTTCCGTTATAATAGGTATACCTACTATAACGGAACTACATAATCTTGTGATGCAAAGAACTTATATGTATGACAATCAAAATTGAGTGGTTTATTGTGAGGCACGTCTATTCCAGAATTGGAAATATTATTTGACAGGGTCTAATTTGAGTAGGAGGAGAACGTGAATTGTAAGTTAGGCTCATGTTTATAGAGTAGCTGAGATATTTGGTGAAATTGGGAAATATCCACAAAATCGATCTTCTGGAGTGAGTCAGACATCAGTAGTCACTACTATGATACCTGCTACAAAAAAAAAAATATCCTTAATATAAGAGGGATAGAGAAGAACTCTATTATTAATTCAGACACTATACTACTGAATATAACTGAGTAAGTAGGTGTTTTCCATGTATAATAAGAAAATAAATAATAAATAAATATTGCTAGACAATTCACACAGCATCATCTAGCCCCAAGCTAAGCAGAGCTTGTGTTATGGGTACAAGATGACTTATATACTTAATATAATACATTAGGTTCTAATGAATGGATAAAAATGTTTAATCCATTCATTAGAACCTAGTAAGGTTCTAATGAATGGATTAAACATTTTATTCATTCATTGTTAGGTCTCATAATTTCTATTCAATCTAAGCTACAGAGAATTACTCAGTGAAATATCTTCAAACTCGATCTTCTGTAGAATAACAAGATTTTTCTGTCATTGTACTTTCCCAGACCAGATAACAGCAGCGATTATTAAGTTTTCTATTAAAAAAATAAGCATAACAAACTTATAACTACCTAGTACTTTACTTTTTCCTATAAGGAAGATACCTTCTCATAATTTCATCCATGTCAAATGTTAGGTACCGATCGATCGTTTCTATCTCCGACAAGTTTTTCTTACACAACGGAACCCCCGCTTGGCTCAGAGACAAAGTTTTCCTACTAGCAAAAAGTTTGTGTTTGGCGGAATATTTATTAGCCATAAAGAAGACGGCGCTACCTCAGAAGCCATAACCTGATCGAACTACCATATATTCTGTACATAATAAGAGCTTCAAGGGTCAACTCACGGCAACTTTATAGTTTTAACTGCCGAGCTATAGTTTCACTTATAAAAATAATATCTTCTATTAGTTTTGTTCGTTCAAGTTTCCTTTTTATTACTCAGTTTAGATTATCTTTGGGTATGTTTTATGGGTATGGCAATCTTATAATTTATTACAGCTATTTTGGATTTTGAAATACCTTTGCAATATAGAGAAAGCTTTTTTTGAAAAGGTTTGTATCACTGATAGTGAGAAAAACCGCTTCAGTGAATCAATCGTCTGTTATGTTTATAAAGGACCTAAAATAAATTAAACAATACAACACTACAAAAACTACGTCAACAAGAATATTTACTGTTGATCTGACCACCAATTTTCCGAAACGACAATATAACAAGAAAACCAGCTACAATTTGTGTGAAACCATTAAAAAGCAAAATAACAAGGAAGCTCTCAACTCGGGTCAGCTTTTAAAATCACTTCGGTAAACCCTAAATAAAGCTAAGAAAAACAATAGTGGAGTAATAACGGCATGATCCAGTGGAACGAGCTCGTTACGGGGTTTCTTTTAAAATAATTTGGAACAGTGCCAACTCGCAACTGGTGGGAGACTTACCCTTAATGCTTCCGAATTAAAAGCTTTTAATTTTATTTGCATCGAGAGATATATTTCGGGGAAATGACACTGGTCTTTAATATTCACATAAATGATAAATTATTTAATGATTCCGTTCTCCACTCATGAAAAGATCGGAGAGTCCAGAGCGTAAACTTTTAATAATTGTTATCATACTTTTAACAGGCCAGGCTATTAGCAATTACATAAGTTTTGATATACCTTAGTTCGCGTTAAGCCCAGAGAAATCGAGGCCCACTTTATCTAACTCATTATGGTAAACATGGTAGGAGCGATATAATTAAACTATAATTTATTATGTTTTTATCACAAAACACGCCATCCGTTACAATTAAGATATTTTTTATTTCCACTTGCCACGCGACTAAAACAAACACTGAAAATCTTTATGAGCACGTGTATAATGTTTCATTGCTTACAAATATTTTCATAATATTTTGATAAAGAAGTTTTGAACAAATATGAACCTATGAATAAATATGCAATTTTTTACATGTTTGTATAAAAAGTACTAGAACTATTAAAACAATGATATGATCTACCAACTATTTGCCTTAAAACTTTACGGAACTTACAGATTTATTCAATTACTTATTCCCAGCTATGTAAGTCATGGAACATTGAATAAACGAGAGGTAGGCAAACAAGGAAAGTCTGCCATTCCTGATTTTACTGAAATATGGGCACTTTCCCAGATTAGCATCCTCTGATCCAACTTCACCTTTCATTATGGGAAGTAGTTGACCGAATCTTATGGTTCCATTTTTGTTTTCGTGGAGGAATTGGCTGGCTTCTTTGTGTCTATAAAATCAGCGATGAGTTTCTGCTGTTCTTGATTTTACGTAAATTTTCCTTCTCCGTGCAGAATAATTTTTCACGAGCGACGTTGCGTTCGGCTTTGCATTCATTGTCTGCATAGGTAGATATCTGGGGTGTCTGTCACTTTTCTTTTATGATTATGATGATGATACTCATAATATCAAACGGGTGTATTTTTTGTGGACAGAAGGAGCGGAAGCAGAAATGGAAGTAGCAGATTATTGTCAGTTTTCTATAGAAGTTTTGCATCCAGGCCTGAGATTGAGAAATAAATAATGCTGGACAACTCACACAACATCATCTAGCCCCAAGCAAAGCGGGGCTTGTATTATGGGTACCAGATAACTGATATCTATCTATGTATACTTAAAATAAAACTGTAACAGGTCCAATTTTGTAAATTGAAGTTTTTTTTGGGATGCAGTCTATAGTCGATTCTAAAGATAAAAATGTTTTTTCTTGCTTCTGTCTGTTTCTTGATTCAGATTCAGATTCATTTATTAATTATAAATATGTACATAGAGGTAGCTTAAGTTCTAATTATAGCTAGAGTTAGTACATACACCCTGTTGAGTAAAGCAATTTTTTATTTTGTCACAGATTACGATTAAAACTAATTTTCCTTTTGTCATTCACTTCTCATTATAATTTAGTTAGTTTGAATTGTAAATACTAGTTCTAATTTGTTTCTATTCCTTAACTGTAATTTTATTTAATAAAACGTACCTAATTTATTCTTACACAGTTCTCTTAACAGTATGATAAGTTCCTTGATATTATAATATTTTTTGCTGCGTAGCCAGAGTCGTAGCTCTTTGGTAAATTTTGTCAACGGAAGACTTTTTATAGTTTTAGGTAGAGCATTATATATTTTTCCACACATGGCAAAACAGTTGTTATGGTATAAACGGGTCCTGGGCTGCCTACTCAAAACATCACCAAGCACCATGGCCAAGCATCACGATAAAACTACTGAATGAAATCAAATGAAATTAATACAATACAAATATATATTTGTAGTAATTCATGTTATTTTCCCCCTTAAGGATAATCTTCAAAATAAACTTGCATAGATTTTTTTTTCACTTAGGGGGGATTTCAGGGGGAAAACTTGATTAACCTATTGTATGTGTATTGTATCTGTGTAAGGGGATCAACCAGGTTAGGTAGATTCACGTTAATGCCAGAAACGGTCATAGATCGTAAGTTCAGTGGCCCATCACGAATGTAAACGAAGCGAGGCGGGTAAACCGCAACGTTTGCGGATGTCACTGCATGATTGACGGCGGTTATGAATACATGATTAATGACTAAGATTACATGCTGAATAAGACACTTTTGTTCGATCCCATTGAAGAGTATAATTGTGTAGCATACTTGCCTATTTAAGTAGGTAACGGGAAATCTGATGAAGGTATTAACATTATCCTGATCTCTTTAATAGAAAGTTAGCTTACCTACATTACTAATTTGTTGAAGTTTGTATTGATGATATTTTATGTGATAATAAGGAACCTAGAACAAACTTTACTGCAAACGAATCCATAAAACAGAATTTCCAAATTTAATAAAATCGAATGACCGAATAAAATTGAAAGAGCCCCAACAGCAATTTTCCGAAATGAATTCGAGACCGCTGCGAATTTTTAACCTCATCTGAAAATGTTAAAGCCACGTTGACTCATACCTCTTACTTCCGACCCCCATAAAGAAGTTGAACGACTCCCTGTAGACTATACCCGATTTACAGGTAAAGGCTCTTCTAACCGATCGATTATTCATATTTCAAGAAGAGCCTTTGCATTCGCCTCACGACCCTAACTTTTTCAATAAAACATCACGAAGATAGAAAACGCGTTAGGCAGTGCGGTCACGCAGGGGAAAGCGATTTTATAACTTTATCAAGCTTACGATACCTGGGAAACTGAAGGTTAAAAGTTTTCACGTTAAAACCGACCCTTTTCTTGTTGCAGGTTCTCCCTTTACTTTGATAAAGCAATAAAGGGATTGGATCAATGAACCGTGCTATTTCATTTTGAAGTCATAAAAACTTGATCTACAAAGTCAGTAAAGGAAGAATCAAAACAGTTTCGTTGGCAATAACGTACTGGCTTTTTAAGAGGTAGTATAAAAAAAAATATAAATCTCGTGTAATCTGAAGAATTACACCTATTTATCTTACTAAACCATTCACTCCTAAATGCAACTCTACCTTTATCAAGTGTCCTTTGTCATGAAAACGTTTGATAGAGTCGGTACTAGAAAGTGAGTTGATCAACCATCATAATTCATTTCCAATGCGCTTACAAAATAGCAATACAAAACCCTCATTACAAGCATCATTTATCAAAGCCTAGAACTCAGCAAAGCATTCCGCGCGTCAGCATCTTGACAAGAAAATCATCTCATCGTCCCGCCCACTCTATCTGGATATTAGCCGTAAATATTTATAAGTGCAATAACGCCTCGATACCTATTCATAAGTGAAAATTATTATGCAAATAGTGGCAACAGGGCGGGCCGGGACAGGCTTGCTGCCAGCGTCCTAATTGCTGGCTCAAGCTGCCCTCTGATGGATGACTTGCCGCTAGTTGCAAGACTTGAGTTTGATGGAAGTTTCGTATTGGGGGCTAATCGAAAATGGATTGTAAACTAACTATTTTCTTACCACCCCGAGGGCATTCAAGGGTACCTATTGTGATTGTGTCTCTACATTTTAAATAACTTCCAAAATGTGCTTGTATTAGATTGATACGAATAATTTCCTTGTAACAGACATTTACTCAATTCGAAAGGCTTATAAATATTATTAAAAAATCCAGCATATTCTCACCTGTGACTTTTTCACGGCGTATAAAAACCCTTTCATGTCACATTATGGCTCAACACGTCATCGCACTGACACGGAAATTTAATATTCATTTGAGTAACAACGGAACAAAAAGGCAAATGATGTATGAAACGCGCGAGCCGGCGGATGTTTCTGATTTGTTTCACTCTTTGCTCCTTTCAACTTATTTTTTACGGCTAATGGAATACGGGCATTAACAAGATTTGGTTACTGTCTGCGCATACTGTGAATGCACGTTTTGAATCATATTACATAACTTTTGTTCCCATTGCCGACGCACTACGCTAAGGTGTATGTATTTTATTTAGCTATTATATTTATATTCCAACATTTTCATTTTCTAATTACATTTGCAAATACTCGGCTGAGCAGTGTTAATAGTTATTCTGAGTATTATTCTACATTAACTTACCTTGAGGATATGCCTTTCCTCCATTTAAAAGTTTCGGACAAATACGATGCAACACTTGTGATGTGATTCAACTTCGTCCATTTGTCGCCTATAGTAGGTTTTATTCTGAGTATTGATACCTTTAGCGTTTAAATCGTATGGCTATAAATATGTAGAATTGTATATCGTTAGTCAGATATTGTAAACTTTACTTACATCTATGTTATAAACACTTACTTCGATAAGCACCTTTGCATTTCATTGGATATGTTTACCAGGACTGCTATTACAATCTGTCTTTTGAAACTGCCGCGCTACGTTTTATGAGCATGAATTTTCTACTCGAGATTCTGAAATATTTATACCTGTCAATACACAAATTAAGTGCCCTATTTGACTTGGTAAACACTATCAGAAACACGGCAGTTTTACGAGACACCGTTAATTAATTGCATCATTTTATGCATATTCTAGACTTTATAGCCCGAGTAGAGACAAGAGGTTGGATACCGATCTATAAATAGGAACATTAAACTCGCGGTTGTCTTAAACATTGCCCGGCGTGGTAATTATTGAAAGCACCGTCGTCGATCGCTACTAATCACTGTTTCCAGCAGGTAAGACTTATGTAGGGTTCTCGGTGTAGCGCTGGCGCCGCCGCCCACGGCCGTCGCGGCCCTACTATCGCCGTGCCCACTTGTACCAGCGCGTATCTACTAAACGTCTGGGAACAAACCCCATCCCACTCGCGTGGGACGGAACATAATAACCTTTTAATTCTCTACGCTGCTATCAACACTTACGGGATAGTTATTCCTTGTAATAGCATACCCGTAATCGCTTCTGAAATTGAATTTATTGCTCACGAAGCTCAGCATCCTTGGTAATATTTGCGCGAGATGGGCTGGGTGGGTGTGCTATTCAACAAAACGGTTTTAACGTATGACAACGCTAAGCTCAAGTTAACGGCATGCGAAGCCTTGCACACCCTTTTATGACTCCTCAAAGTATTGTACACTCAAATAACATTACTTGGAACACAATACTAAATTATGCCCACGTGGTGCGACTTTTAATGAATTATCCCTACGATAGAACATTCAGCCGCTCATTGTGGATCGTCTAAATATAAAACGGAGATCGTATTCTAAACAGCACACATTAAATATCAGTTGCACTGCTAAATCACTTTGACGCAAGTGATTAATCTTGGAGGAGAATGCTGTCGTTAGCCTGGCAATAAAGAGGTAACAAAATAAATCAAAGAGCCATAAATATGGACGGGATGAACGATCAGTCCCAGATATGTCGAGTTCGATAGATTACGGAACTTTTATGGGCATTGCATCGAACTAAACTCTTATAAATATAGCACGGCTAGTTGTAAATTAGGTTTATCGTTCGAAAGAAAACCCTTTAAATTAATCGAGGTTTGGTTGTTTAAAACTGAGAGGACGTTTGTAATTCACGATAATCGTTAAATTACATTTGATTCTCGATAAGGACTCGTAAAATTATCAAACGAGGAAATGGAGGTAAAGTTAGTCGCTGAATTGCGAACAGCGGCTCTTGTGAACTCTACATTACAAGACATTAAAATTATAAAAGCCATTTGAGATTTAAACCCGATACGGCTTATTACTTTCTTACTGCAGTTTTTATCTCCATACCCGTTAGATTCGAGAGAATATTACTCGTTTTTAAATTACCTATCCTAGAAAACGTTCTAAGTTCTTATGCAAGGTGGCTAGTACTTACTCCTATGGCTTTGCGAACAGAAGTGTGTCTTGACCGCCGATGAGAAAACTTGTTTTTTTTTCATGTGTGGTATAATATATTAATATCATATATAAATAATAAAGAGTTTTCTATCTATCTATCTTTCCATCGGTACCGTGGTACCTAGTCTGCAGCTGCTACAAGTGAAGTTAAAAAATTCAGACCTAACTTTGATGTTTTCTATGTATCCTACCCTATCGCGAAGCGAGGTAGCTATTGCACAGGTCCAAGGCGGCTGTCCCACCAGTAATTTATACCGCACTGATTCACGCTGGCGACAGTTATAGCCCTCCTCGGATATTGCACTTTTGCACCGCATTCCCACTTCTGAATTATTGCTTATAATAACCGAAGACAGCTCCCACTTTCAAAGGCTGTAAAGATACGTCTGCGTTTGGACATGTATTATTAAACCTGGTTTATAATTCTAAGTGTTTACAGCTAGCTGTTTGATGATTCCTAGAATTTTAAAGAACTTAATTTATTTTTCCTCTTTTCTACCAAATATGCAATCTTTTTTTGAGTCAATCATTAAAATGGTCGTTTCATATGGTTTCAGCTTTTCCAAACATTCTAAGTGGGCAGGAACATATAGTACCTCGTATAAAATCAAGGATATTACATCCGATTTACAAAAACTGACTTGCGATTACAAGGTCATCGAACTTACAAAATACCTTGTCATCACAAATTGATTGATCTGAGGTTAACACCGCTTCAGCTTTATTTTAAACAACAATGGCAGCGCGCTCAATTTGTTTGGTAAAATTATTTCGCGTTAACTGCAATATATGTTTACACTGTGCACTGATTTAAACCGTTGTTATGTCTGCGTCCTGTACCATTGGCAAAACAATCAGCCATTTAGATACCTACCTTGCTACTAATGTGGAGGTAATATTTTTGTAATAAAAATGAATCTCTATTCGTAAAGCCTATTCGTCCTTAAACGTAAAATTTTGCAAAAATACCTTTAGAAGATGATTCAGGAAGCACAAATAAATTTGAGTATTTCCAATAAAAAAAACTAAAAGGTATAAAATAAGAAACATAATAAGGAGTTTTTTTATTAACAGCATAAGCAAAACATGCTCATAAAAAAACATTAACAAGCGCATTTTGAGTCAACATTTATGATTCGTAAAATGACAAACCTGGTTGTATGTAAATAACTTTCAATACTTGAGTTGCGTTAAGATTCAGACCGAAAGTTATTTCTACTCAAAATATTTCTAATCAAAATAACGCAAGGTTACATGACTAGCTTTATTGTGTGTGTGTATACTAGTCCTAAACCAACACTTTGAAAATTAAACAAACAAAGTCTGCGGATAGTAAAAAATAAACAAGCTTGACACAGGCCGGAGATGGAATTTTATTTTGGATTGTGCACAAGTGTAGTGCTTTAGAAATAAATATCTGAGAGCACAGATTTTATAATATTGTACCTGAGATATAATATTGCGTGAGTTTAAAGAATTACATATAGGTAAGCTCGTTTTTAAAGTATCTTATTTGCATATAATAAATAAATCATTTAATCTCCGAAAATTAAGTTAAATAACTTACTTTACTAACTTTATGAAGGTTACATACACCACAGGTGAATCTATTCCCTTCAATACATTGTAGGAAATAGTTAGGTGGTACACCACCAAAAATTTTGTACCACATATTAAAGATTATTTATCGGGTATTTATCGCGTACCTTTTGTTTTATTTTCCCCTACGTTTCCATCGTGTTGCAGCGATCGTGGTCACGGGACGACTCAATTTTTATTTTGTACCACTTCAACAGACATGAAGCTCACTTCAAACCAATGGAATGAGCGACAAATGAATAAATTGCTGTAATCGATTAACCTTTCGACGGCATGCAGTAGATGCGCTGTTACTGCAACTAAAAGCTCTATTTGGAGATTCCGAGGAACTGCGATCCACAGAAATAGATGTAACAATAAAAATTTCATATACTTGACACTTTTAAAAAAATATACGTGAATAAGATGGAGGTGTAAGTATGATTCCAGTCTAAACTGAGGAATTATTTTGAAGCAGAATAATATTTTTCTGGATAAAATTGCAAAAAACAGCCTCTCTGAGTTTCCAGAAAGATCACCGAAAGCAACTATTTTAGAAGATTTATATCTGCAAAATTTACTAATTGTAACAACTTTGCCGAAAATATCTCTTTCAGTTAATGCAAAATGTTTCAGGATGTTGATATGCGGCTATTTCAAAGATAGCATCTATACGTTATACAGTCTGTGGTGAGAGAGAGACCACACGCAGGATACCGATGTTATTTTAGGCGCAGGCGCATAATTGAGCGTTTTCATGACGACCCGTGTCCTGACAGAGTGCTTCAGAGCTTGATAGATTAAACAAGATTGGAAATACTTTGGGAACGTATTAATCAGATTTTTTGGTTAGATTTGTTGAAATCGATAGATAATGTTTGATATGGAATGCTGGTAGTGCGACACTGATACGTAGGTGACAAGTTCGATAAAATTAAGGATGGAACATTGAGTAGAACATATAATTTTCTGTATTGTACTCTGTCTATTACGCACTGGATTAACCACTGGACTTAAGGATGAAAATGGACAAATATGCTGATGTCCAATGAAAATTACAATGTTATTTAACAAAATATCAGTATTGAACTATGAAAGTAAATAACATGGAGCGAACGATTATTGTGGCTCTGCCTAACGTTCTCTACCTGATGGTCTAATAATATATACTTTCCCCTATAATTAAACCTCGGACTCCTCATTAGGGAGTTTACTTCACTAAGGCTTGATTTAATACGGCGTTTCCTGTTATTTTCTTAACAGTTTCAAAAAACCAATCTACTTACATTTTACAACGTGGAAAGTGCATGTTGAGATGGTAAAACATTCCATACACACAATACCACACAATATTGCACACCTAACAAAACAGTTAACCAAACAATAAAAAAATACAAAATATGTGACAATAATACTTTGTTGAATCGCGAGTGGTGGAAGCCCAAGTGAAAGGATAACAAGAACAAAATATAGTAGCGGCAGAAAATCATAATAAAGTCTCAGGAAAGAGGTGTAAAGGTGCGTGCAGATTAAGTAACGTGTTATATAGTGGCTTACATTGTTTTTTTACTTAATCTACATGCACCCTAATAGATGGCTCTATCTGCCAAAGCATAAACTTAGTCAAGATAACTAGTATACAACGTGTAAAATAGCTTTTACAAGAAGGTATGGCAGCGAACGTATCATATCGCAACGATTGAGTCAATAAACACCAGGGCGCTAAAGTGCCTTCCGATTGAGCACCTAAACAAAACACCATCTCTTTCCAACTCTAACAATCAGAAAAGGAGGGAATTATAGAGAAAAACAGGAGCAACGAAAACCGAACGGCTACTTATGAAAGTTTGTTCTACGTAAAAGCTTTTGCACTCGGCTTTTAGCACAACACACATTAATTTCTACTCGGATGTGTACCACTTTGTACAATGGAGAAACTATCGCAAAATGTGAAAGTTAATGGTAACTTCTAATAGAAGACTATAAAGTAGGCTAAATAGGTACAAGCCCAACTTAAAAACCTAACGCAATTTCGCAAGATACCCTAAAAACGTTTCATCAACATTTTGTACGAATCATAAAATAACTCTCTTTTAATATTTTTATTGTAATCAAAAAATATGGATGCATCAAAATAACTGAATAGAAAATACTCTGCCATTTTAAAATTTAACTGCGTCTATAAAAACGTAAATACATCGTAAATTCTCTTCGGAACTTTATTGCTATTTGTTTATTTATTTTATCAATTTTGTTTGACGATACAATATTATCATTGCACCAGTCTGCAACTGATTATTTTCCCGTGCATCGTTCTTTACGTTTACATTTATCCATTTTACTATTTCTATTTCTTATCTTGTTTATGCTTCACTATTATTTTGCATGCAAAAATCAGATGTCTCATTTTTCCACTAAGTCTCATTTACCAAAATGCCATAAAGCCATATCCTGGTGTAATGGCTCAAGCCTTTTCATGCACCCCCTAACATGACGTGCATTGTGCAAACATGATTAATAGTGTAAAAGTAATGATACGAGGCTTTTTTGTTGCGTGGTAACATTACTATGACATTTTTAGGAAATTGGGTCACTGAGACAGGGCTTCGTGGGCCTGTGATGTGATGAATTAATTGGAAATTTAGATAGATTTACTTTTTATTAAGTTCACACACACCAGCAGCACAGGAAGATAAATAGAACCGAAGCAGTATATTTATTACACACAGATTACATAATTACAAAAGTCTAAATAAATAAAAATTTAGTACATAACACCGTAGTCACCGCCACCGCAAATTTAGACTGATCATCATCACCGGTACCGGTACCGGTACTGGTAGGTAGGATACACGTGAAACCAGAATTTTGTCTATGATGTGTCTTGACTAAAGATATACTCGTAGGTACCGGTGGATGGTACTTAAACCTTTTTTTCAAAATGATACTATTAAGAGATCATTTAGCTTAAATTTTAATAAAAAATGTTAGATACGAGTTGAGGCTGATTTATTTGAATTTTTATTGTGGTTGAATGTAAAACTATTATGTACGTATTTATATGTTGTTGATTATTGTTTAACTTTGTTTATGTTTTTGAATAGGTAGGACATGATTACGAAAAAAAATCATCTATGTGTAGCTTTTGATTTTATTTAAAAAGTTACTTATTTATTGTTGTTAACCTTAAAATAATATATGTACATTATCGTCTGTGGATTATTTAGCTAGTATACTTTATTGCGTACCAGTTTAGCTTTTATGGTATAAATAATTATTCCTAAAAATATGCGTCATGCTTATTATTTTACTAGCATTGTTTTGGATGACTGTATTGAAATTCACCCAGGTAACAAGTGGAGCGACTTGCAGAATCAAAAGTATAGCATTTTTACGATTCGTCAACTCACACCAGTTAGAGCAAGAATCATGGTGCGAGTTAGTGAATCACTCACTTCCGGGACAGTATTATAAAAGGGTACCAGCCTGTGTATGGTGAATGAATTCCGGTGGAAAAAGGTTTCAGCAAGAGACTCGTAGAAAAATAAAGATTAAATACTACAAGGTGGACAAACAACTACCTACTGTGAAGTTACAGGACTGAGCTTATCATGCATTTTTACTGTCCGGGTACTAATTTTCTTTTACGAGGACTCTACTCTCGAAAGTAAAAAATAAACCAAAACACAGCTGAAAATAAAGTAAGTGAATTATATCTCTGCTTTGCCCCAGATCAAGAATTCAATGTCCGATTTTGAATACAAAATGAGTTGAGGTTTTCTTTCGGGAGCAGTGAAACGTTATTTAAGAAGCGTGCTGTTATAAATATTTCATGCCCTGTTGTATGGATAAATTGTCACCAATTGTTGGGAATTGCAAATTTGATTTGGTTCAATTCTTCTGTTTTGTGTTTTTTTCTAGGTTTGGGATAATCCTATAAATTACAAAAACAAAATGGTTCTCGTTGGTATTTCTATGCTCTTACAATTTTTACCCATGTGATTTAAATGAATATGGTCGACACAAATAATAGCTACTTATTAATCTTTGAGAACTGTCTGTGAACAAATTAATTACATATTGCCATTATTGCACTCAACAATATGGCACAAGATATTATCTCATGTCGAACTAAATGCTCGCAAGAACTAATTCAAGTGACATGTGACAAAATTATCGATATTCATTATGTTACGGCCGACAAGTGATAAAACGCCTTTTCACCGGCTTGTTTGTTGTTCTGGGAATTACCGCAATTAATTATGAGATGTCGAGAGGCACAGAATAAGTGGTAGCGAGAAACTGCGACTGTCCTTTGTTTTTGCGCACCATTGGCAGAACAATGCAGTCCGAGTGACTTTTATCTCGAGTCTTGACAGATATACACGAACATTTCATTTAGATTTTTGGAAGGCTTTTTGCGATTTATACGAAATACGAAAAGACATTGTAACGACATTGTATTGATCTGTTTTTGTGATCAAGGAGCTTCAGAAAGCTCATTAATTTCAACAACTTCTGACATTAGAGACTGATCTTATAGTAGCGATAATGTTTATTATTTATTTTCGATATCGTTTCACGACCTTTCTTTAATATCCATAGGTGTACTATAAGTATTAAAATTTATGGAATTAACGTTTTATTTGTACAATGAGTACAAGTTAGATTGTTCTGTTGCACGTAAAATAGTTGAAAGTTACGAGTAGCCCACACCTGCATACATTGTTTCCAAAATCACCCCTTCTAGATTCACTTATTACTTTGTAGTCCTAAATTTTATTTATAGGGCCGTTTTAATGGAAAGATCAAAAGCCCGGCAATTAATTTTAATGTCTCGATGTGCTGGCTGCAGTCGTTAGATATAATTAGAGGTGAATGTGGTTTACTCTGCATAGGTAGAGCTAGGAGCTTAGTGACTGGCGACCGATGACAGTGGTATTTTGAGCCTAGTGACATTTTAGTTTACCGTTTGGTTAGCTTGGCCGCTGATCAGAGTAGTCTGTATCACTAATACTCTTGTATCAACAAGGTACATTATATACTTGCATAAGGATTTTTAAACGTATTAAGAAGCTAACAATATAACTTTTGGCGTGTTTGTATGGTTTCGCGGTCACTAAATAAATGGTTTTACTCATTCTTATCACAATTAATAAGATTATTTTGCAAAGACCGACCGACCCTGAGTCTGGGAGTCTTGTCGTCTTCACTACATCCTACTTACAGACTAGGTAGGTACTAATTGCCATATTTTATGAAAATGATCTATATAAATTAGGTCTAATCACAGGAAAATGGTTTTTTAATTCAGTTATAATTTGAATTTCCAACTGCAATAACTGTGTTTCCATACGAATCTGATCCAATTTTGATGATTTATGTCCCACAGTATTTGTATGTGGATGCTTCCTGCTGCGTTGAAAATAATAACATCACAGTGTACAAGTATCTATCTAAGCTATCTATAGAAACTTTATGTAATTCATTTTACGCACAGGATTTTGGAGCAGACCAAGTTTTAATGGAACGGTGTCGATTAAACCGCGTGCTGTTTGAAAAGTAATTACCTACTTCGTTTCAGTAGAATTAAGCAGCTTGATTATTTTGATTACAATTTGGAGTTTTGAAGGTTAATTATGGCAACAAAACCATTACTTTATAGAAGGACTTTTCTCTCAAGTAATAGTGAGTATAATGTATATAATATATACGCTTTTATAGTATTTCTTCAAATTTTAATTAATGGTGACTAAGTCCCGGAAGACACTTCTTACACCCATAATCTCAAAACACAACTCAGAATAAGTTCATCTTAAGTGAGGAATTTTTTACAGATTTTCATTGAATAGTGTTAAAAAAAAGACGTGCTTAAATTTGAGTTGTGTTTGAGTGTTGGGGTTTCATTTTTTTATTTCATGCCTTTAATTATTTAGATTAATACAATAAGGAAAGCGCTTTCAAGATCCCAGTTTCCTTACAAATAAACTCGCGAAATGAGACTGAAACCGAGTGAGGAAGGAAGGCGCTCCCACCTCGGCGCGAGGCAAAGGGCGCGAGCTCACTTCTACTTTAACGAGCCATTACTTTCGACTGTGTAAGAGCATGGGCAGTAACTCAACTGCTTACGAAAATTTAAGCTTGAGCGCGGAGCAATAAATTCAATTATAGAAATATGTATGAAGGAAATTTTGGTCCTCAATAGATCCTCATGGATCTAATCAATACATCTAACGAGAAACATCTTATATTCCAGGGTATGAAAAGAACTACCAAAAATGTGGTTCATTCAGTGGTGGGGTTTCTAAATAGCAAAGTTCACAATTTAGAAGTCGGGAAATCAATATACCTACTTAGCTCGTCTCAGATAATACCTACTCTGCCGTCACTCCGTAAGGGCCCTACCCTAACTGAAAACCAGCGCAGTATTGGGCAAATGCCTTATACTGCAAAATGCTGAGTTAGGGACCCCTTTTCACCCTTCCTTTTAATGTACCTGTACACTTTTTTTGTTATGTTCTTGTGTTTTTTTGGGTAAATAAAATGTAATTTATCTTTAGATAAAACTAAATAATTGATTTGGCTACGATAGCTTGTCTTCTCTTTCTATGTAGAGACACATTTGTTTTCGTCAGGGAGGTTTTTGAGGCTGTTTTGGTTTGTTTGGACTTTCCTGGTTACCTGGACGCTGCCTTGTCTAGTAGTAGCTACTTGAGATACTGAACTTGAATCTCAAAGTCAAAGTCAAGTCCAAAACTCTTTTATTGTATATATTTTTACATTTATTGTATATATGGAAATATCCATATATACAATAAATGTACACTTAGAAAAGGTCAAATTCTTAATAATTAAACACTGACACGGAAATAAAGTGATTTTTTTGATTTCAGTCGCTTCGGTATGTAGACTAAAGTAAAGAAGCGACGAAGAAACCTTTACCCTGTTAGTTGTTATTTTTCGAGTTGGAGCAAATCCCGTGCCAAGCTTTTTTATCCTCTAGATAATCTGATATTTTATAGTGGGCCTTTTTACACAAGAAGGTTTTGACAATTTGTTTGAATTTATTTACTGATAATTTTTGCAACTCACTAGGAGTTTTGTTGTAGAATCTACTCTGCCTTACTTGACTGTAGGGATTCGTGCGATATTCAGAACTCGTAACGTATAATTATTTCAGTGGGGGCGTCGATAACGTAACCGCACCACATTTACAAGCGTATAGCTTAAATTCAGGAGAGCGGAACGGCATTGTTGTATTAAATTAATAAAACGACTTTTTTATTAATACTAAACCATTAATAGGACAATTCAAAACAATGATAAAAGATGTTGCATGCCGATCTGCATAATTCCATACGTCTTTCTTCATTAATGTTACCAACAAACCTTCCTACGCCGACTAATGAAGGAATTTATAAACATTTGTATAGCTTGTATCACTTTACGCATTTGGTTTTATAGTCCGCAACTAGCAAATGGTAGTTATAAAAACATTTACTATCTATAGAAATAAAATAAAAAGAGGATGAACCATTGTTTTATTTCTTTTGATAAAAGTGCACAAAGTTCATGTTCTGTCTAAAAATCCGTAGTATTTCTATAAAACAAAACGTCCGGTGGTAAAAAAGGTTACTTCGTACCTCAAAATCACAACGAAGTGCTATAAAGAACACTGCTCAAAACTATTACTTAATCTATGCAACTTCTAAGAAATATCATCGACGCGAGCGCACAAAAGGGGACAAAGTAGAGCGTCGACTGAAACGAAATGTACACTGAAATATTTCACAAGGATTCGACATGGACATTCGCAGCCGTGGGTAGTAGATGACATGTCTTGTTGCTTGCAGCTCGCTACTACATGGGCCGGTTGGAACAAGAAAGGGGTAATTTATGAGGAATTTCTGAACAGTACAAGTAGCAAGTTCAAGTGGCAATAGGTTTTCTATGCTGACAGTTGAAATGTATGACATCGCAACCTGATGCTACCTGCCATCGCACACTTTGTATCTAGAGATACAAAATGTGTGCTTATCAGACCTTTTACCCAGATAAGCGCCTTATTGGCTTTTATCTAACGGGGGGTAGCCCATAATCCCCACGCTGGAAATGCGAGTTGGGGATCGTAGTTCGGTGGCAGAATTGTTCTGCAGGGGGCGCTGCTGACGCCCCCGGTGGATATCCCTTAGTCGCCTCATACGACACCCGCGGGAAGAGTTGGGGTGGTGCAAATTCTAAGCCAGCATGGCAACACACAGCCTATGTATATCTGTATGTTATAAATCTTGAGGATGTCTTGTTCTCAGATCTAAGGTAATATTATTACAGAACTGTGGGTGACATCAGCTTTACACAAAAAAATTATTAACTACTCGACATCGAGGATCTAGTTAGACGAAGTGTTTCGGTGTTTTCTTACGTTTTGCTTCGTTTTTCCAGACTCTATTTAAAAATCTCAGCCAACCGACTAAGTATATCCTACTTTGAATTGCTCTGCATCGTTTTCAGTTCTAGACTACCGCAATCCACCCCATCAGTTCCATCCTACGCCCGCTTCTGGGTGTGTTATTTCGAACTCGAATCACGTCCCCTCTTCTCCATTGCCCGCGCTTTGATGTCACTTGCTTTTTTTGCAAACTGCATTTCAGTTGCAATTCTGAGATGCTTTCGGGAAGTAGCTCTACCGTGGATTCCTTTCGACGTCTCTAAACAGAACAACGTTGTTTAATTTTATTGGGCTTATTGAGAAGTCATCGTTTTGAGCTTGGCAACACGACAACATACAAATACAACTTATTTCAAGAGCTTGACAGAGATACCAATTACATATTGGTAGATAGAAAAAAAAAGGCCATTGGGTCTGTAAATGGAATGGTCTAAAACTCTTTTATGTATTTATGTTCTGAAAAAATGCAAAATCAAACCTTTTATTTCACAAGATAGGACGCTAACGAATAAATGGTGAAATAATTAAAGCATAAACTGAATTAATAGCACTCGTACCTGGAAACGAACACTAAAGGATAACTTTACGATGTATAAATTGGCTTTGCGTAGGCGTTACAGTAAGATTTCTATGACATAGGTAATAAGGAACCGTCATTCACTGTTTTATACTGTTGATCAGCGTGTCTAGTTACAGCAAAATTTAATGCTCTTTGGCTAGTATATTTCTGATGACAAAACTCTTCTCTAAATAGGAGCATGGACTTTAAAGCGATAAAAACGTTGACGACGACGTTTTGGTTTCAGCTTCTACGCTTAGTTTGATAGAAAACAAAGAACCAAGACCCTTCATTTTGTGAAAATTATTGCGTGGCCTTCAGAACACAAAATAATAGTCGTTTCGTAAAATAAGCCCTATAAATAATTCGTTATATTCGTGAAATGTCCAATTTGTGTAAAATACTTGGTCTTATATTTGTGTGAAAGAAAAATAATCATAACTCAACATCATCGTTTAGAAGAAATATCCGAATTTCGAATATTTTAGACAGATCGGTCTTTTGTTTCTTGAATAAGATATGTCCTGAACCTGACTAATTTATCCTCGTGCCATATATTATTGTATTAACGTGTTCTTGTTTTACAACTAATTCTATCACAGTACATTTCTTGTATAATTTTAAAGCAAGGCGATACAATAATTTCCAGCGCAGAACAAATTTATTTTCATCTATTCGTACTTTTGAGACTCATTGGCATGTCATCGTCTTGATTGGGGTTTTTTTCCCTTCAGAAGTTTCGACTTAATTACTGCCACAACACACATTTTTTTTACTTTAAAAAATTAATCATATCAAAGAAGTAAAAACTGGCTTTTTACCTTTCTGACATAAATTGGTGGGTAATAGCCCTATTGGATAAAGGGAAAACCTGTATCCGACGTAAATGTCAGTAGCCAAATTAAAGGACTATTAAAAGGGTAAAGGATCTGATTTATAGCCCTCTGGAATTACTTTGATGTGGAATTTGCTTTCAATTTGAGTACCTACGTTACGCGTTGTTATAAGGCAATTTACTACAAAGTTCATTTAAAGTCAAAAGTGATAAGGCAAAATGAGAAAAAGAGAGAAAAGATTTAGGGATGATAATATGCTCTTGAAACCTTTCTCTACATAAAGATTGGAAAAACTATCTTATACCTTTTCCAAGAGATCAATATTATTTTCCGCCGATAATAAATAAACTGCCAAGTGCGAGTCGACTCGCACACGAAGGGTTCCGTACCGTAAAAATCAGGTAACTTCTTCAAAGAACATGAAATTTTCACTTGTTCGGAGACCCCTATAAATGTTCAACTTTATTGTATTTAGTGTTTGTTGTTAATACAGTTAAAATATTACTTATTTATAGAAACTTTCATGTGTCTACCTATTGTGGTTCAAGAGATTCAGCCTTGACAAAAAAAAGAGCGAAAATAGCCAAAAAAATGTTTTATGTTATAGCGGCAAGAGAAATACACATTCTCTGAAAATGTCAACCTCTTACAGTTCATTAGATAAAGCCCTGTGACAGACGGACGGACGGACGGACGGACGGACAGAGGAGGCTTAGTAATAGTGTTCCGTTTTCACCCTTCGGGTACGGAACTCTAAAAAGCAAGTCTTTGTAAGGCTCATTATTTTACAAGATTTTTTGATTTAGTCGAGACACTAACGTAGTATTAAAATAACGAAAACTACTAAAATGCAATTTGATCGCTTATAATAACGGGCTAGAAGAATCTTCATAGTAAAACATCAATGAAGGCCGTAAAAAATGCTTTTAAAATGCAATTATGCATGATTGCCGATTAACTTATTAAAATTACAGACTTCTTAGTATGCAATTTGAGTGATTGCTTCATCAAAGAGTTCAAAGAAAATGATTAATTCATGTGTGATAATGATTTATTGGAGAGAGCTTATAAATGCATAGAATGAATTGTAGCTTAATCATTGGATAGGTGCAGGAAGGTAGGTACTGTATGCTGGCACAAGTCAAGCAATCATCGATGAAAACTTCATTTCTTTAATGATAATGACCTCGTTCCGAAATTTGATGATATGATTTTTTATTTTGATGTTCTAACTTAGGAGGATAACTTTTTTTTTAATTTTACGTAGTCTTGATTGTAATAAAGAATACCATATGGATCATGTTCATTCATTTTACTATAAAAATTAACAATAATTTTCAGAGTAAAGTTAAAACTTTACTCTGAAACTTTTATAAATAAAATGTGTGGAAATTATTATAAATATTAAGTCAAATTGATTTAGATCCAGTCAACAACGCATTTCAAATTTTTCAAATTGTAAAATTTTGTTTCTATAATCTAGGTATTTTTTTTAAAAGCAAAGGGGTTGCGAAACCAACGAATTATTGGTGGAAAATATTTTACGACCGGTATCATCGGAGCAAAACGCAGAAGTTTAAAATATTTTTTGGTTAAAACCTTTTATTCATCTCTGAAAGCTTGCATCATTTGTCCGTTTATGAACTTTAATTTGAATCACATGTGCGTTGTTGAAGTTTGAGTTTTTGTTTTTAGTAATACCTGTTTCCTGTTATTGTTATCAGTTTTTGTCAAGTTTTCATTTATATGTCTATGTTGTCATTAAATATCTCGGATTCTAAAACCGAGTAGAGTAGGATTTATTAAATTACAAGTCAAAATTCAAAGTGCCTGCACCAATTCATAACTATGAGCGAACACATCCGATTCGGATTAAGAAAGCTTTGAACAACTGCAACTGTTTAATAAACTTTCGTTGCTGACTGTATTTAGATAAACATCCTAAGAATCCTGTCGGAGTTCGTTATTATTAACATTATAAAAAAATCTAAATTGTGAAATATCTGATCAAAACACAAACAATCAAAATCTTGGATTCCCGAATACAAAACCAGTACTGAAACTCAAGATAATCCCGATTAAGTTCAGGTAGGTATTACAATAACCCCGAATATTCTATTACAAGGGGCTGAAGTCGAAGGCCACAATTAGACGAGGCGTTTAATTACAAAATTCACGTAACTACCGGGCTTCGGCTATGTATTACCCCTACCATTTTAGAGGATTCGTTTCAGTAAGGGTAGTTTCACGCCAACATTAGGTTCATTTTATGGTACTTTCTTGGTTCCTAATGTACCTAATTATTGTATCTACTGATAACTGCCTAGTTGAAGTATGCCAACTTTGACATTTTGGATGGATACCAAAATCAATAATTTTTTTCTTTAGGTTATAAAATAAGCTTATGGACCAGTCAAATTGAAACGTTACCCCATTGACATGACCTATATAAATTGGCCATGGCCAATTTAATGTTTTAATTCTAGTCTGTGTAGAATTTGAGCAGACTGTGATAAGATATATGACAACTTTTACCTTGGTCTTGTAGTCTGTCAACACCTTTATTTAAAATTTATAATCTTTCAATTTAAATCAATAACGTTTGGATAATGACTATAGGATAAAGGTGAGTTTATATTCTTATTGCAACTGTAAACTCACCTTTATTATCGACACGGTTCGCTGTAACTGGATATTATATAGGTACTTGCCTTCAGCAAAATTGGTGCACGAAGTGTCACTAGTGTTGACTACAAAGGTTAATTACAGGTATTTTCCCGAGATTTGGCCACCGGCCTGCCTTGACTCGTAAAAGGTTACGAGTCTCTCAGTTGCTACCTTAATATAATAAAAGCGAAACTAATTATGTCTGTCTGCATGTTATCTTTTCTGGGCTAAACGGATTTTAATGAAATTCGGCAGGAGATAGACAGCATCCCAAGGACTGAAATAGGCTTCATTTTATCCCGGCAAAGCGCGGTGTGGGCAGTATTCTTCAGCAGTTTCACGAGTCGAGTTTTTCAAGTTTCCCAAGTTTTCATATCAACAAAACTTCAATCAGTAGGTAACTTAATTAACGATTATTTATCGGGTATTTATCGCGTTTACAGTAAGTAAACGTTTTCAACAGTTTTCAGTGCAGTGTTGCCCTGTTTAGCGACGCACAAAACATAAATAGGGTCTTCAAGGTTGATCTTCTTAGCCTACGCTGCAGGTTCCTAACCAGCAACATTATTAATAGGCGTCGCTAAGGAAGGCATAAATGCTGAAACTGCGGCGTTTATGTAAATTGCTTCCGCTAGGATTTCACCGAGATTTATGTCTTCAGCCGAGAACAATTAAATTTAGTCTGCGATTCTGTTCTTGTAGGTACCAATATTCTGTATAAATTATCTTGGTAAGCCGGAGACAGATGTCTTACGTTCCGATTTAAATTCGGTTCTCTGATTAGCATTTTGGATTATTCCTTTCCGTTTTAAACTTGTGAAGATAGAAATGTGTTCTTTTACTTATTTGAGTTTTAAATTGAATATTTTGTTTCTCGTTCTTACTGATCTATTATTTTAAGCTTCTGCGTTTGATCTTTCACTTGTTGACTAAAAGTTTTAACGTAAAGAGTCAGTTTCACCCTGCGCAGGGGAAATCTACCTGTCCAACTATTTTATTGTCGATTGTATTAAGTTTTCATGGAGGACTAATGGATTGGTTGGGTCTAGAGGGGAATACGATAGTGATATCAGGGATGTAGCTAGGAAGGAAAAAGAATATACAGGGTGCTCCATAATGAGTGGATATCCTTGAAGGTGATTGTGTGCTTGTATGCCAAACTGAAACACAAAAAAATAAAAATAAACTTGACTCGTTTGGAACTTTTTTTTTTTTAAACTTAGGGAATTTCGTACCTTTTTATACCTATACCTTTTTATTCTTAGGAAAGAAGCTTTAAGAGAGAATCAGAAAATTACAGGACAATCAAATATTTATTTGGTTAGGTATTATACATTTATAATTATCATTTCTTTATTGCACCACCAAAACTTATGAAACAATTAAACATAATCAGCATTTCTGGAAGTTTTTTTCTATAAGGAAGGAGTTGCTACCTTACTTATTGCAGCTACTTAACTTGTTTATTCCATAATACAAGCCTGAGTTTCAGTTAACTTGAAAGTTATAAAGTATAACTCAGGTTTTTACAAGAAATCGTACTTTGGCGCTATATTTTATTGTACTGTTGCGAACGAGATATCAACGATAACGTAGGCTGGTTACGAGCGACCACCCAAGAAGGTTTAACACAATTTGCTGTTGCATTGATTTTACAAGGACATCAATGAATTACATAATGCTCGTATAATAAAATGAATATCAAATGAGAACCTGAATAACTACCTGCACAATTGCTAGGTGCCTATAGTTTTAAATTTTGTATTATAATTTAGGTATTAACAAATTACTGGTATTGATATGGATCAGTTGAGCTACCTGTAGATTGTAAAATTATTATTAATTATTATTTGCAACAGTCTGCAGTTAGCTTAATTGTTTCAATAGTAAATACTAGTTCTAATTTGTTTTTATTGTAATTGTATTTTTCTTTGTCAATAAAGATCATATAAAATTCATATAAAAAAAAAAATTCTGAACACTGTGTCGGTGTTTTATTAAATTCTTATGGGGGGAGCTCAATTCTGTCCTTACCGTTTTAAAGATTTCTCTAAAACTAATCTTATAAAAAGTAATGCAATTTATTACAAAATGTGACTACTATCTAGCGATAAA